>CM075673.1:123375833-124760000 GCA_037962975.1 Clitoria ternatea
TACCTTAGTACATTGGTGTAAAAGTTCTTCCATGTCTACATGTGGAAGGATTTCAACTCTATTTTTAATGTTCCTATTTAGGCCATGCAAAAACCTATGCATTAGGGTTTCCTCATCTTCATCTAAGTTAGCCCCAATCATTGCTATCTCTAAGGCCTTATAGTAATCCTCAACACTCTTTGTACCTTAGGTGAGTCTATTTAGCTTGGCTAATAGCTCCCCTCTATAGTAATTAGGAACATATCTCTTCCTTAATAAAGCTTTTAAGTCCAACCAATCATTAATTTATTGGAAAGTTATCTTTATTTCTCTCCTTACACACTTGTGTCCACCACACTAAGGCATAGTTTTGAAAAGTAAGAGTGGGTATCCTAATCTTTTTTTCTTCTTTGATTTGATAAGAATTAAATAATTGTTCAACTCTCATTTCCCATTCTAAGTATGCTTCTATGTCACTTTTTTCCATTAAAAGGGGGAATTTCAAGCTTAACCTCTCTTAAACCTAGGTCTTCTTTTTTATTATGATGGTGTCTTCTAGACCTATATTCATCCTCACTATCACTAGGATCATGTATTTGATTTCTTTGATTCCTTTCTCTATGTCTAGGTCTAGGGTTTTCTTCTTTATTTTCTAGGTTAGTTAACCTAGTGTTTATCTTGTTAAGACTATCCATGATATTATAAAGAAGAGTTCTATTTTCCCTATCACTAGAAGACATGATTAAGGTTGTCAAAGAAAAACAAGACAAAGTAAACAAATGTACTATCAAGCTAGTCGAGAATGCTTATACAAAACAAAAATAAGAAATCAAACAACAATCCTAAGAATCAAATTCTAGGTTTTCTACCTAAGGGACACACACCTATGATGTTTGTACTAGGTAGAATCCTAGGTTGTCTTACTATGTTTAGTTATGAGAAACCTAGGTTGTATTATTATGATTAGTTATGGAATCCTAGGTTGTAACTAAACAAGCAATTAATCCTAACAACTAACCAAATTTGGTTTTGATGGTTAGGCTAACAAACTTAGGTTTAACAACCCTAACAACCTCTAACTAAGTTAGTTATGTGGTTATTATTGTTGCAACTACCCTAACTTGTTATAACAACCCTAACTACTTAAAACTAATTCGGTTATGATTAGGTTACAACTAACTAGGAGTTTGTTCTAACTACTAGTAACTAACAACAACTTAGTTATAACAACTAACCACCTAACAACTTCTAGTTAAAACCACTAACAACCTAAGCACTTTTAGTTACAACTACTTAACTACTTAAACTAACTAACAACAATTAGTTAAAGCACACAAATGCACATGCACTATGCTAGGCAAAAATGAGAGCTAAAAAGTTCAAGTCCAATGTCCAAAGTCCAAATATCCATAAATATAAGGACTAAATTTTGCTACTACAAGCCCTAAAAATTTTAAACTTTCCTAGAATTTGCTATTGAGTACAAGACTTTTCTTCCTTTTTACAACTCTTCAATGTCTTCTTAGCCTTGATGTGAGATCCTCCCCTTCACCTAGCAAATGAAACTTCAAATGAAATTTGTTAAACAATTCAATTAAAGAAGAAAATTTCACTAAGTGTCTCCCTCAAAGTGTTTCCTCTCAAATCTTGTCCTTTCTCTTTGGTTTCAAAAGAACCAAAGCAATCTTTAACTTATCTTCAAGTGTACTCAAAACACTACCCTCTTGATATTGAGTAAGAATTATCTTGGAATTGAAGGGAAAGAAACTCAAGAGACAAAACTTTAAGAGTAAATGAAAGACAAACTAAAAATGCTCAAAATTTGAAAAGGCAACTCAAAAGGAATATTTTTGGATTTTTGATATGACAAGACTTAAAGCAACAAAAGATAAAATGAATAAAGGTAAGGATGCTACAATTTTGAAAATGAGAAATGAAGACAAAACATGACAATCAACAAAATAAATGCAAGAAGGAAACAAGCTAATGGGAAACCCTAGAAACCCTAGAATTGCACTCTAAGAAAGCAAAGGTCCAATTGAGTTTGTAAGAAGGGTCAACTAGCAATTAAATTTTTAGGTCTTGGTGTTTAAATTAACAATATGACTTAGTGCACACACTTTTTAAATTTTGCCAAAAGAGGTCTTACTTTGAACTTTTTCTTTTTGTACCCTTTTTGAATTTTACTTTTGTAAGGGCTTTTCTTTTCTTTTTTCTTTTTCTCTTTTCTATTCTTTTGCTTTTACCTCTAATATATGTTGTACTTAGACACCAATCAAGCTAACCAAAATCGAAACAAAAGTATACTAGTTTACAAGTTTAATTTTAACCCTTTTTGCTTAGGTAGACATGCAATCTTCTCCCAATTGTACTAATTGAAGTAATGATGTTTTTGACAAATTTTCTTATGCATTATCAATATGAAACCGAAATACTAATATGTCCTAAGTGGTGCTTGAAATTAAAACTAAAAAGACCTAGAAGTAAACTAAGAATAGAAATCTAACAACCTAAAAATTGAGCACTTTCTTGGAGAACCTTAAAGAGGTCTCCTAACCTTGAAATGGAACCTTTAGAGTCACAAATTAAGGTATTACGTAACTTTACCACACGGATTTAAGCACCTTAATTGCTGAATTTTTAAAATTCTCTAGAACAAGGAAAAGGTTCCACTTGCACCAACACACCCTAATTGGCTCTAAAGATTAACAAACTTGGTAATGGTAATTCTTAAAGCTCAAAACTGAAACACTAATGGTTCAAATTCAGAATTTTAACACTAACAATTAACAAATGACACAAACAACTCAAACTACTCAAAGAACAAGATGCCAAAATTGAGAAATTAGAAGAAAGGTGACTAGAAAATGCATTAAACTTCAATCTTTTTGTATTTTTATAACATATAACATGGCATTACTATGAAATGAAAAACACAAGCAGCCAAGGAGAACTTAAAGAAACCAAAACTAGAAGAAAGAATTAGGAAGAAAAACCTCCAAACTTAATGATACCACTTGATGTAGGAGGATCTTGATGGAGACCTTCCTTAGAAGGGATCTTAGTTCTTCTTCCTCTTCCTTAGCCCTTAATAGCCATGACTTGAGAAACCTCCATGCTTGGATGAAAATGAACAAAGGGAGTTAATAGAAAAGGGAAGGAGAAAGGTGGAAAGGAAAGGTGAAGGATGGAAGATGGTGGAACTTGGAAAGGAAAGAAGTGTATGGGAAGCCACTTCCTAGGGGGAAGATAATTCTCACTCATTACCAAGGAGGAAGAATACCCCTTAGATAAGAGCTTGCTAAAGTCTCTTTAGCTTAGAGAAAAGGAGAAGACTCTCTCTCTAAAAATTCAACACAAAGTGTATAAAATCTCAAAATTCACATTATGCCATTTTACAAGGAGAAGCACCCCTATATAGGCACATGGTAGTTTCAGCCAAGGTGCTCTAGTTGGGCTTCCATCATGGATCCTAGGCCCATTCAAGGTAAAAGAAAAGGATATGGCCTACTACATGGCCCAAATGAAAGTACATGGCCCAAACGTGACCAATTAACCTAGTAAGGTCCAAATAAATCCTAAAACACTAGAAAATCTAATTATGAACTATATTACATGATGAGTACAAATAGATATTCAAAGTGTCTTCATTGGGCTTGGGCCCATTAAGCAAAGTAAGGGAGCAAGCTAGGGCTTTTTAGATGGTCTCTTTGCCCTTTTTGGACTTGTGCTTGTTGAGGGATCTTTGTATACCTCTCATCCTTTATCCAAAATAATGTATGGATCCTTCCATGTTATGTCCTCATTAGATGTGAAGAAGAATTTCTGGTGGCCTGGGATGAAGCGGAATATTGCTAGTTATATGGCTTTATGTTTTATATGTCAGAAGGCGAAGGTTGAGCATCAGAGACCTTCTGGTACCTTGAGACCTCTTGATATCCCGGTATGGAAGTGGGATGCTATTGCTATGGACTTTGTGTCCGGTTTGCCAAGGGCAAGGCCTAACTATGATGGAATTTGGGTGATTATGGATCGATTGACGAAGAGTGCATATTTCCTACCGATTAGCATAAAGAGTTCCTTGGATGATTTAGCACAGTTGTACATTAAGGAGATAGTGAGATTACATGGGGTTCCCTCTAGTATTGTTTGATAGAGACCCATGTTTTACTTCTCGATTTTGTGGAAGCCTACATGAAGCCATGGGCTCTAGATTGAAGTTGAGCGTAGCTTATCACCCTCAGACGGATGGACAATCCAAGAGGACTATTCAGATTCTTGAGGACTTGTTGCGTGCATGTGTTCTAAAGCACGGTGGATCATGGGGGAAGTACTTGCCTTTGATTGAGTTTACCTACAACAACAACTTCTATTCTAGTATTGGCAGGGCACCATATGAGGCGTTGTATGGAAGGAATGTAGGACCCCCTTGTGTTGGATTGAGGTTAGTGAGAATTTGGCCTTAGGGCCTGAAATTATTGAGGAAACTACCGAGTAAATCAGGATGATCCAAGAGAAAATGAAGATTGCTCAAGACCGGTAGGAGAGTTATTATGATAAGAGGAGAAAGCCACTTGAGTTTCAAGTTAGCGATCATGTGTTCCTACAGGTTTCTCGTGACAAGGGTGTTGGTAGAGCCTTGAAGAGTAGAAAACTAAGCCTTCGATTCATTGGTCCCTATGAGATTTTGGAGTGGATTGGCGAGGTTGCTTACCGCATCGCTTTGCCCCCTCACTGGGCGAATCTACATGATGTGTTCCATGTCTCTCAATTGAGGAAATATGTATACGACCCTTCTCATGTACTCGGTGTTGATGATATAGAGGTCAGAGATGATCTGACTATTCCTCCTGCCTCTGCTAAGATTATCAGACATTTTACCAAGAGATTGTGGAGCAAGTTGATTCCACTTGTGCAAGTGGCATGGAGACATGGGGATGTAAGCACTATCACATAGGAGCATGGGGATGACATGGGGAAGTGTTACCCTGAGATATTTGCTTCAAGTATGTGAATTTCGAGGACGAAATTTCTTTTTGGAGGGGTGAATTGTAACATCCCAAATTTTAAATAAAATTAATTAGTTCGAGCAAATAAATAATTATAGAAATAATTATGTGATGTCTAGGCATGTAGAAAAATTAATTGAGAACCCCCTGAGTTGATACGATGAATACGACGATTAATATCGTCGTTTAATTAACGAATGACGTACGAGCAGAATACAGAGTCAGGCCCAACGGGCCGAGAAACATTAGATAAATATTGGAAATGAATATTTATGTCCCAAAGATGAGCTAAAATTAATTTGAGCGTTCGTGGAATTTATTGTAAATTATTTGGGATTTATCGATGTCGTTTAACGTCGGAAAACAACCGATTCAGGCAACAGACCTCAATTGGCCCTCAAACATTCACTAACCCAAAAATAATTATTGAGTACTATAAAACACTCAGATAAATATGTTAAACCCAAAAATAAACCCAGAAAAATTTATAGATAATTAATTAGATGAAAAAGGGACCCCGGGCGGCCAAAACGCTTTATTTTCGGACCAAAACGTGACGAGTTTCACCCAACCAAATGGGCTGACTGTGAATACCTCAATGGGCTGTTTCCCATCAGAATTTGGGCCAAAAATGAAAATTTGCCAAAAAAATGGGTCTTGGAGCCAAAAATTTTAAGTGAAGGGCATATGGGTAATTTCACACAAAAGACAAAATAACTTTTCCTCTTCTTCTCCATTCTAATTCACGCTGCAGCTGCTCCATTTCTCTGCTAGAAAACTGAATGTCTATCTTCTTTTTCCCTCTCCTCTCATGCCTTGTGAATGTGCCATCCTCCATGGTTTATTCTTGAAAGTTCCTTGAAGAAAGGTTAAGGTATGGACTTTGGACCTCTAAGACTCCATCTCCTTCATCTTCTCTTCTCTTTTCCACTCACTTTTCCTCTTTCTCTTCACATACCCAATAATGAAAATCCATGATCCTAACCCACCAAGCTTGTGACAAAATTGGTATGTTCATGGAGGATTTCTTTGCACATTGGAGGAGCTCATTCAAGCATTTGGTGTTTGGCTCCTTAATCTCCAAGTTTCTTGCTCTCTTGAATTTGGAATTCAAGATTCCATTCGGGTATGTCATGAACCCTTAATAGGTTTTGTATTGGTAGCTTAAAGTATGTAGAATTTGATGTTAGTATTGGAAAAATATAAGAATTTGCATGTGGAACCCAAAACCTAGGTTAGGAAACCAATGGGAATTTGTGTTATTGTTGTTGAATAATTGTTTTGTGGCTTGAAGTTGATGTGGAATGATTATTGGAATCGAATTATTTATTATTGGAATAAACGAATTAGTTTTGGAGAGCATTAGGTGTAAAACATGAAATTAGTGGCTTACTTTAAATTCAGGAAAGAATTTCATTTTAGACTTGAAATGGCCTATGGATGATTTTAATGTTGTTATGAGACTTTATGTAATGTTCTAAAATTTATTTGATGTTGGTAGAAAGTATAACATCCCAAAAATTTTTTAAATAAAGGATTAACTAAGGAATTAAAATTAAATAATTGTATGTGGAATAATTAATATCCCAAAATATTAGAAATAATTAAATTAAGATTTTTAGGGACTGTTGGTGATTTATGGAGACCGGATAAGCTAAAAATAAGCCCGGTTGAAATATGGGTGTTAGACCAAGTATCTCTGATTGAGATGATGTTGGTCAGGGCTGATAAGAATAATATCGGGAGTCCGAATATGTATTCAGAACAATTTTTAGATTAGGTATTGAGCCCAAACTCAAGTCTTGTTTGCCATAAAACGATGAAATTTTAATGAATAGAATTAAAAATAAAGTAAAAGCCCAACTTCTTCATTTATTTTCATGTTGGCTTCTTGTTCTCCTTGGCAAACCCGTTGGTCCTTCTTCTTCTCTACTTCTTCTTCATTTTCCCTCTCCTTTTTCTCCCAAACTCTTGGCAAAAGGTTGTGCCCTTTCCTCATCTTCCATTTTCGTTTCTCCAAAAGGCTTGAGGGAAGCTTGGAGCTTGGAATCTTCTCCCTCTTTTCCCTTATTTTCGTTGGTACTCCCCCTCCTTTTGGAACCTATTTCGTTTTTGGGTGAGGTAAGCCTCTTTTACCAATTTTTGGATGGGATAATGATGTGGTTATGAGTTTTTAAGGTTTGGGGAGTCATGCATGTGAATGGGTATTTATTAGAAGCATTTAATGCTTGAACCCTAGAGTGGGTTACCAAAAATATGAATATTTATGAGGGGTTAATGGTGGTGGTGCATTTATGGTTGGAAGGTGATGAAGATTAATGATGCATTAATGAGTGTTGTTGGATTTTAGAGAAACCCTAACCTTTAAGAATTGGGGAAAGTTATAAATATTGGTTAGATAGTGTGATTGAGAGCAAATACAAGCCATTGGGTGTATGAGTATTGATTGGTGTGCTATTTTGTGGATGTTGGGCTATTTTTGTTGGTAGCCCTTGAATTTGATGAATGTGGCTTAATGGGAAGGAATTCCTGAAGCCTAATGAATGGTGGAAAGTAATGCTTATAACATGTTTTATACATGTTATGAAATTGTAGAGGTAATGATGGTCAATTAGAATCAAATTTGTGTTTGGAATAGTTGATTGATTGAGGTTTTACGTGTATATTAATGTAGGACATATTCTGAACGACGAGGTAGGCGCGTCGTACCAATCGGAATTCTTCTCTTGAGGTAGGAAAGGAGTCTTTGTGTTCTAAATGCATGAATTTGAATGGTATTTGAATGCCATATGTGTTGATATGCATGTTTGCCTTGCTTGAATTGTTATGGGAATTGTAATGTTATGTATGATGTTGGTGTTATGGTTTGGCAACATGCTTTGGTGCATTTAGAATAATCATGGTGTGCTATATCGCAGGGTAGATTGTTTGATAATATGATGTTATATTCTTGTCCACCATAAATGTAGCATAAATGTTGATGATTTTAATTGAGAATTGGTGTGAATGAATAGCATGCCTTGTATGATAGTGAAAGATTGATGTCTTTGTATTGATGATGGAATTGAATAAGGTGAATGAAAACTGTTGAAAATGCCACACAAAAGTTTAAACTAATGATAATAACCAACAATAATAAATCCACTAAAAACCTTGTGGTGATGTTAGTGATGATGATGGTGGTGATGTGTGTTGAGTGGCATGTATAGGATGCATAGAATGAGAAATACATAAGATTGGCATTTGCATCGATGGCATACTACATAGCTGCCGATGTTGGAATTTTAGGGGATTCCCCTGGTTGGCCCAATGGGAGGGTGGCTCTGTGCATGAGCAATTTGTATTTCCCCTGTGACTCGGTGTGTAAGTTACGAAGCTACCCATGTCGTGCTATGGGGAGCCACATGTGGTTGACCCTTGTAGGGGGTGGCTCTTGATGAGCAGGTGACCCCGGTGGTCCTTGGGATCATAGCTGCCATGATATGTCTCGTGGCTGGCCCGCAACACCATATGTCAAATATGTTGTATACCGCGGTCATGGTGAAAATGACCAGGTGTTGCATGATGGGCGATGTGATTTGGTACCAGTAAAATAATTGATGAAATGCATGCAATTTTAAGAATAAGTGTACACATTTTACTACTACAGTAGGGGTATGGTTAGATGATCATACTTGAGTCCCACAATTGGTGTTTATATTTCCACAGTCAGATCTGTAATTGTTGATATATTCCATTGTGCATATGCATTAGCTTAAGAGTATTTGCATATAGCAAGGAAGTATGCCAAAGGTGATGATATATGGTGATGGTTGTATTGAGAATGAAGAAATGTGATTAAGACAACATAAAACATGTGAATACCAAATAATAATATGAGAAAGATGATGATGTGTATGATGGTAGAATTATTAAAGGACTAGATCATGTGTGTGGTTTTATACTTGCTTGATGTACCTAGATGATTGTAATTATAAGGATAGTTGATGATGAGTTGTGTATGAATACAAGTATACATGTTGGGATACATATGCACATGATCATATGGTATTCATATTCATTCTTTTGGAATGTATGACTCACTCTCCCATGTTGTCCATTTTTAGATTTGTGATGTAGGGCTTTTATGGGAAGAGTGAATGTTTTAGGAGTACATTTTGTGAAATGAGGTAAATAGATGTGTAGGAAGCGCCTTGGCCGGCAAAATCTGGATTTTTGTATAGCATATAGGGTGTATGTATGCTTATTTTTTTATCTAGATGATAATCGATGATTTTGAGGGTCATGTAGGAAAATTGGACCTTGGTGTGCATGGCGAATTTTCATTAATGACCTAAATGATGCAAGATGATGAATTATACTACTTGTTGATATATGATGCAAATATGAAGGTTTCCATGATTATTTATGCATGAGTAAGGAACTAGTAGGGTCAAATTATGATTTATGGAGTTTTGGGATGATGTGATGAGTCCATTGGCTTAAACATGTTAATTATGGGTTGTGGAAAAAGGAATGGTCCTATTTTATAGAGAAATGACCTCCATGTTGCCTCTAAATGCCTAGAAATGAGCCAAATGCGTTTATACGCATAAATTCCTCGTTTCTAGGAATTTTTAAGTGCGGCCGGTGGCCACACATCACAAATGGTGCGTTATAACTTGTGTCAAAATTTAGTAGTATTCCAATATCATTTGCATAGGTTTAGGTATGTGAGAAGTCCATTTTTCTTCCAAAACCTGCATAATTTCTGCATAATAATATGGTATAATCGATTAGATACACTGACCTAATCGATTACAAGGCCTCTATTTTTAAGGCAATCGATTACACTGAGTGTTGTAATCGATTATGAACCAACCCGAAGCCTCGTAATCGATTAGATTAGTCCCTGTAATCGAATAGGCGAGATACCTGATGCATTACATAAATTCCAGGAGCCCTGTAATCGATTACTCCCAACTCCTTAATCGATTAGCATAGATTCCAGCAACTTGGTAATCGATTGGAATTAACATTGTAATTGATTATGGACCCAACAGAAACAATGTAATCGATTATTCTGAATGCTGTAATCGATTAGGTGTAATCCTTGATTCAATGTACCATTTTTAAAGCTCTATAATCGATTACGCCTTGCTCTGTAATCGATTATGGTAGTGTAATTGATTATCTCATGTCCTGTAATCGATTAGGGCCTTTGATTTGCACATGGACTAATCGACTATATCAATTAGAGATCGAAATGGCATTACTTGAATATATCTTGCATACTCTGATACATTCTCATATCTTCATATATGAGATAGGTTTATATAGATCCAGGGTGTCGAATTAAAAGCTTCATCACTCACTTCTTTATTAAATGACTTTTAAATCACAAAAAAAATTCCCGTATTTTCGGGGCATCTCAGAAAGTATAAGTTAGATTGTAGGCTTTGAAAGTTCTCTTGAAGTAGGAAAAATGGCAAGTGATAAGAATGGGTTCATAAATGTGTTGACCTTGTTAATGGTCTTAAAAACTCTTATTAGATGTGGGTTATTAATTAGAATTGGTGTTAGATAATTATTGATTGACAAAGAGTAAAATGTGTCATGAGTTAGGTGAAGGATAATGTGAATTGGGGAGGAATGAATATGTTACTAGATTGAATAAATTTGTTAGAGTATATTAGGGCTTAAGAGAATAATTATGGAATTGAGAAAGTGTTAGTAAGTGTGGTTTAAGAAATAGATTGGCCATTGAGTAAAAGAGGTAGGAAAAAGTATGATGTTGATAGTGAATTGGATGAATAACATGGACCATTAAGGTAGAATGAAGGGATTGTTGGCCTAAAAAATATCATTTGGTTATATTAGGCATAAAAAGGCTGCTAGTTGGACTTAGAGAATGTTGTTGTAGGTGATAGGTGACTTATTATGGTTAGGGATAATTGTAGTTGAATGGATGAGGAAATAGTATTTAAAGAGAGTAAGAGATATGATGTTGGAGTTAGGAACAAGTATGAAGATTAGTGTGTTAGTAGGGACTTAGTATTGTAAGTGGATTAGAGAACTTAAGTCATGATATAAAAATTAGAAGATGACCTTGGTTTTGGAGTGTTATTTGAGATTGGTAATAATAGAAAATCATTATGAATAATAGGTGGTTTCAAAGACTTATAATAAGACACTTAAATATTTAAAGACTATTAATGACAATTAGTTGTCTTAAGGGGATAAAGAGCAAGATTAACTAAAATTTCAATGAAATGGAGAACTTGATAAATAACCCCTTGGATTTTGTTCAACTACAAAGTTTCACATACATGATTATACTTATGTATCTCTAAAAAGAGGCTTAGTTGTTGACATTGATTTAATGATAGAATGATGTTTGATATGGTCTTGCACTGATTAAAAATGTAGGCTTTGACCATTCTTGTGAAGCAGGACCATCCAACTCCTCTAACCCCACGGAATACTTCTCTTGAGGTAGGAGAGGAGTTTATTTTCTAAATGCATGGCCTTGATATTGATAGTGAATATATGTGTGATGTATATTTCCATATTGGTCTTGGTTACTTCTATTATGGCTATGTGTGATGAATGTGTAAAGTAGGACTCTTGAATGACATTGGTGGTAAATTGATGTTTATGATGGTGATATACCTTGATGTGTCTTTTTGGCCTATGCATGATAATGAATTGGATTATATGAGAAGTTGAGACCATTAAGTGCACTTTTGAATCTTATGACATGCATAACATACCTCATATGTGAAAAATAATGATCTTGCGTTGATCTTGAGAATAACAACCTCGCGTTGGTTGATTTTGTAAACGACTATGCGTGGTCGAAGTAGATACCATGTGACATATTATTGATCTTGCGTTGATCTTGAGAAAGAAACCTTGCGTTGGTTCTATATATTAAACAACTATGCATGTTTGTAAGTCACATGAGTAAAACATACGCATGAAGAGGAAATGGAATTTATTCTAAGTTGGTCTAATTGCATATGCATTATTTGTGAGGGCATGACATTTGAATTTGTGTATCTAAAATGAATATGCCTTATGAGTACCTTGAATTGGGATATATTGTTGGTGTTATGGCTATTATACAAATGTAGTGATGATCATAGTTGGTGAAATGATATTGATATTTAAAGCTTTTTGCATGAGTTAGCCTTTGGAAGTGTATGAAGTGTGAGTTTGATTGTCAATTATAGTCAATGTATTGTATCAATGAGATTGGATATGTCAAATGAAATATGTAAGATTGCTTCAATATACATGAAATTATCATTACAATTGTTCATCATTGAGAAAATATACTTACTCTCCATGTTGTCCATTTTAGCCTTGTGATATAGGTTGAGATGGTGGAGAGGTACACTCTTTGTGGAGGCGGCTCGGTGTGAAGAGGGTGTCTCGTTTGGTCGGCATTTTTGTTTTCGAACATGTTGATTTAAATTCTTTATAGAATTTGATGTGTATAGGTATTGTTTTGTATAGCTTGACTATTGATGTATATGCCTAAGTTTTTGGAATTCTGAATGAGTTCGTTAGATTAATTGTTAGTATATTTGGATTTAGAGATTGAGCTATGAACTTGTTGGTATATTGGAGGTTGATGATCATGAATCTTTATGAATGAGGAATTATGCATGAAAGTTGATATTATGTCACAAAATTGTGTATGTGCATAGAAGTAGTTAAGGAGTGGATTTATGAAGTTTTGTTTATGTTAGTGTAAATGTTGAATTTTTATCATACAATTGGTGCAAGGTATGTAGGATGAGATAATATGATGTATACCTCCTAGTTATGAGTATATTAAGAGGCCTAGTTGATAAGAAGCAAAAATGGATGCTTTATTAGAATGTATGAATGGTATTGTCACCTAATTAGGTTCTTGGAAAAGTTTTGATGTGGATGTTCATGATATGGACCATTAGACTTGAATGTGTAGGTTTATGAGCATGCACCTTGATTGTGAATGATTAATGTTCAATATGAGAAATGGATGTCTTGTGCATGACAATTTCGTATATTGATGAAGTTGATTAGGTACTTGATTAATTTTCACCTTCTCATATCGTCACATATGAGTTGGTTTACAACTAGATCTAGGGTAGTTATCATAAGTTTTGAATTATGGTGTGCCTTAATTAAGTGACAAAAGAAATAAACACGAAAAATTTCCCCTACTTTTTATTCATTAGAAGTAGATATCTATAATATCGGATAGCAGATTTAGGACGCCATAGCACTAACTTTAAAATAAAATAAAATAAAATCTGAAACATCATTTTCATCATTCAAATAATAATAAAGAAAACATAGATAAATATTCAGAAGTGAGAGCACTTGAGTTTAAATCTAGGCAGAGATAGTCATGGTAATTGGTGGGGCGAAGGTGAGATAGTTTTCCCCATCCCCATCCCCGTTCCCATAAAAAGGCAGACACAGGTTCATTATCAAATTAAAATAAGACAAGTTTAAAATTATAAAACTTAACCCATAGAAATCTCATCCTTTTCTATCTTCCTTTTTATAGTTAATAATTTAAATATATAATTCAATAATTTAAATATAAAATTTTAAACAAATTATATATTTAATATATTTTAGTTAAAATAACATATAGAATAAACATTAAAAAAACTATAAATAATAAAATCTATGATTACATTATATTTTAATAAATATATTTAAATTTATCATTACCCTTCTTATTTAACTATTATTATAATTGAAATAATTGAATTATTGTAAGTTTGGGTGAAAAATGGAGACAAGTAGTTAGTTGTATTCACAAATCTATCCCCTCCACATCAAGGCTGAGACAAGTTTTTATTTTTCGATCAAAATGAATTTTATTTGTGAAACTCAAAGTGGTGAGGGACAGGTCTCCTTTTTTTGTGTGATTGCCCATTTGGATAAAATATAAATTAACAAGATATGATAAATTTCAAAAAAAAAAGATATGATAAATAAATTTAATAAAATAAAAAACATGATAACTTTTATCCTATGTAATATTTAGTGTACATCAAGATAGGATATAAAGATATATTATACTAATAATAATAATAACAATAATAATAAATAAAAACAAACTTTTTATCCTATCCTATCCATTCTTAACCCAACTAAATTACAAAAAAAACAATAGTATAAAATAGGCAACAAAATAACCGTTAGGACACCAAACATAAAATACAGTAAGATAAATTAGCTTACGAGCATTCCATAGGATTTTTGTAACATAGCCCGGAATAAAACATATATAAATATCTTGACTTAAATTTGTTGGGATTATGTGCTGTTACAAGTCAACGCAAAGTAGAATAGGATAAGACTTTTCCCTTAGCTACAATACATAGAAGAATTCAATTGAAGCCAAGAAAGAAAGAAAAACCAATCTGTTTCTCTCTCTTCCACCGCTTTAGGAGAGAGGAAGAGAAAAACCAGAGTGTGAAGAGTAAGCCATTCTTGACATCTTCCCTGTTGATTGAGATGTTGGGGTGGGACTGTTTTCACTGGAACACAAATACTGTCCCTCAGTCTGACCCTTCTAACCCACAACCCTTCTCTCTCCCTTCTCCTCTTCCACAGTGGCCACAAGGTGTGTGCTTTTTCATTCATTCATTCATTTCCTGGGTGGTCTTATGTTTGGCTGATGTATATTTTTTTTTTTGAGTAAATAATGTTTACAGGAATTATATTTTCTGGTGATTTTTCTGAGATGTTATAAATATGATTGGTATAATTAAAATGTTTATGGATAATTAACTGTGGATGGGAATTTCCAAAAGAAGTTTAATACAAGTAATTATATTTTTAATTATATATAAAAAACTTTCCTATTAGGAGAAAATTAGAAATATCACAACTATAAATAAAAAATATTTGCTACTTTTCAGTAATATATTTTAAAATGATTACACTAAACAAATGTGAAAATAGATTTCCAAATTATAATTAGTGCTAATCAATAAAAGATCCGCCTAACCTCCTTAGTTCCTTTTATATTTCAAATACTTGCCGTTTTTGGAGGCCCATGTTCTTTTATTTTATATCTCTTGATTCATAACCCTTTATTATCTCAGAAATTAGATTTATTACTGTTATGTGTCATTCTAATCTATTATCTCTGCATATAAAATAGTAAATGTTACTGAATTTCTTCTAACGTTTTTGGCCTAGTTCTTTCCATGAACCTGAATGCTGTGGACAGTGCTTTTAATGTGATACTATCATAGTATTTACTAACGAGGCTGAGAGTGATACACTGATTATTACTGATTGGAATTAGACTAATACACTGACGCCAGTGCGGAGTTGAGTATCTTGTTTTAGTATTTGTTTAGTTACCAATTTGGATTACCCAAATATAATTAGCCAGAAACAAGTTTTTATCCATAGGTCAAACCCAACAGAACTATTGGTGCTTTGATTGGTTTGCAGATTAATATTGACCGTTAGATGATAACTCTAACGGCACTATGTTCTGCAACTGGATTAGCAAATAGACACACTTGGTGTCAGTAAATGAGGTTTGGCTGATGACATCATCCAATGATTAGTGTTAATCTGATACGTCGTCCAAGACACCTTAAAACTTTGTTTGACTAATGGATAAAAAAATTACATCTTTACCAATTCTAGTTGGTTAACTCCCACTGGAGTTAATGGGGCTACCGGTTTATTTTCTACAGAAGTCGATGCTCAAAAGGCCTTGGAGAAAACTTTGCACCGCTACGTGGTGGCCACTGGCCCACAAAAGAAGAAGAAAAAAGGCGCTTGTTTTGTGTAGTTGTTATTGATTTTGCATGTTGTTTTACAAATCAACGCAGAGAAAGCAGAGAACCTTTTCCCTTTCTTTTTCTTGGATGAAAATTGTGGCTTTAGTATTAACCAGCGGCTCAGTGCTCTTACTTGAATTACCTTATAGCCCTCTCCTTTACCATCCATCATTACGTACTACCTTGCTTCAACAAATGTTGAAAAACTTATTTTCTGTTGGTGAAAACAAATTACTTAATGACATTCCTATTTTTGTACTCCAACTAGAAATTCTTATCCTGGCTCCACTTTTAGGAATGCCTTACCAATTATAACTGAGATATTTTATTTTCTGCAGTTTGTTCTTCATGATGCTTTTGATGGATTTTTGTTTTCCTTCTAATTATTGCATCAAACAGCACACCAGTATTGCTAAATTAACTAGCATAATGTGTGGTGGAGATCTAATTACATATGTCAAAATTGAATTCTTGATATCAATTAGTCTTTCATTATGCTTGCTCTTATTTGGCCTTCTTTTGCTTTGCTATCAAATGCTTGTGGTGTAATTATATTTTTCATCTAAACATGTGGATGGTATGGTGGTAGGTGGTGATTTTGCTAGTGGAAGAGTAAGCCTTGGAAGATTAGAACTTCTAAGAGTAACAAAGTTTGAGAGAGTTTGGAGCTCCACAAGTTCACAGGGTTTAATATTTTACAGACCTTTGGAGATTCCAGATGGGTTTTTCTGTTTAGGTCACTACTGCCAGTCCAGTGAGCAGCCACTCAGAGGGCACGTTCTTGTGGCTCATGAAACTTCTTCCAAACCAGAAGCTGATTATTGCAATGGCTCCACCGTGTTAGAATCTCCAGCTCTAAAAAAGCCAATTAACTACTATTTAATATGGAGTGCTGATTCACCTCATGATGGATCTGGTTATTTTTGGTTACCAAACCCTCCAGTGGGTTACAAAGCTATGGGTATAGTAGTTACTAGCAAACCAGATGAGCCTAAAGTTGAAGAAGTTAGATGCGTGCGAGCAGATTTGACAGAAACTTGTGAGACTGGCGATCTATTACTCTCAATGAACTCTAAATTTTCAAAACAATCATTCAAGGTTTGGAACACACAACCTTGTGAAAGAGGGATGCTTGGTAGAGGTGTATCTGTTGGGACATTCTTCTGTAGTACCTATTCTGACTCCAAACAAGTGGCAGATATTTCTTGCTTGAAGAATCTTGATTCCACCTTACATGCCATGCCAAACATAAACCAAATTCATGCACTTATAAAACACTATGGCCCAACTGTATACTTCCACCCTAATGAGATATACTTGCCATCATCAGTGCAATGGTTCTTTAAAAATGGAGCACTTGTGTATTCAAAAGGCAGTGTGAAGGGTAAAGCAATAGATCACAAGGGCTCCAACTTACCTAGTGGAGGAACAAATGATGGTGCCTTTTGGATAGATTTGCCTCATGATGATGTTGCTAGAAATAATCTAAAGAAAGGGAATATAGAGTGTGCAGAACTATATGTTCATGTGAAACCAGCTTTGGGAGGAACATTTACTGATATTGCAATGTGGGTGTTTTGTCCCTTCAATGGACCTGGCATCCTTAAAGTGGGATTGGTGAACATTGAGATGAGAAAGATAGGGGAACATGTAGGTGACTGGGAGCACTTCACCCTTCGCGTATGCAACTTCACGGGAGAGCTATGGTCTGTGTTTTTCTCTCAGCACAGTGGAGGAGAATGGGTAGATGCATTCAATTTAGAGTTTGTTGATGGAAATAAACCAATTGTTTATTCATCAAGGCATGGTCATGCAAGCTTCCCTCACCCCGGGACTTACCTTCAGGGGCCATCCAAACTTGGTATAGGAGTACGGAACGAAGCGGCTAAGAGTAAATTTAGTGTGGATTCCAGCACCAAATACCAGATTGTTGCAGCTGAGTATCTTGAAGCTGAAGGGGGCGCTATTACAGAACCATGTTGGTTGCAGTATATGAGAGAGTGGGGTCCTACCATTGTGTATAGATCACGTTCTGAAATAGAAAAGTTAGTCGACATGCTTCCAGTGTTTGTTAGATTTTCTTTGGAGAACTTGTTTGAATTGTTTCCCACAGAGCTTTATGGTGAGGAGGGACCGACTGGTCCAAAGGCAAAGGCCAATTGGGTAGGAGACGAAATATGTTAGTAATGCCTCTCTTGACAATTTCTTCCTATTCACCTGCATTTCCTCTCATTTAAAGGGAATGGAATCTGAAGTGATGCTTAAATGAACCAATATTTATTAGACTTATTTTATGTACAAGACATCCTAAATTGAATGTAATCTGGAGACATGTTTAGTATTAGATGTAGTACTATGTGTTGTAAAGATATTCCAGGTTATGTGAATGAGACATGCCCAAGTAGGACTAGCATATTTTAAGGGTGCATCACCGGGGTTAAAGAATGGCTTTTATTTCGCGGTAGGAAGTATTACTCAGTTTAAGGGATAATTACACTTACCTCATGACTCATGAGGTTTATAGCTTAAATATATTGATACATGTCTATTTTTAGAAATTATAATACGCATTTTTCCATTTTGAAGTTTGATATTGTATGGATATTCCCTTATGTATTATTGCATGTGCGCCCTTCACATAATTGTCATTCACAATTTGTGTAGCAATCACTTACAATATGTTTCAATTTGAGAGTCAAAAGAAAGAAAGACAAAAGAAGGAAACTAGACGATTTTTATGAAACTCTCTCCTTCCTTGTATTTATGTGTTGTTTTTTTTTTTGAATTGAAATACAAAGTTTTTTTTCTCATTCATTTTATTTTTTTTTTCTTTAAAACAGGGTTATTAAAATCGGTTAATTTAGTATTCAAGTTTAAAATTTCAAAATCAAACACATAATAATAAGTATTTAAAAAAACGAAACAACATGGTTTTAAAGGAGAACCTTTTTTAGAAAGCATTCATCTGTGTTTGAATGTTGGTTTTAAGTAAATTTGGTTTAGTAGTGTATTCAAGCCGGATGAGTTATCCGTACGAATCGATTTTTATGACAATGTTTTAAAACCTTTATTTCTTACCTCTTTTTCTTTCAATGATCAAACTCCAAATATACCCAGTGTAAATAAATAAATAAATTTGAGTCTCTTATTTTTTATTTTTATATAATTGATGTTAATAGAATTAGTTTATTGAGTCTTTTTTTTCAATGATAGACATGTTAACAAATAAATTTGTTAAAATATTTTCAAAGATGTAATTTATTAAAAACCTTTCAAGAAAATAAATGGGAATATATTGATAGTCATAATTATTAATTAGTTCTCATTTTTTATAAAAAATATATTAACAAGTGATAAATATAGATTTTTATAAAAATTTTAAGATTTTAATTTATTATGGAAATCTCTATTTCTTTTTTTAATTAAAAATAAACGAGAACACATTAATGTATTTTTCTCAATTTATGATTTAAATAATTTTATAAAAATGAATTTTAAATAAATATTTTTCTTCTGATATAGAAAAGAACATTACTTTTAAAAATATATTTATGTTTATTAGAAATGGAAATAATTTTCACTATTCCATTAAATAGAAAAACAACATTTTCCCAACGTCCCAAAAAGAAACTCAACGTAGTCTGCAGTTAAAAGTGAAGTTCGAATAGCACACTGCATTCTCTTGTTCGAACTTAATACTCTCTTCTTCGCTGCTACGACGTCAATCGTTCACCTGCCTTAAAGTACTGGCGTTTCGGCGTCGTTTTATGTCGTTTTCTGTTACAAGATTCACTCTTTGATTGTTGCTATCGATTCAGGTTCTGGGTTTACAATGCACCAGTGATCTTAGGTTATCAAGTGATTCCTTTCGACAATCGCTAGCTACATACAATTGTACACGTCGTTTTCCTTTTTCTTTTCTTTTTTTACAATTTAGGCATAATTTAGAGTCTGTAAATTGGTTGGTCAATCAACAATTTGATGCATTGAACTGATACTCTTAAATAATTTGATGCATAATAGATTTTGATCATGTTTTCTTCACCGCAAAGAAGGTTAGACTAAGCTATATGTTTTTCTTTAAAAAATTTCTTAATAGACTCTATGGATTGGGCTTTTGTGCATAAAACTTGGGACAAGTGGGCTTCTACCAACATCGGTTATTCTGGTGAGTAACATTTTGCTTTCACAAGTGATGCAGATACATAAATATGCTAAACTGTTAATATAACTAATTTTAATATTAATTAATTTATGAATGCTGTTAAGTAGTGTCATTTTTTGTTTGTCTGATTCTTGTATCTTCTAGGTCATCCTTTAAAAGCTGCTTTGCTGATTAATTATGACCCAACTGGACCATCTCGCTTGTTATCCACCATGTAAGGATTTATTCTTCATTTGAGTTTTGCATTATTGTTATCTGGCGAGGTTATTATTTTTTAAGAAAAAATGACAAATAGATTGAGATGGATAAACAATGTCAGTGTCGCCTAAGTCCAGAGACTGTATAATCGAAGCGTTTATCTTTCAATTTTGATGAACTTTTCTTGGTGTGGAATTTTAATGTTTTTTATCAATTGTTTTGTTGTTGCTGGCTTTCATAATAATACCAATTTATGTGGATAAGGAGTCTATACTAGTGCTAATTTAGCTCTTTTAGATGCAGTTTTAGATTTTTTGTCTATGCTGTATGGGACATGTGCATCTCCTAACTAATTGTAACTCAAAATAAGGAAAAAGGGTCAACATGTGTATCCCCTAGCTAATTGTTACTCAAAATAAGGAAAAGGGTCATAGGTGTTCATTGGGTTCCCTAAGCTTTGCAGTTCTCTTCCATTGCTTAGTACCCTACCTGGTTAGTGTAATTGTATAATTGTGTCAATTCAGCAAAGCTTTTAATAAGAAGCTGTTCTGGCTATCATATCAGAAATCACAGTGTTTCTGTATTGTTTTATGTAACATAAAATACTTTATGTTGTGCTGCATTTTTTTTTGTATATCTGAAATCTCTTTTTAATGCTTTGATTTGGTTGGGATAGTTTTGAAAAGTTGTTGAGGCACTTCAATTGCATATTTGGAATGTTCCATTGGTTATTTCTAGAAATTTTGGACTGATTAATTGGGTTTTTGGATGCTGACAGTGCTGAACAAGAAGGAATAAAAGCAAATCCCATTGAATTGAGTCACTTCGTGGACTTCTTTAAAAAGAATAAACTCCAGACTGAGAGCTTCATTATTGGATCGAACCAGTGTAAGCTTAATTTTTGCTGCATTAGTTTGCCTAAATAATTATTTTTTGCTTAATTTGGGAAGTGGGTTTTTGTAGTATTTCTCTTTTCCGACCCTTTCCCTTTTCTTGTTCTCTACTATAAGGACTTTCTGTAATTGCTGAAATTGAAGGATCTATTCCAATTTTTAAGGATTTACCCACATATCTAGGTAATTAGGAGTTTTAAGATTTTTTGAGATATGGGCTTTCTCAATAACTAGAGGAGTATATGTAGCCTTTATGCTTGTTTCTTATTGTGCACCTTTGAGGAACAACAAATTATGTGCTACATATATAGTTGTGAACTGTATGTTACTATCTTGTAGTTAAGAGATTGGCTGAGGAGGATTGCAAGAGGGATTTACACTTAGTGCTTGAGTACATCTGGCATTCTCCAAGTAAATTTAGGAGAATTTGCTATGACAGCATTTTGCTGAATTATGAGAATCACCACGTGCACAATTGTCTGTGCATGTGCAGCTAACTGATACATCAGCTAATCCAAATCCCTGTAGTTATGAGACACATGGTGTGTGTGGTTAACTTTTATATTGAATTTACAAAGAATATAAATCTAGACCAATTCCATTAGTGAATGTTGAATTCTACGCACTCCTGGTAGCTCCATTGAACTCTTGGTGAAGAAGTAGATATAAAACCATATTGAATATTTCATTAGTGTACTTTGGATGCAGACTTGGTGACGTCAATTCATGAGAATTGGTTTAGTGCAAGGTGCATAAATACTTCAAAGCCTGCTGGAGAAGGGGCAATAGTTATGCAAACAGCAGCATATATCTTGGTTGCTCTGTAAGCATATAATTCAATTCAGCATATTTATCATGAACTACTGATTCACTTTACCATCTCTCTTGCTTCTCTATACTTATCTTCTAATTTGACAGCTATGAAGGTTCCATTGGTCCGGCATCTCGTGCAATGGCAGCTGCTGATCAGTTAACTTGGCAATTAGGGCGAAAAAATCTTTAGGATGGTCCTCCTGATCTGCAACATGCATTTCCCAAAGGAATTGTTTTTTTATTCCTTTTTTCGCTCCTTCAGTTTTTGTATAGATTGTTGCGGCCAAGTATCTTGGGGATGGAACTATTGTAGAACCGTGTTGGCTGCAGTGTATCAAAGTCGCACCATTGTGTATGATTCAAGTTCTGAAATAGACAAGTTGATAGATCTGCTTTCTTTGTTTGTCAGATTTTCTGCGGAATTTATTTGAATCCGACAGTGCTTTGTAGTGAAGGGTTGGTTCTGTGGGGAGGATCAACTGGGTAGGAGATGATTTATGTTTGTCTCTTTGCACTTAATCATCTCTTCCTATGTTAATTGTTGATTTTCTAATCATAATTCAAAGCCACAATTGAAGGTTGAAAATTCGATATTATATAATATAAAAATGTTTAGCACAACTTTTGTGTGTAAAACTTCAAAATTTGTACTTTTTAACATAAACAAAATATTTAGTTAAAAATATTTAGTATATGATAACAACTAAACGTGTATTCTTTTAGATAAGTTATTTAGTCTATATTTCTTTAAGCTTAGAAGTTATTAAGTTCAAGTTAATAATGTAAGTTTTTTTTCTTGTAAGTAAAAATATAAGTTTTGTTTGATATTTTTAAAAAAAGCTAAAAAATTAATTTTATGATTTAATATTATAAAAAAGGGGCAATAATTTGAAGGGAATTTTGAGAAAAGAACTATTAAAAAACTAATGTTAATAATAGCATTTCATTAAAGGGATTTTTTAAAGTTTCATTCATAAAAAAATGTTAATTTTCATAAAAGTTTTTTTAAAAAAATTTGCCTAGTAAAATTTTTCCTTTTAAAGGATGAGAGAAGTTAAACATAGGTTAGGTTAAATCATATCTATTTGACTTTTGGTATTTGAAAAGTTTTTTCAGTTTTATTGTTAGTTTTTATAATTTTTTTGGGTGTTAGTCTTTAAAATGTTTTAAGTGTTTATCATCATTAATTTATTTTGTTAAATATCTAACATAATAACCTTAATGCCATTTAGAACATACAATATTCAATCGCTTTTGGTCCCAATCCCCACCCAAAAAAATAACTAATTCAACAAAAATAACTTTAAAAAATTAGGGTTTATTAACTTACTCACCTTTTGCTTATGCTAGACACTTGTCACACGATGTATCCTTTGGAATTTCAGACCATCCAAAAAAGGGGAAATCAGGCTGCAAATGCAAACTTCGATTGTACTCTTTTCATTCCCCCCAGGTAGTTTAAGCGCATCACTTTCCTTTACCCAAGCTTTATTACCTCTCTCAAAGATAATCTATAGTGATAGTAAAAATGTCTCGAAATGAACGTTAAATAAATGATTTAAAGGTTAATTGTTTTAATCTGTCACATTAGCATTCGATATAATACATTAATGACGTCAACTTATAACAAACGCTTAAAATTCTTCATTCACTAGTACCATTTTTTTTTCAGGGGCCAATGATAAAAATGAAAGACTTTTCAAAGAAAAGATATAATTAAGGGTTGGTTTGTTTAAGCTTAAAATTAAGTCGTTTAAAAATAACTTATTTATAAGTGATTATTGTAAAAAGTGATTATTAAAAAAAGTTAGTATATTCAGTTACAATCATAAAAAAATGTTTTTTTAAAAAATAAACGTATATCTTATTTTAGCTTTTTCAATAGCTTATCTGAAGAAGCCGTTCAAGGTAACTTATTCAAATAAGTTATTTTTAGTTTTTATTTTTTTAAGTTTACACAAACATCTAAAAAATCACATTAGGTGGTTTAAAAAAACACTTTTCTTCGAATAAATTTAAACAAACTCACCCTAAATCTATCTATTTATATAATAATAATAATAATAAATTTTTTAATATGTGTAAATAAACAGGAGATAATAAATTAGAAAATGAAATATTATATGTAACATCCCGGGTAAATAATTTAATTATTAGTGATAGGTGGAAATGAATAAATTATTTGAAATTTAAATTGAATTTTCTTAAAATATTTATAAGTTAATAATTAATTAAGGTGATGGGAATTAAATATATTAATTTAATTGGCTGACTATTAAATCTAAAAAAAGTTAAAATAAAGAGGTGATGGTGAATGTATAAGTTACCAAGAGGTAAAAGTAAAAAGGTTATTGCTAAAAGGTTATAAAAGAAAATAGAAAAGAAAAGGAAAGGTCAAAATGACCCTTTTACCCTTGAAACATTAAAAATCACAATTCTTTTCTTCCTCCCCACTAGCACGCACACAAGTTTTCTTCTCTCTTTCACACTCACATGGCTGTGAGTTTCTAGGAGATAATTGAAAGGAGATTTGACGTCAAAACTTAAAATTAACCGCGTTTTTGGGACCGTGGCTTCGAGGTGAGTAAATGTGTACCCTTCATGGGGGTTTAGTTTTCATAAATTTAAGGTCATGTAATACTTAATTATGATTTCTATGACAATGGTGTTTCCAAATTCGCACTCCCCTTTTCCCACCTCCCTTGGCCGAATATGCTCTTGATTGAGGGAGGTGTCGTTTTACGTTTCCCTATCGAATCAAAGCTTAATAATGGCTTTTATAGCAATAGGTGTAAAGAACGACTAATGGGTTTTGTGTTGCGATGCTCGTAGGCATTGGAACACCGCCAAGTAACGTGAGAGTCAGAATCGAAACTAAAGTGAAGGATTGTCAATCGTGGCGTACGATCGGCATCGAGAACAAGTAACGAAAGCTTCGGATCGAGGTAAGAAGGTGTTTGGTGTTATAATTAATTAGAATTAGGTATCAACCTTATTCAAGGTTCGAAAAGGAAATAGCGTAGCTGGTGGAATGTGTTGAACAAAAGTTTGGTCAATGTTGAATCATTTAAACCAGAACTCACGAGATTTGTTGATAACTAACATTATGAACTCTAACTTAAATGAAGACGTTTGTTATCACTTGATGCAGGTGTTTAAGTATTTCAGGAAAAGGCCTAAGCTACAAAAGAAAGGGGGAGCCTACGCATCAAAAGTCTGGAAGACTTAATCGTAACATGAACTCTTCAATCGAAGACAAAAGAAGAATCAAAAGGTCTGGCATTTCACTTCAAAAGAAATTCTCACATCAGAATAACTTACCAGACCCAGACTTGAACAACATCATTTCAAGCTTCAGAAAATACGAAAACATCAGACCCTGTCTTCTCCCTTCAAACTTTTAGAAGCGGTCTGATACATGAAACATCAACTGTCTTAAGTCATCTCCATCAAAGCTTAAAGAAAAGAATCTTGAAAGGAAGATTGACTAAACATGGTGGATTCTAATTGATGTAGGAGAAGCTTCTTCTCTTCTTTGGAAGGAATGGATCTAGGATCTTTTCCTTCTTCAACCTTCAAGCAATTGTGGAAGTCTTCTTCTTCAATTGGAAACTGAAACTAAAATGGACCAAAAGCCTAAAGAGGAGGATGAAATTTGAGGGAAAGGAGAGGAGGAAATGGTGGAAGGAAGTTAGAAAGGAAAAAGAATGGTTAAGGAGATGGAATGAAGGGGATGGAGGCCACTTCCAAGGAATGGAAGATAACTGCACTCGCCACCAAGGGAGGAGAGACCCCTTCGATAAGAGCTTGTAAGAGTCTCTCTAATCCTAGAGAGAAGGAGGAGAATCTCTTACTAAGTTGCACTCAAAAGTGTCTAAATCTCAAAAATCAATTAATGTCTAGCTTTTTACAAAAAGAGAACTCACGTTTGCGTCGCGATCCCGTCAAATGGATACATTAAAAAAAATAATGTAGTATTAGGGTGTGAACCTAGGTCGTTCTCTCGAAGATCAACACAAAAATTTAGGAAAATCAAGTTTTAAAATAATTTTTAACAAAAAGAAATTCAACAAACATACAAATACATTTGGGGGGGGGGTTCGTTTGATTGTCACAGAAATTTAAAACAGCATAAATGTAAAACTTAGAAAAATAAATAACAAGCGATTAATTTTCTTGGAGTATTGTAATTAGATTTATCCTTGGTTCACAAAAGATGGTTTGTACACTTTCATTACTGTTGATTTCTTAGCTCAATTTGAATTAATCAACTAAGCATCTTTTTCAATTCACAATTCCTTTACTTTCATTTAAAATGAACATTTTAATCAAGCATACTAATTAAGCAAAAGGAGTCAAGATTGTAAAATCTAGGAATCATTGAGCATATGTAAGAACATCACCTACATACATAATCTATTCTCAAATTATGGAATTAAGCAAACCATAATAATTAAAAATGATTATAAAAATATTCATTAAGCATGCATACTTCTTTAATCCATTTTAATTTAAATCTTATTCTATTCCATTTGTATAATTAAATCGATTAAGCATACAAATTTAATTAAACAAAATAGAATTAAATAAGCAGAGTAAGATTATGAAGAAATCAACAATAATAAAAGCATACTAAATTAAAAACAAGAACCTCAAAGTCATATTACAATAATTCTCCAAGAAAATCAATCTAAGGGTTTTAGCCCTCCATAACTATAACAAACTAAAAATAAGAAAGACCGAACCCGGAATACAGCGGAGGAGGGGAAGAGAAATCCTCCAGAGGCTTTGTGCCTCTGATGCTTGAAGAAAGAAAGAAAAAAAATTAATTGAGAGAGTTGTGTGTAAGGTGTAACATCCTGAATTTTATAAAAATGATTAAATAGGAGGAATAAATATTAAATAATTATAAATGGGTTAATAAGTGTCCTAAAATTTTGGAAATAATTAAATTGGGATTTATTATGGATATTTATAATTTATTGAGATTTAAGAAGTTAAAATTATACCTGGTTAAAAAATAGGTGTCGGACCAAGTATCTCCGATTGAGATACCGCTGGTCGGGGCTGTTAAGAATATTATTGGGAGTCTGAATATATAATTGGAATAACTTCAGATTAAGTATTGAGCCCAAACTGAGGTCCTATTTGTTATAAAATGGTGAAATTACTAATGGGGGCTAAATATAAAACATAAACTCTCTTCTCCTCTCCCACTTTCACGTTGCCTCTCTTCTCTAAGGCAATACACTTGCTTCTTTTCTTCTCATCTCCTCACTTTCTTCTTCACCTTTTCTACTCCAAAACCTAGAGGAGGCTTTGTGCTCTTTCACCCCATTTTCGTTTGAACCATGAACCATGAAGGAGACATGATGGCTTGAAGCTCTTCCCCTTTCTCCTCTCATTTTTGTCACCCATCCTCCCTCTCTTGGAAGCTCACTTGTTTCTCGGTTTGGGGTAAGTTCCTTACCATTTTTATTGAGCTTATGCCATTGGTTATGAGTTTATTTGTTGGGAGAGTGTAAAATATGTATGGGTTATGGATTAGAAACTATTTTTAGGCAAAACCCAAAGGTGGGGTATGATAAATATGTGTTTTTGTGTAGATGTAGAAGGGTACACAAAAATGTAGTGTTTGATGGTGGAAGATGATGATTATTTATGATGGTTGTTGGATTTTTAATGGAACCCTAACTATAGGAATTGGGGAAATGGGTAATAATGCCATGAAAAATGATTTTTAGTGAAAACCCACGATAATGTGTGTGTGGGTGTTGTTAATGATGGAGTAGTTAGGCCATGATAAATATCTCAAGAGTTTGTTGATTGATGATGGTCTTGAATGAAGCCAAGAAGCTTATAATGGATTTAAATAAATTATGATGATAGTTGAGTGATTCACATGAGATATTGGATGCCTTATGGATAAGGTCCATGATGTTGTTGTTGTTGGATTTGTTTAACCCTTTGAGACTTAGAGAGTCTTGGTTTTGGAAAAGGAATTCCCAAAGCCTAACACAAGTATGTGAGATGGTGTTTTGACAAGCCTAGGACTTGATATTGAACTCTAAGAGATGAGTCAATTATTTAAACTTGTGATGATGCCTTGTGTTGGCTCATAAATTGAGTACATGTGTTTGTATGTGTGTTAATAGGAGATGGCATTCCGGGCAATGTGGCGGAGCATTCAGAGCGTGTAAATCATTACGGTTCTTCTCTCGAGGTAGAAGAGGAGTTTACATTCCAAATGCATGAGTAGAATAATTAGTGATGTATGTATATCATGATACTCATGCTTTCCTTGCCATGTTTATAGTGAAATGTTATGAATGACAAATTGTTGGCTATTGATGATAATATATGTGTATATAAGTTGATGAATAACCCATGAGGGATTGAAATATGTATATATTAATGAACCATCCTTGAGGGGATGAAGTATATGTTTTGTGAATTGAGAATATATGTGGATGCTTGGCATTGAATGTGATAGTTTCAATAGCCCATATATGTAGTTTATGACTTGTAGGAATTGGAATAGGCCAATTCCATTGGGAATAGGCCCTTGAGTTGCACAAAAGTGCCTCAAAGTGGGAAAACGCATTTATATGCATAAGTCCCTCATTTTTGGGAATTTTTGAGTGAGACCAGTGGCCACACGCCAAAAATGCTGTAATTTAGTTGGTGTAAAAATTTGGTAGCATTTGGAGTTGATATGAAAAGTTAGAGGGGTTGGAAGTCCAAAATTATGCATTTTCTGTATAATTTTTGCATTCTGATATTCCGTAATCGATTACAAGGATCAGCGCAATCGGTTACAAGCATTCTGTTTCAGGTGTAATTGATTAGCTTCAGGTGTAATCGATTATAGTATTAGCATAATCGATTACCGTAATCGATTACAAGCATTCTGTTTCAGCTGTAATCGATTATCATAATCGATTATGACAAGATTACCCAATAAGCGTCCTTTGCTATTTTTGGCCCGTTTGGGCATCTTAATGACATTTTGGCCTCTGACTTCTTTATGAAAGTTGTAGATAATTATGTTACGGAGGTGTGAGAATTGGTTTCACTTTAACTGGAGTTTTCTAACTCTCATTAGGCGTAAAATATCGAACCCACTGCATTGAAAAATACAAGTTTAAGAGGGTTTTGAACCCAACTTTTTATGGTGGTCAAATTGGGACTAATAGGTGATATTTATGACATTTCCCTCTATTTTTAAGACTAAAAATGAACCCTTCTCATGTCCTAATATTGAAATTTATCATGGGCTCATTGTTGCCCAAAACCTCTTTTATTATGTAAAAACGAGCGAATTCACTAGGGGTATATGTGTGGTGTGTCTTAGTGGGGCTTAAGGCCATGGCAAGGTATGTATATGCCTATGCTATGTTATAAAAACATGTATGCTTCCCCTCTATTGATATATTATGAATCTTGATAAAAAGTAAATGATGTGATTGTATGACACTCCTTGATTGACGATGGAACTAATAAGGGGACAATTGAATAGCAATGAGTTATTATAACTCAATGAACTTTGAAAAAGTGTTAATGATGAATAAGAATGAATGATACCACATATATTGAATGATAAATGACGATGTTGAATGAAAAAGGACGTTGTTGTTGAACATGCCCTAGAATGTTATTATTGATGGGCGTAGTGCCATTATGATTAATGCAAGTATTGACGTGTATGTATGAGATGCAATGATGATTGCTAAATTTATGTTTTGAAATGCCTTGTTGATTTCCATGCGTAGATTAATGTGAGAATGATATTTTGGCCATTGGGATGTCAAGTATATGAATGATATGCCTTGAGGGGCTTTGTAAATGATTGTATGTTATTGATTGAAAATGTCAAATTAAAATATATCCCTATGTGAGAGGGTGAGATATCTTTGTGAGGTTGATAGGCATATGCATTATTTCATTTTTCATTCATGGCATGGCATAACATTGAATATGTGGTTACGATCACAATGATGAAAGATTCTGCGGGATTCTATGAAGGGAGTACCCCTTGCGAGGTGGGAAACCAACGTGATGATGATATGATGTTGAGCCGATGGTTGTGATCACCTGGTTGTTGAAATGAAAGGCCCTGTGGGAACCATTGTGGATGAATATCCATGGTTGCGATCACGAGGAGGAAGTACCCCTTGCGAGGCGGGAAACCATTTTGAAATGATCGACATGTGGTTGCGATCACAATCAGACATCCTACGGGATTGTATAATGATAAGCCAGTGGTTACAATCACTTGGTACTTGAAATGAAAAGGGCTTGCGAGTTCCTATGATGTCCTGTGGTTGCGATCACGAGGAAGAAGTACCCCTTGTGAGGCGGGAAACCAATATGATGATGATTATAAGTTGTTGCGATCACTTGAGATACCATGTGTGCATGGGTGAATGAAATGGATCCATTGCATATGCATTAAATAGTTGACATATGCATTAGGCATAGGTGCATGGCATTTGAGATGGGATGACCAAGAGAGATGAAAATCCCCTTGCGAGGAAGAAATGATTAAAGACTTAATAATTTGACGATGATGGTTATGAATGCCATGTTGATATGTGGCAATGTGATTGTGTATGTGCTTGTGCTTGCTTATGTTATGAATTATGATTCATGAGGCTTGTATGCCTATTATGACAATGTGATGAAGATTGAATGATGAATCAATAACTTTGTTGCAAAGCACACATGTTGTTTGTATGCATGTACACATAATCATAATATATTTATATTCGTCATTTTGAATGTATAACTCACTCTCCCATGTGGTCTCCTTTTAGCATTGTGATGCAGGGTTATCATGGGCCGAGGTGAGACTTTGAATTGAAGTTTTGGCGAAGATAAATAGTGGTAGTGGAAGTGCCTTGGCCGGCAACAATTGTGAATTTGAATGTATTGAATCAAATTGTATATAATGTTGATGATTCAGAGAGTTAAATAAGCATGTGTAACAAACTTATGTATTTATGAATGATGACTATATGTTTGGTATATAAGTGGTGATTAGATTGATACCATCTGGTGATGGATGTCTCATGTAGAGATTACTTACGATTGATGTTATATAATTATGATTCAGGTGCATAGTCGATTGTGGCCCGATAGGCTTATGTATATGAAATTGTATGATTGCTTGGGCCTTTTCTCATATCTTCATATATGGGACTAGGCATATGCCCGATATACATATTCTTCTTCCGCTGTAAACTCTATTATTTTGTATACCGTTAAGGGCAATTTAGTTATCGATCCAGTTGCATTTTTTTATAAATCTCACTCTTCAGTTTTTTGTGGTTCGGGTCTTGGTGTGATATCAGACTTATTTTGAAAATGTGAAAAATTTACCCGCATTTTATTAATTATTTATATCGATCACATCGGGATTCGGGTCCAGAAAACCGGGGTGTGACATAAGGGGGTGTTCTCCGAGGCTTTAATTCCTTCTATTTATAGGCGAGGGAGAAAGAAACAGCGTGCTTAATTTGAGGAACAAGTGGAACCTTTCTGCGAGGAAAATACGTAGTGCTGTTTCCACTTCCTAAAATCCCATAATGGTGTTTCCACTGAAGGAATCGATTCCTAAAAGCATGATTTAGCCAAATTTACACTGCATGAATCGATTCATAGGGGTGGGAATCGATTCCCAGGGGTAAGAATAGCGTATGAATCGATTCCTGGGGGCTAGGAATCGATTCCCAACTGTGTGAATCGATTCCCTGGTGAAATGAATCGATTTCTAAGCTTGACTTTATGTAGAAATTGATTCCCAGCTGTGGTGAATCGATTCCCAGGCTTGTTCTGGTGATTTTTCTTGCTTTTTGACCATGTCTTAAGGCGTGATGACTTGTGGCTTCTTCCGTTTGATCTGTGGTAATTATTTTTCAATTGCAGGCTTAATCATACACTACAAAATAAGAGAAACCAAGATTTAATTATTTCCATTAAAAATCAATCCTTAATTCATTTTAAAATCAATTATTAAATAAAGCTCAAATTATGAAAATATGTTAAGATACAATATATTACACAATAAGCGATGACAAATTATACACATTTAAAGTGATGAATTAAGGATAAATCATGCATGATCAAATACCCCTACACTTACTCTTTTGCACTCCCGGGCAAAATCAGAATAAAAACAAGTTTTTACAATTTATTGAAAACATTAAGTTGGAAAACAATAAACACACAGAGCATCAAGATACGTATAAAAATCATCCAAACACTTAGACATATGAGAATTAAATCAAACTGAAAAGAAGATCATAAGTGACAGAACCTCATAAGACATACTCTTAATTCTCAAGTGTTTTGGGTTTGTGTATACGCTCAAAATATTTTCCTGAAAAACAGACAGTCCCATAAATTTGGCAAGTTTCTCAATTCCACAATCAACACAAATGCATGTATAGATCAACAGGGCTTTTCACGGTTGTAATGTAGCCAAGGTATAATTAGGTGGTAAAATTTTGGAAAATAAGTTTAGATACCAAAAAAAATGATGGAGAAATTAATTTCAAAGGTTTGTTCGATCACATTTGGTCGTAAACATCAATATATATATGTAATTTTTCTATTTTTATTTTTATTTTTTTATCTTTTTCTTTTGTGATTGCATAACACTTAAACCAAGAGATGCGACTCCTTTTTGTGCACCCTCACACTTATTTGAATGCGTGTTTTTGACTTGATTCTAAAGCTCCAATATATTCCTTAAGGTAGGTATATTTTTGGTTTTTTGTCCATGGCTTATTTGAGCTGTAACAAAGAAATGGTTAAATAGGCTCAAAGGGACTAGTAAAGGATGATTTATTCATGGTAGGCTTATATGGCTAGTGGCTTAATTGAACAAAATGCCTGTGTCCTTTCAAATACATTCATATGAGTTTCAAGTATCATGAAGAAACAAGACAAAGATTGAGATGTAAGTTTTCAGGAATAAATCACACATAAAAGAATTAAGATGGTGTAAAGTGATCCATCAAATTTTTAAGGCTCAAAAATCTCACAAGGCATAATTCTATCATATATGATCATCTCTCAATTATCATGTCATTCTCAACATACCTAAAATGTCTGAGTTCAAATCATAACATATCATTAAGTTCATATCAAACATGAAAGAAATTACCTGTTACTCATACATATCCTAAAAATTCTAATAAAACATGTTATTTTAAAACAAAAAACACACAAAATCTCACACAAAATCTTTTTTTTAAATTTTTTTCAAAAAAAAGATAAAAAAATAGTCACACAAAAATAATCATAAATTCACAATAAAAACAACAAAACACAAGAATAATCCCAAAACAACATACAAGAATAATACCACCCCCATACTAAAATCATACATTGTCCTCAATGTAAGACAGAGCATATAGAATAGACTATAGAATGAGAAAGTAAAGAGATAGGTAAGAAAAACTCCCTCATAGGGAAACAAGAAGTGGTTCCCCCAAAGCATGTTCCTCTATTGTGACATCTACAAGTGAAGAATTTTCATGGAATGGCTTCAAGCGTTGTCCATTAACCTTGAAGCTTTTGTTGGAGTTCTTACTTTTTATTTCAACAGCTCCATGGGGAAATACATTAGTGACAATGAAAGGTCCTTCCCATTTGGAGAATTAAACAGTAGCACTTTCTGCCTGACAGTGAAGTCTTTTCTAGCTATTAAGCTATCATGGAATTTCCTTGTTTTCTCCTTGTAGAATTTTGATTGTTATAAGCTGCCAAACGGATCTTATCAAGCTCATTCAATTGTAATTTCCTTTCTTCACCTGCTTGATCAAGTGCTAAGTTGCAAGCTTTTACATCCCAATAAGCACGATGCTCAATCTCCACTAGAAGATGACATGCCTTACCAAAAACAATTTTATAGGGAGACATTCCTATAGGTGCCTTAAAAGCTATTCTATGTGCCCAAAGAGCATCATCCACTTTCCTGCTTCAATCCTTTCTACTAGGTTATACTATCTTCTCCAGGATTCTCTTAATTTCTCTATTAGAGACTTCTATCTGTCCATTGGTTTGGGGGTGATATAGAGTATAGACTCTATGAGCATAGCTTGCATGGTCCTGTTGCAAAAGTGTGTTCCCTGATCACTAATGATTGCTCTCGGGATGCCAAACCTGCAAAAAATATGAGATCTAACAAAATCCATAACAACTCGAGCATCATTAGTTCTGGTGGCTTTAGCTTCCACCCATTTAGAATCATAATCTACAGCTAACAGAATGTATGTAAAACCAAAGGATGGAGGAAATGGACCCATAAAATCAATGCCCCAAACATCAAATACTTCATAAAACAACATAGGTTATTGAGGCATCTGATGACGCCATGTGATAGCGTTACCAGCTCTTTGGCATTCCTCACAGGTGTTATAAGTTCTCCATGCATCCTTAAAAATGATGGGCCAGTATAAACCAGAGTCCAACACCTTCCTTGTTGTTCTTTATGGACCAAAATGTCCACCAACTGGTGAAGCATGGCAGAATCAAAGAACTGATTCTATCTCATGATCGGGAATGCATCTTCAAATCACCTGATCATTGCACAACTTCCACAAATATGGGTTACCCCATATATAATATTTTGCATCACTTTTTAATTTTGAAATTTGGTTTCTAGATGTATATGGTGGAAAAACAGAAGCAACAAGATAATTAACAATGTTAGCAAACCAGGGTGTATCAAAAGAGTTAGAAATACTCATGAGTTGTTCATCGGGAAAATGGTCCCGAATAGGTGCCGAATCAGGAGTGTTCTCAATTCTGCTTAAATAATCTGCCACCAAGTTTTGTGTTCCACTTCTGTCATGAATTTCTAAGTCAAACTCTTGGAGCAAGAGCATCCAATAAATTAATCTTGGCTTGGACTCATCTTTCTTCAACAAGTACTTCAGAGCTGCATGGTCAGTAAAGACAACTACTCGAGAATCGAGTAGGTAAGATCTGAACTTATCTAATGCAAAAACAATGGCCAAGAGCTCTTTTTCAGTAGTGGTGTAATTTAGCTGGGCGGCATCTAAAGTTTTAGATGCATAGTAGATGACCCTAGGCTGTTTGTCAATCTTCTGACCAAGGATAGCTCCTAATGCATAATTAAAGGCATCACACATTAACTTAAATGGGGCTGTCCAATCAGGTGCTTGGATTATTGGGGTAGTGGTCAATGCTTGCTTGAGGCAATTGAAAGCCTCCTTACACTTTTCATCAAACTCAAATACCACATCCTTTTGAAGAAAATTGGATAGTGGTCTAGCCTTTTTACTAAAATCCTTTATGAATCTTCTGAAGAAACCTACATGACCAAGAAAAGAACGAACCTCTCATACACAAGAGGGGTAAGGTAAATATGATATAACTTCTATCTTGGCAAGATCTACCTCAATTCCTTTCTCAGAGATTACATGCCCTAAAACTATTCCTTGTTCTACCATAAAATGACATTTTTCATAGTTCAAGACAAGGTTAGTTTCAATACATCTGTTTAAAACTTTATCCAAACTATCAAGGCATGCATCAAATGAAGATTCGTAAATAGTAAAATCATCCATAAACACCTCTATGCAATTTTCAATGAAATCATGAAAAATACTTATCATGCATCTTTGAAAAGTTCCAGGAGCATTGCATAGGCCAAATGGCATTCTCCTATAAGAAAATATGCCAAAGGGACAGGTGAATGTGGTCTTTTCTTGATCCTCAGGTGCAATATGGATTTGAAAATATCTAGAGAATCCATCAAGAAAATAGTAGTGAGACTTACCTGCGAGACGTTCAAGCATTTGATCAATGAAGGGTAAAGGGAAATGGTCCTTCTTCGTTGCCTGGTTTAGTCTCCTGTAGTTAATATAGACTCTCCAACTATTTTGCACTCTGGTAGGGATCAATTGATCCATCTCATTTTTCACAACTGTGATCCTTGTTTTCTTAGGAACCACTTGAATCGGACTCACCCATTGGCTGTCAGAGATAGGGTAAATGGTTCCTGCTTGTAGAAGCTTGGTAATCTCCTTCTTAACCACATCAAGGATTACAGGGTTGAGTCTCCTTTGAGGCTGTCTTACTGCTTTAGCATTTTCCTCCAGAAATATCCTATGCATGCACATGGATGGGCTAATTCCAGGGATGTCTATCAATGTCCAACCTATAGCCTTCTTGTACCTTTTCAGAACCTGTAGTAATTTTTCTTCTTGATTTTCATCAAGAGAAGTGGAAATTATCAATAGGAGCTGTTCATCATCCCCTAAGTATACATACTTGAGGCTCTCAGGTAGGGGTTTCAACTCTAATTTGGGTGCCTGCAAAACAGATGGAACTAACAAAGTAGATTTGGATTCTGCTGTTTGCACCTCAACAATTTTGTTAGAGTCTTCTTGAAATCCTGCATTCAGGTTAATGCATTCTAGCTCCTTATGATTAACAGGCATATCTAAAAACTCTGAATCAGCAGTTATATATTTATCAATTTCAGCACAAATATCACAACTTCCAAAATTATTGTATGCAAAATAGTTAAATAAATCATTTATGCATTCCAAATCAGCAGTTTGTGAGATGTCAGAAAGATGTTCAAAAATTAATTCATCAATCAAATCAATATGGAAAACAGAATGATTTTTAGATGGGTGTTTTATAGCATGAAGAATGTCAAATTGAACTTTAGTGTCACCAAATTCCATAGAGAGGGTTCTAGAATGAATATCTATTTTGGTTCAGGCTGTTTTCAAAAATGGTCTTCCTAAAATTATAGGAACAAGAATCTGAGGCATACCTTCTTCCATATCTAGTATGAAAAAGTCAACAGGGAAAATAAGTTGATCTAACTGAACCAAAACATCCTCTATGACTCTAGCAGGGTAAGCAGTACTTCTATTGGCTAGTTGAATCACTATACCAGTAGGTTGTAAAGTTTTAAAAGACAGATTTGAAAACAGACATAGGCATAGCATTTATTGAAGCTCCTAAATCTAACATGCAATTTTCAAATTTGTTATTACCTATGATGTAGGGTATAGTGAACGTACCTGGATTTTTACATTTCTCAGGAATATTTGGAACTTCCTTACCAAGCAGTGCAGATATATTTCTTACCATGCTTATCCTTTCATTACCCTTCAGTCTCCTCTTATGAGTACACAACTCTTTCAGAAATTTGGCATACTTGGGTATTTGCTTGATTGCATCAAGAAGAGGTATATTCACTTCCACTTTCTTAAAAGTATCCAAGATTTCTTTGTCCACTTCTTCCATCTTCTTGCTTGGAATTGCTTTTGGTGGGAAAGGAAGAGGGATATAAGGTGGAATTTGGGGTGATTGCATCTCAGACTGTCTTGTTCTTGAAGAGGGAACATCATTCTCAATAGCTACGGGCATAATTGTTTTCTTCTCAGGTTCCTTAGGTATAGGTACTTCAAGGTTCTTACCTGATCTTAGCTGAATTACGCTCATATTTCTTGGATTTACAGCTGGTTAAGATGGTAATTTGTTAGAGTTCTGAGATTGTAATTGGTTCAATGATGAAGCCAATTAACCAATTTGGTTGCTTAAACTCTGGATCGTAGCATCACTCCTCTGTTGATACTCCAAGTTCTGTGCAGCCATTTGTTTCACTAGTTCTTCCAAAGAAGGGCCACTTGTGGATGGTTGAGGTATAGGTCTTTGGAAGGTTGGTGCATTGCTTTGAAATGGGGATTGGGGATTTTGTTGTCGGTTACCCTATCTCAGGTTTGGATGGTTCCTCCAACCTGGGTTGTATCTGTTGGTGGAAAGGTCATGGTTTTGTTGCTACTGTTATGGTGGAGGTCTATCATGGTATATGTTGGCTGCATAGGCTTAGGGATTATTATCATCCTTTTCTTGTAGAGAAGGACAACAATCAGTGGGATGCTCTTGTGAAGTGTAGATGCCACACACTTTGGGAGTCATGGATTTTTGATTCACTCCTAATTATGTGACCAGAGTAGTGAGAGCGTCAAGTTTGCTCTCTAATTTAATGCCAGATGCACTAGAATTTGAATCATACATGGGTTTGAAAGCATCATTTCTAACATTGAATTATTGGGAATTGGATGCCATCTTTTCTATCAAGTTTCTTGCTTCAGCAGCAGTCATGTCTCCTAAAGCTTATCCACTTGCCGCATTTAACATATTGCGATAAACGTGGTGTAGACCTTCATAAAAGTACTGAAGAAAAAGTTATTCAGAAATTTGGTGGTGAGGTCAACTTGCACAAAGTTTCTTGAATCTCTCCCAGTACTCATAAAGACTTTCTCCAGAGAGTTGCCTAATTCCAGATATGTCCTTTCGGATTGCATTAGTTCTAGAGGCAGGAAAGAACTTTTCTAAGAACATCTTCTTAAATCATTCCAACTTGTGATTGATCTTGGAGCAAGGTAGTAAAGCCAATCCTTAGCAACACCCTCTAAACAATGAGGAAACGCTTTAAGATAGATGTGGTCTTCTTGAACGTTTTGAGGTTTCATTGTGGAGCACACAATGTGGAATTCTTTGAGGTCTTTATGCAGATCTTCACCCACAAGACCATGAAATTTAGGCAACAAGTGTATAAGTCCGGTCTTAAGCATAAAAGGGACATCCTCTTCAGGATATTGAATACACAAACTTTCGTATATGAATTTAGGTGCAGCTAGTTCTCTAAGAGTTCTCTCACAAGGTCCAGCCATATCAGAAAAACTAGCAGGAGTACTTTCAACAGATTTAGATGAGATACTATCACTATCAATATCAACAAAGTTATTATTAAATCTAGCTTCTCTAACTAATCTATGAAAAGTTCTATCAATTTCAGGATCAAATGAATATAAATGCCTAAAAGTCCTTCTAGTCACACATAGCATACAACAAGATATTTCATGATCATGAGCAATATATCATAAGAATCCTAAATCATGCAAAAGAAATAAAACAAACAAACAAACAAACAAAATTGAAAGAAATTATTATATATTTTTTTTAATTTTTAATTTTATATTATTTTTAAAAAAATTAATTTAAAACAAGAATTTTCCTAAAGATCGTTGATCCCCAACTGCGACGCCAAAATTTGATGTTTGCGTCGCGATCTCGTCAAATTGATACATTAAAAAAATAATGTAGTACTAGGGTATGAACCTAGGTCGTTCTCTCGAAGATCAACATAAAAATTTAGGAAAATCAAGTTTTAAAATAATTTTTAACAAACAGAAATTCAACAAACATACAAATACATTTGGGGATTTTCGTTTGATTGTCACAAAAATTTAAAACAGCATAAATGTAAAACTTAGAACAATAAATAACAAGCGGTTGATTTTCTTGAAGTATTGTAATTAGATTTATCCTTGGTTCACAAAAGATGGTTTGTACACTTTCATTACTGTTCATTTCTTAGCTCAATTTGAATTAATCAACTAAGCGTCTTTTTCAATTCACAATTCCTTTACTTCATTTAAAATGAACATTTTAATCAAGCATCCTAATTAAGAAAAAGAAGTCAAGATTGTAAAATCTAGGAATCATTGAGCATATGTAAGAACATCACCTACATACATAATCTATTCTCAAATTATGGAATTAAGCAAACCATAATAATTAAAAGTGATTATGAAAATATTCATTAAGCATGCATACTTCTTTAATCCATTTTAATTTAAATCTTATTCTATTCCATTTGTATAATTAAATCGATTAAGCATACAAATTTAATTAAACAAAATAGAATTAAATAAGCAGAGTAAGATTATGAAGAAATCAATAATAATAAAAGCATACTAAATTAAAAACAAAAACCTCAAAGTCATATTACAATAATTCTCCAAGAAAATCAATCTAAGGGTTTTAGCCCTCCATAATTATAACAAACTAAAAATAAGAAAGAAAGAAAGAAATTAATTGAGAGAGTTGTGTGTAAGGGGGTGTCCTCTGAGGCTTCAATTCCTTCTATTTATAGGCAAGGGAGAAAGAAACATCATGCTTAATTTGAGGAATGAGTGGAACCTTTTTGCGAGGAAAATGCGTAATGCTGTTTCCACTTCTTGAAATCCCGTAATGGTGTTTCCACTGAAGGAATTGATTCCTAAAAGCATGATTTAGCCAAATTTACATTGTATGAATTGATTCATAGGGGTGGGAATCGATTCCCAGAAGTAAGAATAGCGTATGAATCGATTCCTGGGGGCTGGGAATCGATTCCCAGCTGTGTGAATCGATTCCCTGGTGAAATGAATCGATTGCTAAGCTTGATTTTATGTAGGAATCGATTCCCAACTGTGGTGAATCGATTCCCAGGCCTGTTCTGGTGATTTTTCTAGCTTTTTGACCATTTCTTAAAGTGTGATGACTTATGGCTTCTTCCGTTTGATCTGTGGTAATTGATTTTCAATTGCAGGCTCAATCATACACTACAAAATAAAAGAAACCAAGATTTAATTATTTCCATTAAAAACCAATCCTTAATTCATTTTAAAATTAATTATTAAATAAAGTCAAATTATGAAAATGTGTTAAAATACAATATATTAGACAATAAGTGATGGCAAAATATACACATTTAAAGTGAGGAATTAAGGATAAATCATGTATTATCAAGAACCCCTTATATAGGCCAAGAGTATTTCAGCCAAGGGAGGAGAAATGGGCTTGGTTAATGGATCCTAGCCCAAATCTACAAAAGAGGAAAGGAGATGGCCTATACATGGCCCAAAATGAGAGTACATGGCCCTATAATGACCAATTGGCCTAGTAAGGCCCAAATAAAACCTAAATGACTAGAGAATCTAATTATGACTTATATTAAAAGATGAGTATAAGTAGATCCTCAAGGTGTCTCCATTGGGCTTAGGCCCACTAAGCAAAGAGAGGAAGGAAGATTGGGCTTTATGGATGGTCTCTTTGCCTTTCTTGGACTTGGCCCTTGTGAGGGGACCTTTATAAGCCTCTAGTCCTTTGTCTAAGATAGTGTGTGGGTCCTCCCTTATGATGTCCTCATTATGCTCCCCCTCTTCGAAAGGATTTGTCCTCAAATCTAAGGCATCATCATTTTCATCTATGTCAAAAAGAGATAAGTTAGATACATTAAATGAGCACTCACACCATATTCGCCAGGTAAATCAAGGACATAGGCATTATTTCTTATTTTCTTAATTATTTGGAAAGGCCCATCACCTCTAGGGTCGAGTTTGGATTTTCTCAAATTTGGAAATCTTTCCTTTTTAAAGTGTAACCAAACCCAATCTCCAACCTCAAAGGTGACTTCCTTTCTCTTCTTATTAGCACAACGAGCATAGTGTCCATTCTTAGCTTGTATTTGGTTTTTAACCTTCTCATGAAAATCTTTGATAAACTTGGCCTTTGCCTCTCTATCCATGTAAAGGACAGAATTAGAAACATCAATGGGCAAAAGGTCCAAGGGAGTGAGAGGGTTACAACCATAAACAACTTCAAAAGGATTATGCTTAGCTATGGAGTATTGTACCCTATTATAAGCAAATTAAATATGGGGCAAACACTCATCCCAAGATTTAACATTTTTATGCACTAAGACCCTAAGTAGTTGAGAAAGGGTCCTATTTACTACCTTAGTTTGGCTATTCGTTTGAGGATGACAAGTGGTAGAAAAGAGAAGCTTTGTCCCTAGCCTTGGCCAAAGGGTTTTCCAAAAATGGCTTAGGAATTTGGTGTCCCTATCAGAAATGATAGTTTTAGGAACACTATGAAGTCTTACAATTTCCTTGAAAACTATCTTAGCAATATGACTTGCATCATCCACTTTGTGACAAGGAATGAAGTGAACCATCTTACTAAACCTATCTACCACAACAAAGATAGAATCCATTCCCCTTTGGGTCCTAGGCAAGCCTAACACAAAATCCATAGAAATATCAACCCAAGGAGAAGTAGGTGTAGGCAATGGAGTATACAGACCACTAGGTGAAAGTTTAGATTTAGCTTTCCTACATACTATACACCTAGCGCAAAGTTTTTATACATCTTTTTTCATTTTAGGCTAATAAAGTGTTCATGTAAAATGGCTAATGTTTTATCTTTTCCCAAATGGCGCATTAAGCCTCCCTTATGGCTATCTCTAAGTAAAAGATCTCTTAAAGAGCTCCGAGGAATGCAAAGTCTATTGGCTTTAAAGAGGTAGCCATCTAGAATGTAGAAGATTTTATGAGATGAAGAAGTGGAAGATGAGTTGAATATGTTGGAAAAATCAAGATCACTTGGGTACAAAGTCCTAATCTCTTCAAGTCCAATAATTTTTGCTCCAAGAAAGGCAAGTAAAGAGTGCCTTCTTGATAAAGCATTAGCCATAATATTAGATTTTCCACTTTTGTACTTGATGACATATGGAAATCGTTCCAAGAACTCAACCCACTTAGCATGTCTCTTGTTTAACTTATGTTGCCCTTTCATAAATTTTAGTGATTGGTGATCACTATGAATGACAAACTCTTTTGGGATCAAGTAATGTTCCCAAGTTTGAAGGGCTCTAATTAATGCATAGAACTCTTTATCATATATAGGATAATTGAGGGTAGCCTCATTAAGCTTTTCACTAAAGAAAGAAATGGGGTGACCTTCTTGCAATAAAACAGCTCCTATACCCACATTTAAAGCATTACATTCAAGCTCAAAGGTTTTAGAAAAATTTAGAAGTGCTAAAATTGGAGCATGAGTGAGCTTCTCCTTGAGATCTAGAAAAACTTTCTCTTGCCTTGGCCCCCACACAAAAGAAACATTCTTTTTCACTAACTTATTCAAAGGGGAAGCTAAGGTAGAGAAATCTTTCACAAATCTCCTATAGAAACTTGCAAGACCATGGAAACTTCTAACATCACTCATATTTTTAGGTGTTGGCCAATCTTGGATTGCCTTCACTTTTGAGTGATCAACCTCAACACCTTTAGAACTTACTATAAATCCAAGGAATACAATGCTATCCATGCCAAAAGAACATTTTTCAAAATTGAGGTTATTTGTTCTTAAGGCAAGCATAACTTCTTTTAGATGGTTTAGATGAGAGGTCATGGTCTTTGAGTACACCAAAATATCATCAAAATAGACCATAACAAAATCCCCAATGAATTCCCTTAAAACATGATTCATTAACCTCATGAATTTACTTGGTGCATTAGTCAAGCCAAAGGGCATAACTAACCACTCATATAATCCAAGTTTGGTTTTAAAAGAAGCTTTCCATTCATCTCTTTCTTTGATTTTTATTTGATGGTAGCCACTTTTAAGATTAATCTTAGAAAATATGGTAGAACCACTTAGCTCATCAAGCATATCATCAAGTCTAGGTATTGGATGCCTATACTTGATGGTTATGTTATTTATGGCTCTATAATCTGTACACATTCTCCATGAACCATCTTTCTTAGGAACTAGTAAAACAGGTAAAGCACATGGGCTTAAGCTCTCTCTAATCCATCCCTTAGATAATAGATCATTCACTTGTTTTTCAATCTCAAGGCTTTTCTTAGGGTTACATCTATATGCAAGCCTATTTGCTAAGCTAGCACCAAGAATTAGATCTATTTGATGTTCAATGCCCTTAATAGGAGGTAAGCCTTTGGTAATATCTTTTGGGAAGAGGTCTTGAAATTCATTTAAGATGTTTTAAATCCCCTTTGGGCAAAGGAGGAGGGGAAGAGCCCATTGAGAACTAGGAAGTGCTAGGGATATCTTTAGCATACATGATCAAGCATTGTTTTTGTGAAAATAGCATGCTTCACATCATATTTGGTGGCCAAGAGATTGGCTCTAGAGTCATCATAAATGACAATTCCTTTTCCTTTATCCTCTTTTTAATTTTTCTTATGTTTTTCTAAATGATTAGATGAAGAAGATCCTAACTCTCTATCTCTTTTAAGCTTCATTTGTATTTGATCTTTAGCTACTTGTTGTGGAGCTAGGGGGTGTAAAACTATCTTCTTACCATCTAATTTGAATGTGAGGCTGTTAGTGAACCCCTCATGGATGTCCTTCCTATCGAATTGTCAAGGTCTTCCTAATAGGATGTGAGTTGCCTCCATAGGTACTAAATCACAATTGACTTCATCTTTATATGTGCCTATGGTGAAGTTAATTAAGACTTGCTTTTAACTAACATTTCTCCCTTTTCATTTAACCATTACAACTTATAAGGTCTAGGGTGATCTATTAGTTCTAAGCCTATCTTATTTACTAGTCTTTGGCTTACTACATTTGCACAACTCCCACTATCCACAATGAGAGAACATAGTTTTTCATTTATGTAACATCTTGTATAAAAGATGTTCTCTCTTTGTGTAGTATCATCAAGCTTAACATGATTACCAAGTAATCTTGTAATCATGTACAACTCACCATCATCCCCTAGTATATGCTCACTGTCATAGGAATCACCACTTGAGTCATCACTTGAATTGTAATTGTTAGAATCAGACTCTGATTGACTTGAGTAGGTTCCATTAGTTTCCAAAATCATAGTTCTTTTTGTAGGATAGTTAGAAGCAATGTGACCTCTACCAAGGCATTTAAAACATTTGATGGTAGAAGATCTAGAGGATTATGGTTTAGATGTGGATTCATGCTTATCTCTTTGATTTCTAAAGACTTTGCCATTCTTATGCAACTCACTTGGAATTTTGGAAGAAGAAGTGCCCACTCCCTTCTCCCTAGGTTGTCTTTCAATCCCATCTTTTCCTACCCACATAGGTTTAGAGCTTTTGAATTCCCCATTGTAGGATTCCCTCTTTTTATATTGGCTCTCTACCTTAGTACATTGGTGTAATAATTCTTCTATATCAACATGTGGGAGGAGTTCTACTCTATTCTTGATGTTCCTATTTAGGCCATGCAAAAACCTATGCATTAGGGTTTATTCATCTTCTTCTAAATTTGCCCTAATCATGGCTATCTCTAAATCTTTGTAGTAATCTTCTACACTTTTTGACCCTTGGGTGAGTCTATTTAGCTTGGCTAATAGCTCCCTTCTATAGTAATTAGGAATATATCATTTTCTTAATAGAGCTTTTAAATCTAACCAATCATCTATTGGTGGAAAGTTATCTTTCTTTCTCTCCTTACACACTTGGGTCCGCCATACTAAGGCATAGTTTTGGAATGAGAGGGTGGCTATCCTAACTTTCTTTTCCTCTTTAATTTGATGAGAATTAAACAATTGTTCAACTCTCATCTCCCATTCTAGATAAGCTTCAACATCACTCTTACCATTAAACGAGGGAATTTCAAATTTTACTTCTTTTAACCCTAGGTCTTCACTTTTAGTAATATGATGATGTCTTCTAGACCTATGATCATCCTCACTATCACTATTCTCATGCCTTTGATTTCTTTGATTTCTATGTCTAGTTCTAGGGTTCTCATCTCTATGTTCTAGGTTAGTTAACCTAGTGTTGATGTTATTTAAGTTATCCATTATGTTATAGAGAAGAGATTTGTTTTCCCTATCACTAGAAGACATGGTTTAAGGTTGTCAAAGAAAACAAGACAAGGCACACAAAGTTGTAAACAAACTAGTCGAGGATGCTTATGCAAGACAAGAACAAGAATTCAAACAAGAATCCTAAGAATCAAGTACTAGTTTTCTACCTAAGGGAACAAGAATCTAAGTTGTCTTGTACTAGGTTAGATCCTAGGTTGTATTACTATGATTAGTTATGCAAGTCCTAGGTTGTCTTTACCTATGTTCTTTATGAGAATCCTAGGTTGTAACTAACCAAGTAACTAACCCTAACAAGAGAACTCAACTTCAGTTAGGAAGTTAGAAGTAAGAAACTTAGTTTTAACTAACTCTAACTAACCCTAACTAAATTTGCTTATTTAGTTATTATGGTTGTAACTAAGTCTAACTACTTTAACTACTAACTAAATTCAGTTATGTATTAGTTATGCCAACTAGATTTCGGTTGCAATTAGTTAGGTTAACTAGAATTAGTTCCAACTACTAACTAACTAACCAAATTAGTTAAGACCAACAACTAACTAACTACTTCTAGTTGTAACCAATTAACTACTTAACCAACTAACAACTAACTAGTTAACAAACAAATGCAAATTCTCTATGCTATTTTGAAATTACCCAAAGAAATTGAAAGTTAATAGAGTCTAAATTCCAAAGTCCAATTAGTGTCCAAAATACAAGACCAAATTCCTACTACAAAGTTCTAAGAATTCAAAATTTCCTAAGCTTCTAATTAATACAAGGCTTTTGCTTCCTTTACAATGGTCTTCAAGGTCTTCACTTGGAATGTAGAAGCTCCACCTCACCTAAAAACAACACAACACAAAGAACTCCAAACAAAATTGGTTAAGAAAACAATCAAAAATTCAAAACCTCTCAAGTGTATCTCTCAAGTGTATCCACCAATCTCAAGTGTCTCAATATGCTACCCTCCTTGGTATTGAGTAAAGGTATCTTGAATTTGAAAGGAAGACAACTCAAAAGACAAAACCCAAGAATTGAATCAAGACAAACTAAAAATGGTAAATTTGAAGAAGCTACTCAAATGGAGTGTTTTTGGATTTTTGATTTTGACAAGACCAAAACAAGAAAAGCTCAAATGAATGAAGGTACACAACTTGGAATTTTGAAAATTAGATGATGAGACAAAACAAGATAAACAACAAAATAAAAATGCAAGAACAAAGCTAAGGTAACACTAAACCTATAAACTCTAGAGTTGCAACTACTAAGCAAGCAAATTTAATTGAAAACGTGTAAAGTATTAATTGGCAATCACTTCTTTTTATGGTTTTGGTATTTCGAAACAACTAATGCTTTGGTGTCTTACTTTTCAAACTTTTTGCCAAAGAGGTCTTATTTCAAATCTTTTCTTTTGCTACCTTTTTCTTAATTTTGAGATGTAGGGTTTTCTTTTTCTTTTGGATTTTGTATTAATTTTCTCTTTTTCTTGCCTTTTACAATTTGTAACTCTAACACCAAATTCTAGTCCAAAACCGAATTCAACTAGCTAGTTTCAATTGTCACTCTTTTGCTTAGGGAAAGATACAACCTTCTTCCACTATGATGAATGGAATGTTAATGATTCTTTTGACAAATTTTCTTTTATGCAAACACAAATTGCAAACCAAATTACAAAATATACCTAATATGCTTGAAATTGAAAATTAAACCTAGAAAAGACTAAGAGTAGATTTCTAAGAACCTAAAAATGAGCTAACTTTGGAGAGCCTTAAAGTGAGGCCTCCCAACACATAAGGATTGAACCTTTTTAGAGTTACTAAAAGATGATTAAAGTAACTCAATCCACATGGTTTTTCACTCTACAAGTTGAATCAACACAAATTTTCTAGAACACAAGAAAAAGGTTCCAAATGGCACAACAACACACCTACTTGGCTCTAAAACTTAACAAACTACTAATAAGTATTCTTATGACTCAAAACCGAAACAAACAAAGTGCCAAATTCAGAATTATAAACACACACTAAGGTATATGATACCACAAAACTAGACTCTACAAATTCAAGATGTAAAAAATGAAGAAAAATGACACATCATATAAAGAAACTTCACAATTTTTTATGCTTTTTCTAACATAACATGGCATCTAACAACAACTAACCATGAAATTGAAAACAAAAACCAGCCAGCCAAAAGAGTTGAAACCGAAATAAAAAAGGAAGAAGAAGTAAGAAAAGAACCTCCAAGGCTCAAGTGATACCAAATGATGTAGCAGAGGCTTCTACTCTCCTTTGGAAAGGATGGATCTAGGATCTTTTCCTTCTTCAACCTTTAAGCAATTATGGAAGTATTCTTCTTAAATTGGAAACCAAAACTAAAATGGACCAAAAGCCTAAAGAGGAGGACGGAATTTGATTGAAAGGAGAGGAGGAAATGGTAGAAGGAATATGGAAAGGAAGAAGAATGGTTAAGGAGATGGAATGAAGGGGATGGAGGCCGCTTCCAAGGAATAGAAGATAACTCCACTCGCCACCAAGGGAGGGAAAGACCCCTTGGATAAGAGCTTGCAAGAGTCTCTCTAATCCTAGAGAGAAAGAGCAGAATCTTTCACTAAGTTACACTCAAAAGTGTCTAAATCTAAAAAATGAATTAATGTCTAGCTTTTTACAAAAGGAGAACCCCTTATATAGGCCTAGAGCATTTCGGTAAAGGGAGGGGAAATGGGCTTGGTTAATGGATCCTAGGCCCAAATCTACAAAAGAGGAAAGAAGGTGGCCTATACATGGCCCAAAATGAGAGTACATGGCCCTATAATGACCAATTGGCCTAGTAAAGCCCAAATAAAACCTAAATGACTAGAGAATCTAATTATGACTTATATTACAAGATAAGTATAAGTAGATCCTAAAGGTGTCTCCATTGGGCTTGGTCCCACTAAGCAAATAAAGGAAGGAAGATAGGGCTTTATGGATGGTCTCTTTGCCTTTCTTGGACTTGGCCCTTGTGAGGGGACATTTATAAGCCTTTAGTCCTTTGTCTAAGATGGTGTGTGGGTCCTCCCTTATGATGTCCTTATTAATAATCTAGTCTAAAAAGCATCTAAGTTTCACCTTTATCTCACACATTCAGAGATTTCCTAAATCAAAGCTTTTTCTCTTCGTGAAACTTATGGTACCTATACTCCACCTACGAATGCATACATCTCAAAGCTCTCAAGTTTATATTGCATGTATAGAACATCTCTCTCTAACAAGAAAAGCTCTTACCCTTTGTGAAACTTTAACAAGAAGGCTTTTGTTCCCTGTACAACAACTCTCAACGGTCATATAATTAACGGACTCTCCTAGAGCTTATGATGTAGGATGAGCTTCTACTCTCCTAGAGATGGGTAGATCTTGGCCCTCTTCCTTCTTCAACCTTAAAGAGCAATGGAATGCTTACTTTTTCAAAGAGGAAAACTGAATGCTAGACTCTAAGGTTCCTAAGAGTTTGGACAAAAATAGAGGAGGAAAGGTGGAGGAAAAGATGAAAGGAAAAGAAGGGAAATGGGAAAAAGAGAAGTGGAATAGGAATGGGTGAATAGGAGGTCACTCCAAGGGGGAGATAACTCCTCTAACTTGCCACCAATGAGGGAGGAATCCTCTTGGATGAGAGCTTGCGAAAGATCTCCTAATCCTAGAGAGAAGGAAGAGAATCTCTTACTAAAAACTCACTTTAAAGTGGTAAAAATCTCAAAATGCATAATTGTGTAGCTTTTTACAAAAGGAAAGCTCCTTATATAGGCCTCCACTATTTCAGCCAAGGAGGAGCTAATGGGCTTGGTTCATGGATCCAAGGACCAAAAGAGAGAAAGGGAAGGAAGATGGCCTATACATGGCCTAACATGAAAGTACATGGCCCTAAAGTGGCCCATTTTACCTTGCAAGGCCCAAATAAAACCTATAAGCCTAGAGAATCTAACTAGAGACTATATTACAAGCAAAGTATAAGTAGATCCTCAAGGAGTCCTCATTGGGCTTGGGCCCACTAAACAAAGAGAGGAAGGAAGCTAATGCTTTATGGATGCTTTCTTTAGCTTTTTTTGACTTTGCCCTTGTGAGGGGACCCTTGTAAGCTTCAAGTCTTTTCTCTAGGGTTGTGTGAGGGTCCTCCCTTGGTGTGTCCTCATTATGCTCCCCCTCTTTGAAAGGATTTATCCTCAAATCTAAGGCATCATCCTCTTCATCTAAATCAAAGGGAGATAAATGAAATATATTGAAGGAAGCACTCACACCATAATCTCCTGGAAAATCAAGGACATAGGCATTATTATTCATCTTCTTGAGTATTTGGAAAGGGCCATAACCTCTAGGGTCAAGTTTGGCTTTTCTCAAGTTTGGAAATCTTTCCTTTCTAAGATGTAGCCAAACCCAATCTTCAACCTTAAAGGTGACTTCCTTTCTTTTCTTATTAGCACAACGAGCATAGTGCTCATTTTTAGTTTGTATTTGGTTCTTAACCTTCTTATGAAAATCCTTGATAAATTTAGCTTTTGCCTCTCCATCCATATAAAGGACAGAGTCAGAAACCTCAATAGGCAAAAGGTCCAATGGAGTGAAAGGGTTAAAATCGTACACAACCTCAAATGGACTATGCTTGGTTGTTGAATGTTGTACCCTATTATATGCAAATTCAATGTGGGGTAAACACTCATCCCAAGATTTAACATTTTTATGGACTAAGACCCTAAGAAGTTGAGATAGGGTCCTGTTTACTACCTCTGTTTGTCCATCTATTTGAGGATGACAAGTGGTGAAAAAGAGAAGCTTTGTTCCTAGCATTGACCAAAGAGTTTTCCAAAAGTGGCTTAGGAATTTGGTGTCCCTATCAGAAATTATGGTTTTAGGAACACCATAAAGTCTTACAATCTCTTTAAAGAAGAGTTTAGCAATATGACTAGCATCATCTACTTATGACAAGGGATGAAGTGAGCCATCTTACTAAACCTATCCACTACCACAAAGATAGAATCCATTCCCCTTTGGGTCTTAGGCAAGCCCAACACAAAACCCATAGATATATCAATCCAAGGTGCACTAGGTGTAGGCAAAGGAGTATACAAACCACTAGGTGAAAGTTTTGATTTAGCTTTTCTACATACAATACACCTAGCACAATGTTTTTTTGGACATCTTTCTTTATTTTAGGCCAATAGAAGTGTTAATGTAGAATAGACAATGTTTTATCTCTTCCAAAGTGGCCTATTAAGCCTCCCTCATGGCTTTCTCTAAGTAAAAGATCTCTTAAAGAGCTCCTAGGAATGCTAGCCATCTAGAATGTAGAAGCCTTTATGAGACGAAGAAGTGGAGGATGAGTTGAAAATGTTTGAAAAATCGATATCACTTGGATACAAAGTCCTAATCTCATCAAGTCCAATAATTTTGGCTCCAAGAGAGGCAAGTAAAGAGTGCCTTCTTGATAAAGCATCAGCCACAGTATTGGATTTTCCATTTTTGTACTTGATGACATATGGAAATTGTTCCAAGAACTCAACCCACTTAGCATGTCTTTTGTTTAACTTATGTTGCCCTTTGATAAATTTTAGTGATTGGTGATAACTATGAATGACAAACTCTTTTGGGATCAAGTAATGTTCTTAAGTTTGAAGGGCTCTAATCAATGCATAGAACTCTTTATCATATGTGGGATAATTGAGGGTTGCCCTATTAAGCTTTTCACTAAAGAAAGCAATGGGGTGACCTTCTTGCAATAACACAGCTCCTATACCCACGTTTGAAGCATCACACTCAAGCTCAAAGGTTTTAGAAAAATTTGGAAGTGTTAAAATTGAAGCATGAGTGAGCTTCTCTTTGAGATCTAGAAAGGCTTTCTCTTGCCTTGGCCCTCACATAAAAGGAACATTCTTTTTCACTAACTCATTTAAATGGAAGGATAAGGTAGAGAAATCTTTCACAAATCTCCTATAAAAACTTGCAAGACCATGGAAACTTTTAACTTCACTAACATTTTTAGGTGTTGGCCAATCTTGGATTGCCTTCACTTTAGAGTGATCAACCTCAACACATTTAGAACTCATTATAAATCCAAGGAATACAATGCTATCCATGCCAAAAGAACATTTTTCAAAATTTACATAGAGGTTATTTGTTCTTAAGGCAAGCATAACTTGTTTAAGATGGTTTAGATAAGAGGTCATGGCCTTTGAGTACACCAAAATATCATCAAAGTAGACCACGATGAAATGCCCAATGAATTCCCTCAAAACATGATTCATTAACCTCATGAATGTACTTGGTGCATTAGTCAAGCCAAAGGGCATAACTAACCACTCATATAATCCAAGTTTGGTTTTAAAAGTTGCTTTCCATTTATCTCCCTCTTTGATTCTTATTTGGTGATAGCCACTTTTAAGATCAATCTTGGAAAATATTATAGAACCACTAAGCTCATCAAGCATGTCATCAAGTTTAGGTATTGGATGCCTATACTTGATGGTGATGTTATTCATGGCCCTACAATTGGTGCATATTCTCCATGAACCATCCTTTTTAGGAACAAGTAAAACAGGCAAAGCACATGGGCTTAAGCTCTCTCTAATGCATCCCTTAGATAATAGTTCATTCACTTGATTTTCAATTTCAAGGCTTTCCTTGGGATTACATCTATATGCAGGCCTATTAGGTAAACTAGCACCAGGAATTAAATCTATTTGATGTTCAATGCCCCTAATAGGAGGTAAGCCTTTTGGGATGTCTTTTGGAAAGAGGTCTTTAAATTCATTTAAGTTGTTTTGGATCCCTTTGGGCAAAAGGGGAGGAGGAGTGCCCATAGAGCACAAACAAGTGCTAGGGATAGCTTTTGGATACATAATCAAGCATTATTTTTATGAAAACATAGTATGTTTCACATCATGTTTGTTGGCGAAAAGATTGGCTCTAGAGTCATCATAGATGATAACTCCTTTTCCTTTATCCTCTTTTTTGTTTTTCTTATGTTTTTCTAGATGATTAGAAGAAGATCCTAACTCTTTATCTCTTTTAAGCTTTATTTGTATTTGATCTTTAGCTACTTGTTGTGGAGCTAGGGGGTGTAAAACTATCTTCTTACCATCTAATTTGAATGTGAGGCTGTTAGTGAACCCCTCATGGATGTCCTTCCTATCGAATTGTCAAGGTCTTCCTAATAGGATGTGAGTTGCCTCCATAGGTACTACATCACAATTGACTTCATCTTTATATGTGCCTATGGTGAAGTTAATTAAGACTTGCTTATTAACTAACATTTCTCCCTTTTCATTTAACCATTGTAACTTATAAGGTCTAGGGTGATCTATTAGTTCTAAGCCCATCTTATTATCTAGTCTTTGGCTTACTACATTAGCATAACTCCCTCTATCCACAATGAGAGAACATAATTTGTCATTTATGTAACATCTTGTATAAAAGATGTTCTCTCTTTGTGTAGTATTATCCAGCTTAACATGACTACCAAGCAATCTTCTAATCATGTAAAGCTCACCATCATCCCCTAAAATATGCTCACTGTCATAGGAATCACTACTTGAGTCATCACTTGAAGAGTGAGAATCAGAATTAGACTCTGATTGACTTGAGTAGGTTCCATTATTTTTCAAAACCATTGTTGTTTTTGTTGGATAGTCGGAAGCAATGTGACCTCTACCAAGGCATTTAAAACATTTTATGGTAGAAGATCTAGAGGATTGTGGTTTAGATGTGGATTCATGCTTATCTCTTTGGTTTCTAAAAACTTTGCCATTCTTATGCAACTCACTTTGTGGTTTGGAAGATGAAGTGCGCACTTCCCTCTCCCTAGGGTTTCTCTCAAACCTACCCTTATTTTCTTGACTTACCCACTTAGACTTGTAGGCTTTATTTTCCCCACTATAGGCTTCTCTTTCTTTAAATTGGCTCTCTACCTTAGTACATTAGTGTAGTAACTCTTTTATGTCAACATATGGAAGGAGTTCTACTCTATTCTTGATGTTCCTAATTAGGCCATGTAAGAACCTATGCATTAGGGTTTCCTCATCTTCTTCTAAGTTTGCCCTAATCATGGCTATCTGATGTAGGATCTTCTTCTAGCTTCTTAAAGAAGGGTGGATCTATGGCTCTTTTCTTCTTCTATCCTTCACAAGCCTTTGTTGAAGAGCCTTGTAAGGGGAAAAACTGAAATGGAAAGGGAAGAAAATGACTCAAGACTACATGGATTTGGAAGTGAAAAGGAGAAAGGAAAGGTGGAAATCGAAGGGAGAAAGGAGGAGGATGAAGGATAGAATGGAGGAGGTGAAGGGAAGGCCACTCTAAAGGGAGATAACTCCCTAGAACTCGCCACCAAGAGGGAGGAAAACCCCTTGGATGAAAGCTTGCTAGAGCTCACTCTAACCTAGAGAGAAGGGAGAGCTTCTCTCACTAAAACTCACTTTGAAAGTGTAAAAACTCAAATGGCATTAATGTGTGTCAATTTACAAAGGGAGAGCTCTTTATATAGAGCTAAGAGGATTTCGGCCAAGTGCCTACTAAATGGGCCTCTCCATGATGCCTAAGCCCAAAAGAGTTTCTAGAGAAAAGTATGGCCTATACATGGCCCAAAGTGAGAGTACATGGCCCAAGAAATCTTCATTGGGCTTGGGCCCACTCAAGGAGAGAAAGGAAGATAAGGCCCGATGGATGCTCTCTTTGGCCTTTTTGGTCTTGGCCCTTGTGAGAGGACCTTTGTAAGCTTCAAGTCCTTTCTCTAGGGTAGTGTGAGGGTCCTCCCTTAGTATGTCCTCATTATGCTCCCCCTCTTTGAAAGGATTTATCCTCAAATCTAAGGCATCATCCTCTTCATCTAAGTTAAAGAGAGACAAATCAAAAATATTGAAGGAAGCACTCACACCATAATCTCCTGGAAAATCAAGGACATAAGCATTATTATTCATTTTCTTTATGATTTGGAAAGGCCCATCACCTCTTGGGTCGAGTTTGGATTTTCGTAAGTTTGGAAATCTCTCTTTTCGAAGGTGTAACCAAACCCAATCTCCAACTTCAAAGGTGATATCCCTTCTCTTCTTATTGGCACAACGAGCATAGTGTTCATTTTTAGTTTGAATTAGGTTTTTAACCTTCTCATGAAATTCTTTGATAAAGTTGGCCTTTGCCTCTCCATCTATATGAAGGATAGAATCAGAAACCTCAATAGGCAAAAGGTCCAAGGGAGTAAGAGGGTTAAAACCATAGACAACCTGAAAATGACTATGCTTGATTGTGGAGTGTTGTACCCTATTATATGCAAACTCAATGTGGGGCAAACACTCATCCTAAGATTTAACATTTTTAAGCACTAAGACCCTAAGAAGTTGAGAAAGGGTCCTATTTACGACCTCTGTTTGTGCATCCGTTTAAGGATGACAAGTGGTGGAAAAGAGAAGCTTCGTTCCTAGCCTGGACCAAAGAGTTTTCCAAAAATGGCTAAGGAATTTGGTGTCCCTATCAGAAATTATGGTTTTAGGAACACCATGAAGTCTTACAATCTCTTTGAAAAAGAGTTTAGCAATATGAATAGCATCATCTACCTTGTGACAAGGGATGAAGTGAGCCATCTTACTAAACCTATCCACAACCACAAAGATAGAATCCATTCCCCTTTGGGTCTTAGGCAATCCCAACACAAAATCCATAGATATATCAATCCAAGGTGCAGTGGGTGTTGGTAAAGGAGTATATAAACAACTAGCCGAAAGTTTTGATTTTGCTTTTCCACACACAATACACCTAGCATAATGTTTTTGAACATCTTTTTTCATTTTTGGCCAATAGAAGTGTTCATGTAATATGGATAATGTCTTATCTCTTCCAAAATGGACGATTAAGCCTCCCTCATGGCTTTCTCTAAGTAAAAGATCTCTTAAAGAACTTCTAGGAATGAAAAGTCTATTGGCTTTAAAAAGATAGCCATCTAAAATGTAGAAGCCTCTATGCGATGAAGTAGTGGAAGATGAGTTAGGGTTTAGGGTTTAGGGTTTAGGGTTTAGGGTATGTTAGAAAAATCAAGGTCACTTGGGTACAAAGACCTAATCTCATCAAGCCCAATAACTTTGGCTCCTAGGGAGGTAAGTAAAGAGTGCCTCCTAGATAAAGCATCATCCACAGTATTGGATTTTCCATTCTTATACTTGATGACATATGGAAATTGTTCCAAGTACTCAACCCACTTAGCATGCCTTTAATTTAGCTTATGGTTCCCTTTAATGAATTTGAGGGATTGATGATCACTATGTATGACAAACTCTTTGGGAATCAAGTAGTGTTCCCAAGTTTGTAGGGCTCTAATTAAGGCATAAAATTCTTTATCATGTGGGGTAGTTGATGGCTACCCCATTAAGCTTTTCACTAAAGAAAGCAATGGGGTGACCTTCTTGTAATAAAACAACTCTTATACCCACATTAGATGCATCACACTCAAGCTTAAATGTTTTGGAAAAATTTGGGAGTGGTAAAATTGGAGCATGAGTGAGATGATCTTTGAGATCTAGAAAGGCTTTTTCTTGCCTTGGCCCCCATACAAAAGGAACATTATTTTTCACCAACTCTTTTAAAGGGGAGGCGAAGGTAGTAAAATATTTCACAAATCTCCTATAAAAACTTGCAAGACCATGAAAATTTCTTATGTCACTCACATTTTTGGGTGTGGGCCAATCTTGGATGGCCTTAACCTTTGAGTGATCTACCTCTACACCTTTTGAACTAACTACAAATCCAAGAATGCTATTCATGCCAAAAGAACATTTTTCAAGGTTTGCATAAAGATTGTTTGTTCTTAGGGCAAGCATAACTTGTCTAAGATGGCTTAGATGAGAGGTCATGGTCTTTGAATAGATTAAAATATCATCAAAATAGACCACAACAAAATGCCCAATGAATTCCCTTAAAACATGATTCATTAATCTCATAAATGTGCTAGGTGTATTAGTCAAGCCAAAGGGCATAACTAACCACTCATATAATCCAAGTTTGGTTTTAAAAGTTGTTTTCCATTTATCTCCCTCTTTGATTCTTATTTGGTGATAGCACTTTTAAGATCAATCTTGGAAAATATTATAGAACCACTAAGCTCATCAAGCATGTCATCAAGTTTAGGTATTGGATGCCTATACTTGATGGTGATGTTATTCATGGCCCTACAATTGGTGCATATTCTCCATGAACCATCCTTTTTAGGAACAAGTAAAACAGGCAAAGCACATAGGCTTAAGCTCTCTCTAATGCATCCCTTAGATAATAGTTCATTCACTTGATTTTCAATTTCAAGGCTTTCCTTGGGATTACATCTATATGCAGGCCTATTAGGTAAACTAGCACCAGGAATTAAATCTATTTGATGTTCAATGCCCCTAATAGGAGGTAAGCCTTTTGGGATGTCTTTTGGAAAGAGGTCTTTAAATTCATTTAAGATATTTTGAATCCCTTTGGGCAAAGGAGGAGGAGAGTTGCCCATTAAGCATAAGGAAGTGCTAGGGATATCTTTAGCATACATGATCAAGCATTGTTTATGTGAAAGCATAGCATGTTTCACATCATGTTTAGTGGCCAAAAGATTGGCACTAGAGTCGTCATAGATAACAACTCCTTTTCTTTATCTTCTGTTTTATTTTTCTTAATTTTTCCTAGATGAGTTGAAGAAGATCCTAACTCTCTATCTCTTATAAGCTTCATTTGTAGTTAATCTTTAGCTACTTGTTGTGGAGATAGGGGGTGTAAAACTATCTTCTTACTATCTAGTTTAAAAGTGAGGGTGTTAGTGAACCCCTCATGGATGACCTTCCAATCAAATTGCCAAGGTCTTCCTAGCAAGATATGAGTTGCCTCCATGGGTACTACATCACAATTAACTTCATCTTTATATGTGCCTATGGTGAAATTTATTAAGACTTGTTTATTAACTAACATCTTTCCCTTTTCATTTAACCATTGTAACTTATAAGGTCTAGGGTGATCTATTAGATCTAAGCCCATCTTATTGACTAGTCTTTGGCTTACTACATTAGCACAACTCCCTCTATCCATAATGAGAGAACATAATTTGTCATTTATGTAACATCTTGTATAAAAGATGTTCTCTCTTTGTGTAGTATTATCCAGCTTAACATGACTACCAAGCAATCTTCTAATCATGTAAAGCTCACCATCATCCCCTAAAATATGCTCACTGTCATAGGAATCACTACTTGAGTCATCACTTGAAGAGTGAGAATCAGAATTAGACTCTGATTGACTTGAGTAGGTTCTATTAGTTTTCAAAACCATGGTTCTCTTTGTTGGACAGTCAGAAGCAATGTGACCTCTACCAAGGAATTTAAAACATTTAATGGTAGATGATCTAGAGGATTGTGGTTTAGATGTGGATTCATGCTTTTCTCTTTGATTCCTAAAAATTTTCGCCATTTTTATGCAACTCACTTTGAGGTTTGGAAGATGAAGTGCCCACTTCCCTCTCCCTAGGGTTTCTATCAAACTTACCTTTGTTATCTCTTCCTACCCACTTAGATTTATAGGCTTTATTTTCCCCACTATAGGCTTTTCTCCCTTTGAATTGGCTCTCTACCTTAGTGCATTGGTGAAGTAATTCCTTAATATCTACATGTGGAAGGAGTTCTACTCTATTCTTAATGTTTCTATTAAGGCCATGTAAGAACCTATGCATTAGGGTTTCCTCATCTTTTTCTAGGTTTGCCCTAATCATTGCTATCTCTAATGATTTATAGTAGTCTTCTACACTCTTTGACCCTTGGGTGAGTCTATTTAGCTTTGCTAATAGCTTCCCTCTATAGTAACTAGGAACATAACATTTTCTTAATAGAGCTTTTAAGTCTAACCAATCATCTATTGGTGGAAAATTATCTTTTTTTCTCTCCTTACACACTTGTGACCATCATACTAAGGCATAGTTTTGGAATGAGAGGGTGGCTATCCTAACTTTTCTTTCATCTTTTATTTGATGAGAGTTAAAGATTTTTTCTACTCTCATTTCCCATCTAGATAAGCCTCTATGTCACTCTTGCCATTAAATTAGGGTATTTCTAATTTTACTTCTCTTAAGCCTATGTCTTCTCTTTTATGCTCATGATGTCTTCTTTGTCTAGGCTCCTCTTCACTATCACTATTATTATGTCTATGATTTCCTTGATTTCTATGTCTAGTTCTAGGGTTTTCATTATGCTCAAGATTTGTTAGCCTAGCATTGATATTATTCAAGCTATCCATTATATTATGAAGCATATTTTTATTCTCCCTATCACTAGAAGACATCTTTTAAGGTTGTCAAGGAACTTCAAGACAAAAACAAGGAATATGTAGACAAACTAGTCGAGGAGGATGAATGCAAAAGAAGTGAAAGAAAACACACAACAACCTAAAATATTAATACTAGGTTTCTAACCTAAGGTAAAAACAAGATCCTAGGTTGTCTTTTACTATGTTAGTCCTAGGTTGCTTATGTAAGTCCTAGGTTGGCTTAAACCTAAGTTGATTATGATTGTCCTAGGTTGTTTCTAACAATTAACTAACCCTATACAAGCCTAACCAATTTGGTTTACAAGTTAGTTACCCTAACAAAATTAGTTCAACTAACTAACCAACTCCTAACAAACCCTAACTAGAAGTAGTTATTTAGTTATGGAAGTTTCAACTAAGTCTAACAATCCTAATTAATAACTAATTTGATTATAATCCAGTTAAGACACTAAACTAATTTTGGTTATGATTAGTTATGGTAACTAAAATTAGTTCCAACCACTAACTAATTAACCTAATTAGTTAAGACAAACAACTAACAAACAACTATTAGTTATAACCAACAACTAACTAACTAAAAGTAGTTAACAACCAAATGAAAATTCTCTACCACCTAGCCAAATTTTCCAAATGAAAATGAAAGTTTATAGTGTCCAAAAGTCCAATGTCCAAGGTGTGTCCAAAATACAAGACAAAACCTAATACACAATGCCTAAGAATTGAAATTTTGCCTAAGTTCTACTAGTTACAAGGCTTTTGCTTCCTTTGCAATTTTTCTTCAAGCTCTTCCTTGATCTGTAAGCTCCACCTTACCTATCAAAACAAGACAAGAACACACTCTAAACAAAATTTGTTAATGAATTCAATCAAAGATTAAAACCTCACAAGTGTATCTCTCAAGTGTATCCTCACAACTCTTACCCTTTCTTTTGGTGTCAAGTTCACCCAAGAAATTTACACTCTCACCTCAAGTGTTCTAATATGCTACCCTCAATGGTATTGAGAAGGAAAATTATCAAGAAGTTTGAAGGAAAGACAACTTCAAAGATAAAACTTGAGAAAGAAAAATGACAAACTAAAAAGGTTTAAGAAGAAAGGCTACTCAAAATGGAAAATGTTTTTGGATTTTGATTGACAAGACACTAAAGCAATAAATGTTCAAAGAATAAAGGCTACACTATGGAATAGGATTTCGAAAATGATGATGGACAAAACTAGACAAACAAAGAACAAAAATGCAATCAACAAAAGGAAAGTACAACCTAAACTTAGAGACTCTAAAGTTGCAATCACAAGTAAGCAAGTAAGATTTAAATGAAAGTGTATTGGAAAGTAATTGACACACAACTCACTTCAAGTATAAGGAATTTTGAAATTTGACTTTAATTTTGGTGTTTCACTTTACTACTTTTCTTAATGAGGCTTCTTATTTTTTCAACACCCTTTTTGCAATTTGGATAGTATAGGGTTTTGTGTCTCTTTTTCTCTTTTTTCTTTTATGGCCTCTTGTATTTTTCAATGTACAACACCACTAATGAAATTCCAAAACCGGATTGAGCTAATGCTAACACAAGTTCAAATGTCACTTTCTGGCTTAAAGAAAACAATGCAACCTTTTTCCAAAGAGAGTGGAAGGATTATGTTCAAAACTTTTTGACAAAAAATTTCTTTTATGCAACAAGATGGAAACCGAATTATGAAGTGATCCTAATGTTCATTCACAAACAAAATTAACCTAGAAAGAAAACTAAGAATGAATACTAACAAGCCTAAAAATGAGATGACCTTTGGAGAGTCTTACGGTGAGACCTCCTAACAACACAAGAATGGAACCTTTGAGAGATTAATCAAGATACTTGAACTAACCTCTATCACACAGCAATGCACTTCTACAATGGTAAATCAACACAAAAAATCCTAGAACACTAGACAAAGGTTCCACATGGCACAACTAACAACTAACTTGGCTCTAACTAACACCTAACAAGTAACTAACTTCTAACTATCAATCTCACAACCTAACAACCGAAATAACATGTGCCAAATTCTGAATTTTTTTGAAGGACAAACAATACCAAACCGAAAATACAAAGCAATATGCAAGAAAATTGAAGAAATGGAAAAACTAGCACAAAAACTCAAAAGAACAACAACTTTTTATGAGTTTTCTATTTTAACATGGCATCAACAAAGTAAGCATAAGGCATAACAACAAAATTCCAGCCAGAAAAATGAAAGCAAAACCGAAATCTAGATGAAGAAGAATAGAAAAAAACCTCCCAAGCTCAAGTGATACCAAATGATGTAGGATCTTCTACTAGCTTCTTGAAGAAGGGTGGATCTAGGGCTCTTTTCTTCTTCTATCCTTCACAAGCCTTAGTTGAAGAGCCTTGTAAGGGGAAAAACTGAAATGGAAAGGGAAGAAAATGACTCAAGGCTACACGGATTTGGAAGTGAAAAGGAAAAAGGAAAGTTAGAAATAGAAGGGAGAAAGGAGGAGGATGAAGGATGGAATGGAGGAGGTGAAGGGGAGGCCACTCTAAAGGGAGATAACTCTCTATAACTCGCCACCAAGAGGGAGGAAAACCCCTTGGATGAGAGCTTGCTAGAGCTCACTCTAACCTAGAGAGAAGGGAGAGCTTCTCTCACTAAAACTCACTTTGAAAGTGTAAAAACTCAAATGACATTAATGTATGTCAATTTACAGAGGGAGAGCTCTTTATATAGAGCTAAGAGGATTTCAGCCAAGTGCCTACTAAATGGGCCTCTCCATGATGCCTATGCCCAAAAGAGTTTCTAGAGAAGAGTATGGCCTATACATGGCCCAAAGTGAGAGTACATGGCCTAAAAGTGGCCCAATTGACCTTGCAAGGCCCAAATAAACCCTATAAGCCTAGAGAATCTAACTAAGAAGTATACTATAAGTAGAGAATAAATAGATCCTCAAGAAGTCTTCATTGGGCTTGGTCCCACTCAAGGAGAGGAAGGAAGATAAGGCCCGATGGATGCTCTCTTTGGCTTTTTTGGTCTTGGCCCTTATGAGAGGACCTTTGTAAGCTTCAAGTCCTTTCTCTAGGGTAGTGTGAGGGTCCTCCCTTAATATGTCCTCATTACTATCTCTAGAGCTTTGTAGTAATCTTCTACACTCTTTGACCCTTGGGTGAGTCTATTTAGCTTGGCTAATAGCTTCCCTTTATAGTAATTAGGAACATAACATTTTCTTAATAAAGCTTTCAGTCTAACCAATCATCTATTGGTGGGAAGTTATCTTTCTTTCTCTCCTTACACACTTGGGTCCACCACACTAAGGCATAGTTTTGGAAAAAGAAAGTGGCTATCCTAACTTTTTTTTCTTCTTTTATTTAATGAGAATTAAACAATTGCTCAACTCTCATCTCCTATTCTAAGTAAGCTTCAACATCACTCTTGCTATAAAATGGGGGAATTTTAAGTTTTACCTCTCTTAAGCCTATGTCTTCTCTTTTATGTTCATGGTGTCTTCTATGTCTAGGTTCATGCTCACTATCACTATTGTTATGTCTTTGATTTCTTTGGTTTCTATACCTAGCTCTAGGGTTTTCATTATGCTCTAGGTTATTTAACCTATTATTGATGTTATTCAAACTTTCCATTATGTTATTAAGCATGGATTTGTTTTCCCTATCACTAGAAGACATTGTTTAAGGTTTTCAAAGAAAACAAGACAAGGCAACAAGGTTGTAAACAAACTAGCGAGGATGCTTGATGCAAGGCAAGTATTAGAAAACACACAACAATCTTAAAATACAAGTACTAGGTTTCTTTCCTAAGGGAAACAAGAACCTAAGTTGTCTTGTACTAGGTTGTATCCTAGGATTTAGTACTATGATTAGTTATGCAAGACCTTGGTTGTCTTAACCTATGTTCCTTATGAGAATCATAGATTGTAACTAATCAAGTAACTAATCCTAACAAGCCTAAACAATTTCAGTTATGGGAAGTTAGAAGTAACAAATTAGTTTCAACTAATCAACTAACTCTAACTAACCCTAACTAAATTTAGTTATTTAGTTATTATGGTTGTAAAACTAAATTCGGTTAACTAATTGGTTATGCCAACTAAAATTCGGTTGGGATTTAGTTAGGTTAACTAGAATTAGTTCCAACTACTAACTAACTAACCAAATTAGTTAAGACCAGCAACTAACCAACAACTAACCAACCAACTAGAATTAACAAACAAATGCAAATGCTTCTCCCTAATTTTGAAATTTACCAAAAGGAAATTAAAGTAATAGAGTCCAAAGTCCAATGTCCAATTAGTGTCCAAAATACAAGACAAAAACCTACTACACTTTTTCTAAGAATTTGAAAATTTCCCTATGTTCTACTAGTTACAAGGCTTTTGCTTCCTTTACAATGTCTTCAAGTTCTTCCCTTGATGTATAAGCTTCACCTCACCTAGCAAACAACACAAAAGAAACAACTCCAAATGAAATGGCTAAAGGAAAAATGAACAAAATTTGAAACCTCACAAGTGTGTCTCTCAAGTGTATCTCACAACTTCTTACCCTTTCTCTTTGGATCAAGTTCAATTAAGCAATTTTCACTCTCACCTCAAGTGTTCCAAGATGCTACCCTCAATGGTATAGAGAAGGAATTACCAAGAAGTTTGAAAGATAGAAACTCAAATGATAAAACTTAAGAAGGAATCAAGACAAACAAAAAGGCTTAAGAAAGAAAAGCTACTCAAATGGAAATGTTTTTGGATTTTTGATTGACAAGACAATAAAGCAATAAATTTTCAAAAGAAATAAAGGTTATACTTGAATGGAATTCAAAATTTAATGATGGAGAAAACTAGACAAGCAAAGAAAGTAATATGCAACAACAAAAATAAGGTACAACCTACACTTAGAAACTCTAAAGCTGAAACACTAAGCAATCAAGTTCAAATGAAAATGAGTATACAATGGGCTCGTTTGTTTAAACTTATTTTAAGAGATAAGTGCTTTTTTAATTAAAAAACACTTATTTTAAATTTTAACGTGTTTGTTTAAAGTTTCAAAAATAAGCAGAAGCTGAAAATAAGCTGATTTTAGCTTATTTTAAGAAGCAACTCTGATCTGCTTATTAAAAAAATGATTATAAAAAAGTGCTTTTTTATAATCACTTTTTTAATAAGCTTAAACAAACGGGCCCAATGTCAACTAGCAAACACCTTACTTCAAGCTTATGGAATTTTGAAAATGTTAAAGTTTACAAGTTTCTAATGAGGCTACTTTTTACTCTTTTTTTTCAACACCCCTTTTCAATTTTGTAATTTGGGTTGTATTTTCTTAATGAAACAACGCCACAAACCTATTCCAAAACCGAAACAAGGATTAAGCTAGAACAAGTTCAATTGACACTTTCTTGCTTAGAGACAAACAATGCAATCTTCTTCCAAAGTAGTGAATGGAAGGCTTATGACTAAATCTTTTTGACAAATTTTTCTTTTATGCAACAATATGAAAATCGAATTGAGATGACCTAATAGTGCATTCAAAACAAAAAATTAAACCTAGATGAAAAGCTAAGAATAGATTTCTAACACTCCTAAGATGAGCTAACTTTTGGAGAGTCTTAAAATGAGACCTCCTAACACTCAAGATTGGAACCTCTTGGGAGTTAATCAAGATGCTTGAATTACTCCCCCCACACGGATTTTCACTCTCAAGTTGGATCAATAAATTTTTTAGAACAAAAGAAAGAGGTTCCAAATAGCACTTAACACACCTAGTTGGCTCTAACTTCTCAACTAACAAGTAACAAACTTCTAACATTCAAAGTAACAACTAAAACCGAAAACTAACTTATGCCAAATCTGAATTTTGAAAACCTAAACACAATCAAGACATACCAAACTGAAAAATGAAAGATCAATATGCAAAATTTTGAAGAAAAGAAAGAACTAACACAAAACTTCAAAGAAACAACTTTTTATGGATTTTCTATCATATCATGGCATCAACAAGACAAGTATATGAATTAAACTTGCATAATCAGCCAACAAGAAGGACATAAAACTGAAAGCTTAAAGGAAGAAGAAGTAGAAAAGAACCTCTTAGGCTCAATTGATACCAAATGATTCTATATAAACAAAATTAATCTCTTCTTTAGGATAGTCTCTTGAAAAAGATAAAAGAAAATATGAGAAGAGAAAAATCTATTATCGAGAGTTGAGGTTAAAAAGAAATACTAGAGAGCATAAAAAGAAAAAATGAAAAAGAGAGAGAGCTTGTAAAAAGAAGAAGATAGGCTAGAACACACTATAAAGAGTGTGATGGAAGAAGAAGAAAAATCATGAATGAACATCAAACGTTCATGCATAAAAGCTCATAAGAAATGAAGAAATGGCAGTATACTCATCAACGAATAACTCTACCTGGAAGATTTACCATGAAGACAAAGAAAGCTCACCATGTGCAATCATCTTTCTACTTAGATGTCATAGTAACTTGGGATATGCATTTGTGTACCTAATTGCATATTATCGCAAGTCATGCTTTCTGTCTCAGTACATTTTCAATCATCTTTCACTTTCTGAATGTACTAAGCCCTATGGGAAAATAAGTCCTTTCTTTCTTTATAAACCCATTTTCGTGGTTTATCACTTAGCTCTGTTAAGCTAAGGGGCTTATTTTATTTGAATCAATTCTTCCAATCCTCTAGTAGTATAGATCTAGTGTGTTGTCAGACTCTGTTAGTATAGGAAACACTGTTGGCCTGGAGAGGCTTTTGAAAGAATACTTAGGGTTTGAGCCAGAAGTGACTTATGAAAGAATACTTGGGTCTGCCCCAGGAGTGGGTGCTGCAAAATAATAACGATAGGAATCCAGAGGGTTTTGGTGCGTTAAAGCACGAGTTATGCTTAAGCCAGGAGTGGCTAGAGTCAAGAATACTCAAAGCATGAGTTATGCTCAAGCCAGGAGTGGCTAGAGTCAGGAATACTCAGAAGGAGTGGTCGGTGTGAATAATACTTGAAGCACGAGTTGTGCTTAAGCCAGGAGTGGCTGGAGCCAATAATACTCAACACCTGATGTAAAATGTTTTTACATAGTGGAAATCCTTCAGATTTAAATGTTAGGGAATCCCATTAGGGTCAGCAGCGGAAACACAAAGGATTCCCAAAAGAATTGCAAACACGTATGTCTTAAAGCATTATGCTAAATTAAAAATTTTAATTAGGGTTTACCTCTTGTAGACGCAGAACAAGTTCTTCGATTGAAGCAATTGTAACTTCGCCCTTAGGAGTCCACACAAGCACTCCCACCAGAAAAACAGAGCTCCGAATGCTAGTACGGAAATTTTGTTTTGGTCTAATTTCTGAGCAGCAGCCTATGAGCATCTCATGCTCTATATATAGGCTTAGGTCTTGACCTGAGCTCTCATTAAACATTGGGCTCCTGACTCATTCTAAATGAGTTAGGCCCAAATAGTTTTATTTTAAGTCCAACTAAAATAAAACTATCCTCTGGTGGGCTTACTCTCTGTGTGTGACCCTATAGGTAAAATATTCGGTTATATTAATAATAAACTATTTTATTATTAATATAAAATAAGAGCGGTATCTAGCAATACATCATTATGTCCGAATGTTATTTATCATCGACATGACCTATAAGTGATAATTATTTTTTATATATCTATTCCTTTTGTCACGATATCTAATTGGGCCCAAGGCATGGTCGTCGTCATCCTTGTATGGCCCAATTCATTTTACTTGATACCAGAGTAGACTTTATAGAATAAATATCTAATATTTATTCTTCCTAGCATGGCCATGCATTTCATTAGTCTCACTCCATCAAGTGGCCCATAGATATCACTCCTGTCACATAGGAGAGACAAATTCCATCTACATCACTCACATCCTTCTGCATAATTTATCTATTGCTTAATCACAATCTTTATGGTCATCTTATTACAGATAACGTTTGATTGTATTAAAACAATAAACTCCTTATGTAGGAATCGTAGTGACTTCAGGTCGAAGGACTACATACCATTATAACATTGAGAACCGTTTATGACACTCATGTAACGATCCATGCAACGTTCTCATGGTGGGTCTGTCCAGTACAACATTACCCTTAGTGTGTACCCGTGTAAAGACTTGATATCATATATCCATGATTTGTGAGATCAAATCATCAGTACATTTACACACTAATCTTAATGTATTTACATGTCCCCATGTAAATACTTGATTAGGGACGTTTTAGGAATAATTCTCATATGACCTATTATTCCAGGATAAATAGCATTTGTCTAAAACTAAAAATACTAATTTTATTAATAAGTTAAAATTGATACATTAATAGCTCGTAGTGCATACACCAACAATCTCCCACTTGCACTAGAGCCAATCAGACATTTGCCTAATGCCTAATGATCTAATGTGTCCCTCATGCTTTTGATGTGCAAGAGGTTTGGTGAGTGGGTCGGCAATGTTCTCATCAGTGTGCACTTTACATATCTTAACATCTCCTTGTTCAAGTATTTCTCGGATGAGATGATAACGCCTAAGTATATGCTTGGATCGCTGATGTGATCTAGGTTCCTTAGCTTGTGCAATTGCTCCACTATTGTCACAGTAGAGACTTATAGGGTCCACAATGCTAGGAACTACCTCAAGTTCTGTTATGAACTTCTTGATCCATACTGCCTCTTTTGCAGCATTTGAGGCAGCAATATACTCAGATTCTGTAGTAGAATCAGCAACTGTCTCTTGCTTCAAACTTTTCTAGCTTACAACGCCACCATTTAAACAAAACACATACCCTGATTGTGATCTTGAGTCATCCTTATCAGTTTGGAAGCTAGCATCAGTGTAACCCTTTACAATGAGCTCTTCTTCCCCTCCATATATCAAGAATGAATCTTTAGTTTTTCTCAAGTACTTTAGGATATTCTTGACAGCAGTCCAGTGACTTTCACCGGGATCAGACAGGTATCTGCTCGTCATGCTTAAAGCATACGAGACATCTGGTCGGGTACATATCATGGCATACATGATTGATCCAATAGCAGATGCATATGGAATCTTATTCATCCTATTCTCTCTCTTCTTTAGTGGAAGGAGATTGAGCCTTTGATAGGCTTATGCCATAAGCCATAGGCAAAGTTCCTTTTTTGGAATCTTGCATGTTAAACCTTTTTAACACTTTGTCTATGTATGTATTCTGACTTAGGCTGAGACGTTTTCTTGATCTATCTCTATAGATCTTAATTCCCAACACGTAGGTTGCTTCACCTAAGTCCTTCATAGAAAAACAGCTTCCCAACCAAGTCTTCACAGACTAAAGGGTAGGAATGTCATTTCCAATGAGTAGTATGTCATCAACATATAGGACCAGAAAAATAATTGTGCAGTCACTAACCTTCTTGTAGACACAAGGTTCATCCTCATTTTTAGTAAAGCCAAATTGTTTAACGACTCCATCAAAATGAAGATTCCAGCTTCTGGAAGCTTGCTTAAGTCCATATATGGAACGTTGTAGTTTGCACACCTTCCTGGATGCTTCAGGCTTAACAAAGCCTTCGGGTTGTGTCATGTACACTTCCTCAAGAAGATTTCCATTAAGGAAAGCAGTCTTGACATCCATTTGCCATATCTCATAATCATGGTATGCAGCAATAGCAAGCAGAATCTGAACAGACTTTAGCATAGCGACTGGAGAAAAGGTTTCATCATAGTCTATACCATGAATTTGTTTGAAACCTTTCGCTACCAATCTTTCCTTATAGGTACTTATATTTCCATCCATGTCAGTTTTCTTTTTGAAAACCTACTTGCATTCTATAGGTTTTACCCCTTCGGGTGCATCAACCAAAGACCAAACTTGATTAGTATACATGGAGTCCATTTCAGATTCCATGGCTTCAAGCCATTTCTCAGATTCTGGACTTGTAATGGCCTCTTCATAAGATGTTGGCTCATTTTGATCCATTAGCAACACATCTCCTTCCTGAGTTACAAGAAATCCATATCTTTCAGGTTGTTGACGTATTCTACCTGATCTACGCAAGTCTTGTTCTACTGGAGTTGGAGTTATCACAACATTTTGTGGTTCTGGCTCCATTTCCACCATTGGCTCTTCAATGCCTTGTATGTCTTGAACTTCTTCAAGTTCTACTTTCCTCCCACTGATTCTTTTGGAGATGAATTCCCTTTCTAAGAATACAGCATTTCGAGCGACAAACACTTTGCCCTCGGTAGGATTATAGAAGTAATAACCCTTAGTTTCCTTTGGTTATCCCATAAAAAGACATTTATCTGATTTGGGTCCAAGTTTGTCAGAAATCTGATGCTTCACATAAGCTTCACAGCCCCAAATCTTAAGAAAAGACATACTGGGTCGTTTCCCAGTCCATATCTCATATGGTGTCTTTATGACAGCCTTAGATGGAACACGGTTAAGTGTGAAAGCTGCTGTCATCAAAGCATGTCCCCAGAAGGAGTTAGGGAGGTCAGTTTGACTCATCATTGATCGAACCATGTCTAACAAGGTTCTATTTCTCCGCTCAGAAACACCATTCCATTGTGGTGTTCCAGGAGGAGTGAGTTGAGAGATAATCCCACATTCTTTAAGATATTCATCAAACTCCAGGCTTAAGTATTTGCCACCTCGATCAGATCGAAGTACTTTAATTTTCTTGCCAAGTTGGTTCTCTACTTCATGTTTGAATTCTTTGAACTTTTCAAAGGATTCTGATTTATGCTTCATTAGAAACACAAATCCATATCTACTGAAATCATCAGTAAAAGTGATAAAGTAGCTAAAACCTCCCCTAGCCATTGTCCCTATTAGCCCACATACATCACTATGTATCAAGCTTAGAAGATCACTCACCCTTTTACCTATTCCAGTAAATGGGGTCTTAGTCATCTTCCCTAATAAACAAGATTCGCATGTATCTATTGATTCAAAATCAAAAGAGTCTAAATATCCATCTTTATAGAGTTTAGAAATACGTTTCTCATTTAGATGTCCTAGGCGACAATACCAAAGATAGGTTGGGTTTAAATCATTTGGTTTAACCCTTTTAGTATTAACGTTATAGATAGGGGTTTCGAGATCAAGAACATAAAGTCCATTACTCAAATTTGCACAGCAATAAAACATGTCATTCAAATAAACAGAACAACTATTGTTCTTTATTATAAAGGAAAACCCTTTCCTATCTTGACAAGAAACAGAAATAATGTTTCTTCTTATTGCCGGAACATAAAAACAATTTTCTAATTCAAGAACAAGCCCTGAGGGCAAGGATAAAAAATAAGTCCCTACAGCTAATGCAACAACTCTTGCTCTATTTCCAACGCGTAGGTCCACCTCGCCCTTCATCAACTGCCTACTCCTTTTTAGATCCTGCACATTAAGACAAATGTGAGATCCACATCCAGTATCTAATACCCATGATGTTAAAGTTGACAAGTTAATTTCTATAACAAAAATACCTGAAGTGGAAGTCTCACTTCCCTTCTTCTTAAGCTCTTCTAGGTACTTTGGACAGTTTCTCTTCCAGTGTCCCTTCTGTCCACAATGGTGACAATTTCCTTCCTTAGCCACCCCACCCACAGGTTTTAAGGCTGATGTACTTGGCTTATCCTTGCCTTTCCAAATTGTCTTGCCTTTTCCCATAACAGCCTTTCCTTTGCCTTTATACATGCCCTTTCCTTTACCTTTGCCAGAATTGACCATCAGTATGGCCTTGCCCTTTCCTTTAGAAATATTGGGCTCAGCAGTCCTCAACATATTGAGTAGCTCTGGCAATGTTTTATCCAATGCATTCATGTTATAATTCATGATGACTGGCTTAAAACTGTCAGGTAATGACTTCAAAATGAGATCAGTAGCTAACTTTTGAGGGAAGGGGAATCCTAGCCTAGCTAGATTCTCCAGGTATCCAATCATTTTGAGCACATGAGGTCCTACAGAACCTCCCTCTTCAAGTCTGCAGCTAAATAGGGCTGAAGAAACTTCATATCTTTCTTGGTCAGCTTGACCTTGATATAGTTTCCAGAATCAGATTTTCCAGGGCATACTACTTTTTCTCTTGTTTGAGGACAATCCTCAAATTCCTATACCAGTCTAGAAAGTTGGGTCCAGACAATTTTTCTTTGTCTAGGATCGATCACAATGAAAGGTTTGAAGGCGTGTTTGATGTCATGGTTATCTAAAACAGAAAGATATGTAGTAAGTATCAATTAAAAAAACATATTTAATTTTTGGTCTTAAAATTAAACACGTCTCCCACTATTTTGATTCAAAATAAAATTACCCTCTACGAATCAGAAAATTCCGTTGGAAGATTTTCTAGTGGGCAAAGATCCATATTTGGCCTAATGTTAAGTCAGCTTTGGCTGATCACTTAACATTTGGTTATTTAGGTAGGAAACTCCTTTCCAATTGTATCTTATACAACTCTTAGACATTGGGTTAGGTAACCATTACCGATCATTCATCTTATGAAAGTTTAGCCCAATGTATACGTCTCTAAGTTTGTTCAATCCAATTGATAACTTAGTAAGTTAAAACCCAATAAAACATTTTGGATATTACAATTATCCCATCGCGTCTTACTAATATAAATGATAGTACCCTGCTTTGGCAGACCCACTATTTATTGACATTAGTATTGACGAGTGTACTTATTGGAAGGCGTTTGTAACTTAATATTATTTTGAGGGATTTTAATTTATTTTAAATTACCGTCTTTGTTAAACGCTTTAACGCAATAAAATTATCCCCAAAGCATGCAAACGAAATTGTGAGATGGTTATGGTCTTCCTAGAAGAATAAATAATAATAATAATAATAAAATAAACCTAAAGGAACTATATGCCAAGGCTTCATGAAGTCCTACTTCTTGAACCCACCATCCTCTTGGAGTCACCACTCCTTGGTTCCTTTCAAAGACAAAAGCACTTAGAGTCACCACTCTAGTTTTCTTCTAGGTCTTTACTTTGTTGGCCCGATCAAGATTACATGATTTTAAAGAAACTCGCTTTACATACGAGTGAAGGGTTGAGAAAAGAAATACAACAGAATAAAGAGAGGCACAGCACACAGGCTGTATTTAAATAAAAAATAACTAAGACCATAACCATTAACCATGCAACGTGTTAATTAATTAATTATAACCCATTTGAAAGCATTAAAAAAATAATTTTTAAAACGGGCCATTAAACACGTGGATCGGTAATAAGGCACTACGCAGAGAATGTACGGGGGTCCCGCTGACCATTAAGAGAGGTGGGTCTGGTATGACCGCTTAAGTACCAAGTCTTTCCTAGCCAGAACGTCCCACTGACCATTAACAGCTCTAAAATTTCGGCTAGGGTTTCAACCACTTTGAAACCCTAATTCCTTGTTGCGAACACTTCACAACACAGCCGTCAAGGCACATGTAGGCAGCGCTGTCTAGGGTTTCAAAACCTAGAATTCAAATTACACCTTTCTCATGACGGCTGTCTAGGTTTCAACATTTGAACCCTAGGTTAAGGAACGACCAACGTTTAACACTTAAACCTTATCACTTGACGCCCCACAACACGAACTTTTCATGCTCGGAGATGAACGCATTATTAAAACACAGTTTGTATGACAACAAAGAATATTAACGAATTCAACACATGTATCACATACGAAAATTGAAAACACAAATATCATACAAGCCTCTAAAATAATAGAAACGCATACTTCAAATGAGAAAGCCTATAAACAGTATCTCATACAATTTACAGAAAACATATGAGCATATGAATCATGATATTATTTCATACATAACATGCTTGAATGTTTTTCAAAACAAGTTTCACAAACAATTTCACAAAACAGAACATAAAGCTTATAACAAGAAAACGATTTCATAAATCGAAATTTTTAAAAGCTTTTGCAGAATGAAAAACATGCCATCATGAAACGTAAACAAATGCCCAAAACATAGCTTTGCAAACCAGGCTCTGATACCACTGTTAGGGAATCCCATTAGCGTCAGGCAGCAAAAACACAAAGGATTCCCAAAAGAATTGCAAACACGTATGTCTTAAAGCATTATGCTAAATTAAAAATTTTAAATAGGGTTTACCTCTTGTAGACGCAGAACAAGTTCCTCGATCGAAGCAATTGTAGCTTCGCCCTTAGGAGTCCACACGAGCACTCTCACCAGAAAAATAGAGCTCCGAATGCTAGTATGGAAATTTTGTTTTGGTCTAATTTTTGAGCAGCAGCCTATGAGCATCTCATGCTCTATATATAGGCTTAGGTCTTGACCTGAGCTCTCATTAAACATTGGGCTCCTGACTCATTCTAAATGAGTTAGGCCCAAATAGTTTTATTTTAAGTCCAACTAAAATAAAACTATCCTCTGGTGGGCTTACTCTCTGTGTGTGACCCTATAGGTAAAATATTCGGTTATATTAATAATAAACTATTTTATTATTAATATAAAATAAGAGCGGTATCTAGCAATACATCATTATGTCCGAATGTTATTTATCATCGACATGACCTATAAGTGATAATTATTTTTTATATATCTATTCCTTTTGTCACGATATCTAATTGGGCCCAAGGCATGGTCGTCGTCATCCTTGTATGGCCCAATTCATTTTACTTGATACCAGAGTAGACTTTATAGAATAAATATCTAATATTTATTCTTCCTAGCATGGCCATGCATTTCATTAGTCTCACTCCATCAAGTGGCCCATAGATATCACTCCTGTCACATAGGAGAGACAAATTCCATCTACATCACTCACATCCTTCTGCATAATTTATCTATTGCTTAATCACAATCTTTATGGTCATCTTATTACAGATAACGTTTGATTGTATTAAAACAATAAACTCCTTATGTAGGAATCGTAGTGACTTCAGGTCGAAGGACTACATACCATTATAACATTGAGAACCGTTTATGACACTCATGTAACGATCCATGCAACGTTCTCATGGTGGGTCTGTCCAGTACAACATTACCCTTAGTGTGTACCCGTGTAAAGACTTGATATCATATATCCATGATTTATGAGATCAAATCATCAGTACATTTACACACTAATCTTAATGTATTTACATGTCCCCATGTAAATACTTGATTAGGGACGTTTTAGGAATAATTCTCAAATGACCTATTATTCCAGGATAAATAACATTTGTCTAAAACTGAAAATACTAATTTTATTAATAAGTTAAAATTGATACATTAATAGCTCGAAGTGCATACACCAACATTAAAGGTACTGGATGTAATCTCCATGTTGGAGGTGAACCAGAGTAAATTGCTTGTGTATTGTCTCTTTCTCTCTTACTCTTTATTATCAAAAGTCTGGTGCATTATTATTGTTATACTCAATAGTAAAAGTATGGAAAAATTACGCTCGCTCAACCAAAGTATCACGCTCTCTGTATAAGTAAAAGTTTGGTCCGCTGTGTAAAACGCTGTTGCGCTTGAATATTGTAACATCTCATTTTCTACTTAAATAGAAAATAGTTATTAATATCTCTTTAATGAGAAACACTTACTATTAGTTAGTTTATTATTAACTAATTAAAATTTTTATGAAATTTTCGTACTTATATTTAATTATTTTGTTAAAATAATAAAATAATATATATATATATATATATATTGAATGAAGATTTTAAAATGACTTAATTAGTATTCACTGATTAAAAAAATTATATTAAGAATTTTTAATATCTTTATTATTCACAACTTTTATTTTACATTTTTATGTTTATATTTTTACATATTTATGATTTAACTTTTATTAGAATTTTAAAATAAAATTTTGAAGGAATTAGATTATGGTTCTTTAAAACTTTTTGATCAATGTATTATTTATGATTTTTGGAAATTTTTTTGAATTTTTGAAAATATTTTTTTGAAAAAATATATTTTAAACAATTTTTTATTTATGTAAAGTTACTTAAAATTAAAAAATATTTACAAGAAAGTGAAGTTAAATTATAAGAAAATTTTCTAATATCTATTTTAAGTAGACTTATCTAAACATGATCAGTTTGAGTGAAATCTTGATTTTTACCAATTATAAAGAGACCGGAAAAGTACCAACAAATTTTTATTAACGGAAAATTTTAGATTTTAAACTTTAAACTTTATATTACTTATTATAAAATTAATGAGGTTTAATATAATATCGTTAAATTTTGAAAAGGACTGATTTTGAATTTTTAAAATATACCGAGTGCATGGTTATTATTTGGCTTAATAATTCAGCCGACATTTACTATGCAAAACATTATGCATGAACAAAAATTTCAAATGATGCACAGTAATCAGGATTGAAAATTTCAAAATTACACAGTACTTTTATAATAAAATAATGGAATGCACAATAAAGTTTTTCGCCTATAAATATGGTGCCACTGAACGAAGGAAATCATATTTCCAGATTAAATTTTCTTAATATAGTAGTATTATAGAGATAATGGTGGGAGTAAGAGAGAGAAATAATTTTTATGGAATAAGGTTCTGCCAAAATTATAAGGTAAGAATAACTTTTTTTATATATATTTTAGGTTTATTTTCATATCATTTTAGAAATCTATTATTATACTGGATATGATATTATTTTAAGTTACTATTCTAAATAGTAAATTACTATTCAAATAGTAAATTACTATTTATTGTGACTATTCACGATTTACTATTTACCATTACTATTCACGATTTATTATTTACTGTTACTATTCACAATTTACTATTTACTATTACTATTTATGATTTACTATTTACCGTTACTATTCATGATTTACTATTTACTGTTACTATTTATTGTAACTATTTAAAATTTACTATTTACTGTTACTACACATAATTACTATTTACCATTTCTGTTTCAAATAGTAATCTTAATTTTCATCTTATGTCTATACTGAAGTAAATTGGTATTAATATAAGCCCGAGCGTGGAATCAATTCCCTCGGCACACGATTCCACTCACTTGAATCACCCTACTTACATAAAGAACCCGAACACGGGACTAATCTTACGATCGACGATTTACAAACCTAAACCCATCCAAATGTTATAGGAACGGAAGAAAATTTAATTGCTCATTGATAAGACAAAATGACAGTGTATAGGTACATTAAGTTCATTTCATCAAGATCACATACAGATGTACAATAGAAAAAGAAATAGAATGGGCCATCGAGGTTTCTCTACTTAGATACCCCTCGCTCACCCTCCGAGTCAGGTAGAGGGACAATGTGACCATCCACAACTATTTTGAAGGGATTGAGGCCTTTGACATTCAGTGCAACAGCAGGATTCAGGATAGTGATCTTCTCCTGACACAGCTGGAATACGTTGACATATTTCATAGCAGTATCCCTCTTTGCCGCAATAAGGCTCTCCTCCGTCTCTTTTTTCAGAGTCTTTAGATTCGATCGGGCTACCTGAAGCTCCTTCTCTAAGGCAAGCTTTCTAAGCGATAAAACATTATATGTCTCCTCGACTTCTGATACTTTCTGATCCCAATAGGAAAATCTCTCCCCCGTAACCGACAATTGTTACTCAGCCCAATCTCGTCCCGCTCTAGTGGCTTTCAAATCTTCCTCTACATAGTTAACTCTAACCTCGCTGAATCCCGCTCTACCCATATGGCTTTTAATTCTACTTCCGATCGCTGTAAGATTGATTTTATAGTGGCTATCAACTCTCTCATCTCCCCAATACGAGCAGAATCTTTTCTCTTCCCCTCTTGCAACAGCTCATTCTCTTCCTTCATGGTGTCGCGTTCCCAAGCTAAAGCCTCCACCACCTTGTCCTGATCAGTCATTCACTTCTCGATAGCCCAAGATAATGAAGTTGCTCAGAGCCCAAGCATCTCCACAGCTCGGCACATAGCCACGGGGTCGGAAGAAGAAAATCTTTCCTCATCTTCTCCAAAAAGAATGGTGTGATCCACAAACTATGAAACAGGAAAATGCATGTTCCAAAGAGAGTGAGCTGGGCTCCTATCCGTACCCAATGACCCGTTAAGTAATTCCTCCTCAAGGCAATCGATCAAAACCACATCACTCAAAATAGCCTCGGCAATGTACTCCGTGGACAAGAATCAACCGGGCTTGGACATTGCATCCCTGTTTGACCCAGAAATCTCCCCACTAGTCACCAAGGTAGTACCCCCCCCAAATCTTTTTCCCCTTCACCGACAGAGTCACTAGTAACCACCAGAGGAGGGCAAAGCTCGGACGATCCAACACCCCCTACCCCCATCGAAGAAAGTCTTAGTTTCTTAGCCACGACTCCCTCTGGATGCACCTCCTGGTAATGCCTCATCAAATACTTAAGTGTCAACTTGCGCGAAGCCATGTCACCTGCCCACAAGGACATAACACACAGTCAGCAACACATAAAAAGTAAGTAGCTCATCAAGAACCGATGAATTTTTGGTACTCTACAAGTTTTCATTAATAATTTAAATTCCGAACGAGGAACACACTCCTCAGTACTCTACAGACTTTTTCCAGTAAATAAAAGTTTGGGCGAGAAGTATGCCCCTCGACATATACGATAAATCTCCAGGTGTTACATGAAGCGAGACTCCCAAACACATGCGCACACGACACAAGCAATAACATAAAGGTTAAAGTGTGGATAAAAACACGAGTCCCAAAAATACATTGTTCATTAAAATGCTTTACTCATTCATTACAAGCGAAGGATACATATTCAGCAAAAACTATATAAAAACAAAAGTAACTAAGCGGGGGGATCAACAGCCGGTGTGTCAACAGTTGGGGTCAGTGTGTCAGCAGTTGAGGCCTCGGTTGCGGTCTCGAGAGCGTTAGAAGTTGCAGCCAAGTCAACACGATCCTCCATTTCGACCCCGACAGTAGCACCAACAGCTACCTCTTCCTCATCCTTGGAGTCGCAAAGGTCCACTATCTTGCCATCTACAATAATACGGAAAGGGACGACACCTTCTAAGTTCAACTCCAAGGTAGGATTCAGTATCCGTATCTGCTGCTGACATAGTTTGAAGGCCGATACATACTTGTCCGACACCTATTTCATAATAAAAGCTTTATAAGACTCTCTCCCCTCTCTCTCTTTCTCCAAAGATGACTTCGCATCTTTTAGCTTCTTATCTACCTCCCCTTTGCTTTCACAAACCAAGCCGTAAGCCTTCTCAACAGAAGTCAAACTCCTGCCCAAGTTGGTACATTGCTCGGTCGCGGTCGCCAACTCCACCTCGACCAGCTTCTTGCCCCTCCGAGTCTCAAACAGCTCAGTCTTAGCCTGCTTGAGCTTGTTGGTGATTTCCCTGACCTTCTTTCGGGCGTTGCTAAGCTGTAAGGAAGAAAAGTCATAAGACTGCTGCAACTGGCTTTTCTCCTTAAGCAAAGCAGTCTTTTCAGCCCGCAGCATTCCCAGTTTCTTCTCCTGCTCGACAAACTTCTTCTCCAAGAACCGAGTCTTGGAAGTCACTCGGAGGTAGAACATCTCGATGGCTCGACACATAGAGGGCGTGTTTGAACCTTCAAACTTCTTCTCATCCTCCTTGAAGACCACAATCCGATCCACAAAGCCAGGGATAAGGAAACGAATATTCCACAGCGATTGAACCAGATTGTGAGTACCGGCCAGAGTCCCGTTGGCAAAGCGCTCCCATGCCCTCTCCTCAAGCTCTGTATCACTAGGAAGAGTCACAACAATTCACTCTGTCGACACTTTCCCTATAGAAATGGCCCCCTCTGGTCTTCGGCCCACTCGGCTCTGAAGCTCAGGGAACTCCTCCTCCTGCTCGGGACTGTCGGAGACCATAATTCGAGAAGCTTCTGCCCCCGGTTGGTCTTCAGTGCATCTGGGGGAGTCAGTGTGGTTAGCCCCGATAGTCTCCGATCTGGCCTCTCCTTTAGATTGCCTCACTCAGAGCCTTTTTGATGTTCGCCCTGCCTTCCTTTCCAACTACGAAGAAGTCAGAACCACGGAGATGGGGACAACATTGGTAATAACCTGAGGAGAACCCTTAGGGACAGTAGAGCTCTCTCCCTTCGATGATATTTTCTTGCCCCCTCCTGCCCGGGAACCCCTCCTAGGATAATGCTTCTTTAAGTCTTTCATAGAAAGTTTCTCCAAAGCCATGTCAGCTGCACAAGTAGCGTACAATTAAACAAAACAAGTCGTAAAAAAAAAGGCACAACAGCAATAAGAACCACTCTCACCTATCCAGGCGTTGAGAGAATCTGGGTAAGGGGATAGGGCGATCAAGGCCTGGGAGCTAAAGAAAATCCCCAAATAATCTGACATAAATTTGGCGTCCGTCCTCTTGGACAAACTCAAGTCATCCTAAGATACGCAAAATTGAACTGGGTTGCGAGTCCAGTACAGTGGGAAACGAGGTTGGGAGTCGGGATAATGTAAAAAATCCTCCCCAGGCGGATCTAGTCCCACTCAGATTTTGAAAAAGCCCATTTTGAAATTTTTATAGGACTGATCGGAAGCCCTAATAAGATTATGACGAGCAACACTGTTCAGAGAAATCCACCCCATTGGCGCTCCGGCTTTAGGGACTTTTGCATTAAAAAAAAGAGGAACTGAGGGGACGCGGCCGAAGTGCTCGCACAATATCTCGAACGCCCGTATAAATGCCCAGCCATTCAGATAGAATTAGGTAGGGGCGATGTTCAAGGCACACAATACCCCAATTTGGATATCGGAAAAGGGGAAGGAAAGATGGAGTCGGGAGAAAAAAGTCTCATACACGAAGGTGAAGTCTAACTCGCTAGGATCCCTACGCTCATGGCAAACCCTATCGAGCTCAGAACAGCAAATACACTCCATATTTTAGGCAAGAGTACAGTGGTTGAAGGTCCCCGACACCCATAATTGGGCCACGGAATCCTCATATTGGAGAGACGAAGAAACGAGTAGCACCTCGTCTTTCACCTAGTCGTAATCCCCCTCCAGAAATACACTAGACAGCCCTCACAGGCAAAGAAAATGGGAAACAAAGAGAAGCACTGACCTGGTAAAGAGAAATCCTAGCAAAATCAAAGACGCAAGTGCAACAACAGAAGTCACAGTAGAGACGCGCAGGACTCTCAGTTACTGAGGTTAAGGATGAATAGAGATGTGGAAAGTCTGAAAGTTTTAAAAGGGAAAAAGGAAATAAATTTATAAGAGGGAAATGCCTTTTGATCATACTTCTTAATCCAACGGTGGGAAGACCAAGGGATGAGAAGGCACGACGGACGTGATGCATCTAAGAGTTGATGCACCTAGAGGAAGCCACGTGGTCCAGAATCCAACGGTAAAGATCCCCTAAGCCCTAAATCGATGGATATAATTCTTTAAGACAACGTTGGGTGAAACGACACACCCTTAAATGGCCTAGGGATTCAGAAACGGTGCAATCATGACAAGCGCATGTCCCCACCACTTTGTAGTGACAAATGGCGGTTATCATACTCTTGCTACATCACCAAGACCTTTCTTACTCGGAAATAAAAACCTTCCTCACTCAGAAATAAAGACCTTCCTCACTCAGAAATAAAGACCTTCCTCACTCGAACATAAAGACCTTCCTCACTCGGAAATAAAGACCTTCCTCACTCGGAAATAAAGACCTTCCTCACTCAGAAATAAAGACCTTCCTCACTCGGACATAAAGACCTTCCTCACTCGGAAATAAAGACCTTCCTCACTCAGACATGAAGACCTTCCTCACTCGGAAAGGAAGACTTTACTCATTCGAAGATGAAGATTCTCCTCATTTGAAGATGAAGACTCTCCTTATTCGAAAATAAATAATCTTAATTTTTTATATTAACCCAAGTATCTTACACACGTTGCCACTTAAAGCAAGGCAAAGAGGGATTGCTCGACTTATATTTAAACCACTTCGCCCGGCCTTACACCCGAGGCTCGTGGCTAAGGGGCTCTTGTTCCCCCTCAATATGAGAGGTGGTCCCTACCAATCCCTCATATCTCTCTCTAATATCAAATATTAGATTAGTTTACATCTTAAGCTATTGGGCCGAAGCCCACCTAATAACTTTTATATAAAAGCACGTGTTATTCACATTTTAACCTAAGTGACATATAATAGAGATTAATAGACCTAATTCCTAGGAGGATTTTCCTAGGGTTTTATGCTTACTACTTTTTGTGTAAACAATATGTGATGGTTATATATATATATAAATTAATGAAACTTTCATGGTTGTGACATTAAATGTAATCAAATATAAATTGTTGAATTTTCTAAGTGTTTTATTGTGGTAAATATAATAATAAAGGATCTAAAATGAGTACTATAGATCTTTGAGAGATATTGATATTGGTTTAATATTGGAAAATTGTATCATAAAATATTTTCTTTGTGATTCCTAACAATCTGATACATGTTTAATAAATTATTTTTTTAGTCATCAATTTTGTCCAATGAATATACATACCCTATATAAATCATTGTTATGTAATGTTCATTTTACAAATATTCTGATAGACTTAAAATAAAGAAATGTGTTAGTGAACCATGGGTAAATAGATATGAACCCTTACTTATTAATTTAACGTAGTTCCTATGAAGTGAGTTACATAAACCTTAGCTACCCATAACAAAAATTTAAGTGAGTATTTCTAAGTCAACGTAGTGATTTGTGATCATTTAAGATTAGTGAATTTATCAAATCCATGTAATGATTGCAGTCAATTATGATGGAATATGCAATCAATTAGTTAATAAATATTTAATCCATTATATAGGACAATAAGAATTGATTATATACCCTGGATTGTCATGAAGCAAAGAACATAAGGATTTAGTTAGATAAACAAGTGCAACACAGACATATTTGTCCTTTTTCACTAGGATAATTTATTATACATGATTACATTGAAGAAAATAAAGTAGAACATCTAGTACATCATAGTTAAAAGATGAGTAACCACTTGTTCTTCTGACAATTATTGGAGAATTATAATGGTTAGAGGCCTAAGAGTAATGGCAATACATAAAACACCCAAATTAGAATAATCATCATAATTACGGTGAGAAGTGAGAAAGTTGTTATCAAAAATTGTAGTTCATCTCGTATTCGCTTTTCATCACTTCTAGGAATGTTGGCCATCGAATAGTACAATATTACTCCAAAAAAAAGAGATTGAAGAAATTAGATAGAAGAGAGAAACTAAGAAACTTAGAAGTTGTGATAGGAAATGAGAATGGATTAGAAATTTATAAGCAAGCAAAGGATGGTGAGCAACAGTCATAACGGCTAGTGCAACGGCTAGTTGCTAACGGCTAGTTGTCCAATGATGAATTCTTAACAGTCTATTTTAATGTGTTGTGAGTAGGAATTTTAATTTATAGATGTTACGGATTATATTAAGTAATGTTTTAATAGATTAAGAAATATAATTATTGAGGTGTTTAGGGTTAACCATCAGTTTATGATGAGCATGGGTAACAAAATTAAGACGGGTGATATTTTTGAGTTAAGGAGAAAATACCTGATAAAATAAAAAGAAAGTAAGTGGTAATATCAAGGAAAAGGTACATAATTGTCAACGAAACTAGAAACATATTTTAGAACAGTTCACTTAGTTTAGCCTTGGTAAGATTTATTAACAATATCAAATTTCGAGGACAAAATTTCTTTTAAGGGAGTAGAGTTATAACATCCCATTTTCTACTCAAATAGAAAATAGATATTAATATCTCTTTAATGAGAAACACTTACTATTAGTTAGTTTATTATTAACTAATTAATATTTTTATGAAATTTTGGTACTTATATTTAATTATTTTGTTAAAATCATAATAATAATAATAAAATAATATATATACATATATATTGAATGAAGATTTTAAAATGACTTAATTAGTATTCATTGATTAAGAAATTATATTAAAAAATTTTAATATCTTTATTATTCACAACTTTTATTTTATTTTTTTATGTTTATGTTTTTACATATTTATGATTTAACTCTTATTAGAATTTTAAAATACAATTTTGAAGGAATTAGATTATGGTTCTTTAGAACTTTTTGATCTATGTATTATTTATGATTTTTGTAATTTTTTTTGAATTTTTGAAAATATTTTAAAAAATATATATTTTAAATAATTTTTTATTTATATAAAGTTACTTAAAATTTAAAAATATTTACAAGAAAGTGAAGTTAAATTATAAGAAAATTTTTTAAAATTCATTTCAAGTAGACTTGTCTAAAAATGATTGGTTTGAGTAAAATCTTGATTTTTACCAATTATAAGGAGACCGGAAAAGTACTAACAAATTTTTATTATTAACATAAAATTTTAGATTTTAAAATTTAAACTTTTATATTACTTATTATAAAATTAGTGAGGTCTAACATAATATCGCTAAATTTTGAATAGGACTAATTTTGAATATTTAAAATATACTGAGTGCATGGTTACTATTTGGCTTAATAATTCAGCCGATATTTCCTATGCAAAACACTGTGTATTAACGAAAATTTCAAATGATACACAGTAACCAGGATTGAAATTTTCAAAATTACACAGTACTTTTATAATAAAATAATAGAATGCACAGTGAAGTTTTTCACCCATAAATATGGTGTCACTAAACGAAGGAAATCATATTTTCAAATTAAATTTTCTTAATAGTGTTATAGAGATAGTGGTGAGAGTAAGAGAGAGAAATAATTTTTATGGAAGGAGGTTCTGCCAAAATTATAAGGTAAGAATAACTCTCTTTTATATTTTTTAGGTTTATTTTCATATCGTTTTAGAAATCTATTATTATACTGGATATAATTATTTTAAGTTACTATTCTAAATAGTAAATTACTATTTAAATAGTAAATTACTATTCAAATAGTAAATTACTATTTACTGTTACTATTCACGATTTACTATTTTTTATTACAATTCATGATTTACTATTTACTGTTACTATTCACGATTTACTATTTACTATTACTATTCATGATTTACTATTTACCATTACTATTCATAATTTACTATTTACTATTACTATTCATGATTTACTATTTACTGTTACTATTTACAGTAACTATTTAAAATTTACTATTTACTGTTACTACGCATAATTACTATTTACCATTTCTGTTTCAAATAGTAATCTTAATTTTCATCGTATGCCTATACTGAAATAAATTGGTATTAATATTTCTAGAACTCGGAGGCACAAAACGAACTCACTTTTGGTAGGAATTCAAGGGAAGAGGGAGTGGGATAGGAATATAATATGAAAAGACATAAGAATAATGGGAGGAGTCCTCTACTCCTTTTAAATTTAATAATATTATTTTTAAAATAATAACTTTTTAACTTAAAATTTATAATAAAATTTAAATTAACTATCTTGTGTAACTTACTCTGAAATACCTATGCAAGGACATAGACTTTTTATAACCTATACGAATTGAACTAAACCTATGCAAGGACTTGGACTATTATGACCTATATGGACTGAACTAAACCTATGCAAGGACTGAATTATATGGACTTACATAGACCTATGCGAAGAATGGACTATAAGGACTTGAAATTAAGTTTATTAATTTAAATAACTATTAAACTTTGAATTATGATATTTATGAATGGTATTTAATTTATTTAATTTGATTATGATTGATAATATTTATTTGTGATTGATAATATTTAATTGTGATCGACAATGTTTGATTGTGAGTGATGATATTTAATTATGATTAACAATATTTGATTGTGATTGATGATCTTATAATGTGGAGTTTGAGCATATAGCAAGCATGACAGAAAACTAAAACTCAGTAAAAATATTCTTACCGTACACTTTAAGTTTTTATTCTAAGAAAAAGTATTTTATAATTACTTTAGTCTTTTATTTCTTCCAAAAAATTATTTTCATCAACCTTACCTTCAATATTTAGGATAAAATCTAATATTCATTTTAGAAAGAAACTATTTTATAAAAATTAATTTATAAAAAGGTTGAGATAGTTAATTCTTGAATGAAAGAAAAATTTATAGTTTTAAGTTTTTTTAAGATTTTAAGAATTAATTTCTTTCAGTAAATTAGAATTTTAAAGAAAATTATTTTGATTTTCCCTAACGTAATAACCAAAAGATATTTTGATATAATTAAGATTTCTCAGCTTGATATTGTCAAGATTCAATTTGAGAAAGATTATATCAATATGTGAAGTTTTCTATGAGAAAACTTTGAGATATTTAAGGTTTAGAAACTCAATTTTTTGTGAGATTTGAATTCGAAAGTTGTACTAAATTTATTTCTGTATTATGAAAATATAGAGTTTATTAAAATGATGTGGTGAACCATTATGGTATTTATTAATTGAGTTTCTAAAAGTCTTAACCAATTAAATATGCGAGTAGTTCATGCATCATAAATCAATAAAGAGAAATGAGATGTGATGTTGTTTGGGGACGGATTATAGAAACCGAGGGTACATTAGAGGAGGTTCAGATGCGAACATTGGGATGAGAATGTGTGAAAGGGTGCTTCAGGTGACCCGGGGTCGCTCCCTTGTGTCAGGTACTTTCACAATAAAAATCTTCTCAATCTGACTTGTCTCTAAGTGTTTCCATGCTAGTTGAGTTGTTCATACACCATAAGGGTATTTATTTTGGAATTATGGAACAGTGTAAATTCTTGATTGGCCCAATGCAAATTAAAACTTTAAGGGCCCACATGCATAAATTGAATGAGATAGTAGCATTAAAAGCATTGCATGACATTCATATGATTGTGACATTCTACGTGGGTGGTTGTGAATGAAAGTATAATTGCTATGTTTATGAAAACCCTACATTTATAATTGATTGTGTATGAGATTTTGACTAATATTATTAAATTAGTTTGTGAAAACCCTTATGCTTATGCCTTATCTGTAAAATATTATATTCTATTTCTCACCCCTTCTTGTTTGAATTTGTGTCCAAAATATATGCTATATGATATATAGCTAGTAGTCCAAGATGAAAGGATGTAATTACAAGAGGATAAAGTGGTCCTATCCTTAATCGGATAAGTGAATAGACATGGCAAGAGTAGGATTCCAAAACCCTATGGTTCAAGGACTAGGAAATGATTGGTCACAGTCGTAGTAGAGGTATAATTTAGTTTTAGTTTTTATTACAATATCAAGTTGGATAATTGTAACAAGGTAAAGGTTAAACTTTGATAAACCTTATCATTTAGATATAGCACTGTAATCTTTTATCACTTATGATTTCTATAAATTATTTTTGTCATTATGGACAAATATTGAAAGACAACATTTTTTTACTTTCAATATTCAAAGGAAATCAGGTATATATACGTCCTTGTATACACGAGATAAGGAATAATATATGTGTGTATATATATATATCTTTCTAAAGTTTTTAAAAGCAATCACTTTTTGGTTTGAAAAAGTGAACATACTTATTCAACCCCTTCTAAGTCTGTTCTCCGAACCATCAAAATATGTTGTAATTTGATGAAATTTAGGAATTTAGTTATGTTGATACAATAGGTAATAGTATGAGAAAGTGTATGAGATAAAAGTGAATGGTGGTATGACATTAATTAGTGAAACAGAGAAACAATGATTTTAGAAAGTATACGAGTTATGTTAATTGGTGTATGGCGTATGATAAATTGACCTGCATGATTTATGTGTGAATTATTTTGGTGTATTTGCAAATTAAATTGTATGATGATTGAATAGTGGATTCAAGAATTATAGAATAAATGTAGGTGTTGAGCATGATAATTGATGTTTATGATGATTGTGATACTTGTTGAGAAAGTTAAAAAACTAAATTATGAATTATCGCGAATGAGTTGTTATGAATTGTTGCAAGTGAAGGGTATAGTATAAATATATGTAATAATGAATTGAAATGAGAAGATTGATGAATTTTAAAAAAATATGATTTATAATAACTATTAGGCGATTTGTACCATGGATTTAGGAAAAATGTGTGGTGAAATTGTTGGTAGTGATGTTGACATGAATTGATAAAGTGAGTGTGTGCATTGTTGATGCGTAAATTTTGGAAATGTTTCTATTATAATAAATGACATGTTGCTACAAAATGAAATTGTTAGATTAAGAGTTAATTATGTATAAGGTATATTGTTATAAAAAAGGAATGGATAATTGATATCAACTAGTAAATAATAGTACAATGCAAATCGTTGATATGGATTTAGTTTCCAACTGATGAAATAGAAATGAGTAGTGAGCTTAAAAGAATTTATGACTGGTGATAATTATTATGTAGGGTGTGAGTTGTGTAACATCCCAAATTTTAAAATAGAGAATTAATTAAAGAAATAAATATTGAATAATTGAGTACGAATTATTAAAGTCCCAAAATATTAGAAGTAATTAAATTAAGATTTTCAGGGGCTATTAGTAATTTATTGGAACCGAATAATCAAAAAACTGACCTGGTTAAAATATGGGTGTCAGACCAAGTATCTCTGATTGAGATGCCGCTGGTCAGGGCTGTAGATAATATCATTGGAAATATGAATGTGTATTCAGAATAATTTTTAGAATAAGTATTAAGCCCGAACAGAGATCCTGTTTATGGTAAAACAGTAAAATTTAAATGAATTAGGTTAACATTAAAACAAAACCTCTCCATTTCACTCTTGTTTTCTCGTGACCTTCTCTCCCTGGGCAAAGTCACATTTCACTCTTCTTCCCTTCTAAACTACCTCATTATCTTCATCTTCTTCCTCTCCAAAAATCTAGACAAAGTGGTGCCCATTTTCTCTCCTCAAATTTGTTCACCATTGGAGCAAGAAGAAGATCATAGTGGCTTAAAGTTTATCCTCTTCTTCCTTCATTTTCGTGCTCAACCCTATTCCGTTGGTACCCACTCTCATTTCTTGGTAGAGGTAAGTTCCTCATCATTTTATTTTGCTTGGACCCTAGGATATGGGTTATGGAGGTTTAGGAGTTCATTTAATGTATGTGGGTATTGAATAGAAGCTTTAAATGAGAAAAACCTAAGGTGGGGTGAAATAAATATGGACATTTATGAGCAATAAATAGGGTACACGAAAATGGCATGAGAGGATGATGAATAATGATGTATATTTATGATGCTTGTTGGATTTTTAATAAAACCTTAACCTATAAATTTGGGGGGAAAGTGTAATGTGAATGGGGTTGGCATTTATTGATGGAAGAGATGTTACTAATGATGAGGCATTGCCATAAATGATGATTGGTGATGGTGATTGGAAGCCATAAATGAAAAACCCACTTGAGGAGTTGGGTGTGAAAATGGCATATGTGGGTAACTTAACTACTTAAGTTGTAGCTTTTGATAATAATGGATTTTGATTAAAGGGAAAGAATTCCCGAAGCCTAATTAGGCAAATGAATGAAGCTTGTAAATGAATTACCACATGATGAAGAGTCATGCATATGTAAAAGTATATATTAAGAATGATGCTTGAATGGATGATTAATGTGGTCCTATAATTGATTAATATAGGATTTAACAATACTTATGAGGTGGGATCATCAAACCCGGAGGTCTACTTCTCTTGAGGTAGGAGAGGGGTGTATTTTCTAAATGTATGATGCCTTGTATGTTGATAATGTATGTATTGATGCCAAGTTGTATGTTTTCTTTAAATGGATGTAGTGTTTTAGGTATGGCTTGATGAATATTTGAAATCCTTGACTAGGATTACTTTTAAGCATTATGAATGATATGTTTTGGAAGAATGATATGTATGATGAATTATGTGTTACTAACATTGTGATTGAGTATGAACTATACCCTAGATGAGAGGGTGAGAAAATCCTTATGAGATTGAGGTATGCATGAGCATTAATGCATATATATATATATAGCATGGCATGCATAAGAACATTTATGATATGAATAACCTTGCGAGGTTCCATGAAAGGAGTACCCGACGTGATGATGTTATGATAATTGATGAATGAATAACCTTGCGGGGTTCCACGAAGGGAGTACCCGACGTGATGACGATATGAAATTATAATGAATGACCTTGCGAGGTCCCATAAAGGGAGTACTCCTTGCAAGGTAGGAAACCAGTGTGATGATAATTAACGTAAGTGGTTGTGATCACTATTGGAATGAAATTAGATCCGTGCATATGCATTTTTTAAAAAAAAATAGCATATGAATTAGCCATAGAAGCATGGCACGGGGTGATACCCCAATGAGGAAGTTATATAGAGTGTTTGTGTATCCTTATTGATCACTAATAATATTTGTGTTTATCTGTTTGGTGTGACTCAAAGAAATAGTATGGATATGAGTGTTCTATGCATTAAATGATTGATTGACTTCAATGTCACTTGAACTTCTTTTAGGGAGGAGATGTTAACTTGTATTCACATGTATATTATCACTAATTGTTAGATTTTTCATCATTGAGAAAATATACCCACTCTCCATGTGGTCCATCTTTTTAGCTCTTATGTTGTAGGGCTTGCCCATGGAGCTCATGTATGGAGGAATAGTGTGAAGGAAGTCTTTTGGGTTAAAGAATGCCTTGGCTGGCAAACGTTTTGATTTTATGGCTTTATGTGGACTTTGGTAATGCATATAGATATAATGAATATTTTTTATAGCCATGAATTGATGTGGACAACTTGTATGGATGATGAATAAATGGTGATGATTTTGGAGGTCATGTTGGAAAATAAGACTTTTTGGGTGTATGGCTCATTTTCGTTCGTGACCTTACCTTTGTATGAATGATGAATATGGTGTGATTGATCTGTAATTTGATAAATGAATGAATGGTTTTATGAGGGTCTAAATTTTGTAAAGTGCCCAAGTTGATAGACCTAGTTAGGATATAATTTATGAATTTGAATTGAGATCATAGAGTATGACCCATTGGGATATGTTTCAAATACTTAAAATGATGTATGATGTAGTGAGAATTGAGGAATGAATTGATACCTATCGATATTTTGTGTTTCATAGAGTATACATCATGATAAGCTTGATTGTGATGTGATCTAAAGAATTGAAATGGGATTTGTGGAATATGGTATTTGGAACAAGTTCGAAATACTTAATATGACGTAAGTGATGCATCGAACTTGTTTAATTTTGCTTTGAAGGGATTTTCATATATTGAGTTGTTAAATTCCCATGTTTCTATGTTTTTACTAGTATTCTCGCTAAAGCGAGAATCCCCTGTGTTGGTGTATGACAACTGGCCAAATCTCGCTCAGGCGAGAGCGGGTCTCACTCAAGCGAGACTGCCCATGCATCAGTTGTTGGCCACTGGAGGAAATTCGCCCGGGCGAGTAGGGTCTCGCCCGAGCGAGATCAAGGCACTTAGCTACTGGGCCATTTTTGCTTGAGCGAAAGGCCTTTGGATGTGACACTCGCTCAAGCAAGTGAGCGTATGTTGGATTCTAGACGATTCTCACCCACGCTCGCTTGCCTCACCCAAGCGAATCCTGAGGATCTCGCTTAAGCGGGATGGGGCTCGCTCAAGCGAGACGGCCCTTGATCCTCCTCTTCTTCTTTTCGCTCAGCATGTGTTGTGGCTCGCCCAAGCGCCCCACTCGTTCTCGCTCAAGCGAGTGTGACTCTCGCTTAAGCGAGTTGTGCTCTGATTCCCCAAATTGCATTGTCTTGATTATTCTCCTTTTCCTTTGCACCAAATCTTCTACTTGTAACATCTTGTAAATGCTTTGAGCATATTATGAGGTCATTAAACCTCATGATGTTCAACTACCTTGAATATAATCATATAGCATTAATTTAACTAACTAATTCTGTTGTTTTTAATTGAGAATTTCTCATTGATTATTTGTTAACCTACCTTCTCATATCTCCATATATGAGATAGGTCTTTCTTAGATCCAGGGTGTCGAATTAAGCTTTACCACTTGACGTCTTCATTAATTAATGGTGTTAAAATTGTGAAAAAAATTTATCCCCATTTTCGGGGTGTTTCAAGTTGGATTATGATTATATTGTTGATTGTACCTTGGCGATGATGTGATAATGTGACTATGTTTATTGTACAAAATTACAGTGTGCAATATTATTGAGATTTTGTTTTAGTGTGTCGAGTTTGTGTGATTGCCCCTTTTTATTTAAATTTGATGTTTGATGATTATTGATGATTTGACGATTTTGATAATATGCTGATTATTGATGTAACATTTTACACTTGGGGCCTGGTCTATAAAATTCCTCACTTTATTTACCCTTAATTTTAAACATTTTATTAAAATACCGATAAATCTTTTGCAAAAATAATTATTTGACAATTAATTAATCCTCGTAAAAACTCACGTAACCTCCACATAGCATCTATCTTACACTCACAATGCCTATGGTTCAATTACAATTAGCAAAATGTCCTTAACAGAAACAAGGGTCTGGCACGTGAGTCCTAAGTTTTATACCTGGCGCTACGCATCAGGCCGGCGCTACGCGTCAGCCATGACAGTAGCAGCAATGTTGTTGTCATGGATTTTCAACTATTTTGCCAACTTCCCAAGTATATGATGTCTTTCATGTATCACAGCTTTGAAAGAATATACCTTGTGACGATATGGTAGTTCTTGATGATTCTATTGAAATCAAGGAAGATGTAACAGTACTAACTATTCCTCTTCGTATTAAGGGCTAGCGGACTAACCAGTCGAGAAATAAGAACATTCCAGTGGTGAAAGTCTTATGGCAAAATTTTAATGAAGTATCTTATACTTGGGAGTTGGTGTAACATACAAAATTTTGTACAAATGATTAAATATGAAGAATAAATACTAAATAATTATTTATGGGTAAAATTAATATCCTAAAATGTTGAAATAATTAAATTAGGATATTTAGGGATTTTCATAATTTATTGAGGCTTTTTGAGCTGAAATTATACCCGATTAAAATATGGGTGTCAAACCAAGTATCTTTGATTGAGATGCCATTTGTCAGGGCTATTAAGGATATTATTGGGAATCTGAGTATGTCTTCGGAATAATTTTTAGATAAAGTATTGAGCCCAAATTAAGATCCTGTATGTTATAAAATGATAGAGTTTAATGAAGGAAATAAAATTAAACATAAAACCCACCTCATTTCCCTTATATCTCACGTTGCCTTTCTTCTTCTAAAAACAAACCATTCTCTTCTTCTTCTATGTTCCTCATTCATTCTCTTCCTCTTCCTCTCAAAACCTAAGAAAAACAAATGGTGTGCATCCTTCTCCTTCCATTTTCGTTTGCCATCTCCAAGCTTGAGGAAGATGATGTTGGATGGAAGCTTCCTTTCTCCCTCTTGGATTTTCGTCACCCTCTCCCCCTTTTGGAAGCCCATTGTGATTTCTTGGCTTAAGGTATGTCTCCCTCTATTTTAATGAGCTTGAGCCCTAGGTTTTGATTTTTATATGATTGGGAGAGTGTTATATATATGGGCTATAGAATGGAAGCGATTTTTATGCAAAACCTAAAGGTGGGGTGTGATTAATGTATGTTTTTGAGTAGGTGTGAAGGGGTATAGGAAAATCTCATTATTGGAGGTGAAAAATTATGATTATTGATGATAATGGTTGGGTTTTAATGGAACCCTAACCCTAGGAATTGGGGGAAATGAGTGATGATGTTGTGAGAAATTATTTTAAGTGTAAACTAATGATATTTTGTATGTGAATGATGTTAATGATGGAGATTGATGGTTAGTAGAAATGGTTGTTGAGTTTTGATGAAAACCTTAGGAATTGAGATTTTGGGGCTTTGATGAAATTCATGAGAAAATTATGAGTTATTGATGTTGGAGTGGTTTCACATATAAGAATGAGTTTTTGAATGAGTAATATTGATTGTTGATGTTAAGGAATTATGAAATCAAAAGAATAGAGTAATGACTCCAAATTGTTTAGTGTGTTAAAGAGTTGAGATAATGTTAGGAGAGGCTTGAACAATGAGGATGATGATCATTGATGTAACACCCGGATTTTTCAAAAAAAATTTCGCAAATAAATGAAAATTTTAACAGAATTTTCAAATTAAAATAACAAAGCAGTCGGCATTACATCATCCGGCTCATTTAATGTTTACAAATGTTTCACAATCGGTATACACAGGAGCCGACCAAGGCTACTATAAACATCTATGTGCATTATGTACAATACACAAATACATAATGCTCCAATCGGCTGAGTGATCTCACACATCATTGTTGGGTCCTATGTCCACTGTAAAAAGACAACAGTAGAGGGTGAGCATAAACATAGCAAATGATAGTTATTGAATCGGATTAAAAGTCCAATTCATAACTATATATATAAAACATAAACACATCATATAATCTCATAACATTAACCGATCAAATCATCATATTACTCTCAATATCATATCAGTGCAAATATATGCTCAATCAAATGGATCCATTATTAAGTCTTTTAATTTGTGTTGCAACACTGGCTCCCCGAGCCATAACTTAGCTCTCAGCTGATCCGGCCGTTTTACTCATACCAAACTGTTTGCCCTCTCATGTGACACAATCACTCCCAGCGACAACGGTAGTGTCACGGGCTAAACCCCGAGCCCCGCTCAAGAGGTTTGCCTTGAGTCCCACCCAAGGTCTTTTGTGGAATCCTCGAAACCACATAATATATTTCATATTTGTTCATCATCATCAATCACATATCAACATCAATATCATATAAACGGAAAAATCACAGATATATCACACATATTATATTCATATTCAGGATTTAATATTATTCCAAATCCGTTCATAAACCATGCATTTAAGATGTAACGTTCCCCCTACCTGGAAGTAAGGAGTTCCTCAAGCTATATTCAACCACAGTACACAATTTCGACTGAAATTTCAGTTCTGGAAGTAAGGAGTACACAAATTTCGACTAGAACTTCAGTTCTGCACAGTCCACAGCTTTCTTTCTCAAAGTTCTTACCAAGTTTCACATTAAAGAGAAGAATGAAGATTGGTCTCCTCTTTTTATCGATAAGGAAAGATTAAAGGTGATGTTGACACTCACATGATTCCAAGCTAGTCTAATAATAGGATTTGACATAATTCGTTCATGAAAATGACATAAACGAATTGAATAAGTGAATGGATTAAGCACTGATACGCACTTATAATATAAGGACAAAACGAAATAATAAAATAAAAAAAGATAGGATTATGGAAAGGGTCCACCACTTAGCAAAATCAGGAAAAAGAATCTGCGTATCAATAATTGAAGTGATTATTCATTCCGACTCGGTTTCAGTATTCTGGGCACATCTTTCCGAGAGGATTCAACATAGCCTCTGTCCGTTCAGAATTCCTTCATTCGGAGGAAATTCACTTGGAATGGTTTCATCCCATGAAACACTCAGCTTTCCTTCCTCGGAAATGTCCCATATGAAAATATATCACTCGGAAATACCTTTAGAAATAACTTATTCGGTTATATGTATTTCTGTCTGAGTCAAAGCCTTCACTTACGTCACTCGTAAGTCTTTCATTTGAAATTATTACTCGGAATCTATCCACTTGAAAGGATCACTCGGGGTCAAAGTCAATCTCTATGATGAACCCGAGTACAAGCTCTCAGCAACTCTTTAAAACACCCGTGCATGGATTAAATGAAGGGTTCACCACTCGGGAACTCACCACTCGAATATTATCCACTCGGTAACTATTCACTTGGAATATACTCATTCAAATTTTAAGTCTTTCCTGGAAAAGACTCACTCGGTATGTCTCAATCGGTGCCATACCACTCGGAAACCAGAAATGTCTCTTGACGTTGTCCCACTTGGAAATGTCTCACTCAGTGTCGTCCCACTCGGAAGTGTCATACTCGGAGACACCTCACTCGAAAAGTCACACAACTTGGAGATGCTCCACTCGGAAACAGCTTAACTTCCCTACACTCGGAAGTATCTCAATTTTTTATACACTTGGAAGTATCTTAACTTCTTACTCTCGAAAGTATTTTAACTTCCTACACTCGGAAGTAGCTCTCTCGGTCATGTTTCACTCGGAAACATAAAATTTAAGAGCGTCTTTTCCCGAAAGGTGCTCATTCAAAGTCTGAGACCCTTTTCACTTGGAATTACTTCTATTTTCACTCGGTATCATACCATTTCACTCGGAATAGCTTATTTCCAACAATATTCACTTGGAATTTCACTCGGAAATTCCTCACTTATCCTTAATAAATTATTTTCAAAAATTCAGGATATTACAATTGATAGTGAGGTTAATGAGTTATTGGGCCATGATAAATGACATGTGAAATGGTTGATTGATAATGGTTTGAAAGGAGCTAAGGGGCTCACAATGAATTTGAATGGCAAATGGATAGTTTAAGTAACGATGAAATAGATGTTGTTGTTTGGTATAGCTAGCCCTTTTAGATCTAGAGAATCTTAGTTTTGGGAAAGGAATTCCTGAAACCTAACATAAGTATGTGAATTGGTGTTTAACAAGTCTAAGACTTGACATTAAGCCTTAAGATATATTTACATTGCTCGAAATTATGATGATGCCTTGTGATGGCTCATTAATTTAGTGTATGTATGCATATATGTGATGTGTAGATTATAATTTGGACGACATGGCGAAACGATTGGAGCATTTGAATTGCGGGTCTTCCCTCGAGGTAGGAGAGGAGTTTTACATTCTAAATGCATGAGTAGAATAATTAGTTATGTATGTATATCATGATACTCATGCTTGCCTTGCTATGTTATGTTGAAATGATGTGAGTAGTAAATTGTTGGCAATTGAGAATAATATATGTGTATATATATCGATGATGAATGCTTAGCTATCCCTTTTATGTGGATGCTTGGCATTGAATGTGATGGCCATTGTGATGGCATTAATGATAAGATTGAAGGATAATGCATAATTGAGGAACTCATAGAGCCAAATAGAGTTTTATGTGATTTTGATGGTATGTGATAGTTCCAATAGCCCACATATGTAGTTTTTGACTTGTAGGAATTAGAATGGGCCAATTCCATGGGGAATAGGCCCTTGAGTTGCACAAAAGTGCTTCAAAATGGGTAAAACACATTTATGCACATAAGTCCCTCATTTTGGGGAATTTTTAAGTGCGGCCAGTGGCCACACGTCATAAATAATATATGAGTTAGTGTTAAAATTTGGTGGGCATTGGAATTCATATGAAAAATTTAGGGGGATTAGAAGTTGAAAAATTAAATGTTTTCTGCATAATTACTGATGTGAATCGATTCACAACAATGTGTGAATCGATTCAATACTCACTCTTTTTACTGTGCCTAATTCTAGTAGCGTGTGAATCAAATCACACGAGGGGATGAATTGATTCAAATGACTCTATTTGCACTGTTCATAGCATGATTTCACGCATGAATCGATTCACACCAGGGGTTGAATCAATTCATACTTCTCTATTTCACTATTTTTGGGCATTGGCACGCGTGAATCAATTCATACCAAGGGGGAATCGATTCACAGGCCCTGTTTTCACTAAATATTGAGATTTTCACACATGAACCGATTCGTGCAAGGGCTAAATCGATTCATTGGCCCTGTTATGGCCACTATCATGTTGTTTTTCCAACTGTTGTAATCCCTTTGCGTTTTTTGGCCCATTTGGGCATCTCTAATGATGTTTTTGGCCTCTAACTTCTGCATGAAAGTTATAGATAATTATGTTACGGAGGTGTGAGAATTGGTCTCACTTTAATTAGAGTTTTTTAACTCTCATTAGGCGTAAAACACCGGACCCACTGCATGGTAAAATTCAAATTTAAGAGGGTTTTGAACCCAACTTTTTAGGATTGTCAAATTGGGACTAATAGGTAATATTATGAGATTTTCTCATGTATTAATCTTTAAATTTGTCATGAGCTTATTATTGCTCAAAACCCCTTATATTATGCAAAAACAAGAGATTGTATTAGGGGTATATGACGATGGTCTGTCTTGGTGGTGTGGATATTGATTGAGACATGTTATGAAAATATGAAAGTTCACCACTAGTGATATGATATGATGATTGATAATGAAAAGTAAATGTTTTGGTTGTGTGGCACACCTTTAAATGATGATGAAACTAATAGAGGGACAATGGCATGGAAATATGAATGTATAATTTGATGAATAGGAGACGTTGTTAATGGTATGCCATCTGATGCTATTGTTACTTGGCAAATGATAATTACTAATGATGAATGAGTTGAGTATGAATGATGAACATACCTAGATTATTGATAAAGAATTGATGCATATCCTTAATGTTTATGATTGATGCAAGTGGAGCTTGCAGTGATAAATTAGAAATTATTGTTGATGAGAGATTGTTAATGATGAACAAGGATATGGTTGCTGTGTATAACACCCTCTGTTACACCTTAATAAATACTAGAAAAATTCATAATTTTTTTTACTAAAGATATGATTGTTAAAAAAAAACTATCGGAATAAATTACATACATCATTTCTGAAATACCTCATAAATATTATTAAAACTTTATAAAGTAATTTTACATTCATCTGAAGAAAATAAATATTAAACATTATAAGAAAGAGAGAAAACTCCATGACCCAGAAGCAGTTACTTAATAACTTTATTTATTCATTGGACCACGGTATTCATACCGAGCTCCCTTTCTAGAACGTGCTATATTTACTGCCGAGATTCTTCGATCCTTTCCTCTAAGCCATCAATTTAAAATATATAAAACAAAAACACGGAGAAAGGAGTGAGAAATAGAATATAATATTCCCAAATGGGGCATAGGCGATAAAGGGTTTTCACAAATTAATATATAATAATATCAATCACAATCACATACACAATCAATTATGATTGCATGAATGTTATGTAATATCTTCATCATAACTTATCTATATATGTGGGCCTTTAAATTTAAATTTGCACTGGGCCAACTAGGAGTTTACATTGTTCCATAAGTCCGGATAATAATAATATGAACAGCTCAACTGGCATGGAAACATTTAGAGACTAGTCAGATTGAGAAAGTTTTTATTGTGAAAGTACCCGACACTAGGGAGCTACCCCAGGTCCCCTGAAACACCCTTTCACATCCTCTCATCCCAAGGCTCGTAATTAATCCTCCTCTAATGTATCCTCGGTTTCTATAATCCGTCCCCAGACAATATCATTTTGATTCACTTTAATGATTTATGATGCATGAACTACTCGCGTATTTAGTTGGTTAAGGCTTTTAAAAACTCAATTATTAAATACCTTAAAGGTTTACAATATCATTTCAATAAACTGTATATTTTTTCAATTCTCTAAATTTCTATCCCATAGAAATAAATTTGGTACAGTTTTCAAATCTCACTGAAATTGGGTTTCTAAGCCTTAAATATCACAAAACTTTCTCATATAAACTTTACATAATCTTTCTCAAATTGAATCTTAACAAGATTGAATTTAGAAATCTCAATTATTTCCAAATATCTTTAGTTATTAAGTTGGAAAAAGAAAATAATTTTCTTTTGAAAATTTTATTTTATTAAAAGAGAATAATCTTTAAATCATTAACCAAAAATACTTAAAATTATAAAATTTTTCTTTAATTCAAGATTTAATTATCTCAACCTTTTTATAAATTAATTTTCATAAAATGACTTCTTTTTAAATAAATACTAAAAAAATTTTATTCTAAATATTAAAAGTAAAGTTAATAAAAATAATCTCTAAGAAGAAATAAAAGATTTAAAATAACAAAAATTTAAAGAATGAGGTAAGAAAATTCTTACTGAGTTTTAGCTTTTCATCATGCTTGCTATATGCTCAACTTCATATCACAAGATCATCAATCATAATCAAATATTATCAATCACAATATCACAATAAAAAAATGTCAATCACAATCAAATAATATCGATCAAAATTAAATATCATCAATAATAATCAAATACTAATAATTATAATCAAATCAATTAAATATAATTCAAATTTTAATGATTATTTAAATTATCAAAATTAATTTTGAGTCCATATAGTCCATTCCTTGCATAGATCTATGTAAGTCCATATAATCCAGTCCTTGCATAGGTATAGTTCAGTCCATATAGGTCAAACTAGTCTAAGTCCTTGCATAGGTTCAGTCCAGTTCGTATAGGTTATTAAACTCCAGGTCCTTGCATAGGTATGTCAGAGTTAGTTACCCTAGATATTTAATTTAAAATTTATTATAAATTTTAAGTTGAAAAGTTAATATTTTAAAATAATATTATTATTAAATTTAAAAAGAGTATCAGACTCCTCCTATTATTCTTATGTTTTTTTATATTATATTCTTATCTCACTCCCCCTTACCTCTTGTATCTTGATTCGTTATTGAAAATCCGTGCGCGCCTCGTCTCCGAGTTCTAAAACATACCAATTTCATTTTAATATAGTTACAAGATGAAAATTTAGATTACTATTTGAAACTGGAAGGTTAAATAGTAATTATGCATATTAACGGTAAATAGTAAATTTTAAATAGTTACTATGAATAGTAACAGTAAATAGTAAAACGTAAATAGTAACGATAAATAGTAAAATATGAATAGTAACAGTAAATAGTAAAACGTGAATAGTAACAGTAAATAGTAAAACATAGTAAATAGTAAAATGTAAATAATAACGGGAAATAGTAAAACATGAATAGTAAAGGTAAATAGTAACAGTAAATAGTAATCTATTTGAATAGTAATTTACTATTGAAATAGTAATTTACTATTGAAATAGTATTTTACTATTCAGAATAGTAACTTAAAATAATATTATATCCAGTATAATAATAGATTTTTAAGTGATATAAAAATAACCTTCATAATAATAATAAAAAGATTATGAAAGAAATTTATTATTACCTTAGAATTTTTGCAGAACTTATTTCCTTTGGAAAATATCTTCCTCTTTTCACTTAATATTATCCTTCCAACACTACTAAGTTTTCAATTTTCTGTGAAAATCTCGGTGCCTCGCTCCTCTATTTATAGCAAAATAAGTTATTGTGCATTTGAATATTTTGTTATAAAAGTACTGTACAATTTTGAAAATTTCATTCCTGGTTACTATGTAACATTTGAAATTTCGTTCATGCACAGTGTTTTGCATAGTAAATGTCGGCTGAATTATTAAGCCAAATAGTAACCTTTCACTCGGTATATATCTTTTTTAAAATTTAGCGATATTATATCAATCCTCACTAATTTTATAATAAGTAATATAAAGTTTAAATTTTAAAAATCTAAAATTTTCTGTTAATAAAAATTTATTAATACGTTTCCAATTTTTTAACGATTGGAAAAAATTAAGATTTTTCTCAAACCGATCATTTTTAGATAAGTCTACTTGAAATGGATTTTAGAAAATTTTCTTATAATTTAACTTCACTTTCTTATAAATATTTTTAGTCACTTTATATGAATTTAAAATTATTTAAAATATATTTTTATTAAAATATTTCCAAAATTCCAAAAAAATCCAGAAAATCATAAATAATACGTAGATTAAAAAGTTCTAAAGAACCATAATCTAACTCCTTCAAAATTTTAATATAAAAATAAAAATAGGGGTGTTACACTGTGGGTATATATATGATTGCCACACATATTGAATGATGAATATGCCTTGGTTGATTTCCATGTGTGGATTAATGTTATGATGCTTGCTATGCTTCTTGATTTCCATGCGTGGATTGATATGAAAGTGATATTGTAGCCATTGAGATGTCAAGTATATGAATGATGTGCCTTGAGGGGCTTTATGAATAATTGTATGCTATTGATTGAAAATGCCAAATTAAAATATATCCCTATGTGAGAGGGTGAGATATCCTTGCGAGGTTAAGATGGCATATGCATCATTGTATTTGATCTGGTCTGGATACCGGTCCCTAAAGTTGTGATGTCAGTGTGACTGCTCCAGAAGGGCAACCGGTATCACAAGGCAGTACCCCCACACCGGCTATCCGAGATTACATTTGATATATCAGACACTTTATCCGTTCTCGTTTCTCCGTCACGTATAACCACTTACTTCAGTGTCATAATGAGATAAGAGGAGTTATAGCTTATCAGTATGGATACTTTGCACAGCGGAATGTGTCTATATCATTCACTGAAAGGAGTAAGTACAATCGCAGGCATAATGTATGGAAAAGGTGATTATCCTCCATTCCTGTGTCAGAATCGTACACTGATAATTGACCTACCCCCTGGCACACTCTGAATACTGAGCCACTTTGATTGATACTCTATACACGGTATCAGAACTTATGGGCCCACCTGCATCTAACGATTCATTTCCACGTCCAACTATAAATAGCATATTCCAATACACATGCAAGGTGACTTTGTTCTAACTCTCATCTTACTATTGCATTGCTTAAGTATTCATAGAGTTCATACACACTCTCCTAACTTGAGCATCGGAGAATCTTCACAGGTAATACCACCTTTCGCCCACACCAACACGAAACTCTGGTGTAAAGGATCTCCAGGACAACGAGACCGGTTCTCCCACTGAGAGACCGGATTACAATACCGGATACCCACTGTACCAGTGTATAAACACTAAAATATATATATACTTTTATGGCTGGTCCCACACCGGATCTTAGACCCCGGTTCAGACCAGTTCATTGGCACGCCTAGTGGGACCCGATAGAGTTATTCCCATTTTTCGCAAGAGTTTGGTAGTCCATTATGGAAGGCGATGGATGCGATTTTATGGATGGTCACGTGGAGAATGTGACCCATCAGCAAGCTGGTAGAAGACTTGTCTTTGAGTCTCCTGTAACCAACTCGAGGAGGATGATACCTGTGGCAACCCCTGACCCTCGAGATGAAGTCATAAGGCAGCTCAGAGAGGACTTAATGGAGTTGAGGAGGGAGAAGAGAGGAACGGGGGACAGAGTGACGTCTCAGGCGGAGGATGCTCATCATGCATCCACGAGAGAAAAGTCCACGACCCTCCAATATTCGAAGATCCCTACTTACGAGGAGAGGGAGCAGACTCAAGACTCTGGTGATAGAGTCAGTACAAGGAGGAAGGAGCAGGCAGTGGTAACTTCTGTGGCATACAGGCTCAGTGTTCCTTTCTCAAGGAGACTCATGAGTATTTTATTATCCCCAAACACCTGCAAATGACCCAGCCACTTTCGACCAGAAAGTATAATGGGGAGACTGATCCTACTAAGCATCTTGATGCTTATGTGTACGAGGCCATGTATTTGGGAGCTGATGAGGATGTTATGTGTAGAATGTTCCCAAGAACGCTGACAGAGGAGGCTCTTAGCTGGTTCAAGAGTTTACCCTCAGGATCGATAGATTCTTGGGAAGAAATGGCAGCTGCATTCGAAAGCCATTTTGTTATCTCCAGAGATATTCAAGGACTTCTCATACCTTGGCCTAAATAAGGCAGGGAGAAAATGAAACTCTTAAGGAGTTTTTGAAGAGATTTTATAAGGAGGCTGTGTTGGTGCCTAACCTCACGAAAGCTATTCAGCTTCATATCGTGGTTGAAGCTTTACAACCTGGTCTACTTTTTCCTTGTCTTTGGCAAAGAGTCCTCCAACAACGTTCGAGGAGTTTCGAAGGAAAGCTTCGAAGTACGTGGGCATAGAGATGCACCTAGAAGCTACTGTAGCTAGAATGAAGTCGTTAGCTCCCTTACAACAACCACGGAGACATAAAGAGAGGGTAAGGCCAGAGAAGCATGCCCAAAAGGAGGATTTTATGAATACTCGTCATCAACAGAGAGAGAGACATTGCTTCTTTCAGCAGCTACGGCCCATTGAACTTCAGGCATTCCCAAATCCTAAGGGAGGTTGGTTGGCCTACGCTCAGTGTCTATGGGATAAGGAAGCCTCCTCCAATGAAAAGACCTGGGAACTCACGTAAATATTATGCTTTCCACGAGCAGGTTGGCCATCACACAGATGAGTGCAAGGCGTTAAAGAACACAGTGGAGACTCTTATTAGAGAGGGAAAACTAAAACAGTATTTATTCAAAGAGAAATCCTTAGATGAGCCAGACAAGACGGATAAGAGAGGAAGAGATCTGGATGATGAAGGTGATAACAGTCATAATCCGGTCAGGAGGTTCACAGCCATTGAGAAACAGAAGGGAGTAGTGATCAGTGGAGGAGCTCAACAGGACGGTATGCCTCAACAGCAAAGGCAAACCCGGCGCGAGGTGATTAAGATGATTGCTCGAGGAGGTGTGTCAATCACAGCTCAAAAGAATCACCACCGAATGATCCTGTCAGTACAGGGGAAGCCTAAAGACAATCGCCCTTTCAGGGACGGTGTAGCAGCACCGGTGGTGTCATTTACAGATGACAATTTTGGCCCAACGATCCCTGGAGGTGACGATGCAGTGGTTATCATCGCTGTCATAGCCAACAAAGATGTCAAAAGGATTCTCGTCGATCAGGGAAGTTCTTGTGATGTGATTTTTTACAATTGTTTCAAAAGAATGGGCTTTAATGATAGAGATTTGCAACCATATACACAAGAGCTCACAGCGTTCAACGGGGCGAAGCAACCCACCAAAGGGTATCTTGATACCCTCATTTCTTTTAAGGGCGAACCTGGAGCGAGAATGGTGAAGTCCAGAATCCTGGTAATTGATGTGGAGTCCCCCTACAATAGGATCATAGGCCATCCCACTCTGAACACGATGGAAGCAATCGTATCTACCCCACATCTCCTTATCAAGTTCATTAACAAGGATAACGGTGTATCATCCCTTCGTGGTGATCAAGAGATGGCCAGGTATTGTTACAACCTGAGCCTAAATATGGTGAAGTTGGAAGCATTTAACAAGAAGAGGAAGCTGAACAATGGAGGAACAGCGGCTGGGTCTGTCAGTTTGATTGATCTGGACCCCAGAGCGGAATTGAAGATTAACCCTCTCAATCCCTCAAAGCCCACACCGGATGGTGGTTCCAGGGACATCGTCTTAGGGGATTCCCCAGATAAGGTCACGCACATTAATGATAAGCTGGAGTTGGTCATGGTACAGCGCTTGGTGGCACTCCTTCAGGAGTTTAAAGACCTTTTCGCATGGACTACTGCGGACATGCCTGGGATGGACCCTGATTTCTGCTGTCATAAATTGGTTGTCTATCCAGAGACAAGACCGGTTGCCCAGAAGAAGAGGAGATTGGGACCAGAAAAACAGAAAGCAGCGTATGAGCAAACAGAAGAATTGTTGAAGGCTGGTTTCATTAAAGAGGTCCGCTATTCATCCTGGCTCTCCAATGTAGTAATAGTGCAGAAGGCCAACGACAAGTGAAGGATGTGTACAGATTATGTGGATCTCAACCGATGTTGCCCGAAGGACCCATATCCACTCCTAAACATCGATCGTATGGTTGACGATTCGTCTGGTTATCAATACCTCAGTTTCATGGATGCTTATTCGGGGTATAACCAAATTCTGATGTGAGAGGAGGACCAAGAGAAGACAACTTTCATCAATGACCGTGGTGTCTTTTGTTACACCGTCATGCCCTTCAGGTTGAAAAATGCTAGAGCCACTTACCAGCGAATGATCAATAAGGTGTTCGAAGGCATGCATACCAAGCTGGTAGAGGTATACATTGATGACATTATCGCTAAGACTCCTGCTGGAGGTGATCACGTTGAAGATTTACGCCAAGTGTTCACTCGGTTGCGACAATACAACATGAGGTTGAACCCATTAAAGTGCACCTTTGTAGTCCCAACTGGGAAGTTTTTGGGTTTCATGTTAACCCAGCGCGGCATCGAGGCCAATCCTGGTAAATGTCAGGCGATACTGGATATGCAAAGCCCCAAGAACTTGAAGGAGGTACAGTCGTTGAATGGAAAGGTGGCCGCTCTGGCTCGATTCATGCCCAAAATGATGCATAGGTCCCTTCCTTTGTACAAGGCATTGAAGAAGCACAAGAAGTTTGAATGGGGAGAGGAGCAAGAGCAAGCGTTCCAGCAACTCAAGATCGTGCTATCAAGTCCACTAATACTGGTAAAGCCAGACCCTGGTGAATCCCTCATCCTGTATTGGCGATTTCTGATGAAGCCTTGGGCGTAGCATTGGTCAAGGAAACTCCAGAAGGACAGAGGCTAGTGTACTTCACTAGCAAGACATTCCAGGGGGTAGAGGGAGATACCAGAAGATAGAAAAGACCGCTCTTGCAGTTATATGGGCTTCACGATGGTTGATACCGTATTTTCATGCACATCCAGTTTTGGTAAGAATGGATCTGCCACTTCGTTTCGTGCTTAGTAAACTGGACCTTGCTGGAAGGATGATCAAGTGGTCTATCAAACTGTCTGAAATTTCTTATGAACCACGAGGAGCCATTAAAGCCCAAGTCTTGGCAGATTTTGTTGTAGAAATGACGGGGACGGATCCAGCTACACCTCGAGCACATTGGACCGTTTATGTTGATGGGTCGTCAAACAATAAAGGTTGTGGAACTGGTGTTATTGTGGAGAGTGACGACGGTGTGCATTTAGAGATTTCCCTCTAATTCAATTTCAAAACTTCCAACAATCAGGCTGAATATGAGGCATGTTTGGCCGGCCTCCGAGCGGTAATCGATATCGGTGCAACAGAAGTGACATTGTGCAGTGATTCACAACTAATGATATCGCAGATTCAAGGTGAATATCAGGTCCGTGAGCCACAACTTCAATTGTATTTGAATTATATGAATGAGTTGAAGGGGAGATTTGATGTGCTAGAGTTTAAGCATGTACCGAGAGAGGAGAATACCAGAGCAGACATCTTATCGAGACTTGCAAGCATAAAATAGCCTGGCAGTACAACGACAGTGGTTCAGAGCATGTTGACATCCCCTAGCATTCCTTTGTTCCCTTCTCTTAGCGCTATAATGGTTAATTACCCCTACGAGAATTCTTAGGTTACCCCATATATCCATTATCTGGCTGACAGACAGCTTCCCACTGATGAGAAAGAGAGAAGAAGGGTGAAAAGGGAGTTGTCATATTTCACCATGGTCGATGGTGTTTTATACAGAAGAGGATTCTCTGTGCCTTATCTACTCTGTTTAAAAGAAAGTGAAATACAAGGAGTAATGGAGAAGGTACACGAGGGGCAATGCGGGCACCACACCGGAGGAAGAAGCTTAATGAGAAAAGTCCTCAGGGCTGGGTATTGGTGGCCCATAATGAAGCAGGACTCAATTGATTTTGTGAAGAAGTGTGATGCTTGCCAGAGGTTGTCTAATCTTTATCACACACCGGAATGGGGCCTCGATATTTTGGGTCCATTCCCAACCGCTCTAGGACGCATTAAGTATCTTATTGTGGGAATCGATTACTTCACTAAGTGGATTGAGGCAGAGCCGGTAGTGCATATCACATCAGCACGGACAAGGCGTTTTGTGTATGAGAATATCATAGCTCGATTTGGCGTTCCAGGGCGGATTATAACTGACAAGGGTACCCAGTTCACAGATAAGAAGTTTACAGAGTTGCTTGAAGGACTGGGGATAGTCCAAATCTTTTCATCTGTTGAACACCCTCAAACGAATGGCCAAGAAGAGGTAGCCAATAGAAAAGTGCTGAAGGGGTTGAAGAAACGCCTTGGTGAAGCAAAAGGAGGATGGACTGATCAATTATGCCATGTTCTGTGGGCATACCGTACTACGCCATATTCTTCTACTAACGAATCCCCATATCGGTTGACTTATGGGGTCGAGGCGATGATTCCGGTGGAGCTTCAGACCAGATCGGCTCGGGTAGAATACTTTTTAGCTGGGGACAATGATGCCAATTTGGCATCAGAGCTAGACGTCCTCCATGAGTTAAGAAAAGAGGCTTTTGTCAGAGACCAGGCGATAAAGGTGAAGGCAGCCCTCCGGTACAATAAGCGTGTGCAATACAGAGCTTTTAATACTGGAGATCTTGTTTTAAGGAAGGCGGGTGTGGGGAATAAGTTCGCTCATCAAGGAAAATTGGCGCCAACATGGGAAGGCCCTTACAGAGTTTCTGAGGTAACTGGAAAGGGATCATACCAGCTTGAGGAGCTCGATGGAACACCAATCCGCAATAAGTGGAACACCCAAAATTTACGTATTTACTACAGCTAGTTGGTAAGACGGCATGTACTCTTTTTCCTCACTTGAGTTTTTTCCCATTGGGTTTTCTCAAGAAGGTTTTAATGAGGCATGACCCCAACTACGCTCCCTTTGTAATATACATTCGATTTAATGAGAATACAGTTCATGAACTTATCACTCTCACCTTTCCTTTCTATGTTGTGATTCATAGCTATAGCCCGTTGCGCATAAGGACCCCCAGGACGGATGATCTCAATCACATATTCTGTGAATTGACGATGCAACTCCTGGAGGGGTGAAATGGTTAGTAGGATCGAACCGAAAACCATTTGAAGGCCCAGATTGTAGGATTAAACCAAACTCTAGGTACGGTTAGTAGGATTAAACCAAACCCCGTTTGAAGGCTTGGATTGTAGGATTAAACCAAACTCCAAGTATGGTTAGTAGGATCGAACCGAACACCATTTGAAGACATGGATTATAGGATTAAACCGAACTCCAAGCATGGTTAGTAGGATCAAACCGAACACCATTTGAAGACATGGATTATAGGATTAAACCGAACTCCAAGCATGATTAGTAGGATCAAACTAAACACTATTTGAAGACATGGGTTGTAGGATTGAACCGAACCCCATTTGAAGGCCCGGATTGTAGGATTAAACCGAACCCTGGGTACGGTTAGTAGGATTAAACCAAACCCCGTTTGAATACTTGAGTTGTAGCACTAAACCGAACCTCAAGAAATGGGTTGTAGGATCTAACCTTTTTCAAGGTTGTACCGAACCCCGCATAAAGGCTTGGATTGTAGGATTGAACCGAACTCCAAGTACAATTTGTGTTTCGAATATGATTACAGGTTCAAGGATTTTGATAATGACAAAGCACTCTTGAAGAACTCCTCGCAAAAACAAAGATATGCAATCAGACACGCAGCTAATCGATTAGGAAGCCTCATTTAATCGATTAGGCAGCTTCTGTTTTGGAACAATTGCATCAGGACATTAATCTAATCGATTACAACATTTCAAATAATCGATTACAGAGCTACTGGAATTAAGATAATCGATTACATGCATGATTTAATCGATTACCAAAACCAAAAATGGCATTAAAAGTATCAGGTATAACAGCTAATCGACTAAGAGAATTCAGACAATCGATTAGAAGGTTACTGGAATTAAGCTAATCGATTACTATGTCTATATAATCGATTACGAAGCTGCGAAGCCAAATTAAATGCATCAGGTATCACTGCTAATCGACTACAAGCCAAAGTTCAATCAATTACCAAGCTTCTGACTTGAAGCTAATCGATTAGGCAAAGGAAACTAATCGATTACATATCGAATAGAGATGAAAAATTCAAACTGTAATCGATTACAGCTTAAAGCATAATCGATTACGTTAGTGGGAAAACGTATATTAGTAGGAAACCAGCACATTTCTCCACCATTCCTTCAGACACCCACTATGTGCAACGGCTAGGAAGACCAAGGCACTCACTAAGCTCTTAAATGACTCTATAAATGCAAGAGGAACTTAAGCACAACAACACACAACAACAAGCTATCAATCTTTACTTACTCTTGTGCTTAGTAAGCCCTTACTCTTGTATATTCTGAATTTCATTTGTGTATTCTCTCTTCTTGAGAGTTATAGATTTAAGAGAACTTTCACTTGTACATCTACTCTATTGAGAGAGTCACTTGTTTGTAAACACTACATAAAACACCAAAGTTCACTCTAGGTTGAGTGGTTACAAAGGTTGGGGTTCAACCTTTGGGATATTGTGAGATTGAGAGATTGGGTGGGTTGCCCTTTGTGAGGATTGGGTTCTTGAGTGTGGGACACTAGGAAGCCGCAATTGCTTAAAGTTGTATCTCTAGTCTACAATAGTAGAAATCCTCTAAGTGGGTTGCTTAGAGGCAAGACGTACACCGGATTGGTGGAACTCGTTAAATCGGTTTGCAAGCTCCTCTTCCCTACTCTTTTACTTTTATATACTGTGTTTAATTGGCTTGTGTTGATTGATTGTGGCTTGCATACTTAAACTTGTTTAATTTGGTAAACTTTGAATACTGCACACCAAGTGTTTGTCAAATTGTCTTAGCTATATTTACCCTTGTTTTGCCTTGCACATTTCATTAAACTTGATTTCACTTGCATAATCTTGTAAATTTGAACATAAGAATCAAGTTCAAAGGCATTCCAACTAAAAGTTTTAAAAACTCAATTCACCCCCCTCTTGAGTATTGAGGCCACTTGAATAATAAGTGGTATCAGAGCTTGACTCTTGGTAAAATAAGCTTAACAGCTTCAAGAGAACAAATGGCCTCAAGTTCTTAAAACCTCTTTCCCGAGGGTGGTGCTATAAACAGACCTCCCGCTTTTAATGGAGAAGGCTATACCTTTTGGAAAGAAAGAATAAAAATATTTATTCAATCTATTGATCTTAAAGTTTAGAATGCCATTGAAAATGGTCCTTATACACCCATGCATATTGTCAATGATAAAAGTGTTGAAAAACCTATGGAGGAATGGTCTAGTGATGAAGAAAAGAAAGTACAATATGGCTATAAGGCTAAAAATCTCATCACTATGGCATTAGGTCCAGATGAATTTTTTAGAATAATGAATTGCAAATCCGCCAAGGAAATGTGGGATACTCTTCAAGTAACCCATGAAGGTACAAATGATGTTAAAGACTCTAAGATTAGTACACTAACTAGTCAATATGATTGCTTTAGATTAAACTCTCATGAATCAATTGTTGATATGCAAAAACGGTTCACTCTCATCATTAATCAACTTATTACACTTGGAAAGACTTACACTAACAAAGAGCTCATTCATAAAGTGTTGAAAAGTCTTAACAGAGAATGGCAACCGCTAGTTACCGCCATCAAACAATCTCCCAACATAAACGAGATGTCCCTTGCCATATTATTTGGTAAGTTGCAGGAACAGGAACAAGAATTGAAAGAATTAAAGATAGCGGAAGAGGAAGAAAAATCTTCCAAGAAAAAGGGACTCGCTCTCAAGGCCACGTCCATAAATGAAGAAGAATCCAGAAGTGAACTTGATGAAGAAGATGAGTTTGGACTATTTGTGAAACGCTTTGGGAAATTCATGAAAGGAAAACGCTTCCAAAGAAGCTTCAAAAACCCAAGTAAGAAACCTATCACTAAAGAAAATTCTTCCTCACCCAATTGTTTTGAATGTGGCAAGGAGGGGCACTTCAAAGCAGACTGCCCAAATCTCAAGAAAAAGGGCAAAGAGAAAAGAGGAAGAAGGAGAGCATATATAGCCTGGGATGAAAATGAGATAAGCAGCTCGGATGACTCAGAAAATGAAGAAGTAAACCTTTGCCTCATGGCCAACCACCAAGAAGAAAATGATGAGGTAAACTTCCATGACTTAGATAAGGATGAATTACTTGATGCTCTAGAGGAATTGTATGATAAATTTGTAAAAGTATCCAATAGACTTAAGATGTCTAGAAAAACTAGTGACACTCTAGAGATGCACCTTATGGAAGTTTGTAAAGAGAATGAATGCTTAAAAGAAGAATTGGAAAATGCTCAAACATGCTCCAAGAATAAACCGTGTGATTTTGCTAAGAAATGTGTTGATCTAGAAAACAAAGTCCTAGATCTAAACAAAACCTTAGAGAGGTTTACAAATGGTAGAGATAATCTGAATGTACTACTTGGAAATCAAAGATGCATGTTTGACAAAACCGGTTTAGGGTACAGTTCTGTTAAAAAGGAAAAACATTACAAGAACTTCTTTGTACCTCCTATGAGATCATCCTCGCCCTTTATGAAATGCAACCATTATGGATTCAAAGGTCATAACTCTTCAAATTGCAATGTTAGAAAATTAGGGCCAAAGGTTATAAGAAAGGTGTGGGTTCCTAAAGGGACATTACCACAAGTTAACCTTAAAGGACCTAACATAAAATGGGTACCTAGTTCTCTAAACTGATTTTGTTTTGAAGGTATGCTTCAAGGCAAGCAACACCCATTGGTATTTGGATAGTGGGTGTTCAAAGCATATGACGGGAGACATAAGCAAGTTTACATCATTCACTCTCAAAAGAAAAGGAAGTGTCACCTATGGAGACAACACCAAAGGAAGGATTCTAGGCATTGGAAACATTGGTAAGAATTCTTCTACCTCTATTAGTGATATGTTGTATGTTGAAGGTCTTAAACACAACTTACTTAGCATTAGTCAATTATGTGACAAAGGATATAGAGTTTTGTTTGAATCAAATTGTTGCATAATTGAGCATAAGACTAATAAGGAAGTTAAGTTTGTAGGTCAAAGAATTGATAATATTTATATGATTGATATGGATAGTTTGTCTTCAAATGATGTATAATGCTTCATGACTAGAGAGGATGAAACTTGGCTATGGCATAGAAGAATAGCTCATATACATGTAGACCACTTGAATAAACTTATTTCTAAAGAATTAGTAATTGGTTTACCAAAGCTTAAATTTGAAAACAAATTTTGTGATGCATGTCAAAAGGGAAAACAAGTAAAGGCATCCTTTCAATCGAAAAATATTGTTTCCACCCAAAAGCCTTTACAACTTTTACACATGGGTCTCTTTGGACCTTCCAAAATCAAAAGCTTTGGTGGTAATTACTATGGTCTAGTAATTGTAGATGACTACTCTAGATATACATGGACCTTGTTTCTGGCTTATAAGAATGAAGCATATCATGCATTCAAGAAACTTGCTAAAATTATCCAAAATGAGCAAAATTCAAAAATTACATCCATTAGAACTGATCATGGGGGAGAATTCAAAAATCAATCTTTTGAAAAGTTTTGCGAAAAACATGGTATAAATCATAATTTTTCAGCTCCTAGAACTCCACAACAAAATGGAGTAGTAGAAAGGAAAAACAGATCATTAGTGGAGCTTGCTAGAACCATGTTAAATGAAAACAATATTGCAAAACATTTTTGGACCGATGCGGTAAACACCACTTGTCATGTTATGAATAGATGTTTAATAAGGCCTATCTTAAAGAAAACCCCCTATGAACTTTACAAGGGTAGAAAACCCAACATTTCATACTTTCATATATTTGGATGTAAATGTTTTGTGCTCAATAATGGGAAAGATAATCTAGGTAAGTTTGATGCTAAAGCTAATGAAGCAATCTTCCTAGGATACTCTCAATCTAGTAAATCTTATCGAATCTTCAACAAACGCACAAATACCATTGAAGAATCTATTCATGTTAAATTTGATGAAAATAACCATAACCCTCCGAGAAAGGAAGATGTTGATGATCTTGCAGGTGCACTTCAAGAAATGCACTTGAATGAAGAGGAGGAAATCAACAAGAAAGAAGAAACAACACAAAATGAGGAACCACATCAATGGATCATATTGAAGGATCACCCATTAGACAAAGTCATAGGAGAAATGACTCAAGGTGTAAGTACTCGAAATACTATTAGAAATACTTGTAATCACCTAGCGTTTGTATCTCAAATAGAACCCAAAAACATTGATAAAGCTATTATTGATGAACATTGGATGTTGGCAATGCAAGAAGAGTTAAATCAATTTGAAAGAAATGAAGTTTGGAAATTAGTGCCAAGACCCAATGATCACCAAATAATAGGAACAAAATGGGTTTTTAGAAATAAGCTAGATGAGAATGGCATAATAACAAGAAATAAAGCTAGATTAGTTGCCAAAGGATATAATCAAGAAGAAGGGATAGACTATGAAGAAACGTATGCTCCCGTAGCTAGATTAGAAGCCATAAGATTACTATTAGCTTTTGCTTGTTGTATGGATTTTAAGCTTTATCAAATGGATGTCAAAAGCGCTTTTCTAAATGGTTATATTCAAGAAGAAGTCTATGTAGATCAACCTCCTGGTTTTGAAAATCACAAATTTCCAAACCATGTTTTTAAATTGAGAAAAGCTTTATATGGTTCGAAACAAGCTCCAAGAGCTTGGTATGAAAGACTTAGCAAATTTCTTTTAGAAAACAGTTTTGAAAGAGGTAAGGTTGACACTACCCTTTTTATAAAACGCGAAAATAATGACATTCTTTTGGTACAAGTTTATGTTGATGACATAATATTTGGTGCTACTAATGAAATTCTTTGTTAAGAGTTTGCTAAAATCATGCAAGATGAATTTGAAATGTCCATGATGGGAGAACTCACCTTCTTCCTTGGATTATAAATCAAACAAACTAATGAGGGAACATTTATTAGTCAAACAAAATATTGCAAAGAACTGCTCAAAAGGTTTGAAATGGACAAAGCAAATGAAATGGCTACACCCATGAGTACATCTTGCTACCTAGACAAAGATGAGAAGGGTAAGGATGTTGAAATAACTAAATACCGAGGTATGATTGGCTCCTTACTTTACTTAACAGCTAGTAGACCTGATATTATGTTTGCTGTGTGCATGTGTGCTAGATATCAAGCATGTCCTAAAGAATCACATCTCACTGCTGTGAAAAGAATTTTGAAATATCTTGTGGGTACTCAAAATGTTGGTTTATGGTATCCCAAAGGCGTTGAATGTATTCTCATAGGATATTCTGATTCTGACTTTGCTGGTTGTAAACTTGATAGAAAGAGTACGAGTGGCACATGTCATTTACTTGGTAGTTCCCTTGTTTCTTGGCATAGCAAGAAGCAAGTAAGTGTTGCTTTATCCACAGCTGAGGCAGAATATGTTGCAGCTGGTAGTTGTTGTGCTCAAATCCTTTGGATGAGACAACAACTTCTAGACTTTGGAGTTGCATTAGACCATGTGCCTCTTAAGTGTGATAATGCTAGTGCTATCAATATCTCAAAGAACCCTGTTATGCATTCTAGGACTAAACATATTGAAATAAGACATTATTTTATTAGAGACCATGTTTTAAAGGGTGATTGTGTGCTTGAACATGTTGAAACCTCCAAACAATTAGCAGACATATTCACCAAACCATTAGCGAAAGAGCAATTCATCCATATTAGGAGACAATTGGGAATTCTTGACATGATCAATTGTGTTTGAATGATGAATTATTTTGATAAAAACATTGTTGTATAGCATGTTTATATGAGTTGTTTACTATCTGTTGTATGATTCATTGAAACTGCAACCTTCCTGTGTGAAAACTGTATAAATTATGAATTTTTGAACCATATAATTGATTACATAGCACTTCTTAATCGATTAATAAGCCTCTGTTTCGTTGATAATCGATTACTCATTGATATCTAATCGATTATAATGTTTCTGTTTTATGAATAATCGATTACCTCTTGATCCATAATCGATTACAAAGCCTCTGTTTCAGGTCCAAAACGTTTCATCTTCCCACTAATCGATTACCAGACTATCTCAATCGATTAGGACGCTTCTGTTTCTTCACTAATCGATTCCTCAACTGCCATAATCGATTACCCTCTGTGTGAAACGATTCAAATTCCTTAGAAACAGTGAGCTAATCGATTACCTCATCCTCGTAATCGATTAGCATCGGAACTCCAACAGTCAAACGTGGGTTCCCGAGGACTGCTCGACTTCCCCCCTCTTTTAACTCATCTCACTCCTTTCTAAACCTAATCCTTCTCTATAAATACACCTCTCTTCACCCTCTCATCTCACACTACCTCCTTCCTCTTCAAATCTCTCAAAGTTCTCAAGAACTCTCTTCATCTTTTTCTCTACATTCCTTGACAATGGCCTCCTCCCGCACAGTCAAGAGAGCTAGGTCCTCCATGGCCCAAGCCAACAACCCCCTAGACTTCTCTAGGTTCTTCTCATCTCCTAGAGACCTTCAACACTTCATTAACCACTTCTCTGAAAAAGATATCATGACCCCCCACTAAACCATTACTAAAACATTCGATAACCATAGCCTCACCTTTTCCCAATGCCTCCACCACTACAACCTTTTTCCCTTCCTCACCCTTAAGGAAGAGCAATATTATCCTGAACTCATTCAAGTTTTCTACTGCAATCTCAAACTTGTCAATGGGATGGTCGAATCAAAGGTCAAAAATGTGACCATCAAGCTCACCAACGCCCAGTTTGCAGAAATCTCTATGCTGCCACTTAACAATGCAGATTTTGACGGAGGAGAACCTAAAGATGAATGAGGCTTCAATGCTCTCACCGCCCGTCAATCCTTGTGGAAGGCTGATCGCCCAAGGAGCAATCACAAGCTGGTAGGACATCTGACCATGAATAACCGCCTCCTACATTTTTTTCTGGTCAAGATGTTGGTGCCCCGTGGTGGGAACTATGCTTTGGTGGAAGAGGATGATGTCCTCTTGATATGGGCTATGCTGAACCACAAAGAGATAAACTGGGTTCAATTGGTCAAGTTCCACATGCACCACGTAAAAGACCAACAAAAGCTTCCATACGCCATTCTACTCACCAAAATCTTCAAACATTGCGGAGTAGACTTGGCTGGAGAGTTGTCAGAAAAAGTGCCTCCAAAAGCCTACATTGGCACTCACCACCTAACCAAGATGGGTCTTGTTTTTCTAAACGGAGCATGGTACTCACGAATGGAAGGCATTAATGCCAATATTCCCTTTGAAGCTCTTGTTGATGAACCAGCCCCTCCTCCTCCTGCAACTCAAGCTTCATCTTCTGCCCCTGCTGACTCATTTGCGTCTCTCTATGCTCACCTTGATCGCCGCTTCGACCGTCTTGAAAACTCTCTTCAAGAGTTCTCCATGACTGAGCAGCAACATTTTGAGCTGATGCAACAGTGTTATAAGGAGCTGTCGCATCAAATCTCTGAACTTAGATTTTTTTAACTCGGATAACTAGATCCGTTTTTATGTTTTGATCATTGTGCTTTCTGTTTTTTTCTGCTTCAGTTTTTTCATCATTTCCTTATTGTAATTTCCCTTCAGTTCTTCATGAATAAAATTTGTCTTTCTTCATATGACTATCAATGCTTTATTTGTTTTTGATGATTACAAAGGAGAAGAAGCAATAAGTGTGTTTGTGTTCATCTGAGTTTTTTTGACTGCTAAAAATGCTTAATTATCTGGTATAATCTCCAAAAGGCATATATTCTTAAAGATATGGGGAGTCTTAGTTGTTTAAAGAGATAATGCATTTAAGAGATAACTTATTTAAAAGATAAGGCAGACTCTGAAAATTTGATTAAGAGATAAGGATTTTATGCAGAATTCAAATGTTGTTGCATAAACAAAATTAGAGATAAAGATTGTTGTCTCAACTAACAACCCTCAACAGATGAACATTGTTGTCATCATCAAAAAGGGGGAGAATGTGTTTTGAATGTGATTACAGGTTCAAGGATTTTGATAATGACAAAGCACTCTTGAAGAACTCCTTGCAAAAACAAAGATATGCAATCAGACACGCAACTAATCGATTAGGAAGCCTCATTTAATCGATTAGGCAGCTTCTGTTTTGGAACAATTGCATCAGGACATTAATCTAATCGATTACAACATTTCAAATAATCGATTATAGAGCTACTGGAATTAAGATAATCGATTACATGCATGATTTAATCGATTACCAAAACCAAAAATGGCATTAAAAGTATCAGGTATAACAGCTAATCGACTAAGAGAATTCAGACAATCGATTAGAAGGTTACTGGAATTAAGCTAATCGATTACTATGTCTATATAATCGATTACGAAGCTGTGAAGCCAAATTAAATGCATCAGGTATCACTGCTAATCGACTACAAGGCAAAGTTCAATCGATTACCAAGCTTCTGCCTTGCACATTTCATTAAACTTGATTTCACTTGCATAATCTTGTAAATTTAAACATAAGAATTAAGTTCAAAGGCATTCCAACTAAAAGTTTTAAAAACTCAATTCACCCCCCCTCTTGAGTATTGAGGCCACTTGAATAACACAATTGTCGTCCTCATCTTTGAAATAATTTCCACTGGACAGATGACTGCAAACACTGCGATATCGCGTTATGGAGATCGAATGAACTTTTCACCCTTCAAGGAGTTAAAGGTAACACTTCACAACAGATATTTGCTTCCCAAAACACTTATACTTAGGGATAAAGCACACATATGAACAATTTAATATCGTATTACGTATCTGTTATGATTTTTGTTACTTTCTTTGGGGTGCATACTACGTTGTTAAAGTTAACACAGTTATATAGAGCGGTCTCGAGAATAATGCAAAGGTAAAAACATAGCATATATCTCTAAGTTGTGTGACAACTATACACTTCTCGCAAATGGTAAAAGCAAAGTGAAGGAAAATTTCATTTATTTGAAGAAAAATTTTATACATGTTAGTTCATAGAAACTGGAGCTGATCCTAGTACACAGCTGCAGAACAAAAAGTGCAAAAATTAAGAGGCAGGCCCTTTAGTCTCCGTTATGGGTACATTTGTTCCCCCCTCCTTAGCTTCTCCACCTTGAGGCCCCTCAGCTCCGGTCTCTTGGCCGGTTGGAACGTTCTCCTGGACAACACTTTCAGGCCTCAGAGTGACTGGTGTTGGTTCCATGCTCTGGCCCTCTGGAAGAGGAGGCAGTTCATAAAGAGAATCCGGAGGATCCTCATGCAAGCCGTCACTCTTCACCACAACAAGTTTCCCTCCGTGAAACTCGTAGAACAGATCCAGCCCGTACAAGTTGAGTTTCACATCAGGATTGCGATAGAAGACCTGACGATGGGCTAAGCCGAAGGATTCGAAGGCCACATTCTTGCATATTTCCAAGGCTTTGGCAGCCTTAGCCTTGGAAGCAGCCAGCCTCTTTTGAAGTTTGGTAACCTCTTCCTCCAACGGCCCAGCGCCCGCACTCCCCTTCTTCAGCTCTTCAATCTGAGCCTACAACTCCTTCCTAAAGGCCTCCCACTCTCCTAAGCTTTTGCTGTGGCCGGACTCCGCTGTTGCAAGATCTTCACTCAGCTTTGCAGATATCTTTTTCTCAAACTGGAGCTCTTCTTCCAGGAGGGGGATAGACTTGTTCTGCTGCTGAAGTTCAAAAACTTGCCGCTCCAAAGATTTATTGATAGACTTGTTCTGCTGCTGAAGTTCAAAAACTTGCCGCTCCAAAGATTTATTAGTGAAGTGGAGTTGGCTTATTTCTTCGGTCTTCTTCTCCAGCAACTCCTTAGCCTTTTTCAGCTCTGACTCAACCCCCCTGGCAGTTTCTGCTTGCTTGGCCGCCCAGGCCTCCTTTACAGCGATGTCAGCTTCAAGTTTTTCAACTTGCTCCATATAATCTACCTTATCGCTTAAGGAGTCCAGCAGGCCAGAGAGTTCATCCAGCTGCCAGCGATCGGCCTTGCATGCGCCCCTAACTTCAGCAGCCTCGAGAGAAGGGCGGAGGCAATACCTTACCTTAGGAAGTGTGGGAGGCATGGACCCCTAGAACCAGAGGTAGGGAGAAAGGAAGGATTCTTTTGGAGGAGAGCTAACCGGAGGAGGCCCGCTCTCTGACTCCGTCTCTGAGCCGGTGTGTGAAGGAGGGGCAGAGGAAGAGAGAACTGGTTTCTTCCCCTTGTCTTTCTTCATGCCAGTCTCTTCTAGAGTCCTCTGACGCTTTCTTAGAGACTCACCAGCAGAAGATTTCTTCTTGTCAACGGCCTTAACCAGTACCCTCTTCTTCTTCTTTTCAAGGACGGGCTGCTCCTGGTTTTCCTCTTCAACTTGAGGTTGCTCCTCAGGATCCTTCTCCTCAAGGAGAGGTACATCGTCCCCCACAGTAGATGTTAAGGGGATGATGGGAGTTTCAGCCTTGAAAGAGTTTCTTTTAGCTTGGACGTTGTTCTCTTCAGAAGAGGAATAATTATCTGCCAGCATAGACTTGAGGGAAAGCATATCGGCAGAAGCTTTTTCGATTTGCTCTGTAAAACAAGGAAAGTAAAGTTAAAATATTGAAGGCAAAACAGAAAACATAAAATGAACATGCAACGCATGTAGTTAGAGAACGAATATTACGAAGGTATTTCTTCCTGACATCGTCACTCCCAAGGAGATGCCTGCAAGAGAACCCCTTAAGGGCTTTTAAGGCCGATTGCATGACACTCAAAACTTCTACAGAGTGAGGGGAAAGTTCGCCGTCTTTAGTGTAGTAGGCACAGCTCAGTAACAAAAAATGCTCGTGTGTCTAGCTGAGGGGGAATTTTGTGAATCCCTCCTTGTTGAGCCAGAAGACCGGCTTGTTTGCTTGCACTCGAATCCGCGTATAGTAGTGTTTGAAAGAGCGCCCATCGATCTTCACAGATTCGGTGTAGGATTTGAAATTCACGATCCTTGAGTCACAACGGAGCATTATGAACCCAAGACCGCCCTTCTTGTTAGCACGGCGGACCACTTGGCAGTAGTAGAAGAGTTTGGCCACAGTGGCTGTGAAATTGAAGTGTTCCTTGAGAACTTCGAGGGCACGCACCAGGCCCTAGCCATTAGGGTGCAATTGTATGGAGGCGCAGTCAAGAAAACGAAGGACGGCCATCTAAAATTCTGTCATGGGGAAACGAACTCCCAAGTGCTAGAAGACGAAGTCGTACATATATACCGACCTCTCGTTTGGAACTCGATGGCAGACTCGCTCCATAAGTCGGGGTGCAAGAATGAGAAAACGGTCCTTGTATTTCTTTCTTAAGTAGATAGGGAATCGAGCTTCAACAGGATTACTGTCCTCTCTTGCGTGGTGCGAAGCAATGTTCAAGAATTCTTCTTCGACCCAACAGTACGGGTGCTCCCTATTTAGCCTCTCCCAATTTAGCCGGTGTGCAACAACGTTGACACACCCTTCCGCGGTTCGCAGAATCAACGTCTTTCCAGACCCAGGAATTTCCATCTCGTCTGATGCGTGTTGAAACGCCTCTGTACTGTGATAAAAGGCAACGTCGTCAGAGAGGTAACCTTCAGCACTTGACCCATTTTCAGAGCGACTGGTAGCCCTCGAGTCAAAGGAGCCCCCAAGGCGGTGCCGAACCACTGGCGCTCGTGAGGAGGAAGTTTCAACCCTCTCTAAGCGATGAGGCACAGCCATAGGAAGATTCACAGGAATCCTCCCACCACGGTGGCTAGAGGGGGCACGCGAACTCAAATTCCCCCTGTTCGAGGTACCAGCACTGCTTGACCTAGGGCGCATGGTTGTAGTTTGAAGAAACTGAAAATAATACAAACTTAAGGGAGAAGGAAGATTACCTAAGGAAAGAGTAAAGAAAGTAAGAGCTCTCCGAAAGAAAGGGACGGCAACAGTCTTCAAAATTTGAGCAGAGTTTCACTAAGCTTAAAGGCAAAAGTGAACTCCGAAACTTGCTAAGTTCCCCTTTTATAGGTAACGAAGAAGTACAATGATCAGTCAAGAGTCATGTCATATGCCCCAAAACACAACTTTTTGGATTCAAACGACCCCATCGTTTCATGGTCTAAGGCGCGAAATGGTAACGCTTCATGAAAAGTTTCAAGCGAAGTGGGCCTGCGAAAGCTAAAATCTAGGCCCAATAAGCCCAACCGATGGTTATTTTTTGAGCAATGATGCCTCACGTTTTAAAAGGGTATTAATTGTCTAATCATTTCAGACGTATTAAATGCATCCCAACAACTATTCAAATACCAAGAGTTATGATTTCCAAAAACTCTTGGGATTTCCCTCGTTGCAAATCTTTGTCCAAATCCGCTGTAAGGGCATCAAGAGGGCAGATACGTAATCTGTAGAACGGTTACACTGACAAAATGCCAGCACATAGCTGACAAGAGTTTCGAATGGTATCTTCGGAGTATCTTACCGGCATCCAGACTTCTTGAAGGCTATGTAGCTCATATGAGCAACTTAACAGTCCCTCATACAAGCTAGGGGACAAATGATCCAGTCTGGATACCGGTCCCTAAAGTTATGACATCAGCGTGACTGCTCCAGAAAGGCAACCGATATCACAAGGCAGTACCCCCACACCAGCTATCCGAGATTACATTTGATATATCGGACACTTTATCCGTTCTTATTTCTCCATCACGTATAACCACTTACTTCAGTGTTATAATGAGATAAGAGGGGTTATAGCTTATTAGTATGGATACTCTGCACAGCGGAATGTGTTTATATCATTCACTGAAAGGAGTAAGTACAATCGCAGGCGTAATGTACGGAAAAGGTGATTATCCTCTATCCCTGTGTCAGAATCGTACACTGATAATTGACCTACCCTCTGGCACACTTTGAATACTGAGCCACTTTGATTGACACTCTATACACGGTATCAGAACTTATGGGCCCACCTGCATCCAACGATTCATTTCTGCATCCAACGATTCATTTCCAAGTATAAATAGCATATTCCAATACACATGTAAGGTGACTTTGTTCTAACTCTCATCTTACTATTACATTGCTTAAGTATTCACAGAGTTCATACACACTCTCCTAACTTGAGCATCGAAGAATCTTCGCAGGTGCTACCACCTTTCGCCCACACCAACGCGAAACTCTGGTGTAAAGGATCTCCAGGATAACGAGACCGGTTTCTCCCACTGAGAGACCGGATTACAATACCGGATACCCACTGTACCGGCGTATAAACACTAAAATATATATATACTTTTGTGGCTGGTCCCATACCGGATCGTAGACCCTGGTTCAGACCAGTTCAGCTTTGTTGCATTCATGGCATGGCATGACATTGATTATGTGTTTGCGATCACAATGAAACATCCTGCGGGATTATATAATGATAAGTCGGTGGTTACGATCACCTGACAGATTGATATGAATGTCCTGTGGGGATATTGAGAATGAATATGTGGTTGTAATCACAATGAAAAATCCTGCGGATTCTATGAAAAGGGAGTACCCCTTGCGAGGCGGGAAACCGACGTGATGATATGTGTGATATGAATAACCTTACGGGGTTCCATAAAGGGAGTGCCCCTTGCAAGGCGGGAAACTGACATGATGATGACATGAATTGATATATATGGTTACGATCACGAGAAAAAGTGTAACATCCTTGTTTTTAGTAGCAGTTTTATTTGGTAAATTTTGAAGTGTGGAAGGTCAGTAAGTAAGAATAAGTGAGTAAATACCTTGTATAGGGTCAGTAATACTCCAAAAAAAAATTCTATTTTTGGGTATAATTATGGAATTTATACAGACCTTTGAAGATATTATTCAAATTCTGAGTGAAAAAGGCTCTGATCCGCGTGACAGAGTGACATTCCGAGTGAAAAAGGCTCTGATCCGAGTGACAGAGTGAAATTCCGAGTGAAGGATTAGCAATTCCAATTGAAGGATGAAATTCCGAGTGTAAGGTTATGTTATCCGAGTAATATATGACCGAGAAGGTTACTACCGAGTGAAATCTTGATCTCAGAGACAAATGAAGTGAAATGTGTTTAAGAGAATCACTTCTGAGTGAAAATTCCGAGTCAAACCATGCCAAATGTTACTTTTTCCGAATGAAACTTCCCTAATTACAGTATTTCGAGTAAAGGTACTTAGTCAAGGATATACCCGAGTGCAATCCGAGTGAGTTCTTCCAAGTCAGGATCTCCCTAGTAAGGAAGGGATAGCATTCCGAGTAGAATATATATATAAGGCTTGGAGTCATTTTTTTTTAGTGAGGCTTACGTCTGTTACTCTTTTTCCGAGTGGTGAAAGACCTTAAAGGATTCTGAATGAAATGTATTGTGAGGAAGAATAGTCTGTATTGCTAAGAGATGAAAAACCAAGTAAACCTGAATGTAAAGGACTTAAATGCTTGAGTGGTAAATACTGATTGATTAAGAAGTAACTAGTCCGAGTGAAAAAGGCAACCTGTATTTCGAGTGGTTAAGTATGAAATAAATCCGAGTGAATGAAACCCTCCAAGTGATGTAGAGTTTGAATGGTTCTAAGTAGGCAAGAATTTATTAGGTCTGAATGAGAACCCCGAGTGAATAATGTGAAGTTCCGAGTGAATGAATACCTGTAAGTATTTTATGTTGATTTGATGCTTCATACCGACTGGAATGTGTTGTTGAAAATTATTTGGGAAGTATTGATGGATGAAATAGTGATTAAGTTAAGGATTCCGAGTGGTTATATATATATATATTGTATGGTTAAAGCATTACTTGGCTTGAATATGAGTGGTGATGAATGAATAATGCTAATTGAGTAGATACCGAGCGGAAAATGATATTAGGGAACCCATTCTGAGTGAATTGCAGTAGGCAGGGCCATTTCCGAGTAAGTCTATGAGTATGACTCCTCTTCCGAGTGAGAGGTACTCTACTGGACCAAATCCAGGTGAGGCTCATACGTGTGTGTCTTTTCCGAGAGGTAATGACCATAATAGGCTTCGATTGAAATTGTAGTTGAAGAATTTGGTTCAAACCGAGGGAGAAATATGAGTGGACCGAGTGGAGAAAGTGTTGATTTCTGAATGAAGGATGTTATAATTATTTTGAGTGGAAACTGTAAATATAGACCAAGTAAACAGGGATACCACTTCCGAATGAGTAGGGTGTTATGAAATCCTGAGTGAAAAGTGATTTGATGTTAAGTCGGTTTAAGAAACATTTAGGCGAGTGACAGAAACCGAGTGAGAAAACAAGTACTTGAGTCGGTTTCAGAGAAATTCCGAGCGAGAACTGGATGACTCGCTCAAGCGAGTCGGATTCCGCTTGAGCGAGAAGGACCCCTGATGAATATTTTCTACTTCGCTCAAGCGAGCAAGCTACGCTCAAGCGCACTCAACCTGATATTCTTTTCCTCACTTCGCCCAAACGAGGATAGCATGACTCGCTAAAGTGAGTAGGATTTCGCTTGAGCGATCCGATGTCAGAAACCACCCGATGTCCTCTATCTCACATCGGAATGCTGATGAAAGAAAGGAAGGACCCAGTATGATGTAGACAGGATAAGAACTTCACTCTGGTTGGCTACTAGGAAGTTAACCGTCCTTAGAACATGTGTGTACACCGGATGACCCTGAGCCGGTGTTCACCAAATTCGACCTCTTCGTCTTCTCGCATGGGCGTTGTCCCTCACACTTCACACCGTTATCACACTCCACACCGTCCTCACACTCCACACCGCTCTCACACTCAACACCGCCTTCTTCACTCCACACCGCCCCTCACATTCAATACCGCCCTCACTCCATACCGACCTCTCCAAATCCTCCAACACCGGACACCTTTTAGCTCCACTCAGAATACTTTATATATATTAATATGCCACTAATCCCACCGAAGCAAACAGACAAGGAATTTAGTCAAAAAGTTCCATTATCCCCACCTAATTTCTTAAATAATAAAAAGGTTTGTCTCCCACTTGTTTCCTCATTATTAAGCCACTCATACCACTCTCAGAACACTCCTACATACGAAAACTTAACAAAACACACACTCCTTCTTATCATACGTTCAAAGGCTTTCTCTTCCATTTTCCTTCCTCTTCGCTATCTACTAGAACAAGGAACCAACAAAACATATTCTGTTAATCGAAGGACTTCTATTAAGGTAAGGGGGTATATTCTCGGGTATTCTAGGGAAATCTGAGTGAAAGGAAAGGGTTAAGGTACCTTGGGTCCTCACCTTTCCAGGACAGATCTGGTTTTGTTGTGATTTAAATATTTTAAATGTTTGTTATATTTGTATATATAATGTATTGAACATGTTTAATTACAGCGTTGTTTATTATTGACCATGAGAATTTAGTGAATATGTTGATTTTATTGATTATTATGAATGAATGTGTATATGTTTGATGCTGGACTGTAAAAATATTAAAATATCATGGGTATTTATGAGGACTCCAGTGAAAAGTTATGAACTGACATCGGATACTATGATATTAAGCTCGGTATTGTACCAATCAACCAGAGCAGTTAAAGAATACACAAATTCACTCAGAAATTACAGTGATTCGACCAGTTATATATTAATCCGATTGGTTATTTGAAGAATACAAGTTTCTTAATTAAATTTTCAAACAGAACTATATTTCATTTGATAAACACCTTAATTTCACTCGGAAAACATCTTTTCAAGTTGATTTCATTCAGAAATCAGTATTTCACTTAGAAAGCTTTTTTCAATTGATTTCATTTGGAACTATATATATATTTGAACTAGAATATATCTTATTTCACTCAGAAAATAGTTATTCCACTCAAAACTTATTCATTTTTTATTTCACTCGGAAAATCAATTATTTCACTCAAGAAAACTTACCCAGTTTGATTTTTATTCGGGAAATATCTTATTTAACTCAGAAAACTTCATCAGTATGATTCTACTCGGAGTTATAATCTTTTCACACATAAAATCTCTTTTTAATCAGAATTTACTTAGAAAATAATTATTTCACTCAGAGAGCTCTTTCTTCATTATGATTTACTCAGAAAAACGTTTTAACTTCACTGAGAAAACTCCTTCAAATTGATTTCACTCGGATTCAGAATTGTTTTATTTAGAAAATCCTCTCAGTTCAATTTTATTGGAAATCCTGCTTGTTTTCACTCAGAATCTTAACTTTTGCACTCGTTATTTATCCAAGTTTTACTCAGAAAGTCTGGTTATCAACATTTCCACTCGGACATAACTTGTGTTTTAATCGGAAAACTCATTTCTACTCAGTATCAATCTATTTCTACTCGAAAAATTCATTTTTCACTCGGAAACAGACTTATTTTACTCGGATAATTATATTTCACTTGGTATTTAATTGATTTTACTCGGAAAAACCTATTTTTCACTCGGTATTTAACTCCTTCTCCTCGGAAAAGCAGTCTTAACGTTTTATACTTGGATTTTTCATTCAGAATTCCTTCTATACTCCTTATTGAATTATTAAAATGTTATAAAAAAAATCATTATTGGTATTTTCCTATTACTACTATTAATATTATTATTATTATTTACATTATTATTTTTATTATTGTTATTCCTATTATTATAAATAGTATTATTGTTATAAATATCTTATTTCATTAACTATGAGTAAATAAATATGAATTATATTTTATTATTTATACAAAGTATAATTTCAACTAAGTTATAAATGATATATTTTATCAAAATAACTTGCAACGTTTGATCCATTAAATCAAAAGCTTGTGAACGAATATGATGAGGTTGGAATCACATAAATACCCATGACTCAAAGGATGAAAGAGAATACATTTCGCATCATGAAAATATTTTTGAAGAAGAAAAACCTCTAGAGCATACACTTGGTACAGTGGAGGACACTCACGTTCGATCTCCATGAAGAATCTTGGGAGTACAATTGGAACGGCAACCCAATGGCATCAGAGTCGCGCCCTGATAGCCGGGTGAGACGAATAATTCTGGTGTACTTTGACTAAATGACGGAGTGTAACTATGATCGTAGGGATCCAAGTCTCAAATATATATATATATAAATCAATGATGAGAACCAATGAGTTCATTTGTACCAGAGCTTGGGCGGACCCTGATCGCTCTAGAGAATTGTAATGGAGATATTCCAAAGAATGAGATGAAGATGAATTAAAAATTGGGCCCACATGCATCATGAGACGTAATCAAGAAATATCATAATGAAACAAACTCATGCATTCCCTGATGACATATTTGATTGTTATAATCTTAGAAATGTGAATTGTATGATTACATGTTATTACTTGTTAACTGGATTATGTCCGCACCGGGTAACCTACAGGGTCTTGGGTTATACTCACCCTTACTGTTGACAATTTTCAGAGGAATTAGGAACCCAAGAACCCGAGCATGAAGAACCGCAATATGCTGAACCAAATGAGAACACTCCTTAAATAGAATATATGTAGTTAAATATTTATGGATGACTGTATTAATATTTAATGGTGCCTACGTGCCTCATTCTGTTATGAGTACATTTATTTGTAAGTTTGTGAATGACTATGTGAATTACATACAATTTGCTTCCACTGATATGCCATCTCTTTTTTTTAAAAAATAAAAAATAAAAATAAAAAAAATATTCACTTTTTATGAAAACTTGTGACCTCTCAGTTAAATAGGATGATCCTATAGAATGGGTTGTCTTATCTAACCGAGGGTGTTACATTGGTGGTATCAGAGCATAGTCGATTCATTAAGCTTGGGGAGTGGACCATTAGGTTTCCACGTACTCTGATAGAAATATTAAACAGTCCATAAAACACCTAAGACTAGATTTCCTATGTGGAATTCTCCACATAACATATACCCAGAACCTCTTTATTGATATTCCATCAACAAATTCCTAGTGATTCACTTAAACAATGATCATGACATGGAGGAACTTCTTACTCAAATCATGGAGATGATAAGACAACGAGAATTATCCCATACTCTACTAGGCAAGGCCAAGGACTGACTAACTTTCAGCGGAACAATCTTACACAATTCAAAGGAGGGCTACGACAAGAAATCCGACAAATATTATTAGAACTTTAAGAGTTAAAATAAGACCCGATTAGAATCTGGGTGTCAGACGAAGTATCTCCGATTGAGATACCATTAGTCAGGGCTATTAAGGATATTAATGGTAATTTTTGAAGTTAGTATTAAGCCCAAACTGAGATCCTGTTCATTATAAAACGGGAAACAAGATATGACCTATTTCCTTATTCTCTCTTCATTTTCGTGTGCATACTAGGGCTTGGGATAGCTCGGAGCGTAAGGTAAAATTCTATAAATCTTTTGTTACTAGGTTTTGAATTCGTATGTGGTCAGAAGAATTCCTTGTGAATGTGTTTTAGGAATAGGAACCATTTTCATGTAAAACCCAAAGGTGGAATATACTTATGTGTGTCTTAGGATGGATGTGAAGTAGTATACAAAAATTTTTTTTAAAAAAATAAATTTGAAGATGGAAGATGATGGTTATTAATGGTAATTAATTGATCTTTAGAAAAAACCCATGATAATGTGTATGAGTATTATTAATGATGGAGATTAGTGGATATTAGAAATAATTACTGAGTTTTGATGAAAAGTATAGTGAGTTGAGGATTTTAACTAAATTGATGATTTTGATGACTTTGAATAATCTAGAATGATTACATGAATGTTTGAAGCATTAGGTATTGATTAATAAGGATTGGAGAGATGAGTGTATATGAGTATTGAGGAATTAATTTAGATTGTTGATGTTTATGATGAAGTCAAAAATGGTTGTAAGCCATCGATAGTGGATTAAGGAAATAATTGATAGTGGACTTAGATACTTGAGTTCATGAATAGGTATGCTATTTTGAAATAGTTGAATGATCTTAGATGAAACCAAGAGGCTTATAATGAGTTTGAGTAAATTTTGATGATGGTTGAAAGATTCAGATGATGATTTGGAAGTCTTAAGGCTAAAGGTCATAATATTAATGTTGTGAGATGTGGTTAGCTATTAAGGATTTAAAAGAATCTTGATCTTGAGAGAGAAATTCCCGAAGCCTAACCTGGGCGTACAACTTGGATTCAGAAAAGTCTAGGACTTGATAATACGTTTTGGGGGGAAGATGTCCTAAGATGGTATATTAATAGCATGTATAAATATGATTGTGATGGAATTGTATTCAAAACGATGATGCGGAACGATTTCACCTTTTGAATTTCGGGATGAAATTCCTAAAAGGGGAGGAGAATGTAACATCCCTGTTTTTAGTAGCAGTTTTATTTGGTAAATTTTGAAGTGTGGAAGGTCAGTAAGTAAGAATAAGTGAGTAAATACCTTGTATAGGGTCAGTAATACTCCAAAAAAAATCTATTTTTGGGTATAATTATGGAATTTATACAGACCTTTGAAGATATTATTCAAATTCCGAGTGAAAAAGGCTCTGATCCGCGTGACAGAGTGACATTCCGAGTGAAAAAGGCTCTGATCCGAGTGACAAAGTGAAATTCCGAGTGAAGGATTAGCAATTCCAACTGAAGGATGAAATTCCGAGTGTAAGGTTATGTTATCAGAGTAATATATGACCGAGAAGGTTACTACCGAGTGAAATCTTGATCTCAGAGACAAATGAAGTGAAATGTGTTTAAGAGAATCGTTTCTGAGTGAAAATTCCGAGTCAAACCATGCCAAATGTTACTTTTTCTGAATGAAACTTCCCTGATTGCAGTATTTCGAGCAAAGGGACTTAGTCAAGGATATACCCGAGTGCAATCCGAGTGAGTTCTTCCAAGTCAGGATCTCCCTAGTAAGGAAGGGATAGCATTCCGAGTAGAATATATATATAAGGCTTGGAGTCATTTTTTTTGAGTGAGGCTTACGTCTGTTACTCTTTTTCCGAGTGGTGAAAGACCTTAAAGGATTCTGAATGAAATGTATTGTGAGGAAGAATAGTCTGTATTGCTAAGAGATGAAAAACCAAGTAAACCTGAATGTAAAGGACTTAAATGCTTGAGTGGTAAATACTGATTGATTAAGAAGTAACTAGTCCGAGTGAAAAAGGCAACCTGTATTTCGAGTGGTTAAGTATGAAATAAATCCGAGTGAATGAAACCCTCCAAGTGATGTAGAGTTTGAATGGTTCTAAGTAGGCAAGAATTTATTAGGTCTGAATGAGAACCCCGAGTGAATAATGTGAAGTTCCGAGTGAATGAATACCTGTAAGTATTTTATGTTGATTTGATGCTTCATACCGACTGGAATGTGTTGTTGAAAATTATTTGGGAAGTATTGATGGATGAAATAGTGATTAAGTTAAGGATTCCGAGTGGTTATATATATATATATATTGTATGGTTAAAGCATTACTTGGCTTGAATATGAGTGGTGATGAATGAATAATGCTAATTGAGTAGATACCGAGCGGAAAATGATATTAGGGAACCCATTCCGAGTGAATTGCAGTAGGCAGGGCCATTTCCGAGTAAGTCTATGAGTATGACTCCTCTTCCGAGTGAGAGGTACTCTACTGGACCAAATCCAGGTGAGGCTCATACGTATGTGTCTTTTCCGAGAGGTAATGACCATAATAGGCTTCGATTGAAATTGTAGTTGAAGAATTTGGTTCAAACCGAGGGAGAAATATGAGTGGACCGAGTGGAGAAAGTGTTGATTTCTGAATGAAGGATGTTATAATTATTCTGAGTGGAAACTGTAAATATAAACCAAGTAAACAGGGATACCACTTCCGAATGAGTAGGGTGTTATGAAATCCTGAGTGAAAAGTGATTTGATGTTAAGTCGGTTTAAGAAACATTTAGGCGAGTGACAGAAACCGAGTGAGAAAACAAGTACTTGAGTCGGTTTCAGAGAAATTCCGAGCGAGAACTGGATGACTCGCTCAAGCGAGTCGGATTCCGCTTGAGGGAGAAGGACCCCTGATGAATATTTTCTACTTCGCTCAAGCGAGCAAGCTACGCTCAAGCGCACTCAACCTGATATTCTTTTCCTCACTTCGCCCAAACGAGGATAGCATGACTCGCTCAAGCGAGTAGGATTTCGCTTGAGCGATCCGATGTCAGAAACCACCCGATGTCCTCTATCTCACATCGGAATGCTGATGAAAGAAAGGAAGGACCCAGTATGATGCAGACAGGATAAGAACTTCACTCCGGTTGGCTACTAGGAAGTTAACCGTCCTTAGAACATGTGTGTACACCGGATGACCCTGAGCCGGTGTTCACCAAATCCGACCTCTTCGTCTTCTCGCATGGGCGTTGTCCCTCACACTTCACACCGTTCTCACACTCCACACCGTCCTCACACTCAACACCGCCTTCTTCACTCCACACCGCCCCTCATATTCAATACCGCCCTCACTCCATACCGACCTCTCCAAATCCTCCAACACCGGACACCTTTTAGCTCCACTCAGAATACTTTATATATATTAATATGCCACTAATCCCACCGAAGCAAACAGACAAGGAATTTAGTCAAAAGGTTCCATTATCCCCACCTAATTTCTTAAATAATAAAAAGGTTTGTCTCCCACTTGTTTCCTCATTATTAAGCCACTCATACCACTCTCAGAACACTCCTACATACGAAAACTTAACAAAACACACACTCCTTCTTATCATACATTCAAAGGCTTTCTCTTCCATTTTCCTTCCTCTTCACTGTCTACTAGAACAAGGAACCAACAAAACATATTCTGTTAATCAAAGGACTTCTATTAAGGTAAGGGGGGTATATTCTCGGGTATTCTGGGGAAATCTGAGTGAAAGGAAAGGGTTAAGGTACCTTGGGTCCTCACCTTTCCAGGACAAATCTGGTTTTGTTGTGATTTAAATGTTTTAAATGTTTATTATATTTGTATATATAATGTATTGAACATGTTTAATTATAGCGTTGTTTATTATTGACCATGAGAATTTAGTGAATATGTTGATTTTATTGATTATTATGAATGAATGTGTATATGTTTGATGCTGGACTGTAAAAATATTAAAATATCATGGGTATTTATGAGGACTCCAGTGAAAAGTTATGAACTGACATCGGATACTATGATATTAAGCTCGGTATTGTACCAATCAACCAGAGCAGTTAAAGAATACACAAATTCACTCAGAAATTATAGTGATTCGACCAGTTATATATTAATCTGATTGGTTATCTGAAGAATACAAGTTTCTTAATTAAATTTTCAAACAGAACTATATTTCATTTGATAAACACCTTAATTTCACTCGGAAAACATCTTTTCAAGTTGATTTCATTCAGAAATCAGTATTTCACTTAGAAAGCTCTTTTCAATTGATTTCATTTGGAACTATATATATATTTGAACTAGAATATATCTTATTTCACTCAGAAAACAGTTATTCCACTCAAAACTTGTTCATTTTTGATTTCACTCGGAAAATCAGTTATTTCACTCAAGAAAACTTACCCAGTTTGATTTTTATTCGGGAAATATCTTATTTAACTCAGAAAACTTCATCAGTATGATTCTACTCGGAGTTATAATCTTTTCACACATAAAATCTCTTTTTAATCAGAATTTACTCAGAAAATAATTATTTCACTCAGAGAGCTCTTTCTTCATTATGATTTACTCAGAAAAACGTTTTAACTTCACTGAGAAAACTCCTTCAAATTGATTTCACTCGGATTCAGAATTGTTTTATTTAGAAAATCCTCTCAGTTCGATTTTATTGGAAATCCTGCTTGTTTTCACTCAGAATCTTAACTTTTGCACTCGTTATTTATCCAAGTTTTACTCAGAAAGTCTGGTTATCAACATTTCCACTCGGACATAACTTGTGTTTTAATCGGAAAACTCATTTCTACTCAGTATCAATTTATTTCTACTCGAAAAATTCATTTTTCACTCGGAAACAGACTTATTTTACTCGGATAATTATATTTCACTTGGTATTTAATTGATTTTACTCGGAAAAACCTATTTTTCACTCGGTATTTAACTCCTTCTCCTCGGAAAAGCAGTCTTAACATTTTATACTTGGATTTTTCATTCAGAATTCCTTCTATACTCCTTATTGAATTATTAAAATGTTATAAAAAAATCATTATTGGTCTTTTCCTATTACTACTATTAATATTATTATTATTATTTACATTATTATTTTTATTATTGTTATTCCTATTATTATAAATAGTATTATTGTTATAAATATCTTATTTCATTAACTATGAGTAAATAAATATGAATTATATTTTATTATTTATACAAAGTATAATTTCAACTAAGTTATAAATGATATATTTTATCAAAATGACTTGCAACGTTTGATCCATTAAATCAAAAGCTTGTGAACGAATATGATGAGGTTGGAATCACATAAATACCCATGACTCAAAGGATGAAAGAGAATACATTTCGCATCATGAAAATATTTTTGAAGAAGAAAAACCTCTAGAGCATACACTTGGTACAGTGGAGGACACTCACGTTCGATCTCCATGAAGAATCTTTGGAGTACAATTGGAACGGCAACCCAATGGCATCAGAGTCGCGCCCTGATAGCCGGGTGAGACGAATAATTCTGGTGTACTTTGACTAAATGACAGAGTGTAACTATGATCGTAGGGATCCAAGTCTCAAATATATATATATATATAAATCAATGATGAGAACCAATGAGTTCATTTGTACCAGAGCTTGGGCGGACCCTGATCGCTCTAGAGAATTGGAATGGAGATATTCCAAAGAATGAGATGAAGATGAATTAAAAATTGGGCCCACATACATCATGAGACGTAATCAAGAAATATCATAATGAAACAAACTCATGCATTCCCTGATGACATATTTGATTGTTATAATCTTAGAAATGTGAATTGTATGATTACATGTTATTACTTGTTAACTGGATTATGTCCGCACCGGGTAACCTACAGGGTCTTGGGTTATACTCACCCTTACTGTTGACAATTTTCAGAGGAATTAGGAACCCAAGAACCCGAGCATGAAGAACCGTAATATGCTGAACCAAATGAGAACACTCCTTAAATAGAATATATGTAGTTAAATATTTATGGATGACTGTATTAATATTTAATGGTGCCTACGTGCCTCATTCTGTTATGAGTACATTTATTTGTAAGTTTGTGAATGACTATGTGAATTACATACAATTTGCTTCCACTGATATGCCATCTCTTTTTTTTAAAAAAAAAATATTCACTTTTTATGAAAACTTGTGACCTCTCAGTTAAATAGGATGATCCTATAGAATGGGTTATCTTATCTAACCGAGGGTGTTACAAAAAGCATCTTGTGAGACTGCTAGAAGGGAGTACCCATGCGTGGCGGGAAACCAATATGATGATGATTATAAGTGGTTGCGATCACTTGAGATACCATGTACGTATGGGTGATTAAAATGGATCTATTGCATATGCATGAAACAGTTGACGTATGCATTAGCTATAGGTACATGGCATTTGAGTTGAGATACCCAAGAGAAATGATAAACCCTTGAGAGGATGAAATAATTAAAGAGTTAATGAATTAATGATGATGACTGTGAATGCCCTTGATGATAAGTGGCAATATGATTGTGTATGTGCTTGTGCTTACTTATCTTGTGAAATGTGCTTTATAAGGCTTGCTTGCCTATTATGAGAATATGATAATGGTTTAATGAGGAATGGATGATTTTCTATGCAAAGCACACATGATGAATGAATGCATGTACACATGATCACAATATATCTAATTTCGTCATTTTGAATGTATAACTCACTTTCCTATGTTGTCTCCTTTTTAGCATTACGGTGCAGGTTTGCCATGGGATGAGTTTGGGTTTTTGAATTAAAGCTCTCGAAGAAGGTAAATAGTGGTAATGGAAATGCCTTGGCCGACAATGACTATTAATTATGTTGTGATGAATGAATTGTATAAGATGATAGTTGATAACCATCGATTTGACAATATTGTATGGATGACAATGTATATGGATGATGTATTGATAATACATAAGCTAAGGTTGAAATTCATGATACGCAATGAATGATATTTGGATGCTTGCTTGGTTGTGACCTATTAGGCTTATATGATGTGGTTGCATGGTTATCTAAGCCTTTTTCCATATCTTCATATATGGAACTAGGCGGGTGCCCCGTATACATATTCTTCTTCCACTGTAAACTCTAATATTTTGTATAGATGTGTGGGCGTTTTGATTAGCGATCTAGTTTATAAATTATTAAATCTTACTATTTGATTTTCTATGGTTCGGGTCTTGGTGTAATCGTTGTGGTGTTTTGAAATTATTTTAAACATGAAAAATTTACTCACATTTTTATTAATTATTAGCTTGATTACATCAGAATTCGAGTCTAAAAAATTGAGGTATGACAGTTAGAATCCAAGATGCGACAACAATATCAAAAGTTATTTATTGGGGTATGTTGATTTCGAGGACGAAATCTATTTTAAGGGGGGTGGATGTAACATCTCGTATGTTTTTATATTTAGATTATGATGATTTGAGAATATAATGCAATTGTGTGATTTAAAAATGGCTTTAAGGGGGAAATTCACAATTTTTCTTGATGCGTAGCGTCAAGGGAGAAATTTAGACCTGACGCGTAGCGTCAGCATCACGAGCAGAATTAAAACCTCACAGTGACAATAACACAAAATAGAAGTTTAAATACAATTCTGGACCTTTCTCTTTCTTCTATCTTCTCTTGAGGTTTAAGACGCTAATTGAAGCCAATTTTTGGTTGAAATTCAGAATTAATCGCGAATTAGAAGTGGGAAACACAAGGTAAATGTGTGAAATCTTTCAATTTTAATTTTCATGGAAGTTTCCCTTCTTTTGCTTGTTTTTCTTGGGGATGCAAGGAGGCTTGAAATTTAAGATTCTGAACTGGTTAAAGGGTCATTTAAGGCTTTAAAGTGAAAGATTAAGTGATGGAATTGAGTTTCGCTTTGCATAGGTTACGAACGGAGTGCCAGAAGCTTAGTGGAAGTGTGGTTTTCTTAAAATAACCGACGGTTTTGGTTACGGTAAGCTTATAAAGCTTTACGAGTTGATTTTCAAGTGATTTCTTAAATTAAATTAAGGTTTCAACGGCTAAATCCCTAAACCTCTTTCGTAATTCTTGCGTTTTTAGTGTTTTGGCGTATTGGTTCTTGCGATTAAGTTAAGGAGAATTGGAAGTGAGGTAAGGAGAGTGTTTTATTTAGCTAAGGTTTTGAGGATTTCTTATTATGAGTTGAAAATTTTGGGTGTATGTGAATGTTTTATTTGGAAAATATATAGTTTGAAATATGTTAACCATTGTATAATAAGTTTGATAAATATGATTGATGTAATAATGATGATTATAATGAGAAAGTGATGAATTGTGATGAAATTGATGTTTATGAGATTATATGATGAGATATATGAAATATTTACAATTAAATGATGATGATTAATGTGTTTTATGCCTTGATTTGGCGTATTATGTCCCAAGAGATGGCTTTTTATGTCGGGACAGAGTTTTAATGATTTTGATATGATTATATTATTGTATATGTTGTATATGCATGTTATATGGTGTGGACAACCATTTGGTATGTATTACCATTCATTTTTGGCTCCTGTGGTCGTGAGTGACCCAGTTAAGCTACCCAGAGGTCCATGGAGAGACCCAGTGGTTGAGGTGGGGAGCTGGAGGGCTCGGTGGACCAGGTAGAGTTCACGGGATGTCGGTGGACTCCCAGCTGGTGGCTGCTCCTTTAGTATCCAGATACTAGGTGTCGTTTTATATGACTTGACCATGAGAGTCAGTTATGGTTAACTTATGATATTGAGATTTGATTTATGATGATAATGATCAGTGATATGTTTTGATACATTTTGAATTGATTAAGAATAATGACGATTATGATAAATTATGATCATATTATGATGTTGAAAGAAAAAGGTTAATGTAATGACATTCGAGGGATGTGTGTGAAATCCTCTATAGGTAATATTGTTTCTGTTTCAATTATTTACATTATTTTATAATGCTAGATACTCACCTTTACAATTATTTTACAATGAGTGAAAAAAGGGACATATTGGATGTCGTAGAGACTAGTACGAAGTGAGCAGTGGAGCAATGCCAAAAGATTTATGATATGATGATGTATATATTTATGATATCATATATATATATATATAGATATATATTCTGATGGATAGGTATATGTATTTGTATGTGTGAGGTTGTATTATGAGTTTTATTGCCATGCGTGCCTATGATGATTTTTGTATGGTTTGGTAACTAATGGCACTTAGCCATCAGTTTTTATATATATATATATATATATATATATATATATATGTGTGTGTGTGTGCGATATATTCAGGTTTGACTTGATATGAGTGTGATATGACATTAAGCCATTAGATAGTTATTCATGCATAATGACAGGAATTGTTTATATATAGATATGATTATGGCACAGAGCCATTTAGTATTTAAGATCATGCATTATTGGTAGGAATTATATCGTTTGAATGTTGTATGATTGTATTGAAATTATGATGTGAATGAGTTAGGAAATTAAAGTTGGAATTAAGAAGTTTGGATATTGAATTATTGAGTTTAAAAGTGAAATTGAGGAACTGGATAGGTGAAATGGAGATCCGGTGGGATTCAGTACCCCTAGAAATGCCAATAGGTCCATATGGACATTCAGAATTGGTTTGCATGTTCATTTTGTGGTTTAAATGGATTTAAGGTGATTTGGTATGATAAAATTGCCATAAGTTGGCTTAAATGCATCTTTATGCATAACTCATTACTAGACTGGAATTTTGGGAAACAGACTGTGCCAACAGCTCCAGAATGAGGGTAATTTAGTGCCCATATAGTTTGGTGAGGTTTAGAGTTGAATCGGGCAAGATAGGACCTTGGGAAGTTGACAAAATGATTGAAAATCCATGACAGCAGCATTGTTGCTACTGTCATCGCTGACACGTAGCACCAACCTGATGCTAGTGCTAGGTGCGAAACTTTGGACTCACATGCGTCAGGCCCCTGTTTCTGTTAAGGACAATTTGCTAATTATAATTGAACCATAGGCATTGTGAGTGTAATATAGATGCTGTGTTGAGGTTACATAAGTTTTTATGAGGATTAATTAATTGCCAAATAATTTGTGAGTGTAATATAGATGCTGTGTTGAGGTTACATGAGTTTTTATGAGGATTAATTAATTGCCAAATAATTATTTTTGTGAACAGGTTCATTCATGTGTCCCTCCCACTAGAAGCCTACCAGGAGCTGCTCTTTGTCCATTTTAATCACACACTTCCCGAGAACTTCCCAGGAGGTCACCCATCCCAGAATTTCTCCAAGTTAAGCACGCTTAACCTTGGAGTCCTTAAGTGATGGGCCACCGTAAAGGCAAATGCATTTGTTGGTATAGGTAGTATGAATTAATTCCTTTAAGCTATCCTTGACTATATAGTCTCATACCTATACAGTCTTTGGATCCCTCTCATTCTGGTACGTATTTGGTTCATTCATGTGTCCCCCCAGTGGAAGCCTGCCAGAAGCTGCTCCTTGTTCGTGCCTATGCATCGACGATTGCTCCCCGCCTTCAACAGTGCCCGGGATATCACATGGTCTATGTGACCGCCCTTTTGTTGTTGATGAAAATAGATATTTGGTGATTATTTGATAATATGAGGCGTTATGTTTGGGGCCTAGTCTGTGTGGAGGCCCTGGTGAATGTTTATGGGTCGATTCTGTGTGGTCGCCATTTAATAATTAAATTGTAAGGCTTTTATGCCAATTAATAAAGAGAAATAAAATTTTAAAATTGAACTTATGTGGTTTGTGTGGTTGAGGACGACCAACAGTATATGTTATCCCTCACTTTTGGCTCCTATGGTCAAGTAGGACCTAGTTGAGCTACCTAGTGGTCAAGTGGGACCTAGTGGTTGAGGTGGAGAGCCAAGTCGGGCTCGGTGGACCAAGTTGGGTTCAGGGGGTTTCAAGTAGGACTCCCAACTGAAGGTCGATCCTTTTAGTATCCAGATACTAAGGCGTCATTATAATTGTTTGAGAGTCAGTTGTGTTTTACATGATTTGACCTATATGACGATTGTATTGATGATTACTATGTTAATTGAATTATTGAAATGGAAGGTAGATTACATTGGGGTGTAGGTTATTGTGGTTAGCTTGGTGGGCTTGTTATGGTAATAGAAAAAAAAATGAATTTGATGATTAATGGTTTGAAAAAGGTAGTTGAAAGCTTCAAGAGTTAGTTTGGTGTGTGTGATGTTTTAATCTGGCCTGATGGGCTTATGATAATTGTACATATTGTAAGGCGTTTAATGATGAAGAATGAATGTGTAGGTAAAATATATGATTTTGGTTCTTGTATATACCATTCTATATTAATTATGCTCGCCAACACTCACCCTTACTATGGTTTATCTTCCTTTGAGTAAATAATGACAGGGAAGATGCGGATATCTTGGAGGCAAGCGCCAAGTGAGGAGCGAATGCCAAGGAAGGAATGAAATTAATGAACATGTGATAATGGTCTAAAATCAAATTGGTTTTATGTGTGTATGTGTTGCACAATGCATAACTTGATATGTGTTGTGTTGGGTTAGATTGCGATGATGATGCTTAATGTTTAATGATTATGTGTGATAGAATGATAATAGTACTTGATGATTTGAGAATGTGGAATTGGTATATATGATGTTATGATTGTGTGTGAATAGTACGGAGCCATTCATGAAACTAGATAAATTAACTACCGACAGGTGAATTGTGCTTGTTTGTGTGCATTTATATAAAGTGTAATTATGTTAAACATGGCGTAGGGATTTATTATTTGATAAGGATTAGCGGGTAAAGGATTGATGAAATAACATTATGCATATTAGGTGAAAATTAGTGAAGTTATGACTTGTGTGTATAGGCGTTACTTGGTTTGAAGTCCAATTGATAGGTTTTATGCATTGGTTTGAGTTAAATTTGGTCAAATTGTATTTTTGTGCACATCTCACGCATATAAGGAATTTTAGTGAACAGACTGTGCTAGCAGTTTTGAAATGGGAAAAACATAGTGCCCATAAAGTTTTGTAGTGATCGAAGTAAACAGGCAATTTAAGTAGCTCAGATGGTGGCTAAAATGCAAAATTCCACAATCCGCTGTATTCTGTAATGATGGTACAACTATACTATAATCAATTACCAGGTGCTAAAAACTAGGGATATGCGTTTGTAACCTAGTAATCGATTACCAGAGACAGAATTTGGGATTTTGAGTCGTTTTGAGTAATGTGACGTTTAGGCTTCTATCATTTATAGCCGGGAATGATTTTAACGCGTAAAATTCACTCTAAAATGTCAGACCTTAGATTAAATTTTAGAAACTACTAAGGAGATGTTACATTTTATTTAAAATTAAAATTAATATGATTCTTTCACATAATTTTTAATAAAAATAAGTTTTAAATTTTTTTCATGTGCCACCTTTAATGTGATTCGTAACACCATGAAAGATTTCCACACAATAGCATTATTGAGTATATAGACCAAATGACAAAAGGAAACATAGAGTTATGGACTAAATGATAGAAATTGAAGAGTTTGTGGAAAGAGAACATGATTATGAAAAAAAAGACAAAGAATAACATCATTAGGAATAATTAGGCAAAATTAAATGAAGCAATTTGCAAAATAGAAAGAAGGAAAAAACACACCCTTGGCAGCGGCGGCAGGACTTGGTGTTAACAGTAGGTGGTATTTTGTGCACACAAACACCCAACAACGATGAGTGAAATGACGAGGGAGACGACCAAGGACGGTAGGTGGAACAACAATGGACCCCACGAAAAACTGCCGATACACGTTAATGATGAGGGATGAGGGAGGTTGCCATTTTGGTCATTTGAGAGGGATGAAAAGGGGGAGTGAAAGAGTAAAAGGGAGGAAGTGAAAACTGTTGACCTAGGTGAGGAAGAGGGGAAAACGGTAAAAAAATTAGAAAGGAAAAAATATTTTAAAAATTTTCAAAAAATTACAACTATGAAAAATTGGGTCATTGAATATATATTTTTTATTCAATGACCTAATTTTTTATGGTTATAAATAGAACTTAATTTTTTATTTTTCCATGCATTCAATGAATAATTTTCTATTTTTTCCTAAAAAGTATGGTAAACGCAACTTAATTGCATTTTATTATTTTTTTCAAGGCGTATTAATGTATTATGTATTTCACCAAAAAAATGTAAACAAAAGGGTAGTTGACCTGAAAATGATAGCGGAGGATGCAGCGTTTTCCCGTGGAACTGACTTCAGCGGATCACAAAAAGCAAGCACGCAGCCAGAGAAGACCACCCTGAAGAGTTCTGGTCAGAGACGAAGGAGAAAAGCCCGAAAATTCAATTAAAGTTCCAACCTTTATTTAACCCTCCGACAATTAATTCAATTCAGAGTCCAAGGAATAAAAGGGGGTTCGCACTTTTGCAGAGAATTGAAATCAAGTTACTATAATGAAACCAAACGGTACCCTTTTGAAGGGTGCGTGGTTATCTCTGATAACACTGCTACTTTGTGTTCAATTTGAAGGCTGCGTGGGATCTAAGATTAAGAGAACAGATGAAGCATATGCTACTCTTTTGTACGGAGATGAATTCTTGTTGGGCGTTAGAGTTTTGGGGAAATCAATTCGGAACACTGGATCCAACAAGGATATGGTCGTTTTGGTCTCCGATGGGGTGTCTGATTATGCCAAAACCCTTCTCAGGGTAACCCCTTTTTCTTAAGCTTTCTTCACTCAAGAATGATGGGATTCCATCAAAATTTCAAAATTTTAACTTTATCTTACTGTTGATGTATAAGTTTTTTCATGGGTTTATGCTTGAATTTTGTGTAGGCTGATGGGTGGATAGTGGAGATGATTAGTTTACTAGCTAATCCTAATCGAGTACGTCCTAAGAGATTTTGGGGTGTCTACACAAAGCTCAAAATATTTAACATGACTGACTACAAGAAAGGTAACATTTTTTATTTTCAGGAGGCAGTTTTTATATATACAATATCTGGTTATAGAAGAAATAAGGATGGAACTTTAAAGTTCCTATGTTGGTTATTATTGCATTAGAAATGGGATTACTTAGCATTTACTATGCTGTCCAGTATAGTTATCTTCAAACTTATCCTTTTATTTCCTTTTTAGTTGTTAGTTGCTTTTGAATCCAAGTGAAACTGTATGAAACAGTTTAGGTGTTGGGTTTTAAGTGTATTCTTTTATAAGTGACACAATCTGTGTTTAATATGTTGTTTATGTGTTGAATGTGATTATGCAGTTGTTTACCTTGACGCGGACACTATTGTGGTTAAAAATATTGATGATCTCTTCAAATGTGGGAAATTCTGTGCTAATTTAAAGCATTCTGAGAGGTTGAATTCGGGAGTCATGGTGGTGGAGCCATCTGAAACTGTTTTCAAGGACATGGTGCGCAAAATAAAAACTACTGCATCTTACACTGGAGGTAAAACAATTTTCAGGCACTAATTTCAAATTCCATTACTCTGTTCCCTTGGATTTATTGTAAAAGCCATATATGCCAGGTGTGGATTTAAGCCCGATTGCTTTTTAACAGCTGGCATTTCCTTTAACAGGAGATCAAGGATTTCTCAATTCATATTACTCTGAATTTCCCAATGCACATGTTTTTGAGCCAAATTTAACCCCAGAGGTGCTGAATTCCAGACCTGTTCCTGAGATGGAGCGACTCTCAACATTGTATAATGCAGATGTTGGTCTTTACATGCTTGCTAACAAGGTACTGTATAGGTAATGAGAGGATGGTTCTTTCCTTTCATGTAACTAGAGTCAGTGAGATTTGAGAGATAATATATATGCCCCCATTTCATCTTAGCTTGATCTGCCTATTTGAGTTCAGATGAGATGCATGTTGGGTTTGGTTGCTTTTACAAATCAATAACTTGTCCAAAAATGTCCTAAACTTTTCATGTCTTTGATGTTCAGTTAATGTGTGATATATTGCGTAATTCATGCAATGTGATTTGTTTAACATGTAGTGTCCCTTTAACAGATATTCTTTGTGATAATTTTAATAAAACATGGCATTCAAGTGACATATATTATTGTTGACAAAAGATTTTTTTAGTGATGCTATAGGGTTTGATTTTACTGTTGCAACCTGGCAGTTTTAGTAGTTAAAATCAGCATGGGTCGAGGTAATGTTGCAAGAAAGCTTCAGCTCCAGAATCCTTTGCTTATAATCAATTCTGAAATGTCCTTTCTAAATTTGTAAATTGGCGATACTGCAATAGGTGTTTTAAGATTATTTAATCTAGAATCAAGTAGAATAGATTATTCTTTTATTATCTCGTTTTACGGCACCTGACCTGAATTTTAAGTATTGTGTAGAAGATTTTATATGCCCTCAGCATGCCAAATATATGTATTTATCTCTGAGAATTCATTTATATTGCATCTTCCCATTCTATTATCTAACATTCTAACTATTCATGCTGATCTATCCAGTGGATGGTAGATGAGAATGAACTCCGAGTAATTCACTATACACTGGGCCCCCTTAAGCCTTGGGATTGGTGGACATCTTGGCTTTTGAAACCTGTTGATGTCTGGCAGGTATTTATGCAAATCATTATCCTCGTTTGATCTGCTATCGATATCATAAAAATTGTTTTTATCCTCAAATTTATTGGCCACGTTTTTCAAAGTAATCATGTCTGCCCAGTTAAATTTTGTGACCAATAGTATCCTGACTTGTATGTTCTTACTTTGGTGGGGTGCTTTAGGATGTAAGGGAACAGCTTGACGAATCCCTTCCTGGAACAGGAAGGGGCCAAAATCCTAAAGACAATTTTCTTGTGAAATTTCTCTTTCTGCTACCGATCTGTGCTTTACTCTTCTACTGCTATCATTCATTTCTGAAGGTCAGATATCAAACATTTGTATTTATAACCAACCTCCGAGCATTAAGCCAAATGGCTATACATAGGTCTTAGAATATTGAATTTTCTGCAGAATCGAGGGTACTTCAGTTCATCCTGTAGAAGCTCACTATGTGATCCAGTCAGACACCTTTATTATAGGATTAGATCAAGTGGACCACTTGCATATACTAGTATTTCGACATCAACAACCAATTCAATTCATCAGGTCAGTTTTCTCTTTTTGGTCTCCTGGATGGGGATTTGTATCCTATCACACGAGGCCCTCATTTGATGAAGTTATTTGATGAGAGATGAATACAGTACCCTGTGTAGGGCCTCCCAAAATCCATGGCCCATGACGCTTGTTCTTTTCCTGCACAGGAAATTATGGTTATGTGACTATCTCTATCACCAACTGATCTAGTCATGTCATGGCTTCAAATGAGAGGATGCATATCCTCTAGTTGGATATGCTTACTGCTTAAATTTTTATGCTTTTTCATCATCCTAAGATTTGTTTCTATGGTGTCAAGCAGCTCCCAAATGGTACTCAGTGCAAGGTTTCTGCTTATTTGGGTGGCATTTCTGTTGGTGTATGTCTTACAGCTGCAGTGGTGTCTCTAGGACTAGCTCTCTTGATTGTTCCTCGGCAAGTGATGCCATGGACTGGTTTGCTTTTGATGTATGAGTGGACATTCACGATTTTCTTTATATTATTTGGAGGTTATCTGCATTTAATTTATCAGTGGGGGAAAATGGTGGCATCTCGAGCAGCATCCTCCTTGCCACATCCTGAGTCTTCAGATTATGATTCAGGAAAACGTATGTTATTCTCAAGAGTTATTTTGTGGCTGTCTTTCATTTAATTGTGATCTTTAGATCCATTTTTTTTCAATCTTTTTATTAATACCATTAATTTATATATCACATGTATGTATTTACAGGTCATCAGCGTCAAACGTCATCTTGTGATGTTGCTACATGGTACTATGGTTTCGGGATGGCATTTTTGGCCATTGCAGCTCCATCTTTGCCTTGCCTTTTTGGAGTAACTGCCTTGTTTTTGAGGTAATTCATCAAGCATCCAAAGTTTCCATCATGACAGCTCTAGTTAGAATGCATTTTTTGGGCTGGAACTGGGGGTTCAAAATGTAGTTCTGTACCCAGTAGCATGTCTTTGTTGTAGCTAACTATCATTCACTTTCTAAATGTCAAAATTCAACATTGAAAGAACCTCTGATGTCCAGTCTCTGCTCAATTGACAATTATTTTGTTTGATAACTTGGTTGTACTCACATGATGTAGGAGCAGTGAAGTAATAATAATTAAAAGTGGTTTTCTTTGTCATTTTGAGATATTTTAGTTATCATTTTAGGTCAGCTTCATGCTAAGTGTTTAAGTAACATACTTGAAAAGACCCAAGTAGTGTTATTTGGTTTTGATTAGTAGTGAGCTTAAGAAGCTAAACCTTGGTTTTTTTCTGATTTGTTACACCAGCAGAATCAGCCATTGGCTGTGTTTGACTCTTTCTTTCCCCAATTTTAAGTGGATTTGACCATTATTCTATACTTAAAATTCTTTGGATTTACACTCACATTTCTATTTCAATTTTTGACAGGTTAGGTTTGATGGTTGTTGGGGGCATAATATTGGCTTCTTTCATGACATATGCTTCCGAACATCTTGCTATCCGATCATTTTTAAAAGGCCTTGATGAGTGGGATACTGCACCAAACAGGAGCTTGTGTTTTTTATGTTGATTGTAACATTAGTAAGTGCTGATGTAAACTATGGTTCATACTTTATTCCTTTTTTGCAGCTTACATGTGTAGTATTCTTCTAGTGGAAAATGTATTTACGGGATTTTTGTCTAACATAGTATTTTGCGGAGGTTCTTTTGTAATGTTATTGTTATTCTTTCAAAATATTCCATTGAAATCCTGCATAACAATTTGGCTCCTCTAAAGTGCGATAATTATATTTTAAATGATAAAGTACACTGTAAACTGTTGCTTAAAAAATTAATAGTTGAGATTGTTAAAAGTTTGTTATAATCTTATTTTATTTTTGTATTTTGTTATAATCTTAAGGATTTATTTTCAAATAAATGGTTATTAATACATTTTATTCTCTAAAATACACTTCTCATTTAGGAGTTGGATCCCTCAAAACAGCAATATATGGTTGTGTTGTATCTATTGCCAACTTGCTTATTTTTTTCTTTTTTGGTGAACAACTTGCTTATTGGTTCATTGATTTCACATCGTTGTGATCATCAAACAGGCACAAATATGACCATAAAATATGTAGTTTTTATAATTTTGGTATGGTTTATAGGTCAATACACGACTTATCATTTGTTGCCATGAACTAGTTTATTCTCTCTGTATTTTTTTTAAAATAATCTTCAAATAATTGAATATATATTCTTGGCACTTCTTTTCTGAATATAAACTATCATGAATATAAAAGATAAATGGTAAAAACATAGGTCAATATTTACAATAATGGTGTGAGAATTTTTTCTTCTAAGAATACATTTAATTAAACAGTTAAAATATAAAAATATGACTAAGTAATTTTTGTACTCTCTTATAATAAACCAGGGATATGAAAGAAAATTCATCATTAATTTATCTATAATTATGCAATTGCTTTCTATAATAAGAGATAAGTGTAATTTGTCTCGAATATTTAAAACCAAAATATAATAAATTACATGACATGTTGGGTTAGAGGGTTTTTTTGGTAGAAAGGTTAGAGGGTTGAAACATGAAAAGTTACTAGATTATAAGTCCAATTTGGTGATATGTCTAGTCATTGTAGCTTAGAAGGGAAATTTAGCTTCATGAATAACAAGGGTGTTATGATAGCTTTGTATGATGGCTTTAAATAAACTTCGACGTTGTATTATTGAGTGGTGCCACTTTGTGGCAGCTCATATCCCCTTGTTAACAACGTAGTATTTTTTTTAGCATCTTTTGTATGTTTGGTTGAAATCTATTAAGATTCACTTTTCATTTATAAGTTTGGTTTATAATTTTGCATGTCATAATATATATTTGTTAATAATAGACGTAATATATCATAAAGAGTATTTCAAATTTATTGAAGTATTTTTTAACACACTCTTTATGATAAAGAGTGTATTAAAAAAAAACTTCAAACACGTTTTAGCAATAAACATTAAAAAAGGAAGATATAAAGTTTATCATTTGTTGTTTCGTCTTCACCCCGCACAAAAGAAAAAGTTCATGGATTGTTTTTTCCCTCTTACTTTTTATCAATGCGTTTCTTCATATGATAAAAAACTGGTCAATTTCTCTTTGGTAATATATATACTTTTCAACAGGGGAAAAGCACTTCTTAAGTAATTGTATGTTAAATCAAAGTAAAGTTATATATATATATATATATATATATATATATATATATATATATATATATATAATAACTTGAAGTTGAGGTAACGTTTATTGAATATCTAGTGGCAGTGGAATTGGCGAAAGAAAAGATATAATTGGCCAAATTTCATATTATATTATGTTTTTGTAATTAAATTCTAGGCTAACAAGCCCTATTAAAGGGATATATTGGTTATTGAATAGCTTTCCAAATATTAATTGGAATTAACAAGTTGAAAATCGTACGAGGAGCATGACTTCTTAAGTGGGTCCATCATGTGTGCAGAGATCATATTCTCGGAATTAGTGTGAAGTGTGAAATAACACAGCCCTTAAGCCATGTGTATTGAGAGAATATATATTTTTTAAATTAGTTTTAGGCATGAAATAACTCAAATTGAGTTTATTTATTTAAGACATGATTTTTCATTCCTAATATAACTAGCAACAATTAATAAGGAAACTCAAATCCAATAAGAGAAAAAGGGGAAGAGAGAAAATATTTCGAGGAAACTCAAAACCATAGAGAAAATATAACATTTCTTTTGTGATTTCTAATATTTATTTCGGGGTTTGATTAGAATAAAGTAAATTTTTTGATTTTAAATTTCTTCGGCAATAAATAATAAGAACCTAAGGACCACGTTACTGAGAATCACTCAAAACCCCAGTTTTCGGTGCTGGTACACAACCCTGGTAATCGATTACTAGAGACCAGACTACGCAGGAAAGAAACACACTAGATTACGTAATCAATTACGTAATCGATTATGTAATCGATTTCCAAACACCCCGTTTTGTATAATTATACAGAATTTGGCCTTTAGGTTAACTTTTATACTATCTAACTTGTTCGTTTCAACTCCAATTGCTACATGTGAACACCTATTTCAGTCCGGTCGATCCGCAAGTGAAAAGCATTCAATTCGAAAAAAATAAAATAAATTTTTTTTTATTAATTTCAAAAAAAAAAACTAACTCGGAAATGATCATTTTCGAGTGGGATGACTCGGAATGATCATTTCCGAGTGGGATGACTCGGAATGATCATTTCCGAGTGGGATGACTCAGAATGATCATTTCCGAGTAAAGAGAATCCGAGTGAGACGTAGCCGAGTGCTGTGTCTCCAAATACGGGGTTTCCAAGTGGGTCTCAAGTGTCAAGATATTTTCAAACAGAAAAGGCTTCAAGAAAAGACACAGAGAAGGAGATTCCGAGCGAAGTGGGATTATCCCAGTGGTCAGATTATCAAATTCCAAGTTCTAAGTGGAAAGAAGGCTGTTTCCGAGTGGATATCTCCAAGTTTCCAAGTTCTGACTAATAAGAAGGCTGTTTCCGAGTGGATATGTCCAAGTTTCCAAATTCTGAGTGGAAAGAAGGCCAATTCTGAGTGAAATTCCAAGTTCTGAGTGAGAGGAAGGATTATCCGAGTGAAAATGTCTGAGTTTCCAAATTCTGAGTGAGAAGAAGATCGGTTCCGAATGAAATTCCAAGTTCTGAGTGGAAAGAAGGCCAATTCCGAGTCAGATTGCCAAATTCCAATTTCTGAGTGAGAGGAAGGCTATTTCCGAGTGAAAATGGCCAAATTTCCAATTTCCGAGTGGAAAGAAGGCTGGATCCGAGTGAAAATTGCCAAATTTCCAAGATCTGAGTGAGAAGAAGGCAGGTTCTGAGTAAAAATGTCTAAGTTCCATTCTGATTGGAAGATGAGACCGACTCCCAAGGTTAGTTCCGAGTAAATCCTTCAAGCAGTGAAGTTCTGTGTCACTTTTGAAGAAATTCCGAGTGAATGTTTCAAGCAGAGACAATATCCGAGCAAAACACCTCCGATTGAAGTAATTCCGAGTGAATGCTTCACACAGAAACAAGATCTGAGTCAAATACTTCCGACTGAAAGAATTCCGAGTGATGCCTCTTCAGTCAGAACCGAGTGAGATCTCTTCAGTCTGCACCGAGTGAAGAATCTCCAGTCAGCACCGAGTGAGTCCTCTCTCAATCAACACCGAATGAAGAATCTTCAGTCAGTACCGAGTGAGATCTTTTCAGTCAGCACCGAATAAAGACTCTTCAGTCAGCACCAAGTGAGTCCTCTCTCAATCAACACCGAATGAAGAATCTTCAGTCAGTACCGAGTGAGATCTTTTCAGTCAGCACCGAATGAAGAATCTTCAGTCAGTACCGAGTGATGCCTCTTCAGTCAGCACCGAGTGAACCCTCTTCAGTCACTTCTGAGTCATTTTCTTTTTAGTCAGTACCGATTGAACCACTCTTCAGTCAGCACTGAGTGAATCTTTTCACTCAATTTCCGAGTCACCTTTGTTTCACTTCCGAGCCATACTTTCACCCAATTCCGAGCCATACGTAAACCATTTCCGAGTCATCCTTTTTAGCCATTTCTGAGCCATTCTTGTAGCCAATTCCGAGTCATCTTTCACCCAAGTCCGAGTCATTATTCAATCATTCCGACTCGTACTCCAACCATTTCAGTCGGTTCCGAGTCATTATTCACTCGGTTTTTGTATAAACAACACCTTTTCCACTCGGTCTTGTGCACAAAAGGCATCTTTTCCACTCGGATTGTGGAGAGAAGGTGAAATCCGACCCATATTCCCCCCGAGTACCCTTGCTGACTTGGATTTCCACTATCCAAGTGGATCTTTGACTTGTGGGGGGCGGCTGACAAAGTGACAAAGGAGAGGCCCACTAGCTGCCGACCCCTATAGCTGTCTAGGTGCAAGCTGTGTCCACCAACTCCATCCAGGCTGTATCCAACGCTGATCAAGTGGGGCGGCTGACTGCAGGACAAAAGGGGAAGCCCCATTTGCCACTGATGGTGGGCATCCAGGACCTCTATAAATAGAGAGGATCCTGAAGCCTTCAAAAAAGGAAAGGAGCCTTCATTGAGAGAACCCCAACATCGTGCAATCCCCTCTCTTTTCCTCCCAAACGCTGTCCCTCTCTTCCTCCCTTCACTGTCCCCCTCACACTGTCCCTCTTCCTACAAACCACCACGCCGTCCCAACATCCTAAAACACCCAATACCGTCCCCTTCTCACTGTCCGACCTCCTCCAAACCTTCACACCGTCCCACTCCACACGGCCGTCCTCCTCCCTGTCCCTCTCCTCTTAGCCCACCACCGTATCCCCTCTCCTTCCTTCTCCTTTCTCCTGCACCCATACCATCTCCTTACTCTCCTCTCTCCACACCGTCCTCCAACCTACCAACACCGTCCCTCTCTCCTTATAACCCATACCATCCAGCTCTCTCTCTCTCTCCATTAAAACCCACACGGTTCAACCTCTCCTCTCTCCCAACACCGTCCTCCTCCTACCATACAACACAGCCCTTTCCCTCCCTCTAGACACCTTCAAACTCTTGTCAACCCCCCACTGTTTTTCTCCCTCGGTCGGCCCACTGTTTTCACTCGGTATTCATCTTTTCACTCGGTATTCCACTTTTCACTCGGCATTCTATTTTTTCACTCAGTTTTTCCATTTTTCACTCGGTTTTTTTACCTTTTCACTCGGAATCCCATTTTTTCACTCGGTACTCCGTTTTCCCACTAAAATAAATTGCTGTTATTTTCTTTTCTTTTCTTTTTTACCCCTTCCTAGCTTTGTAATAAATATATAACAAAAAAAATTAGTGCTTCTTACATTTTATTTGGACTAGCATAAAAGTTGTAATGATTATTATTATTCTCATTATTATTGCAATTTTTATTTTTCTTTTTTAAAAAAAAGGAAGAGGAGCGAGTTTAACTTAGACGAGACATCCCGTTAATCTCATGTAAATATTCCGTGTTTATTTTTGTTTATTTTTGTATGTTTTGTCATCTCGTATACTTTCTTTTCATGAAGAAGTTAAAATAATTATTGGGTTAATTATAATGCGCGCTATCATATTGAGGTAACTGTTTTTATAACGGACAGTTGTGAGGTGCTAATACCTTCCTCACCTGTAATTAGACTCCCGAACATGGAATTTCATTTTTATAACCAGTGCTTTAATGAAAGGTTTTCCCGATATTTTATCCTAAAAATATTGGTGGCGACTCCCTGTTTTTTCTTTTCAAACCAAACAAAAAAATCGTTTTGAGGGTCGGCCGTGCCGCCGCGATCCCGGTCGCGACAGATGGCGACTCCACTGGGGACTTAGAGAGTCAAGCCAGTCAATTTGATAGCGCATGTTTTAATTAGCATATTAATTATTTAACTTCTTCCTTTATTTTATTTTTTGTTAATGTTTGTATATGGTTTCTGTTTTGTTTGTATTTTATCATTTATATGTCTGTGTGATTATTGAACCCTAGGTTAGATGACTTTGTATATTTGTTCTGTGTTTGTTCTTTGTGCAGAATGGGGTAAGGTAAAAGGTATTGAATGCCCTTCCACACACTACACTCACAATTACTTGCACACACCTATGAGTGGCGCCCTATACCCGAGCCCCAAATGAAGCTTAAGTTAGGAGGGGTTGGTAACGGAATCGTATGGGATGTACTTCCTATCCGGTGTTCGTGAGAACCTCAACCAGAGTTCGACCTCTCATGATATACGCACTTAGTGGATTCCCCACTGTTTGCGTCCCTGTCATGGGTAGGATCTTGACTCTGGTGACCTTCTAGATGTCTAGTGGAAGCCACCCGGTGTAGAGAGTCACTTTTAGACAAGCCATAGGGCCTAGAAAAAAAACTTTCAACAAAACCCAACCTAGGCCACAAAAGGGCAGACTTTACTTTACCTTATGTCATTTTCACTCTCCCTTTTAAATCCAAATGAATGAATTATCTATCCATTGAGGGTACTCTATTTCGAAAACAATGATTCATTTCCAAAACACCCAGTACACTTCGAGTAGATGGATAATTTTCTTTTGATCATGTACCTCCAAGTCCTGAGTTGTAGATTTTCCTGGTCGTCAAAACAAGAAAATCAAAAGAAACAATTTTGGGTCCTTTTAACTGGGGCATCAATGACGATTAAGAAAATCTATAGCTTTTGCAACTTAGACTCGCATGAGTTTTGGAAATCAATGTTTCCCAAACAAAAAAAAACAAAAACAAAAACAAAAACAAATTTTTTTTACATCACATCTTTGGGGAAAACATGAATTTCAAAACATAACAATAACTGATTCCTTTTCTTTGTTTCGATATTCACAGGAAACGATTCAGAAATTGGCAATATCTCTGAGCAAGTATGGAAATTAACATGAAACATGACAATTATGGTACAGATGTGACAGAGCTGAAGAAAATATTACATCTCAAAGCTAAGAAAGTTGATACAGTTAGTCTGCAAGCACTGGGGAAAAGATTAAGTATGACTCAGAAGATGGCCCTTACCAGGAAATATGGGAAGATCTTAAGACTATTGGAGGTGGAAGTCCAAACCGAAGCAATTACAACCTTGGCACAATTTTATGACCCACCCCTTCGCTGTTTCACATTTAGAGATTTTCAACTGGCTCCGTCAATAGAAGAATTTGAACAGATATTGGGGATACAAGTGGAAGGGCAAATTCCCTATCGCCATCTTGACCATCACGCGACAACCGCTTCAATCGCCCGTGTTTTGAGAATCTCTCCCGAGGCATTGAGGAATGTGCAAATGAACAGAAATCAAGTTCCCGGGTTCACCCGAGAATTTCTTGAGAAGCACATGCAGATCCTGGCTGATAAAGAGGAATGGGAGGCTTTCATGGATACTTTAGCCCTCACTATTTACGAGGTTGTCTTGTTCCCTAATTTAGACAACTATATGGATTATGACGCTGTTGCTGTTTTCCTGGCTCGTAAGCACCGGCTCGAGAATCCAGTCACAGCCGTGTTGGCCAATGTGTATTGCACCATGGATTTCTGCCACACATAAGGGGGAAAGAGGATCATTTGCTGTTTACCCATTTTATACGTATGGCTTACATCTCATGTCTTCCATCAAATATGTAAAGCCGAGTGTCCGGTTTCTGATTTAAAATTGTGTCAATTGGCCGTGAAGAGTGGGCGTGAATGGGCTAATCACCTCGTAAGCCTTACAGCTGAAAAAGTCAGGTGGTATCCTCAATGGCTAATGGTTGAGTCAATCATCTATAGTTATGGAAGATATTCGAATGTTCCTCTCATGGGCACGCAGGGATGCATCAATTACAACCCTGTTATTGCAAAGCGTCAGTTGGCTTATCCTCTACTCGGGCCACCGAACGAAAAACTGCTCACTCCTTTCGTTTTGTACTATGCAAAAGGGGATTACACATCCGCTGTTCGGGATATAGCCAATGCATGGAAGAAGATCCATAGAATGGGAAAAGAATTAGGGGCACGAAGCCATGCTGTAGGGGCTGAATACTTTGAATGGGTCCTAAACAGGGCCTCCATTGTAAAACTTCCCTTCAAAAGCCCTTTATACCAATCCGCGAATAATTTCCCTCCGCCAGTCATCATGGAAGACAAGGTCACCATGGCTTTGAAGGCACAAATAGAAGAGTTGACAGCAAAGAATCAGAAGCTAGAAGAAGATCTTTTGAAATGTCAACAAGAGTGCTCCCTTCAGAGGAAGGAGAATTCCGAAGGGAAACATGCTATGGATGAAATGCGAAAGAAGAGGAAGATTGACGAAGACTACAGGGTGAAACAGGACCATTGCCTTCGTGTGGCTAATTCCTAGCTCAAAACAAAAGGCCAACAGAGTGACGCCATATTGGCCAAAAAATAAGTCCTAAAAAACATGCTGACACTATCCAAAGAAAAAGAAAAAGAGACCTCGGTGCAAAAGGAAATGCTGCAAACCCAGGTCCACAAATTGGAGCAACAGCTTGATGAAACAATAAGGGCTTATGAGCAAGAAATACATGATGAACAGAAAAAAGCCTGTGATGCTGAGCAACGCTGCCAAAAGGCCACACAAGCTTTGGGGACTGAGTTAGCTCAACAGGACGAGGTCGTTCATTTATGGATGGATTATTTCGCCAAGTTGGCATACATAGCTAATGGAATCTTGGAGGATTTTCCCTCAATGTTGAAGCAGGCCGAAGGCATGGTCAATCCTTTATCCACCCCAAAAGAGATATCATCATTTCTGAATTATTGCCAGGAAAGACTTTGTAAAATGAGGGACATGATTGCTCGGGCCAGGGATGGTTAAAATGTTGTAATCAAATCTTTCAAGTAATATTGTACCTCTACAGAAGAATGGAATGATGAATAAATCTGCTTTCACAATTGTTTCATGTTAATTTCCACTTTACTGCTTTACCTAGTACTTTTGAACGGGACGTTCTGAGGAACGGTCGGAGAATACGCGCTAAATTCAGAATCGCATCCTGCGTAACATCATTTGTTTTTCTTTTCCTTTTTCTTTATCTGTTTACTTTTATTTTCCTAACAAAATGTTGTGGTTTCCAGAGATAACGGGTAGACATCCTTACGCGACTAGGCTCAATACAAAACTTATGGCTGAAATGGAACAAGAAAATGAGAGCTTGAGAGCCGAAGTCAATCAGTTGAAAGAACAAATGGCTGAAATGGCCAAGCTTCTTGAAAGGAGAGTCACAGAAGGGGATTCTTCAGCAGGTGTTGAAAACGCCAGACAACGACCATCCACTCCCCAACACACTCAGGGTCCTGCTAGAGGGCCAAGCTCAAACCCTGCTGCGCCTCCCCTAACTATTCACGTTAGGAAATCAAACCCTGCTGACACCCAACAATCTATCTATATAGATGAAGAAGGTAATGCCATACCCTTTCCCCCATATGGATTACCACCTGGCTATTTCCCACCACTTCAAGAAGAGCCTGATTATCAGGAAACAATCCTTCATACGGCTCAGCCAAACGCTCTGCCCGTCCGGGATCTTCAAACGATTCCAATCCATACACAAGCTGCGCAACCACAAGCTGCTCAAGCAACAGCCAGACCCCACATCTCAATGCCTAATGCAAACCCGGCACATGTCGACCAACCAGTTAGGGGTACTAGTCATCATGTCGCTGCAGGTCCAAGTGCTGCTGCTGCTACCCAGGAGGGAAGGTTAGAGTTCCTGGAAAGGTGTTTAAGAGAAATGGAAAGGACGAATCGATTTGGAATGGGTAGTGCCGCACAACTCTGTCTGATTCCTAATGTTGTCATTCCCCCCAAATTCAAAATGCCAGAATTTGACAAATATCGGGGGCTAACCTGTCCGAAGAACCATCTTACCATGTACTGCCGGAAGATGGCTTCTCATGCTTCCAATGACCCTCTGCTCATTCATTGTTTCCAGGATAGTCTGGTTGGAGCACCTCTAACTTGGTACAATCATCTTGAACGATCTCATATACGCTGTTGGGAAGATCTGGCAGATGCTTTCATGCAACAGTACAAGTATAATCTGGATATGGCACCAGATATAGTACAGTTGTAAAACATGACTAAAAAGGATAGCGAGACGTTTAAAGAGTACGCCCAACGGTGGCGAGAAGTAGCAGCGCAGGTTGACCCACCTCTATCAGAGAAGGAGGTAATTTCTACATTTATTGATACACTCCAGTCACCCTTCTACGATAAGATGATTGGAAGTATTTCCTCCCATTTCTCTGACATCGTCACTATCGGAGAAAGAATAGAGAATGGCCTGAGGACTGGGAAGATTACTCGAGGCTCACCTGGGGTTGGTGCAGCAAGAAAACCTTCACTTGGAGAAGGTAAGAAAAGAGAGGGAGAGACTAACCTGGTCTCTCACAACCAAAGAAGGAACCAGCTCAGACCACCTACTCCCATCACCTTTCCGTCAACTTACCATAATGCGCCACACCTATATGTGGCTGCAATTCCAAATTCAAACCCACCACATTTCCGACCACCAGTTATGCGACCACCTGTACCACCACAAGCACCATATCAACCACCACAAATGAACCCACCGAATCCAAATATGAGGAGGCAGAATAATGACCGCACTCAAGTGCAATTTGATCCAATTCCCATGACCTATACTGAGCTTCTCCCTCATCTTATTGAAAACACACTGGTAGCACCTTGCCCTCTAAAACCACTTCAGCCACCTTATCCCAGAGGGTATGACCCAAATACGCGGTGTGATTACCACGCCGGTGGACCAGGACATTCCATCGAGAACTGCCTGGCACTGAAATTTAAGGTAAGGGATTTAATTAGAGCTGATTGGATAAGCTTCAAAGAGGGAAGCCCGAATGTGACCACCAATCCTCTGCCTAACCATGGGAGGCCAGGTGTTAACGCTGTGGAAAGAGATGAGGAATGTATTTCTAAGGTTGAGGACATCCAAATTCCATTGGAAATGATTCACTCCCATATGCTTAAGATGGGATTGATAGAAGGATCATGGGATGAAGAGTACAATGACCTCCAGTCTGCAAAGTGAAGAGACTTCCAAAAAACCCTTCAGGGACTTATGGACAGTCATGTCATAGAAGTTTGCCGGCATCGTGAAGGCAGAATAAATATGATACAAGAGCAAAGTCGAGTTCGGGCCCCAAAGCCTCTAGTCATATTTTACAACAAAAATGCACCAGTGGCTCCGACTCCTACTAAAACTGTCATCACGGTGAATGCACCAACCCCGTTCCCTTACAAGGATTCACGAGCTGTGCCATGGAAGTATGGCACTGATGTGGTTGTTACTAGTTCTAAGGTAGTTGAGCCTACACCATCATCCCCTGTCACGAATATTGCTGGAATTGGGGGTGTCACCCGAAGTGGAAGAGTATATGCTCCCCCAGAACCAAAACTTGACAAAGCTACGGGGGATGTTAGACCTGGGAAGGGAGAATCCTCTGGTGAGGCAAAGAAGGCCGTAACTGAAGAGGAAGCCCAAGAGTTTCTAAGATTCATTCGTCATAGTGACTACCAGGTGTTGGACCAACTAAACCACACCCCGGCAAAAATTTCTCTGTTATCCTTGCTAATGAGTTCCGAACCACACCGGAACACACTGATGAAGGTTTTGAGTAAGGCACATGTGAAACATGATTTGCCGGTAGATAAGTTCGAAGGCATAGTGGGACACATTGTGGCCAACAACTATCTAACTTTTACGGATGGTGAGACACCGATAGAAGGAAGAGGGCACAATAAAGCCCTTCATATCTCCGTAAAATGCCAAGATCATATCATGGCGAAGGTGCTTGTTGACAATGGGTCATCCTTGAATGTAATGCCAAAATCTACGTTGGCAAAGTTTCCTTTTGATGGGACCCATATGAGACCCAGTTCCATGGTAGTCCGGGCTTTTGACGGAACTCGCCGAGAAGTTATGGGGGAAATTGAACTGCCTATACAGGTTGGGCCATGCACCTTTCAAATCCTTTTTCAAGTCATGGATATTATGCCCGCATACAGTTGTTTGTTGGGACGACCGTGGATCTATTCGGCTGGGGTAGTCCCTTCCACTCTGCACCAGAAGTTGAAATTCATCATTGACAACAAGTTGGTGATTGTCTCTGGAGAAGAGGACTTGTTGGTCAGCAAACCTACCAATACCCCATACATTGAAACGACTGAGGAAGCCCTCGAAACCTCATTTCAAGCTTTAGAGGTAGCAAACGCAACAAGCATTACAAAGACGTCTTTCCCAAATGTGCCTCTAATGGTTGCAAAGACAATGTTGAGAGAAGGATACAAGTTGGGAAGAAGGCTAGGACGAGAATTGGAAGGAAGGACCCAACCTATATGCCTTCCAGAGAACAAGGATAGATACGGTCTGGGGTACAAGCCTACAGCAGCTGACAGAAAAAGGATAGGAGAAGAAAGAAGGGAGAGAAGGATTGCTCGCCTTACCGGTCAGGAATTCAACACTACTAGAATCCCTAGCTGTGACCTCTATCAAAGCTTCAGGAGTACCAGGATTATATATCCAGGTCAGGTGGCCATGATTGGAGACGGGCCCAGCTGTGATGTGGAATTGGTGCATGCTTGCTCACCTGGTCAAGAACTGGACAACTGGGAAATCATGGAGTTCCCCATAACTATCAATCCTCAGTCAAAGTAATTATTGTTTTCAAAACTTGTCAATCCCTTTGCTATGCCTAAGGCTTTGGGATCCATTTTGTAATAAGGGTAAAAACTTGTTTGTTTGTTAAATTGAATGAATGCAGTCCAATTTTATACCTCATCTTTATTCAATCTCTTTCTTTTAAACCTTCCATTTGCTTGTCTTTCTTTGTTTTCATTCATTATAATATAACACCAAATGCAGATCTGAAAGCAATTCTTCTGAGAGTAATGAGAACTCGGTTCTATTTCATGACTCTGATAATCCGAATGATTACGCCTATGAGGAGAGTGAGGAAGACTTTTGAACCTTCACCCGAATTGACGAGATTAATGGAACAGGAAGATAAGGAAATTCAACCTCATCAGGAAAAGATTGAGACCATTAACCTGGGAGATGAAGGGGAAAATAAAGAAGTCAAGATAGGCACCCTCTTGAGCGAACAACGACAGAGTGAATTGATTAAACTGCTTCGGGAATTTCGAGACATTTTTGCATGGTCATATCAAGATATGCCGGGTCTGGATAATAACATTGTGGAACACAAGTTGCCTTTAAAGCCGGAATGTCCGCCGATTAAGCAAAAGCTGCGACGAATGAAACCAGAAATGCTTCTTAAGATCAAAGAAGAAGTCAAGAAACAATTCGATGCTGGTTTCTTAGTCGTAGCTAAGTATCCGCAATGGGTAGCCAACATAGTTCCCGTTCCAAAGAAAGATGGGAAAGTAAGGATGTGTGTGGACTATCGAGACTTGAATTGGGCGAGTCCTAAGGATGATTTTCCTTTACCTCAGATTAACGTACTGGTTGATAACACAGCTCAGCATTCCATCTTCTCATTTATGGATGGATTTTCGGGATATAACCAGATCAAGATAGCACCAGAAGATATGGAAAAGACCACGTTCATCACTCTGTGGGGCACCTTTTGCTACAAAGTAATGTCCTTCGGATTGGAGAATGCAGGAGCCACCTATCAAAGGGCAATGGTGACTCTCTTCCACGACATGATGCACAAGGAAATAGAAGTCTATGTGGATGACATAATTGCCAAGTCCAGATCTGAAGAAGAACACATTACTGACCTGAGAAAACTTTTTGAAAGGTTAAGGAAATTCAAGCTTAGATTGAATCCCGCCAAGTGCACTTTTGGCGCAAGATCTGGCAAATTGTTAGGATTCATTGTGAATGAGAGAGGGATAGAAGTTGATCCTAACAAAGTCAAGGCAATTCTGGAAATGCCTCCTCCTCGAACTGAAAAAGAAGTCCGAGGATTCCTGGGAAGATTGAATTACATCGCCCGATTCATTTCCCAAATGACAGCAACCTGTGAGCCAATTTTCAAATTGCTTCGCAAGAACCAGCCTGGACAGTGGAATGATGATTGCCAGATTACATTTGAAAAGATAAAGCAGTACTTATTGGAGCCACCAGTCTTGGTGCCGCCCGTTCATGGGAGACCGCTAATTCTATACCTGACCGTGCTGAATGAATCCATGGGGTGCGTATTAGGTCAACATGATGAGACTGGGAGGAAGGAATGCGCCATCTACTACTTGAGCAAAAGATTTACTGAATGCGAGATGAGGTATTCATCTCTTGAAAGAACATGTTGTGCATTGGCCTGGGTTGCCCGGCGCTTACGGTAATACATGCTTAATCATACTACTTGGCTGGTGTCTAAGATGGATCCCATCAAGTATATCTTTGAAAAACCTGCTTTGACTGGGAGGATTGCCCGTTGGCAAGTGTTACTGACAGAATATGACATAACATATGTCACCCAAAAGGCAATCAAAGGGAGTGCGCTAGCAGATTACTTAGCACACCAACCCATTGACAGTTACCAACCAATACGACATGATTTCCCGGATGAGGATATTTTGGCCCTATTCAAAGAAGAAGATAGTCTGGAAACCAGATGGATCATGAGATTCGACGGGGCTTCCAACGTGCTGGGACATGGAATTGGGGTTATCCTGATCTCACCTGATAAGGAATTCATCCCTATTTACGCTCGACTGTGTTTTGATTGCACCAACAATGTTACGGAATATGAAGCATGTTCTCTAGGAATGCAAGCAGCTCTGAACATGGGAATAAAGGTCCTGGAAGTTTATGGAGATTCTGCTTTGGTTATCCATCAACTAAAGGATGAGTGGGAAACTAGAGACAGTAAACTAGTTCCCTATCATGCTCATATCAAAGAAATGATCAAAGAGTTCGATGAAATTAACTTCCATCATGTTCCACAGGAAGGCAACCAAATGGTAGATGCTTTAGCCACCCTAGCCGCTATGTTCGAAGTCAGCAGTGATTACGAAGTGCCTCTCATTGAGGTAAAGAAGCAGCAAGAACCTGCCCATTGCCAGGTCATAGAAGAAGAGCCAGATGGCAAACCTTGGTATCATGACATCAAAAGATACCTCCAATGCCAAGAATACCCTGAAGGCATTACGGATAATGACAAACAAACTTTGAGAAGGCTAGCTATGGGATACCTATTGAGTGGTAACGTGCTATACAAGAGGAATTATGATTCCGTTCTCCTCCGGTGTGTTGATACCGTCGAGGCAAATCAAACCATGAAAGATATCCATGAAGGATCTTTCAGAACTCATACGAATGGGCATGCTATGTCAAGAAAATCCTGAGAGCCGGGTATTATTGGATGACTATGGAGGCAGACTATTTTGCTTACGTACGGAAGTGTCATAAATGCCAGATTTATGCTGATCACATTCATGCACCGCCTTCATCCTTAAATGTCTTGTCAGCACCATGGCCTTTTTCAATGTGGGGTATGGATGTAATTGGGCCCATTGAGCCAAAAGCCTCAAACGGTCATCGTTTCATTCTAGTGGCCATCGATTATTTCACCAAGTAGGTAGAGGCAGCTTCGTACACCAATGTGACGAAAAATGTTGTGGTCAAATTCGTCAAGCGTGAGCTGATATGCCGGTATGGCCTACCAAACCAAATCATCATGGATAATGGTATAAATTTAAACAACAAAATGATGAAGGAGCTTTGCGAGAGCTTTAAAATCTCCCACCACAACTCCTCTCTATACCGTCCGAAAATGAATGGAGCAGTTGAGGCAGCTAATAAAAATATCAAGAAAATAGTGCAAAAGATGGTAGTAACCTACAAATACTGGTATGAAATGCTCCCTTTCGCGCTACACGGATACCGAACCTCGGTGCGAACCTCAACTGGGGCAACACCATTTTCTTTGGTCTACGGAATGGAAGCTGTACTGCCATTTGAAGTGGAAATTCACTCCCTTAGGGTGATCATGGAAGCCAAACTGGAAGAAGCTGAATGGGTCCAGGCCAAATATGACCAACTGAATCTGATTGACGAGAAAAGGTTAACCGCTCGCTGCCAGGGACAGTTATATCAGAAACGTATAAAGCGGGCATACGAAAAGAAAGTGCACCCCCGACAGTTCCAAGAAGGGGATTTGGTTCTCAAAAAGATTTTGCCAATTCAAAAAGACGTCCGAGGTAAATGGACACCTAATTATGAAGGACCATATGTTATAAAGAAGGCTTTCTCCAGAGGAGCTCTCATACTCACCAACATGGATGGAGACGACCTGCCAATGCCTGTCAATGCCGATGCAGTGAAGAAATACTTTGCATAGTATAAAGTAAAAAAATAATTAAAAAAAGAAGAAGAAGAAAAGCTCGCTAGGTTGAAAACCTGAAAAAGCGACCTAGGCAAAAGTTAGAGCAGCAAGATGAGCCGAAAACCTGAAAAGGCGGTTCCACAAACTCGACTCTGCAACATAAACCCTTCAAGCCAAAGACAAAGGAGGTCAAAACGGGTATTAGGGTCGTTGTCAAATTACTCCCTCAGAAGCAAAATCAGAGGACGAACACAAAGTCGTGATAAAGGGTCAAGTTTCTCATTGCTCTCAGAAGATCACTAGAGGATATATGAGCCTTCCCCTTTCCACCTGCCTTCCATTCTCTATATCTTATCACATCTCTGTGCTTAATATTATTTTCATCTCTACTGTATATACCTGATGTTTATAAATAAAAGTCTCCCTTCTTTCTACATGTGTTCATGACTAAATTTTATGAATAAACAAGTTTTTGCCTAAAAGAAATTTTGAAATTGGAAACGACAGAGCGTAAAGTTATGGGGAACTAAATGCATCCTAGCGCCAGAATTCGCTTGGTATAAGCATAACTATCTCTGCTAAATACGCTCGCCAAAAGTCGGAGGATGTTTCTATTTCATCCATGAGTTATCTTAAAAAGCCAGTCGCCAGGGAAGATTTACCTGTAAGTCTTTTTATACTAACTCACTCTTTTGTCAAAGGGACACCAAATCCATCATCCAAAAGCAGGTATTCGCCAAAGTTTTCTCTCAGCAAGACCTATTGTTCGTACTTCAGTAAAACATAGACTGAAGATCTCTCCTGAGGAAAACCGCAAAATGGACTCAGCTCCCTCAACCAGGATATTTCTTTGATCAGGCTTAAGAGGACTTATCATTTCCCAGTGAGTTCACCATTACCAAACTAGCACCCATCATGCTCCTCTCACTAAAAAGCTCAAACTGGGGCATCACCCCAAAGCTTTAGATCCCGGTTAATTTGGACGGGACGTCCTGTTAACCCCCAGATCTCTCTTCCAAACTAGGGGCATCTCCCCAGATCACTTTTCCAAAAATGGGGCATCACCCCAAAGCTCTAGATCCCGGTTAATTTGGGCGGGATGTCCTGTTGACCCCCAGATCATTTTTCCAAAAATGGGGCATCACCCCAAAGCTCTAGATCCCGGTTAATTTGGACGGGACGTCCTGTTAACCCCCAGATCACTTTTCCAAAATTGGGGCATCACCCCAAAGCTTTAGATCCTGGTTAATTTGGACGGGACGTCCTGTTAACCCCCAGATCACTTTTCCAAAATTGGGGCATCACCCCAAAGCTCTAGATCCCGGTTAATTTGGACGGGACGTCTTGTTAACCCCCAGATCACTTTTCCAAAATTGGGGCATCACCCCAAAGCTTTAGATCCCGGTTAATTTGGACGGGACGTCCTGTTAACCCCCAGATCACTTTTCCAAAATTGGGGCATCACCCCAAAGCTTTAGATCCCGGTTAATTTGGACGGGATGTCCTGTTAACCCCCAGATCACTTTTCCAAAATTGGGGCATCACCCCAAAGCTCTAGATCCCGGTTAATTTGGATGGGACGTCCTGTTAACCCCCAGATCATTTTTCCAAAAATTGGGGCATCACCCCAAAGCTCTAGATCCTGGTTAATTTGGACGGGACGTCCTGTTGACCCCCGGATCACTTTTTCTAAAACTGGGGCATCACCCCAGGCCTCCTCCTTTCAAACAAAGGGCAGTACCCCAAAATTCTTTCAAACCATCTCAAACTGGGGCATCACCCCAGATTTATTCTCTTTCAGTCAAAGGCTTCAGTCATGGTAAGCCGGGGCATCACCCCGAGCTTTTAGGTACAGAGAGTTAATTTGGACGAGACATCCTGTTAGCTCCCCCAATTCTCACCCTTTACCTTTCTGTCGCTGATCAAATGGCACCCCTTTATTTTCCAGTCGCCAATCAAATGGCACCCATTTACCTTCCTGTCGCCGATCAAATGGCACCCCTTTATTTTCTAGTCGCCGATCAAATGGCACCCCTTTACCTTCCAGTCGCCGATCAAATGGCACCCCTTTACTTTTCCAGTCAACCGAGAGGCAACACCCTCACCTTTTACTTTTTCAGTCAACCGAGAGGCAACACCCTCACCCTTTACTTTTCCTATCAACCGAGAGGCAACACCCTCACCATTTACTTTTCCTGTCGACCGAGAGGCAACGCCCTCACCTTTTACTTTTCCAGTCAACCGAGAGGCAACACCCTCACCATTTACTTTTCCTGTCGATCGAGAGGCAACACCCTTACCCTTTTACTTCCTTAGTCAACCGAGAGGCAACACCCTCACCTTTTACTTTTTCAGTCAACCGAGAGGCAACACCCTCACCTTTCACTTTTCCAATCAACCGAGAGGCAACACCCTCACCATTTACTTTTCCTATCAGTTCCTAGGTTTTCCCCCTCATCTGATACTTTGACAATGGTGTTCACGTCTTTACTCCTTTTCCATTTCAAAAGCAAGAAGAAACTTCATGCTCTTCTCATGGAAAAGAAGTAAAGAGGGGAATCTGTGAACACCTATTTCAGTCCAGTCGATCCGCAAGTGAAAAGCATTCAATTCGAAAAAAATAAAATAATTTTTTTTTATTAATTTAAAAAAAGAAAAAACTAACTCGCAAATGATCATTTCCGAGTGGGATGACTCGGAATGATCATTTCCAAGTAAAGAGAATCCGAGTGAGACGTAGCCGAGTGCTGTGTCTCCAAATACGGGGTTTCCAAGTGGGTCTCAAGCGTCAAGATATTTTCAAACAGAAAAGGCTTCAAGAAAAGACACAGAGAAGGAGATTCCGAGCGAAGTGGGATTATCCCAGTGGTCAGATTATCAAATTCCAAGTTCTAAGTGGAAAGAAGGCTATTTCTGAGTGGATATCTCCAAGTTTCCAAGTTCTGACTGATAAGAAGGCTGTTTCCGAGTGGATATGTCCAAGTTTCCAAATTCTGAGTGGAAAGAAGGCCAATTCCGAGTGAAATTCCAAGTTCTGAGTGAGAAGAAGGATTATCCGAGTGAAAATGTCTGAGTTTCCAAATTCTGAGTGAGAAGAAGATCGGTTCCGAGTGAAATTCCAAGTTCTGAGTGGAAAGAAGGCCAATTCCGAGTCAGATTGCCAAATTCCAATTTTTGAGTGAGAGGAAGGCTATTTCCGAGTGAAAATGGCCAAATTTCCAATTTCCGAGTGGAAAGAAGGCTGGATCCGAGTGAAAATTGCCAAATTTCCAAGATCTGAGTGAGAAGAAGGCAGGTTCCGAGTAAAAATGTCCAAGTTCCATTCTGATTGGAAGATGAGACCGACTCCCAAGGTTAGTTCCGAGTAAATCCTTCAAGCAGTGAAGTTCTGTGTCACTTTTGAAGAAATTCCAAGTGAATGTTTCAAGCAGAGACAAGATCCGAGCAAAACACCTCCGATTGAAGTAATTCCGAGTGAATGCTTCACACAGAAACAAGATCTGAGTCAAATACTTCCGACTGAAAGAATTCTGAGTGATGCCTCTTCAGTCAGAACCGAGTGAGATCTCTTCAGTCTGCACCGAGTGAAGAATCTCCAGTCAGCACCGAGTGAGTCCTCTCTCAATCAACACCGAATGAAGAATCTTCAGTCAGTACCGAGTGAGATCTTTTCAGTCAGCACCGAGTGAGTCCTCTCTCAATCAACACCGAATGAAGAATCTTCAGTCAGTACCGAGTGAGATCTTTTCAGTCAGCACTGAATAAAGAATCTTCAGTCAGTACCGAGTGATGCCTCTTCAGTCAGCACCGAGTGAACCCTCTTCAGTCACTTCCGAGTCATTTTCTTTTTAGTCAGTACCGATTGAACCACTCTTCAGTCAGCACCGAGTGAATCTTTTCACTCAATTTCCGAGTCACCTTTGTTTCACTTCCGAGCCATACTTTCACCCAATTCCGAGCCATACGTAAACCATTTCCGAGTCATCCTTTTTAGCCATTTCCGAGCCATTCTTTTAGCCAATTCTGAGTCATCTTTCACCCAAGTCCGAGTCATTATTCAATCATTCCGACTCGTACTCCAACCATTTCAGTCAGTTCCGAGTCATTATTCACTCGGTTTTTGTATAAACAACACCTTTTCCACTCGGTCTTGTGCACAAAAGGCATATTTTCCACTCGGATTGTGGAGAGAAGGTGAAATCCGACCCATATTCCCCCCGAGTACCCTTGCTGACTTGGATTTCCACTATCCAAGTGGATCTTTGACTTGTGGGGGGCGGCTGACAAAGTGACAAAGGAGAGGCCCACTAGCTGCCGACCCCTATAGCTGTCTAGGTGTAAGCTGTGTCCACCAACTCCATCCAGGCTGTATCCAACGCTGATCAAGTGGGGCGGCTGACTGCAGGACAAAAGGGGAAGCCCCATTTGCCACTGATGGTGGACGTCCAGGACCTCTATAAATAGAGAGGATCCTGAAGCCTTCTAAAAAAGAAAGGAGCCTTCATTGAGAGAACCCCAACATTGTGCCTTCCCCTCTCTTTTCCTCCTAAACGTTGTCCCTCTCTTCCTCCCTTCACTGTCCCCCTCACACTGTCCCTCTTCCTACAAACCACCACACCATCCCAACATCCTAAAACACCCAATACCGTCCCCTTCTCACTGTCCGACCTCCTCCAAACCTTCACACCGTCCCACTCCACACGGTTGTCCTCCTCCCTGTCTCTCTCCTCTTAGCCCACCACCGTATCCCCTCTCCTTCCCTCTCCTTTCTCCTGCACCCACACCATCTCCTCACTCTCCTCTCTCCACACCGTCCTCCAACCCACCAACACCGTCCCCCTCTCCTTATAACCCATACCATCCAACTCTCTCTCTCTCTCTCTCTCTCTCTCTCTCTCCACTAAAACCCACACGGTTCAACCTCTCCTCTCTCCCAACACCGTCCTCCTCCTACTATACAACACAGCCCTTTCCCTCCCTCTAGACACCTTCAAACTCTTGTCAACCCCCCACTGTTTTTCTCCCTCGGTCGGCCCACTGTTTTCACTCGGTATTCATCTTTTCACTCGGTATTCCACTTTTCACTCGGCATTCCATTTTTCACTCGGTTTTTCCATTTTTCACTCGATTTTTTCACCTTTTCACTCAGAATCCCATTTTTTCACTCGGTACTCTATTTTCCCACTAAAATAAATTGTTGTTATTTTCTTTTCTTTTCTTTTTTACCCCTTCCTAGGTTTGTAATAAATATATAACAAAAAAAATGAGTGCTTCTTACATTTTATTTGGACTAGCATAAAAGTTGTAATGATTATTATTATTCTCATTATTGTTGTAATTTTTATTTTTCCTTTTTAAAAAAAAGGAAGAGGAGCGAGTTTAACTTAGACGAGATGTCCCGTTAATCTCATGTAAATATTCTGTGTTTATTTTTGTTTATTTTTGTATGTGTTGTCATCTCGTATACTTTCTTTTCATGAAGAAGTTAAAATAATTATTGGGTTAATTATAATGCGCGCTATCATATTGAGGTAACCATTTTTATAACGGACAGTTGTGAGGTGCTAATACCTTCCTCACCTGTAATTAGACTCCCGAACATGGAATTTCATTTTTATAACCAGTGCTTTAACGAAAGGTTTTCCCGATATTTTATCCTAAAAATATTGGTGGCGACTCCCTATTTTTTCTTTTCGAACCAAACAAAAAAATCGTTTTGAGGGTCGGCCGTGCCGCCGCGATCCCGGTCGCGACACTACAAAACTCCATGGATACTATATTTCCCTTAATTCAGATCTGCTGACGTGATCCGTTGTCCAAAATTCCTTCACATGACTAACTTATGTGTTAAAATGAAATTAACTCGGTTTCATGCAATAACACTTCTCAAACTACTACGAATACAAGACAAGCATCATTTCTTCTATGCAACCAAATTACAAATACGTCTAGGGACCCATTGGTACCCTTCAAGAATTCTAGATCTCGATGAATCTCATTTTCACCCCATCAATTGGCTAAAATGCGCCTTTTCTCAACATAGTACTACCAATACCTATTTATCATGCAATCATCATTCATATCCATCACACATTATATAATGTCCTTACAATAACTTGCCAATATGCATACAACACACAACCAATGGCTCAGTTCCATATAAACCACAAAACCTACCCATAATCAACTTACACATCACATCAATGGCTCTATGCCAGATTTAATCAACACATTTGTCATCATAAACATCACTATGCAACACCAAACATAAGTCAGCATCAATAATCAACATCATCACACACACATGCATAGGTCTCACTATGACCTGCACGGGGCTACTATGCCATACCCATATATCATAATATCGCCAAACATATATATATATATATATATCTAGACATACATACATACACACATATATATATCTCCATCAACATAACCACAATCAGGGCCCCCAGAATTTAGGGGTAAGCATATTAGATTCACAACAAAGGTTGACCTTCAACAAGCATGTTTAACTTTTCACACATTGTAGTTGCTCTAACTGTAGAACTAGTCAAAGTAGAAACAATAATAGCATCCTTCATTAACAGTATAGGCAAGTTGAGATGCCTTATACAACTCTAAGATAAAAGAATGTGTGGCTCCCGAATCATAGATCACATTTACAACATTATTAGAGATAATTCACTTCTTGTGAACCAGGTCACCATTCTTCGCTGCCTTAGTAGCATCAAAAGAAAATACATTTCCAGTAACAATATTTTGGGCACTCCCTGTCTAAACATTACCTCTGCTCTGAGTCTGGCCTCCACAGCCACCACCACCTCATCTACCTCTCTGATTTCCATCATCATTAGCCATATAAGTATTAGCCCGACTGCCTTGCACACTCTATACTTGCCTTTGTGGACATTCAAGCTTAATTTGCCCCTTCTGCCCACACCGGAAGCAAGTAGGCTGATCAAAATAGGAATCCTTGGCCAAATGCCCCTCTTTCCCATAGTTAAAACAAGCTTTACCACTAGAACGACCACCACCTCGGCCTCAAGATGAAGATGGGGTAGATGATCCACCACAACTAGACTGGCCCTACTTCTTGAAATGAGGCCCTTTGGCCTTTAACTACTTTTTATTTTTCCTCACAGCCACCCGCTATAGTTGCACCTCCTTAGTTAACTGAGCTTTGTTTACTAACATTGCATAATCTCATATTTCCAAGGGAACTATCATGCTACGAAGCTCCACCCTCAAGCTAGACTCATATTTGGCACATTTATTGCCCCACGTACCTTCTAGAGAAAAAGGGTAATATAAATCACATGGGTTATCAAATTTGGCTATATACTTAGCCATAGACATTTTTCACTGCTCAAGTTTTAGGAATTCCATCTTCTTTCTGATCTTATAATTGTTAGGAAAGTATTTCACCAAGAATCTCTTTTTAAAGTTTTCCCAAGTTAGGGCTTCAGCTACTACCACCATTTGGTTCTTGGTACGGGTCCACCAAACCCTAGCTTTCTCCTTCAATTGATATGCATCCCTCTCTTTCCTTTTTTTCGCCCCTTTGTGTCGCCACAGGGGGCGAAAAAAAGGAGCTCCTATCAACTTGTTCCGACCTAGGATAATAAGCTCATGAGCTTAGTCTTACTTCACCGTCGAGAAATGAAAGAAGACTTCCATCTCTAAATTTTACTCAGACATAACTCGCTTCTTTTTGGGTATGAAGTAGTGTCAAACCAAACTACCCAACAAGCATTAGCTTTTCCTGAAAAGGAGGTGATCCAGCCGCACCTTCCAGTACGGCTACCTTGTTACGACTTCACTCCAGTCACTAGCCCTGCCTTCGACATCCCCCTCCTTGCGGTTAAGGTAACGACTTCGGGATACTTTGCCTTCTCCTCAAAGCATTCAAAATACTCAAAAATTTTCTTCATCTCTCGAATCTATATATAGGCACCGTCATGGTTATGCCCTCCTTTGTATACAGGGACGAATGCTTCAAAAATTTGTCTAATGTTGGGCTAGACTCCATCCGTCCAATAAACTGGGAAAATCTGGTAAAGAAGTTATCATCTGGCTGTGAACTAGAGCCACCATCCATACTACAAGAAATTAACACGCCATTACTACTCAAACTAACTCAATAAAGTTCAGAATATACCTGAATATAGGGTTGCCAGAGTTGCTAGAGTTCCAGTAACCACAACGCCAAGGTTCCTGCACAATTCAATTCTAATAGAACATACAATAAATTCCACATAATCTCCAATACATCTCAATAATGCATACCACATGTATCACTTAGTCTTACATATATTCAGTCCTAATCGAAACCGCTTTGATACCACCTATAACGCCCCATTAACGATTTCTAATATTTATGGTAACATCCCAAAAATTTTAAATAAATAATTATTATGCGGAGATAATTAATTAAATAATTAGATATGAATTATTTAACACCTAAAAATTTAGAAATAAATTACAAACATGATACAAAAATTAATTATTCAATATCCAAAAATTATAGGATAATTAATTAAAATTTATCGGTGAAATAAAATTTATTGAACTTGATTAATTTTGTCACACCCCGATTTTTCAGACCTGAATCCCGATGTGATCAAGATAATTAATTAATAAAAATATGAATAAATTTTTCACGTTTAAAATAATTTCAAAACATCATAACGATTACATCAAGACTCGAACCACAAAACTGAAGAGTGAGATTTGATAATTTATAACTGGATCGTAAGATAAACTGCCCATAATTGTATACAAAAATAATAGAGTTTACAACGGAAGAAGAATATGTATACAGGATACACGCCTAGTCCCATATATGAAGATATAAGAAAAGGCTCGACAAAACATGTAAGCATACAACACTAGCCTATTAGGCCACAATCAATCTTACACATAAATCATAAACATGCATTGCCTAGAATATGTATATATATGGTCATGCAACATACATCTCCAATATCCATATTCCATAGTTGACCACATTAAATTCAATCTCTAAATCATGTATCATTAACACTTTTACACGCCCAAAAGGATTACATAACCAACATCATTTTATTCATCAAATAGGTATGAATTCCAATACCCCAAATATCAACAATATCAACAATTATCAACGCTATGATACACATTTTATTCATAATACGATAATTTACAATCGCTGCCGGCTAAAGCATTCCATTACCACTATTTACCTTCTCCAAAGCTTTACTTTAAAATAACCTCATCCCATGATATCCCTGCATCAATGCTAAAAATGGACAATGTGGGAGAGTGAGTTATACATTTCAAATGACGAATATGAATACAATTGAGATTTTATGCATATGCGTATTAATATCATGTATACTTTGCTAAAAACATCAATAACCATCATAATTTATTCATCCCAGCAATATACATATATCATATTTGTCAACCGACTCATAGCAAAGCGAACACATATACACATCATTTCTCAATGCCACAATGGGCCAACATCATTGTGATTAACCATAGACAAACAAACCCTTCATCATATTGGGCCATCACATACAACATTATCATATTCAATATCTCTTTGTTGTATTCATATTTTACAGTTGTCTTTTAGGTATTCATTTACCCATCTCAACCATCATCATAAACTATCACCTTTTGGCATATCTCCATGCTATATGCAAATGCTCTTAGGCTAATGCATATGCATAATGGAATTATCAACAACAAATACGGATCCGACTGTGGGAATAAACACCAATTATGGGTTCAAGCATGATCACATAGCCATGCCCCTACTGCAGTAGTATAATGTGTACACATATCTCATAATGCATGCATAAAAACAATTTACTGGTACTAAACCATATCGCCCATTTTACAACACCGGCCATTTTCACCATGAATACGGTAAATAACATAATCAACAATACAAGGTGTTACGGGCCAAGCATGACTCATATCATGGCAACTGTGATCCAAAGGACCACCGGGGACACCTGCTCCTCAAGAGCACCCCCCACAAGGGTCAACCACATACAACTCCCCGTAGCTTAGCATGAGCAGCTTCATGACTTACTCACCGAGTCACAGGGGAACAACAAGACTGCTCGTGCACACATCATCAATTCTTAAGGGTTTTTCATAAATTTACTAATCATCAATTCCAACAATTTTCATGCATTATCACAAGATTAATATCATCATCAAAGTGCCAATCAATTGTAAACATCACTCAATGTTCCCAATGGTCTTCTAACCTATAGTTTGGGTTTCACATGCATAAATTATCATTCATAATACATTGAGCTTAACTTAAAATTTCATCAACATCCATAATTAATTCCAATACTTCTAAAAATTCATTCCCCTCATATAAAATCATTCTAAAGGCACAAAATCACTAAAACCATCAATTTGGCCAAAGCCCCCAATTTACCAACACTTAGGGTTTTTCTCATAAATCACCCAACAACAACCACTCAACCCATTTCTTGAATCCATATGAACACAATAATCCCTGATCCATTTATAACACCAAACCATAATCAAGAGCAATTTCTCAAGCCATTCAAGCCTAGGGTTTCCATTCTCATCAACACCTATAAAGCACAATACCAATATCTCAAGTTAAAACATCATAAAAATCATAGATGGAGCAAGATGGGTAAAGAATCCATACCTTTAAAACCCAAGCTTCATAAAAACAAAATGAGTGGGGAAGATGGAGAACCCATTTGATTTTTGCCCCAAAATGCCATTCAAGCTCCATGAATCCATGCTCAAGTATTAATTTTGGCAAGAAAATGGAAGGGAGAAGGGTGGTTCGGTTTTGGAAAGGTGAAAGATGATGATGAAGAAGAAAATAATAGAGAGTGGAGGGAGAAAGAGAGCCAACATGAATTACCAAGGAGAGTGGGGAAAGATGACCAAAATTGGTCAATAACCAACGGGTAAAAGGGTGCCTCTGCTTACCTTTTCCAATGGTCCATCATTCATTTTATCCATTGTGCAAAAGAGAGTAGAAAAAGGGAGGGAATGGTCACACAGTCAATTAGAGGAGAAAAAAGGAGTTTTACATTTTCTTTTAATTCCAATTCGTTCGTATTTTCTCTGTTTAATAACATATGCCGTGTTCGAATAATTATTTCCTCAACACTAAAAATTATTTTAACTATACTACCATAACCACAATAATTTTCTAAGTATTCTAGACCCATCAAATATCCAATTTGACCAAGTGGGTCCCACATAATCCATTAAATCATCCAGTTTTGGTAAATCTTAATTTACCGATAATTCACCTCTAGTGTCTAATTAATTTTCCCATAATTATTGGACCATAAATAATTATTTATCTTTATCCAATAAATTTATTTCTCTAAAATTTGGGATGTTACAAATTTAATCGGTGATGTAGGACCAAGTGACTCATTTTTTAGCACTATATGACCAAGATCAGTAAGATAATTATGGTGAGCATGAAGATATGCTCAAAATAATTTTAGGATGATTATCAGACATAAACAGACACAATCTATCAAAAATTGATAAATATTGAGATAAGATGAAAAGGGCATTTAAATAATATATATATATATATATAAATGGAAAAGGTATATAACGGTCCAAACGGAAGTCACTACCTGCACATTCTCACATTTATATTTTTATTTATTTATTTATTTATGTCTAATTCCTTAAAGCTTTTTATTTCAACTTCTTTCTTTCTCTTTCTTTCAATTCACGCTACATACCTTTGCTTCCAGAACTCTCAATTCATATTTATATTTTTATTTATTTATTTATTTATTTATGCCTGTACTTATTTACAATTGTTATTTATATGCCATACTCTGGTATTTGTATATTCTTAAAACAAGAATTTATATTTGTTAGATTATGTAAAGTTTGATACCTGAATCAAAAAAATATATTTAATATGGTTATATTATACTGTTTGGGAAATTTCTGAGTGTAACAAGTTTAAGATAAAATTTGGAAATATCCAATTTATAGGGGAAACTTTGCCAAAATTTTGATAAATCTTATGAACAAGAATGAAAAGTATCTACTAAAAGTTTGAACTAATTTAGTATGTGAAATGCATTATATAACAAGTGAAAGACAATAATGTTTTGGGAGATATAGTTATAATCTGAGAAATGCATTAAGAATGGTTCAATAGTGAACCTTGGGATGAGAGGGTGTGAAGAGAGGCCAACGAGACCTGGGGTCGCTCCCTAGTGTCGAGTAAATTTACAGCAATCTCTTACCAATCTGACTAGGCCCTAAGTGCATATTATGGTCAGTGGAGCTGTTCGTTTTCCGTATTGGCAGATTTTATCACGAAACAGTGTCAATTCCTAACTACTCCCAATAAAAGAAGACTTAAGGGCCCATATACATTGCATCTTCATCATCAATAAAACAATTAATAAAGTATTTATTAATTAAAATTAAGAATCATCAATCATGCCTACATTCTCATTCCATGCTGTAAATAACATGTATGAAGAAATTTGTTATTGTTTGTGAAAATCTATTATTTATATGTGATACAGGAACTTCTTCTAACCTCTTGAAGAAGGATGGATCTAGGGGACTCTTCCTCTTCTAGCCTCTTCAAACCTTGATCAATCTTTTTGCTTGTGGGAAAACTGAAATGGAACAAAGGGGAAAATGTTAGGGAATCCCTAGTGTATGAGCAGCGAAAATACAAGGATTCCTATAGGATTTGCAAAGCGCCGTGTTTCAAAGCATAAGACAAACACACAAAAAAAATTGCGTTTTAGGATTACCTCTTGAAGAATATCGAAGCAATCGTAGCCTCGTCCTTTAGGAGTCCACACGAGTACTCCCACCAGAAATGCTACACCTTCCAAATGCTAGTTTGACGGCGTGTAGCTTTTGCAACTTTTGCGTATTTTATGTCTCTTTTTGGGCAGCCGCCTATGAGCATCTTATGCTCTATTTATAGGCTTAGGTTTGACCTAATTTGCTCTGTAAAGAGTGGACTCCTTACTCATTCTAAATGAGTTAGGCCCAATAGTTTTATTTTAGTCCAACTAAAATAAAAAACTATTTTGTGATAGGCTTACTCTATGTGTGTGACCCTATAGGTAAATACTCGGTTATATTAATAATAAACTATTTTATTATTAATATAAAATAAGAACGGCATCTAGCAATGCATCATTATGTCTGAATATTATTTATTATCAACATAACCTATAATTGATAATTATTTTATATGTTTATTCCTTTTGTCACGATATCCTAATTGGGCCCAAGGCATGGTCGCGTCATCCTTGTACAGTCCAATTTATTTTACTTGATACCAGAGTAGACTTTATCCGAATAAATATCCAATATTTATTCTTTCTAGCATGGCCATGTATTTCCTTAGTCTCACTCCATCAAGTGGCCTATAGATATCACTCCTGTTACATAGGAGAGACAAATCCCATCTACATCACTCATATCCCTCCACATAATTTGTTCATTGCCTAACCACAACCTTTATAGTCCTCTTGTTACAAAAGACGTTTGATTGTATTAAAACAACAAACTCCTTATGTAGGAATCGTAGTGACTTCAGGTCAAAGGACTACATATACCATTATCATATTGAGAATCGTTTATGACATTCATGTAACAATCCATGCAACGTTCTCATGGTGGGTCTGTCCAGTACATCATTACTCTTAATGTGTACCCGTGTGAAGACTTGATATCATTTATATCCATGATCTGTGAGATCAGATCATTAGTACACTCACAGACTAGTCTTAATATATTTACATGTCCCCACGTAAATACTTGACTAGGGACATTTTAGGAATAACTCTCATATGACCTATTACTCCAAGGATAAATAAAGGTTGTTAAACTATTTAACAAAAAATGACTTATTCAAAATGATGCGTCTTATATAGGCTTTTAGTGTATGTTTCTAACAATCTCCCACTTGCACTTAGAGCCGATACGGTTAATGCCCAATGACGTCTACAGTGCCCTTATGCTTTTACTACGTAAGCGGTTTTACTAGTGGCTTCTCAACAATTTTGTTGGTATGCACATTGCATATTTTCACATCTTCTAAAGATGGAACTATTTAAGTATATGCTTGGATTAATCCACTTCCTTATATTGTTCTATGGTTCCATTGTCATCACAGTGGAAACTCATAGGGTACAAAACATTTGGAATAATTAAATGTAAATTGACTTCTTTTGTAATTTAACATAGCAAAATACTTAGATTTGTTAGTAAAACCAACGATTATTTCTTGCTTTGAACCTTTCAAGCATACATTGCAACCATCTTGACAACATATATATTTTGATTGCAATCTTAAGTCTTTCAAATTAATCAAAAGATTGGCATCAATGTAACCTTTACAACGAGCTCATCTTCCATTTATCAAGATCAAATCCGTAGTCCTTCTTAAGTGTTTAAGGATACTCTTGACTATAGAATGAGAATATTATTAGTTCTAGAAGAAGCATGTCTTCTACATGTAATACTAGAACTATAATTATGCAGTTACTAACCTTTTTATAGTCACAAGATTTATCTTCATTATTTAATAAAGATTCTAGCTTCTAAAAGCTTGCTTTAGTCCATAAATAGAACATTTGCAGTTCATATACCTTCCTAGATCTTTTAGGCATAAAAGACCTTTAGGTTGTGTCACATACACATCCTCAAGATGATTTCCATCTTGACATCTATCTACCAAATCTCATAATGGTGGTATACTGCTACAACAAGCAGGATCTAAATGGTTTTTAAGCTAATTGAATTTTGTCAATCTTGCTTTTAAAGGTACTTTTATTACTATCCATGTTTAGTTTTCCTTTTGAAAACCCACTTGCATCCTATAGGTTTTACCCTTTAGGTGCGTTAACCTAGGTTCGTACCTTGTTAATATACATGGAGCCCATTTCAAATCCCATAGTCTTATGCCATGTCTTAGAATCTAAACTTGTATTGGCCTCTTCATAAGAAACTTGATCAATTAGAAATATGCCTCCTTCCTGATTTATAAGATATCCATATCTTTCAGATTTGGTTACATATCCTATTTGATCTTACACAAGTCGTGCTACCGGAGCTAATGATGTCACAACATTCTGTGATTTCTGCTCCAAGTCCATCCTTGACTTTTGAATGCTTTGTGATACTTGAATTTCTTCAAGTTCTACTATCCTCCCACTGATTCTTTAAGAGATGTACTCTTATTCAAGAATACAATATTCTAAGCAACAAGCCTTTTATTCTCAGATGGATTATAGAAATGATAACCCTTAGCTTTCTTTGGGTATCTCACAGAAGACATTTATCTTTGGATTTGACCTTGTCAGAGTTAGATACTCTATAGAAGCATCATAGTTCCAAATTATTAATAAAGACATACTAGGTTTCTTCCTAGTCCATATCATATATGGTTTCTTTAAGAAAGTCTAAGATGTAATATGGTTAAGTGTGGAAATTTTGTTAATAAAGGAACCTTTGAAGGAGTTAGAGATGTTTGATAATAATCAATAATCAAACTATGTCCAACAAGGTTTGACTTTTCCCTGTAGAGATGCTATTATGGTATTCCATGAGGAATGAGTTAAGAGGTAATCTCTCACTCTATTAGATAGTTATCAAACTTATAGCTCAAATTATTTGCTATCTTGATCTAATCAAGAGCTTTAATTGTCTTGCCAATTTGGTTTTTCACTTCATTATGAATTCTTTGAACTTTTCAAAGACTTTCTAACTTAAGTTACATAAATCCATACTTATTGACTTTTCAATTAGTATGTTGAAGTATTGAAAAACATATATAGTTATTGTTCCAATAGGCCTACATACATCGTCATGTATTAAATAATAGATTACTCATCTTTTCAATGAATGAGGTCTCAATTATCTCTCCAATAAATAAGATTTACATGTCTCAATTGATTCTAAAATCAAAAGAGTCCATATAACCATATTAATGGTATTTAGAAATGTGTTTCTTATTCATTTGTCTTAGGAGACAATACCATGTAAGTAAGGTTCAAAATCACTTATTTTAACCTACTTTGATATTTGTTATAGATGGGTGTTTTGAGATTTAGGATGTGGAATCCATTACTCAATTGTGCATCAACATCCATTTGAAGAAATAGTTATTTTATAATAAGAAAACATTTCTTGTCCAACAAGAAACAATATGCACAATGTCTAGTTCACTAACTAGCCTAATAGGTAAAGATCTTATCTTTATTGTAGCAACTTTTGCTCAATTTTACACAGATTTCTCCACCCTTAGTAAGTGATCTACTTCTTTGATCTTTCAAAATGTGAGATCTATTACTAGTATCTGATACTAACGTTAGTGAAGTAAAATAACTTGACTTCTATAACATGACTTGTAGTGGAAGTCTTACTTCCCTTTCTTTTGAACTCCTTCAAGTTCTTTAGACAAATTATTTTAATGTCTTATTTGGCTAAAACTGGAAACAATTTCCTTTTTTGATCATCTTTTAGACTTCCAGACCAACTCAGTCTTAATAGAGTCTATATACGATCATATCGTATATCTCCCATATATTCATATTGCCTTTTACAACTTAGAGTTTATGCAGACTCCATAGGGTACTCAAGACCCAACCATAGATCATATATAAGCCAAACATGACACACTGCCACTTCCTCTTTATTGAAGATAATTCTCAAGTCTCGATACCTATCTAGGCATTTTTCCAGATAAAGTGTCCTTCCAAAGGACAGATTGCAACAAAATAATATTTAGTTTGTCATGGTTATTCTAAAACAAAATACATGCAAATCTATCACTTCTATTCAAAGCATATTTAAATTTTGGTCATTAAATAAATATGTTGTCTCCCACTATTTTGATTCAAAACAAATACCCTCATTGAATCATAAAAAATCCTGTTGGAAGATTTTTCTAGTGGGCCAAGATCCATATTTGGCCTAGTGTTGAGTCAGCTTTGGCTGATCGCCCAACCCTTGGTTATTTAGGTAGGAAACACATTTCCAATTGCATCTCATGCAACTCTTGGATGATTGAGTGACTAACTCTTTACCTTTATTCATCTTATGAATTTAAGCTCAATCCTTACACCTCTAAGTTATTTTCAATCCAATTGAAAAACTTAGTTAAGTTTAGGCCTAATAAAAACAATTTGGATATTACAATTATCCCATCGCGCCTTACTAGTATAAATGATAGCACCCTGCTTTGGCAGGCCCACTATTTATTGACATTAGTCTCGATGAGTGTTACTTATTAGAAGGCGTTTAAACTTAATATTAACGCTTCTAGGTTCTTCAATCTGATTAAAGTTACCTAGATAAGTCCAATAACAAATGGTTGGATAATCCAATTATCCATCATCCTTTACTAATATCAATAAAAGCACCCTGCTTTGGCAGAACCTACACTTTATTGAAACTAGCATTGAAGACTGTTGTTTATTAGAACGCGTTTTAGACTGTTCATACCTTTAGGCTTTTCCAATCCAATTGAAAAATGTTTATTTGAATAAAACTTAATAAGTCATACTTGGATAATCTAATTATCCAATCATGTCCCACTAAACATAAATAAAGGCACCCAACAATGACGTGACCTGCACTTTATCTATATCAAGTTAGACGTTATTACTTATTGGAAGGTATGATTGTCAGGCTTGAGGGATTTCAATTTTCTTATTGTTCATTACCGACTTTCATTAAACGCTTTAACGTAAAATAAAACCCCAAAACATGCAATCAAAAATGTGAGATGGTTATGGTCTTCCTAGAAAATAAAATAAAATAAAATAAACCTAAGGGAACTATGGTGCCTTGACTTCATGAAGTCCTACTTCTTAAAACCACCATCCTCTTGGAGTCACCACTCCTTTGTTCCTTTCAAGGTCATACCCATCAAGAGTCACCATGCTAGGTTTCTTCTAGGTCTCCACCTTATTGGCTTCTTCCAGATTACAATGTAATAAAGAAACTCGTTATACACACGAGCAAAAGGTTGAGAGAAGAAATTCAAGAATAGAGAAAGACACAGCACGCAGGCTGTATTTAAAATAAAAAAATCTAAGACCATAATCATTCACCGCTGGATGTGTTAATTAATCAATTAATAAAGTGATTAATTGTATTTAAAATAAAATAAATTTTAAAACACATAATTAAACACGCGGGGTCATTAAAGGAAAACTACGCAAAAAAGTTTGGCGGTTCCATTGACTGTTCAACGGATAGGGTCAATGGGAGGCTACCCTTTATAGGGTGTCGAGTAGCGTTCCAACCCAAAAATTTAGTACTGTAATCAGGTTAGTTCCCAAGAAAGAGAGGTGGGTCTGGTGTGACCGCTTAAGTACCAAGTCTTTCCTAGCCAAAATGTCCAACTGACCGTTAACAGCTCAAAATATTTGGATATGATTTCAAACAATTTGAAATCCTAATTTTAAGTTTCAACTCTTGAATTATAAATTTTAGAACGGCTAAGGTTTAACTTTTAAACTTTATCTTTTGACCCCAACAACTATCCTAAAATAAGAATAGTCAAGGTTTAACTTTTAAACCTTATCTCTAGAGTTCAAAATATTTTATTTTGAATCCTATTAAATTTGATAAAGATCTTATCTTTAATTTGCAACTTTTGCAAATCCTATCAATTTTATTAAGGATTAAATATTTGATTTTAAAATTATTAAATTTAATAAAGATCTTATCTTCTATTTGTAACAATTACAAATTATATTAAATTTAATTAATATAAATCAATTTGTAACTCCTACAAATCACATTAATTTTTTTAAAAATCATATACAATGTAAATCCTATTAAAATTAATAAGAATAAATTATTTAAATTTGTAACTCTTACAAACTTTAAATTTAACAAACATTTAAAATTTGATTTGTAACTTTTATAAATCAAAAATATAATATTAAAATCAAATATCTTATTTGTAACATTTACAAATAAATAAAATACCACGATGGCTAGGTTTCAACTTTTGAATCCTAGTTTTCATTACGGTTAGGGTTTAACTCTTAAACTTTCTAAACACAATCTCGCATGAACAATTCATATTAGAAAGAGAAAGCATATAGACATACATTGCATACAACCCTTGATTTCAATTTAATTAAACGAACATAAAATTAACATGCCTTATAATTAGAACACATATAAAACAATCACCATTGCAACATACAACATGTTCATATAATAAAGCACATCCTAAAAAATATGTTCTTTAATTAAAATGTTGAGAAAAATGATCAATATACACAAAACAAAATTAAATTGATACTAACTTTCAAAAAGATGCAACCTTTGCAACATATCTCGTAAAAAATGCAACCTTTACATAATATTTCAATAAAAATGTAACCTTTGAATCATATCTAAGGAAAGAGGCAACCTTTGCAAAAAGATTCAACCTTTACAATTCTTTTCATAAAAGAAATTTTTTTCACATGTTTTTTAAACAAATATTTACCCAAAACACGGTTTTGCAACCAGGCTCTGATACCACTGTTAGGGAATCCCTAGTGTATGAGTAGCGGAAATACAAGGATTCCCATAGGATTTACAAAGCGCCGTGTTACAGAAGACGTTTGATTGTATTAAAACAACAAACTCCTTATATAGGAATCGTAGTGACTTCAGGTCAAAGGACTACATATACCATTATCATATTGAGAATCGTTTATGACATTCATGTAATGATCCATGCAACGTTCTCATGGTGGGTCTGTCCAGTACATCATTACTCTTAATGTGTACCCGTGTGAAGACTTGATATTATTTATATCCATGATCTGTGAGATCAGATCATCAGTACCTTCACACACTAGTCTTAATGTATTTACATGTCCCCACGTAAATACTTGACTAGGGACATTTTAGGAATAACTCTCATATGACCTATTACTCCAAGGATAAATAAAGGTTATTAAACTATTTAACAAAAAATGACTTATTCAAAATGATTCATCCTATATAGGCTTTTAATGCATATTTCCAACAAAAAAGACTCAAACTATTCAGATTTGACAATGGAAAAGAGAAGGAGAAGGTAGAGATGAAAGGAAGAAAAGAGGAGGATGGAGGATGGAAAAGAGGAAAGGAAGGGGAGGCCACTCCAAGGGGAGATAACTCCCTTAGAACTCGCCACCAAGAGGGAGGAAATCCCTTGGATGAGAGCTTGCTAGAGGTCACTCTAACCTAGAGAGAAGGGAGAGCTTCTCTCATTAAAAACTCACTTAGAAGTGTGAAATTCTCAAAATGGCATTCAAGTGTGTCAAATTACAAAAGGAGAGCACCTTTTATAGTGCCATAAGGAATTCAGCCAAGGGAATCCCTCATGGGCCTCTCTATGATTCCTAGGCCCAATAGTGCAAATGGAAAAGAGTATGGCCTATACATGGCCCAAAGTGAGTATACATGGCCCAAAAGTGGCCCTATTGACCTTGCAAGGCCCAAATAAACCCTATAAGCCTAGAGAATCTAACTAAGAAGTATATTACAAGTAAAGTATGAATAGATCCTCAAGGATTCTTCATTGGGCTTGGGCCCACTCAAAACTAGGAAGGAAGATAAGGCCCGATGTATGCTCTCTTTGGCCTTTTTGGTCTTGGCCCTTGTGAGAGGACCTTTGTATGCTTCAAGTCCTTTCTCTAGGATGGTGTGAGGGTCTTCCCTTATTGTGTCCTCATTATGCTCCCCCTCTTCGAAAGGATTTGTCCTCAAATCTAAGGCATCATCCTCTTCATCTAAGTCAAAGGGAGACAAATCTGAAATATTAAAGGAAGCACTCACTCCATAATTGCCTGGCAAATCAAGGACATAAGCATTATTATTCATTTTCTTAATGATTTGGAAAGGCCCATCACCTCTAGGGTCGAGTTTGGATTTGTGTAAGTTTGGAAATCTCTCCTTTCAAAGGTGTAACCAAACCCAATCTCCAACCTCAAAGGTGATATCCTTTCTCTTCTTATTGGCACAATGAGCATAGTGTTCATTCTTAGTTTGAATTTGGTTTTTAACCTTCTCATGAAAATCTTTGATAAATTTGGCCTTTGCCTCTCCATCCATATGAAGGATAGAATCAGAAACCTCAATAGCCAAAAGGTCCAAAGGAGTGAGAGGGTTAAAACCATAAACAACCTCAAATGGACTATGCTTGGTTGTGGAGTGTTGTACCCTATTATATGCAAACTCAATATGGGGCAAACACGCATCCCAAGATTTAATATTTTTAAGCACTAAGACCCTAAGAAGTTGAGAAAGGGTCCTGTTTACTACCTCTATTTGTCCATCCATTTGAGGATGACAAGTAGTGGAAAAGAGAAGCTTTGTTCCTAGCCTTGACCAAAGAGTTTTCCAAAAATGGAATAGGAATTTGGTGTCCCTATCAGAAATTATGGTTTTAGGAACACCATGAAGTCTTACAATCTCTTTGAAAAAGAGTTTAGCAATATGACTAGCATCATCTACCTTGTGACAAGGGATAAAGTGAGCCATCTTACTAAACCCATCCACAACCACAAAGATAGAATCTATTCCCCTTTGGGTCTTAGGCAATCCCAGCACAAAATCCATAGATATATCAAGCCAAGGAGCAGTGGGTGTTGGTAAAGGAGTATATAAACCACTAGACGAAAGTTTTGATTTTGCTTTTCTACACACAATACACCTAGCACAATGTTTTTGGACATGTTTTTTCATTTTTGGCCAATAGAAGTGTTCATGTAATATGGATAATGTTTTATCTCTTCCAAAATGGCCCATTAAGCCTCCCTCATGGCTTTCCCTAAGCAAAAGATATCTTAAAGAACTTCTAGGAATGCAAAGTCTATTGGTTTGAAGAGATAGCCATCTAAAATGTAGAAACCTTTATGAGATGAAGAAGTGGAAGATGAGTTGAAAATGTTTGAAAAATCAAGGTCATTTGGATACAAATACTGAATCTCATCAAGTCCAATAACTTTGTCTCCTAGAGAGGTTAGCAAAGAGTGCCTCCTAGATAAAGCATCAGCCACAGTATTGGATTTTCCATTTTTATACTTGATGACATAGGGAAATTGTTACAAATACTCAACCTACTTAGCATGCCTCTTATTTAGCTTATGATGCCCTTTAATTAATTTGAGGGATTGATGATCACTATGTATGACAAACTCTTTGGGAATCAAGTAGTGTTCCCAAGTTTGTAGGGCTCTAATTAAGGCATAAAATTCTTTATCATATGTGGGATAATTGATGGCTACCCCATTAAGCTTTTCACTGAAGAAAGCAATGGGGTGACCCTCTTGTAAAAGAACAGCTCCTATACCCACATTAGATGCATCACACTCAAGCTCAAATGTTTTGGAAAATTTTAGAAGTGATAAAATTAGAGCATAAGTGAGGTGATCTTTGAGATCTAGGAAAGCTTTTTCTTGCCTTGGCCCCCAAATAAAAGGAACATTCTTTTTCACAATTTCATTCAAAGGGGAGGCTAAGGTACAAAAATCTTTCATAAATCTCCGATAAAAACTGGCAAGACCATGGAAACTTCTTATGTCACTCACATTTTTGGGTGTTGGCCAATCTTGGATGGCCTTTACCTTGGAGTGATCTACCTCTACACCTTTTGAACTAACTACAAATTCAAGAAAGACAATGCTATCCATGCCAAAAGAACATTTTTCAAGGTTTGCATAAAGATTATTTGTTCTTAAGGCAAGCATAACTTGTCTAAGATGGTTTAGATGAGAGGTCATGGTCTTTGAATAGATTAAAATGTCATCGAAATAGACCACAACAAAATGCCCAATGAAATACCTTAAAACATGATTCATGAGTCTCATGAATGTGCTTGGTGCATTAGTCAAACCAAAAGGCATAACTAACCACTCATATAATCTAAGTTTGGTTTTAAAAGCGGCTTTCCATTTATCTCCTTCCTTGATTCTTATTTGGTGATAGCCACTTTTAAGATCAATCTTGGAAAATATTGTAGAACCACTAAGCTCATCAAGCATATCATCAAGTCTAGGTATAGGATGCCTATACTTGATGGTGATGTTATTGATGGCCCTACAATTGGTGCACATTCTCCATGAACCATCCTTTTTAGGAACAAGTAAAACAGGTAAAGCACATGGGCTTAAACTCTCTCTAATCCAACCCTTAGAAAGTAGTTCATTCACTTGATTTTCAATTTCAAGGCTTTCGTTAGGATTACATCTATATGCAGGCCTATTAGGTAAACTAGCACCAGGAATTAAATCTATTTGATGTTCAATGCCCCTAATAGAAGGTAAGCCTTTTGGGATGTCTTTTGGAAAGAGGTCTTTAAATTTATTTAATATATTTTGAATCCCTTTGGGCAAAGGAGGAGGAAGATTGCCGATTGAGCACAAGGAAGTGCTAGGGATGTCTTTTCAATACATGATCAAGCATTGTTTATGTGAAAGCATAGCATGTTTCACATCATATTTAGTGGCCAAAAGGTTGGCACTAGAGTCATCACAGACAATAACTCCTTTTCCTTTATCTTATTTTTTATTTTTCTTAATTTTTCCTAGATGAGTTGAAGAAGATCCTAACTCTTTATCTCTTTTAAGCTTCATTTGTAGTTGATCTTTAGCTACTTGTTGTGGAGTTAGGGGGTGGAAAACTATCTTCTTACCATCTAGTTTGAAAGTGAGGGTGTCAGTGAACCCCTCATAGATGACCTTCCTATCAAACTGCCAAGGTCATCCTAGCAATATATGAGTTGCCTCTATAGGTACTACATCACAATTAACTAGATCTTTATATGTGCCTATGGTGAAATTTATTAAGACTTGCTTATTAACTAACATCTCTCCCTTTTTCATTTAACCATTGTAACTTATAAGGTCTAGGGTGATCTATTAGTTCTAAACCCATCTTATGCACTAGTCTTTGACTTACAACATTAGCACAACTCCTACTATCCACAATGAGAGAACATAATTTGTCATTTATGTAACATCTTGTATAAAAGATGTTCTCTCTTTGTGTAGTATCATCTAGCTTAACATGACTACCAAGTAATCTACTAATCATGTAAAGCTCACCATCATCCCCTAAAATATGCTCACTATCATATGAATCACTACTTGAGTCATCACTAGAATAGTGAGAATCAGAATTAGACTCTGATTGACTTGAGTAGGTTCCATTATTTTTCAAAACCATGGTTCTTTTTGTAGGACAGTCAGAAGCAATATGACCTCTACCAAGGCATTTAAAACATTTAATGGTAGATGATCTAGAGGATTGAGATTTAGATGTGGATTCATGCTTTTCTCTTTGATTCCTAAAAACTTTCCCATTTTTATGCAACTCACTTTGAGGTTTGGAAGATGAAGTGCCCACTTCCCTCTCCCTAGGGTTTCTATCAAACTTACCCTTAGTATCTTGTCCTACCCATTTAGATTTATAGGCTTTATTCTCCCCACTATAGGCTTCTCTCTCTTTGAATTGGCTCTCTACCTTAGTGCATTGGTGAAGTAGTTCTTTAATGTCTATATGTGGAAGGAGTTCTACTCTATTCTTAATGTTCCTATTAAGGACATGCAAGAACTTATGCATTAGGGTTTCCTCATCTTCTTCTAGGTTTGCCCTAATCATAGTGACATGTTTCATTACAGTCGTGGTTCCGTCAAATTAGTACATTAAAATTAATTAATGTAGTACTAGGGTGTCAACCTAGGTCGTTCTCTCAAGGATCAACACAAAAATTTAGGAAACTCAAGTTCAAAATTAATTTTTACAAACAAAAAATTCAACAAACATACAATTACAATTGGGGGGGGTTTGATTGATTGGTTGTTACAATAAAAATCAAAACAAAGGAAATATAGGATTTGAAACAATAAATAACAAGCAATTGATTTTCTTGGAGTATTGTAATTAAATTTATCCTTGGTTCACTAAAGATAATTTGTACACTTTTATTACTGTTGATTTCTTAGCTCAATTTGAATTAATCAACTAAGCGTATTTTTTAATTCATAATTCCTTTACTTTCATTTAAAAATGAATATTTTAATCAAGCATCCTAATTAAGCAAAAGGAGTCAAGATCGTAAAATCTAGGAATTATTGAGCATATGTAAGAACATCGCCTACATACACAATCTTTTCTCAAATTATGGAATTAAGCAAACCATAATTATTAAAAGTGATTATGAAAATATTCATTAAACATGCATATTTCCTTAATCCATTTTAATTTAAAATCTTATTTTATTCCATTTGAATAATTAAACTGATTAAGCATACAAATTTAATTAAATAAAATGGAATTAAATAAGCAGAGTAAGATTATGAAGAAATAAACAATAATAAAAGCATACTATATTAAAAACAAGAACCTCAAAATTATATTACAATATTCTCCAAGAAAATCAATCTAGGGGTTTTAGCCCTCCATAATTAAAACAAACTGAAAATAAAAAGAACCTAACCCGGAAATGAAGAACTGAAGGAAGAAGAAGAAGAAACGGAGAAGAAAAAGAGGAAGAACAAATGGTTTCTCTAAAGGAATGGTGTAATATCCCGGATTTTTTTAAAAAGAAATAAATTTGTTGGAAGAGGATAATTAGTTATTTATGGTTAAATAATTATGGGAGAATTTATTAGACATTAGAGGTGAATTATCGGTAAATTAAAATTTACCGAAACCGGGTGATTTAACGGATAATGTGGGACCCACTTAGTCGAAATTAATATTTGATGGGTCTAGAGTGTCTAGAAAATTATGTGTGGATTATTTAATGTCCCAAAATATTAGAAATACCTAAATTAAGATTTTTGGGGATTATTGGTGATTTATGCAAACCGGATAAGCTGAAAATTGACCCGATTAAAATATGGGTGTCGGACTAAGTATCTCCGATTGAGATGCCGTTGGTTAGGACTGTGAAGAATATTATTAGGAATCCGAATATATATTCGGAATAATTTTTAGATAAGGTATTGAGCCCGAATAGGGATCCTGTTTATTATAAAACGGGAAATGTTTTAATGAGGGATCAAGTTATAACTTATTTCCTTCTCCCTCTTTTATTTTCACGTATGGCTTCTCCTCCCTTCCCCTAATTTTTGCCATTCCCTTCTCCCTTACACAAACACTCTCTTCTCTTCTCTTCCTCCCAAAACCTAAGAAAGGAAATTAGTGTACCTTTCTCCTCCTTTATTTTTGGTTACTATCTTCAAGCTTGGAGGAGATGATGTTGAAAGGAAGCTCTCCTTTTCCCTATTGGATTTTCATCACCATCTCCCTCTCTTGGAAGCCCATTATGGTTTCTTGGCTTAAGGTATGTTACCCTCCATTTTGATGAGCTTAAGCCTTAGGTTTTGAGTCTTACTTGCTTGGGAGAGTGGTATATGTATGGGTTTAGGAATGGGAGCCATTTTTGTGTAAAACCCAAAGGTGGGGTGTGGTTTATATGTGTTTTTGGATGGGTGTAAAGGGGTATACGAAAATTGCAAGATTAGAGATGGAAGATAATGGTTGTTAGTTGTGATTGCTTGATTTTAATGATACTCTAACCCTAGGATTTGGGGAAACGGGTAATAATGCCATGAAAAATGATTTTTTAGTGAAAACCCATGATAATGTGTGTGTGGGTGTTGTTAATAATGGAGATTGATGGTTATTAGAAATGGTTATTGAGTTTTGATGAAAAACCCTAAGTATGATAAATTGGGGGTTTTAGCTAAATAGGTGATTTGGGTGATTTTTGATGCCTTAGAATGATTTTATATGAGGAGATGAATGTTTGAAGTATTGGTGTTGATTATTGAGGTTTGGGAGATGAATATTTGATTTGGTGGAGTCTTAGGCCTTGATGTATGCCATTTAGGAATTGTTGATTGATGATGGCTTAAGTGAAGCTAAGATAGCTTATAATGAATTTGAGTGACAATGATGGCAAATGGATGATTTATATGAAGATTAGATGCCATATGAATAAGGGATATGATTTTGTTGTTGTTGGGTGTGGTTAGCCCTTTTGAAACCTAGAGAATCTTGGTTTTGGGAAAGGAATTCCTGAAGCCTAACACGAGTATGAGAATAGGTATTTTAACAAGTCTAAGAGTTGATATTGGGCTTTAAGAGATAATGCCTTGTAAGGGCTTATTAATTGCATGTGTATATGTGTGCAATATGTAGATTCAATGTCAAATGATGAAGCAGAGCATTCGGAGCATTGGAATCATGGCTCTTCTCTCGAGGTAGGAGAGGAGTTTACATTTTAACTGCATGAGTGAAAAATTATTAATTATGTTTATGTGTGAACTCATGCAATGTCTTGCCATGAATGTATTAAATGTTTGAATTGATGAAGTGATGAATGATAGGCTGGGAAAATTATTGAATTTTAGAAATTCTATATATATAGATATGAGATGATGATGAATGGTTAGTGGTCCCTTGATGGGAATTGATGCATTGTAATGAAAGACCGATATTGAAATGAATTATAGATGGTTTGGGTCATATTGTAGTTCTCAAAGTGTATTTTTAATGCATAATCATGGAAGTGAAGGGGTCAAATAGAGTTTTATGTGATTTTTAAGGCATGGGATAGTCCAAATAACTTATATGCATAGTTTATGACTTGTAGAAATTGGAATGGGCCAATTCTATTGAGAATTGACCCTTGAGTTGGCCAAAAATGTTTTAAATTGGGTTAAACACATTTATACGCATAAGTCACTCATTTTAAGGAATTTTTGAGTGAGGTCGGTGGTCACGCGTCACAAATGATGTGTACCTGTTAGGGTTAAAATTCTGTAGCGTTTGGAATTCGTTAGAGGGAGATATGGTAGTTAGAAGTTTGAAAAATCAGCTTTTTGGGGCATTTTTCTGCATAATACTGCCTCGAATCGATTCAGAATAGTGCATGAATCGATTCATGACTTTCTGGAAGTGTGTGAATCGATTCACACAAGTTTTGAATCGATTCAAAGCTTTCTGTAAGTGAATGAATCGATTCATAGGGGCTTGAATCGATTCATGGCCCTGTTATGGCCACTGTCATGCTGTTTTTCCAACTGGTCTATTTTCTTTGCTGTTTTTGGCCCGTTTGGTGACCTTAATGACGTTTTTAGCCTACGACTTCTTCATGAAAGTCGTAGATAATTATGTTGCGGAGGTGTGAGAATTATTATCACATTAATTGGAGTTTTTTTAACTCTCATTAGGCATAAAACACCAGACCTACTGCGTCACAAAATTCAAATTTAAGAGGGTTTTGAACCCAACTTTTTATGGTGGTCAAATTGGGACTAATAGGTGATATTTATGACATGTCCCATTATTATTAAGACTAAAAGTGAGCTTTTCTCATGTCTTAGATTGAAAGTTAACATGGGCTTATATTTACTTAAAACCCCTTTATCATATAAAAATAAGAGATTGTATTAGGGGTAATGATGGGTGATGTTGTTGATCAATCCTTTAAATAAGGATGATTGTTATTATAGATGATTGTGAATGTCATTGAGTTGATACAAGCATAGGCTTGTATGTGTGGTTTGAATTACATTTGTGAATTATTGTGAGTACCACACTAATATGTAAGACAATGGTGATGAATAATGAGATGAAAATCCACTAAATGAATGCGTGGTAATATTTATGAATGATATGTAATGATGTGATGCCATTGTGGTTGATTGCAAGTATCAACTTGCATGTATGATATTAAAAATATGTAAAATGTGTTGTAATGAAATGCCACACTTAAAACTTGAAAGCAATGGCTAAAAGCAACAATGATAAAATCCACTAAGGTGTATATGGTGATGTTGGTGATTATGATGATGATGATTGATGAGTGGCATGATAGGATGCATAGTTTGAGAATGCATTGATTGGCATTTGCATCCATGGCATATCATACGCTGCTTATATGGAATGTTAGGGGTTCCAATAGGCAAGCCCAGTGGGAGGGCGACCCAGTGCACGGGTAAATTATTGATGTTCCCTAGTGATTTTGGGAATCACGAAGCTGCCCTTAGATTGGTGGCGAGGCACCCTATATGACAGGCCCTGTGGGCGGCGACTCTGTGATGAGCAAGTTACCTCGGTGTCTGACGGGGCACGGCTCTCTCAATGTGTGTTCGGGAGAGGCCCGTAGCACTTTTGACAAGTGAGGCCACATTGTTGATCCGCAAGTCACGGGGTGACTAGGGCTACAGATGGGCGATAGCGGTTTGGTACCAGTAAAATATGATGTTGAGCATGCATGAATTAAGATATAAGTATACACTTTTACTACTGCAGTAGGGGCATAGTAGCACACCTATGCTTGACCCACAATTTGGTGTTTATTCCCACAGTCGGATCCGCATTTGTTGTTGATTATTCCATTGTGCATATGCATTAGCCATAAGAGCATTTGCATATAGCATGAAGATATGCCAGAATATGATGATGATTGATGATGATTGAGATGGTGGTAGGGTGTTGATGAGATGGGTAATTAAATACCTAAAAGACCACATATGATTAATAAATGATACGAATATATCTAAAACGATGTTGAAGATGACGATATGTGTGTTATGGCCCATTATGATGTTGGGCATGATTGGTTATGATTGATGATTATGATGATAGCCCGTGGTGGCTTTGAGAAAAGACTGGAATGGTCGATATTGATAATGTTGGCTTGTTATGGCGTTGGGATAGATGTGTATATGCTTGCTTTGCTATGAATTAATGGGTGAATACATATATGTATATTGTGAAATGAATAGATTATGATGATTATTGATGTGTTTAGCAAAGCATACATGATGTTGATATGCATATGCACATAATTTCAATTGTATTCATATCGTCATTTGAAATGTATAACTCACTCTCCCATATGGTCTACTTTTTAGTATTGATGCAGGAAAACCATGGGACGAGAATGTTTATGAAGTAAAGTTTTTGGGAAGGTAAATAGTGGTAATGGAATGCCTTGGCCGGCAGCGTCTGTAAATTATTGAGTTATGTATGAAATGAATATTATGATGTAGTTGATTATTGATATTGATAGATGTAATGTAAATGACGATGTAAGTAGATGACTTATTGGCATTTGGGGTATTTGACCTCATACACACTTGATAAATAAATTGATGTTTATTATGTATTCCTCTAGGGATGAACAAGTATTAGTGATATGCGAAATTGAGGTTAAACTGATATGGTCAATTATCGGATATGGGTATTAGAGATGTATGATGCATGACCATATAGATATGTATATACATATATTTTAGGCATTGCATGCTCATGTGATTATGTAAAATGATAATGGTTGTCTATTAGGCTTATGATATGCCTTTGCATGCTTTGTCGAGCCTTTTCTCATATCTCCATATATGGGACTAGGCGTGTGCCCAGTATATACATTCTTCTTCCGCTGTAAACTCTGTTATTTTGTATACCGTTATGGGCAAACTATATACCGATCCAGTTATAGGTTATTAAATCTCACTCTTTGGTTTTCTGTGATTTAGGTCTTGATGTGATCATGGTGATGTCTTGGAAATATTTCAAACGCGAAAAATTTATTCGTATTTTTATTAATTATTTGTTTTGATTACATCGGGATTCGGGTCCGGAAGACCGAGGGTGTTTCAAGCTGGTATCAGAGCGTATTTTGCTCTGAATTAGATTTGTCATTAGAGTATGATTACTCAGCATTGAAATTGATATCATGGATGATTAGAGCATGATTTCTCAATATTGAAACATTTTGGTGATCATGGAATATGGTTGTTCTGCATAGATTTAAGAGTGATAACTATGTAGAGGATGATGACATGTTAAGGTATTGATTGCCCTATATGGATTTGTGAATGACTAATTGTCTAAGAATTTTGAATTGATTATAAGGGCATTATTGCTTATTGAGGATTATTGTGAATCATTAAAGTTGAGTTGTGATTGATGCTCATTGAGGACACTTTATGAGATTATGATTCAGAAGATATGATTGATGTTTATGGGAGTATGCCCTTTATCACTGAAGTTGTATGATACACTTGTGGAGCATAGTTACTCATTGGCAAACTAAATGATTCATGGGATTGAATATATATATGGGTGAATTTCTCATGGGATAAATATGGTTGTTTATGTAAGTCCAGCCAAGTTCCTTACACTATTTCCTTCGAATGATGAATACATTGATATTATGCATTTGAATATTGATATATTGAGTATGACTTAAATTAACGATGAATTTATACCATGTGTGATCATGGATATAATATGTTAAATATGAATTGATTTGATGATTGACCTATGTCGTATGTTGATTACGGATAGGAGATATTAAATGTGAATTGATATAGTAGTAGGCCATGAATGGTGAGACCATGTATATATATATATATATTAAAATGCAATTATTTGCTTAGGTCTCTTGTATAAATTAAAAGGTGACTTATAGCCGTGGAATGCTCATGGAATATGAAATTGTATTGGCACATGATTAGGGTTGGACTCGGTTTCATGTTTATGAACCGAGTGAACGATTGATTTAGTTGTGACCCATTAAGTGTGGTAACCCCGGATAACCCAATGTGATCTTGTAAGATCGAACCTTTTAGGATTAAACCCTATGGTGGTCTAGGCTCTACAATGTTTCTATGAGCCATGCTTATTGACTTTATGTGTTGTGGAAGTATTCCACGAGGGGTACTAGGCGACCCTTGAATTTTCTAAGCCTAATGACAACTTAAATCTTGTGAACGATTGAGCCGTAGTGAAATAAAATATGAAATGAGTTGTTGAGGCTAGAGCCGATGTGTAATTGGATTAGAAGGGTAAACGTAAACCCCTAAGTATTTGGTGAAGAATGATGTTGAATTCGGGGTATGACTTAGCATTGGCTATGATGAAGATTTTATGGTAAGATTTTGGGCTAAATTGTATGCCCGTAATGTTATGAACATTAGATTGATTATGAATTACGGTATGATGTAGAGGTAATGTATGTGAACATGAGCTAGTGAATGAAGTTTAATCCTGTAAATGCCTCCCTTTTTGCTTTGGAAAGAAATTATATTGGTGATAGAAACCACGTACCGATGTGACACAATGTGAATCGTATGTCCAGTACATGGACTTTTGCTATGATAAATGAGGGAATCCACTAGTGTAGAAGATTATTATATGATTGTAGACCTTATTTTAACCTTGGAAGCATATATTTGATATAAGTTTGGTGAATTGATTAGGCTTGAATCGAATTATAGCCGACAATGTTCGGATTAAACAAATGATTTCTAAGTTACTCGACTATGATTTCGGGATGGACGAGGTCCAATGGTGGGGTGATTACCCTATGATGATTAGAAATCTATGGTTGATATGTCAATATATGGTTATGATGATAGATGATTGATAAATTATATGGCATGATTTACGCCACATCCTGATTAGATGATGATATGATATGAGTGTATTATTCATGGGCTTGTGTGACTTTTTACGAAGTCTCATGTATGGGGACACGTTATTTGAACTAATATGGATAATGTGAGAAATGGGACGTGAAGGTACTTACCCTGATATGTCTTTACATGCCATAGGCATTGTGGCAACGTGCACTTGTACGCCGATCTTATGTGTTTGTGGTAACCACTACGGGATTGGGTCGCCTTCCGGTATGTCAGATGCAGCAACACATAGACCAGGCAAGTGTAGTGTTGTAACTGCTTATGGTGAATGTATTGAACCTATCCGGTGGTACTGGATAAGAATGTGAGAGTTATGATGAACCAACTTAAGAACTGAAGAGTGGTGATTCGTTTTGAATATATAAAATTTTATGCTTGAATAAAGGAATGATGTTGATCATGTCCTGCTGGACTTTAGGAAGTCCGATATTATTTTCCCGATGTCGTTGAATTCTATTGATGCGTGGCCAAAGTATGGCCTTACGGTATATGGCGACGTTGAACTTCGAGGACGAAGTTTCTTTTTGGTGGGGTGGATTGTAACATCCCAGATTTTTTTTAAAAGAAATAAATTTGTTGGAAGAGGATGATTAATTATTTATGGATAAATAATTATGGGAGAATTTATTAGACATTAGAGGTGAATTATCAGTAAATTAAGATTTACCAAAACTGGGTGATTTAACGGATAATGTGGGACCCACTTAGTCGAAATTAATATTTGATGGGTCTAGAGTGTCTAGAAAATTAAGTGTGGATTATTTAATGTCCCAAAATATTAGAAATACCTGAATTAAGATTTTTGGGGATTATTGGTGATTTCTGCAGACCGGATAAGCTGAAAACTGACCCGATTAAAATATGGGTGTCGGACCAAGTATCTCCGATTGAGATGTCGTTGGTTAGGGCTGTGAAGAATATTATTGGGAATCCAAATATATATTCGGAATAATTTTTAGATAAGGTATTGAGCCCGAATAGGGATCCTGTTTATTATAAAACGGGAAATGTTTTAATGAGGGATCAAGTCATAACTTATTTCCTTCTCCCTCTTTTATTTTCACGTATGGATTCTCCTCCCTTCCCCTAATTTTTGCCATTCCCTTCTCCCTCACACAAACACTCTCTTCTCTTCTCTTCCTCCCAAAACCTAAGAAAGGAAATTAGTGTACCTTTCTCCTCCTTCATTTTCAGTTACTATCTTCAAGCTTGGAGGAGATGATGTTGAAAGGAAGTTCTCCTTTTCCCTATTGGATTTTCATCACCATCTCCCTCTCTTGGAAGCCCATTATGGTTTCTTGGCTTAAGGTATGTTACCCTCCATTTTGATGAGCTTCAGCCTTAGGTTTTGAGTCTTACTTGCTTGGGAGAGTGGTATATGTATGGGTTTAGGAATGGGAGCCATTTTTGTGTAAAACCCAAAGGTGGGGTGTGGTTTATATGTGTTTTTGGATGGGTGTAAAGGGGTATACGAAAATTGCAAGATTAGAGATGGAAGATGATGGTTATTAGTTGTGATTACTTGATTTTAATGAAACTCTAACCCTAGGATTTGGGGAAATGGGTAATAATGCCATGAAAAATGATTTTTTAGTGAAAACCCATGATAATGTGTGTGTGGGTGTTGTTAATAATAGAGATTGATGGTTATTAGAAATGGTTATTGAGTTTTAATGAAAAACCCTAAGTATGATAAATTGGGAGTTTTAGCTAAATAGGTGATTTGAGTGATTTTTGATGCCTTAGAATGATTTTATATGAGGAGATGAATGTTTGAAGCATTGGTGTTGATTATTGAGTTTTGGGAGATGAATATTTGATTTGGTGGAGTCTTAGGCCTTGATGTATGCCATTTAGGAATTGTTGATTGATGATGGCTTAAGTGAAGCTAAGATGGCTTATAATGAATTTGAGTGACAATGATGGCAAATGGATGATTTATATGAAGATTAGATGCCATATGAATAAGGGATATGATTTTGTTGTTGTTGGGTGTGGTTAACCCTTTTGAAACCTAGAGAATCTTGGTTTTGGGAAAGGAATTCCTGAAGCCTAACACAAGTATGAGAATAGGTATGTTAACAAGTCTAAGAGTTGATATTGGGCTTTAAGAGATAATGCCTTGTAATGGCTTATTAATTGCATGTGTATATGTGTGCAATATGTAGATTCAATGTCAAATGATGAAGTAGAGCATTCGAAGCATTGGAATCATGGTTCTTCTCTCGAGGTAGGGGAGGAGTTTACATTTTAACTGCATGAGTGAAAAATTGTTAATTATGTTTATGTGTGAACTCATGCAATGCCTTGCCATGAATGTATTAAATGTTTGAATTGATGAAGTGATGAATGATAGGCTGGACAAATTGTTGAATTTTAGAAATTCTATATATATAGATATGAGATGATGATGAATGGTTAGTGGTCCCTTGATAGGAATTGATGCATTGTAATGAAAGACCCATGTTGAAATGAATTATAGATGGTTTGGGTCATATTGTAGTTCTCAAAGTGTATTTTTAATGCATAATCATGGAAGTGGAGGGGTCAAATAGAGTTTTATGTGATTTTTATGGCATGGGATAGTCCAAATAACTTATATACATAGTTTATGACTTGTAGAAATTGGAATGGGCCAATTCCATTGAGAATTGACCCTTGAGTTGGCCAAAAATGTTTTAAATTGGGTTCAATGCATTTATACACATAAGTCAGTCATTTTAAGGAATTTTTGAGTGAGGCCGGTGGTCACGCGTGACAAATGATGTGTACTTGTTGGGGTTAAAATTCTGTAGCGTTTGGAATTCATTAGAGGGAGATATGGTAGTTAGAAGTTTGAAAAATCAGCTTTTTAGGGCATTTTTCTTCATAATACTGCCTCGAATCGATTCAGAATAGTGCATGAATCGATTCATGACTTTCTGGAAGTGTGTGAATCGATTCACACAAGTTTTGAATCGATTCAAAGCTTTCTGTAAGTGAATGAATCGATTCATAGGGGCTTGAATCGATTCATGGCCCTGTTATGGCCACTGTCATGCTGTTTTTCCAACTGGTCTGTTTTCTTTGCTGTTTTTGGCTCGTTTGGTGACCTTAATGACGTTTGTAGCCTCTGACTTCTTCATGAAAGTCGTAGATAATTGTGTTGCGGAGGTGTGAGAATTATTATCATATTAATTGGAGTTTTTTAACTCTCATTAGGCATAAAACACCAGACCTACTGCGTCACAAAATTCAAATTTAAGAGGGTTTTGAACCAAACTTTTTATGGTGGTCAAATTAGGACTAATAGGTGATATTTATGACATGTCCCATTATTATTAAGACTAAAAGTGAGCTTTTCTCATGTCTTAGATTGAAAGTTAACATGAGCTTATATTTACTTAAAACCCCTTTATCATATAAAAATAAGAGATTGTATTAGGGGTAATGATGGGTGATGTTATTGATCAATCCTTTAAATAAGGATGATTGTTATTATAGATGATTGTGAATGTCATTGAGTTGATACAAGCATAGGCTTGTATGTGTGGTTTGAATTACATTTGTGAATTATTGTGAGTACCACACTAATATGTAAGACAATGGTGATGAATAATGAGATGAAAATCCACTAAATGAATGCGTGGTAATATTTATGAATGATATGTAATGATGTGATGCCATTGTGGTTGATTGCAAGTATCAACTTGCATGTATGATATTAAAAATATGTAAAATGTGTTGTAATGAAATGCCACATGTAAAACTTGAAAGCAATGGCTAAAAGCAACAATGATAAAATCCACTAAGGTGTATATGGTGGTGTTGGTGATTATGATGACGATGATTGATGAGTGGCATGATAGGATGCATAGTGTGAGAATGCATTGATTGGCATTTGCATCCATGGCATATCATACGCTGCTTATATGGAATGTTAGGGGTTCCAATAGGCAGGCCCAGTGGGAGGGCGACCCAGTGCACAGGTAAATTGTTGATGTTCCCTAGTGATTCTAGGAATCACGAAGCTGCCCTTAGATTGGTGGCGAGGCACCCTATGTGGCAGGCCCTGTGGGCGGGTGGCTCTGTGATGAGCAAGTTACCTCGGCGTCCAACGGGGCACGGATCTCTCGATGTGTGTTCGGGAGAGGCCCGTAGCACTTTTGGCAAGTGAGGCCATGTTGTTGATTCGTAAGTCACGGGGTGACTAGGGCTACAAATGGGCGATAACGGTTTGGTACCAGTAAAATATGATGTTGAGCATGCATGAATTGAGATATAAGTATACACTTTTACTACTGCAGTAGGGGCATAGTAGCACACCTATGCTTGACCCACAATTTGGTGTTTATTCCCACAGTCGGATCCGTATTTGTTGTTGATTATTCCATTGTGCATATGCATTAGCCATAAGAGCATTTGCATATAGCATGGAGATATGCCAGAATATGATGATGATTGATGATGATTGAGATGGTGGTAGGGTGTTGATGAGATGGGCAATTAAATACCTAAAAGACCACATATGATTAATAAATGATACGAATATATCTAAAACGATGTTGAAGATGATGATATGTGTGTTATGGCCCATTATAATGTTGGGCATGATTGGTTATGATTGATGATTTTGATGATAGCTCGTGGTGGCTTTGAGAAAAGACTGGAATGGTCGATATTGATAATGTTGGCTTGTTGTGGCGTTGGGATAGATGTGTATATGCTTGCTTTGCTATGAATTGATGGGTGAATACATGATATGTATATTGTGAAATGAATAGATTATGATGATTATTGATGTGTTTAGCAAAGCATACATGATGTTGATATGCATATGTACATAATTTCAATTGTATTCATATCGTCATTTGAAATGTATAACTCATTCTCCCATGTGGTCTACTTTTTAGTATTGATGCAGGAAAACCATGGGACGAGAATGTTTATGAAGTAAAGTTTTTGGGAAGGTAAATAATGGTAATGGAATGCCTTGGCCGGCAGCGTCTGTAAATTATTGAGTTATGTATGAAATGAATATTATGATGTAGTTGATTATTGATATTGATAGATGTAATGTAAATGACGATGTAAGTAGATGACTTATTGGCGTTTGGGGTATTTGACCTCATACACACTTGATAAATAAATTGATGTTGATTATGTATTCCTCTAGGGAAGAACAAGTATTAGTGATATGCGAAATTGAGGTTAAACTGATATGGTCAATTATCGGATATGGGTATTGGAGATTATGATGCATGACCATATAGATATGTATATACATATATTTTAGGCATTGCATGCTCATGTGATTATGTAAAATGATAATGGTTGTCTATTAGGCTTATGATATCCCTTTGCATGCTTTGCCGAGCCTTTTCTCATATCTCCATATATGGGACTAGGCGTGTGCCCGATATACACATTCTTCTTCCGCTGTAAACTCTGTTATTTTGTATACCGTTATGGGCAAACTATATACCGATCCAGTTATAGGTTATTAAATCTCACTCTTTGGTTTTCTGTGATTTGGGTCTTGATGTGATCATGGTGGTGTCTTGGAAATATTTCAAACGTGAAAAATTTATTCGTATTTTTATTAATTATTTGTTTTGATTACATCAGGATTCGGGTCCAAAAGACCGAGGGTGTTTCAAGCGGGGTGCATTTTCAAGCTTGCAATCCTTCTTATTTATAGGAGAAGAAATGGTACCGGATACAATTAAAAATGGCGAGTGGAATGTTAGTGCGTAATTAATAATCGTTCAGTGCTGATTCCACTTTCATAATGCGTTATCTATTGTTTCTACTAGATGAATCGATTCATAAAGGGGTGGGAATCGATTCATCAAGGAAAATTTTGACCAAACTTCACGCAGGAATCGATTCCTAAGGGGTGGGAATTGATTCCCAAGCACATGAATCGATTCCCAGTGAGATTAATCGATTCCCAGGCCTTTGAAACTCCATGAATCGATTCCTAAGGGGGTGGGAATCGATTCCCAACTATATGAATTGATTCCCAGGGTGCATGAATCGATTCCTGGCTTTGATTTTATGTAGGAATCGATTCCTAGGTTGGTGAATCGATTCCCAGACCTGTTCTAGTGCTTTTCTTGTATTTTTGACCATTTTTTAAGGTGTGGCTTCTTCCATTTGACCTGTGGTAATTATTTTTCAATTGCAGGCTCAATCATACACTACAACACAAGAAAAAGATAACATTTATTAAAAATTAATCCTTAATTCATTTTAAAATCAAATATTAAATAAAGCTCAAATGATGAAAATATGTTAAAATGCAATATATTACACAATAAGTGATGGCAAATTATACACATTTAAAGTGAAGAATTAAGGATAAATTATGCATCATCACATAGCTATCTCTAAAGATTTGTAGTAGTCTTCTACACTCTTTGACCCTTGGGTGAGTCTATTTAGCTTTGCTAATAGCTCCCCTCTATAGTAACTAGGAACATAACGTTTTCTTAAAAGAGCTTTTAAATCCAACCAATCATCTATTGGTGGAAAATTATCTTTCTTTCTCTCTTTACACACTTGAGACCACCATACTAAGGCATAGTTTTGGAATAAGAGGGTGGCTATTCTAACCTTCTTTTCATCTTTTATTTGATGTGAGTTAAAGATTTGTTCTACTCTCATTTCCCATTTTAGATAAGCCTCTATGTCAGTCTTGCCATGAAATGGGGGAATTTCTAATTTGACTTCTCTTAAACCTATATCTTCTCTTTTATGCTTATGGTGTCTTCTTTGCCTAGGCTCCTCTTCACTATCACTATTATTATGCCTATGATTTCTTTGATTTCTATGTCTAGTTCTAGGGTTTTCATTATGCTCAAGATTTGTTAACCTAGCATTGATGTTATTCAAGCTATCCATTATGTTATGAAGCATAGTTTTATTCTCCCTATCACTAGAAGACATCTTTTAAGGTTGTCAAAGAAATTCAAGACACAAACAAAGGATGTGTAGACCAACTAGTCGAGGAGGATGAATGCAAAAGAAGTGAAAGAAAACACACAACAATCCTAAAATATGAATACTAGGTTTCTATCCTAAGGGAAAAACAAGATCCTAGGTTGTCTTTTACTATGTTAATCCTATGTTGCTTATGTAAGTCCTAGGTTTGGCTTTAACCTAAGTTGATTATGATTGTCCTAGGTTATTTCTAACAATTAACTAACCCTAGACAAAACTAACCAAATTTGGTTCACCAAGTAGTTAACCTAACAAAATTAGTTCAACTAACTAACCAACACCTAACAAACCCTAACTAGAAGTAGTTATTTAGTTATGGAAGTTGCAACAAAGTCTAACAACCCTAACCATCAACTAATTTGGTTATGATCTAGTTAAGAGCTAAACTAATTTCGGTTATGATTAGTTGAAGTAACTAGAATTAGTTCCAACCACTAACTAATTAACCTAATTAGTTAAGACAAACAACTAACTAACAACTATTAGTTATAACCAACAACTAATTAACTAAAAGAAATAACAACCAAATGCAAATTCTCTAGCTCTAACTAAAATTACCAAGGGTAAATGAAAGTTAATAGTGTCCAAATGTCCAATGTCCAAAGGTTTGTCCAAAATACAAGACAAAAACCTAATACACAAAACCTAAGAATTTGAAAATTTGCCTAAGTTCTACTAGTTACAAGGCTTTTGCTTCCTTTACAATTTTCTTCAAGCTCTTCCTTGATGTGTAAGCTCTACCTCACCTAGAAAAACAAGACAAGAAAACACTCCAAATGAAATTGTTAATAAATTCAACACAAAAATAAAACCTCACAAGTGTATCTTTCAAGTGTCTCCTCACAACTCTTACCCTTTCTTTTGGTGTCAAGTTCACCCAAGCAATTTACACTCTCACCTCATGTGTTCCAATATGCTACCCTCAAGGTTTTGAGAAGGGAATTATCAAGAGTTTGAAGAAAAGACAACTTCAAAGACAAAACTTGAGAAGGAAAAATGACAAATTAAAAATGCTTAAGAAGAAAAGGCTACTCAAAGTGGAAAATGTTTTTGGATTTTTGATTGACAAGACACTAAAGCAATAAATGTTCAAAGAATAAAGCTACACTATGGATAAGGATTTCGAAATTCAAGACAAAACTAGACAAACAAGAATCTCAAAATGCAATAACAAAAGGAAAGTACAACCTAAGCCTAGAGACTCTAAAGTTGCAATCACAATTTAAGCAAGTAAGGTTCAAATGTAACTATATGGAGACTTAGGCAAACAACTCAATTCAAGTACAAGGGAATTTCGAAATTGCTTTTGAATCTTGGTGTCTTACTTCACACTTTTTCTTAATGAGGCTTCTTTTTCTTTTTCAACACCCTTTTTAATTTTTTTAGGAGTATAGGGCTTTTGTTCTTCTTTTTCTCTTTTGAATACTTTCTTTTCTTTTTAATGCCTCTTGTATTTTACAATGCACACACCACTTAAAGAAATCCCTAAACCAAATGAAAGTTTGCCAAAACAAGTTCAAATGTCTCTTCTTGCTTAAGGAAAAATACTTGCAACCTTCTTCCAAAAGGAAAGGAAGGACTTGTTCAATTCTTTTTGACAAAATTTTCTTTGATGCAACAATATAAAAACCGAATATGAAATGAGTTCCTAAGGTGCATTCACAAACAAAATTAACCTAGAAAGAAACTAACAGTGAAAACTAACAATCCTAAAATGAGATGACTTTTGGAGGGTCTTAAAGTAAGACCTCCTAACAAGACAAGAATGGAAACTTTGGGAGATTAGTCAAGATGCTTAAACTAACTCCTATTCACACGGTTATGCACTTGCTAACAAGGAGAAATCAACACAAAGCCTAGAACACTAGACAAAGGTTCCACATGGCATACAACAACTAACTCCTATTTGGTTCTAACTACTAACTAACAATTGAACAAACTTATAACAACTAAGCAACAACCTATAACCAAGATACCAAAGTGCTAATTCTGAATTTTTATAAGACAAAGCAACAAGAAACCAAAACTCAAAAACAATATGCAAGAAATTGAAGAAATAGAAACAATTAACACAAAAACTCAAAAGAACATTAACTTTTTATGACTTTTCTACTTTAACATGGCATCAATAAAGCAAGTAGATGATATGAACATAAAATTCCAGCCAGCAAAACAAAGACAAAACTGAAACTAAAAGGAGGAAGAAGAGTAGAAAAGAACCTCCCAAGCTCAAGCGATACCAAATGATGTAGGAACTTCTTCTAACCTCTTGAAGAAGGGTGGATCTAGGGCACTCTTCCTCTTCTAGCCTCTTTAAACCTTGATCAATCTTTTTTCTTGTGGGAAAACCAAAATGGAACAAAGGGGAAAAGACTCAAACTATTCAGATTTGACAATGGAAAAGAGAAGAAGAAGGTGGAGATGGAAGGAAGAAAGGAGGAGGATGGAGGATGGAAAAGAGGAAAGGAAGGGGAGGCCACTCCAAGGGGAGATAACTCCCTTAGAACTTGCCACCAAGAGGGAGGAAATCACCTTGGATGAGAGCTTGTTAGAGGTCACTCTAACCTAGAGAGAAGGGAGAGCTTCTCTCACTAAAAACTCACTTAGAAGTGTGAAATTCTCAAAATGGCATTCAAGTGTGTCAAATTACAAAAGGAGAGCACCTTTTATAGTGCCATAAGGAATTTGGCCAAGGGACTCCCTCATGGGCCTCTCTATGATGCCAAGGCCCAAAGTGCAAATGGAAAAGAGTATGGCCTATATATGGCCCAAAGTGAGTGTACATGGCCCAAAAATGGCCCTATTGACCTTGCAAGGCCCAAATAAACCCTATAAGCCTAGAGAATCTAACTAAGAAGTATATTACAAGTAAAGTATGAATAGATCCTCAAGGATTCTTCATTGGGCTTGGGCCCACTCAAAACTAGGAAGGAAGATAAGGCTCAATGTATGCTCTCTTTGGCCTTTTTGGTCTTGGCCCTTGTGAGAGGACCTTTGTATGCTTCAAGTCCTTTCTCTAGGATGATTTGAGGGTCCTCCCTTATTGTGTCCTCATTAATATGTATCTTGTATAATATTGGTAATTTATGTTTCTCACCATTTTCCTTGTTTATGTGATGTAAATTTTGAACTTGAACAGATCTTCACTATGAATAATTTTCCTCAAATGATAGACTTGAGGATAAGACCTCAGTAGGAAGGACCAAGGAGATGAAGAGTACTAAATATGGTATAATTACCATTAGATTATCTCAGGTATTGTATTGCCTGATCCTCTAGGGGCACTTTCTTTTTTATTTTGAGCTAGACTAATTTTAGACCTTCGTGACACTGACCCTTTCCATGGGCACCCACCCTCACCCCCACCCCCGCCAGCTGATGAGGAAGACATGGAGAAAGCCTCCTCTGGGAACGACTCCACCATCGATGACGCTTAGATAGCTACAATTAACTTAATAGGATAATATGGGTAGTTTTTTAACGATGACTCTAGCCATGCCTGATGGTTAGTTCTTTTTGTTATACTATTTAGCTACTCACGTGATCTGTAGTCTATTTTGACATTAGTTGGCGTCTAATCGGTTAGGATTACTACTAACTAAGCATGTCTTTTGTATTCACAAAATCAAACTTATGTATAATTATGTATATATTTATATAAATGTTATACAACAAAGTATCTTTAATATATATATAGATAGATAGTATGTATGTCTAATTGTTTAAATATTTATGTAATTTTTTGTATTATTTAAACTTTGGTAATAACTAGGGATGTTATACAAATGGGTGTAATGTAGTAAAAACACTTATAAACTACTTACATGCTTTAGCAATGAGAGTGGATGGTGTCTATGGCTGTTGTTATTGCTACTGGGTAGAAGCTTGAGAAACTTACTTTTGTTGAGACACAACCTTGCTCTGTAGCTGTCTGATAGGGATATTATCATCAGAATCTGATGATTTCTCATAATTCTTTATGCCTTCAAGAACTGGCACAGACTTCTTAACAGGTGAGGGAGGAGCAACAAATTTTGGCTTGGCATCCAAAGGTGAATTTGAACTCTCAGATTCATCAGAATCATCTAAAACCAATCTTCTAGATTTCTTGGTAGGCAACTTAACTCTACCATTCTTTCTTTTAGGTACAGGCTTTATTGGTTCTGCCTCAGGCTTTCTCTTTTTGATGTCTGTAGGGGCAGACCTGTTCTTCTAAACTGGTGTTGGAATGGACCTTTCCAAGGTCTGATCCATCAAGGGTGAGAAGGTTGGAAGTTTACTCATCAATGAAGAAGATTGAACCAGATCACTTGTTGCTTGAGTTTGCATATTCTCTAATGCAAACACTTTCATCAATACAGCTGGGTATGAGATTTTATTCTGCTTCTTCTCTAATAATGAAATAAGGTATGTCATGATGACATTTGGCAGGCTGACTTTCTCCTTCATAAGCATGTGACATGATAAGTCTTTAGTTTACATTGTTTTAGGACCATTTTATGTTTTAGGACCATTTTATGCAATCCACGGCCGTGGTTTCATTACACAAGTTGTGGATCCCCTCCTATACATGGAACACTTTAATTTATTGGCACTCGTGTCTCAGGTCTCGATCCACAGGCCGTGGTTCATCCCACAGGCCGTGGATCGAGTGCACAAGCTCAAAATTTTTGATTTTAGGCCCATCTGAAAGAGGGAAAAAGAAGGTTTTGGGAGAACATCAGGACACACCTCTGGGAACAAAATTAAGAAAACTTTCAAGGATATTTTAAAGAGGATTTAACAAAAAAAATCAAGGAACAACAAGATTTTAGAGTTTGGGCATAAAATTTAGAGGATCTAAAGAGAATATTTTTCTAAGCCCTTGTTTTGTATTTTGGGGATTCTTGAAATGTTAGGCTTTGAATTTATACTTTGTGAGATCAAAACCTCTTCCATGAAGAACTAAATTTCATTCTTGGAATTAGGGGGTAGTATGTTTTTGTATCAAATTTTAATGATTTGAATTTCTCAATTATGAATGTTCTAGTTTCTATTCAATTTCATGAGTACCTAATGCTTATAATGATTTAGAGATAAACGTAGATGAATTTAAATAATATGGGTAATTGAAAGATTAGCATATCGTTTGAAATACATGAAATTGAACCTAAGGTTTTGGGTTACGAAAGTAGGCAAAATCATATGAGGGTTAATTGGGTTTTCAATATGCTTAATGGATTCAATTTACAAATCGAATACGGTTCTTTGGCAATTAAGTATGTTAGTTATAATTCGAGAGAAGACTACTAATAATATAGGAAAACCCACCTTAGAAACAAAACTTTATAATTGGGAAAAGATTTCATTAAAATTGGTACATGGCATATGAACCCACTAATTCTCAAGATGCTATTTTTCAATTTATTTCCAAGAAAGCGATTGATTTTTGTTCAAAAGGGTTTGAGTTCTCTTTTAACTTTTTGTTTGGTTTTTAATTAAATTACATTTTCTTTAATTGAATTGAATATTACCTAGATAATTAAATCACTGTAAATCTGTACTTGGGCATAATTAGGGATGGCAAAATGGGTCAAGCCCGTCATAATTGGTGGGGTGGACAAGATTTTTTAGCCCACCTTCTGCCATGGCCCGGCCCACCATAGCCCGTCAATTTGACGGGCCAAAACCTTGGCAGGGCGAGCCGGCCTGATGGGCCCCACCAAAAGAAAAAAAATATAAATATTACTAATTAAATACTTTATACTTTATTTTATTAAAATATAGACTTTCATTTTCTAAAATTAAAAAAAGTGACATCTCTTATTAATACATTTCTTTTAATAATATCTTCTTTATTTTTTTAAAAAATATTTTTTAAAATTTTTATCCTAATTTGACATATATTTTTATAAAAAATTATAATTTTAACTTTGACAAGCCGGCCCGCCAGCCCGCTGGGCGGAGCCCTAACTTTTGGCCCATTTATTTTTACAGGGTGGGCCAATCTGGCCCACTTTTTGGTAGGCTTTGGCGGGGCGTGCTAGGGCCCGGTGGGCCGACCAGTTTTGCCATCCCTAAACACAATCTCTATGGAACGACAATCTTTTATATTACGCGATACCCTGTGCGCTTGCGAAACGACTATCATGTTTTTGGTGTCGTTGCTGGGGATTGTGTTCCCCCAATATTGGCTAACTGTGATTTGATTAAATTAAGCATTTTTATATCTATTTTATTTGTTCCTTTTATTTTATTTATCTTTTTATGCTACAAATTACACTTGTTCTGTTGATTATTATTGTTTTTGCAGGTTCCTTTATATGAAGAAGTATACATCTTAGGACAACCTTTGACCCCGAGATAGAACACTTGCTTCAGAAAATTAGGAAGCAAAAGAAAATACAAGAAGCTGCTGCAACGTGCCTAGAACATATGGAGAATAATCTAGATAACAGAGCCTTATGGGACTTTTCGGCACCGAATGCAATGGAAAGAAGGCCTAACATCACACGGCTACCATTGAAGCAAATAATTTTGAGTTGAAGCTATCTTTGCTTTCGATGGTTCAAAAAAATCAATTTGGTGGATTACCTTCTGAAGATCCTAATTTACATCTTCAAATATTCCTTGAATATTGTGATACACTCAAGGTTAATGGGGTCTTAAATGATGTAATCTGTTTAAAACTTTTCACTTTTTCTTTGAGGAATAAGGATAGAGCATGGTTGTATTCACTTCCTGAAGGGTTAATCATAACTTGGGAGCAACTGTCTCATGCTTTTCTCAATAAATATTACCAATAAAACAAAACTGACCAATTGAGAAATCAGATTATCACTTTCACTTAGAGAGATAATGAAACCTTGTATGATGCCTGGGAGAGATACAAGGAATTGCTTAGGGAATTCCCACACCATGGGATTAAGATATGGTTGACGGTCTCCATCTTTTATAATGGGTTAACCTCGAATCAGAAGGTGACTTTAGATGTCGCAGTCGACGGAGCCTTCATGAGTAGAAGCATGGAGGAAGGTTATAACCTTATCAAGGACGTGGCACATAATTAATGAGGACACACTAAGGGAGGACCCTCACACTACCCTAGAGAAAGGACTTGAAGCTTACAAGGGTCCCTTCACAAAGGCTAAGACCAAAAAGGCCAAAGAGAGCATTCACCAAGCCTTATCCTCCTTCCTCTCTTTTAGTGGGCCCAATCCCAATGAAGACTCCTTGAGGATCTATTCATATTTCACTTATAATATACTTCTTAGTTAGATTCTCTAGGCTTATAGGTTTTATTTGGGCCTTGCAAGGTCAAATGGGCCACTTTAGGGCCATGTACTCTCACCTTGGGCCATGTATAGGCCATACTCTTCTCTATTAGCACCATTGGGCTTAGGAAGCATGAAGAAGCCCATTAGGTGATCACTTGGCCGAATTACTCCAAGCCCTATATAAGGAGCTCTCCTTTTGTATTTTGACACACATTAATGCATTTGAAAAATTTCCACTTCAAAGTGAGTTTTTAGTGAGAGAAGCTCTCCCTTTTCTCTAGGTTAGAGAAAGCTCTAGCAAGCTCTCATCCAAGGGGATTCCTTCCTCCTTGGTGGCAAGAATTCAAGGGAGTTATCTCCTCCTGGAGTGGCCTCCCTTTCACCTACTCCATTCCATCTCTCATCTTTCCCTTTCTCCTTTCTCCTTTCCATCTTTTTCCATACTCTTTTCCCCTTCACCATTTTGTTAGTCTCCTAGTTTTCCCTTTTTTTTCATTTGGTTTCCAAGTGGCAAAATTCATCAACAATGGCTTGTGGAGGTTAGAAGAAGAGAAGATCCCTAGATCCACCCTTCTTCAAGAAGTTAGAAGAAGTTCCTACATCATTTGGTATCACATGAGCTTGGGAGGTTCTTCTCTAATCTTCTTCTTTTAGAATTCAGTTTAGTCTTCTAATATTTGGCTGGAATTTAATTTCATACCATATACTTTCCTTGTTGATGCCATGATAAAGTAGAAATATCATAAAAAGTTGTTTTTTTAAGTTATTGTGTTAGTTCTTTCTTTTTTCTTCAAATTTGTGCATATTGTTCTCCATTTCAGTTTGCCATTGTATGAATCTTTAAAAATTTAGATTTGGCACATTTAGATTTTGGTTGGCAAGTTGTTACATAGAAGTTAGAAGTTTATTAATTGTTAGTTGTTAGTTAAAGCCAAAATAGGAGTTAGTTGTGCCATGTGGAAGCTTTGTCTAGTGTTCTAAGTTTTGTTAATTGTTTTCACCATTGTTAGAAGTGCATAACCGTGTGGTAGAGATTAGTTCAAGCACCTTGATTAATCTCTCAAAGGTTCTATTCTTGTGTTGTTAGGAGGTCTCATCTTAAGACTCTCCAAAGGTCATCTCATAATTAGGATTGTTAGTTCCCAATCTTAGTTGTATTTCTAGGTTAATTTTATTTTTGAATGCACAATAGGTATACATCATAATTCTGTTTACATATTGCTTGCATAAAAAGAAAAATTGTCAAAAAGATTTGAACATAAGCCTTCCATTCTCTTTGGAAGAAGGTTGCATTGTTTGTCTAAGCAAGAAAGCACCATTTGAACTTGTACTAGCCTTATCTCATTTCGGTTTTAGGATATAATTATGGTTTTGTTGCATTGAAAACAAAAGAGGCAAGAATAGAAAAAGAAATAGAAAAAATACAAAAGAAAGAATATAAGCGCAAAAGTACAAAAAGTTGAAAAAAGGTATTGAAAAGACAAGAAGCCTCACTAGATAGTTGTAAAGTGAAATACCACAAACCAAGATCCATTTCAAAATTCCATAACCTTGAGAAGAGATACTTGCTAGTTGACATTACTTACATATTTTCATTTGAACTTGATTGCTTAGAGTTGTAACTTTAGAGTTTCTAAGTCTAGGTTGTACCTTACTTTTATTGTTGCATTTTAGTTCTTTGCTTGTCTAGTTTTGTCAATCATTTTTGAAATCTCCATCCAAAGTATAGACTTTATTCTTTTGAACATTTATTGCTTTAGAGTCTTGTCAATCAAAAATCTAAAAATATTTTCCATTTGAGTAGCTTTTCTTCTTAAGCCTTTTTAGTTTGTCATTATTCCTTCTTAAGTTTTGTCTTTGAATTTGTCTTTCTTTCAAACCTCTTGATAATTCCCTTCTTTATACCATTGTGGGTAGCATATTGGAACACTTGAGGTGTGAGTGTGAATTGCTTGAGTGATCTTGACACCAAAGAGAAAAGAGTAAGAGTTGTGAGGAGACACTTGAGAGATACACTTGTGCGGTTTAAAATTTGTTGAATTCATTAACAAATTTTTGTTTAGAGTTGTTTCTTGTCTTGTTTTTCTAGGTAAGGTAGAGCTTATACATCAAAGGAAGAGCTTGAAGAAAATTGTAAAGGAAGGAAAAACCTTGTAACTAGTAGAACTTAGGCAAAGTTTCAATTATTTGGACTTGTGTATTAGGTTTTGTCTTGTATTTTGGACACATTTTGGACATTGTACTTTGGACACTATTATTTCATTTTTACTCTAGTTAATTTCACCTAGTGTAGTAGCATTTGAATTTGTTTGCTAACTACTTCTAGAGAGTTAGTTGTTTGTTATAACTAATAGTTGTTAGTTAGTTGCTTGTCTTAACTAATTAGGTTAATTAGCTAGTGGTTGGGACTAATTCTAGTTACATTAATTAATCATAACCGAATTAGTTTAGGTTCTTAACCAATCCATAACCGAATTAGTTGTTAGTTAGGGTTGTTAGAACTTAGTTACAACTTCCATAACTAAATAACTACTTCTATTTAGGATTTGTTAGGAGTTGGTTAGTTAGTTGAACTAAATTGGTTAGGATAACTAATTAGTAACTGAAATTGGTTAGGTTTGTTTAGGGTTAGAAACAACCTAGGACAACCATAATCAACTTAGGTTAAAACCATCCTAGGACTTACATAAGCAACCTAGGACTAACCTAGTAAAAGACAACCTAGGATCTTGTTTTCCCTTAGGATAGAAACCTAGTATTGATATTTTAGGATTGTTGTGTGTTTTCTTTCATCTGTTTTGCATTCATCTTCCTCGACTAGTTTGTCTACACATTCTTTGTTTTTTGTCTCAAATTTCTTTGACAACCTTAAAAGATGTCTTCTAGTGATATGGAGAAGAAAATAATGCTTCATAACATAATGGATAGCTTGAATAACATTAATGCTAGGCTAACAAATCTTGAGCATAATGAAAACCCTAGAACTAGATATAATCAAAGAAATCATAGACAAAACAATAGTGATAGTGAGGAAGAGCCTAGGCAAAGAAGACACCATGAGCATAAAAGAGAAGACATAGGCTTAAGAGAAGTAAAATTTGAGATTCCCCCATTTAATGGTAAAAGTGATGTTGAAGCATATTTAGAATGGGAGATGAACAATTGTTTAATTCTCATCAAATAAAAGAGGAAAAGAAAGTTAGGATAGCCACTCTCCCATTTCAAAACTATGCCTTAGTATGGTGGACCCAAGTGTGTAAGGAGAAAAAGAAAGATAATTTTCCACCAATAGATGATTGGTTAGACTTAAAAGCTCTATTAAGAAAATGTTATGTTCCTAATTACTATAGAGGGGAGCTATTAGCAAAGCTAAATAGACTTACCCAAGGGTCAAAGAATGTAGAAGACTACTATAAAGCTCTAGAGATAGCTATGATTAGGGCAAACCTAGAAGAAGATAAGGAAACCCTAATGCATAGGTTCTTACATGGCCTAAATAGGAACATCAAGAATAGAGTAGAACTTCTTCCACATGTTGACATAAAAGAATTGCTTCACTAATGCACTAAGGTAGAGAGCTAATTCAAAGAGAGAGAAGCCTATAGTGGGGAACATAAAGCCTATAAATCTAAATGGGTAGGTCCAGAAAGTAAGGGTAGGTTTGATAGAAACCCTAGGGAGAGGGAAGTGGGCACTTCATCTTCCAAACCACAAAGTGAGTTGCATAAAAATGGAAAAGTTTTTAAGAATCAAAGAGAAAAGCATGACTCCACATCTAAACCACAATCCTTTAGATCATCTACCATAAAATGTTTTAATTGCCTCGGTAAAGGTCATATTGCTTCCGATTGTCCAACAAAAAGAACTATGGTTTTAAAAACTAATGGAACCTACTCAAGTCAATCAGAGTCTAATTCTGATTCTCACTCTTCAAGTGATAACTCAAGTAGTGATTCCTATGACAGTGAGCATATTTTAGGGGATGATGGTGAGCTTTACATGATTAGAAGGTTGTTTGGTGGTCATGCTAAGCTAAATGATACTACATAAAGAGAGAATATCGTTTATACAAGATGTTACATAAATGACAAACTATGTTCTCTCTTTTTGGATAGTGGGAGTTGTCCAAATGTTGTAAGCCAAAGATTAGTAAATAATATGGGCTTAGAACTAATAGATCACCCTAGAACTTATAAGTTACAATGGTTAAATGAAAAGGGAGAGATGTTAGTTAACAAGAAAGTCTTAATAAATTTAACCATAGGCACATATAAAGATGAAGTAAATTATGATGTAGTACCTATGGAGGCAACTCATATCCTACTAGGAAGACCTTGGAAATTTGATAGGAAGGTCATACATGAGGGTTCACTAACACCCTCATATTCAAACTAGATGATAAGAAGATAGTTTTACACCCTCTAACTCCATAACAAGTAGCTAAAGATCAACTAGAAATGAAGCTTAAAAGAGATAGAAAGTTAGGATCTTCTTCATCTAACCATGTAGAAAACCATAAGAAAAATAAAAAAGAGGATAAAGGAAAAAGAGTTATCATCTATGATGACTCTAGAGGCAACTATTTGGCCAACAAACATGATGTGAAACATGTTATGCTTTCAAATAAACAATGCTTGTTCATGTATGCAAAAGATATCCCTAGCACTTCTTTGTGCTCCATGGGCACTTCTCCTCCTCCTTTGCCCAAAGGGATTCAAAATATCTTAAATGAATTCAAAGACCTCTTTCCAAAAGACATCCCAAAAGGCTTATCTCCTATTAGGGGCATTGAACATCAAATAGATTTAATTCTCGATGCTAGCTTACCTAATAGGCCTGCATATAGATGTAACCCTAAAGAAAGCCTTGAGATTGAAAATCAAGTGAATGAACTATTATCTAAGGGATGGATTAGAGAGAGTTTAAGCCTATGCGCTTTACCAGTTTTACTTGTTCCCAAGAAAGATGGTTCATGGAGAATGTGTACCGACTGTAGGGCCATCAATAACATTATAATGAAGTATAGGCATCCAATACCTAGACTTGATGACATGCTTGATGAGCTTAGTGGTTCTACAATATTATCTAAGATTGATCTTAAAAGTGGCTATCACCAAACAAGAATCAAAGAGGGAGATGAATGGAAAGCTGCTTTTAAAACCAAACTCGGATTATATGAGTGGTTAGTTATGCCCTTGGGCTTGACTAAAGGAATTCATTGGGCATTTTGTTGTGGTCTACTTTGATAATATTTTGGTGTATTCTAAGACCATGACCTCTCATCTAAACCATCTTAGACAAGTTATGCTTGCCCTAAGAACAAATAATCTTTATGCAAACTTTGAAAAATATTGTTTTGGCATGGATTGCATTGTCTTTCTTGGATTTGTAGTAAGTTCAAAGGGTGTTGAGGTAGATCACTCAAAGGTTAAGGCCATCCAAGATTGGCCCACACCTAAGAATGTGAGTGAAATAAGAAGTTTTCATGGTCTAGCAAGCTTTTATAGAAGATTTGTGAAAGATTTTTCCACCTTAGCCTCCCCTTTAAATGAATTAATGAAAAATAATGTTCCTTTTGTATGGGGGCCAAGGCAAGAAAAAGCCTTTCTAGATCTCAAAGATCGCCTCACTCATGCTCTAATTTATCACTTCCAAATTTTTCTAAAACATTTGAGCTTGAGTGTGATACATCAAATATGGGTATAGGAGCTGTCTTATTACAAGAAGGTCACCCCATTGCTTTATTTAGTGAAAAGCTTAATGGGGCAGCCATCAACTACCCCATATATGATAAAGAATTCTATGCCTTAATTAGAGCCCTACAAACATGGGAACACTACTTGATTCCCAAAGAGTTTGTTATACATAGTGATCACCAATCCCTCAAATTCATTAAAGGGTAACATAAGTTAAACAAAAGGCATGCTAAGTGGGTTGAGTACTTGGAACAATTTCCCTATGTCATCAAGTATAATAATAGAAAATCCAATATTGTGGCTGATGCTTTATCTAGGAGGCACTCTTTACTTACCTCCCTAGGAGCCAAAGTTATTGGGCTTGATGAGATTAGGTCATTGTATCCAAGTGACCTTGATTTTTCCAACATCTTTAACTCATTTTCCACTTCTTCATCTCATAAAGGCTTCTACATTTTAGATGGCTATCTCTTTAAAGCCAATAGACTTTGAATTCCTAGAAGTTCCTTAAGAGATCTATTACTTAGGGAAAGCCATGAAGGTGGCTTAATGGGCCATTTTGGAAGAGATAAAACCTTGTCTATATTGCATGGACACTTCTATTGGCCAAAAATGAAAAAATATGTTCAAAAACATTGTGCTAAGTGTATTGTATGTAGGAAAGCTAAATCAAAACTTTCGCCTAGTGGTTTATATACTCCTTTGCCAACACCTAGTGCACCTTGGATTGATATATCTATGGATTTTGTGTTGGGCTTGCCTAAGACCCAAAGGGGAATGGATTCTGTCTTTGTCATAATGGATAGGTTTAGTAAGATGGCTTACTTCATCCCTTGTCATAAGGTGGATGATGCTAGTCATATTGCTAAACTCTTTTTTAAAGAGATTGTAAGACTTCATGGTGTTCCTAAAACAATAATTTCTGATAGGGACACCAAATTCTTAAGCCAATTTTGGAAAACCCTTTGGTCAAGGCTAGGAACGAAGCTACTCTTTTCCATCACTTGTCATCCTTAAACGGATGGACAAACAGAGGTAGTTAGTAGGACCCTTTCTCAACTTCTTCGGGTCTTAGTGCATAAAAATATGAAATCTTAGGATGAGTGTTTACCCCACATTGAATTTGCTTATAATAGGGTACAATACTCCACAACCAAGCATAGTCCATTTGAGGTTGTGTATGGTTTTAAACCTCTCACTCCATTGGACCTTTTGCCTATTGAGGTTTTTGACTCTGTCCTTCATATGGATGGAGAGGCAAAGGCCAAGTTTATCAAAGATTTTCATGAAAAGGTTAAGAACCAAATACAAACTAAAAATGAACATTATGCTCGTTGTGCCAATAAGAAGAGAAAGAAAGTCACCTTTGAGGTTGGAGATTGGGTTTGGTTACATCTTAAAAAAGAAAGATTTCCAAACTTGAGAAAATCCAAACTCGACCCTAGAGGTGATGGGACTTCCCAAATAATAAAGAAAATGAATAATGATGCTTATGTCCTTGATTTTCCAGGAGAATATGGTGTGAGTGCTTCTTTCAATATTTCTGACTTGTCTCCCTTTGACTTGGATAAAGAGGATGATGCCTTAGATTTAAGGACAAATCCTTTTGAAGAGGGGAGCATAATGAGGACACACTAAGGGAGGACCCTCACACTACCCTAGAGAAAGGCCTTAAAGCTTACAAGGGTCCCCTCACAAGGGCTAAGACCAAAGAGGCCAAAGAGAGCATTCACCAAGCCTCAGCCTCCTTCTTTTCTTTTAGTGGGCCTAAGCCCAATGAAGACTTCTTGAGGATCTATTCATATTTTACTTGTAATATACTTCTTAGTTAGATTCTCTAGTTACAAGGGTCCCCTCACAAGGGCTAAGACCAAAAAGGCAAAAGAAAGCATTCACCAAGCCTTATCCTCCTTCCTTTCTTTTAGTGGGCCTAAGCCCAATGAAGACTCCTTGAGGATCTATTCATATTTCACTTGTAATATACTTCTTAGTTAGATTCTCTAGGCTTATAGGTTTTATTTGGGCCGTGCAAGGTCAAATGGGCTACTTTAGGGCCATGTACTCTCACCTTGGGCCATGTATAGGCCATACTCTTCTCTATTAGCACCATTAGGCCTAGGAAGCATGAAGAAACCCATTAGGTGATCACTTGGCTGAATTATGTAATTGGATAAGATTTTGATAATGACAAGCATGTTAACAAAGATAATGCACAAATATGAATAATACACATGGTTAAGGATTATATGTGTTTGATGAATTGAAGAACAACAAAGGGAAATTGTGGTTGACAAAGAGATGACAAAAGCAATGCTCAAAGAACAAGGATGTTGTACAAAGCAATTAGTGAAAAATTAAAAGCATGAAGATCAAGCTAATACGGGTCAAGAAATCAAGTAATTTATTGTTCTAAATCCAAAGAAATAAGAAATGATATTGAGGATCAAAAGGAGGAAGAATCATGAAAAACATAATCAAAAAGGGGTTAAAATGCAAAAAGATTCATGATCGGGGTCAAAAACATGAAAAATAATACCAGGAGGGCCAAAACGCAATCATTTTAAAGAGGAACAGGCTGGGAATCGATTCCCCATTACCAGGAATCAATTCATGTGCGTGAAAAAGCCTAGGAATCGATTCCCCCTTACTTAGGATTTGATTCATGCATTATTGGACACCTGGGAATCGATTCCCCTCTTAATGAATTGATTCATTTGCTTTGAAAAGTCAAAGAATCGATTCCTCTCCTACAAGAATCGATTCATGGTGTTTTTGGAAGTTGGGAATCAATTCCTTCATTGTAGGAATCGATTCCTACGTGAGTAAATGCCTGGGAAACTAACTCAGAACATGGAAAACACCACTTCACAATATCAAGAACTGCGCTGACTCTTTCGAGGAAACCATTACAAATCTCAAGCCAGAAAACAAGCGCAGCTGGAAACATGGAGGCGGACAAATTTCAAATTGATTGCATAAATTGAGGAACGGGAGTGGAAACCTTGCCTTTGCATTGCCTATAAAAGGAGAAGAAGCTGAGGCAGTGAAAGCACACCAACGAAAACAGAAAGCATTCCTCTGTTTCCTTCTTCCTTTCTTCATTACATTCTCTCTTTTATTTATTTTATTGACAAATTAATTCTTAGAGAATTTTTAAGAGAGAAAAATATTTTTGAGTAAGCTTACATTTGCATATCCTCTCTCTGAGAGTTATTATTATTTTGTGAGATCTTCAAGTTGTATATCTACTCTATTGAGAGAGAAAAATCTTGTAAACCAAACACCAAAATTTTGAGAGTTTTAAGGTTGGGGTTCAACCTTGGTTATTGAGAGATTGTGAGATTGGGTGGGTTGCCCTTTGCTTGTGAGGATTGGGGTCTTGAGTGTGGGACACTAGGAGATAATTGCTCAAAGCTTGTATCTCATATCTTCAATAGTGGAATCCTTCAAGTGGGTTGCTTGAAGGCGAGACGTACACCGGGGTGGTGGAACTCGTTATATCGGTTTGTAAATTCTCTCTTCCCTTAAACTTCTTTATTATTGAGAATTTAAATTGCATGCTAAAATATTTATATCTAATTGGTTTGTTAAAATTTTCTTAAATTAAATCCTTGAATTAATTGACTTAAATCTTGTTGGATTTAATTATTGCATAAGTAAGTAAAATATTATTATTAATAACTTGGCAAATTAATTAGTAAAACATCATTATTAATAACTTGACAAATTAATTATGCTTAATTAATTTGTTAGAATTGTTTAAGTTAAATTTGTATTGGAATTAATTATTGCATGCCAAGTATTTCAAGAATTGCCTAAACTAATAACTTGCCTTGTTTATCAAAATCAATTCTTGAATATTGTACCTTCAACTCAAAGTATTTTAGTATGATATGTGCTTGATAATTATTATCTCTTTTATATTGCACCATTTGTATATTACTAAATATTTTCAAGGGGATTCCACACAAAAATTTGAAATACTCAATTCACCCCCCCTCTTGAGTATTGAGGCCTTGGCTAACAAATTGCTCCAAGCCCTATATAAGGAGCTTTCCTTTTGTATTTTGACACACATTAATGCATTTGAGAAATTTCCACTTCAAAGTGAGTTTTTAGTGAGAGAAGCTCTTATCTCTAGGTTAGAGAAAGCTCTAGCAAGCTCTCATCCAAGGGGATTCCTCCCTCCTTGGTGGTAAGAATTCAAGGGAGTTATCTCCTCTTGGAATGGCCTCCCCTTCACATACTCTATTCCATCTCTCATCTTTCCCTTTCTCCTTTCCATTTCCATCTTTTTCCATACTCTTTTCCCCTTCACCATTTCGTTAGTCTCCTAGTTTTCCCTTTTGTTTCATTCAGTTTCCAAGTGGCAAAATTCATCAACAATGGCTTGTGGAGGTTAGAAGAATAGAAAATCCCTAGATCCACCATTCTTCAAGAAATTAGAAGAAGTTCCTACATCAATAATACATACCAATGGTCTTCAGAAAGAAATTTATCAACAAAAGCTCCAGGTTGGTATTCTATTGATGTTATTTCCCTACTTATAGCTAAAGTAGAAGCACTATCTGTTAAATTTGATAAATTAGGTGTAGGTGCTACTAATGTTGTTTGTGAGTTGTGTGATGTTTCAGATCCTACAGCTACAGGATGTCAGCTTGGAGTCTCTCAAGGACTAGAGCCAGAAGTACACCAGGTGGATATAATCAGTAATTATGGTGGAAATTTTGGAAATAAATACCGAGGGCCACCAAGATTTCAAAATAGACCTCCTCCCTTTCAAGGCAATCAGAATAATTTTAGGCCACCACAAGGATTTTATGCACCTTAGAAATCCAAGTTAGAATCCTTGATGGAGACCTTTGTTACTACTTAGATTAAGCAAAATGAGGACTTCTCAAAAACAATCAAGAATTTGGCTTCTAAGATGGATTCACTAGAAATCTATAACAAAATATTGGAGACTTAGATAGCCCAGTAAGCCTCTAATTCTTCAAGGATTCCAGGGACATTTCCTGGAAAACTAGAAGCCAGACCATCAAACCACACGATGGCTGTTACGCTTAGGAATGGGAAAAAACTTAAGACTTCATCAGTAATGAAGGAAGTAGAAACTGAGAAAGACCAAGAAAGAACTGAGGGTCCCTCAATTCCAGCTGTTGAAAAAGAAAGAAAATTCTAATGGAGTGAAGCCTTATTAACCTCCTATACCATATCCTCAACGCTTAGCTAAGGCTAAGTTGGACAAGCAGTTTGGTAAGTTTTTAGAGGTTATGAAAAACTTAATATGAACATTTCTTTTACTGAATCTTTACAACAAATGCCTACTTATGCAAAGTTTTTGAAGGATATCTTGTCCAACAGAGAAAATTAGAAGAGAATGGCACTGTGTCACTTACTGAAGAGTGAAGTGCATTAATTCAAAAGAAGCTACCACCCAAGCTTCAGGATCCAGGTAGTTTTTCTATCCCTTGCATGATTGGTGATATGACAATAGATAGAGCTTTGTGTGATTTAGAAACTAGTGTTAGTTTGATGCTTCTGTCTATTTCTGAAAAACTTGGATTGGGTGAATTGAAACCTACTAGGATGTCTTTACAATTTACTAATAGATCTGTAAAGTACCCTATGGGTATTCTTGAGGATGTTCCTATTAAAGTAGGTAAATTTTTCATTCCTACTAATTTTTTTGTGCTTGAAATGGATAAAGATTTTATGATTCCCATCATATTAGGTAGGCCATTTTTAGCAACTACAGGTGCAGTCATTGATGTCAAGAATGGTAAGTTGTCTCTTACTGTGGGAGACCAAAAAGTAGAATTTAATTTAAAAAATGCCATGAGTAAGCCTTTGCATGATGATGTTTGCTATAATGTTGAATTTGTTGACTAAGTAGTAAAGGAAGAATCCCTCCTTAATGATCCACTTGAATCTTTTTTGCTTACTGACTGTATAGGAACATCACAAGAGACATCAATGTAGCATGATACTGATGTCATGTGTAAGAAAGAGGTAAGACTAAAAGTTGAATTAAAACCTTTGCCACCAACTTTAAGGTATGAATTTCTTGGTCCTAATTCCACATATCCTGTGATTGTTTATGTAAATTTAAATCCAATTGAAACTGAAAAACTTTTAAAGTAACTTAGGTTGTATATAAAAGTAATAGGATATATCATGGATGATATCAAAAGAATTAGCCCTTCATTTTGCATGCGTAAGATTATAATGAATGAGGAAAGTAAGCCTTCTATAGAACCACAAATGAGGCTTAACTTAAAAATGTAAGAGGTGGTAAAAAAGGAAATTCTTAAGTTGTTAGATGTTGGTGTGATATTTCTTATTGCTAGTAGTAAGTAGGTGAGTCTTATTCATGTAGACCTAAGAAAGGGGGGGTGACTGTCATTGAAAATGATAAAAAAGAGTTAATTTCTACAAGGATAGTGTCTGGTTAGCGTATGTGTATAGATTATAGAAAGTTGAATAGTGTCACTAAGAAAGATCATTTTCCACTCCTTTTCATTGATCAAATGCTTGAAAGGCTTGATAAGTACTCTTATTTTTGTTATCTAGATGGGTACTTTGGTTTTCATCAAATTCCTATTCATCCCTCTGACCAAGAAAAGACCACTTTCACTTGTCTTTATGGAACATTTGCATATAGGCAGATGTCATTTGGCCTTTGTAAAGCACCTGTAACTTTTCAAAGATGTATGCAAGCCATATTTTTTGATTTAATTGAAAATATGATGGAGGTCTTTATGGATGATTTCTCAGTTTATGGTTTTACTTTCGATAACTGCTTAATAAATTTGTGTAAAGTTTTACAGTGCTGTGAAGAGACTAACTTGGTCTTAAACTAGGAAAAATTCCATTTCATTTTTAAGGAAGGTATAATGCTTAGACATTTAGTGTCTGAAAGACGTATTAAGGTGGGCAAAGCAAAAATAAAGGTTATTGAAAGGTTGCCACCTCCTAAAAATTGTGAAAGGGTGAGAAGCTTTCTTGGGCATATCGGTTTCTACCAAAGATTTATTAAGGATTTTTCTAAAATCACCAAGCCCCTCACAAACCTCTTAGGTAAGGATGTGCCATTTGTTTTTGACTCACTTTGTTTGGAAGCATTTTGCAGGATCAAAGAAGCATTAATCTCTGCACCTATTGTGCAACCCTCTATTAGGAACTCTCTTTCAAGTTGATGTATGATGTGAGTGATCATGCTGTGGGGGCTGTGCTTGGGCATCGGGAGGACAAAAAGCTTCATGTCATTTACTATACTAGTAGAACATTAGATGATGCTCAGGTAAATTATGCCACAATAGAGAATGAGCTCTTGGCTATTGTTTTTGCTTTTGACAAATTCATATCATATTTGATAGGTTCTCAGGTAATTATTTACACTGACTATTTTTCCATTAAATATCTATTGCAAAAGAAAGATGTAAAGCCTAGATTGATTAGGTGGATATTAATTTTGTAAGAATTTGACATAGAAATCAAGGATAAGAAAGGTACTGAGAAATTAGTGGCTGACCAATAATCTAGGCTACCTTTTAAAAAAGATGAGATGGACAATGTTGTTCCTATTAATGAGTCTTTTCCAGATGAGCACCTCCTTAGTCTTAGTATCCAATAAGTCCCTTGGTTTACTGATTATGTTAATTACCTTGTTTGTGGCATTTTACCTCCTGATCTTAGTTTTCAGCAGAGGAAAAGGTTTTTGGCATATGTGAAGCATTATTATTGGGATAAACCACTCCTTTTCAAAAGATGTGTAGATGGACTAATAAGGAGGTGTGTTCTTAAAGATGAAGTGCGTTCAATCCTGGACCACTGCCATTCGCTATCTTGTGGAGGTCACATGAGCACCTCCAAAACTGCTTCAAAGGTGCTTCAAGCAGGTTTTTATTGGCCTCACCTATTCAAGGATGTTCCTAAGTATGTTCTAACTTGTGATTCATGTCAACGTTCATATAATATCACTAAAGGACATGAAATACCTTTAAATAATATCCTTGAAATTGAGTTGTTTGATATTTGGGGTGTTGATTTCATGGGACCATTCCCATCATCCTTTGGAAATAAGTTTATATTAGTCATAGTTGATTATGTATCTAAATGGGTGGAAGCCATTGCTTCACCTTATTCGGATACCAAGACTGTTATTAAGTTTTTCAAAAAGGTAATATTTCCAAGGTTTGGGGTCCTAAGATGTGTTTTTAGTGATGGAGGTTCTTATTTCATTGAAAAATCTTTTGAAACCCTTCTAAAGAAATATGGAGTTAGGCATAAGTTCTCATTTCATCCTCAAACTAGTGGGCAGGTTAAGGTTTTGAATAGGGAGATTAAATCTATCCTTTCTAAAGTAGTTAATACATCACGTAAGGATTGGTCTATTAAATTAGATGATTCCTTATGGGTGTATCGAACTGCATACAAAACCCTTATCGGAACTACACCCTTTAAATTAGTTTATGAAAAGCCTTGTCATTTGCCTGTTGAGTTAGAGTATAAGTCATTTTGGGCCATTAAAATGCTTAATTTTGATCTTAAAATTGGAGGTGAAAAGCGGATGTTGGAGTTAAATAAGCTTGAGGAACTCCGACTTGATCCCTATGAGAATGCCAAGATTTACAATGAGCGGATAAAGAGATGGAATTATCAACATATATTGAGAAGATCATTCGCTCCTGGTGATACAGTTCTTCTTTTTAACTCCCTTTAAAGCTTTTCCCAGGTAAACTAAGGTCCCGATGGTCAGGACCTTTTCAGGTAACCAAAGTGTTTCCTTTTGGTAATGTTGAGTTATGGAGTGAAAAATTAGGTGTTTTTAAAGTCAATGGAAAAAGACTTAAGCACAATTTGGTAGGTGAGCCTATTCAGCAAGCAAGTGTCTTAGACTTGCTTAATTCTCATGATTATTGACATGGTTGATTGTATGGTCTGGTTGAATACTTGAAACATAGCACTATTTAGGAGGTAACCCCATTTATGGTTCTTCATTTTTTAGAATTTCAGTATGTGTTTTGCATATATATATAAAAAAAACAAACAAAAACAAATATTTTTGATTTGATGTTTAGTTTCATTTTTCTTCTCTTTACATGGAATAAGTTCCTAAGTTAGTGGATCTTTTTTTATACTACAACCTCATTTTGGCTAAGAATATTTTGCTGAAAATAATGTGCTCCACAGCCCGTGGAACCAGACTTGATACTTGCCAAATGGCACGTAATTTTTTTTGCCCAAAGCAATGTGATCCACGGGCTGTGGAAAATTCCCACAGGCTGTGGATTGAGACCTGATTATGCACCATAATTTTCCATGGGCTTTGTTTTAAAATGCGTAAAATTTTGGCCAAGTTAGAAAGGTCCACGCACCGTGGATTTTTCCCACAGGTCGTGGAACCAGGCCTGATCCAATACGTATATTTTCCCCAACTTAGAGAGCTCCATGGGCCATGGGTTTACTACCACGGCTGTGGCTCGTGACAGGGCACATTAAAAGTAATTTTCGCATTTGAAACCTACTTTTATGCTTTCTATTCCCCCTCCTATTCCATTTGTGCATTTTACTCTTTGAGAAGCACAAGTGAACATTGAGAAAACTCCTTTTACGTATTCATTCCTCTTAACCCCCACTTAATCTCTACTTCTTTCTTCATTCTTCCTCATCATTATCAAGTAAGTGATCATAACTCTCTTCTCAAAATTGAGTGTTTTTCATGCTAATAGGGTTCTTTCAAATTTGAAAAATCTTTAAGATTCTTTCAAATTATTTCATTGGATACCCTTAAATATGTTATGTGATGCTTGCTGATGGTTTGAATTCAAATGGGTATGCTCTTAAATTCTTAATTTATTCATAATTGCTTATGCTTATTCATTACCCATACTTGTGTTCTTCTTCACTTTTGTTGCCATGTTTGGATAATTTTATATTGTTTGGAACTAAATGAAATGTGTTTTAGCGTGAATTGAGAAAAGGGGAAATCTTGATGATTCAAATTTGGGTTCTTTATGTGCTTTGTATCCTTGCCCACCAAGTGTTTGTGAAAATTCCTAAGACCATTTTTCTTCATCCTTACATGCTTCATTATGTCAATATGGTCTCAAACTAAATGGTATCTTCTTGTTACTATTTAACTTTATCATTTTGATAAATGCAATTTTGTTTGACATTAGTTAGGCATTTTTAGGCAAATTGCTCCATTGTATAAGTTAGGATCCTTACTTTCAAGTGCAATAAATATTCATTAGCATATTGTTTAACATACTTGAAGGATCTCAAAATTTTGGTTCCTAACTTGCATTTTTAATCTTTTGTTTCAGCTCAATATCATGTCATCTAAGGCTGCAAAATCTCTTCCCAAGAAAAGAAAGATAAAAGTTAAGTCTTCCAACTATGCCAATCATAATGACATTGAGTATGCATCTGAGGAGCAACGCATGAGGTTGAACTCTTTGCTAGAAAGGGAAATTGTTCCCTCAAGATTTTTCTATAGGAATACCTTAATGGAGCTAGGCCTATTTGAGGATCCCTTAAAACTGGTTACAAATATGGGTTAGAAAGTATTTACTCAATTGCGTGAACCCATATATGAGAGGACCTCTCTAGAGTTTCTATGTTCCATTGAAATTAAGAGATATTGTGTTAGGTTTGGCTAGGAAGTGAAATTTAGGCTTAATAACTAAAACTTTAGGCTTGATCTATGGGAGGTAGCTGACATCTATAGCTTCCCTCATGGGGGCGCTACTAGTGTCCCTCGAGAATTTAACTAAGGGTATTTTTGGAGCCACATTTCCCGTAGAGGTCCTTATGATGCTTCGGCCTCTAAGGCCTCTTCTATGCATCATCCCGTGCTTAAATATTTGCAAAGATTTGTGGTTCGCTCAATCTTTAGGCGATATGATAGCCTCGGTACTGTTAGGGCACCTGAATTATACTTTTTTCATGCTATGCTTAACAATGTACCCATTGATTCCACCAAATGGGTTTGTAGCCAATTTTTGAGAGTTGGGAAAGCCACCTCTGGAAAAATTGTTATTGCTGGTTATATTAACACCATAGCCAGATATGTTGGAATGGATCTTGAGTAAGATAACCTTTTGTCAACCCAAACGAGTTGATATGGATGAACTGATTAACATGGGTATGATTGTTTGAGATCATGATATGTATTGTTTGGTTATTCCTGGATTCTCTGCACCTCACCCCCTGTCTAGTCCTACTTTTACTAGTCTGGAAGGCAGACTTCTTTTATGTTTTTTGATGTAGATGTTATTGAGGATGATCCTTTGGACACTAAGATGCCACTCCCCATAGAGCCTGCTGCTGGCCCATCCTAGCCCACTGATGATTCCAATTTCTCTATCAAGCGTATGTATTCCTTGATCCAAGGAATAAGCTCCAGAATGGAATACATGGGCACTAGACTGGATTCTTTGTCCTCTGAGCAAATCTAACAAGGGAGCAGAATTGATGAAATATCTTAGCGACTAAATGCCATGTATGATTGGCATTCTCAACAGGGATTGTAACACCCTCGGTTAACTAGGACACTAGATTACTGAGAGGTTACGAGTTTTAGAAAAATATGGAAGTTTTGTTTTGTACAAGACATCTTGGTGGAACAGACATGTTTCATATACAACATAGTCACACACAATACATGATCATAAACAGTAACTGTACATGCTGAAAGTAAAAAAGGGCACACAGGCTCACATAAAAGAAAATGAAATAATCTATTCTACTCGTCCTTGATCCAAGAAGAGTCTGGTTGATCCTCGATGCAAAGTCTGCACTAATCTCTGCGGTGTCAAGTGTATGGTTTAATCGAAGGTCTATATTATCCTGGGCAACTGAGAGGTTACAAGTTTTAGAAAAATATGGAAGTTTTTTTTTTTGCACAAGAAAGCTTAGTGGAACAGATACACTTTATATATAACATAATCATATATAATACATGGTCATAACAGTAACTGTACACACTGAAAGTAAAGGGGCAAACAGGCTTCCATAAATGAAAATAAAATAATCTACCTATTCGTCCGCGGTCCAAGAAGAGCCTGACTGGTCCTCGATGTGAAATCTGTGTCCATCCCCATGATGTCTAGAAAAATTTAGCATAAGGGTGAGTCTTCACCTCCACAACAATCAGGAAGGTGCCTCATCGACACCTGCCCCACACACAACACTAACAATCCAAGGTCGAGTCTCTCCCACTCCCTTTGGGGTACCTAAGATGCATTCTAAGTTATCTCACCACTCTTGATCTTATCTGACCATTCCCATTTTGCCATTCACCTCTCAGGATTTCTAAGATTTATGCCATCATATTCAAATAACAAGCAATCACATTCTTAGTGTAATGATGCAATGCATGAGTTCATTTCGTTATTCCTAATCTTTTATTAGTCATCATGATGCATGTGGGCCCATCTTTTCCTCATCATTCACAACACAATACATATCACAGTCCCGCCTTATCCTCCTTGTTCACTAGAGCAACCAGAGCTTTCCTCGTTCTGGTTTTCACAAATGGGTAAGGACCCGTAATCCTATTATCACAATGGCCAATCACACATCACATCAGAATGAGCACTTAACGACCATATAAACCCCTGCCTTTCGTTGAAGTATATCAGCATTTGCCACGGGCTCTCCGGCGTCGGGCACGAATCTGAGCCATTAGATGTCTGCCCCCAATATAGTCTCAAGACCGCCCTTAGGGGATCGAGACGCTTGCTGTTTCTTCAGTGTACCCCTCATTGTTATGCTTAAGGGAGTTTCTTGTCCATCACCCTTATCCTTCATGTATGATGTACACAACACGTAATTTCATTTTACTAGTCATCAGTAGGGTCCTTTCAATGACTCCATTTCATTCCTAATGTCGGTCTATTTCAATTAATTCTTTCTTTGCTTTCTCAAAATTCCTCAATCCATAATGGTCTTACTTGACACTTAGAAGTGAAACGAGATCTCATATTTCCAGAAACCATGGGGTATATTGGTGCTACAACGCCCATCATCACATAGGACCCGGTCTAATCTCATCGCATCAATTTCACAATATATTCATCTCAGGTTCCCTACTGAGACATTTCTTCATTCATTTTTTCTTATTTATTTCAACAGATTCATTCAATGCATCATACAAATACAACACCATAGTCCATACACATGTCATCATACCATACTCATCCTACATATAACATATACTCATTACGTATAATTAACACATATTCATGTACACAACTGCATAGTAGTCACCAAACACAACATTTATCATACAAGTATTATACGACAATCATTATACATATCATGAGAGGATCATACATATAGGCATACTCATGGATATCTCTTTTTAAGTGTTTTAATCTTGGTTTCTTACTCGTATTTTATCAGATTATTTTACTTAATTTATTTAAGATGTCCAATTGCCCTTCATTGTTTTTTACTTACTGCTATTGATTTTATCCTTGATTTACTCGTATGTCATTTAAGCCGGTGCTTGGGTCTTATTGACATTGGTGTTTCTACATTGGTTAAACTTCCTTAGCGTAAATTTTTATTACCCTATTATCAATTTCTATTCTTTAATAAATCCTAATATTTGGAATATATGTACTTGACTCATTCTTTTATACATCGTTAAGTCATTCATCCCTTTATCTATTTAATCATGTGTGATTACTTCCTTATTTCCTTAGTTATGAAATGGGTTACTAATCCTTTGTAATTAGTACTATTCTTAAATTTCTAGTTACTAGTATTTTTCTTTTGCTCCCACTAGCTCTAATTATATTAACAAATTGGTTTCCTTAGTTGCATTCTTTTAGTCAACTAGAGTTTACTTTCTTTATGTCATTAAATTGTTGCCTAGAAATCTAGAATCCACTCCAATATTATAGAGTTAGTCAAATATTATTTAGCCACTAAAATTACTAGTTAATTTATAAGTCATTCTACTTCTTTTTATTACTAGTTCAAGGTTTAAATTATAAAATCCTTTCTATATCTTTTATCCTTTTTAGCGACTAATGTTCTAAAGCTTAACCATTTATTTTGTATACGTCATATCCTCAAATCATTCTTACTTAGTTAATTATATATGCCATGCATCATATATCTCCTAAGTTTCTTGTCACTTGTTTTATTGACCATTGGAATTTTTAACTCCTAACACTTATTTCTTAACTTGGACTCCTAAGGATTTTATTTATTTGATTTAGGCACCTTTTTCTTAATTTATTAAAGTCCTCCCTCTATGATTATAAAATTCCTTTTTATTTCTTTCCTTTTTCTATTTAGCATACTTAGCCCATTACAATACTTAAACTCAAAATTAATTCCCTAGTAAAATCTTGTTTCAAATTAACTCTACCTCATTAAGTTCTTAAGGTCCTTTTCATGTTTCTCCTTAATTGGTCACTAAAATTAGTTGCTAAAATTCTTAAATTCTAATTCTCATCTTATTATGCTTCAAAGATTCCTTTTTATCTCTTTTTCTTTTCCTTAGCTAAAAATTTGTTCGGTCCCAATTCTTTTTACTTATTAATAAAACTTTCTCAAATAATTTTATTTTACTTAATTGTCACTTTTTCAATTTATTTATTTGGTAAATTCTTAGAAAATTTTATAATAACTTAAAACGGTATTACTTTTAAAACTTGGTAAAATAAAATGCCGTAGCCGTTTGGTCGGTGAATTTTCTTGAAACGAGCAATATCATCAAAATAATTCGAGAGATGCTTGGTGATAAATTTAATTTTTAATAGCGGGGCTTACCGAAAACAAATTACAAATTACATATTAACACCATAAAACTTAAAATATAATGTTACAACCATATCGAACCAATCGTGCCCGCCTAACGTTAATTTTCTTAAATTTTTTATGTGAACACTGATCGCGATAAAATTTTCTTTTGAATGCGCCATTATCGAGACACGCTTAACAAAATTTATTAAAATTCTTTTTAGCGACAAATTCCATTAAAGTTAACTACTGCCGATGAAAAATTACGAACTCAAAATCTAACCGTTAGATCGTGACAAAATTTAAAACGGAGATACCAGGACACTAAAGCAATATTATGGGGCAATTAAAAACGAGATTAAATAAGGTGGGACCCCCTTATCTTGCTAGACAGTCGCTGCCCGGAGGAAGAAAATGGTGGTCTCGCCGAAAATTTACCGATGACTAGAAACTCCTCGCCAATCGTTGTTGATCGCCCTCCGGTACCTAAAAACTCAACATGCAATGACTCAAAGGGGGTAGAGCATATCATGGCCAACAAGAAAAGCAAGGGAAAACAGCCATGGAAAATCTAGCACTTAAGGAAATGATCGCAAACATTTATCGATTGTTTGAAACCTTCCGCCGATTGCTCTCGATCGTTGCCTAAGTGATAAATCAATTTTAATACACTTCTTATAGTTCTACACTTGGGGTTTATTATATAATTACTATGTTTAATAATAGTATTTTAATTAATTTTTATGTTGTTTAGTTAAATTGAAGTATTATGTATATATGTTCAATTTTCATTTTTTGTATGTATCTTGAGTATCTTGTCTTGTTTTGGCCATAACTTGGGCTTTTGTGATCCAAATGGGCTAATCTTGGAGCCCATGGAAAGCTAAGACAGAGGCCTACATCATGATGATCAAATTTGGTTATTTTGTATCTGAAAAAATGAAGAAATGGAGCTTGAATCAATCAACCCTCATGTGTCCCACCAGCATTGACATAGTTCACCAAAATACATATATCTGGAGCTGTAGATGTCCCAATAACCTCATTATTATGCCAAATTCTCAATAAGACAGAGATCTACAACTTTCATGTTGAAGATGTTGCAAAATTAGGCCATCTAAATAGTCATATTTGACTCGAAAGGTGGAGAAGATAAAGAGGAGAATGAATTTCAACACCTACCATTATCTTCTTTTGAATTATTGTAATGTCAAGCCCACCAATATTGAAAAAATACATTAATGATCAGAAATTGAATGTGTAGTATCATGATACCTTGCCTATAGATAGATGCTTGTAGTTATAAGAAAGATACACAAGAGATACATAAGAAATACATGCTTTAGTTTTCATTACATTTCTATATCTTTGCTTTAGTTTCTTAAGTTTTAGTTATTTCTCTTGCTTTATTTCTTTGTTCTATTTTCCAAGTTATGGTTTTCATTCCTATCCTCAATATCAAGTAAGTTAATTTTATTATTTGTTATTTACTTTTATAATCAAAGTTATAGTTAATTTAATATTAGCTTTCATTGTTAAAAATTATCATGGAAGCTTAATCTTTTAAATCAACTCAAGGAATTTAATTTTTCTTTATGTTAACTTTGAGTTGTTTCTCTTAATATTTTGATTAAAGATAATTACTTTTCTTTGTTTCTCAAACACTTATGATGGTAGATTATTTAAGTGTATAACTGATTGGTATATAATTAAATAATCTATAATATAAACTGATGTTGGTTGGTTAATCAGTAATCAATTTAAGAACAAAGATTAAGTCACTAAATAAGAGATTTTTATTTAGTTTCTTAACTCAATCAAATTATGGTTTTAAAGTTATTTTAGTAATTAATAAGAATATATCGATTGATTATTCTTATTAGTTCATTAATTCAATTCTAGAAGATTTTCTAGAATATAATCATTTAGGGATTCCAAATGATTCAAGGTTGAGAAATTAATTATATTTAATCATATTTGTGATCAATGATGAGTTAAGTAAAGATTTATTAATTCCTTGGGTTAGTTCTTTCTAAATTTGATTATTCTCACTCATAAATTTACTTTTTACACTATTATATAATTACTTAATTTTCCTTTCAATCTCAACACAAATCCCCCCTTTGTTATAACTAAATTGAGTGTAACTAATTTAACTAAGGTCCTCAAGATACGACTAAGGTTGTTCAACTTATACTATATTAATTTAACTTTTTATTTGACCCAACAACGATAACGTACCAAATTTGGCGCTGTTGCCAGGGACCTTTGGTCCTAATTATTTGCATTCAATTACCTAATATGTTTACATTTTTTTGTAGGTGTGTTGAAGATATTCAGGTTTGGTTGAATGTGAGCATAAAAAAAATTTAAAAAAATCCACTTTATTATATTCTTATTTATTTTCTTGTAATCTCATTTTCAACCATTGAAAAAAATATATAAATATAAAAAAATCTTTAAATTTTTAAATATATGTTCTAAGAATTACATAATTGAAATGATAACTTTTTCCTTTTATTACATAGTTGTAGTATTTTGTTACAATATGTGTATATGTATTGTGCATGACTAGATCTAATCCCGAACCACTATATTTTTTGATCCTAAAATAGATAGAACATTTCATCAATTAGTTAGATCATCTAAAAAAATATTAGATAATAATAATAATAATAATAATAATAATAATAATAATAATAATAATAATAATAATAATAATAATAATAATAATAATAATAATAATATTCTAGCTAATAACATAAGTAGTGAAACTAAACCTTCAACTTCTAAGTATTTGCATAACATGGCTGAAAAGACATTAAAAGAACTAGCTACACTAGATGTCACTAATCAAACATCATGCATCTTATATCCTGAGGAAGATGTTCCATTTGTGCTTAAAACTGGTTTAGTTCATTTGTTACCAAAGTTTCATGGTCGTACAGGTGAAGATCCTCATAAACACTTACAAGCATTTCATATCCTTTGCTCTACCATGAAACCTGAAGGGGTTTCAGAAGAACATGTGAAACTTAAAGCTTTTCCTTTCTCCCTAGCAGATATCGTTGAGGATTGGTTATTTTACCTTCCTCCTGGCTCCATTACTAGTTGGGATGACCTAAAGAAAATGTTTCTTGAAAAAATTTTCCCCGCTTCAAGAACTTCCTCAATTAGAAAAGAAATATGTGGCATCCGGCAATATGACCGGGAAAATCTTTATGAATACTGGGAAAGATTTAAAAGATTGTGTGCTAGTTGTCCCCATCACCAAATTACAGACCAACTTCTCATACAATATTTTTATGAAGGTCTTAATCCAATGGATAGAACTTTGGTTGATGCAGCTAGTGGTGGTGCTTTGCAAAGTAAAAACTACAAATGCAGCAAAAACTTTAATTGAGAACATGGCTGCTAATGCTCAACAACATGCCACTAGAAATAATTCTGTAGAAATTAGAGGAGTCCATGAAATTGAAACTACTAATGATGGAGATAAAAAATGGGAAAGTAAATTTTCTGAACTAGCAACACTTATGAAAAATATTATTATGTCTCAAAAACAACAACCTGCAACCCCTGCTAAGGTATGTTCTATCATTACTTCATTAGATCATTATACCGATTGCTGTCCTACACTGTAGGAAGCTAAAATTCCCAATGAAAATCCTCAAGTATGTGCTGCCAACTTATACAATAACAGACTGCCACAACAATAACATAATAATTATGATCTTTTTTCTAACAGATATAATCCTGGTTGGAGGAATTATCCTAATTTAAGATGGGGTAATTCCTCACAACAACCTCATACACCTTTTCAGGCAAATACTGGACCAAACAGACCTTATCAACCTCCTCATATTCAACAACAAACTACATAAATAGCTGCATCTTCCACTGGGAAATCAAATTTGGAGGAATTGATAAAGTAAATGTCAGTAGACAATTTAAACTTCTAAAAAAGAACTGAGGTTACAATTCAGACTCTTGAAAATCGGATTGTTCAATTAGCTACATCTTTAAACCATTTGTAGTCTCAAGGTTCAGATAAGTTACCCGCTCACACAATTGTCAATCCTAAAAATGTAAGTACAATTACTTTAAGATCTGGTAAAGCTATCCATGGACCAGAAAAACAATAACAAACTGAAAATACTATTGTCACAGAAAAACATGCAGAAGAAGTTTTAGATAGTTCAAGTAATAATAGTAATGATATATCTCTTACAAATCCTCCTTCAGCAGCTGGTCCTGATAAACAATATATCCCTCTTCCATTTCCACAAAGACAAAAATCTATACAAAATAAGAAAATAGATGAGGAGATCTTGGAAACATTTAGAAAAGTAGAGGTAAATATACCTTTATTAAAAGCCATCAAGCAAATCCCAAGATATGCCAAATTCCTTAAAGAACTATGCACTAATAAAAGAAGACTAAAAGGCAATGAAAGGATTAACATAAGTAGAAATGTGTCTGTATTAATTGAGAAACCTTAGTTACCAAAAAAAAGAAAAAAATTGAGAAACCTTTGTTACATATACCAGAAAAATGTAAAGACCCTGGGACGTTTACCATTCCATGCATAATAGGCAATAACAAATTTGAAAATGTCATGCTAGACTTAGGTGCATCTATTAATGTTATGCCTATGACTGTATTTACTTCACTTTCCCTTGGACCTTTGCAAACTACAGGTGTGGTTATACAATTAGTAAATTGAAGCTCTGCACATCCTGCAGGAATTATTGAAGATGTCCTTGTTAAAGTTAATGATTTAATTTTTCCTACAGATTTTTATGTTCTAGATATGGAAAGTGAGACTTCCACCAATAAAGCTCCAATAACTTTAGGTAGACCATTCTTATAAACAGCTAGAACAAAGATAGATGTGCATGCAGGAACACTTTCCATGGAATTTGGAGATAGTGTGGTTAGATTTAAAATTTTAGATGCTACGAAGCATCCTACTAAGGATCATTCTGTTTTTCAAATTGACTTAATAACTGATTTAGTTGATGATAATATTATTAAGTTGTTTGATGATATTGATTTTCCTATATTGTCTGATTTTTATGATTCATTTGTTTGTGATTCATGCATAGATTCTCATCAATGCAATGTGTGTGCTGAAATTGAGAAATATCTGCTTAATGATGATAATGATCCACACTTCCTTAAAACAGAAAATATAGTTACAGATGTTGTTTCAAAAGAATCAGAGTGTAATAATTTGATTAAAGTAGTTACAAATACATCTGATTATGTTGAAGTACAAGTTGCTGAGACAAATTCAACCAAATTGATTCCTTCAATAATGCAGCCTCCTATGTTAGAGTTAAAACCTCTCCCTGAACATTTAAAGTATGCATATTTAGAGGAAGATAAGAATCTTCCAGTGATTATTTCTAACAAATTAAATGTTGATCAAGAAATAAGGTTGTTGTAGATTATTAGGAAGCATAAGAAAGCAATTGGTTGGACTTTGGCAGATATCCCATGTATTAGCCCTTCCATGTGTATGCATAGAATTCTATTAGAGGAAAAAGTTAAACCAGTAAGGCAACCACAAAGAACACTTAATCCCCAGATCCTTGATGTAGTTAAAAAAGAGGTAACAAAATGATTACAAGCTGACATCATTTACCTTATATCAGATAGCACTTGGGTCAGCCCTGTACAAGTGGTTCCCAAGAAGTCTGGAATAATAGTGGTTAAAAGTGAAAATGATGAACTAATTCCTACTAGAATCCAAAATGGCGAGTATGCATTGATTATAGGAAACTTAACAAAATAACCCAAAAGGATCACTTTCCTTTACCTTTTATTGATCAAATATTGGAACGACTGGCAGGTAAATCACATTACTGCTTTCTAGATGGATTTTTAGGTTACTTACAAATTTATATTGTACTAGAAGATCAAGAAAAAACAATATTTACATGTTCTTTTGGCACTTTTGCTTATAGGAGGATGCCTTTTGGCTTATGCAATGCCCCTGGTACCTTTCAACGATGCATGATTAGTATCTTTGCTGATTTTCTTGAAAATTACATGGAAGTATTTATGGATGATTTCACAGAATATGGTTCATCATTTGATGCTTGCTTAAATAGTCTAGATAAAGTATTACATAGATGCATTGAAACTAACCTTGTTCTTAATTATGAGAAATGCCACTTCATGGTAGAAGAAGGAATAGTTTTAGGCCATGTAATATCTAAAAAAGGCATAGAAGTAGATCCTGCAAAAATTGATGTAATTTCTCAATTACCTTGTCCTTCTTGTGTGCGAGACATTCATTTTTTTCTTGGTCATGCAGGTTTTTATAGAAGGTTTATAAAAAACTTCAGTAAGATGGCCCTTCCGTTGTCTAACTTACTACAAAAAAATATAACATTTGACTTTAATGACAAATGTAAAGAGGCTTTTGATTGCTTAAAGAAAGCTTTAACTACCACTCCTATCATCCAGGCACCAGATTGGTCACTTCCATTTAAACTTATGTGTGATGCATCAAATTATGCATTAGGAGCTGTTCTTGCTCAAAGAGTAAGTAAAGTCCAACATGTCATTTACTATGCCTCACGAACTTTGGATGCTGCACAAATTAACTATACTACCACAGAAAAAGAACTACTTGCTATTATGTTTGCACTTGATAAATTTAGATTTTATTTGCTCGGTTGAAAGGTGGTTGTATTTTCAGATCATGCAGCATTAAAGTTCCTTTTAAAGAAACTAAATGTAAAACCAAGATTAATCAAGTGGATGTTGCTGCTCCAAGAATTTGACATTGAAATTAAGGATAAAATTGGAGCAGAAAATTTGGTCGCTGATCACTTAAGCAGAATTGAAAAATAACTTGACCCAATTTCCATTAGAGATGATTTCCCTGATGAACAACTTATGAGAATACATGGTTCCACTCCATGGTTTGCTGATTTGGTAAACTACTTAGTTGCTTCTGTTACTCCCATACATGCATCTAAACAATAAATAATAAAACTAAAAAGTGATTCTAAATACTATGTTTGGGATGATCCCTACTTATGGAAACTTTGTAGTGATCAAGTCATTAGAAGATGTGTACCTGAAAATGAATTTCATTCCATTCTTACATTTTGTCATACATATACGTGTGGTGGACATTTTGGACCTCAACGTACAGTAAGGAAAGTATTAGAATCTGGTTTGTATTGGCCAACAATTTTTCATGACGCATATACATTTTGTAAATCTTGTGAATGATGTCAAAGAATGGGAAACATGTCTCATAGAAATGAAATACCTCAACAACCCATGTTATTTTATGAAATTTTTGATGTTTGGAGCATAGATTTCATGGGACCTTTTCTTGTATCTTTTGGTTTTGTTTATATACTACTTGCGGTTAATTATGTGTCTAAATGGGTTAAAGCTAAGCTACTCGAACTGATGATTCTAAAGTTGTTGTAGATTTTGTTAGATCATACATATTTTATAGGTTTGGTGTTCCTAAGGCCATCATTAGTGATCAAGGATCATATTTTGCAACCGTAAAGTGGAGTCCCTTCTTAAAAAATATGCAGTTATGCATAAGGTTTCAACACCTTATCACCCCAAAACAAATGGGCAAGCTGAAGTGTCCAATCGGGAATTAAAAATGATCCTTCAAAAAATAGTACAACCAAATAGGAAAGATTGGAGCAAAAGGTTAGAAGATGCTTTTTAGGCTTATAGAACAACTTATAAAACACTTATTTGAATGTCACCCTATAGGATTGTTTTTGGAAAATCATGTCACTTACCTGTAGAAATTAAGCACAAAGCTTATTGGGCAGTAAAACAATGTAACTTGGATTTAAATGAGGCTGGTAAAGAAAGGAAACTCCAACTACAGGAACTAGAAGAAATTCTTTTGGAAGCTTATAAAAGTTCTAAAATCTATAAAGAAAAAGCCAAATCCTTTCATGACAAACAGGTCTTGAGAAAAAACTTTTTCATTGGACAAAAAGTTTTATTGTACAATTCATGTCTAAAGCTCATATCTGGTAAGATTTGCTCTAAATGGGCAGGCCCATTTGAAATAACTAATATCTTTCCTTATGGTGTGATTGAAATTTCAGATAAAGCGACAAACAAGGTTTTCAAGGTAAATGGGCACCGACTTAAACCTTTCTTTCAAGGGTTCCAAGAACACATAGATACGGAGGTGTATTTGTGTGATGCCAAATATTTTGACTAATTTTTTCTAATAACAATATTTATAAAAAATAAAAAATATATATAAAAAATAAAAAAATAAAAAAATGGATATCAATTAATTACATCATCATTTTTCGGTGCTAACACTTGTCTCAATCATTATTACTATTATTGTTTTGGCATTATTTTTTTTTCTTGCAGTAGTTAAAAAGTCATCGTCAGGCTCGTGACGTTAAACAAACGCTTGATAGAAGGCAACCTATCACCTTTTCACCTTCTTCATCTCTATTATTCTTTATAACCTCGTTTTCTATTCTCTCTTTTCTAAATAGCTACAACTTCAAAGTAATCTGACAATGGAACAAACCCTTGCTAAACTTAAGGAAAGATTCCCTACATTTCCACACGATGTGGTTGTAAAAATTTACAAAGCTCGAGTTCAAAGGTTTAAAACTACTCACATATTTTGGCATTCCAGAGGATGTTCGTTGGCTTATTAAAGTAAAGGTACATCTTTCTGGTGAATTACATAAATCTTATATAAAACATTTGCCAGGTATGGGACGTAGTTCTTATTCTAAAAAATGAAGAGCTAAGAGGATGGGAGTTTGCCATAAGTGTGCAAGATGGAACTGTGATACACGTTGTAGAAACCCTGGAATGGTATCTATAAATCGGGAGGACAAAATTAAATTTATAAAGGATGGACTAAGTAAAGAGTGCAACTTGGATAACTTAATCCAAACTCTTGAGACGCATCCATATGGAATTGTTCAAGGAGTCCTTCTGAAATTATATGATCTATTCGTTCAACAAAAAGAAAACTATAGCCTTGGAAATCTGGCGTTAAACGACCTTGTTTGCCAGTTTATAAGAAAACTGGATGGGTATCAAAAACCTCGACTCATAGAAGGCATTTAAGCCGGTACTAGACGTAAACCAGATGAAAATGTGAGCCATAATCACAACTACTGTACATATTTACTGTTGTTTTCAATGTTTTACTTTTTTGAATTCACTTTGACTTTTAAAATTACCTGTTTTTATTTTCTTCAATCATGTCTTTTCAAATTTCTTCAGTATCGTCATTTCTTTTTATATGATAATAATTATGTAAACTTTTTATCTTTCATCAATTATTTCATCTCAGTTTTTATCTATATAAGGACGCATAACTCTATATAGAAAACACAAAAAAAGAGATGAAAAAAATCAAATCCATTTGTGTGTTTGGTGGATCCAACAATGGTAATTGTAAGGAGTACCTAATAGCAGCTACTAAGTTGGGAAAACTATTGGTGTGAAAGAAATAAAGGTCTTGTATAGAGGAGGAGTACAGGGTTTGAGAGGCTCCATGGCACTAGCTGCACTAGTTGAAGGAAGCAACGTCTCTAGTATCATCCTACAACATGTTGGTATTACACCAGCTATTGCTGTAGGAACTGAGGTAAAAGTTCTAAGCATCCATCAAAAAATGGATTGTATGGTTATAGGTGCTGAAGCCTTTATTGCACTTCCTGGAAGTTTTGGTACTTTTGAGGAAATATTTTGCATAGCATCATGGTGTAGCATGAATCTTCATAAAAAGCCATTAGGATTGTTAAATATTAATGGTTTTTATAACAGTTTGTTAATGTTTTTAGATAAAGCTGTGGAACAGGGCCTTATAACTCAAGATGATCGATCATTCGTTCATGCTTCTTCAAATACAGATGAATTGATTGATATTTTACAGAGCTTTTTACCCCAACCTCAACCCCTTTTAAAGCAAGATAAGGATCACACACACAAGTGCAAGAATCCAGAACCAGACACCACCCTTCGGTTATAACTTCTTTCTCACCTTTATCTATATTAAAAAAATTAAAAATTGAAAAAAAATAAAAATAAGAGACTCTGAAAATCATATAAGACACTGAGGACAATGTCTTGAATAAGTGTGGGGGGGTCTGAGTTATATATATATTTTATTATTTTTTTGTGAAGGATAGACAGAGTAAAGATTAATTTGGGAAAGTTGCATCTAAAGTCATAAAGATGCATCTTTGAGAACCGAAGTCTTGAGACGTATTCTTCACTATATAGTTTCAGTATCACTTTTGTTTAATTTTTTTTTGTTTTAAACTAAAAAAATAAAAATAAAATTTAATTGTGTCATGAGTACTTTTGTTGGGATGGGCTGAGTAAAGAGTCCAAACTCTTGAGACGCATCCTCGCAACATATCTCACTCGGATAACCAAAATCATTTCACCTTCTTTATCAATTTTTTTAAAAAAAAACAAAAAAAACATACACACACATAGCCACTATCTTTACTTTAGTGTCGGGTATCCTTTGCCTCTACCTTCACCACAATCATTTCCATTCGACAGCAATCATTCTGCAACCATAAACATCATCTTCATCATTCTTCAGCCTCCACACTTTGCCTTCATCTTTTTCTTTCAAATCGGAGCCACACCAGACCACTAGGCAATCATCAGGTTCTTTATTTCCTCTTAATAGATGATATAGCAGAGTCTTTCTATAGGCATACAAATGAATTAAGATGTATGTTATTGCTCTTGATGCTACTCATAGTTGTATTGATGATATTTTTCTTATAAGTTCTAACACAAGGCCTATGAAACTGGGTTGTATGACATAATCAAATTGTTCAGTTATACTAACCATTTCACATGTAATTGAACTGATCAATTTGTTATAGGTATCTTCGTTACTAAGCGCCCTTAAAAAAAAGTACAAGGCAAGAAGCATAACGAACCGGATCTTGACACCAATATTTGGTTATGATTTATTTTTCCTTCTTTGTTTCTTGTTCACAAAAAAAATCATCATTTTCAGTTTTTTTTTTAAATTCTGCATACCCTTTACTAATTTTTTTAATTTTTCTCAGTAATGAGTAATTAAATCACCCTTATCCAATATTTCATGACATGTTGTGAATAATTTCCTTGCATATTAATTTAATAAGTTGTTTGTGAAGATCAAATTGTATATGAATTGTGATAGATTGACCATCCTCGGTGAGATTTTGAGCTTAATTGGATGGATCATATTATGCCATCTTTCCTTTTTCTTGATTAACCCTTATTTATTAGTACTCTAGAACTTGACTTGTTTCTTTTTGATGTATTATGTTCCATGTGCATGCTTTGATGTGATTAAGTCCATTTTTGTTTTAACTAACCACTAGCCATATGTCTTACCTTGCACATTTTCCATTGTTACCCACATTGAGCTTATATCCATTTCTTGATTTAGCCACACAATTATCCAATAGCCAAAAAAAAACATGATCACCCTTGCTTAAGAATTGATTAGGAGTTTTGGAATTTCTATGAATAAAGGTTCTTGATGATTGTGGAAATGTACCCAAGATTATGTATGTTGTTATTTCATAGTTCAAAAAGAAAAAAGAAGAAGAAGAAGAAGAAAAAGAATAAGAAGAAGAAAAGGAAGAAGTGAATATCTATATATATATATATATGAAAATAATCAAGAGGATTTATTCTCATGTTTTGTCCTCCATCATGTTTCATTTTGTTGAGTATTGAGTTTCAAAATGAACTTCCACAATCACTGAATAACTTACTTCATTGCTCTTTTTCAACCTAAGTTTAGTCATACTATTTCATTTTATCCACCCTATATCACCTTGGCCCCATTACAACCTTAATAAAGTCCTTTTGATCTCTGCATGCATGTGTTCAAATATGGAAATTAGAAATTTGTCAAGCCTATGGTAGTACTAATTTATTTGGGTGATTTATGAGAGTATACATAAACTCAAACAATTGAGATATAGAGAGCATGAAGAGAACATCTATCATATTTTCATCCACTCTTTGATTTAATCACTCAATTTGTGTAACTAGTATGTAATGCTTCTTATTCACACTTATCATGACTTCTTGATATAAGGGATGATATGTATTACTTATTATTTTAGACTTCAAAAAAAAAGTTAAAAATCAATTTGAAAAAAAAACCTTTTTCTATTGTTTCTCATTTTAGTTTTTGGTTTGGTTTTACCCTGGAGTGCAAAAGCTTAAGTGTGGGGGAATTTGATAAATCAATTTTAATACACTTCTTATAGTTTTACACTTGGGGTTTATTATATAATTACTATGTTTAATAATAGTATTTTAATTAATTTTTATGTTGTTTAGTTAAATTGAAGTATTATGTATATATGTTCAATTTTTGTTTTTTGTATGTATCTTGAGTATCTTGTCTTGTTTTGGCCATAACTTGGGCTTTGATGATCCAAATGGGCTAATATTGGAGCCCATGGAAAGCTAGGACAGAGGCCTACATCATGATGATCAGATTTGGTTATTTTACATTTGAAGAAAATGAAGAAATGGAGCTTGAATCAATCAGCCCTTATGTGTCCCACCAGCATTGACATTATTCACTAAGATACACATATCTGCAGTTGTAGATGTCCAAATGACCTCATTCTTGTGCCAAATTCTCAATAAGACAGAGATCTACAACTTTCATGTTGAAAATGTTGCAAAATTCGGCCATATAAATGCTCATATTTGACTCACAAGGTGGAGAAGATAAAGAGGAGAATGAATTTTAACACCTATCATTATCTTCTTTTGAATTATTGTAATGTCAAGCCCACCAATATTGAAAAAATGTATTAATTATCAGAAATTGAATGTATAGTATCATGATACCTTACCTATAAATAGATGCTTGAAGTTGTAAGAAAGATACACAAGAGATACATAAGAAATACATGCTTTAGTTTTCATTACATTTCTATATCTTTGCTTTAGTTTCTTAAGTTTTAGTTATTTCTCTTGCTTTATTTCTTTGTTCTATATTCTATTCCTCAAGTTATAGTTTTCATTTCCCATCCTCAATATCAAGTAAGTTAATCTTATTATTTGTTATTTACTTTTATAATCAAAGTTATAGTTAATTTAATATTATCTTTCATTGTTAAAAATTATCATGGAAGCTTAATCTTTTAAAATTAACTCAAGGAATTTAATTTTTCTTTATGTTAACTTTGACTTCTTGCTCTTAATATTTTTATTAAAGATAATTTCTTTTTTGTTTCTCAAACACTTATGATGGTAGATTATTTAAGTGTATAACCGATTGGTATATAATTAAATAATCTATAATCGAAACTGATGTTATTTGGTTAATGAATAATCAATTTGAGAACAAAGATTAAGTCACTAAATAAGATATTTCTATTTAGTTTCTTAACTCAATCAAATTATGGTTTTAAAGTTATTTTAGTAATTAATAAGAATATATCGATTGATTATTCTTATTAGTTCATTAATTCAATTCTAGAAGATTTTCCAGAATATAATCATTTAGGGATTCCAAATGATTCAAGGTTGAGAAATTAATTATATTTAATCATATTTGTGATCAATGATGAGTTAAGTAAAGATTTATTAATTCCTTGGGTTGGTTCTTTCTAAATTTGATTATTCTCACTCATAAATTTATTGTTTGCACTATTATATAATTACTTAATTTTCCTTTCAATCTCAACACAAATCCCCCCTTTGTTATAACTAAATTGAGTGTAACTGATTTAACTAAGGTCCTCGAGAGACGACTAAGGTTGTTCACCTTATACTATATTAATTTAACTTTTTATTTAATCCGACAACGACAACGTGTCACTAAGTTTCCGATCCTAAGGAAAATCACGCATGCAACAAATCTCCACAATGAGGCCATGGTTTTGGGGTTTCTTGGACAATAAGGAATAGATTCTAAATGCATGCATGAAAGTGGAAAAACTTAGAGAAAATGGGAACAAAGGTTTTAAGGACCAAAAATTCAAAACTTTGCCTTACTTGCCAAATAGGGGTCATGGCCAAGGATAGCCCAAGCAAGGAGGTCTAGCCATATTTTGAAGCTTCCAAATTGAGGAAAAATGAAGAGGTTGGAGGTGGTCTAGGTGTGGTGAGGCCATGGCTACTTTAGGAAAAATAAAGGAGAAAAGAGGTTGTAATGGTTGGTGATGGTGGTGGTGTGTTTGGCCGTGAATGGTGGGTGATGGAGGAAGGGGTTGTGATGGTTGTTTGTTTAGGAAGGAAAAGAATGAAGAGGGGATGAGAATGGGTTGCTGTCATGAATGAGAAAAGGAGATGAAAGTGAAAATTAATTAATGAGTCATGGTATCATGGTATGGAAGCATTCATGTCATGATAATGTAGCATATGATGGCATGAAGAATTTAGGAATTGGTCATGTAATAAGAGAGCAGCGTGCAGATTTTAGGAAAATGGCACATGATTTCTTAATTATTTTTAGCGAGGAACAACTTGTCAAATAAGTGGTTAGTCCCCTGGAGAGCAAGTTGACACAACTTGCGAGAGAAGGAGTTGATATGGTGTTGCCAAGTAGAGGCTAGGTATTGTGTGGAGTGTAACATCCCTGTTTTTAGAAACAATTTTATCCTTGTAAATTTTAATTATGGAGGGTTTGTAAGCAAGAATAAGTCAATATATACCTTGTTGATGGTCTGTAGTACCTCAAAAATGTCATTTTTGCACATAATAATAGAGTTTATATGGAATATTGGTGAAATTATGCAAAAACCGAGTGAAAAGGGCTCTTTTCCGAGTGACAGAGAAGAATTCTGAGTGAAAGATTAGAAATTCCAAGTGAAGAAGAGAATTCTGAGTCAGTATCATGTTTTCCGAGTAAAACATGACTGAGAAGGCTACCACCGAGTGGAGTCCTGACTTGAGAAGCAATTCTGAGTGAAGAATGGTCAAAAGAATCAATTCTGGGTGAAAATTCAAGTCAAAACACCCTTGAAAGGCTCGGTTCCGAGTTGAATGTTTCCTTTCTGAAGGAAATTACTATGGTTGGAGCATTCTGAGTGAAAGAATGTGAGAAAGCTTCTATTTATGTTGATTTGATGCTTCCTTTCTGATTGAAGTATGTTGTAGAAATAATTAGGAAGGTTTCCGAATGGTTTTGCTTAGGAAACCGAGTGGAAATGATAGAGGGAGCCAATTCCGAGTGAGATACACTCCACTGGACCAAAACCGAGTGAGAGAAGTATGAGTGGGTATTGGTCCGAGAGGTAATGGTCTAAACCGAGTGAATTGAGTGAAGGAAGACTCGGATTTCCGAGTGAAGATTCTGAGAAATGGAGGACTCGGGAGTGGGAATTTACACTCGGAAGTGGGAATTCCAGTCGGAATTCACTGTCAGAAGTGTTAACCGAGTGTAATTTCACTCGGTATTCACTGACAGAAGTGCGTTTTGACTTCAATTTTATCTTTTCATGATATTTAAATCCAATCGTGTGCATTAAGGATGGTGGACGACCAGGAATGGACACTGACTCAGCATATATAATTGTTTAATCTCCACTGACCCTTCTGACTCAACTTATCACCCACAAATGGGAACTGACTCAGCTTATCACTCAGAAATGGGCACTGACTCAGCAGCCCACTCGGAAAAGGCTGTCTCCTGTAACATCCCCGTTTTAAAATTAAATGCTGAATGAAGAATAAACCACTAAGACTTGATTTCAACTAGAAATAACTGTTAATTGCATTTAACTACTTATGATTTAGCCATTAAAATATTTAAAAATGGTGGTGGTCAGGGGATGGGGTAGAGTGCACGTGACTGCTGGGCACGCACTCTCCCATCCCACTCTTCTTTTACTGTGCGCATGCACATATATATATATATATATAAGCGTGAGCCTTGGGGAGAAACGCACTTGCTATTTCTTCAGACTCTCTCCTCCGTCACTTCATCCTCTACTTCCTCTCTTCGTCTCCATTCTTCTTCTTCTTCTTCTATCTTACATTTCGCTCCTGGAGGTCTTGGTTGCAGTACTGGGGAACGGACCACACTTCATCCCCAGAATCAGGCGCAGGATACGACAAAGCTAAGGAAGACCGGACGAACCAGGAGAAGGACATCGGACCCAACAACAAGAACGAAAAAGGTTTTTGAGGATTCTTCTAAAGGTAGGGGGCGCTTGCATGTCGAATGCATGGTCTAAGAACGGTACCGGATGAACATGCTGCTGAGCGTGGGTGTGTGTGTGCATGTATTTATAATCATTAAAACTGATGCTGTGTATGTGTGCATGTATTTATAATCATTAGAACTGATGCTGTGTATGTGTGCATGTATTCACAATTACTAAAACTGATGCATGATTTTAGATTCTGATAGTGACCTTCGTGGCGATGGTGTAGCTTGCTCGTGGGTGATAATGATGGATCTACTTTGTTGTCACTATGAAATGTATGCATGTGCATGTTCTTAAATTGGATTGCCCAATGTTGTTAGTCTGATGACCGATTGTAACATGCATTGGTGCGACTGATTGAATTAATGACGACTGTAAGGTGTTCATGGCTCGATGATGTGTAATAATGAATGTGTTAGTTGCATAAGTAAGAGTGGGGTGACCCATGGAAGGTCAGGAACCCCAAGGGAAACGACTTCCAGTTACCAACCCTGGCTAGATCCCAATAGAGCTCGTGGTAGCCGTTGGAGCTAGAGAAGAGAGTCTCGAGACGCCGTGGGGAGGCCGGTGCCACATGGTAAGAGCTGAGGGACGAGGGGCCAAAAGAAAAAGGGGGCCGTAACTGAGAGTCTTTACCCGAGTCGGATCCGCAGACATGCATATAGAAATAGGGCTGATGGTGGTGATGTACAAATCTATGTATGTGCATGTGTACGATTCTAAATGCATGAATATATGTTTAGATGTGGAATAAATTCTGTGAATCATGTGTGTCATGAATATTGCTGAATTGTATGATTTTGGTTACTTGAGAAAGGCTGAGTGATAACAGGAGCGTGTACTGACGCTGATACCGAGTCTGTGAGTATCATTTTACATGTAAAAGCTCACCCCTGCAGTGGCCATTTTCAGTGAATGTCTCTCGTGAGGAAGATCAGAAGCAGAGCTGGAATGCTGGGCGGAGTGCTGATGCATTTCGAAGGTTTAATTAAGGCGTTGTTAGATGAAGCCCGGACTGGCTCATACCGGGTGTTAATGTTTTGGGGAATGAATAGAACTTTACGGGCAAGGAGAAGTCCAATTTTGTATTGTAAATATTGACATACACTTTTATGTATATATGGATGTATGGTTTTGGGTGTGTGTGATGCTATGTGCTGCCTTGTTTTATAATTGTGCTTTAATGGATACGCAGGGACGATATGATCGAGCAGGTTATAGCCAAGTCTGAGTGAATCGATAATTGTCTTAGGAAAAATTCATGTCGGATACGCTGGGCGGAGTCGTACCCCGCCCAAAGTGTGGGAGCAATTCGCCCAAGCGCGAGGACTCACGCTGAAGCGAGTAATTACCAGAGCGAGATATCGACCATTTTCCTTTCCTATCCGTTGCGATGCTAACACAATCCAGACCCCGATGTTGACCCCGAATTGGTCGTTATGGCTAAGCCCGCCCAGGCGTTGTCATACTCAGTTGAGCTGGGTGGAATAGGTTCAGATCCCTCCTTTCTCCACAACCTACTAACGTATATGTACCCTGTAACTTCTCATTTTTCTGAGTGAAAGGCGAGTGTGAGGATTTACTTAGTGAACCCTTGTCTATACCCGATGGAGGAAATTACCCTGTAGTTGTGCTAAAGGGGCGTTATGTAGATTTCGTTTAGGCGGCGTCATACCTCGCCCAAGTAACTAGGACAGCCCGCCCAAGATAAATATACCCCGTCTAGCCAAGTAGGATGTTTCTAACTTCGCCTTTCCACCAAATGCTACGCGTGTAAATGTGTCAACATATTTCCCTTATCTATTCCTCCTGTTGAGTGACCAGTATTTCTCGAAGGGAAGCCTCAGTGCGAAATCTCCTCTATCCGCTGCTGTATTACCATACTCCGCCTGGACGGTGTAAGACCCCGTCTGGGCGAATAAACGGTGTTGAGCAATCCGCCCTAGTGTTGATGTGTTGCGATAAACCCATTGAGCCGGCCCCAGTTTAGCTTCTCTGTAAGTTGCTATATGTAAGTGAATGCTCCTCGTTTCCTCCCTGCCTGCTCCCTTCTATATCAATTGTTGCGTGACTGTTTTGTGAAAAATTTTCTCATATTTTTGGAATTATTAGTTGCAAATGATTAGGGTGTTACATTTTGGTATCAGAGCGGACCGAAAAGTCCAAGGCCAAAGTATGCTTACCAAGTGTAAGCAGTGGTGTGTGTGTCTTTCTGCTTGATTGGTTGAAAATTGTTCTGATGATAGTTGAACCTGATTGATGATTGACTTGAGGACAAGGGGTTGTTTTTCCCCTAGTCCGATTGTGTGTATGACTTAGGCGAATGACATAATGTGCTAAGCTATTAATTGTTGGACTAATAACTAGATCGGTAGTAAGTGGCTCCGTATACTTATCCTTAAATGTCAATTTCAGGATAAGGAATGGCGCATCGTCAAAGTATGGAGGCTATAGCCACAGCATTCCAACGCTTTGCTGATGTGTTTGAAAGGCAAGGCCAAACTCAACCTGAGGATGGCCATGTGCTGGACCGCTTCCTGAAGAGGAAGCCGAGTGAATTCTTAGGAGGACGGAACCCTGAGGCGGCGTTCAAGTGGACTCAGGAATTAGAGAGAATTTTTAGGGGTCTTCACTGTACCGAAGCCCAGAAGGTGGAATGCGCAGTGTATATGCTGCGAGATGAAGCGGAGAATTGGTGGAAGATAGCTAGGAGCCGATTCCCCGAAGATGATAATCAACTGACGTGGAACGATTTCGAGGCCTGCTTCCTAGACAAATACTTTCCCGACACAGTGAGGAGTCGGAAAGAGCTGGAGTTTATGGAGTTAAAACAGGGCTCCATGACTGTGGAAGAATACGCGACCAGATTTGAGGAATTGTGCCTATTCTATCCGCCCTTCCAGCAGCCAGGAACGGAGCACTCCAAGTGTCTTAAGTTTGAGAACGGACTGAGATCGGATGTTAAGAGGCCCTGCAGATACCATGAAATCCGGAGTTTCCCTGCCTTAGTGAACAAGTGTAGAATATTCGAAGAGGATGACAGGGCCCATTCGGGCCAGTGCAGCAGAGCCAATCAGCACCTGAGGCCTCAGCAATCACGTTTCAAGAGGCCAGGGAACGTGAGGAGGAATGAACCTTTCACCAGATATCAGAACCATGATGACCGAGGGAGACAGATGAGTGGACGGCCAAGGTATGGCGGATGCTTTAAATGCGGCGGTGATCATTTTGCTAAGGAATGCAATGATACAAATGTTAAATGCTACCACTGCGGAGAGAAAGGACACGTTCGCCCGGACTGCCCCCAACTCCGCCAGGCAAACACCAATGTGCGTCAAGGAGGATTTCAAGATCGAACCAGAGTGAATGACAACCAACGACCTGGTGGCAGAGGCAACGGAACCAGAGGAAATATGATGCGTACCCCGAACAGCCGAGAAAGGAACACCGGCCCAACAGCGACAGGAAGGATCTACACCATCAATGCAGAGGATGTTGCACCAGCAAACGATCTAGTACAATGTAAGTGCTCACTTGGAACGAATATGCTTAATGTTGTTTTCGATTCGGGAGCAACCCATTCTTTTATAGCTGATGAGTGCGTGAAACGGTTGAAGCTACCAACTGTGTCTATGAACCGGACTTTAGAAGTGGCCAGCCCCACTGGCCCTAGTGTATTCACATCGTCAATATATAAAAATGTAGCGTTTGAGCTGTATGATCGGAGTTTCATCTTCGATCTGATTTGCATGCCCTTAAAGGGTCTTGATATTGTGCTTGGAATAGATTGGCTTTCAGCCAATAAGGTATTAGTAGATTGTAGAAACCGAGGGATAGTTTTCCCAAAACAACCCACTGAAGATAGCTCGGCACTAGGTATAACCCAACTATTTATGGTGCTTTGTCTAACCAAAGATGAGAGTGAGACCCTAGTGAACGAAATTCCGGTTGTTTGCGAGTTCCCGGAAGTGTTCCCAGAAGACGTCCCGAGTGTGCCTCCCAATAGAGAAGTTGAATTCTCTATAGACTTGATCCCTGGAGCCGAACCGGTCTCCAGTGCACCCTACAGAATGTCCTCAACTGAATTGGTAGAGTTGAAGAAACAAGTGGATGAGTTACTTGAGAAGCAGTTCATTAGACCAAGCGTGTCACCTTGGGGCGCACCTGTGCTACTTGTTAAGAAGAAGGATGGCAGCATGAGACTTTGTATAGATTATCGACAGCTTAACAAGCTCACAATTAAGAATCGATACCCACTGCCTAGAATTGATGATTTAATTGACCAGCTGCGTGGAGCCTCAGTCTTCTCGAAAATCGACTTACGATCAGGATATCACCAAATCCGAGTGAAGGACTCGGATATTCCTAAAACTGCCTTTAGGACCAGGTATGGTCACTATGAGTATGTAGTGATGCCGTTCGGTGTGACAAACGCCCCTGCTGTTTTCATGAATTACATGAACAGCATATTCCACTCCTTCTTAGATCGGTTTGTCGTTGTCTTCATCGATGATATTCTAGTTTATTCTAAGACATCTGAGGAACATGAAGGACATCTCAGGACGGTACTCCAAGTGTTGAGGGAGAAACAATTGTTTGCAAAGCTCTCGAAGTGCGAATTCTGGATGGATGAGATCCACTTCCTCGGGCATGTGATCTCCAAGCGAGGCGTCTCGGTGGATCCTGCGAAGGTAGCTGCTGTAATGGCATGGGAAAGGCCCAGGTCGATCTCGGAAATAAGGAGTTTTATGGGCTTGGCAGGTTATTATAGAAGGTTCATCGAAGGTTTTTCTAAGTTGGCATTACCCTTGACTAAATTGACTCGGAAGAACGTTCCTTTTGTATGGAGTCCGGAGTGTGAGAGCAGCTTCCAAGAACTGAAGAATAAGTTAACAACTGCTTCGGTGTTGGCATTACCTGAGTTACGAGAAAGCTTCGTGGTCTATTGTGACGCGTCCGGACTCGGATTAGGATGTGTACTCATGCAGAAGGATCGAGTGATAGCATATGCCTCTCGACAATTGAGACCCCACGAACAGCATTATCCGACTCATGACTTGGAGTTGGCAGCAGTAGTTTTTGCATTGAAAATTTGGAGGCATTACTTGTACGGATCCAAATTTGAAGTGTACAGCGATCATAAGAGCCTCAAATACCTATTCGACCAAAAGGAGCTGAACATGAGGCAGAGAAGATGGATTGAGTTTTTGAAGGACTATGATTTCGAGTTGAAATACCACCCAGGTAAGGCAAATGTCGTAGCAGACGCATTGAGCCGAAAATCCCTCCACATAGCAGCCATGATGGCAAAAGAAGTTGAGTTGTTGGAGCGGTTCCGAGACATGAACTTGCATGTTGACGCCCCTTCCTCTCAGAAGATGACAATCGGTACGTTGAGGATTGCCAACGAATTCTTAAAATCCGTGTACGAACAGCAACAGGCGGACTCTTACCTAGCTGAAATGAAGGAAATTCAAGCCAAAGGAAAGGATTTATCCTTGGCAGAAGGGTCAGATGGGATCTTCCGGGTGAGAAACAGGATATACATACCAAGTGAAGGAAGATTGAGAAGAATGGTGCTTGATGAAGCCCACAAAAGCCTACTCAGCATTCACCCAGGAACCACGAAAATGTACCACGACTTGAGGAGACAGTTTTGGTGGCCCGGACTAAAGAAGGATGTGGCGGAGTACGTGACCCGGTGTATGACTTGTCAGAAATCGAAGGTAGAGCACCAAAAACCGTACGGTGCAATGCAGCCTCTAGAGATCCCCGTGTGGAAATGGGACTCAATTGCGATGGATTTTATCATGGGATTACCCAAAAACCGAGCGGGCCATGATGCCATTTGGGTCATTGTTGACAGATTGACGAAGAGTGCACACTTCTTACCTGTAAATATGAGGTACCCATTGCATAAGTTGGCTCGAATCTACATTCAAGAAGTTATCCGGCTGCATGGCATACCTACTTCCATCGTATCGGATAGGGACCCTAGATTTACGTCCAGGTTTTGGACCAGCATGCATCAAGAACTGGGGACGAAGCTTTGGCTTAGTTCTGCCTACCACCCCCAATCAGATGGACAATCCGAACGATTCAGAGTCTAGAAGACTTATTGAGAGCGTGTGTGTTAGAGTACGGTGGGGACTGGGAGCAGTACCTTCCCCTGATCGAGTTTACGTACAACAACAGCCATCATCACAGCATTGGCATGGCACCTTACGAGGCGTTATATGGGCGTAGATGCCGAACCCCACTCTGTTGGTCGGAAGCGGGTGAAAGTCTACTATTGGGACCAGACATCGTGAAGCAAACCACAGAACAGATCCGAGTAATAAGGGAGAAGATGAAAGCATCACAAGACAGGCAGAAGAGCTACCATGACAAACGCATCAAGCCATTGGAATTTCAAGTCGGAGATCGAGTGTTTCTGAGAACCTCTCCGAGTAAAGGAGTTGGACGAGCCTTAAAAAGTGGGAAGTTAAGCCCTCGCTACATCGGACCTTATGAGGTAGTAGAACGGATTGGCTCCGTGGCATACCGCCTCGCATTACCAACTCACTTGTCCCGATTACACAACGTTTTTCACGTGTCTCAACTAAGAAAGTATTTGCATGATCCCAGCCACACGATGCCTGACGACGAGGTAGAGATCAAGGAAGACCTAACCACTGTGACTACACCGGTTGGAATCGTGGATCAATCGGTAAAGCGCTTAAGAAGCAAGAACGTAAGGCTAGTTAAGGTGGAGTGGCAGCAAGGCAAGACCACCTCCTACACGTGGGAACGCGAAGACGCCATGCGACAGCAGTACCCCGAATTGTTTACCTACGTAAGTACCGACTGAATTTCGGGGACGAAATTCTTTTTCAGTGGGGGAGAACTGTAACATCCCCGTTTTAAAATTAAATGCTGAATGAAGAATAAACCACTAAGACTTGATTTCAACTAGAAATAACTGTTAATTGCATTTAACTACTTATGATTTAGCCATTAAAATATTTAAAAATGGTGGTGGTCAGGGGATGGGGTAGAGTGCACGTGACTGCTGGGCACGCACTCTCCCATCCCACTCTTCTTTTACTGTGCGCATGCACATATATATATATATATAAGCGTGATCCTTGGGGAGAAACGCACTTGCTATTTCTTCAGACTCTCTCCTCCGTCACTTCATCCTCTACTTCCTCTCTTCGTCTCCATTCTTCTTCTTCTTCTTCTATCTTACATTTCGCTCCTGGAGGTCTTGGTTGCAGTACTGGGGAACGGACCACACTTCATCCCCAGAATCAGGCGCAGGATACGACAAAGCTAAGGAAGACCGGACGAACCAGGAGAAGGACATCGGACCCAACAACAAGAACGAAAAAGGTTTTTGAGGATTCTTCTAAAGGTAGGGGGCGCTTGCATGTCGAATGCATGGTCTAAGAACGGTACCGGATGAACATGCTGCTGAGCGTGGGTGTGTGTGTGCATGTATTTATAATCATTAAAACTGATGCTGTGTATGTGTGCATGTATTTATAATCATTAGAACTGATGCTGTGTATGTGTGCATGTATTCACAATTACTAAAACTGATGCATGATTTTAGATTCTGATAGTGACCTTCGTGGCGATGGTGTAGCTTGCTCGTGGGTGATAATGATGGATCTACTTTGTTGTCACTATGAAATGTATGCATGTGCATGTTCTTAAATTGGATTGCCCAATGTTGTTAGTCTGATGACCGATTGTAACATGCATTGGTGCGACTAATTGAATTAATGACGACTGTAAGGTGTTCATGGCTCGATGATGTGTAATAATGAATGTGTTAGTTGCATGAGTAAGAGTGGGGTGACCCATGGAAGGTCAGGAACCCCAAGGGAAACGACTTCCAGTTACCAACCCTGGCTAGATCCCAATAGAGCTCGTGGTAGCCGTTGGAGCTAGAGAAGAGAGTCTCGAGACGCCATGGGGAGGCCGGTGCCACATGGTAAGAGCTGAGGGACGAGGGGCCAAAAGAAAAAGGGGGCCGTAACTGAGAGTCTTTACCCGAGTCGGATCCGCAGACATGCATATAGAAATAGGGCTGATGGTGGTGATGTACAAATCTATGTATGTGCATGTGTACGATTCTAAATGCATGAATATATGTTTAGATGTGGAATAAATTCTGTGAATCATGTGTGTCATGAATATTGCTGAATTGTATGATTTTGGTTACTTGAGAAAGGCTGAGTGATAACAGGAGCGTGTACTGACGCTGATACCGAGTCTGTGAGTATCATTTTACATGTAAAAGCTCACCCCTGCAGTGGCCATTTTCAGTGAATGTCTCTCGTGAGGAAGATCAGAAGCAGAGCTGGAATGCTGGGCGGAGTGCTGATGCATTTCGAAGGTTTAATTAAGGCGTTGTTAGATGAAGCCCGGACTGGCTCATACCGGGTGTTAATGTTTTGGGGAATGAATAGAACTTTACGGGCAAGGAGAAGTCCAATTTTGTATTGTAAATATTGACATACACTTTTATGTATATATGGATGTATGGTTTTGGGTGTGTGTGATGCTATGTGCTGCCTTGTTTTATAATTGTGCTTTAATGGATACGCAGGGACGATATGATCGAGCAGGTTATAGCCAAGTCTGAGTGAATCGATAATTGTCTTAGGAAAAATTCATGTCGGATACGCTGGGCGGAGTCGTACCCCGCCCAAAGTGTGGGAGCAATTCGCCCAAGCGCGAGGACTCACGCTGAAGCGAGTAATTACCAGAGCGAGATATCGACCATTTTCCTTTCCTATCCGTTGCGATGCTAACACAATCCAGACCCCGATGTTGACCCCGAATTGGTCGTTATGGCTAAGCCCGCCCAGGCGTTGTCATACTCAGTTGAGCTGGGTGGAATAGGTTCAGATCCCTCCTTTCTCCACAACCTACTAACGTATATGTACCCTGTAACTTCTCATTTTTCTGAGTGAAAGGCGAGTGTGAGGATTTACTTAGTGAACCCTTGTCTATACCCGATGGAGGAAATTACCCTGTAGTTGTGCTAAAGGGGCGTTATGTAGATTTCGTTTAGGCGGCGTCATACCTCGCCCAAGTAACTAGGACAGCCCGCCCAAGATAAATATACCCCGTCTAGCCAAGTAGGATGTTTCTAACTTCGCCTTTCCACCAAATGCTACGCGTGTAAATGTGTCAACATATTTCCCTTATCTATTCCTCCTGTTGAGTGACCAGTATTTCTCGAAGGGAAGCCTCAGTGCGAAATCTCCTCTATCCGCTGCTGTATTACCATACTCCGCCTGGACGGTGTAAGACCCCGTCTGGGCGAATAAACGGTGTTGAGCAATCCGCCCTAGTGTTGATGTGTTGCGATAAACCCATTGAGCCGGCCCCAGTTTAGCTTCTCTGTAAGTTGCTATATGTGAGTGAATGCTCCTCGTTTCCTCCCTGCCTGCTCCCTTCTATATCAATTGTTGCGTGACTGTTTTGTGAAAAATTTTCTCATATTTTTGGAATTATTAGTTGCAAATGATTAGGGTGTTACATCTCCCACTTGTCTTCCACTCACTTCCTCCCTATTTAAACGAGTTCAAGGTCCTCAGACCTCACACCACACACACGAACCAAACACTTCATCACTCTTCTTCCCAGCAAGCTCTTTCCCTCTTCTTTCCCCTCTGTTTCACTCGGAATTGAAGCAGGACAGTGAAGGGAGCCTCTTTCTTCTCCTCCAGGAGCTTCATTTGAGGTAAGGGGGTATAATCTTGGGTGCCTTGTGGGAAAACCGAGTGGAGGACTGATTCAATGTGTATGAAATGCTTTAAATTATTATCTGTATATGCATGTATATATATATATTTGTTACCGAGTGATGAATTGTGATATGACATGTATTTATGGGACTGAAAATACTAAGAAACATGGGTACCGTGTGATTTCCAGTGAAACAAATATGATAATAGGTTATTTTACTCGGTTTATGATAATCCGACCAGTTTTACACTTATTTTACTTGGTTTTGCTTATTTATACTCGGATAATATCTTTCCATTTAATTTCACTCGGAAAACATAGTATTTCACTCGGTAAACACTCTATTTCTCTCGGACAGCATCTTACAAGTCTTGTTTTACTCGGAAATTTCCTTCTTATATTATTTTACTCGGTTTTGACTTAATTTCACTCAGAAAGTATATTTACCTTTTACTCAGAACCCCTTTTTAGTAAATGCACTCAGAAAACATCATATTTAACTCGGACAGAAGCTTCCCAACCTTATTTCACTCGGTAAACACACTGTTCCACTCGGAAAGTATCTTATTTTTACTTAGGAAACTCTTTTCCTATTGATTCCACTCGGAATCATAATTAATTTCATTCAGAAACTCATTTTTACTCAGAATTTAAGTAGCTTCACTCATGAAAACCCTTCCCAGTGATTTTTAACTCGGTAAACCTTTATTTTACTCAGAAAACTCCCTTTAGTTTATTTTCACTCGGAATACATAGTTAAAATAACTTAGAAATCTCTTATCAACCTGATTCCACTCGGAATCAGGATTATTTCACTCGGATTGATGCCTATTTTATTCAGAAACTCACTTCAACCTGAATTTACTCAGTATTTAAACTCATTTCACCCAGAAAATTTATTTTTCACTCGGAACGGATTTATTTATCTTGGATGATTCGGTTTCACTCGATATTCAACCCATTCCACTCGGCAAACTCAATTTCTCACTCAGTATTAAACCTTTCTTTCTCAAAAAGTTTAGAAATCAACATTTTTACTCGGATATAATTTATTTCCACTCGGATTCAAGCTGTCCCAGTCGGAAAACAACATTCCACTTCATTTCACTCGGATTTAAATTTATTTCAGTCGGAAAATAGCTTTTCCAGTGTCATTTCACTCGGATTTTTAGCCAGATCGCTTGGAGAACCCTTCTCTGTATGATTCCACTCGGAATCATACTCATTTCACTCGGATTTTCCTCTGTTCCACTCGGAAAACTCTATTTTTAGTGTTTTTCACTTGAATTTTTAATTGGAAACTAATCTTCACTACTTTTTAAGTTATTGGTAAGTTATAATTATTATTCTTATTCTATTATTATCATTATTTACTGTCAACTTAATATTGTTATCATTATTATTAGTTTTATTATTATTATACATTGATATTATGTGTAATTACATAAAGAATATATTATTTTACTCTTTATGAAAGAATATATATAATAGATATATTTCTAAAAATTAACAAACGAATATCTTACAAGATTTAAATGATTGATGGAATTCAAAGAACTTGAGGATGATATGATGAGACTGGAAATACATAAGATACCCAGGAATCAATTGATAAGATAAATGCATTTCGCATCATGAAAATATTTTTGAAGAGGAAAAACCTCTAGAGCATACACTTGGTACAGTGGAGGACACTCACGTTCGATCTCCATGAAGAATCTTGGGAGTACAACTGGAACGGCAACCCAATGGCATCAGAGTCGCGCCTGATAGCCGGGTGAGACGATGCAATTCTAGTGTACTTTGACTAAATGACGGAGTGTAACTATGATCGTAGGGATCCAAGTTCCAAAAATATTTAAATTAATGATGAGAACCAATGAGTTCATTTGTACCACATGGAACTTGGGCGGACCCTGATCGCTCTAGATGATTGAAATGGTGATATTCCACAGAATGAGAAGAAGATGAAACGATTTATTGGGCCCACATGCATCATGAGACTTAACCAAAGATAAATCATAATAAATCCAAACTCATGCATTTATTATAGCATATTTGATTTTTATAATTATGAACATGCTAAATATACGATTATGTGATGACAACATGCTTGATTGTTATAAATATGCTAAATGTATGATCTATGTGACATTGTATGTTAACTGGATTATGTCCGCATCGGATGAACCAATCAGGGTCTTGGGTTATACTCACCCTTACTGTTGAACATTTTTCAGAGGAATTAGAAACTCAAGAACCCGAGTGTGAAGATCAACAATACGCTGAACCCATTGAGAATAATCATTAAGGATAGAATATTTATAATCAGACACCGGATGACTGTATGATATTTAAGGGTGCCTGCGTGCCCCATTCTGTTAAGAGTACAATTATTTACAGTTTGTGAATGACTATGTGATATATACAATATTACTTCCGCTGATTTGCCACGTATTTATTTTAAAAAAAAAATATTCACTTTTTCTAAAAAACTGTTAACACTCTCAGTTAAATGGGATGAACCTACAGAAGGATTTGTCTTATCTAACCGAGGGTGTTACAAAGGTGGTATCAGAGCATAGTCGATTCATTAAGCTTGTGGAGTGGACCATTAGGTTTCCACGTACTCTGATAGAAATATTGAACAGTCTATAACACTCCTAAGACTAAATATCCTATGTGGAATACTCCACATAACACATACCCTAAATCTATTTTTTGATATTCTTTCAGCAAATTCCCAATGGCACGCCAAAATAACAATCACGTGATGGAGAATCTTCTTACCAGAATTGTGGAGGTAATAGAAAGACAAGAGTTACCTCATGCTTCTGCCAGACAAGGATTAGCTGATTTTCAAAGGAACAATCCTACGCAGTTCAAAGGAGGCTTCAATCCAGATGGAGCACAACTATGGATTGAACATCTTGAAAAGATTTTTGTCGCTATGCGATGTTCTGATGAGGATTGTGTAACCTTTGCTGTCTTCATGCTGGTTGGAGAAGCAGAACACTGGTGGACTCATGCTAGAGTCAGACTAGCTACTGATGGGCATATCATTACTTGGGGACGATTTAAGACAGAATTTCTCGCTAAATATTTCCCCGAAGACATAAGGAGGCAAAAAGAGCAGGAATTCTTCAATCTGAAACAAGGCAATATGACTGTTGGGGAGTATACTGCTAAGTTTGACAAACTGGCAAAATGTTGTCCCTACTACACTCATATGAGAGAAGCATCAAGATGTGCAAAGTTCGAAGCAGGGCTACGACATGAGATTCGTCAAGCCATATGTTGTCAACAAATTACCCAATTCACTACTTTGGTTGACAGATGCCGCATATTTGAGAACACCTCTAATTTTCGACGACCTGGAACGTCTAATCATGGGCCAGAGCGACGTATGCCGGATCGACAACAAAGAAGGGATTTTCAAGGAGATCGACCATATTTCCGATCTTTCAACTCAGCCAACCGAATTCCTCCTAAAGGTCAGGAGAACCAAAGTAGTAGAAACTGCACAATTTGTGGACGGATCGGGCATCGTGATGTTGACTGTTGGTACAGGAATAAAAATAACCAACAACAAGTAACTCAAAGACAGGCAGTACGACCAACAGGTCAAGGAAGTGGAGGATCTACTGCAAATGTCTCTACCAACAATGCCCCGAGAATACAAAATGTTCCCCGCAACAACAACTTCAGATAGAACAATAATCCTGGAAGGCCCGGAAATAACTCAACCGGAAGGCCAGGGGGAAATGCCAGAGTTTTTACCATGAATGGTGCAGAAGTATCACAAGAGAACGATCTTGTGCAAGGTACATGCTTTATAGGAAGTACTCTATTAAATGTATTATATGATTCTGGAGCCACTCATTCTTTCATATCTGAGAATTATGTAAAACATTTAAAGCTTCCTACAACCTCTCTGCCCTATCAAATGATTGTCACAACTGCCGCCAATAAGCCCATTTGCTCTACTCGCATATGCCTAGAATGTCCTCTTAACATCGAAGGGAAAGCTTATCAGGTAGATCTGATATGTTTACCTTTGATTGATCTAGACATTGTTCTAGGGATGAATTGGCTTGCTGCCAATCATATTCTGATTGACTGTCATAATAGATCCATCTCTCACAGGTCTACTACATCTGAATATGATCAAGTCACAGAATCTTGTCTTGTTAGCTCAGAAAAGGTAATCTCAAAAGAAGTCCAACTATACATGATCCTTACTGAAACTGAAAGTAAGGCCACTTCTCAACTTGAACAGATTCCTGTTGTTCAAGAATTTCCAGAAGTATTCCCTGAGGACATACGAGAGCTACCTCCAGAGCGAGAAGTCAAATTCAGCATTGATATTATACCGGGCGTGGGACCAATCTCTATTGCTCCTTACCGGATGTCACCCAAGGAACTCAGTGAACTCAAAGAACAATTAGAAGAACTTCTAGAGAAAGGAATGATTAGACCCAGTGTCTCACCTTGGGGAGCACCAGTTCTTCTAGTCAAAAAGAAGGATGGCAGTATGCGGTTATGTGTTGACTATCGTCAGTTGAATAAAGCTACGATCAAGAACCGTTACCCTCTTCCAAGGATTGATGATTTAATGGACCAATTACGAGGAGCCACTATCTTTTCGAAGATTGATCTGCGATCAGGCTATCATCAAATCAGGGTAAAGAAAGACGATATACCCAAAACGGCATTCAGAACACGATATGGGCACTATGAGTATCTTGTTATGCCCTTTGGAGTTACAAATGCACCTGCAGTCTTTATGGGGTACATGAATCGAATCTTCCATGAGTATTTGGACAAATTCATGGTTGTATTCATTGACGACATTCTCGTCTACTCCAAGAGCCATGAGGAACACGAGGAGCATCTTCGAATTGTTCTAAACACTTTGCGTGCAAGGCAATTGTACGCCAAGTTTTCAAAATGTGAATTCTGGTTGACAGAAGTGAAATTCTTAGGACATGTCATTTCTAAGGAAGGAATTGCTGTGGATCCTACAAAGGTAGAAGCTGTACTAAATTGGGAACAACCCAAGAATGTGACAGAAATCCGCAGTTTCCTTGGACTGGCTGGATATTATCGTCGATTCATCGAGAATTTCTCTCGAATTGCAGCACCTTTAACTAAGCTAACTCGTAAAGATCAATCATTCGAATGGACTGACAAATGCGAAAGCAGTTTTACGGAGTTACGCCAACGACTCACTAGTGCACCTGTCTTGATTTTGCCAGATCCTGCCAAGCCATATGAAGTGTACTGTGATGCGTCAAAACAAGGACTAGGATGTGTCCTAATGCAAGAAAGAAAAGTTATTGCTTATGCTTCAAGACAGTTAAGAACCCATGAAGTTAATTATCCCACACATGACTTGGAATTAGCTGCAGTTGTGTTTGCCTTGAAAATCTGGAGACACTACTTGTATGGTACATACTTCGAAGTCTTCAGTGATCATAAGAGCTTGAAGTATCTATTCGACCAGAAGGAGTTGAATATGCGACAACGTAGGTGGATGGAATTTATCAAAGATTATGATTTTGAACTCTGATATCATCCTGGAAAAGCTAATGTTGTGGCTGATGCACTTAGTAGAAAGGCCCTACATCTATCATATATGATGACAAAGGAGTTAGAACTGATTGAACAGTTTCGCGATTTGAACCTAGCAGTAACACCAAAAAGGGGAAGCCTTATGGTTGGAATGCTAAGAATTTCCAATGATTTCTTGGAACAAATCAAAGAAGCTCAAGCCAATGATCAGGAATTACAAGATTTAGCAGAAAAGACAAAAGAAGGAGTCTCAAAGTTTAGCAAAGATGAACATGGAGTGATCAAGTATCAACAGAGGCTCTGTATTCCAGTCAACGCAGATCTTAAGAGATCTATCCTGGATAAAGCACACAAAAGTAAGTACAATATCCACCCAGGATCAACCAAGATGTACCAAGACTTGAAGAAATTATTCTGGTGGCAAGGAATGAAAAGGGATATCGCAGAGTACGTAACAGCTTGTCTGATGTGTCAGAAGGTAAAGGCGGAACAACAACGACCAAGTGGGACCCTTCGTCCTTTGGATATTCCAGAATGGAAATGGGATGAGATTGCTATGGACTTCGTGAGTGGATTTCCCAGAACATCAGCTGGATGTGATGCTATTTGGGTAATCGTGGATCGATTAACAAAGACCGCTCACTTCATTCCTATCAATATGAAGTATTCCCTAGAGAAACTCACCCAGATCTATATCAAGGAGATTGTACGATTACATGGAACTCCCACTGCGATTGTGTCCGATCGAGATCCTCGTTTCACATCACAGTTTTGGAAGAGCCTGCAACAAGCTCTAGGAACTCGTCTGAAGTTAAGTTCCGCATACCACCCGCAGACAGACGGACAATCAGAAAGAACAATCAAGACTCTTGAAGATTTGTTGCGTCTTTGTGTCCTAGAACATAGAGGAAGTTGGCAAGAATACCTTCCACTCATTGAATTCACTTACAACAACAGCTATCATGCAAGCATCAGAATGGCCCCTTATGAAGCTTTGTATGGAAGAAAGTGCCGTACACCTTTATGTTGGTATGAAACTGGTGAAAAGACAATAATTGGACCAGAGATTGTTCAGAAGACAACAGAACAAGTTCAGAGGATTCAAATGGCAATGAAGGCTTCGCAAGATAGACAAAAGAGTTACTATGACAAGCGACGGAAGCCATTAGAATTTGAAGAAGGTGACCATGTATTTCTTAAAGTTACCCCTACCACTGGAGTAGGAAGAGCTTTGAAGGCCAAGAAATTAAGCCCCAGATACGTAGGACCCTATCAGATTCTGCAAAAGATAGGAACTCATGCGTACCGCATTGCTCTGCCACCTGAGCTGACAAACCTTCACAATGTATTTCATGTCTCTCAACTCTGCAAATATGTACCAAGCCCTGATCATGTTCTAAGTCCTGATCAATTTGTTCTGAAAGAAAATCTTACCTTTGAAGCATTGCCAGTTAAGATTGCTGACCGACGTCTCAAACAGCTAAGAGGCAAAGAAATTCCTTTGGTCAAGGTAGTTTGGAGTCAGACAGATGATGGGGATGCTACTTGGGAAATTGAGGAGAAAATGAGAGAATTGTACCCTCAATTGTTTTAACTTTAAATTTCGGGACGAAATTTCTAAAAGGAGGGGAGAATGTAACATCCCTGTTTTTAGAAACAATTTTATCCTTGTAAATTTTAATTATGGAGGGTTTGTAAGCAAGAATGAGTCAATATATACCTTGTTGATGGTCTGTAGTACCTCAAAAATGTCATTTTTGCACATAATAATAGAGTTTATATGGAATATTGGTGAAATTATGCAAAAACCGAGTGAAAAGGGCTCTTTTCCGAGTGACAGAGAAGAATTCCGAGTGAAAGATTAGAAATTCCAAGTGAAGAAGAGAATTTCGATTCAGTATCATGTTTTCCGAGTAAAACATGACTGAGAAGGCTACCACCGAGTGGAGTCCTAACTTGAGAAGCAATTCTGAGTGAAGAATGGTCAAAAGAATCAATTCTGGGTGAAAATCCGAGTCAAAACACCCTTGAAAGGCTCGGTTCCGAGTTGAATGTTTCCTTTCTGAAGGAAATTACTATGGTTGGAGCATTCCGAGTGAAAGAATGTGAGAAAGCTTCTATTTATGTTGATTTGATGCTTCCTTTCTGATTGAAGTATGTTGTAGAAATAACTAGGAAGGTTTCCGAATGGTTTTGCTTAGGAAACCGAGTGGAAATGATAGAGGGAGCCAATTCCGAGTGAGATACACTCCACTGGACCAAAACCGAGTGAGAGAAGTATGAGTGGGTATTGGTCCGAGAGGTAATGGTCTAAACCGAGTGAATTGAGTGAAGGAAGACTCGGATTTCCGAGTGAAGATTCTGAGAAATGGAGGACTCGGGAGTGGGAATTTACACTCAGAAGTGGGAATTCCAGTCGGAATTCACTGTCAGAAGTGTTAACCGAGTGTAATTTCACTCGGTATTCACTGACAGAAGTGCGTTTTGACTTCAATTTTGTCTTTTCATGATATTTAAATCCAATCGTGCGCATTAAGGATGGTGGACGACCAGGAATGGACACTGACTCAGCATATATAATTGTTTAATCTCCACTGACCCTTCTGACTCAGCTTATCACTCACAAATGGGAACTGACTCAGCTTATCACTCAGAAATGGGCACTGACTCAGCAGCCCACTCGGAAAAGGCTGTCTCCCACTTGTCTTCCACTCACTTCCTCCCTATTTAAACGAGTTCAAGGTCCTCAGACCTCACACCACACACACGAACCAAACACTTCATCACTCTTCTTCCCAGCAAGCTCTTTCCCTCTTCTTTCCCCTCTGTTTCACTCGGAATTGAAGCAGGACAGTGAATGGAGCCTCTTTCTTCTCCTCCAGGAGCTTCATTTGAGGTAAGGGGGTATAATCTTGGGTGCCTTGTGGGAAAACCGAGTGGAGGACTGATTCAATGTGTATGAAATGCTTTAAATTATTATCTGTATATGCATGTATATATATATATTTGTTACCGAGTGATGAATTGTGATATGACATGTATTTATGGGACTGAAAATACTAAGAAACATGGGTACCGTGTGATTTCCAGTGAAACAAATATGATAATAGGTTATTTTACTCGGTTTATGATAATCCGACCAGTTTTACACTTATTTTACTTGGTTTTGCTTATTTATACTCGGATAATATCTTTCCATTTAATTTCACTCGGAAAACATAGTATTTCACTCGGTAAACACTCTATTTCTCTCGGACAGCATCTTACAAGTCTTGTTTTACTCGAAAATTTCCTTCTTATATTATTTTACTCGGTTTTGACTTAATTTCACTCAGAAAGTATATTTACCTTTTACTCAGAACCCCTTTTTAGTAAATGCACTCAGAAAACATCATATTTAACTCGGACAGAAGCTTCCCAACCTTATTTCACTCGGTAAACACACTGTTCCACTCGGAAAGTATCTTATTTTTACTCAGGAAACTCTTTTCCTATTGATTCCACTCGGAATCATAATTAATTTCATTCAGAAACTCATTTTTACTCAGAATTTAAGTAGCTTCACTCATGAAAACCCTTCCCAGTGATTTTTAACTCGGTAAACCTTTATTTTACTCAGAAAACTCCCTTTAGTTTATTTTCACTCGGAATACATAGTTAAAATAACTTAGAAATCTCTTATCAACCTGATTCCACTCGGAATCAGGATTATTTCACTCGGATTGATGCCTATTTTATTCAGAAACTCACTTCAACCTGAATTTACTCAGTATTTAAACTCATTTCACCCAGAAAATTTATTTTTCACTCGGAACGGATTTATTTATCTCGGATGATTCGGTTTCACTCGATATTCAACCCATTCCACTCGGCAAACTCAATTTCTCACTCAGTATTAAACCTTTCTTTCTCAAAAAGTTTAGAAATCAACATTTTTACTCGGATATAATTTATTTCCACTCGGATTCAAGCTGTCCCAGTCGGAAAACAGCATTCCACTTTATTTCACTCGGATTTAAATTTATTTCAGTCGGAAAATAGCTTTTCCAGTGTCATTTCACTCGGATTTTTAGCCAGATCGCTTGGAGAACCCTTCTCTGTATGATTCCACTCGGAATCATACTCATTTCACTCGGATTTTCCTCTGTTCCACTCGAAAAACTCTATTTTTAGTGTTTTTCACTTGAATTTTTAATTGGAAACTAATCTTCACTACTTTTTAAGTTATTGGTAAGTTATAATTATTATTCTTATTCTATTATTATCATTATTTACTGTCAACTTAATATTGTTATCATTATTATTAGTTTTATTATTATTATACATTGATATTATGCGTAATTACATAAAGAATATATTATTTTACTCTTTATGAAAGAATATATATAATAGATATATTTCTAAAAATTAACAAACGAATATCTTACAAGATTTAAATGATTGATGGAATTCAAAGAACTTGAGGATGATATGATGAGACTGGAAATACATAAGATACCCAGGAATCAATTGATAAGATAAATGCATTTCGCATCATGAAAATATTTTTGAAGAGGAAAAACCTCTAGAGCATACACTTGGTACAGTGGAGGACACTCACGTTCGATCTCCATGAAGAATCTTGGGAGTACAACTGGAACGGCAACCCAATGGCATCAGAGTCGCGCCTGATAGCCGGGTGAGACGATGCAATTCTAGTGTACTTTGACTAAATGACGGAGTGTAACTATGATCGTAGGGATCCAAGTTCCAAAAATATTTAAATTAATGATGAGAACCAATGAGTTCATTTGTACCACATGGAACTTGGGCGGACCCTGATCGCTCTAGATGATTGGAATGGTGATATTCCACAGAATGAGAAGAAGATAAAACGATTTATTGGGCCCACATGCATCATGAGACTTAACCAAAGATAAATCATAATAAATCCAAACTTATGCATTTATTACAGCATATTTGATTTTTATAATTATGAACATGCTAAATATACGATTATGTGATGACAACATGCTTGATTGTTATAAATATGCTAAATGTATGATCTATGTGACATTGTATGTTAACTGGATTATGTCCGCATCGGATGAACCAATCAGGGTCTTGGGTTATACTCACCCTTACTGTTGAACATTTTTCAGAGGAATTAGAAACTCAAGAACCCGAGTGTGAAGATCAACAATACGCTGAACCCATTGAGAATAATCATTAAGGATAGAATATTTATAATCAGACACCGGATGACTGTATGATATTTAAGGGTGCCTGCGTGCCCCATTCTGTTAAGAGTACAATTATTTACAGTTTGTGAATGACTATGTGATATATACAATATTACTTCCGCTGATTTGCCACGTATTTATTTTTAAAAAAAAATATTCACTTTTTCTAAAAAACTGTTAACACTCTCAGTTAAATGGGATGAACCTACAGAAGGATTTGTCTTATCTAACCGAGGGTGTTACATGGAGGAAATGCATGGAGGGAAGGATTGGTTGTGACACATGGTGACTAGGTGGCCTGAACTTGTTGGAGAAAGAGTTAAGGAGAGGAAGGCATGTGTGCCTTGGATGGTGGAAGCTGATTGGTCCTAAGTTGTATGGGCTGATGGGTCAAAATTCTGGGGTATCAAATTGTCTGGGTTTTTAAGGGATGATGCAGGCCGAATTTGGAAAAGGGCCCAACATACTAATTGTAGGCCTTTTTCTTACCTTTAAATTGATATATCACACAAAATTTGTCATTAAGAAATGAATGAGTTATGACCCAAATACAAAGGTAGTGCAAGGCTATAACGGGATTATTGTTTCATGCAATGATTAATTTTTAGGGAATAATGGGTGAAGATTTGGGCTTTGTGTTTTTCATGAAAGTTGTAGGGAATTGCATTAAGAAAATTTTGGATAAAGAATCGTTCAATTTCATGGTCATAAGGGTGTAACCTGAAAAATACTGAACATAGTCCAAGCTGCCACTAGGAAAATGTGAATCAGTATGGTATTTTAAATTCTGGGATTTATGGATCGAGACTTGGTTTTCAAGCCCTTCTTAAAGTTTGTAGATCTTTGTTTTCTCTTTAATTTGATATATTATTTGTGACAAACCAAGTTCGGTAGCCCGAGATATACCTAATTTACGACAGGGTTCTCAAGGAGCTTCTAGGATCAGCTACGTCTTTGGAAATAAATTCACTATTAATTCTCCTTTGAGAATTTGGCTTCGTGCCTTTCATGAATATCGTAGAGCTCTTTGATATGGATCCATATAAAAAATAATGGAGTGATTTAAGTATAGGACGAAGGAGATATACAAATTTTACCAAAGGCTTCTAGCATTGAAATGAAATAGCAAAGGGGTTGCAAAGATCTATTAAACTATACCAATCTAGAAGGTTTTGGCCTTCGATGTCTTCACAAAAAATGTAGATAATTTTTTTACGGAGATTTTGACACCAAATTTGTATGAATCAAAAGTTGTATGAGAGAGTTATGAATTTTTTCTGAATCATGCGCAGGGAAAAACGTCCAAACATTGGAATTTTAAGGCGAACATACTTGATCTTCAATTTTGGGGTTGACAGAGTGAGAATCGGAGTTCGGGGCTAGAAATAAGGATTGAAGATCTTTTCAAAATGAAGAGATTGAGACCAAAATCATTTGATTCTAAGATCGTATGCAAAATTTGGGTATAAAACATCGAAGGTATTCAAGTCGAGTTTGAAAACGATTTATGAAGAAACTGATTTATGGAAAAACGAGGGAGATAGAGTCTGAACCGGGTTTCGATCTCTTTAGGAAAAGTTCCTAAAACATCGAAATGAGTCACCAGAGACTGACCACACCACCATCGGATATCCCGGGGTATATGAACGGTCAAACATAGGAGACATTAAGGTTTTTTTTGGCCGGTCAGGCTAAGTCAGACACCTTTAATCCTTTAGGAAATGATCCTAATAGGACTAGTTTATTTACTGGATCACTAGTCTCGGGTCGAACGTCAGAGTCTGACTCAGGCTGGGTCCCACAGTTCAAATCTGAGGAACCGAGTCAATTTTATTATTAAATATAATTATCAAATAAATAAACAATTTAAAATATATAATTTCAAAATAAATTATTATAATTATTTATTTATTAAGCATTGTTGACAGGTAATAATTATAGACTGATATAATTATAAGTTAATTAGTACCCAAAATAATTGTCGTTAATATTATGAATATTTTATATAATGGTGGATGTCAATTATACCTCACCTTGGTCTATAAAAGGGACTCATTCCCTTCATAAATTGCATAGAGAAAATTTGGTTCTAAGCATTGATACACTTTTCTTCTTTGTGTATCCTCTCTTTACATTCTTCCTCTAGGACATTATAAATTTTCAGTTATTTTATAACATGTTATCAACACCAGGTTCTGACCAACTGACATTTAATGAAGCCTTCAAAAGGTAACACATAATTTTAATTTTCTTTCATAATTTTAATTTACGTATCTTATTATATATAATATATAATATAAAAGATTCCGGAAGAACTTATATTTCACACATCCCAGCAGGATGTATAAAATAATAATAAGTTCATGAAGAACTTATTCATAAACATAACTTAGAATTCTTAAAGAATTCTTGAAATATTTACTGATAGTTGATAGTTCCTGGAAGAACTATAACCATCTAAAAAAATAAAAAATAAAAAATAAAATCATACTTATTACTTACATTTTATTAATTAAATATTACTTTTCTCTTGTAACTTCACTGTAGCTACAATGTTACTTTATTGCATATGCTTTCCATTTAATATTATTAAATTAAATACTATAACTTCAGCTGAACCATTCGCTAATGCTATCCATAATAGAGTCCGACCACAACGATCAAATTAATTATCTTCATGCATAAGGATACTAGATTATCCGGTATAAAAGATTGAAAAATCATCACAAACCTCTCTTTTTCTTTTCTATTGCAATTTTTGGATTATTATATAATGATTTTTCAACTATATATATATAGAAATAGAAAGAAATAGACTAGAAACAATATCTCTTACTTTCATGTGAACCATTTGCTATTTCTACAATGTTATCTTTTGCCTGTCACTATATGGTGTTATATATTATTTTATTTCAACTTTGGCGTGAATTATATATATATGGTATGTATATTTTATAATTTAATGCCGCATCAATCCATTGCCTCGCCTCTGATCCGTGCCATTATTTGTTATGTTAATTTAATTTTAAGTCCGTGAGCTAAATTTAGCATCACTTGATTAAGTTAGTATTTTTGCTGATGGTAGAATGGTCTTTTACTAGTCACTGCATTATATCCCCTAACATGTTAACTCAGATGAGTGAACCATGATTAAAAAAGTTGGCTTTTTGATCCACAATTTGAATTCTAATTTAATAACCATACTTTTAGGACATTTTTCAATGCCTAAATTCAGTTATTCTACATCTATGCTGTTTTAACTATGGACACATTGTATGGTGTAGCCTTTGTCTGGAATTTTGTTTAGTCTTTCTTGCTATGCTATGGTTTTTCTCCTAGAATTTGATGTCATTGTTAGTATCTTGCTATATCGCAATGGATGTCAATTTGTCTTGGTTATGCTATGTTATTTCCTACTAAAAGAGAAATTAAGGATTTTTTTCCTGAGATTACTTTAATATATAAAAATAAAGTATCTTATTAGAGAAAAAGTTGTCGACTGTTGTATTATACTCATCCGAGTAAGTGGATGTGGTTCTGATACTTTAGCTAGTAGTGCTACTTTCCTCTTAAATTAAAGCTATAATGCTCTTTGCTGCCAATAATTGTTGCTTCCTCCATTGCATAATACATTATTAAATAAATGCCTTTTGCTAGTGCTATAGTTCTTTACGGTACCAATAATTGCTACTTTCCTCACCTATTTATTATTTTATTTTTATTTTTTTTACTTGGCTGAAGAATGTGTTTGTTCCATTACCGCTGATTTATATTATTGTTTATTTTATATAAAGGAATTAATAAATAAAATACGTATTAATTGGGAATCGAAGCCAAGTTCTACATTATGATAAGTTATTACTCTACCACTAAACTTCTAGTAATGATATTTTAAGAAAACTTTTAAATTTTCATTATCGAGTTACTTATGTGAAATTTTATTTTATCTTGTTTAGTTAATTTATAAGTTATTTTACCTTAATTACTTGTTTCCTTATGACTGAATAAAATAATGAGTTACTTGTACAAAATCATGAGTCCCGTCCACCCAGAACTGCTCCATTCCCAGAAGTGGATGTAGCAACACATGATCATTATACTCATGGTCGTAGTCAAAATGATAATAAATCATCATTTACATAGAAAAATAAAGATCGTATGGAAAAAGAAAGAGATGCTCAAAGTAGTGAACAAACTAAAAATATTTGTTATCGTTGTAGTAGGCAAGGTCATTGGTCTCACGTTTGTCGCATACCAAAGCATCTCATTGATCTATATCAAAAATCCTTTAAAAATAAAGGGAAAATAAAAGAAATAAATTTTGTTGATATGGATGATGATTTTACTTACTCTTCCTGAAGAAGACATTGACTACTTGGTTAGAGAAGAAAGTGCCCCTAAATAAATTATTTTGTGTTTCATGTAATTTGTTTTTTTATAAATTTATGTTAAATATTTATTGTTGTTAATTATATTTTCACTCATGATTTATCTATTATTATTTAATGAAGAATGAATACTCATGTGAATGATGAAGATATATGTCTCGTAGATAGTGTAACAACTTATACTATTCTCAAGAATAAGAAATATTTTTACCATATAGTAAAATAAGAAGTCAATGTTCATACTATATTTGATAGTATAAATATAGTTGAAGGCTCCGGCAGAGCCAGTATTTTGTTACCCGAAGGAACAAAATTGCACATTGAAAGTGTATTATATTCTACGAAGTCTCAAAGAAATTTATTGAGTTTTAAGGATATCCACGGAAATGGATATCATATTGATACCACAAATAAAGGAAATGATAAATATCTTTACATCACAAAGTTAATTTCCGATAAGAAATATATATTGGAAAAATTGCCTTTATTTTTCTCCAGTTTGTACTACACATATATTAGTATAGTTGAAACAAATGTTATTGTAAACCAGAAGTTTACAAATAAGAATAACATTGTTATTTGGCATGAACGGTTAGGTCATCCTGGAACAATAATGATGTGAAAAATAGTTGAGAATTCAAATGGTCATTGCTTGTCCAGCAGACAAATTCTCTAAACTAATAATTTCTCATATGCTGCTTGTTCACGAGGGAAATTAATTAGTCGGTCATCACCAATGAAAATTAGAAGTGAGTCACTCACATTTTTAAAGCGTATAAAAGGTGATATTTATGGACCATTTAGATATTTTATGATTTTGATTGATGCATCAACTAGATGGTCACATGTTTGCTTATTGTCAACTCGTAACCAGGCGTTTGCGAGATTACTAGCTCAATTAATTTGTTTAAGAGCTCATTTTCTTGATTATCCAATTAAGAAAATACACCTTGATAACGCTGGTGAGTTCACATCTCAATCTTTTGATGATTATTGTATGTCTATCGAAATTAATGTTGAACATCCTGTAGCATATGTTTATACACAAAATGGACTTGTTGAATCATTGATTAAACATTTGAAATTGATAGCAAGACCATTGTTAATGAAATTAGAACTCCCAATTTAAACTTGGGGACATGCAATCTTGCATGCAGCAGCACTTATTCGCATTAGGCCTATAAGTTATCATAAGGATTCCCCTTTACAACTGGTTCATGGTAAAGAACCAAATATTTCCCATCTAAGAATTTTTGGAAGTGCAGTATATGTTCCTATTTCTCCTCCATAACGCACTAAAATGGGACCTCAAAGAAGGTTGGGAATATATATTGGATATGAAAGTCCATCCATAATAAAATATCTTGAACCATTAATAGGAGATTTATTTACAGCTCATTTTGCTGATTGTCATTTTGATGAATTTGTTCTCCCACTATTAGGGGGAGAAAGTAAAAGTTGGATACAAGGATTAGTTGGAATGAGATATCTTTATCTCATCTTGATCCTCGAACAAAGCAATATGAACTAGAAGTTCAGAAAATAACTAGTTTGCAAAAATTTAGCAAACCATTTTCAAATGCATTTGCTGATCCAAAAGGAGTGACTAAGTCACATATACTAGCTATTAATACCTTAATAAAGTTTAATATCCCTGCATGATAATCTAAAATTACAAATGAGTCTGAAGCCAAAATAAAACGTGGCAGACCTGTTGGTTCTAAAGATAAAAATCCTCAGTAAATAAAGAGGATGGTCAAATCGAGGATATAAAGACTCCAGAAGAGTCTCCTGACATAATCAAGGTTTTAAATCTAGAAGATACCAAGGCACCTGAAATTGATAAGAATAAAGAGATCTCTATAAATTATGTCATGGATGGAATAGAATCGACATGAAGTCGATGTTGATAAATTTTTGCATTCAAAGTAGCTCTTGATATTATAAATGATGATAAGAATCATGAGCCAAAATCTATTAAGGAATATGCACAAAGAAATGATTGGCTAAAATGGAAAGATACAATGCAAGAAGAGTTAAACTCGCAAAATGGAAAGTTTTTGGACCTGTAGTCCAAACACCCAAAGGTGTAAAACCAGTTAGGTACAAGTAGGTTTTTACGAGAAAAAGAAATGAAAATGGTGAAATTGTGCGATATAAAGCAAGACTTGTTGCACAAGGTTTCTCACAAAGACCTGGTATTGATTTCAAAGAAACATATTCACTAGTGATGGATTCAACTACTTTTCGATACTTAATAAGTTTGGCAATCCGTGAAAGGCTTGATTTATGCCTCATGGATGTTGTTGCAGCATATTTATATGGCTCACTTGAAAATGACATCTATATGAAACTCCCTGAAGGATTTAATTTTCCTGAATCATATAAAACAAATCCTCGAGAAAATTATTCAATCAAATTGAATAAATCTCTTTATGGACTGAAACAATCTAGAGGTATGTGGTACAATTGTCTCAGTGGATATTTGTTGAAAGAAGGGTACAAAAATGACCCAATTTGTCCATGTGTTTTTATAAAAAGACTTGAAAAAGAGTTCGTTATAATTGCTATTTATGTAGATGATTTAAATATCATCGAAACTCTTGAAGAGCTTTCCAAGGCTGTAAATTGCTTGAAAAGGGAATTCGAGATGAAAGACTTGGGAAAAACAAAGTTTTGTCTCAGATTACAATTAGAATATTTAAAGGAAGGAATTTTGATGCACCAAAAGACTTATACAGAAAAGGTGCTAAAGAGGTTTTATATGCACAAATCACACCCATTGAGTAGTCCAATGGTTGTAAGGTCACTTAAAGTAAGCAAAGATCCTTTTTGACCTCAAGAGAAAAATGAAGAACTACTTGGTCCTGAAGTACCATATCTCAATGCAATTGGTGCACTAATGTATCTTACTAGTCATACACGACTTGCTATATCATTTGCTATTAATTTGTAAGCAAGACATAGTTCTTTACCCACAAAAGGCATTGGAATGGGATTAAGCACATATTTCGCTACCTTAGAGGTATAACGGACATGGGCTTATTTTCCCATATATATCTAAGGAAAACCTAATTGGTTATGTAGATACGGGGTATTTGTCTGATCCTCATAATGGTCGATCATAAATAGGATATTTGTTTACATGTGGTGGTACAGCAATTTCATGGAGATCCATAAAACAAACGATCACAGCAACATCATCTAATCATGCTAAAATTTTAGCATTACATGAAGCAAGCCAGGAATATGTTTGGTTGAGATCTATGATTCAACATATTCAAGAAACATGTGGCTTGCATGCTGGAAAATTACCACCAATAATCTTATGTGAAGGTAATGTAGCTTGTATTTCTCAGTTAAAGGAGGGTTATATCAAAAGAGATAAGACAAAGCATATTTCAACAAAATTTTCTTTACTCATGATCTTATAAAGAATGGTGAAATAAATGTCCAGCAAGTCCGATCATGTGAGAATATAGCAAATATCTTTACAAAATCATTATCGACCAAAGTCTTCGAGCAACTAGTACAGAAGATTGGTCTTTAGCGGTTTAGACATAGATGTTCTAATGAGAGGGAGAATTAAATACTTGCACATTTAATTATTCATTTACTTTGTAAAGAATGTTGTACTCTTTTTCCTTCACTAGGTTTTTATCCCACTGGGTTTTTCCTAGTAAGGTTTTAACGAGGCACATTCTAAAATATGGACATCCAAGGGGGAGTATTATGAATATTTTATATAATGGTGGATGTCCATTATACCTCACCTTGGTCTATAAAAGGGACTCATTCCCTTCATGAATTGCATAGAGAAAATTTGGTTCTAAGCATTGATAAACTCTTCTTCTTTGTGTGTCCTCTCTTTATATTCTTCCTCTAGGCCATTATAAATTTTCAGTTATTTTATAATAGCTAACGTATTATTAATTAAATAGTATTATTGAACGTCATTTATTATTTTCTTATTTTCGCTTCTCTCGCTCATTACATTCTCTCAATATTCTTATATTTCATGTTAAGCTCTTATCCATTGTTCTCATTCTAAACTTTTCGGGGAATAGGTCGAAGCCTCGAGCTTCTTACCAAAAGCTCAACAAAGTATCCTCAAAGTCCTGAGGGTCTAGTTTCCTATTCTTAAAAATCAGGGCTGTTACAACATCCCTTCTACACAATCCACATAAATTCATAAACAATATTCTTCTTATTTATCGGGATTCCTAATTAGTTTATTCTAAGTTGTCATTCCTAACTCATCCTTATCCATCGTCCCTAAATACACAACCCTTTATTCTCCCCCTCACCACTAGTTTTTTTTACATACAGATACTAATCCAATCACAACAATCACAATCCATATAGATAAGATAGTGCAATGTATGAATTCATTTCATTTATTCTAATCCTTTTCTTAGTTGTCATGATGCATGTGGGCCCATCTCTCATCATCATATCATATCAGAATCCGTGTTGCCCGGGCTAGCCCTGGACACAACGTTTCTATACTAGAGCGACCAGAGCCCACTAAGTCCCCACATCACAACACAGGGTATACGTGGACTCGTAGTTCCAATATCATGGATCTAACTCATATCATCATATCATAATAGGACTTGGCTCTCCATGGCCCTAGTGATATTGGTTTAAGTCAAAGTACACTAGGATTGCTTGGTTTCTCTCGGTGACGAGGCACTACCGCCAAGCCATTGGGGTCCCCTCCTGTTACATTCCCAAGATCTAACCTCAGGGATTGAACCCCTATATCCTTTAGCGTACCCGTCATTGCTGGCTCTAGTCCACATGAAGTCATATGCACATGATGCATGTAACATATATTTTCTTCAATTAATTCATTAGTCATTGGTAGAGGATCCTTTCAAAGACTCTATTTCATTCCCAATATCGAGTTCATTTCATAAAATCCTTAATTAAACATTTTTCTCTATTCATTTCTCTTTTCATATTTACTCAACTCATAGAACAACCCACCTGATAATTATGAATGAAATGAGTTCTGATCATCCATTAAAACCTCAGGGTAATAGTGGCACCCTAGCACCTATCATCACATCAGAGCCGATTTCATTCTCATTATATCATTTTTATAAATCAATCACCTCAAGATCCCTATTGAGACACATCCTCATTCATTTTTTTATCTATCTGAACAAACTCATTCACTGCATCATGAAAGTTCCATTCATTCATCACACAATTTACTTCATCAAAGGCACTCATCATGTATTTCATCACATATAGCCATCATATAACTTACCCATATTTATCCACGTATGCAATCACATAGCAGTCGCCCTACACAACATTCATTATACAAGAATTACACAACAGTCATTACGACAAGTGAATTGCACATTCTAATACAGATATACTCATGGATGTGTCCCTGTAAGTAGTTTAAGTTTGGTTTCTTACTTGCATATATCAGACTATTTATCTCGATTGTCATGCCTAACCAATTAATCTTATTACTAATTGAGTCATTCCCGTAGTATACGTTTCTTTATCCATAAATTATCTCTGGGTACTAAGTGATTTTCTAACCACTAAGTACATCATCTAGGCGAATTTAGTTTATAAAAGAAATACCTTAACCTTTAAATATTATAGTATAGTTATACTTATTCCTTTAAAAGTGTCTATTAAAATTATTTAAGATGTCCAGAATACCTTTCATTGTCTTTTACCTACTACCACTAGGTTAATTTATTCGTGTGCTATTTAAGTCAGTATTTAGGCTTCATTAAATAATACTAAAATAAATGTTCCTTCCTTTCTTAAACCCTTATTCTCAATAACATTCACTTATTAAACTTCCTTAGTGCTTATGTTTACTACCATGTTATCAACTTCTACTTTTCACTGAATTCTTATACTTCTAATATATGCTCTATTTCTTTTTGACCTAAAAAAAAACCTTGGTTACTTCCTTTCATTTATCTGCCTGACATATTTTGCATGCCTTAGTCATCTATATTATGTTCTTTCCTAATTACTACTTTTAGCTCTTGAGAAAACCTTTTTCTTTTAATTCTATTTATTAGCTAATAAGTTCTTATTTAATTCTAATTACTTCCTCTATTGGATTAACTTAAAAGTCTGTGTTCCACTCCTTAAACTATTATTTCCATTCACTAGGTACTGGTTCTATTTATTCCTAGGTTCCCTTAGTTACTGAGCATATATTTATAAAATTTGTTACTGTCTCTAAATTACTGTTTTCTTTTAATATGAGCCAAGTTTCTTTTTACTCCTTTACTAGTTATTACCTTAAATATTTTTTAGTAGTCTAAATATTTACGTTATGAGCCTCATCTATAATTCACTCAAAATCAATACCTTTCTAATTTTTTGTCAAAACTCACTAAATCTTGTTATTATTTCCCTTCCAATCTCTTCTTAATCTTATAGTATATGATTGTTATTTCTACATTTAATATATATATATATATATATATATATTTTCCTGTAAGATGCTTTAGAATTTCTCTTTCTTTGATTTCTAATATATTATTTAAAACTTATATATATATATATATATATTATTAAACATTTACCAACCTATTTCATAGTAAAGAGACATTACTATCCATCTCTTCTTGCACTCAGACTCAATACACATATTCCCTTTGTTCATAGTTGTTTTAACTAGCCTATGGATCAAATTATTTCTATTTAACTACTTCATTCTTTTACTAAAATACTAATCCCCTAAAGTTTTATTGAAACTTCTAGTCCTTTTCTTCTATCAACTATGATCTTTATAACTCGAAATGAAAAATCACTCTCCTTTACCAAGTAAAAATGTTCTTCCTATAAAAAAAAAGTTCAAAATCCCTTTTCTTTTCATCCTTGTCACAATTTACTCTTAGTAAATTTCTCCTTAAGAATTACTTTAAGAATTTCTTTTCTTAAAGGTTCATTATACTCAAGTCTCTAAATTTTACTCTTTATTAACTCAAAAATTTTCTTTTTTTTATTAAATTATAAACTTTTCTTGATCAATTCTTTAAAATTGTTAAAAATTAGTATATAGTGTCGGAATGAAGCGTAATAGTAGTTCAATCAAAAGAACGTCTCTTTTTTTATGTGAATAATTCAATTTACTTGTAAATCATTAGGCGGTCAGTTTAATTAATTTAGCGAGGCTTACGAGAAAAAATAATAAATTACATAAAATAATCTAAAGTTATAAATATTTACAACCATATCGAGTTTCTCAACCGTGCCCATTTAACTATTTTTACTTTGGTGCTTTTGCGTAATAACTTAACTCGAATAAATATTAACGATATATTTAAATATCAATACACCTTTTTACAAAAATTATCAAAGCATAATAAGTCACAAAAATATAAACAAAACATAGCGATGATGGAAAGTCGTATAATTCCTAATCTACCCTTGTTATGAAACTTAAAGGGATTATTTAGGGATACCAAAGGAATGATATCAGGCAGTTTATAACGAACAAAATCGAAGCGAGACTCTCCTTACCTCATAGGACAGTCATAATTTTGAGAGGGAAAAAGAAGTAGCTTGTGTAACATCCTATATATTTTTAAACTTAATTTATGATGATTTGAGAATATAAGGCTATTTTGCTATTAAAAAATGAATTTAAGAGGAAAATTTAGGATTTTATCTAACGTGTAGTGTCAGGATAAAATTTTAAACCTGATGCGTAGCGTCAACTTCATGATTAAAATTAAAACCCCACAATGGCTGTAACGCAAACATAAGCCAAAAACTGAACTTTGAACCTTCTTCTCTCTTCTTTCATTTCTAGAGGTTTGAATTGCTAATTGAAGCTAATTCTTGGTTGGAATTCAAAATTAATCGCGGATTAGAAGTTGGAAATATAAGGTTAACGTGTGGAATCTTTCAATTTTAGTTTTCATGGAAGTTTCCCATCTTTTTCCTATTTTCTTGGGGAAGCAAAGAGGCTTTAAAATTGAAGATTTCTAAACTAGTTAAATAGTCTTTTATGGCTCTTAAGTGAAATATTAAGTGATGAATTTGAGTCTCGCTTTGTGTAGGTTACAAACGAAGTGCCAAAAGCTTAGCGGAGAAAAGGTTTCTTAAAATAACCATTGGTTTTGATTGCAGTAAGCTTATAAAGCTTTAGGAATTGACTTTCAAGAGTTTTCTTAAGTTAAATAAGGATTTCCATGGTTAAATTCCTATATCCCTTTGTAATTCTTACGTTTTTAGTAGTTTAGAGCGTCGGTACATATGATTAAATTAAGGATCTTTGGAAGTGAGGTAAGGGGAGTGTTTTTGACAGAGGCATCCTTTGGGCCTCTTCTTTGGGGCCACATCTCTTTTGTACATATTTTTCATTTTAATTCTTAGAACCATAATAGGATAATATTTTTAGGAATTAGTTTGAGCTTTGCATAGCCTTTGGGTTTAGGCCATTTTTGGGCCTTGTACTTTGTAGTTTTTGAGTTTGGGCTTGTATTGGGTCAAAATTGAGTAGGCTTTAGGATTGGGCCTTAGGAATTAATCCAAGGCCCATGGTTAGCTCTAAGTGGCCAAAATTCTCAAGGAGTATATAAGCTCCTCTCTTTTGTATTTAGCTCATAAGTTGAATGTTAAGCATTGTTAGAGTGAGAAACTCTTCCTTCTCTCTAGAAAGTAGAAGCTCTAGGCTCCTTTCTCTAGTCTTATTCTTTAGACTCTCTCCCAAAGGTGGTGATAAACATTCCTTATCTCTCTAACTCTTAGAAAGTGGCGGCACCTCAAACCACACTTTCCTCTCCATCTCCTTCCATTTTCTCTGAAATTCCTAAGCTAGATCTAGGTTCCTTCTCTAAATTCCTCCTTTTTCCTTTCAAGGACAATTTGGCCAACACCTATTTCACTCCAATTTTGTGAGCATTCAACTCCTCTTGAAGGACCTTGCTTGGATCTAAGGAGTTTGAAGAAGAAGATCCACCTCCATGTTTCAAGAAAGGCACCTAAGCCTACAACATTTGGTATCATGAGTTTCAACTTGTTTAATTTTTCTAAGATATCAATTATTAAAGTTTTTGTTTTGTATTTTAAGTACTAGATCTGAAATGCTCTCATTCTCTACATGAATTTTCATATATCATATGCTAAAAAACTCAAAAAATTGTAAAAGTTATTCTTACTTGAAGTTTTAGATCTACACTTTTTGGATTGGAATTTTGAGAAGTGCCTTCATAACTTCTCTTACTACACTTGACCAAAACATAACCTCAAAATTTCAATCAAAATTAAGCAAAAAAAAAATTGGTCAAAGTTGTTGACCTTAAGGTGACTTACACTTCAAGTAACTTGCACAACCTTGTGTTTTCTTGCCATTTCTTTGCATATTGTGTTGTGTTTGAGTAATTTACTTGATTTTAAGTAGAATTTCAGTTCTGGACTGCACCTAAACCATGTGGATTTTTCATGCTTCTTAGGTGTTTGTTTGTTTGTTTGTTTAAGTGATTACTAGTTTCCTTAGAATTGTCTTAGGCAATGGAGCTTGTTTCTCTTGTGTTCTAGGCCTTTTGATTTGGTTTTGCTTATATGTGTTGTGGCTAGAATATAATATACTTTAGAGTCATCATTTAAAGTGCCTAACAAGCTCCTAAAGTCTTGTGGTTCACCTTATTTTAAGTGACCTTGTGCCTTGCTTTTGTAGGATTCTTAGTTTCCTTTTTAGGTGTGTGTTCTAGCTTATTTTTATAATTTTTCCACGAGCTGTATCTTAATCTTTTCATTCTTTTTGTGTGCTTATTTTGATGTCATTTATTGCATTTTAATTGGACTTTCATTTCCTCTTTGTAGTGGAAGTGTTTGCTTACAATTTCACCTTTGTTAGTTTCCATTTTATACCTCTTTTTGTGTACTATTTGTGAACATTTTCATTTTGGTTTTGTTGCAGTAAATTCCTGAAAAAAAGAGCAAAATTCATTTTAAAAAAAGTATAAAATGTATCAAAAGCCAAAAAGTTTACTAGGTCTTTGTTCCTTGAGTTGTTTGGACTAATATCTTGTGAAAAAAGTGTGAAAAAAGGCTTGAAAAATCATTATAAATAAAAAAATATACAACAGCTGTACCTTTTGTCAAACGTACTTAAAAGTGTTCCTGTAGTGCATCTTTGTGCTTTTGTGTTGAGGAAAAAAATATTTTGGAAACTATACAAAGTGTTTAAAAAGTTGTAAGCATTCTAGAGTTTCTAGTTTCCTCATTTTGTGTGCTTTGCCTTCTTCTTGCATTTAATTTCTAGTTTGTCATTGTTGCATTCTAAGTTTGTCACATTATTCCTACTCTTGTGTGCCTTTATTCCTTTTCTCTTTTGTTGCTTGTCAAGTCTCTATTTGTCACATTCCATTTCCTTTTGGTTTAGCTTCCTAATTGGCCCTTTCTTGCTTATTTTTTTTCTCTAGTTTGTCATTTGAGTATTTCTCTTTATTGGCATTCTTAAGTTTAAGGCTTTGTGAGTCATTACCAATTTGGGTAGTATCTTGAGGGGATTGAGATTTGGCTACAATATTTGACCTAGTGCATTCTACAACTATAGAGAAAAGTGGATATTGAGTGCATACTCTTGAGAGCTTAGAGTGCAAACACCATTTTATTTTCTTTATCTTATTTTTATGCTAACCATTACTTTGAGTTTCCAAGTATCTCTTTTATAGCTTGGTGGGCCTTTGTGGTGGACTTGAAGAACCTTGGAAGCCATTAGTATTGGAGAACATCTTTTGTAATAAATTAGGAATTTAATTTTTGTGATTTGTAGTTTCCTTTTTCCTTGTATTTTGGGAATTTCTTGTAAGTATTTTGTGTAAGTCCTTGTATTTGGACATTAGATACTTTGGATATTGGACTTTAAATTTTTAATTAGTTGTTTAGGAGTAATTGGGCTTAGGACTTAGTTTACTCTTTTTGCACCCAACTAGTGTAAGTGCGATTTTGCATGCTAAGTCTAGTTTACATTCTTGCACCAAGCGACTAGTTTTCTTTACTTGCTTTCTAGTTAGTGTAAGTACGCTTTTGCATGCTAGGCTTAATTTACCTTCTTACACCCTGACTAGTTCTTGCCTTTTAGCTTTTCTTTTATTTTCTTTTTGCTTTGTGTGTTATTTTCCTTTTCCTAGGTTAAAAGCAATTGAGTGACCCGACTAGTATCTCTTCACTATTATGTTTTGCATTATAACATGTCTTAATCTAGTGAGAGAGGTAGAGAGTCAACCCTCCCACACATGAGGTTAATTTTAGATAAACTTAATAACACGTCCACTAGGTTAGAAAACCTAGAAAATAGGGAGGGTAGAGAAAGAACCACTAGGCATCATAGGAATCATAGACATAGACAACATAATGACACTAGTGAGGTTGATCATAGTCATCATAGGCATAGACAACATGATAACTATAGTGAAGTTGAACATAAGCATCATAGGAGACATAATAAGGTCCATGAGGAGGGTGGCTTGAGAGAGGTCAAGCTTGAGGTCCCACCCTTCCATGGCAAAAGTGATGTTGAAGCCCATCTTGATTAGGAGATGAGAGTTGAGCAACTCTTCACCTCTTATGAAACCAAAAATAAAAAAAAGGTTAGGATTACCACCCTTAGCTTTCAAAACTATGCACTAGTTTGGTGGACCCAAATCTTTAAGGAAAGAAAGAAAGAGCATCTTCCACCCATTGATGAATGAGATGATCTTGAAGAAATAGAACAACTAGCACAAAAACCAACAACTTTTTATAAGTTTTCTATTTTAACATTGTATCAACAAATCAAGCATAAGGCATAAGAACAAAATTCCAGCCAGGAAAAGGAAAGCAAAGCCAAAATCTAGATGAAGAAGAAGAATAGAAAATAACCTCCCAAGCTTAAGTGATACCAAATGATGTAGGATCTTCTTCTATCTCTTTGAAGAAATATGGATCTAGGGCTCTTTTCTTCTTCTAACCTCCACAAGCCTTTGTTGAAGCTTCTTGCTCTTGAAATCTGAAATGGAGAAGGAAGGAAAAGACTCTAGACTACATGGATTTTAAAAGGAAAAAGAGAAAGAAAAGGTGGAAGATGGAAAGGAGAAAGGAGGGGGATGGAAGATGGAATGAAGGAGGTGAATAGGAGGCCACTTCTAAGGGAGATAACTCCATAGAACTTGCCTCCAAGAGGGAGGAGACCTCTTGGATGAGAGCTTGCTAGAGCTCACTCTAACCTAGAGAGAAGGGAGGGCTTCTCTAACTAAAAACTCACTCTTGAAAGTGTGAAATCTCAAATGGCATTAATGTGTGTCAAAATACAAAGGGAGAGCTCTTTATATAAAGCTTGGGAATTTTGGTCAAGTGCCTCCTAAATGGGCCTCTCCATGATGCCTAGGCCCAATAGAGCTTTTAGAGAAGAATATGGCCTATACATGGCCTAAAGTGAGAGTACATGGCCCAAAAGTGGCCCAAATGACCTTGCAAGGCGCAAATGAAACCTATAAGCCTAGAAAATCTAACTAAGAAGTATATTACAAGTAGAGTATTAATAGATCCTCAAGAAGTCTCCATTGGACTTGGGCCCACTCAAGGAGAGAAAGGAAGATAAGGCCCGATGGATGCTCTCTTTGGCCTTTTTGGTCTTGGCCCTTGTGAGAGGACCTTTGTAAGCTTCAAGTCCTTTCTCTAGGGTAGTGTGAGGGTCCTCCCTTAGTATGTCCTCATTATGCTCCCCCTCTTTGAAAGGATTTTTCCTCAAATCTAAGGCATCATCCTCTTCATCTAAATCAAAGGGAGACAAGTCAGAAATATTGAAGGAAGCACTCACACCATAATCTCCTAGCAAATCAAGGACATAAGCATTATTATTCATTTTCTTTATGATTTGGAAAGGCCCATCACCTCCAGGATCAAGTTTGGATTTGCGTAAGTTTGGAAATCTCTCTTTTCGAAGGTGTAACCAAACCCAATCTCCAACCTCAAAGGTGATATCCTTTCTCTTCTTATTGGCACAACGAGCATAGTGTTCATTTTTAGTTTGAATTTGGTTTTTAACCTTATCATGAAAATCTTTGATAAAGTTGGCCTTTGCCTCTCCATCCATATGAAGGATAGAATCAGAAACCTCAATAGGCAAAAGGTCCAAAGGAGTGAGAGGGTTAAAACCATAAACAACCTCAAATGGACTATGCTTTGTTATGGAGTGTTGTACCCTATTATATGCAAACTCAATGTGGGGCAAACACTCATCCCAAGATTTAACATTTTTAAGCACTAGGACCCTAAGAAGTTGAGAAAGGGTCCTGTTTACTACCTCTGTTTGTCCATCCGTTTGAGGATGACAAGTGGTGGAAAAGAGAAGCTTCGTTCCTAGCCTTGACCAAAGAGTTTTCCAAAAATGGCTAAGGAATTTGGTGTCCCTATCAGAAATTATGGTTTTAGGAACACCATGAAGTCTTACAATCTCTTTGAAAAAAAGTTTAGCAATATGACTAGCATCATCTACCTTGTGACAAGGGATGAAGTGAGCCATCTTACTAAACCTATCCACAACCACAAAGATAGAATCCATTCCCCTTTGGGTCTTAGGCAATCCCAACACAAAATCCATAGATATATCAATCCAAGGTGTAGTAGGTGTGGTAAAGGAGTATATAAACCACTAAGTGAAAGTTTTGATTTTGCTTTTCTACACACAATACACCTATCACAATGTTTTTGAACATCTTTTTTCATTTTTGGCTAATAGAAGTGTTCATGTAATATGGATAATGTTTTATCTCTTCCAAAATGGCCCATTAAGCCTCCCTCATGGCTTTCTCTAAGTAAAAGATCTCTTAAAGAACTTCTAGGAATACAAAGTCTATTGGCTTTGAAAAGATAGCCATCTAAAATGTAGAAGCCTTTATGAGATGAAGAAGTGGAAGATGAGTTAAAGATGTTAGAGAAATCAAGGTAACTTGGGTACAAAGACCTAATCTCATCAAGCCCAATAACTTTGGCTCCTAGGGAGGTAAGTAAAGAGTGCCTCCTAGATAAAGCATCAGCCACAGTATTGGTTTTTCCATTCTTATACTTGATGACATAGGGAAATTGTTCAAGGTACTCAACCCATTTAGCATGCCTTTTATTTAACTTATGTTGCCCTTTAATGAATTTGAGGGATTAATGATCACTATGTATGACAAACTCTTTGGGAATCAAGTAATGTTCCCAAGTTTATAGGGCTCTAATTAAGGCATAAAATTCTTTATCATATGCGGGTAGTTGATGGCTGCCCCATTAAGGTTTTCACTGAAGAAAGCAATGGGGTGACCTTCTTGCAATAAAACAGCTCCTATACCCACATTAGATGCATCACACTCAAGCTCAAATGTTTTGGAAAAATTTGGAAGTGATAAAATTGGAGCATGAGTGAGGCGATCTTTGAGATCTAGAAAGGCTTTTTCTTGCCTTGGCCCCCATACAAAAGGAACATTCTTTTTTACCAACTCATTTAAAGGGGAGGCTAAGGTAGAAAAATCTTTCACAAATCTCCTATAAAAACTTGCAAGACCATGAAAACTTCATATGTCACTCATATTTTTGGGTGTGGGCCAATCTTGGATGGCCTTAACCTTAGAGTGATCTACCTCTACACCTTTTGAACTAACTACAAATCCAAGAAAGACAATACTATTCATGCCAAAAGAACATTTTTCAAGGTTTGCATAAAAATTGTTTGTTCTTAGGGCAAGCATAACTTGTCTAAGATGGCTTAGATGAGAGGTCATGGTTATAGATTAAAATATCATTGAAATAGACCACAACAAAATGCCCAATGAATTCCCTTAAAACATGATTCATTAATCTCATGAATGTTCTTGGTGCATTAGTCAAGCCAAAGGGCATAACTAACCACTCATATAATCCAAGTTCGATTTTAATAGTAGCCTTCCATTCATCTCCCTCTTTGATTCTTATTTGGTGATAGCCACTTTTAAGATCAATCTTGGAAAATATTATAGAACCACTAAGCTCGTCAAGCATGTCATCAAGTCTAGGTATTGGATGCCTATACTTGATGGTGATGTTTCTGATGGCCTACAATCGGTGCATATTCTCCATGAACCATCCTTTTTGGGAACAAGTAAAACAGGAAAAGCACATGGGCTTAAGCTCTCTCTAATCCATCCCTTAGATAATAGTTCATTCACTTGATTTTCAATTGCAAGGCTTTCCTTAGGATTACATCTATATGCAGGCCTATTAGGTAAACTAGCACCAGGAATTAAATCTATTTGATGTTCAATGCCCCTAATAGGAGGTAAGCCTTTTAGGATGTCTTTTGGAAAGAGGTCTTTAAATTCATTTAAGATATTTTGAATCCCTTTAGGCAAAGGAGGAGGAGAGTTGCCCATTAAGCATAAGGAAGTGCTAGGGATATCTTTAGCATACATGATCAAGCATTGTTTATGTGAAAGCATAGCATGTTTCACATCATGTTTAGTGGCCAAAAGATTGGCACTAGAGTCGTCATAGATAACAACTCCTTTTCTTTATCTTCTGTTTTATTTTTCTTAATTTTTCCTAGATGAGTTGAAGAAGATCCTAACTCTCTATCTCTTATAAGCTTCATTTGTAGTTAATCTTTAGCTACTTGTTGTGGAGTTAGGGGGTGTAAAACTATCTTCTTACCATCTAGTTTAAAAGTGAGGGTGTTAGTGAACCCCTCATGGATGACCTTCCAATCAAATTGCCAAGGTCTTCCTAGCAAGATATGAGTTGCCTCCATAGGTACTACATCACAATTAACTTCATCTTTATATGTGCCTATGGTGAAATTTATTAAGACTTGTTTATTAACTAACATCTTTCCCTTTTCATTTAACCATTGTAACTTATAAGGTCTAGGGTGATCTATTAGATCTAAGCCCATCTTATTGACTAGTCTTTGGCTTACTACATTAGCACAACTCCCACTATCCACAATGAGAGAACATAATTTGTCATTTATGTAACATCTTGTATAAAAGATGTTCTCACTTTGTGTAGTATCATCTAGCTTAACATGACTATCAAGCAATCTTCTAATCATGTAAAGCTCACCATCATCCTCTAAAATATGCTCACTGTCATAGGAATCACTACTTGAGTCATCACTTGAAGAGTGAGAATCAGAATTAGACTCTGATTGACTTGAGTAGGTTCCATTAGTTTTCAAAACCATGGTTCTCTTTGTTTGACAGTCAGAAGCAATATGACCTCTACCAAGGCATTTAAAACATTTAATGGTAGATGATTTAGAAGATTGTGGTTTAGATGTGGATTCATGCTTTCTCTTTGATTCTTAAAAACTTTTTCATTTTTATGCAACTCACTTTGAGGTTTGGAAGATGAAGCGCCCACTTCCCTCTCCCAAGGGTTTCTATCAAACTTACCCTTGTTATCTTGTCCTACCCATTTAGATTTATAGGATTTATTTTCCCCACAAAAGGCTTCTCTCTCTTTGAATTGGCTCTCTACCTTAGTGCATTGGTGAAGTAATTCCTCAATGTCTACATGTGGAAGGAGTTCTACTCTATTTTTGATGTTCCTATTAAGGCCATGTAAAAACCTATGCATTAGGGTTTCATCATCTTCTTCTAGGTTTGCCCTAATCATAGCTATCTCTAATGATTTGTAGTAGTCTTCTACACTCTTTGACCCTTGGGTGAGTCTACTTAGCTTTGCTAATAGCTCCCCTCTATAGTAACTAGGAACGTAACATTTTCTTAATAGAGCTTTTAAGTCTAACCAATCATTTATTGGTGGAAAATTATCTTTCTTTCTCTCCTTACACACTTGAGACCACCATACTAAGGCATAGTTTTGAAATGAGAGGGTGGATATCCTAACTTTCTTTTAATCTTTTATTTGATGAGAGTTGAATATTTGTTCTACTCTCATTTCCTACTCTAGATAAGCCTCTATGTCACTCTTGCCATTAAATGGGGGTATTTCTAATTTGACTTCTCTTAAGCCTATGTCTTCTTTTTTATGCTCATGGTGTCTTCTTTGTCTAGGATCCTCTTCACTATCACTATTGTTGTGTCTATGATTTCTTTGATTTCTATGTCTAGTTCTAGGGTTTTCATTATGCTCAAGATTTGTTAGCCTAGCATTGATGTTATTCAAGCTATCCATCATATTATGAAGCAAAGTTTTATTCTCCCTATCACTAGAAGACATCTTTTAAGGTTGTCAAAGAAATTCAAGACAAAAACAAAGAATGTGTAGACAAACTAGTCGAGGAGGATGAATGCAAAAGAAGTGAAAGAAAACACACAACAATCCTAAAATATCAATACTAGGTTTCTAACCTAAAGGAAAACAAGATCCTAGGTTGTCTTTTACTAGGTTACACCTATGTTGTTAGCCAAGGCCTCAACGCTCAAGAGGGGGGGTGAATTGAGTGTTTCAAATTTTGCGCGGAATCCCTTTGGAAATGGTTAGCAATATACAAATGATGCAATGATGAAGAGACAACAACTTTTATGCACATATCACACTATGACACACTTGATGTGCAATGACAATATTTAGCTTTAAGTGTGATAAACAAGGCAAGTTATTGGTTTAAACAATTTATCAATCAGTTGGAGTGTATAGATTTATTTCACAAATAGTATGATGTTTCCTATAAGGGTTCAGCTCATTCAATATATCAAACAGCTTGTGTGCATGAAATAAGTGAAGGCAATTAAGTAAGTATCACACAAGAGTTGATAGGAAACAATGATCTAGATACTTGGCAAGTTAAAACAAATTTCAGTTTTTAAGAACTTTACCAAATATTGATTCAAGCAAATTATCAAACACTTGGCATGCAGAGTTAGTTTTCTACTTAAACAACAACTTTGATTCACATATTCAGCTTAAGCATTTCAACAAACAGTTTATATGCGCAGTTGTATAAAGAGTTCAAAGTAGAGAGAAATGCAAACCAATTTAACGAGTTCCACCAACCCGGTGTACGTCTCGCCTTCAAGCAACCCACTTGAAGGATTCCACTATTGAAGATTTGAGATACAAGCTTTGAGCAATTTCAGCTTCCTAGTGTCCCACACTCAAGAACTCAATTCTCACAAGCAAAGGGCAACCCACCTAATCTCACAATCTCTCAATACCCAAAGGTTGAACCCCAACCTTTGTGACCACTCAACCTAGAGTGAAAAACCTTGGTGTTTTGGTGTTTGGTTTACAAGCAATTAACTCTCTCAATAGAGTAGATACACAAATGAAAGCTCTCACAAATTCTAACTCTCAACAAGAGAGGATATGCAAATTGAAACTCATAATCTAACAACTCTTAAGCAATATGCAAGTTTAGAAACAAGAGTTGCAGAATATACAAGAGAAATCTAATAAGAAGACCTCTAGAAGAGAAATGTTTATTGCCTAGTGTTGTGCCTTGGTCTCCCCTCTTGTGTGTCCTCTCTTGCTTGAATCCATGCTTCATTTATAGCCATTTTTAGGGTTTCCAGCCGTTGTACATTGTCTCCAACGGATACCTTAGCATGGGCATAAAGTGGGAGTGAAGAAATGAGCTGGAGTTCCACTTAAAAGCATTTTCCCACGTTCTGACACTATGGTAATCGATTAGCCTTCGATCTGTAATCGATTAGCTTTTGAAATCTTCAGTATTATGCAGCAGGTAATCGATTAGCATTTCTACTGTAATCGATTAGCTATGAAACAGAACAATTCTAATCGATTATTCCTTGCCTTGTAATCGATTATGATTGATACCTGATGCTCTTAATTTGTGTCTCGCAGCATGGTAATCGATTAGGACTTCATGTAATCGATTAGGGACAAAACAGAACTTACGTAATCGATTATGCTTGACTTGGTAATCGATTATGGTGAATACCTGATGCTCAGTCTTCAAACTTTCAACTGGTAATCGATTAGCCTTTTATCTGTAATCGATTATGTTCATTCCAGAACCTATGTAATCGATTGTCCTTCTTATTGTAATCGATTGTACCATAAACAGAGTTATGGTAATCGATTATTCCATTGTGGTAATCGATTAGTACATGTACCTGATATAATTCTTCAAGGTTTTTGATATGTTCTTGATATATATTGACCCATGGCTTATTCCTTTGATCCTCATGCTTGTTTCCTTGATTCTTCTTCAACTTATGAGCTTGTTCTTCATGATTTAGTTCATGTCATCAACCTTGTCTTCCATAGCTCATGTTTCTTTAACTCTTTGTGAGGCATCTTCATCTCTTTATTCTTGGCCATTGTCTTTGTGCTTGAACCTTCTTGTTTCTGAACCTTTGCCATTCCATCATCATCATGAATACTTTGTCATTCATCAAAACTACTTTGCATACTTACATATGCAACTTCATTCTCCCCCTTTTTGATGATGGCAATTGATGTTACATGTTGCTTGTATTCATGTGTTGCAAATTCATCATATTGGCTTCATGGTAATATCCTTTCTTCCTTTAGGAGTCTTTGCCTTAGTCTTCATGTTTGTCATTATCAAAACCTGTTTCAACATTTAAACACATTCTCCCCCTTTTTGATGATGACAACCAATGTTCATCTCGTGGGATGTTAGTTTCACAGAATAATGACAATCAATGTTGATATGTAGTCTCCCCCTATATGATGTAATGAATGCTAGTTAAGGGTTATCCTCCCCCTTAATCTTGTAACTTATGCCATTTGTTTTAAACGTATCAAATGATGGAAACATGATATCTCTCCCCTTTTTAGCATAAATGGCACAATCAATGTTGATATGTATTCTCCCCCTATATGATGTAATGAATGCTAGTTAAGGGTTATCCTCCCCCTTAATCTTGTAACTTATGCCATTTGTTTTAAACGTATCAAATGATGGAAACATGATATCTCTCCCCTTTTTAGCATAAATGGCATCCTATTCTTTTTACTGATCCTTCCACTAATCTCTCCCCCTTGGGCATCATCAAAAAGATTATCACCTTAATATATTCTATGCCATCAACATATAAACTCATGTATTTGAATAAGAGAGATTAAGCATTTCATAAGAGAGATTTCAAATCAAATCTCATAACATGATCAAAGATAAATACCATTTTAGTGCATCTAGAGTTAATAAGCAATCACATAATTTATTCATCAAGTAAGCATATGATTGATTGCTAACTTATTCTAATCATGTAGTGAGTATCATTTTCAAAAACGTCACATGATTCTTTCACATATCATTTCAAGTAAGCACATAGTTTTCTCCTATTTTGGCATCATCAAATGCACAAGAATAATTTTCCAAGTAAGCATATAGTTGAGTAAGAGCATGAGTGCCATAAACATAATCATAGAGAAGTGAAATGAAGGATAATCATTCATGTGTATGCTCCCCCTTTCTACTGTAATTGATACCACTTGTAAAAAGTATACCACTTATTAACATGTGAAATTGATTATACCAATTTGATCAAGTTTGATATCACTTGTAGGTCAATTTAATCAAGTCTGATACCATTTGTTTACTTTTTAATGCATATGATCTCTTTTTAATAGATACCATTGTTGAAATAATAGATACTATAATATGAATAAATATCACTCAAAGGTTAGATACCATTGCATATAACAATCCACTTGTTAATCATTTCATTAATGTGGCTTGATGCATTTCTAGGTATCAGAGCAGTAATATAGAAGGCTTTTCAACAATGTATGCTTATATCTAGGTATCAGAGCAGGGATGAAGTGATATATGTAGCTTGTGAAATTCGTTATTCATACCACTTGTTAATATGATTTGAATAATTCATGGAGCATGATGGTAGAGTAAGGATTCGATCATACCTTGGTATTTTGCAAGTTTTATACCCTTTTTCACATCCTTGTATGGCATTTTGTTGTTTCCATGTTATATTCCTTGAATAATTCTTTGTTCGCCCAGTATGGTAGTTTGATTTGCCATTTTGAGTCATCCTACATAACCTTAACAAACTCTTTGCAAAGCATTTTGTTAGTAGCATTGAGTCCATAAGAGTTTGTACCAATTTTGGGTCTTTGATGCAGTATTGTTTTGGGAGGGAGTTTTCAAAAAAAAGGTTTACTCATACTTTCATACCACTCAATAAGTATCACTTGTTATTACATACATAGAACATACATACCAACATATAGTTGCATAGATTGTCAAAGCATAGATACCACTTGTACATGCAATATATGTATTCATTATCAAGGCATAGTGGCAAGTATATAATCAAGATAATGTCCCCATGATCTCTTCCTTTCACTAATTCAATTTATACCATTGTTAAAGGAAGATGTTTGTCACTTAGATACCACTTGCACATACATGGTGTTTGATCATGGCATGCATTATCACTTATCATATCATGCATTGTTTCTTAACATATTCTCATGATCATACATTTTCACTTAACATATTCTCATGTTCATGCCTATGATGTTACAATCATGAAGTTAAAATCTAGGCAATCACATACATGCTTTATCTCTAGGAACATAATTACATAGATTTCCAAATTGATACCACTAGTTAAACAATATGTCTCTTGTTCAATAAATGACACATCATTTATTCATATTTAATCAAAAATTCATGCATCATTAAGAATTAATACAATAACCAAGAATTCATGATATGTCATCCAAGAATTCATCATATATCATCAAGGGTTTATGCATTATTTAAGACTTTGAATCTAAGCATCAAGATTTAACATTTCAGCATTTTGATGTTTCTATCCTTCCTAACACACATGGATGCAAACAACTTTAATCTCAAGTTTTTTTCATGGAATTAAAACATGTTATCCAAGCAATCATTTATCAAACTTATTGCCAATCATTTAAGACAAAGTCATAAGGATAAGCACATACATCATTGATCCTAAGATTTTCATGAGTTTAAGGGTTCTAAAATTACTCATTCATTCATCTCAAAACATAACACCTTTCGTGCTCAAACTTGCATATCAAATCAAGGTTAAATTTTCACATATCAAGATTCATGAGCATTTGTATAACTTGTATGATATGTACTTACACCCTTTTGTTGTATCACCTCTAGTGTTGTCCATTGGATTTTGTCTTGGTGAAATTCATCTTGCGTGAGTCACATTGAAGCTTCTTGTCTATTTCCTTGTTTTGAGTGGTACCTTTTAGATGTATGATGAGTCATCATAATCTTGGCTTGCTTTATTCTTCTCCTTTGTCTTTTGGAGTGGATTTTAAGATACTTGATATCTCCTTAGGCCATGAGTTTTGGTCATCCATCAATGAGAAGTTGTTGTTTTGAAGTTTGCCTACAAGATTTCAAAATTTTGAGGTACCCTTTGAGATTTGGGTCCTTCCTTGTTAGTTTGGGATTTCAAGATTGTTTTGGAATCCATACCTTTCTTGTACGCTTTTGACGGGATTTCTTTATAAAACAATTGGATGATATATGACCAAATATTCCACAATAAAAACATGTTGCATCCAAAGAATAAGTCATGGTAGAATTGTAATGGTTCCTATCATGTTCTATGTTCTTCCTTTTAAAACAATTAGGCATAGAATTTCCCTTTCTTTCATGGTTTGTGCATCTTAAGGAGGATTTGGATTTTTCTTTGTAGGATGCAAAATAGTTCTTGTAATGACCTATTTTTCTTCTATCAAGTGTATGCCTTTGATTTTTAATAGGTGCACTTAGATTCTTTTGACTATTTGTAAGCTTGCTAAGTGCTTCTTTTAGTTCTTTATTCTTTTTTTCAAGAAGCATACATTTATCAATAAGCATACAATCATTATTTCTATTACAAGTACTAGGAGATACATTTGAAGCTACTAATTCATCATTTTGAAGTCTAAGATTTTCTTTTTCAATGTGAATATTATGCAATTCATTTTCAAGCTTCAAAATGGTTTGTTTTGAGCATGCATATTTCTTTGATAACAAGACAAATTTTTCATGCAATTCTTCAAAATCTTCTAGCAATTCATCTTTGTCAAATTCATCATCATCATCATCATCATCATCACTAAATGCATTTAAAGAACATACCTCATCATCTTGGGAGTGCTTTGTCATTAGACATGCAATTTCTTCTTCCGGTTCATTGATCTCTTCTTCCGGACTTATTTTGAAGCCTTCATGTTTGCTAGAAAGAGTACTAATTCTTGCATCTTGATCATTATTAGTATTTCCATATATTGTTTCAAGAGTTTCCCATATTTCTTTAGCATTGTTACAAGCAATAACTCTAGAAACATCATTAGGTTCTAATGCTAATGTAATAAGAATTTTAGCTCTAAGATTAAATTGTACCTTCCTTTCTTCTTCCATAGTCCACAAGTTCATGGGCTTCATACATTCTATATTATTGACAATATGCATAGGAATGAAAGGACCAAATTGAATAGCATTCCATACCTTGAGGTCATAGGATTGGATAAAGATTTTCATCCTTTCTTTCCAAATAGCATAGTCTTTGCCATTGAAGATTGGAGGTCTACTTAATGTGCCATTTTGCGGAAATGCATCATAGGAGGTAGAGGCCATCTTGATCTCCTGCAGCTGTTAAGCCTTGTGGCAAGAGTCAAGCTCTGATACCACTTGTTAGCCAAGGCCTCAACGCTCAAGAGGGGGGGTGAATTGAGTGTTTCAAATTTTGCGCGGAATCCCCTTGGAAATGGTTAGCAATATACAAATGATGCAATGATGAAGAGACAACAACTTTTATGCACATATCACACTATGACACACTTGATGTGCAATGACAATATTTAGCTTTAAGTGTGATAAACAAGGCAAGTTATTGGTTTAAACAATTTATCAATCAGTTGGAGTGTATAGATTTATTTCACAAATAGTATGATGTTTCCTATAAGGGTTCAGCTCATTCAATATATCAAACAGCTTGTGTGCATGAAATAAGTGAAGGCAATTAAGTAAGTATCACACAAGAGTTGATAGGAAACAATGATCTAGATACTTGGCAAGTTAAAACAAATTTCAGTTTTTAAGAACTTTACCAAATATTGATTCAAGCAAATTATCAAACACTTGGCATGCAGAGTTAGTTTTCTACTTAAACAACAACTTTGATTCACACATTCAGCTCAAGCATTTCAACAAACAGTTTATATGCGCAGTTGTATAAAGAGTTCAAGGTAGAGAGAAATGCAAACCAATTTAACGAGTTCCACCAACCCGGTGTACGTCTCGCCTTCAAGCAACCCACTTGAAGGATTCCACTATTGAAGATTTGAGATACAAGCTTTGAGCAATTGCAGCTTCCTAGTGTCCCACACTCAAGAACTCAATTCTCACAAGCAAAGGGCAACCCACCCAATCTCACAATCTCTCAATACCCAAAGGTTGAACCCCAACCTTTGTGACCACTCAACCTAGAGTGAAAAACCTTGGTGTTTTGGTGTTTGGTTTATAAGCAATTAACTCTCTCAATAGAGTAGATACACAAATGAAAGCTCTCACAAATTCTAACTCTCAACAAGAGAGGATATGCAAATTGAAACTCATAATCTAACAACTCTTAAGCAATATGCAAGTTTAGAAACAAGAGTTGCAGAATATACAAGAGAAATCTAATAAGAAGACGTCTAGAAGAGAAATGTTTATTGCCTAGTGTTGTGCCTTGGTCTCCCCTCTTGTGTGTCCTCTCTTGCTTGAATCCATGCTTCATTTATAGCCATTTTTAGGGTTTCCAGCCGTTGTACATTGTCTCCAACGGATACCTTAGCATGGGCATAAAGTGGGAGTGAAGAAATGAGCTGGAGTTCCACTTAAAAGCATTTTCCCACGTTCTGACACTATGGTAATCGATTAGCCTTCGATCTGTAATCGATTAGCTTTTGAAATCTTCAGTATTATGCAGCAGGTAATCGATTAGCATTTCTACTGTAATCGATTAGCTATGAAACAGAACAATTCTAATCGATTATTCCTTGCCTTGTAATCGATTATGATTGATACCTGATGCTCTTAATTTGTGTCTCGCAGCATGGTAATCGATTAGGACTTCATGTAATCGATTAGGGACAAAACAGAACTTACGTAATCGATTATGCTTGACTTGGTAATCGATTATGGTGAATACCTGATGCTCAGTCTTCAAACTTTCAACTGGTAATCGATTAGCCTTTTATCTGTAATCGATTATGTTCATTCCAGAACCTATATAATCGATTGTCCTTCTTATTGTAATCGATTGTACCATAAATAGAGTTATGGTAATCGATTATTCCATTGTGGTAATCGATTAGTACATGTACGTGATACAATTCTTCAAGGTTTTTGATATGTTCTTGATATATATTGACCCATGGCTTATTCCTTTGATCCTCATGCTTGTTTCCTTGATTCTTCTTCAACTTATGAGCATGTTCTTCATGATTTAGTTCATGTCATCAACCTTGTCTTCCATAGCTCATGTTTCTTTAACTCTTTGTGAGGCATCTTCATCTCTTTATTCTTGGCCATTGTCTTTGTGCTTGAACCTTCTTGTTTCTGAACCTTTGCCATTCCATCATCATCATGAATACTTTGTCATTCATCAAAACTACTTTGCATACTTACATATGCAACTTCATATGTTGCTTATGTAAGTCCTAGGTTTGGCTTTAACCTATGTTTATTAAGATTGTCCTAGGTTGTTTCTAACAATTGACTAACCCTAGACAAGCTTAACCAATTCGGTTTACTAGTTAGTTACCCTAATAAAATTAGTTTAACTAACTAACCAACTCCTAATAAACCCTAACTAGAAGTAGTTATTTAGTTATAGAAGTTGCAACTAAGTCTAACAACCCTAACTAACAACTAATTCGGTTATGATTTAGTTAAGACCTCAAACTAATTTTGGTTATGATTAGTTATAGTAACTAAAATTAGTTCCAACTACTAACTAATTAACCTAATTAGTTAAGACAAGCCACTAACTAACAACTATTAGTTATAACCAACAACTAACTAACTAAAAAGTAGTTAACAACCAAATGCAAATGCTCTACTAACTAGCCAAATTTACCAATTGAAAATGAAAGTTAATAGTGTCCAAAAGTCCAATGTCCAAAGGTGTGTCCAAAATACAAGACAAAACCTAAACACAAAGCCTAAGAATTGAAAAATTTGCCTAAGTTCTACTAGTTACAAGGCTTTTGCTTCCTTTACAATTTTCTTCAAGCTCTTCCTTGATGTGTAAGCTCCACCTTACCTAGAAAAACAAGACAAGAACACACTCCAAATGAAATTTGTTAATGAATCCAACAAAGATTAAACCTCATAAGTGTATCTCCCAAGTGTATCCTCACAACTCTTACCCTTTCTTTTTGGTGTCAAGTTCACCCAAGCAATTTACACTCCCACCTCAAGTGTTCCAATATGCTACCCTCAATGGTATTGAGAAGGGAATTATCAAGAAGTTTGAAGGAAAGACAACTTCAAAGACAAAACTTGAGAAGGAAAAATGACAAACTAAAAAAGCTTAAGAAGAAAGGCTACTCAAAATGGAAAATGTTTTTGGATTTTTGATTGACAAGACTATAAAGCAATAAATTTTCAAAGAATAAAGGCTACACTACGGAAGGAATTCAAAATTGGTAGACAAAACTAGACAAGCAAGAAAACTAAAATGCAACAATAAAAGGAAAGTACAACCTAAACTTAGAGACTCTAAAGTTGCAATCATAAGTAAGCAAGTAAGATTCAAATGAAAGTGTATTGAGATCTAATAAGCAAACAACTCACTTCAAGTAAAAGGAAAATTCAAAATTGGTCTTTTGGCTTTAGTGTCTCACTTTATAACTTTTTTTTTCTTAATGAGGCTTCTTTTTCTTTTCAACACCCTTTTTCAATTTTGGTAGTATTGGGTTTTGTATTTCTTTTTCTCTTTTGATACTTTCTTTTTCTTATCTTGCCTCTTGAATTTTCAATGTAACAACACCACAATGATATCCCAAAACCGAAGTGAGCTAAAGCTAAGCAATTTCAAATGTCACTTTCTTGCTTAAGGAAAAACAATGCAACCTTCTTCCAAAGAGAATGGAAGGACTATTTCAAAACTTTTTTGAAAAACTTTTCTTTTATGCAACAAAATGAAAACCGAATTATGAAGTGATCCTAATGTGCATTCACAAACAAAATTAATCCTAGAAAGAAACTAAGAATGAATACTAACAATCCTACTAATGAGATGACCTTTGGAGAGTCTTAAAGTGAGACCTCCTAACAACACAAGAATGGAACCTTTGGGAGATTAGTCAAGATGATTGAACTAACTCCACCGACACAGCAATGCACTCTCTAGTAATGGAAAATCAACACAAAAACCTAGAACACTAGACAAAGGTTCCACATGGCACAACTAATAACTAACTTGGCTCTAACTAACACCTAACAAGTAACTAACTTCTAACTATCAATCTAACAAACTAACAACTGAAATAACATGTGAAAAATTCTAAATTTTTGAAGGACAAAACAATACCAAACCGAAAATACAAAGAGCAATATGCAAGAAAATTGAAGAAATGGAACAACTAGCATAAAAACTCAAAAGAACAATAACTTTTTATGAGTTTTCTATTTTAACATGGTATCAACAAAGCAAGCATAAGGCATAACAAAAAAATTCGAGCAAAAGGAAAGCAAAACTGAAATCTAGATGAAGAAGAAGAATAGAAAAAAACCTCCCAAGCTCAAGTGATACCAAACGATGTAGGATCTTCTTCTATCTCTTTGAAGAAGGGTGGATCTAGGGCTCTTTTCTTCTTCTAAACTCCACAAGCCTTTGTTGAAGCTTCTTGCTCTTGAAATCCGAAATGGAAAAGGAAGTAAAAGACTCTAGACTACACAGATTTTAAGGGGGAAAAGAGAAAGAAAAGGTGGAAGATGGAAGGGAGAAAGAAGAGGGATGGAAGATGGAATGGAGGAGGTGAATGGGAGGCCACTCCTAAGGGAGATAACCCCCTAGAACTCACCACCAAGAGGGAGGAGACCTCTTGGATGAGAGCTTGCTAGAGCTCACTCTAACCTAGAGAGAAGGGAGAGCTTTTCTCACTAAAAACTCACTCTTGAAAGTGTGAAATCTCAAATGGCATTAATGTGTGTCAAAATACAAAGGGAGAGCTCTTTATATAGAGCTTAGGGAATTTTGGCCAAGTGCCTCCTAAATGGGCCTCTCCATGATGCCTTGGCCCAATAAAGCTTCTAGAGAAGAGTATGGCCTATACATGGCCTAAAGTGAGAGTACATGGCCTAAAAGTGGCCCAAATGTCCTTGCAAGGCCCAAATGAAACCTATAAGCCTAGAGAATCTAACTAAGAAGTATATTACAAGTAGAGTATGAATAGATCCTCAAGAAGTCTTCATTAGGCTTGGGCCCACTCAAGGAGAGGAAGGAAGATAAGGCCCCATAGATGCTCTCTTTGGCCTTTTTGGTCTTGGCCCTTGTGAGAGGATCTTTGTAAGCTTCAAGTCCTTTCTCTAGGGTAGTGTGAGGGTCCTTCCTTAGTATGTCCTTATTAATGGATCTTTATGTGTACATAGTTTGATAAGGATTACTTGTAGGATGTATGTAGTCATTATAGGTGTGCCTTTATTTTTTTGAGTTGACTTTTCCTTATGTCTTGTCTTGTGTGATTCTACTTGTATCTAGGATTTTTGTAGTTTTACCATTTGTTTTGTTTTCTAACCTTTTCTGTTCATACCCATATCATATACATGAGCATGTTTCTACTATTCATTTTCATAAGGGATTATATGTAGGGTTAGTATCATCTTTGCATGCCATGCATGATCTAGTCCCTAGTTTAAATGCCATTACACATTATGATCCCTGTGATGACGCCCTTAACCTGGTAATTAATATTAAACTCATGAATAATTTGATAATAAAAAGTAGAGTAAATTTTTCACGATTTAAGTAATTGTTGGAAGAAGGGCATCACGATTAAAAGTTGATAAGTAACCCCAGATCATTTTAAAGACCTATCTCATATATAACGATATGAGAAGGTAGATGTTTTATAAAGATATTGTCATAGGATAATCACTTGCACAATCACCAAGCAAGCGTTTAGCGGAAACATACATTGGTTCGGAACAAGGGTAGGCATGAGTTATAATTTAAGGAAACATGCATGAGAAGCAAGAAAACAAGGCCATGATTCAATACACATCAAACAAACATCAAAATTATGGAAAATTGATGAATAACAGGCCATGAATCCATTTGAGCAATCCATGAATCGATTCATGCGAGTTAGAGTCCCAAAATAGTGAAACAGAGGCTCATGAATCGATTCAGGATTCGTGTGAATCGATTCATATGAATTGGAAACCCAAAATAGCAAAACAGAAGCTCATGAATCGATTCAGGACTCGTATAAATTGATTCATGTGAGTCAAGCAGCTCATGAATCGATTTAGGGGGTTCATGAATCAATTCATGCAATTCCAGTGGCTCATGAATTAATTCAGGAAAATCATGAATCGATTCATGATAGCAAATATGCTACATAATGCACAAAATGCACAAATTTTCAACTTCTAACCACCCTAACTCTTTTATATGAACTTCAATTTCCACCAAATTTTGACACCACCTAATATACACCATTTATGACGTGTAGCTACTAGCCGCACTCAAAATATCCCAAAAATAAGGGACTTATGCACAGAAACACGTTTAGCCCATTTTAAGGCATTTTTGTGCAACTCAAGGGTCAATTCTTAATGGAATTGGCCCATTCCAGTTTCTACAAGTTCTAAATGATGCATAGGCGCTATTGAAACTATTTTGTGGTATCCAATCTTACTAAACTCTATATGGCCCTATCAGTTCCTTAATTATGAATAAATATTATAAAAATAACTCCAAACTTTAACAATTCATCCATCTATAGGATTCCATCAACACAAGTATCAATGTCTATTCATCAATACAACATAAAAAACCATTGTATCATAATTAACAACAACCATTGTTAAGATCACTACCAAAAATTAGCATTCCAAAATATATAAGGCCTAATTTTCACAAGTGACCCTAAAAATGAACACCTAACATCATTCAATATTCATATACAAAATAGGCATATACACATGTCAAGTGCTTTACAAAAGAATGCCGGCCAAGGCTCACAAACTTTTCTTCGACATTTACCTTTACAATTGCTCAACCTCCAAAAAAGGTAGGATGTCCAACATACCTACATCAACCTTTAAAAATAGCAACTAGAAGGTGAGTAACATATACCAAATGAATCAAAGTCATACATTATGATGATACATATATATATGTGCACAACATATTTCTCTCAAAGAGCATCATATACTCCTTTCACATATCATATTATTTCATTTCAACATAACACATATTCCAATCAACACATTTACAATATATGTATCAAATCATTGGCAATTTTATCAAATACCAACCACACACTTAAGGTTAGTACCACAATTTCTTTCTCTTTACTTATCAATCATCCATCACCATCATAGGCTACCAAACTCGACATATCTCTGACTATATGCAAATGCTCTTATGGCTAATGCATATGCATAAGGAATCATTATCAAATGGCAGATCTGACTGTGGGAAACAACATCATATAAAATGTGGGTCAAGCATAAGTGTGCTACTATGCCCCTATTACAGTAGTATATATGTACATTTATCTCATTAATTGCATGCATAACATCACCCTTTTTACTGGTACCCAACCGCTATCTCCCATATGTAGCACTAGTCACCCCATGACTTGTGGATTCACAACATGGCCTTACTTGCCAAAAGTGCTACGGGCCCCTCCTGAACACAATTCGAGAGAGCCGTGCCCCATAGGGACACTGAGGTCACTTGCTCATCACAAATCCGCCAACCCATTGGGCCCGCCACATAGGGTCCCTCGCCACCAAACTATGGGCAGTTTCGTGATTCCAAGAATCACTAGGGAACAACATGTAACTTTTACCCATGCACTGGGTCGCCCTCCCACTGGGCCCGCCTATTGGAACCCCTAAATTCCATATAGACAGTGTATGATATGCCATGAATGTAAATTCCAATCAATGCATTTCTCACACTATGCATCATAAAATGTCACTCCACAATCAACAACTCACACCAACACTTTAATGGAATTCAATATCCTTATTATTCTCAACCATTACCAATTATCATTGGATTTCATTCACATCAATAGTTAGTGGCAATCATTATTCATCAAATTACATGTCATGGGATGTTCAACATCATTGTAATCAATTCATTCATGGTCTCAATGCTATTCACAAACAAGTCACACTACCATGAATCAAAATCAACATTATACTCATCATCCTAATAACATTCACCATATAATACAATTCATTCTCAATGCATCCCAATCACACAAACATCAAGGTATTCATCCAAGTTAAATTAGGATATCACATTCGTACACACACATCAATAATGGATGAAATCATGCATTTAGAAATGTTACCCCCCTCCTACCTCAAGAGAAGTAGTACTTGTTGTAGTCCAAAGGTCTCACTCCATCAATGGGGTCGTGTCCTACATCACACAATGTATTATACAATCATTTTCTATTCAAACCACCAAGATTCAAATGCTCTTAATTAACTACTTGTTATTTATACCATTTTAAACCTCAAACCTCTTTTGCTTCATTTAATCCACAACAACCACCATGGGTTTGGTACACATATTAATTTATTATGCATTTCAAGCTACACCCATTAATGGGCTCTCACATTAATGGTTTCCAACCACCATTATTAACCATCTAACCTCATTAATGACCATTCACCATCAATGTTACCATTTCACATCATTATTAACATTCTCCCAACATCAACAAATACTCTTCTACCCATATTTTACATTTTCCCTAAATCATAGGGTTAGGGTTTCATTAAAAACCCAATAACCATCATTAATGTCCATCATTACCTATCGCATTTAATGCCATTTTTGTGCACCTCTCAATGCCCTCATAAAACTCACATTAAATGCACCCTACCTTAGGGTTCTGCATCATTAATGCCTCCTAACATCAACCCATACACAATACACTCTCAAAAATCATAATAACCTATAACCTAGGGCTAGAGCTCATAAAAATGGTGAGGAAACCTTACCTCAAGCAAAAGAGAAGAAAGCTCCAAGAGTGATGGAGGAAAAAACAAAAATAAAGGGAGAGAGCTTCCAAGAACCGCAAGCTCTTCTTGCTTGATGGAGAAAGATAAAATGAAGATGGAAGCAAATAGGCACGTACACCAATTGATGGGTTTAGAGAGTGGAAGAAGAAGATGAAGAGGATAAAAGGAGAAGAGAGTATTTGCGTTTTGGGAGAAGAAGGCCAACATGAATGAGAAGGGAAAAAGAAGAGTTTTGGCATTTTATTTTAATCCCTTCATTAAAGTTTACAACAAATAGGATCTCGGTTTAGGCTCAATACTTTATCCAAAAATTGTTTTGAGTGTATATTCGGATTCACAATAATATTCTTAACACCCTTGACCAACAGTACCCCAATCGGAGATACTTGGTCTGACACTCATATTTTAATCGGGTACTATTTCCAGCTCTTTAAGCCATAACAAATTATGAATACTTATAAAAATTCTCAATTTAATCATTTCTAAATTTTTGGGACATTAAATAATTCATATGTAATTATTCACTAATTATTCCTCTCAATTAATCATTTAAATAAATTTTTGGATATCACAATCCCTTTAGGGCAATTCATTCTACTCTTTTGTATCATATGCCCTTCATTTCTTCTATTATATATGATCATTTTTCTATACCTCATCTCATCCTCATTGAGCATCATGTCATTCATGCTATTTATAGGATGCATGAGGGATTCCATTGGTTACCTTGTGCCCTCTTAAGGGATTTTCTCTTTATGTTCCTTTATGTTATTTTTTCTTTTGTTCTCACAAAGGTAAGAAGGTTAGTATTTGACCCCAGTGGCAAATCTAATGTCTTTCCTTCTTTTACCTTTATTTTTTTGTCACTTTTTGTTTTCTTTTCCTTTTTAGCAACTCACTTTGTTCTCTCTTCATCTTGTAGGTTTGTCACTACTTTGAGCATTCCTAAGGATTTTCAAGATTTGAGGACAAATCCTCTTGAAGAGGGGGAAAATGACATAGGCATCCTTTAGGCCTCTTCTTTGGGGCCACATCATTTTTGTACATATTTTCCATTTTAATATTCTTAAAACCATAATAGGATAATATTTTTAGGAATTAGTTTGGGCTTTGCATAGCCTTTGGGTTTGGGCCACTTTTGGGCCTTGTACTTTGTAGTTTTTGAGTTTGGGCTTGTATTTGGCCAAAATTGAGTAGGCTTTAGGATTAGGCCTTAGGAATTAATCCAAGGCCCATGGTTAGCTCTAAGTGGCCAAAATTCTCAAGGAGTATATAAGCTCCTCTCCTTTGTAATTAGCTCATAAGTTGAATGTTAAGCATTGTTAAAGTGAGAACTCTCATTTCTCTCTAGAAAGTAGAAGCTCTAGGCTCTTTTCTCTAGTCTTATCCTTTGGACTCTCTCCCAAAGATGGTGATAAACATTCCTTATCTCTCTAACTCTTAGAGAATGGCGACACCTTAAACCACACTTACCTCTCTATCTCCTTCCATTTTCTCTTAAATTGCTAAGCTAGATCTAGGTTCCTTCATCTAAATTCCTCCATTTCCTTTCAAGCACAATTTGGTCAACACCTATTTCAATCTAATCCCATAAGCATTCAACTCCTCTCGAAGGACCTTGCTTGGATCTAAGGAGATTGAAGAAAAAGATCCACCTCTATGCTTCAAGAAAGGCACTTAAGCCTATAACAGTTTTAATATGTAATTAATTAAGATTTTGAGATTTTCATATTATGGGCTAAAAATTTTATTTGTATGTGAATGTTTTATTTCAGAATATATAGTTTGAAATATGTTAACGATTGTATAATGAGTTTGATAAATATGATTGATGTAATAATGTTGATTACAATGAAATAGTGATGGGTTGTGATTAAAAGATATGTGATTACGATGATAATTGGTGAAATAAAAATGTTGTTATTGATTATGTAATGATAATACTGAATATGATGTAAGTTGACGTATATATTATACCTATAATGATTTATAAGAATGATAATGGATTATGTGATGATGATGATATCGGATTTATGTCTGGTTATGGGTTTGATGATGATGTTAAAGGAGATGGCTTTTGTACTGAGAATTATACGTTGATTAATAATTATATGCATGATATGTTGTATGGACAACTATTCGGTATGTATTACCCCTCGCTTTTGGCTCTAGCGGTTTATGTAGAGATCTAGTTGAGCTACCCAGTGGTCCAAGTAGAGACCCAATGGTTGAGGTGGGGAACCGGTGCGTGACTCAATGAACCAGGTAGAGTTCATGGGATGTCGGTGTGAGACTCCCAATTGGTGGCTTCTCCTTTAGTATCCGGATACTAGGTGTTGTTTATATGGTTTGACCATGAGATTTAATTATGCTTAATTTATGATGTTGACATTGATTTGTGATATGTTTAAGATATCTGACATTGATTGAGAATTATGAAAATATTCTAATGTAGTATTGGAAAGGATTAATGGATTAATATGTGAGAAAGGTGTGTAAAATCCTTTAGGTGATACTATTTCTATTTTAATTAATTGCCTTAATTTATAATGTTAAATACTCACCCTTACAATTATTTTTTAGTGAATAACCAAAGGGATATTGTGGATGTTGTGAAGATTAGTACAAAATGAGAAGTGGAGCAATGCTAGAAGAGTTTGTAATATATGTTGTAGATATTTGTGGTATTGTATATATACTTACTGATGGCTTTGTATATGTATGTGTTTGTATGTGATTGTATTATGCGTGTTATTGCCATGCGTGCTCATGATGACTAATGTATGGTTTGATAACTAATGGCACTGAGCCAGTAGTGAATATATATATATATATATATACATGTATGGTATATTCAGGATTGAGATGATATGAGTGTGATGTGGCACTGAGCCATTAAATAATTATTCATGCATAATGACCATGTAGGGTTGAGATCATGCATTATTGACAGGAATTGTTTTGTTTGAACATTATGTGATTATGAACATATTGTGATGATAATGAGATAGGAAGTTAAGATTGGAATTAGGAAATTGGAATGATAGATTAATGATCTTAAAAGAGAAATTGAGGAACTAGATAGATGAAATTGAGATTCAGTGGGATTTAGTATCCTAGAAATGCTCAATAGGTCTTTATGGATATTTAGAATTGGTATGCAAACTCTTAGTGTTTTGAATAGCTTTAAGTTGATTTTGTGTGACTAAACAACCTTAAGTTGGCCTAAATGAATTTTTATACATAATTCATTATCTGATTGATATTTTGGGAAACAGACTGCGTCAACAGCTCCAGAATGGGGATGATGCAAATCAGATAATGTGGATGATGCAAATCATATTGCTAAGCTATTTTTCAAGGAAATTGTAACACTTCATGGTGTTCCTAAAACTATCTTTTCTGATAGGGACACCAAATTCCTAAGACATTTTTGGAAAACTCTTTGGTCAAGGCTAGAAATGAAGCTTCTCTTTTCTACCACTTGTCATCCTCAAACGGATGGCCAAATAGAGGTAGTGAACAGGACCTTTTCTCAACTACTTAGGGTCTTAGTGCATAAAAATGTTAAATCTTGAGATGAGTGTTTGCCTCATATTGAATTTACTTATAATAGGGTACAACACTCCATAACTAAGCATAGTCCTTTTGAAGTTGTTTATGGTTTTAACCCTCTCACTCCCTTGGACCTTTTGCCCATTGATGTTTCTGATTCTGTCCTTCACATGGATGGAGAGGCAAAGGCCAAGTTTATCAAAGATTTTCATGAGACGGTTAAAAACCAAATACAAACTAAGAATGAACACTATGCCCGTTGTGCTAATAAGAAGAGAAAGGAAGTCACCTTTAAGGTTGGCGATTGGGTTTGGTTACATCTTAGAAAGGAAAGATTTCCAAATTTGAGAAAATCCAAACTCGACCCTAGAGGTGATAGACCTTTCCAAATACTCAAGAAAATAGGAAATAATGCCTATGTCCTTGATTTACCCGCGGAATATGGTGTGAGTGCTTCATTTAATGTATCTGACTTATCTCCTTTTGACTTAGATGAAGAGGATGATGCCTTAGATTTGAGGACAAATCCTTTCAAAGAGGGGGAGCATAATGAGGACATCATAAGGGAGGACCCATACACCATCTTAGATAAAGGACTAGAGGCTTATAAGGGTGCCCTCACAAGGGCCAAGTCCAAGAAAGGCAAAGAGACCATCTATAAAGCCCTATCTTCCTTCCTCTCTTTGCTTAGTGGGCCTAAGCCCAATGGAGATACTTTGAGAATCTACTTGTACTCATCTTGTAATATAAGTCATACTTAGATTCTCTAGACATTTAGGATTTATTTAGGCCTTACTAGGCCAATTGGTCACTATAGGGCCATGTACTTTCATTTTGGGCCATTATAGGCCATCTCCTTTCCTCTTTTATAGAATTGGGCCTAGGATCCATGAGCCAAGCCCATTTCCCATCCTTTGGCCAAAATCCTCTAGGCCTATGTAAAGGCTTCTCCTTTTGTAAAAACCTACACATTAATTCATTTTGAGATGTAGTCAATTCACACTTGATGCAAAGCAAGTATTAGAAAACACACAATAATCCTAAAATACAAGTACTAGGTTTCTTTCCTAAGGGGAAACAAGTACCTAGGTTGTCTTGTACTAGGTTGTATCCTAGGATGTTTGACTAAGGTTGCTTATGTAAGTCCTAGATTGTCTTAACCTAAGTTGATTATGTCTGTCCTAGGTTGTTACTAACAATTAACTAACCCTAGACAAGCTTAACCAACTTCGGTTACCAAGTAATTATTCTAACCAAATTAGTTCAACTAACTAACCAACTCTTAACAAACCCTAACTAGAAGTAGTTATTTAGTTATGGAAGTTGTAACTAAATCTAACAACCCTAACTAACAACTAATTTCGGTTATGGATTGGTTATGACACTAAACAAATTCGGTTAGGATTAGTTATGTAACTAGAATTAGTTCCAACCACTAACTAATTAACCTAATTAGTTAGGACAAGCAACAAACTAACAAATTTTTAGTTAAGACTAACAACTAACTAACTAATTATAGTTTTAACCTCCTAACTAACTTCAACTAATTAACTAAAAGTAGTTAATAAACAAATGCAAATACTTCCCCCCTAATTTCAAATTTACCAAAAGGAAAATGAAAGTAATAGAGTCCAAAGTCCAATGTCCAAGTAGTATCCAAAATACAAGATAAAAACCTACTACACTTTTTCTGAGAATTTGAAAATTTCCCTATGTTCTACTAGTTACAAGGCTTTTGCTTCCTTTACAATGTCTTCAAGCTCTTCCCTTGATGTATAAGCTTCACCTCACCTAGAAAAACAACACAAAAGGAACAACTCCAAACGAAATGGTTAAAGGAAAAATTAACAAAATTTGAAACCTCACAAGTGTGTCTCTCAAGTGTATCTCACAACTTTTTACCCTTTCTCTTCGGATCAAGTTCACTTAAGGAATTTTCACTCTTACCTCAAGTGTTCCAATATGCTACCCTCAATGGTATAGAGAAGGAATTACCAAGAAGTTTGAAAGATAGAAACACAATTGACAAAACTTATGAAAGAATCAAGGCAAACAAAAAAGGCTTAAGAAAGAAAGGCTACTCAAATGGGAATGTTTTTGGATTTTTTGTTGACATGACACTAAAGCAATAAATGTTCAAAAGAAATAAAGGCTATACTTGAATGGAATTTGAAATTTAATGATGGACAAAACTAGACAAGCAAAGAAAGTAATATGCAACAACAAAAGCAAGGTACAACCTAAGCTTAGAAACTCTAAAATTGCAACACTAAGCAATCAAGTTCAAATGAAAATGAGTATACAATGTCAACTAGTAAACACCTTACTTCAAGGTTATGGAATTTTGAAAATGAGACTTTGGTTTTGGTGTTCAAGTTTACAAGTTTCTAATGAGGCTACTTTTTACTCTTTGTTTTTCAACACCCTTTTTCAATTTTGTAATTTGGGCTTTGTATTTTCTTTTGTATCTTTCTATTTCTTTTCTTTTCTTGCCTCTTGTATTTTCTTAATGAAACAATACCATAAAGTTATTCCAAAACCGAAACAAGGATTAAGCTAGAACAAGTTAAATTGACACTTTCTTGCTTAGAGACAAACAATGCAACCTTCTTCCAAAGTAGTGAATGGAAGGCTTATGACTAAATCTTTTTCACAAATTTTTCTTTTATGCAACTATATGAAAACCGAAATAAGATGACCTAATAGTGCATTCAAAACAAAAATTAAACCTAGATGAAAAACTAAGAATAGATTTCTAACACTCCTAAGATGAGCTAACTTTTGGAGAGTCTTAAAATGAGACCTCCTAAAACTCAAGATTGGAACCTCTAGGGAGTTAATCAAGATGCTTGAATTACTCCCTCCCACATAGATTTGCACTCTAAAGTTGGATCAACAAATTTTCTAGAACAAGAGAAAGAGGTTCCAAATAGCACTTAACACACCTAGTTGGCTATAACTTCACAACTAACAAGTAACAAACTTCTAACAATCAAAGTAACAAACTAAACCGAAAACTAACTTGTGCCAAATCTAAATTTTGAAAACCCAAATCTGAATTTTGAAAACCTAAACACAATCAAGACATACCAAACCGAAAAATGAAAAATCAATATGCAAAATTTTGAAGAAAAGAAATAACTAACACAAAACTTCAAAGAAACAATAATTTTTTATGGATTTTCTATCATATCATGGCATCACCAAGACAAGTATATGAATTAAACTTGCACAACCAGCCAAAAAGAAGGACATAAAACTGAAAGCTTAAAGGAAGAAGAAGTAGGAAAGAACCTCTTAGGCTTAATGATACCAAATGATGTGGGAGGAGCTTTTACTCTCTTAGAGATGGGTGGATCTTGGTCCTCTTCCTTCTTCAACCTTAATGAACCATGGAATTCTTGCTTCTTCAAAGAGGAAAACCAAATGCTAGACTCTAAGGTTCCTAAAAGTATGGACAAAAATGGAGGAGGAAAGGTAGAGGAAAAGATAAAAGGAAAGGAAAGGAAAGGAGTAGAAGAGAAGTGGAATGGGAATGGGTGACTAGGAGGCCACTCCAAGAAGGAGATAACTCCTCTAAATTTCCACTAATTAGGGAAGAATCCTCTTGGATGAGAGCTTGCAAAAGATCTCCTAATCCTAGAGAGAAGGAAGAGAATCTCTCACTAAAAACTCACTTAAAGTGGTCAAAATCTCAAAATGCATAATTGTGTAGCTTTTTACAAAAAGAGAGCTCCTTATATAGGCCTTCACTATTTTGGCCAAGGAGGAGCTAATGGGCTTGGTTCATAGATCCAAGGCCCAAAAGAGAGAAAGGGAAGGAAGATGGCCTATACATGGCCCAACATGAAAGTACATGGCCCTAAAGTGGCCCATTTGACCTTGCAAGGCCCAAATAAAAACTATAAGCCAAGAGAATCTAACTAGAGACTATATTACAAGCAAAGTATGAGTAGATCCTCAAGGAGTCCTCATTGGGGTTGGGCCTACTAAACAAAGAGAGGAAGGAAGCTAATGCTTTGTGGATGCTTTCTTTGGCTTTCTTTGACTTTTCCCTTGTGAGGGGACCCTTGTAAGCTTCAAGTCCTTTCCCTAGGGTAGTGTGAGGGTCCTCCCTTAGTGTGTCCTTATTACTTTGAGTGCAAATTTGTAGTGAGAGATTCTCCTCCTTCTCGCTAGGATTAGAGAGACTCTTGCAAGCTCTTATCCAAGGGGTCACTCCTTCCCTTAGGGGCGAGTGGAGTTATCTTCCACTCCTTGGAAGTGGCCTCCATACCTTCACTTCATCTCCTTAACCATTCCTCCTCCTTTCCACCTTTCTTCTTTCATTTCTTCTTTATTTTCCCTTCCATTTTTGTCCATCCTTAGCCTTTCTTTGCCATTTTGGTTTCGGTTTCACATTGGAGAAGAAGACACTTCCACTTTGCTTGAAGATTAAAGAAGGGAAAATTCCTAGATCCACCCCTCCAAAGGAGATTAGAAGCTTCTTCTACATCAGTTTCCCTATGGGATCACTAGTCTTAGGCTGAATCGTGGGTATTGAATCATTCACTGGGTCCCACAGTTCAAATTCAGGAACCTGATAATATTTTATTATTAAATTTAATTTAAACAAATATAAATTTGGAATTAACTAAATGACTAAAAGTAAAATATTATCGTAAATATATATATATATATATTCAAAATGATTAATTAAATAATAAACATTAAATATATGTATAAATTATTAAACATTGAATCATTATTTTATGTTAAATTAAATAGTATTGGTAGGAAATAATTATCAATTAACTAATTATCAACTAATTAATACTCAATTAAACAAAATAATCATCAACATACTATCTTTAAATATTATTTATTATTATCATTCTCCCATCTCTATTCATTTTCGACTATTAGCACGTTTTCTAATCTTTCTTCTAAGTCTCTGTGCTCCTCTGATATAGTTTTCTTATTGTTTATACTCTCTTGATATTCCTTTACCTCATACTAAATTTCTCGATTGGCTTCTCTTTTCACTCTTTTCTCATACTAGAACCTCTCAAGGATCCGGCCGAAGCCATAAGCTTTCTATAAAAAGCTTAACAGGGTATCCTCAATGGTCTCTGAGGGTCTAAGTTCTCGTCCTAAAAATGAAGGCTGTTACAGGGACATTTCCCTCCACCCTCTCTGTGATAGGTAATCCTTTTCCATTAAGTTTCTTTTACTTTTTTCTCTTTGTATGCACATTGGGGACAATGTCCAAGATTAGTTTGGGGTGATGGGTAAAAGGAAACTTAATTTGCTTATTTATTTTTATTTGTTTTCATTTTCATTTGTTTCTTTTGTCTTTAGTTGTTTGGTTCTGTTTTTGTTTTGTCTTGTTTGTTTTTATTTTTGGTTTGTCTTAGGATAACATTGTTAGTCTGTTTGTGATTTCTAGATTTGTAGGATGTGTTGAATTTTGAATAATTAGGAATTCAAAATAAAAAAATTATAATATAATAATAATGATGATTACCAGAATGTTAGGATGAAAAACTCATGATAAATCTATGCTTTCTATGATTTGGACTAATTACCAATAGTGAGATTTTTGAGCCAAAAATGATATTGTGATGTTAAATCTTCATCCCTTGTTTTCTTCTTTGAATGATTCACACATTTTAGGCACTCTAGAATTTGGCTTTTGACTAATTTAAAATGGTTTGTGAATTCATGTCATAGAATAAAAAAGGCACTTTAGGCCTTCTTCTTTAGCCTCAAAACTTGTATGTTATATTATCCCATTAGTTGCCCCTTTGAGCTTGATACACATTTAATATTTCTTTTTCATGAAGCCTATTTTCTTATTAATTTGCATAATTCCTATAGAAGAAGCAAAAGAATAGCAACTGTATGGAAAAGCTAAGGCTAAGTAAAAAAAATATATGCAAATATATAAAATAAAAAAATTTAAGTTTGGGGTTCTAAAAAAACAGAGAAAGAAAAGAAAGGAAAAAAGGAAGGATGATAGTGAGAATACAACAAAGGAATTGTGAATTATATTCTTGAGAGTTTCTGAATGCGTAAGAAATGTTTGTTTTATTTGTTTTAAAACTTGCTTTTCTCAGGAATTCTTAAGCCCTTTGTATTTTCCCTTTTCTTGATTTTCATACTTGCATGTTGAACCCTTGGCCATGTTACAACCATTAAAAGACCTTTAGACCATGTTCATGGTTAATTGTCAAGCCTATGATAATGTTTAGAATGTAGTGATTTGAGCAATTTTTATACATAAACTTAAACACCTAGAGGGAAAGTAAGGAGAAAGTACCCTTAATCCAATCTTAGTGAAGTATGGATTGATCAATTGCTTACATTTTTTTGCCATTTTTGGTAATCATCTAAAGGAGAAACATAATAATAATCTGATTCTGCTTGGGTTCCTTAATTTTACATGGATTCTTTATTTTTATTTTTCCATCCTATGAATATAGTGATTGCTTGGGGACAAGCAATGTTCTAGTTTGGGTATTTTGTTAAGTCTTTAGTTTACATTGTTTTAGGACTTTTTTATGCTTGGTTTTTGGTTAGTTTAGACTTAGTTTTCCCCTAGTTCCATATGTTTTCAATTCCTTTCCACATATGCTACTTGGGTATTTCTATTTTGTAGGATTTATAATGATTTAGGTTGATTTGTACACAAAATGGAGGCACTCAAGAGGCATTTAGAAGAAATGGAAGGAATTCAAGCCAAGAATACATCGTCATGACTCAATTTCACCTTGGGAGATCTTGCAAGCAAAGGAGGAAGCGATCCTAGACCTTGGCACATTGAAAAAGGCAATTTGGAGGCACTTTTGAGGTTCCACAAGCCGTGGGAAATTCCCACAGGCCGTGGACCTCTCTGTTTTGGCAAAATTAAGTGGGTAGCACAGTCCACAAGCCGTGGATCCAATATACAAGTCGTGGATCCCTCTGACGTGTATTCCACGGTTGTGGTTTCATCACACAGCCGTGGATCCCCTCCTATACATGGCAAGTTACGGTTTGTTGGCACTCTTGTATCAGGTCTCGATCCACAGGCTGTGGATCGAGTGCACAAGCCCAAAATTTCTAATTTTAGGCCCATTTGAAAGGGGAAAAATGAAATTTTGGGAGAACATCAAGACACACCTTTGGGAACGAAATTGAGAAGACTTTCAAGGAGATTTTGAAGAGGATTTGAAGAAAAACATCAAGGAATAACAAGATTTCAGAGTTTGGGCACAAAATTTATAGGATCTAGTGAGAGCTTCTCTTTTATTTTTCTAAACCCTTGTTTGTTATTTTGAGGATTCTTGAAATGTTAGGGTTTGAATTTATGCTTTGTGAGATTGAAACCTCTTCCATAAGGAACTAAATTTCATTCTTGGGATTAGGGGGTAATATGTTTTTGTATCAAATTTTAATGATTTTAATTTCTTAGTTATGAATGTTCTGGTTTCTATTCAATTTCATGAGTACCTAATGCTTCTAATGACATAGAGATAAGCGTAGATGAATTTAAATAATATGGGTAATCGAATGATTAGCATATCGTTTGAAATACATGAAATTGAACCTAAGGTTTTGTGACACAGACCTTCTTTGGGTCTCTTTATTGGGTTTGGTTATTGTAACATCCCAAATTTTATATAAATATTTAATCGAGAGAAATAAATAGTAAATAATTATATATAAAATGATTGATACGTTCATTCCATAAGCGTACGGTTATGGAAGTAATATAAAAGATTATTGTATCCACAGGGATTGTGCCCATGTACTGGTTTACTATGACTCAATTATCTAGAAAAATGATATGAATTAAAAGAAGGTTCACTACGAACGAAATTTAAAATGTGAAAATAGAAAACTCAAAGTACTCAGAAAACTGGAAATCAACCACTTCAAAGAGTCAATCAAAGAATGAATCTTGGGATTTAAAAGGTGTATATGCTTAATAATTGAATCTATGCAATTTCATTTCCCCAATTGTAAAGTTTAGTTTCTAAGGTAGATTTTCCTAATGATATTAGCAACCTTCTCTCGAAGCCTTACTAAAGTACCTAATTGCCAAAGAACAACGTTCGATTTGTAGATTAGATCCTTTATCAATTTATGAAAATCCCTTAATCCTCAAAAGTTCTTTTGTCTATCCAATAGCCAAAAGAACTTAGGTTTAATTTGTGCTTTCAAATCACGTTGTAGGAATTTCTTCAATTTCTAGCTTTTGTTGAAGGATCTTCTCTTCTTGAACTTCTTAGATCTATAAAGCCTTAAGAGAATAGAGAGGATTAGTCACGATTTTGGATGTCTTGTGGAGGAAGTTAATGGAGTCTTACAAGGGAAGCTAGGTTATGGAGGAAGCTAAAGGAGGAAAGACTTAGATCTAAGGAGAATTTGGTCTAGAAATGGAGGAGATGGAGAGGAAAGGAATGGCTTAGGATTTCGCTACTCTCTAAGAGTTAGAGAGATAAGGTGTTGAATGTCACCACCTTTGGGAGAAGGTCCAAAGGATAAGACACTAGGAAATGAGTCTAAAGCCTTTACTTTTCTAGAGAGAAGGGAAAGTTTCTCACTCTAAAATCTCTAATCATTCAAGTTATGAGCTAATTACAAAGGAGATGAGCTTATATAGCTCCTTGAAAAATTTGGCCAAGCCATTCTAACCATGGTCCTTGGATTAGCTCCTAAGGCCCAATCCTAAATCCTACTCTACTTGGCCCAATATAAGCCCAAATACAAAATAGAACAAGGTACAAGGCCTAAAAGTGGCCCAAACTTAATGGCTTTGCAAAGCCCAAACTAATTCCTAAAATATAGTCCTAATATACCTAGAATATAAAGGAATGGAAAATATGTACAAGATATATGAAGCCTAATGAAGAGGCCCAAAGGAGGCCCAAACATCTACATCAAGCCCATTACCCTTCTATAGTGCAAAAGAAAAGGATAAGGGTCTTCAATAGCTCCTCCTTGGGCTTGGGCCCACTCAAGAAATGTATGGAAGAAGCTAAATGCTTTTGGAGACCTTCCTTGGCTCTCTTGGCCCTTGACCTAGTCATACGGCCCTTGAAAGCATCCAAGGCAACCTCCAAAGACTATGTAGGGTCCATGGCTTCTTCCTTGGTGATGGCCATGTCAAATCATATACCCACTCTCACAGCCTATATAATTTAAAATCAACTACGCTTCTCTCGAAGTCTTGTAGAGGCATGATAGCCAACCGCAAGCGCACGGGGTATCGAAGTAATAAAAGAGATATCATTCCCACAGAGATTGTGCCCAAGTACTAGTTATAACGGTATTTCAATTATCCAGTGAATCGATTGAGATAAATTACTAGAATGATTATAAACAGTAAATGAGAGAACTGAAAAGTTAACATCTTTATAGAAGAAAATCAGAGCAAGTTTGGGAAATTCAATTAAAGGAAGGTCTTGGGATTTAAGGGTTCATATGCAAGTACCAAAATTAAAGGTCAATTGCCTATCCAATTATATGATTTCCATTTCTAAGGTGGATACCCCTGATTTAATTAATACCTTTCTCTCGAAAGCCTATTAACGTGTCTAATTCCTGAAGAACCGATTTTAATTCGTTAATTAAACCCCTTAAGTTTTGTGGGAATCCAATTAATCCTCAAATGAGTTCGTTTACCATTGTAAAACAAAAACATAGGTTCAATTTATGTGTTTTCGAATAATATACCTACTCTCGTAGCGCATACAATTTGGAATCAACTACGCTCATCTCTAAGTCTCGTAGAAGCATTACGATACATCAATAAAATAGAAACATGAAATCATATCCTTGAAGGGTAAAGAATAATTAATTTAGATACATAAGCATATTACATCCTTTAATCCCAAGAACAAAAGTTTAGTGTGCCATAAAGATTGTCATCATCATGTCATACATAGCCAAATCACAGTCAAACATAAAAGGAATCAAAAGTGTAAACTAGGGTTCTAGAATTACAAATTAGTTCTTACTAGGATTGCAAACTCTTTCTCCCCAAATCTACAAAATTGTTCTCCCTTGATGAATTGATCCTCGATCTCCAATCAAAAATCTCCCAAAATATGCTTCAAAATCTCCTAAAAGGTGCCTCCAAAACTGTCTCTCTAGAACTCCTCCTTACTTTCCCCCCTTGGCCCATTAGAAACCCTAAAACTTAAGTGAAATGGGCCACGTAGGGGACAACCACAGCCAGTGGTTCAAGCCCTGATGCTCTTTGGCTTTGAATACGCAATTATTGGTGACACATAGAGCAAACCACAGCCAGTGGTGGAAAACCACTGCTAGTGGTTGCTTCTGACTTGTTCCTTTTTGCTTCAACAAGGCTCCTTGGTGTTCCTCAGTGCCCACCACGGTCAGTGGTGGATAACCACAACAAGTGGTGGTCTTTGACCTGCTTTTCCCTTCCTTCTAGTGCTAACCATAGCCACTGGCAATGGTTTCCTCAACCCTGCCAAAATGCATTCCTAAAGGCCTTAGAAGTCTTTTCTTTCATCTACTTTGCCATTTGTTCTCAAAAGAGACCTAAAATATCATTAATCTATAAAATAAGAACAACCAAGTAATATGTGTGGAAAAGAATCAAAATCAAGGGAATCAGACATGAACAATATGCAAAGAAACCTAAAAACTAGACCTAAAAACAACCAAAAACAGCACACAATACACACTTATCAAAATACCCCAAACTAAAACATTGCTTGTCGTCAAGCAATCACTAAATCCATACAAGCATATAATGAGAGACCAGTAGACCCAAACAAACTTGAGGAATCTTGTGTTTATTTATTTTCTTTGTTTTTGTGTTTTTAAGAGACTGCATAGACTACCAGAATATACCATAATCAATGGTCAAACCATGTTCACTAAGATTAGACCTAAGGTACTCTTTCTTACTTTCCACTCAGTGTATGTGCTTGTGTTTCAATCCACTCAAACCACAACATTCTAAACACTACCATAGGCTTGGAAATTGACCACAAACTCCACAGTTATCAAGAAAATATGCATTGGTCAAAAGGTCTTTTAAAAGGTTGTAATGGGGCTAGGGGATTCATAACATAGGAATGGAAACCAAGAAAAGGGAAATGGAAAGGTCTTAATTTCTGTAAGAAGAGTAATATCACAAAAGGCAAGCAAACCTCAATTTAACAACTTTTTCCATGATTCATTTGTTTTCAATTTCTTTTTCATTTTCTCTTTTTTTATACATGAAACTCAACTCCTTATCCTTCCTTTTCTTTGAATCACACACCCCAATCTATCTTAGTTTGTGTTTCTCAATTCACTTTTTCAAATCATCCACATTTAGTTCCCTTACCCCTTTTTATATATCATTCAAGGCTTTCAAAGAAAATCATATCATTTCATGGCTCAAAAGGGGCAACTAGTGGATTATGTCTCAACAAATTCTATGGTTAAAGAAACAAAAACCTAAATTTTGCCTTTTTCATTCCAATCATGCATTCATAAATCGTTTTGAAAGGGTCAAAAGCCAAGTTTTAGAGTGCCTAAAGATGTATGAATCACTAAGTCAAAGAAACATGGGCATTTTTAATTAAAGAACTAAACACCCTATCAGCTTAAAAGCTCATAGTGGTAATTAGCCTAATCAAAGAAACACAGTCATCGTGCAGAGTGATAATTCTTACAAGAATAACAATCAATTATTATTATTTTATTTTATTTTTTATTTGTTGTTTTTATACAAGATTCACCCAAATAATGCTTAAAATCCAACCAATCTACATCAAATGTTATACAAATAACAATAACTGCAATCAGCAATCAATCCTAGCCTAAGGCATACGAGTAGACATACAATCATGCAAATGAACTGGAACATAAGCATACATCATGCAAATGAACCAAAAAATAAAAATAAACAAAAATAAAAAGGAATAAAGAAAGAACAAGCTAAACTTTTGTGTACCCCTCACCCCAAACTAAAACTGGACATTATCCCCAATGTCTATATCAAGGGGACCAAAGAGGTCCGTAACTGAGGAACCAGGGGTAAAAGGACACAAAAGTTCAACGTTACCTGTCATGGAGAAGGGGGAATTATGCCTTACTCCAAAACATAGCAATTCAACAAGTTTTTGTTTATTTGTTTTTCGCTTTATTTGATATTTTAAATATTTTTTTATATTTTTTTAACAACTAAAACATTTAAAGAAAACACAAAAATATAAACAATTATGGGGTTACCTCCCCACCTATGCTAAGTTTAATGTCTTCAGCCGGACGCTATACCTAAATTACAACCAAAAACCTATTAGAGCCATGAAATTCATACCTCAGTGTGGAATTTAAATGATGAAGTTTCACATTTGGGTTCACCACTTTGTCACACATGACTTTAGTATCATGCTTTAGTGGTGCATAACCCTTTCAGTGGGTCCTTAGGAAGAATCTCTTCCTTCACCACTTGGTCAACTAATTCAATGCTACAGCAAACATTATCATGAAAAGGTTTTTTCAAAGCATTTATCAAATTAAATTCAACCTTTTGGTCCCCTATAGTCAGAGACAACTTACCTTTTTTAACATCAATCATGGCACCTGCAGTGGCCAAAAATAGCCTGCCTAATATAATAGGGATCATAGAATCCTTATCCATCTCTAACATAACAAAATCAGTAGGGATAAAAATTTTTCCTACCCTAATAGGAACATCCTCCAAAATACCTATAAGATACTTAATAGATCTATCAGCTAATTGTAAGGACATCCTAGTAGGTTTCAATTCAATCAATCCCAACTTCTTAGAAATAGATAGAGGCCACTAGCTCCTAAATCACATAAACCTCTATCTATTGGCATGTCACCAACCATGCATGGGATAAAAAAGCTACCTGGATCCTAAAGCTTAGGTGGCAGCTTCTTCTGGATCAATGCACTGCATTCTTCAGTAAATGCTACAATACAATCCTTTTCCAACTTCCTCTTGTTGGACAAAATATCCTTCAGAAACTTCATGTAGATAGGCATTTGCTACAAAGCATCAGTGAAAGGAATGTTAATGTAGAGTTTTTTTAAAACCTCGAGAAACTTACCAAACTGTTTATCCAACTTTGCCTTGGCCAAGTGCTGAAGAAATGGAATGGGAGGTTGATATGGCTTAACCTCCTCCTTCTTCTCTTGCTTCTCTTCTTCCATAGTAGGTGGGGGTGATATAGTCTCATTCTCCTTAGGGTCATTTTCAACTTATTTTTCCTTTGGCAGCATTCGACCTTTATATTGTGTACCACTCCTTAGCGTTACAGCCATGGCGTGGTTGGATGGAGCTGCTTCTAGTTTTCCTAGAAATGTCCTTGAAATTCAGGTAGAGCTAGAAGCCTGTTGAGCAATCTGAGTTTCCAATATCTTGTTGTGGGTGGCAAGAGAGTCCATCTTTAAAGCTAGGTTCTTGATGGCATTGGAGAACTCGTCATTCTACTTTAGCTGGGTGGTCATAAACGTCTCCATCAAGGACTCTAATTTTGATTTTTGAGGAATGAAGGGTCCTTGTGGTTGTCTATAGTCACTCTGGTTGCCTTGATATGGAGGTGGTCTATTTTGGAAACATGGTGGTCCCTATGGTTGTCTAAAATAATTTCCATAATTTCCACTATAGTTCCCAATAGCATCCATCTGATGCATTTCTGGCTCGACATTCTGAGTCACTCCAAGCTGACATCCTAAAATATTATGACCTGAAACACCACATAGCTCACAAACAAAATTAGAAGTACCTGTTCCTAATTTATCAAGTTTATCAATTTTAACAAATAATGCTTCTACTTTAGCAGTTAATAAAGAGAGAACATCAACAGAGTACTTACCTGGAGTTCTTGGTAAACTCCTTTCTGAGGACCACTGGTATGTATTTTGGGCAACCTCCTCAATGAGATTGTAACCTTCCCCCATGTTCTTACTCATGAAGGCACCGCCAGCTGCGGCATCCAAGGCCACCTTCTGGTTCGGAGTGAGCCCATTATAGAACATGTGCACAGTTAACCAGTGTTCAATACCATGGTGTGGGCATTCCCGGAGCATTTCTTTGTACCTTTCCCAGACATCATAAAGAGTTTCATCATCTTTCTAAGCAAAAGTGATGATTTGCTTCTTTAACTGATCTGTTTTGCTCCTTGGATAGTACTTGTTGAGGAAAGCATGAGACAATTGCTCCCATGTAGTGATTGACCCCTCCAGAAGCGTATACAACCAAGCTCTGGCCTTGTCCCTTAGAGAAAATAGGAAAAGCCTAAGCCGAATTACATCGTTTGAGACCCCATTCACCTTGAGCGTGTCACAATACTCAAGGAAAATCTGAAGATGGAAGTTGGGATCCTTGGATGGTAATCCTCCAAACTGACTTTGTTGAACCATCGAGAGCAAGGATGGCTTCAACTCAAAATTATTCGCCTCAATGTTGGGTCTAGTGATGCTTGACCTTCATCCCATTGCATTAGGCGCTGCAAAATCACGAAGTGCTCTATTGTTGGGATCTTCCATTTGTGCTTGACTCGTTGAGTAAGAAGGTTGGTGCTTATTTTTTTCAATGCATGACCTAAGAACTCTGATCTTCCAAAGAGTTCTTTCAATCTCAAGATCAAATATATGCTCAAAGTTATCGTTTTTTCGTATAAAGGGGCCTGCACAAATCTGTGAACAACCAAAAAGAACAAGTGTAATTCTGCAAAAAAATTAAAATAAAACAAAATGCAGAAAATATAGAGCAAATAAAAGAAATATGCAAAAAATATGTAGAGGATGCATACTAGTCTAATCAAACACAGCTTAGCCAATATTGGGGGAAACGACACCAAAAACTTGATAGCCAACTGCAAGCACACGGGGTATCAAAGTAATAAAAGAGATATCGTTCCCATAGAGATTGTACCCGAGTACTAGTTATAACGGTATTTCAATTATCCAGTGAATCAATTGAGATGAATTACTAGAATAATTATAAACAGTAAATCAGAGAACAGAAAAGTTAACATCTTTATAGAAGAAAATCAGAGCAAGTTTGGGAAAGTCAATTAAAGGAAGGTATTGGGATTTAAGGGTTCATATGCAAGTACCAAAATTAAAGGTCAATTACCTATACAATTATATGATCTCCGTTTCTAAGGTGGATACCCTGATTTAATTAATACGTGGCTAATTCCCAAAGAACCGCATTCAATTCGTTAATTAAACCCCTTAAGTTTTGTGGGAATCCAATTAATCCTCAAATGAGTTCACTTACCATCATAAAACAAAAACATAGGTTCAATTTATGTGTTTTCGAATAATATACCTACTCTTATAGCGCATATAATTTGGAATCAACTATGCTTATCTCTAAGTCTTGTAGAAGCATTACGATACATAAATCAAATAGAAACATGAAATCATATCCTTGAAGGGTAAAGAACAATTAATTTAGATACATAAGCATATTACATCCTTTAATCCCAAGAATAAAAGTTTAGTGTGCCATAAAGATTGTTATCATCATGTCATACATAACCAAATCACAGTCAAACATAAAAGGAATCAAAAGTGTAAACTAGGGTTCTAGAATTACAAATTAGTTCTCACCAGGATTGCAAACTCTTTCTCCCCAAATCTACAGAATTGATCTCCCTTGATGAATTGATCCTCGATCTCCGATCAAAAATCTCCCAAAAGATGCTTCAAAATCTCCCAAAAGGTGCCTCCAAAACTGTCTCTCTGGAACTCCTCCTTACTCTTCCCCCTGGCCCATTAGAAACCCTTAAACTTAAGTGAATTGGGCCACGTAGGGGACAACCACAGCCAGTGGTGGGATAACCACGGCCAGTGGCTTGAGCCCTGATGCTCAATGGCTTTGAATGCGCAATTATTGGTGACACATAGAGCAAACCACGGCCAGTGGTTGCTTCTGACTTGTTCCTTTTTGGTTCAATAAGGCTCCTAAGTGTTCCCCAGTGCCCACCATGGCCAGTGGTGGTCTCTGACCTGCTTTTCCCATTCCTTCCAGTGCTAACCACAGCTAGTGGTTGTCCCCTACTGGAAGTGGTTTCCTCCAACCTTGCCAAAATGCATTGCTAAAGGCCTTAGAAGTCTTTTTTTTCATCTACTTTACCATTTTTTCTCAAAAGAGACCTAAAATATCATTAATCCTACAAAATAAGAACAACCAAGTAATATGTGTGAAAAAGAATCAAAGTCAAAGGAATCAGACATGAACAATATACAAAGAAACCTAAAAACTACACCTAAAAACAACCAAAAATAGCATACAATACACACTTATCAAGGCATTAAATGACATGCCCCAGAAATTAGGGGATGATTAAATAAATAAAATTTGGATAATAAAAATAGAGGATAAATTTTTCGCGATTTAAAACAATTAAAGAATGGAAGAAATCGCGAGATGAAAACTTTAACAAGTAATCCCTGGACCCTTTTTTAATAACCTACCTCATATATGAAGATATGAGAAGGTGAACAATTAAATCAAGAGTGAACCTTGGATGATCAATCTCATGATCATCAACAAGGAGTAACAGATACATAAGTTATCTTTAGAGATATGGAAAGGTTTGAAGGAAAGATCAAGAATACCCTCATTAAATTCTTAACAATGTGTTAATTTGGTAAGCAAGTTGTGGTATACATGTAGCATGACCAAATGATGCCTATCATACCCCAAAATAAAGGAAAAAGTGATAAAACAGGGCTATGAATCGATTCAAGCACCCCATGAATCGATTCAAAGGCTTCTGGAGCTTAAAATAGTGAAAATAGGGGCCCTTGAATCAAATCAAACTCGTATGAATCGATTCAAACATCTTTGACTCTCCAAAAAGTGAAAATAACACCTCTTGAATCGATTCAGAGATCCTTGAATCGATTCAAGACAACACAGTTGCTGTTTTTATGCAGAAAAAGCATGATTTTTGGACTTCCAACCCCCTAACTTTTTCATATCAACTCCAAACGCTACCAAATTTTGACACCAACTAAAATACACCATTTGTGCCGTGTGGCCACCGGCCTTACTCAAAAATTCTCAAAATGAGAAACTTATGAAAATAAATGTGTTTAGTCCATTCTTGAGCCTTCTTGAGTAACTTAAGGGTCTATCCTTAATGGAATTGATCCATTCCAGTTTCTATAAGTCACAAATCATGTATTTAAGCTATTGGAACCACCACACACTATCCAAAACTCATAAAACTCATTTTGACCCTATTGGTTCCTTAATTATGCATGAACTTCATATGCAATCTTTACAAATTAGTCAATCAATCAAACATCATGCACACTAATGCCATCAATTGGCCAAGAAACTTCATAATTAATATTTATTCATCAATATGGTAAGCTAAATAAACATGTCCTTATCAACATCAACCAATATTAAGGCCACTACCCAAAAATTGGCCTTTCAAAATATATAAGGTCCAATTTTTACAAGTGACCCCCCAAAAGAATACATACTAACATTCATGAAATAAAATGAGCATATACATATATCCATTGTTTTACAAAAGGAATGTCAGCCAAGGCTTACACTTTCTTTCCATATTTACCTCCATCATTGCACACCCTCCAAAAGAGTAGGATTTTCATTATACCTACATCAAACATTAAAATGGCAACTAAGAGGTGAGTAACATATACTAAATAATTCAAAATCATACATTATGATGAAACATATACATGCGTGCATAACATATATTTCTCAAGAAGCATCATAAGCTCCTTTCACACATCATCTTATTCCATTTCAGCATCATACATATCCAAACCATTACATTCATAATTCACATATCAAAATCATGGCATTCTCAATAAGGGTCATCATATATTCAATGTTAGTACCACAACTTCCTTCCTCTTTATTTAACAATCATCCATTGCCACCATTGGCTTCCAACTAGGCATATCTCTGGCTATATGCAAATGCTCTTATGGCTAATGCATATGCACAAAGGAATCAATAACAATTGCGGATCTGACTATGGGAAACAATATCATATCAAATATGGGTCAAGCATAGGTGTGCTACTATGCCTCTACTGCAGTAGTAAAAGTGTACACTTATATCTCAAATCATGCATGCTTAACATTATATTTTACAGGTACCAAACTGCTATCGCCCATTTGTAGCACTAGTCACCCCGTGACTTGCGAATCACTTACATGGGCTTGCTTGCCACAAGTGCTACAGGCCTTTCCTAAACACACATTGAGAGAGCCGTGCCCCCTCGGACACCGAGGTAACTTACTTATCACAGAGCTTCAAGCCCACTGGGCCTACCATATAGGGTGCCTCGTACCAATCTAAGGGCAGCTTCATGATTCCCAGAATCACTAGGGAACAATAACAATTTACCCGTGTACTGGGTTGCCCTCCCACTGGGCCTGCCTATTGGAACCCCTAACATTCCATATAAGCAGCGAATGATATGCCATGGATGCAATGCAATACAAATCAAATGCATTCTCACACTATGCATCCTAAATGCCACTCCACCATCAACCAATCATCCTCAACACTTTAGCGGAACTCTAGGTTCTCATCATTCTCAATCATCACCAACATTCATTGGATTTCATATACATACTAGTTAGTGGCAATCACAAATCATTAATTCACATATCATGGGATGTTCAATAACAACGTAATCAATACAATCATGGTTCCAAGCCATCACAATAACTCTTATTAATTAGGAGTCAATTCAACATCATATTCATCATCCCACAAACAAAAGCCACATAACATCATTCACTCTAAATGCAATTCAATCAAGTAATCATCAAATCATTCATCCAAGCCAAATTAGCATATCACAATCATATATACATATCACTAATGGATAAAATCAAGCATTTACAAATGTTACCCCCTCCTACCTCAAGAGAAGTAGAAATCAACGTGGTCTGATGGTCCCGCCTCATCAATAGGGTTGTTTCCTACATTATACAATATACCACACAATTATTCTTTATGCAAACCAATAAGATTCAAGTGCTCTTAATTAACTACTTGGTGTTTTATGCCTTTTTAATTCTCAATCCTTACTTATTTCATTTAATCCACCATAACCACCATGGGTTAGGTGCCCAAATTCATTAGTATGCATTTAAGGCTAAACCCATTCATGGGTTTCCATATTAATTGGTTTCCAACAACTACTACCAAACATCTAACCTCATTAATGGCCATCCACCATCAATGTTACCATCACACATCATTAAACATATTCTCTTAACACCAATAAATACTCTTTTACTCATACTTTTTATTTTCCCCAAATCATAGGGTTAGGGTTTCACTAAAACCCAACAACCATCATCAATGTCCATCATTTTCCATTATATTCTTTCCATTTTCGTGTATAACATTGTTCCCTCATAAAACTCACATTAAATCACCCCACCTTAGGGTTTCTCATCATAAATGCCTCCCCCAAAGCAACCCACATGCATTTCCCTCTCAAAAACCATAATAACCTCAAAACCTAGGGCTAGAGCTCAAGAAAATGGAGAGGAAACCTTACCTCAAGCCAAGAGTGAGTGAGCTCTATATAGAGAGAGAGAGGGTGATGAAATTAGAGAGGGAGAAGGAGGAAGAGAGCTTCCAAACCAAGGGCTCGTTCTTGCTTGATGAAGAGGAAAATGGGAGCAAAAGGGCGCACACACCACTTGATAGGTTTTTAAGGAAGAAGAAGATGAAGAGTGGAAGGAAAAGTAATGAAGAAGTAAAGAGTATAGAAGAAGGGGAAAATGCCACATACATGAGAAGGGAAAAAGAGAGTTTTGGCATTTAATTATATCCCCTCACTTAAAGCTTCTCTGTTTTAAATCAAACAGGATCTCTGTTTGGGCTTAATACTTTATTAAAAAGTTATTCCAATTACATATTCAGACTCCCAATAATATTCTTAATAGCCCTGACCAACAGTACCTCAATCGGAGATACTTGGTCTGACACCCATATTTTAATCGGGCATTATTCTCAACGGTTCAAGCCACCATAATATATGAAAAGTTCTAAAAATTCCCAATTTGATCATTTCAATATTAATGGGACATTAGTCAATTTATATTTAATGATTCACTATTTATTTCTCTCAATTAATCATTTAAATAAATTTTGAGATGTTACATTAAGCAATCAATCAAATTGAATAGAGAACATGAATTCAATAAAAAGAGAAGATTCCAGAGTAGTTGAGTTAAATATCAATACATACTACCCCCTCAATCCTAAGAAAAGGGGTTTAGTTCATCATAACGTTAATTACAAAATCACAAAATCCCAATTCAAATCCCAACATTGAATAACTCCCTAAATTATAAATCTTGGATTTAGAAAATTGAAAAATAAGCTCTCACTCAATTGATCTCAATCTTCCCCAAAGCGATGAATTGGTTGTTTCTTCATTGTTGATCCTTGAATCCCCTTTGAAATTCTCTTGGAAAGGTTCTCAAATCCTTGGCTTTGATCTCTTCCCTTGAATCATGTATTGCCCCTTCTTTTTATGCAGAAAAACAACCCAAAAAATCATGGTTTTCATCTTAGCGCGTAAAACCCACGGCCTATGGAAATTTCCCACAGTCGTGGATCGTGACAGGGTCCCTTAATGCGCAATTTCCTTTGTTTTGACAACAAGAACCATGGCCTGTAGGAATTTCCCACGGATTCCTTCCAGTGCACTTTCCTCTGCTTTTTTACCTAGACCAGTGGGAACAACGGCCTATGGAAATTTCCCATGACTGTGGGTTCCAAAAAGGTTCTCTAAATTGTGATTTTGTATTCCTTTAAGGGCTAGAAGGGTTCCACTCGCTTGTTTCTTCTTTCCAAGGGTTGGAATTGACTTGCTTTTTAGCTTTTGATGAATTAAACTTCTTTTCAGTTGCATGATATTTAAGAAATATTTTTAATTCTCTAGCATATGGGCTTGTAACATCATAATTCCTACAAAATTGACATACCCGAGTAACATATATGGAATAAAAGGAGATATTTGAGATAAAGGGAAAAACAAACAACATAACCAAAAAATAATAATGAAATGACCCTAAAACTAATGCAATTTAACCACCTATCAAAATACCCCAAACTAGAACATTGCTTGTCCCCAAGCAATCACCATATTCATAGGATGGAAAATCAAGAGCAAAGAATCCGAACACAATTAAGGAACCCAAAATGAATTTTTATTATTAAGTTTTCTTTTTCAGATGACGCTAAAGTACCAAGATCCAATTCAGACAATTTATAATCCACGCTTTGCTAAGATTGGACTATGGGTACACTCGCCTCAGTTTCCCTTTTAGTTCACAAGTTTGTGTATAAACACTTAAATCATAACACATTAAACACTACCATAGGCTTGACAATTGATCGTAAACTCCATAGTTATTCAGAACACATTGTCATAGTCTAAGGGTCTTTTTAGGGTTGTAACATAGCCAAGGGTTCAACATATAGGTATGGAAGCCAAGAAAAGGAAACAGAAAGAGCTAAACAATTCTTGAGAAAATAAGTTTTAAAGCAAAATAGAGTAAATATCTTTTACATATGCAGAAACTCTTAGGAGTACAACTTATTTAAATTTTAAATCTAACTCCTCTAGTGTCTGGATACCGGCCCTTAAGACAGTACGTCATTTTGGTGGTCCGAGATGGCCCACCGCTGTCACGGCCCAGCATCCGTACTACAAAGACTTGACAAAGGAAAGCTTCCTATACCGGTCATCCGAGGTCTTATCTGATATATTGAATCCCTTATCCGTTCTCAGTTTTCCGTTACGTACAACCGTTTGCCTCAACGTCATGATAAGATAAGTAAGGGTCACTACTTATCATCGTGGATACTCTGCACAGCGGAATGTGTCTGTATCACTCACTGAAGGAAGTAAGTACGATTACAGGCGTGATATACGGGAAAAGTTGATTATCCCCATCCCTGTGTCAGAATGGTACACTGATCATTGACCTACCCACTGTCACGCTCTGAACACTGAGCCACTTTGATTGATACGCTATACACGGTATCAGAACCCTTGGGCCCATTTGCACTCAACGATTCATTTTCTACGCTCAACTATAAATAGCATATTCACAAACACATGCAGGGTTACATTGTTCTTACTCTTACTATTCTATTGCATTGCTTAAGTGTTCTATGAGTTTCCATACACTCTACTAACTTGAGCGTCGGAGAATCTTCGCAGGTGACACCACCTTTCGCCCCCTCACAACATGAACTTTGGTGTGAAGGATCTCTAGGACAATAAGACCGACCTCTCCCACTGAGAGACTGGATTACAATACCGGATACCCACTGTACTGTGTACAAATATTATAAAACATACTCTTTTTGTGGCTGGTACCCACACCGGATTACATACCCCGGGTCAAACCAGTTCATTGGCACGCCCGGTGGAACTCGATAGAGTTATTCCCACTTTTCGCAGAAGTTCAGTAGTTCACTATAGAAGGAGATGGACACGATTTTGTTGATGGTCACGTGGAGGATGTGACCCATTAGTAGGCTGGTAGGAGACTCATTTTTGAATCCCCTATAACTAATACGAGGAGGATGGTACCTGTGGAAACCCCTGACCCTCGAGATGAAGTCATAAGGCAGCTCAGGGAGGAGTTGATGGAGCTGAGAAGGGAAAAGAGTGGAACTAGGGAAAGAGTGACGTCTCAGGCGGAGGATACTCATCATACATCAGCAAGGAAAAAGTCCACAACTCTTCAGTATTCTAAGATTCCTACTTATGAGGAGAGGGAACAAACCCAAGATTCTAGGGACAAAGTCAGTGCAAGGAGGAAAGAGCAGGTAGTGGTAACTTCTGGGGCGAACAAACTCAATGTTCCTTTCTCAAGGAGACTTATGAGTATCCTTATCCCTAAACACCTGTAAACAACCCAGCCACTTTTGATCGGAAAGTATAATGGGGAAACTGATCCCACTAAGCATCTTGATGCTTATGTGTATAAGGCCATGTATTTGGGAGTTGATGAGGAAGTTATGTGTAGAATATTCCCGAGAATATTGACAGAGGAGGCACTTAGTTGGTTCAAGAGTTTACCCTCAGGATCGATAGATTCCTAGGAAGAAATGGAGGCTGCATTTGAAAGTCATTTTGTTATCTCTAGAGATGTTCCAAAGACTTCTCATACCTTAGCCCAAATAAGGCAGGGTGAAAACGAGACTCTTAAGGAGTTTTTGAAAAGATTTTATAAGGAGGCTGCTTTGGTGCCTAACCTCACAGAGGCTATTCAGCTTCATATTGTCGTTGAAGCTTTACAACCTGGATCTACATTTGCTTTGTCTTTGGAAAAAAGTCCTCCGACGACATTTGAGGAGTTTCGAAGAAAAGCCTCAAAATATGTGGGCATAGAAATGCACTTGGAGGCCACTGCAGCTAGAATGAAGCCATTAGCACCTTCACCGCAACCAAGGAGAGATAAGGATAGGGTAAAGCCGGAAAAGCATACCCAAAGGGAAGATTTCATGAGCACTCGACACCAACAGCGAGATAGGCGCGTTGCTTTTTTCAGTAACTATGCCCCTTTGAACTCCAGGCATTCTCAAATCATGAGGAAGGTTGGTTGGCCCATACTCAGTGTTTACAGGATAAGGAAACCTCTCCCAATGAAAAGATCTGGTAACTCTCGAAAATATTATACTTTTCACGAGCAGGTTGGCCATACCACAGATGAGTGCAAGGCGTTGAAGAACGCAATGGAGACCCTTATTAGAGAGGGAAAGCTGAAATAGTATTTATTCAAGGGGAAATCCTTAGACGAGCCAGACAGAATGGAAAAAAGAGGAAGGGATCATGATGATGAAGGTGACAATAGTCATAATCCGGTCAGGAGGTTCACAGCAGCTGAGAAACAGAAGGGAGTAGTGATCAATGAAGGAGCTCAACAGGACGGCATGCCTCAGCAGCAAAGGCAAGGCCGGCGCGAGGTGATTGATATGATCGCTGGAGGATTTGCTGGAGGAGGAGCGTCAATCATAGCTCGTAAGAATCACCACCGGATGATCCTATCAGTACAAGGAAAGCTTAGAGACAACCGCCCTTTCAGGGACGGCATGACGGCACCAGTGGTATCATTCACAGATGACAATTTTGGCCCAACGATTCCAGGAGGTGACGATGCAGTAGTTATCATCGCTGTCATAGCCAACGAGGATGTCAAGAGGATCCTCGTCGATCAGGAAAGTTCTTGTGATGTTATTTTTTATAACTGTTTCAAAAGAATGGACTTTAATGATGCAGATTTACAACCTTATACACAAGAGCTCACAACGTTCAATGGAGCAAAACAACCCACTAAGGGATATCTTGATACTCTCATTTCTTTTGAGGGTGAACCTGGAGCAAGAACTGTGAAGTCTAAGATCCTGGTGATCGATGTGGAGTCCCCTTACAACAAGATCATTGGCCGTCCTACTATGAACGCTATGGAAATAATCGTGTCTACCCCACACCTCCTTATCAAATTTATTGACAAGGACAACGGTGTCTCATCCCTCCGAGGTGATCAAGAGATGGCCAGGTATTGTTACAACCTGAGCTTGAATATGGTGAAGATGGAGGCATTTAACAAGAAGAGGAAGTTGAATGATGGAGGAACAGCGGCTGGATCGGTTAGTCTGATTGATTTGGACCCTAGAGCGGAATTGAAGATTGATCCTCTCAATCCCTAAAGCCCACACCGGAAAGAGGTTTTAGGGACGTCGTCTTGGGGGATTCCTGAGAGAAGGTCACGCATATTAATGATAAGCTGGAGTCTGTTATGGAGCAGCGCCTGTTAGCACTCCTCCAAGAATTCAAAGACCTCTTTGCATGGACTACTGCAGACATGCCTGGGATGGACCTTAATTTCTGCTGCCATAAATTATCTGTCTACCTAGAAACGAGGCCAGTTGCCCAGAAGAAGAGGAGATTGGGACCGAAAAAGCAGAAGGCAGCTTGTGAACAAACAGAGGAACTGTTGAAGGCTGGATTTATTAAAGAATTCTGAGATTCTTGGCTTTCCAATATGGTGATGGTGCAGAAGGCCAACGGCAAGTGGAGAATGTGCACTGATTATGTAGACCTCAACCGATGTTGCCCGAAGGATCCGTATCCACTCTTAAATATTGATCGTATAGTTGATGATTCGTCTGGTTACCAATACCTCAGTTTCATGGATGCTTATTCGGGGTATAACTAAATTTCGATGTGGGAGGAAGATCAGGAAAAAACAGCTTTCGTCAATGACCACGGTGTCTTCTGCTACACCGTTATACCCTCCGGTTTGAAGAACGTTGGAGCTACATATCAGCGTATGATTAATAAGGTATTCGAAGGCATGCACACTAAGCTGGTGGAGGTATACATTGATCATATTATTGCCAAGACTCCCATTAGAGGTGATCACGTTGAAGATTTACGCCAAGTGTTCACTCGGTTGCGACAATACAAAATGAGATTGAACCTGTTGAAGTGTACCTTTGCAGTCCCAGCTGGAAAATTTTTGGGTTTCATGTTAACCCAACGCGGTATTGAGGCTAATCCAAGCAAATGTCAGGCTATATTGGATATGCAGAGTCTGAAGAATTTGAGGGAAGTACAATCGTTGAATGGTAAAGTGGCCGCTCTAGCTTGATTCATGCCCAAAATGGCGCATAGGTCCCTTCCTCTGTATAAGGTGTTAAAAAAATCTAAGAAGTTCGAATGGGAACAGGAGCAAGAGCAAGCGTTCCAGCAACTCAGGGAAGTGTTATCCAGTCCACCGATCTTGGTAAAGCCAAACCCTGGTGAATCCCTCATCTTATACTTGGCAATTTCTGATGAAGCCTTGGGCGTAGCATTGGTCAAAGAAACTCCAGAGGGACAGAGGCTAGCGTATTTCACTAGCAAGACATTACAAGGAGCAGAAAGCAGATACCAGAAGATAGAAAAGGCTACTCTTGCAGTTGTATGGGCTTCACGATGATTGAGGCCGTACTTTCACGCGTATCCAGTTCTGGTGAGAATGGATCTGCCGCTCTGTTCCATGCTTAGTAAACCGGACCTCGCTGGAAGAATGATCAAATGGTCTATCATGCTTTCTGAGTTCAAGATTTCTTATGAACCTCGAGGAACCATCAAAGCCTAAGTCCTAGCTAATTTTGTTGTAGAGATGACAGGAGTAGACCCAACCACACCTCGCGCTCATTGGACCGTTTATGTGGATGGGTCATCAAATCGTAAAGGTTGTGGAGCTGGTGTGGTTGTTGAGAGCGATGATGGTGTACACCTGGAGATTTCTCTCCGGTTCAACTTCAAAACTTCCAACAACCAGGCTGAATATGAGGCGTGTCTGGCTGGACTCGGAGCAGCAATCGATATCGGTGCAACAGAGGTGACATTGTGCAGTGATTCACAGCTAGTGATATCGCAGTTCCAAGGTGAATACCAGGTTCGTGAGCCCCAACTCCAACTGTATTTGAACTGTGTGAACGAGTTAAAAGGGAGGTTCGATGTGTTAGAGTTTAAACATGTACCAAGAGAAGAAAATACTAGAGCGGACATCTTATCAAGACTTGCAAGTACGAAGCAGCCTGGCAGTACAATGATAGTGGTTCAGAGTATGTTTACATCGCCCAACATTCCTTTGTTCCCTTCTTTGAGCGCTATAATGGTTAGCTCTTTATATGAGAATTCTTGGGTTACCCCATATATCTGTTATCTGGCTGACGGACAGCTGCCCACCGATGAGAGGGAGAGAAGGAGGGTGAAAAGGGAGTTACCATATTTCACCATGGTCGATGGTGTTTTCTACAGAAGAAGATTCTCAGTGCCATATCTCCTTTGTTTAAAAGAGAGCGAAATACAAGGAGTAATAGAGGAGGTACATGAGGGACAATGTGGGCACCACGTCGGAGGAAGAAGTTTAATGAGAAAGATCCTCAGGGCTGGATATTGGTGGCCTACGATGAAGCAGGATTCCATTGATTTTATGAAGAGGTGCGATGCTTGCCAGAAATTTTCTAATCTCTATCACACACTGGCTCAAGAACTCTCCTCATCCGCGGTGCCATGGCCCTTCTACCAATGGGGCCTCGACATCTTGGGTCCATTTCCAACCGCACCTGGCGGCATTAAGTATCTCATTATGGGAGTTGATTATTTCACCAAATGGATTGAAGCGGAGCCAGTGGTGCATATCACATCAGCATGAACACGACGTTTTGTGTACAAAAACATCATAGCTCGATTCGGTGTTCCAGGGTAGATTGTAACTGACAATGGCACCCAGTTCACTGATAGGAAGTTCATAAAATTGCTTGAAGGACTAGGGATAGTCCAAATCTTTTCATCTGTGGAACACCCTCAGACAAATGGCCAAGCTGAAGTGGCTAATAGAGAGGTACTGAAGGGACTGAAGAAGCGTCTGGGTGAAGCAAATGGGGGATGGACTGATCAACTATGTCATGTGTTATGGGCATATCATACTACACCCCATTCTTCTACCAATGAGTCTCCATACCGTCTCACTTACGGGGTTGAAGCGATGATTCCTGTAGAGCTTCAGACAAGATCGACGAGAGTGGAATATTTCTCTGTGGAGGATAATAGTGCTAATTTGGCATCAGAACTAGATGTTCTCCATGAATTAAGAGAATAGGCTTTTGTCAGGGACCAGGCGATAAAGGCAAAGGCTGCCCTCCGGTACAATAAACGTGTGCAGTACAGAGCCTTCAACACTGGGGACTTAGTTTTGAGGAAGGCAAGTGTGGGAAATAAGTTCGCCCATCAAGGAAAATTGGCGCTAACATGGGAAGGCCCTTACAGAGTATCTGAGATGACTGGAAAGGGATCATACCGGCTGGAAGAGCTCGATGGAACACCGATCCACAATAAATGGAACACACAGAACTTACGTATTTATTACAGCTAGTTGGTAAGACGGCATGTACTCTTTTTCCTTACTTGAGTTTTTTCCCATTGGGTTTTCTCAAGAAGGTTTTAATGAGGCATGACCCCAGCTACGCTTTCTTTGTAATTCACATCCAATTCAATGAAAATTTTATTCATGAATACATTGATTTTACCTTTTCCTCTTCTGTATTGCAATTTATAGCATTGGTTGATCTATGTTGAAAAGCTCAGGACGGATGATCCTAATCACCTATTCTATGATTGGTGATGTAACTCCGTAAGTCAAGAAATAGGTTGTAGGATCAGACCTCCTTAAAGGTTGTACCGAACCCTACACGAAGGCTCAGATTGTAGGATTGAACCGAACTCTGAGTACAGTTAGTAGGATTAAATTGAACACCGTTGAAGACCTGAGTTGTAGGATTGAACCGAACCTCAGGAAGAGGGTAGTACGATCAAACCTTGTTCAAGGTTGTACCGAATCCCATCTGAAGGCTCAGATTATAGGATTAAACCGAACTCTGAGTACGGTTAATAGGATTAAACCGAACACCGTCGAAGGCTTGGATTGTAGGAATAAACCGAACTCCAAGTACAACTAGTAGGTTTAGCTGAACGTTGGTGAGGACTCAATCGTTGTCCTCGTAATTGAAGTAATTTCCCCCAGGACGGATGATCTTAATCACCTATTCTGTGAATTGACGATGTAACTCCTGGCGTGGACAATTCCCATCATCATCCTTATGATGGAAGACTCAATCATCATCCTTATGGTTGGAGTATTTTTCTGGCAGATTCCTAAGCACAGAATGCTATTCGTAGTATTTGTTAATCATTATTACCCATCTTGCGGTATTGCATTATAGAGATCGGATGGAATTTCTTACCCTCAAAGGAGTTAAAGGTAATATCTCACGACATATATTTACCCTCCAAAATACTCATACTTGGAGATAGTACACGTATGAATGATTTTACGTTCTATAACTTGTCTGTTTCGAGTTTTATTTAATTATTTACTCTGGGATGCATACTACATTTCAACGGTGAGATAATTATACAAAACGGTCTCGCGAATAGTTTGAAGGTAAAAGTGTAGCATATATGCCTAAGTTATGTTATAACGGTACATTTCCTGCAAATGTCAAAAGCAAATTCAAGGAAAATCTCATTCATTCAATGAAAATTTTATATGAGTTGAAATAAAACTAGAGCTGATCCTAGAACAGAGCAGCAAAAGCTAGAAATGGATACGAGACTAAGAGGAAGGCTTTAGATTTTCCGTTGTGGATGCCTTTTCACCTCCGTCGTCCTCTAAGCTCGCTCGGGTCTTCTCCGTTCTGGTATCCTCCTTTTGAGCTTATTCTTTTTGATGATCCCCTTGATCTAGAGGGACCCATGCTTTGACCTTCTGGGAGAGGGGGCGTTTCATATAGAGATAGAGGGGGTTCCTTGTACTTGCCATCCACCACAGCAACTAATTTCCCTTCATGAAATGTATAGAAGGGATCCATACTATATAGGTCAAATTTCACGCTGGGGTTGCGGTAGAAAACCTGGCGGACAGCAAGGCCAAAGGAATCATATGCCACAACAGTACATGCCTCGACAGCCTTGTTTGCCCTATTTCTGGCTTTGACCAAGTCCTTTTTCAGCTTGGCATTTTCCTTCTCTAAGGAACTAGTCGCAGCATCCCCACCTTTAACTCTTCAAGCTGCTTGAGCAATTCCCTCTCCCTGGCAGCAAAATCTTCCTGGCTCTTGAGTTTACTGGCCTCTGAAGCGGCCAGATCATCAGAAAGCTTGGAGCTCTTTTGTTTCTCTGCCTTGAGATCATCTTGAACTTCAGAAATCTTTCCTTCAAGAGATTTGGTTAAGGCCCTCAGAGAAACCAACTCAGCTGTTTGCTCTAGTTCCAGCTCCCGAGCCTTTTCCAATTTCTCCTCCGCAGTCTTCAAATAAGCCTTATCTTTTGCAGCCAAGATATTCAGATGTTCAAGCTTACCAGCTAACTCATCTGCTTCTTTGACGCTGTCGACAGTACGGCTAAGGGAGTTCGGGAGACCAGTTAACTCAGCCAGTTGCCATTTGCCAGCTGTAATGGCCTCTTTCATTTCATCTACTTCTAGGGTAGGGCAGAGTTTATAGAGTGGAGAAGGAAGTACAGCAGAAGAAGGCCCTTCATATACCAAGAAAGGAGAAAGAAAGGAATAGGTAGGTGGTTCCATCCTCACCCTTTGAAAAGATGGGAGAGTAGGACGGTCAGAAGGCTGAGGGGGCGCTCCAGAAGATGCGGTGTCTTTCCTCGCACTAGTGTCATGAGCAACTTTTTGCCTCTTTTCCAGCACCGTGGTGAAGGTTTTCTCTTTGTTAGAGGCTTTAGTAAGCCTAACCCTCTTCTTCTTCTCCTTCTTCTCCCCTTGCGTCTCTTCTTGGGAGACCTCTTCCCCTTCGGCTTGAGAATCCAAGAGGGGGACATCATCACCCACTTCGGAGGTCAGGGGGATGATTTCAGCTCTCGCTTTGACGACGTTCCTCTTCAGCTGGACATTGTTTTCCTCATTCTCAGAAGAAAAACCGTCTTCGACTAGTAAGGACTTTAGTGCAAGTATCTCGGAGCTATTCCTTTCTATCTAATCTGCAAAAGCAAAGAGAGAAACATAAGTCATAATAACACATCAGATTACGGTGTACGAGCATAAAGAGTTAAGTTGATTACTTAGATAAATATTCCTACTAGAAGCAGACTGCAGGAGACGTTTGCAAAAGATTTCTTTGTGAACAGAGGTAAACACCCTTAGAGCGCCCAAGACTTCAATCGAGTGAGAGGAAAGCTCACTCTCGTTTGTGAAATAAGCACGGCTGGCGAGCAAGAAATGCTCATGAGTCCAGCTTAAGGGAAATTTGGGGATTCCGTCCGCACTCATCCAGAAGACCGGTTCTTCTGGCCTCACGCGAATCCTCTTGTAGTATTGTTTAAAAGAGCGCCCATCGATCTTCGCCGATTCAGTAAAAGACTTGAAATTGATGACTCTCGAGTCACAGCGGAGGGTTATGAAGCCTAAACCGCCTTTCTTGTTAGCACGGCGGACCACCTGGCAGTAGTAGAACAGCATAGCCACAGTGGGTTTAAAATTAAAGTATTCACCAGGACTTCCAGGGCGCGGACAAGACTCCATCTGTTGGGATGCAACTCGGAGAGGGCGCAGTCTAGGAGTCTTAATACTCCTATTTGGAAATCAGTCATTGGGAAATGCACGTCGAGGTATTGAAAAATGAAGTCGTACATATAAACGGAGAGCTCGTCTGGCACAGTATGGCAAATTCGTTCCATAGGCCGGGGTGCCAGAACCAAGAATTTCCCACGATTTTCCTCTCCAGCAAAAACCCTAAAGCTTGGGGACGCCGGTCCACCATCTTCGTGAGCGTGTCGAGAAGGGATTTCTTGGAACTCTTCCTATACCCAGCAATAAGGATGAGACCGATTGATAGCTTCCCAATCTAATCGGTGTGCAACAACGTTGACACACCCCTCTTGAGTGCGTAGGACAGGAACTTTGCCACATCCCTCGATTTCCATCTCATCAGTGGCACGAACAAAGGCGTCTGTACTATGGTAAAAAGCAACGTCATCAGCAAGGAACCATTCTGAACCCGACGAGAGTTCAGAGTCAAGCCTAATCACTGGCTGTCTTGTGAAGGAGGCTCCACCTCTCCGTGAACCACGAGACCCAATTCTGGAAGGACCCACAGAAATCCTTCCACCTTGATAGCCAGAGGGCCTGAAAAGGATATTTCCCCTCCTATTCGAAGGACCAGCGCGGCTCTGCCTAGGGCACATGGTTAAAAGTTCAAGAGAAATGAAGATGAAGAAGTTAAAAGGAGGAAAAGGAGGTTACCTAAAAGGAAGTTAAGGATGGAAGAGGGGAGAACTTCACAAAATACTAGCAACAATCTCTTCCAAAATTTCAGCAGAGTTTCACTAAGGTTGAAGGCGAATGTGACTTTTCGGAATCACTAAGTTGTCCTTTTATAGGTAACGAAGAGGCCCAACCTTCGGGCATGAGACGCGTCGTTTGAAGCAAAACGCGATGTTATCGGCTCAAACGACACTGTCGTTTTAAACCACAAAGGCGCGAAACAGCGACGATTCACGAAAAGATTCGATGAAATGGGCCGAAAAAAAATTTAAATGTTGAGCCCAACATAATCATAATGATGGTTATCCATTCGGAGCAATGACGATTCATGTGTTAAAAAGCATTTATGGTCCTAATCATTCAGAAGCATTAAATGCGCCCTAACAACTATTCGAATACCAAGAGTTACGATTTCCAAAGACTCTTGGGATTTCCCTCATGGCAAATCTTTGTCCAAATCTGTTATAGGGGCATCATGAGAGCAGATATTTTACTTGTAGAACAGCAACAAGGACAAGGCACCAGCACATAGCTGACACGTGTTTTCAGTGGGCACCTTTGGTGTATCTTTCTGGCATCCAGACTTCTCAAAGACTGTGTAGCTTATATGACCAACTTCACAGTCCCTCACACAAGCTAGAGGACAAATGATCTGGTCTGGACAACGGCCCTTAAGACAGTTCGTCATTTTGGTGGTCCGAGATGGCCCACCGCTGTCACGGCCCAGCATCCGTACTACAAAGACATGACAAAGGAAAGGTTCCTATACCAGTCATCCGAGGTCTCATCTGATATATTGAATCCCTTATCCGTTCTCAGTTTTCCGTTATGTACAATCATTTGCCTCAATGTCATGATAAGATAAGTAAGGGTCACTACTTATCAATGTAGATACCCTGCACAGCGGAATGTGTCTGTATCACTCACTGAAGGAAGTAAGTACAATTACAGGCGTGATATACAGGAAAAGTTGATTATCCCCATCCCTGTGTCAGAATCGTACACTGATCATTGACCTGCCCACTGTCACGCTCTGAACACTGAGCCACTCTGATTGATATGCTACACACGGTATCAGAACCCTTGGGCCCACTTACGCTTAATGATTCATTTTCTACGCTCAACTATAAATAGCATATTCATAAACACATGCAGGGTTACATTGTTCTTACTCTTACTATTCTATTGCATTGCTTAAGTGTTCTATGAGTTTCCATACACTCTACTAACTTGAGCATCAGAGAATCTTTGCAGGTGACACCACCTTTCACCCCTCACAACGCGAACTTTGGTGTGAAGGATCTCCAGGACAACAAGACCGACCTCTCCCACTGAGAGACCGGATTACAATACCGGATACCCACTGTACCGGTGTACAAATATTATAAAACATACTCTTTTGTGGTTGGTACCCACACCGGATTACATACCCCGGTTCAAACCAGTTCAGGTCCAAAGCAAAGTTCTAGAATGTCTAATCTGTCAGTCACTCGAAGAATGAATTAAGGGTTAAACTTTAACCATTGCTACACCATTTTTGGCTGAAAATCTCACTATTGTGGTTGGTGCAAAACATAAAAAGCATGGATTTATCAAGAGTCTTTCTTTTAGCATAGTATCCTGGCAGTCATCACAATTATATATATATATATATATATATATATATATATATATATTATTTCAGGTTCTTATCATGCTTGGGATTCAATTATTCAAGATCATTTCATCCTATAAAGCTAGCAATCACAAGCAGACTAGCGATGTCATCCTAAAGAAAACAAAATAAGAATAAAACAAACAAAACAAAAGTAAAACAGCTAAACAAATCAAGTTAAGTTCATTTTACCCCATACCCCAAACTAATCTCAGACATTGTCCTCAATGTAGAACAAAGATTTATATAGGGAAAAAGGAACTTAACTAAAACATGAAACCTGATCATGGGGATGGATGGGAGAAATGCCCCTCCTCAGTGTGCCAATCATACATGGTGTCCACCCTCTAAGCTATATGATCAATCTGGGCTCCTTACCAGATTTGTTTTATAGAAAGAAATTACATACGACTGCTTATTTCTTGCATTAAGGAATACATGCGGTCCATGGAAAAGATAGAGTTGGTAGTAGAGTGTGAGGGTCCAGCTTCTGAAGTGATGGATGGTGGTGGCATCCCTGTATCTAAAGGGTCTAATAGTCTTTCTCTTCTTTCCAACTGACTTGACTCTTCTGGTAGACATAGCTGCATTCAAAGGGACAAAGAGTTTTAACCATGTCAGTAAATTATGGCATCATACAAGATTTGGGGAACTATTTAACATAATGCATAAGAGTATCAAAAACCCTACTTAAGTGAAATGAAACATGCCTTTTAATGGTAACTTGTGCATAAAAACATGAATAATACACGTATATATCAAGTTTCAAAGTCAATAGCATGCAACAATTTACTAAAAATTGAACCAAAATTGGTTTAGGCATTTTCACAAACACTTGGTGGGCACACATATACCATACCATAGACTACCCCAAACTTGAATTCTTAACAACCCCAATGATTTAAAATCAACTCTTTCATGTTCCACTTAATGCCAATCAATCACATGCCTAACAAAATACAATGTATGATGAAGAACAAAGAATGAAATTTGTGCATTAGAGGGCATGAACAAAGCATACAAACACACTACTTCTAGTCAATTCAATCAATGCAAATCATACCCATTATCCTTTTAGACTTGTATAGAACTCAACATTCATAAGTAAAGTTTTTCTATAAATTGATTTGGAAAGAAGACCCAAAGATTAGCAAGTACCCCAAAAATCCTAAATCTAAAAAATTTAAAGGTAAAGAGAAAATCTTAAAGTTCTTTCTTGGTCTATTAGATGAAAGATCAATGCAATTTCAATGGAATTCAAGAGCGAAGGATTGAAAAGAACAAGGAAAAAGTTTAGGTTTAGAGGAGTAATGGTTTCAAAGGAGATAAGTATGAGAAAAGAGAGAGTTCATGCATTTTTGAAAACAAGGAAAAAGGAGGCAATGTATTTAAAACACGCTTTTGGCCCTTGATACGATCCACGGCCGTGGGAATTTTTCCCAGGCCATGGAACTTGTTGTTTTCGCCCCTTAAAATTTTTGTACAAAACCCATGGCCATGGGAATTTTTCCCAGGCTGTGGAACTCACTGTTTTTGTCAAAAAAATTCACTCTGTTTCTCGCGTAAAACCCACGGCCGTGGGAATTTTTCCCAGGCTATGGAACTCGGTGTTTTCACATATCCTTGTTCCACGATTAGAATTATATTCTCATATTTCAAAATTGATTCTAAAGACTCCTTCAAAACTTATTAAAATGAACAAAAGTTATCCTAAAAAAATCAAATGTTTATTTTTTAATATTTTTATTAAAGGAAAATGCATGCAATAGAAGAGAAACATCATGGGGTTACCTCCCCACTAGTGCCAAGTTTTACGTCTTCAGCCAAACGTTACTATTCAAGTCATTCAAGAGTCAAGAAAATATTTCAAATTCACAACACTAACTTGTTGGATAGGCTTTCCCACTAAATAATGTTTAAGCCATTGTCCATTAACTTTAAATGCACCAGATTTCTCACTCCATATTTCAATGGTACCAAAAGGAAAAACTTTCAATACCTGAAAAGGTCTTGACCGTCTAGACCTAAGCTTACTTGGAAAGAGTTTGAGGTGAGACTTAAATAGTAAAACCTTGTCTCCTGGAGCAAAGCTTCTTCTCAAAATGCGTTGGTCATGCCATTTCGTTGTTCGTTCCTTATAGATCTTTGCACTCTCATATGCATCCAGTCTGAGCTCTTCAAGTTCATTCAAGTCTAGCATCCTTTTTTCACCTGCCTTCGCAAGATCAAGATTAAGCAATTTAATGGCCCAAAATGATTTATACTCTAGTTCCACAGGTAAATGACATGATTTTCCATAAACTAGTTTAAAATTAGTACCAATAGGGGTTTTATAAGTACTGCGATACGCCCAAAAAGAATCATCCAATTTAATGGATGAATCCTTTCTCGAGGTGTAGACTACTTTTTTGAGAATAGCTTTAATTTCCCTATTTGATACTTCCACTTGTCCACTAGTTTATGGATGATAAGGTGTAGCAACCTTATGCCTAACTCCGTATTTCTTAAGAAGGGTTTTAAAAGTATTCTCAATAAAATTTGACCACTCATCACTAATAACACATCTAGGGACTCCAAACCTTGGGAAAATGATCTTTTTAAAAAGCTTGATCACAGTTTTATCATCCGAATGAGGTGAAGCAATAGATTCCACCCATTTAGATACATAATCAACCACTACCAAAATAAATTTATTTCCAAGGGATGATGGAAATGGTCCCATAAAATCTATACCCCAAACATCAAAGAGTTCAACTTTAAAAATATTATTCAATGACATTTCATGACATTTAGAAATATTACCTGACCGTTGACATGAATCACAAGTAATAACATAGTTACGATCGTCCTTGAAGATATGGGACAAATAGAAGCCTACTTGCAACACCTTTGAAGCGGTCCTGAAGGTGCTAATGTGAAATCCACATGATAGAGAATGACAATGGTTAATGATAGAGTGGACTTCATCCTCCGGTACATATCTTCTTATCAGCCTATCTCTATACTTTTTTGAAAAGAAGTGGGTCATCCCACTAGTAATGCTTATCATCTGTAAGAAATTTCTTCCTCTGCTGAAAACTAAAATCAAGTGGTAAGATGACACAAACAAGATAATTCACAAAATCAGCAAACCAAGGGATTTGTTGGATACTAAGACTTAAAAGTTACTTGTCTAGAAAAGAGTTATTAATGGGAAAAATTACCCATTTCATCTTTTTGAGAGGGCAATCAAGATAAATAATCAGCCACTAGATTTTTAGTACCTTTCTTAGCCTTGATTTCCAAATCAAATTCCAGTAAAATTAATATCCACCTAATTAGCCTAGGTTTTGCTTCTTTCTTTTGCAACAATTATTTTATAGCAGAATGGTTAGTATAAACAATTACCTGAGATCCTACGAAATATGACTTGAATTTATCGAAGGTGAAAAAATAGCTAAGAGTTCTTTCTCCGTAGTGGCATAGTTCACTTTGCATCATCCAAAGTTCTACTGGCATAGTAGATAACGTGAAACTTTTTATCTTTCCGTTGCCCAAGTACAACCCCCACAACATAATCTCTAGCATCGCACATTAATTTGAAAGGGAGTTCCCAATTAGGGGGTTGCACAATAGGAACAAAAATTAAAGCCTCTTTTATCCTGTTAAATGCATCAAGACTATGTGAGTCAAAATCAAAAGAAACATCCTTACCCAGAAGATTTGTGAGAGGCTTAGTGATTTTAGAGAAGTCTTTAAAGAACCGCCTGTACAACCCAACATGTCCAAGAAAACTCCTTATGCCTTTCACATTATTAGGAGGAGGCAACTTCTCAATGACCTCAATCTTAGCCTTATCAACCTCAATCCCTCTCTCGGATATTAAGTATCCCAAGACTATTCCTTCCTTGACCATAAAATGGAACTTTTCCTAATTTAGGATTAAATTCATTTCTTTACACCTTTGCAAAACTCTAGAAAGATTCGTCAAGCAATCATCAAAATTAAAGCCATAAACTGAAAAATCATCCATGAATACCTCCATTATATTTTCAATCAAATCAAAAAATGACTGCATATACCTTTGAAAAGTCACAGGTGCATTACAAAGACCAAATGGCATGCGCCTATATGCAAAGGTTCCATATGGACAAGTAAAAGTAGTCTTTTCTTGGTCAGAGGGATGAATAAGAATTGGATGAAAACCTGAGTAACCATCAAAATAGAAAAAGTGAGAGTTCTTTACAAGTCTCTCAAGCATCTGATCTATGAAAGGGAGTGGGAAGTGATCCTTTTTTGTGGCGCTACTTAATTTCCTATAGTCTATGCATACATGCCAACCAGAAACTAATCTAGTAGAAATCAACTCATTCCTATCATTTTCCACTTTTATCATTCCTCCCTTTTTTGGCATAACATGAATTGGACTTACCTATTTGCTACTCTCAATGGGGTAAATCACTCCAGCATCAAGTAATTTTAGAATTTCTTTTTTAACCTCATCTTGTATTTTTGGATTTAATCTTCTTTGTGGTTCTCTAGTAGGCTTACTTTCATCATCAACTATTATCCTATCCATGTAAAGAGAAGGGCTAATTCCCTTAATATTATCCATGGTATAACTTATAACATTCCTATACAACCTAAGTTGTTTTAGAAGTTTTTCAGTTTCCACAGAGTTCAGTTCAGCACTCATAATGACAGGATATGTAGTGTTTGGGCCACAAAATTCATACCTCAGTGAAGCCGGTAAAGGCTTCAATTCCACCTATGGGCTCACCACTTTTTCACACATGACCTCAGAATCATGTTTTAGTGTGGATTCTTCTTCAAAGCAATTTATTGTTCCTGCAGGCTCAACTATAAAAATAAATTCAAGTGGGTCATTAGGAAGAATCTCTTCCTTCACCACTTGGTCAACAAAATTCACACTACAACAAAATCAACCTTTTGGTCTTAAACAGTCAGAGACAACGTTCTATTCTTGACATCTATTACTGTGTGTAACATTCTGAATTTTATATGAATACTTAAATTGAGAGAAATAAATGACAAATAATTGCATGTAGAAAGATTAATGTCCCAAAAGTATGGAAGTAAATTATTTGGGATTTATTATGATTTTTCATAATTTACTAAGCTTGATGTGCTAAAATTAATACCAGATTAAAATATGGGTGTCGAATCAAGTATCTCCGATTGAAATGCCGTTGGTCAGGGCTGTTAAGAATATTATTGGGAATCTGACCGTATGCTCGGAATAATTTTTAGATAAAATATTGTGCCTAAACGGAGATCCTTTTTATTATAAAACAGAGGAGTATTAATGATATGTTAAGTTTAAAAAATAAAACTCCTACTCCTCCTTTCTTTTTTCATGTTAGGTTCCCCTCTAAGGCAAACACACTTGCTTTCCTTTCTCTTCTCAATTTCTCATTCACTTTCATCTTCCTTCTCCACTCAAAAACATAACCAAAGTGGTGTGTCCATCTTAATCCTTCAATTTTATCCTCCATTGTGTAAGAAGGAGACCATAGTGTCTTGAAGCTCCTCCGTCTTTTCTTCCATTTTCGTCACCTCTTCATCTCCCTTGGTGCCCACTTTCATTTCTTGGTTGAGGTAAGTTCCTCACCATTTTTATTATGCTTGGAACTTAGGCTATGGGTTATTATGGCTTGGGAGAGTATTAAATGTATGTGGGTATTGAATGGGAGCTTTAAATATTAAAACCCTAAGGTGGGGTGAAATAAATGTGAAATTTTATGAGCATTAATTGGGGTGCATGAAAATATGGGTTAGAAGGTGGGGAATCATGCATATTTATGATGGTTGTGGGGTTTTTGATAAAACCTTAACCCTTGGTTTTGGGGGAAATATGAAATGTGAATGGAATAAGCATTTAATGATGATGGAAATGTATTAATGATGATAGATTGCGATAGGTGATGATTAAAGATGGTGGTTGGAAGCCATAAATGAGAAAAACCCACTTGAGGAGTTGGGTGAGAAATTGGTATGTGTGGGTAACCTAATTAGTTGGGTTGTTGCCTTTAATTATAATAAGTTTTGATTTAAGGCAAGGAATTCCCGAAACCTAAGAAAAAGAGGAAATGAAAACTTATTATAAGTTATGATATAAAAAGACTCATATGTATGTATGCATTAGTGATATGTAAGAAATTTGAAAATGATGTTGAATGAGTGGTTGATGTGGTCTTATATCTATTCAATGTAGGATTTGATCATTCTTATGAAGCGAGACCCTCTAAATTGGAAGAGTACTTCTCTTGAGGTAATAGAGAAGTGTATTTTCTAAATGTATGAGACATTATATGCTGATAATGTATATATATTGATGCATGTTTACATGTTTTTCCATGAATGGATGTACTACCTCTTGTGTGTGATATGAATTGAGATGGACTCCTATTGATAATTGGATATTGGTTTGATACATTTGATGAGAATAGGAGTTAGATGCATAATTTTTGCCATGCTCTTGAATTTCTTATGTGGATTGGCATTGGTATGAATCCTTGGCTAGTATGATCTTGAATATTATGTGTGGTATGCCTTGGAGAATGATATATGTATGATTGTGTGTCACTAATTAAGAAGTTAAGCGTAAATTTTACCCTTAATTGAGAGGGTGAGGAATTGTTGTGAAGCTAAGGCTAGCATGTGCATTATTGCATTTATAGCATGCATGACATAACAATTTGAATATAGTTGCGATCATAGTGAAGTCTTGTGGGACTATATGAAAGGGAGTACCCTATGTGTAGGGGAAACCAATATGAGAATGATGAATATGGTTACGATCACAATGATAAAGATTCTGTGGGATTCTATGAAAAATGGACCCTTGTGTGAGGGACACACTCTTGATCGATTATAAGTGGCTGTGATCACTTGAAGTACCATGTGCACATGGGTTATGTGAAATGTTTCAAAATGGGTCTGTTGCATATGCATTAGCCATAGGGACATGACATTTGAGTTAGGGGAAATCAAGAATGATAACACCTTATTAAGAGTATGAGTTGAAAGATAAAACCTTTTTTTGGTCACTAACTAATTATGTATTGATTGTTGGTGTGGCCTCTTATGTGTTTTAGGGATTGAGACAATGGGTGTGTTGATAATGATTTAGCTTTATTTGGTGATGTCCTCATTAGTGGACTTGTCATATATAAACATGTGTGTTCAATGGAAGTGATAAACTATGTGGCTTATTTAGTTAATTGAACTCCTTGATTGGAGAAGATGTTGAATTTCATATATATATATATATATGGTTATTACAATTTGTTGATTTTCATCATTGAGAAAGTATGCTTACTTTCCATGTTGTCTACTTTTTAGCTCTTATGTTGTAGAGCTTGACCATGGAGTAGGACATTTCAAGAGATGGGGTATGATGTAAAGAAAAGATTGGTAAAGATGCCTTGGTAGGCATGGTTTTGATTTTGATAGTTTTGTACATCTCCTGGAAATTCTGTATATGGCCTTGTTTTGTATAGCCATACCATAGTTAATACTTTGTATGTATGTTGATGATTGGATATGGATGATTTGATACCCTAGAATGATGATTGATACTTTAGGATCATTAGAAAAGAACTTGTGAACATTTTGTATCACCAATGCAATTCATGATGATTATTGATAATTAAACTTGTTAGCCAATTGATGGCATTAATGCTCATGTATGTGGTTGAATTAGAATGTGCATGATGACTGAGTTAAATCATGTGTTAGAATATTGGTTGAATGTAGAAACATGAATATAATGAGTGTTATGTGACTTTTATGCATAATTAAGGAACTAATAAGGTCAAATAGAGTTTTATAAGATTTGGATAGCATGAGATAGTTCCAATAGCATCCTTGTATAGTTTATGACTTGTAGAAACTGGAATGGGTCAATTCCATTAAGAATTGACCTTTGAGTTGCATAAGAATGCTTAAAAATAGGCTAAACACGTTTATGCACATAAGTCTCTCTTTTTTGGAAAATTTTGAGTATGGCTAGTTTCCACACGTCATAAATGGTGTATAATTGTTGGTGTCAAAATTTGGTAGTGTTTGGATTTGATATGAAAAAGTTAGGGTGGTTGGAAGTTGGAAAATTCAACTTTTAAGTGAAATTCTACAGCAGTTGCTGTCATGAATCAATTCATGACTTTCTTGAATCGATTCATGAGCTACTGGAGTTGCTTGAATCGATTCACATACCCCTTGAATCGATTCAAAAACTACTAGAATGGCTTAAATCGATTCATACGAAGCTTGAATCGATTTAGGAGGTTCTGTTTTCACTGTTCACCATTCCCAATTTACATGAATCGATTCATACAAGCCTTGAATCAATTCATGACTTGCAAATGATCAATTTTCCATGAATTTAGTGCTTGTTTAATGTGTATGAAGTATGGCCTTGTATTCTTTAACTCATAGGATATTTGTATAATTGAATGTACGCCTTTTCACATATTTTTAGCAATCAATATGGGTATCTATGAATCTCATACCCATTCACATTTTCAATTAACTTAAACATTCCGCAATCCCTTGTATGACGATTATGTGACTGATTGTCCAGGGAGAACTCTTGTTTTAAATCTCATTCCTTCCCATATCTTCATATATGGGATAGGTTTTAACTTGGTCTGGGGTTAGTTGTTGAAGTCATATATTGTGGTGTTCCTTATCCATCATTCGTTTTTATTTTAAACCGTGAAAAATGTACCCTCACTTTTAATATTATCTTTAATATTATTTATTAGAGTAAAGGCACCACATTGGGTGGTATCAGAGCATTCTATGCTTTTGGTGAAATGATTGCCATTGTTGCATGATTTTATATGGATTAATTGTGATTGATACTTCAATTGCATAAGTCTGGCCAAGCTTTCTTCACACTATTCTCTCTCAATGATGAATTCTTGTGATTATATGAATGCTCATGACATTATAATGTGATAATATGCCTTTGAATGGTATGGATGTAAGTTGAATGAAGTTGGACTCCATAATGGAGAACCAAGGTTTATTTATGTGGTGAATTGCTATAGTGTAAGACTAAAAGCATGTTTATGAGCTAGCTTACAGATAATAGTTAAATTTAATGGCATGATTTTATATCTTGTGATGGCCTGTCATCACCAAGATAATGATGACGCTATAGCTAGAGCTTTGAATCGCTTTGCTGACCTTCTTGAGTTGCAAAATTGTGATAGACAAGGTGCTGAAAGGCAAGCTACTCCTGTTGCTCAAGGCACCCAGGGCCTTGACAAGTTCTTGAAGCGGAAACCCACTGAATTTCATGGTGGATTTAGGCCCAAACAAGCTTATATTCGGGTCTGAGATGTTGAGATGATCTTTGACAACTTTGAATGCACTAAACTCTAGAAAGTCGAGTATGCTATTTTTATGATGAGGGATGAAGCTGAAACTTGGTGGAGACTCACCAAGAGTAGGATGATTGCTGCTGCTACCCCCTTGACTTGGGAGAATTTCAAGTTTTAACTTATGAGGAAATATGTGCCAGAAAGTTATAAGAGCAAGAAGGAGCTTGAGTTCATAGAACTTAAGCAAGGAATCATGAATATGCAAGAATATGCTTCCAAATTTGAAGAGTTATGTGAGTTCTACCCTCCTTACCAGCAAGAGAGGACTGAAGCCTTAAAGTATATGAAATTCGAGAATGGTCTACGCCCTGATACTCAAAGGGCAATATGTCATCAAGAGATCTGAAGCTTCATGGTGCTTGTGAATAAGTGTTGCATCTGTGAGGAACATGCTCCACCTCATCACTCTAAATTTTACTCTAACCTGAAGGGTCAATCTTCTAGCTTCAAGAAGCATGGAAATTTCTAAAAGGGGTGCTTTTAAAGGGGTGCTCACTCTAATGCCCAAGGTAGGGGCGGTGGTCATGGTAACACTTTTGGTTGGGGCAATGCAAATGCCAATGGACCGAAGTGCAATCGGTGTGGTAGACCTCATTTTAATCATGAGTGTGTACACCGGAATGATGTGGTATGCATCAATTGTGACCAAGTAGGACATATTCATCCTGTATTCCCTTTGCTTGCAAGGTGGACCCCTATGTAAGCCAATACTCCTACTCATGCCAATACTCTACTCATGTGAACTGTGGAGGCCACAATGGTGGTCGGGGACATGGTAATGGGCACAATGGCGGCCGAAATGATGGTCATGGTGGATATAATGGTGGAAGACATGGTAATGGCCGTGGCGATGGCAATGGTGCTCACAATGGCAATGGTGCTCAAAATGGGGATGGAAGTGGTGGAAATCACTAACAAACTCCTAGAAGAGTGTTTGCTGTGACCGGTGAGGAAGCTGTTAGGGAATCCATCAGGGTCAGGCAACGGAAACACAAAGGATTCCCAAAAAGGATTGCAAAAACAAACGTCTCAAGGCATTATGCAAAATTAAAATTTTGATTTAGGGTTTACCTCTTGTAAAGCGAGTTCCTTGATCGAAGCAATTATAGCTTCGCCCTTAGGAGTCCACACGAGCACTCCCACCAGGAAACCGAAGTTTCGAATGCTAGTACGAAAATTCAAGAGTAATCTAATTTCTGAGCAACAGCCTATGAGCATCTCATGCTCTATATATAGGCTTAGGTGTTAACCTAAGCTCTCATTAAACATTAGGTTCCTGACTCATTCTAAATGAGTTAGGCCCAATAGTTTTATTTTTAGTCTAAAAACTAAAATAAAACTATTCTCTGGTGGGCTTACTCTATGTGTGTGACCCTATAAGTAACATATTCAGTTATATTAATAATACACTATTTTATTATTAATATAAAGTAAGAGCAGCATATAGCAATACATCATTATGTCTGAATATTATTTATCATCGACATGACCTATAAGTGATAATTATTTTATATATTTATTCCTTTTGTCACAATATCTAATTGGGCCCAAGGCATGGTCGTCATCATCCTTGTATGGCCTAATTCATTTTACTTGATACTAGAGTAGACTTTACAAAATAAATATCTAATATTTATTCTTCCTAGTATGGCCATGCATTTCGTTAGTCTCACTCCATCAAGTGGCCCATAGATATCACTCCTGTCACATAAGAGAGACAAATCTTATCTATATCACTCACATCCCTCTACATAATTTCTTCATTGCCTAATCACAATTTTTATGGTCACCTTATTGTAGATGACGTTTGAATGTATCAAAACAACAAACTCCTTATGTAGGAATCGTAGTGACTTCAGGTTGAAGGACTATATACCATTATCACATTGAGAACCATTTATGACACTCATGTAACGATCCATGCAACATTCTTATGGTGGGTCTGTCCAGTACAACATTACTCTTAATGAGTACCCGTGTAAAGACTTGATATCATATATCCATGATTTGTGAGATCAAATAATCAGTACATTCACACACTAATCTTAATGTATTTACATGTCCCCATGTAAATACTTGATTAGGGACCTTTTGGAATAATTCTTATATGACCTATTATTCTAAGATAAATAGTTTTAAAATAATTTTAAAACTGAAAATACTAATTTTATTGATAAGTTAAAATTGATACATTAATAGCTCGTAGTGCATACACCAAAAGAAGCAGCACAAGATGGTAACTTGGTTAAAAGTAAGTGTGTAATACTTGGTAATTCTATGCATGTTATTTATGATTCGGGTGCGACCCATTCTTTCATATCCGAGGATTGTGTGCGGTGATTGAAATTACCGGTGAACCTAATGAAAAATGTTCTTGTGGTTTCTACCCCAACCGTACTTGTGTTAGATCAGTTACTCGTTGTGACAATGTTGACATGCTCCTAGAAGGGAGAAGATTTGTTACTTCTTTTATTTGCCTACCCATGAAAGGCTTGGAGATCATTCTCGGCATGGATTGGCTTTCCGCCAATAAAGTCATGGTTGACTGTCAACAACGAATCGTTGTCTTCCCTTCATCAAGCGTTGGGAAATTTGATATGTGAGGTATAACTCAACTTTGCATGCTACTATCTCTTGCCGATGGGACTAATGGTCTTGATCCTTTTAGTATTTAGGTGGTGTCAGAATTTTTAGATGTGTTTCCCAAAGAGGTACCCGATTTTCCACCTCCACAGGAGGTTGAGTTTTGTATTGACCTTGTTCCCAGTACAGAACCCATTTCTATAGCTCCTTATAGGATGTCTCCTATGGAGTTAGCTGAACTGAAAAAGCAAGTTGAGGAGCTACTTGAAAAAGATTTTGTTTGACCTAGCGTATCACCTTGGGGAGCTTCTATTTTATTGGTGAAGAAGAAGGACAGAGCTATGCAGTTGTGTGTTGATTACCGCCAACTAAACAAAATAACCATAAAGAATAGATATCCCTTACCTGGTATTAATGATCTGTTAGATCAATTGAGAGGTGCTGTGGTGTTTTCAAAGATTGATTTGTGTTTTGTTATCACCAAATTCATGTAAAGACCGAAGACATTCTCTTAGTAGGAAGTATCCTCTAGGAAAGGCTAATGTGGTTGCGGATGCTCTTAGTAGGAAGTCCTTGCATGTATCGACCATGATGGTCAAAGAACTTGAATTGATTGAGGAATTTCAAAATTTAAATGTTGGGACCGAAATTCAATCTTCTAAGAGATTGTGTTTTGTTACTTTGAAGATATGCAATGAATTTTTAGACCTTGTGAAGAGGAAACAAGTGGATGATAAGTATCTAAATGAGATGAAGAAATCCCAAGATGATGGGAAAAATCTATTCCTTATTGAAGGCATTGATGGCTTATGGTGTGTGAAAGGTCGTATATATGTTTCTTTTGGTGACTTGAGGAGTACGGTACTTGAAGAGGCTCACAAAAGTATTTTTAGCATCCATCCTGGTGCGACCAAGATGTACCAAGCAATGAAAAAGAATTTTTAGTGGCCTAGATTGAAGCGAGATATTGCTAGTTATATGGCTTCGTGCCTTGTATGTCAGAAGGCGAAGGTAGATCAGAGACTTTCTGGTACTTTAAGACCACTTGATATCCCCATTTGGAAGTGGAATGTTATTCCTATGGACTTTGTGTCCGGTCTTCTAAAGACAAGACCTAACTGTGATGGAATATGGGTGATTGTAGATCGTTTGACGAAGAGTGTGCATTTTTTACCGATAAGCATGAAGAGTTTATTACAAAATCTGGCACAATTGTATATTAAGGAGATAGTGAGACTCCATGGTGTGCCATCAAGTATTGTTTCCGATAGAGACCCATGTTTTACTTCCCAATTTTGGGGGAGCTTGCATGAGGCGATGGGCTCTAAATTGAAGTTGAGCTCGACATATCATCCTCAAACGGACAGACAATCCGAGAGGACTATTCAGAGTCTTGAGAACTTGTTGAGTGCTTGTGTTTTGGAGCATGATGATTCATAGGAAAAATATTTGGCTCTGATTGAATTTACTTATAATAACAATTTTCATTCCAGTATTAGCATGGCACCATATGAGGCATTATATGGAAGAAAGTGAAGGACTCATTTATGTTGGCTTGAGGTTAGTGAGAATTTGGCCTTAGGGCCTGATATTATTGAGTAGACCACCGAACAAATCAAGATGATCCAAGAGAAGATGAAAATTGCTCAAGACCAACAGAAAAGCTATTATGATAAAAGGAGGAAGCCACTTGAGTTTCAAGTTAGCGATCATGTATTTTTATGGGTTTCTCGTGACAAAGGTGTCGGTAGGGTTTTGAAGAGTAGAAAATTAAGTCCTAGATTTATTGGTCCCTATAAGATTCTGGAGCGGATTGGCAAAGTTGCTTATCGCATTGCCTTACCTCCACACTTGGCCAATCTTCACAATGTATTCCACATTTCTCAGTTGAGAAAATATATACCTGAACCTTCGCATATGCTCAGTGTTAATGATGTGGAAGTCAGGGATGATCTGACTGTCCTTCTTGTCTCTACAAAGATTGTTGGGCGTTCTGTCAAGAAGTTGTGGAACAAGTTGGTTCCACTTGTGCAAGTGGCTTGGAGACATGGAAACGAGAGCACTTTTACTTGGGTGCGTGAGGACAACATGTGGAGATGGTATCCTGATATATTTGAATCTGGTATGTCAAATTTCAAGGATGAAATTTCTTTTTAGGTGGGGTGGATTGTAACATCCTGAATTTTATATAAATACTTAAATTAAGAGAAATAAATGACAAATAATTGCATGTGGAAAGATTAATGTCCCAAAAGTATTGAAATAAATTAATTGGGATTTATTATGATTTTTCATAATTTACTAAGCTTGATGTGCTAAAGTTAATACCCGGTTAAAATATGGGTATCGGACCAAGCATCTTCGATTAAGGTGCCATTGGTCAGGGCTATTAAGAATATTATTGGAATCTGACCATATGCTCGGAATAATTTTTAGATAAAATATTGAGCCCGAACGGAGATCCTGTTTGTTATAAAACAAAGGAGTATTAATGATATGTTAAGTTTTAAAAATAAAACTCCTACTCTCCTTTCTCTTTTCACGTTGGGTTCCCCTCTAAGGAAAACACACTTGCTCTCCCTTCTCTTCTCAATTTCTCATTCACATTCATCTTCCTTCTCTACTCAAAAACCTAACCAAAGTGGTGTGTCCATCTTCATCCTCCAATTTCGTCCTCCATTGTGCAAGAATGAGACCATAGTGGCTTGAAGCTCTTCCCTCTCTTCTTCTATTTTTGTGACCCCTTCCTCTCCCTTGGTGCCCACTTTTATTTCTTGGTTGAGGTAAGTTCCTCACTATTTTTATTGTGCTTGGACCCTAGGTTATGGGTTATTATCGCTTGGAGGAGTATTAAATGTATGTGGGTATTGAATGGGAGCTTTAAATATGAAAACCCTAAGGTGAGGGGAAATAAATGTGAGCTTTTATGAGTATTGATTGGGTTACATGAAAATATGGGTTAAAAGGTGGGGGAATCATGTGTATTTATAATGGTTATTGGGTTTTTAAGAAAACCCTAACCCTTGGTTTTGGGGGAAATATAAAATGTGAGTTGAATTATGATAGGTGTCTAGTTTGCTTTAGTTTTAGGGTCCTTCTGTCATCATTTTTAGTTTGTTCGTGTTAGTTTTTCCCTTTAATCCTATTGATTTTCTTTCATTCCGTACATGCTACTCAGGTGTTTATGTTTTGCAGGAAACACTTTGTTATAGGTTCATAAACAATGAAACAAGAGACATTTGATGAAGCGTTGGATGAATGGAAAGGAGTTTAAGCCACAAAAAGCTCAAGAATAAAGCCCTACCAACCTTTGGACTGCTCTATGGAGGAAGAATACATCAAAGGGAACTTTCTGGGACCCAACAAACTTGAAAAAAAGTATTTCGATGAAGCTAAGAAAAACCCACTGCCAGTGGGAAATTCCACTAGTCGTGGTTCTCTCTGGAAGGTGGTTTTCTTGGCTCTAAAAAATCCACTGCCAGTGGAATTTCCCACTGGCCATGTTTCTCTCTGCCCCTAAAACCATTGGCCATGTTTTTTCCCACTAGCCGTGGAGTACTCTGCCTGGAGGGGGAAAATTGTATTTTCTGAAACCCTGTCATGATCCACTATTTTGCAGAGCAGTTTTTGAAACAAATAAAGGGGAAAATGCATTGGAACAAAGGAGGAGATGTATTAGAGACATTTTTGGAAAAAAGGTGGACTTTCTGAAGAAGATTTGAAGGGAATCAAGAGTTCAACATTGAAGAACACAAAATTACAGAATTTGGGAAAAAGAATCGGAGGACATTGTGAGAGCTTGTTCCTTTTTCTTTTTTTTTCTTTTGAATCTCTCTGAGTTGTGTAATCTTCTGAACATGATCTCTATTTTGGGTTGTATTGAATTAGGCATGTGCAATTAAACTCCAATCTTGGGTTAAGGGTGTGACATGTTATTGTATTGAATTAAACCTGAGATTTTTCTATTTATGGAACCCTCATTTCTATTCAATTTCTATGAGTGCTTAATGCTTTTGAAGATCTAGAGATAGGCTCAATTAAACTTAAACACTAAGATAATTGAAAGATTAATTGGTTGTTTGAACGCATGAAATTGAACTTAGGGTTATGAATCATGAAAGTGAGCATGACACTGTGAGGTTATATAGGATTTCATTGTTCTTAATGAGTCTAAATAATAGATTGAATGCAGTTCTTTATTAATTAGGCATATTAATGTTGTTCTGAGAGGAAAGCGTTAATTAAATTCAAAAATCTTACGTTAGAACATGAATTCATAAATAGAAAGGCCGTAGGTGAAATCAATAATACATGACACGATCACATACCTAAATCCCAAGAGTTTCACCATTCATTTGACCTAATTCAAAGCAAACAAGTTTAGTTCTTGAAGTTTGCATTTATTTGGATTTTGTTTTTAGAAATTTTCTACATTAAAAGTCACTTTAAGAATTGTCTGGATAATTGAACCACTACGAAAACTAGTATTGGGGCACAATCTCTGTGGGAACGATATTCTTTTTATTACGCGATACCGCATGTGCTTATGGTTGGTTATCAAATAGGCATTTAATGATGATGGGAATGTATTAATGATGAGAGATTGCCATAGGTGATGATTAAAGATGGTGGTTGGAAGCCATAAATGAGAAAAACCCACTTGAGGAGTTGGGTGAGAATTGGTATGTATGGGTAACCTAATTAGTTCGGTTGTTGCCTTTAATTATAATGAGTTTTAATTTAAGGGAAGAAATTCCTGATACCTAAGAAAAAGAGGAAATGAAAACTTATTGCAAGTTATTATATAAAAGGACTCATATGTATGTATGCATTAGTGATATGCAAGAAATTTAAAAATGATGTTGAATGAGTGGTTGATGTGGTCCTATATGTATTCAATGTAGGATTTGTAACAGCCCTAGTTTTTGTTTGTTAGGTCTTTTAAGGCCAAATGTCTTGATTGCTTGATAATTTTGTATGTATTAATGACTGGGCTACGGCCGATTAGCTTATGTGTGATAGTTAGGTTATATTTTAGAAGATTTTAATAAAATAAGGCAAATACTCTTGTTTTAATTATGTGAGAAATAAAAACGATTAGGATAATAACAATAATATGTTTAATAATACTCATAATAACAGAGATTTATCAATTAGAACGTTAGAAATCAAATAGAAATATTTATAGTATTTTTGTTCAAGTTATTTAAACTGTGTAACTCCCCCGGTTTTGGCCCAGAAATTATCTAAGGGACTTGAGTCAATTATCTTATCCCAAAACATCCCTCACATTATCCCTAACAATTTTTACGAAGAGCCTGGAGCCCCTTTTTAACCACCCAAGCCCAAAAACTTTGATTTTAAGTTACCCGGGTAAGCCAAAATGCACGTCTGTACGTATTTTAGGCGTAATTTTCTCTCCCATTATTTGATTTGAGTTGTTCTTATCCCAAAATCTCTGTATCAAATTTATTTACAACTTTGATGTTGACCATGAGAGCCAATTCTTACCCCACAAATCCCAGAAATTAAAATACCACACTCATTCACGTTTTTCTAGTGGCTGCTTGCACTATGTTCATTATTTTTCATGTTTCTCCCTCGTATGACCATGAAATCAAATGATTCTTTTGCCAAAAGTTTCTTAACTCATTTATCTATAACTTTAATGAATAACACAAAGCCCAAATCCCCACCAATTTGGCCCAGAAAAATAATCTTTGCAAGAAACTATAATCCAGTCATATCCCTGTACTACTTTTGTATTTGGGCAATACCTCCTTCATTTGTTAATGAAATGTTTTGTGCTATATGCAAAATTAAAGATAACAAAAGGTCCTAAAACTTTTGTGTTTGGCCCATTCTCAAATTCAGCTTAAAAGACCCTTTAAATCCATGAGCAAGTGACTGTCTTCTGTACTTGACACATCAGTTTGCATGAATAATTAACCAATTATGTTGTACCACACCTTTCCTCTTGTCTCAGCCATGCAAGGCCTTTCTCCACCACACCATCAGCTGCATATGACACCTAGCATTTGCATGAAAACATCTTGACACCTCTCCCACTCACTCTCTGGGTGTGTGACTCCTTGGGAGGCAAGGCATTTGCATGCAAACTTTCACTTTTCCTTGTCCACTCTTGCTTCTCCTTTAATCCTTTCATTCTCTCTAACTTAGGAAAAATTTCAGTAACACTTTCCTCCATTTTGCTCATACTTCTTTCATCTTAAACACCACCTTCCACTCATCATCATCTAACCCAAATCACCACACCACCTTTCCTAACCTTAAAAATTCAAGCTACCACCTTCCAATACCATATCTTCTCCTTGAAATATCTCCAAACAAAAATCCTTTTCTTCTCATAATTACCACCAAATTCACGTTAAAACCATCACCTCACAAGTATTTTCCTCCTTCTTGATGTAACAAATGGTGATGATCTAAAAGCAAATCCTGGAGTCCTTAGCATTCCTCTTGGTGACCGAATTTCTTGAGGTAAGGGGGAGTAACTAGCTTATTTAAAATTCATAAAATATCACATGCATGGTGAGGTATTAAGGTTCCTTAGCCTTTATACCTTGATACTCTCTTAAAGATCTTTGTTTTATAGTCTTAATCTTGAAAATTCTTTAAAAGAATAGGATCTTTAAGTGGTATCATGGCTACACCATGATTTTGTTAAGTTCTTAAAAATTTTAAAGTTTTAATTATGAAGTACTAACTTATGCATTTTCATTGCTGCAGAATTTTTATTATGAATATGTGCATATGATATACTTGTTTAAAAATGTGTGTTCTTGGTTTAAATTGACAGTTTATGGGGTTGATAATATTTTTGGAGATCTAAAATGTTTTAGAATAAGTTTTTATAATTAAGAATGGATTATTGTTTGCTGTTGGAAAAACCTTTATGATTAGCTAAAAGATTTAACGTTAAGAGATCCTAACGTAGAAACTCACGTAAAATGAAATTAGTACTTGAGATTTGGTTGCATGGCTTAGTCTTTGGAATTATTGTGTTAAAAATGAATTTTTGTACCATTATTAAATTCTGGAAGTTTTGCTAGAAAAAAAATAAATGGCTCTTGGTTGTATTAATTACGCGATACGCTTTAGAACGCTAAGAAAACGATTTAAAGAACCATTGAAGCATGTTTCTTGATAAATTATGGAAAGTTAGAGCCGCTGTATTTTTTGTATTTGGTACTGTATTTGATAAGAAAGAAAGAAAAATTGTAGATGCGATGACTAATAATGGAATTAAAAAGGGACTCGAGTTTAGGCGGGCACGGTAAACTAGAAACAGTGAAAAATGTATTTTCTTGAGTAAATGGGGGAATTTGGCAAAACTGTTTTGGAGGAGTATTTTGTGACATGAGAAATAAATTTTGAGCATGAGAAAAATACCCAAATGAGAAAATTTGGTTGGGAGAATTTTTGACGCGCGAATTATCCTGAAACGCGTTTTACGAATGTTAGAACGACAAAACTTGGCATCTTACAAGCTTTTCGTGTAGGGGCTGTTTTTGGGTAGAATTAGTATTTAAAATATCTATATTTAATTGGTATTTAAAAAGTTAAACACTTTTGTCTTTGGAACCACCCAATTCGAAACTTTCTAGATAAAATACGATAAAAAATGACATTTTGACAGTTAAGGAAAATTAACCGTTTTAAGCTCTTACTTTAGAAAGAAAGGATTCTTTTATTTTCAATAAAGGACTAGGATAAATATTTTAAATTATTTTACCCAAGGATTTATGAAAATTTTAGAAGGTCAAATCAATTTAAGATCTTTCGTTGTAAATCAATACGGCGAAATGACCTTAGTAAATAATTGAAAAAAAATATGAGAAATACATTTTGTTCTTACTTTTCTCTTAAAGGTAATGTTAAATTTTAAGTTGATATTTGAAATGAAGAAACCAAATGATCTAAAGAAATTTTGTTCTTTAAAGAGTTTAATAAAAGTACTATTTAAATATCTTTTATAGATTTACAAATAAATTGGATATTTTAATACTAGAAAAATTTCCTTATAAAACTTGTTTAGGGAATGACCTCGATATTTTTAGTAAAATTATTCAGGTAGTATTTAGACTTTATTCCTTTGTGCCCGCTACGCGAAAAGATTTTATTATAATATTTTGTACGTTTAAGGACAAATACGCCAAGCGAGTAAGGTTCCGTCTAGTACTCGGGCACCCTAGTAATTAAGACAAGCACATGGCATATTACATTTGGAGTTGAGGAGGGATGTTGGGATATTCCCCTAGAGCTTACTGTGATGGGTACACTGGAGAAACAACAGCCGTCTTGATCCCCTTAGGGCGGTCTTGGGAGTATATCGGGGGCGGACCTCCAATGGCTCGGATTCACGCCTGACGCCGGATAGCCCATGGCAAACACTGATATCCTTTGATGAGAGGTGGGGGTTTCTATTGCTGTTGAGTGCCTGTTCTGATGAGATGTGTGACTGACCATTGTGATGATTAGACTGTGTGTCCTTACCATATGAGTAGGGTCTCGCCCGAGCAAGAGCGAGGCATTTTGCTACTTGGCCATTTTCGCTTGAGCAAAAGACCTTTGGAGGTGGCACTCGCTCGAGCGAGCGAGCGTATGTTGGGTTCTGGATGATTCTCGCCTACACTCGCTTGTCTCGCCCAAGCGAATCCTGAGGATCTCACTTAAGCGGGATGGGGCTCGCTCAAGCGAGACGGCCCTTGATGCTCCTTTTCTTCCTCTCGCTCAGTATGTTCAATGGCTCGCCCAAGCACCCCACTCGGCCTCGCTCAAGCGAGTGTGACTCTCGCTTGAGCGAGTGGTACTCTGTTTCCCCATTTTGCATTGTTTTGATTATTCTCCTTTTCCTTTGCACCAAATCTTCTACTTGAATTATCTTATGAATGTTTTGAACATATTATGAAGTCATTAAACCTCAGGATGATTAACTACTTTAAATCCAATCATATAGTATTAATTTAATTAATTATTTCCGTTGTTTTTAATTAAGAATTTCTCATTGATTATTTATTAACTTACCTTCTCATATCTTCATATATGAGATAGGTCTTTATTAGATCTAGGGTGTCAAATTAAGCTTTACCACTTGACGTCTTTATTAATTAATGATGTTTAAATCGCAAAAAATTTACCCCTATTTTCAGGGTGTTTCAACCTGGTAACAGAGCTTTGTTTATCCCTTGTTGTTGTGATTGATTAGTATTATCAGAACTTGACATGTATTTGGTGAGTGATTGTCATCGTTGTTTGACTTGTATGGAATGATTATGGATGAAATATGATTTTATAAGTCCGGCCAAGCTTTCTTCACACTATTCTCCCTCAATGATGAATTCTCATGACTATATGAATGCATGTGACACTATGATATGATGATATGCTTTTATGATCCTTAGTGTGAATTAGTCGATGTTGGACTCCATGATGGAGGGCCATAGCTTAATTTATGATGAACTACTATAGCATGAGACTATGGAAAAGTTTATAAACTAGTTTACTAATGTTAGTTGAATTTAATGTTATGATTATAGATATTGAAATAGCTCGTCGTCGTCAAGATAACGAGGATGCTATAGCTAGAGCTTTGAATCGCTTTGTGGACCTCCTTGAGTCACACAACTGTGATAAACAAGAGGCTGAAAGACAACACACTCCTGCTACTTAAGGTACTCAAGGCCTTGACATGTTCTTGAAGTGGAAACCTTCCAAGTTTCATGGTGGATTTAGGCCCGAACAAGCCTATGTTTGGATCCGAAATGTTGAACGGATCTTCGACAGTTTCAAGTGCAATGAGCTCCAAAAAGTGGAGTATGCTGTTTTTATGTTGAGAAATAAAGCTGAGACTTGGTGGAGACTTACCAAGAGTAGGATGATTGCTGCTGCTATCCCTTTGACTTGGGAAAACTTCAAGCTAGAACTCATGAGGAAATATATACCCGAGAGCTACAAGAGTAAGATGGAACTTGAGTTCATGGAGCTCAAGCAAGGCACAATAACGGTGGAAGAGTACGCTTCCAAATTTGAAGAACTTTGCGAATTTTACCCTCCTTATCAACAAGAGGGAACTGAAGCCTCTAAGTGTGTAAAATTTGAGAACGGTCTACGCCCTGATATTCAAAGGGCCATATGTCATCAAGAAATCCAAAGCTTCACGGTACTTGTGAATAAGTGCCGCATTTATGAGGAACATGCTCCACCTCATCACTCCAAATTTGACTCTAAGTTGAAGGGTCAATCTTCCAGTTTTAAGAGGCAAGAAAATTTCAGAAGGGGACGTTTTTAGATGGGTTCTCATCCTAATGCCTAAGCTAGAGGCGGTGGACATGGTAACACCTTTGGTCGGGGCAATGCAAATGCCAATGTGTCGAAATGCTATAGGTGTGGTGGTCCTCACTATGTTTGTGAGTGTGTGCACCGTGATGATGTGGTGTGTTTTAATTATGATCAAGTGGGACATATCCATCCTGCATGCCCTTTGCTCACAAGATCGGCTCCTATGCAAGCTAATACTCCCAACCGTGCAAACACACCCACTCATGTGAAATACGGAGACCACAATGGTGGTTAAGGCCGTGGTAATGGAAACAATAGCGGTCGAAATAGTGGCTGAGGTGGCTATAATGGTGGAGGACATGGTAATGGTGGTGGTAACGGCAATGGTGCTCATGATGGAAATGGTGAAAATTCCCAACCAACTGCAAGAAGAGTGTTTGTTGTGACCGGTGAGGAAGCAGCACAAGCCAATAACTTAGTTGAGAGTAAGTGTGAAATACTCGGAAACTCAGTTCATGTTATTTATGATTCAGGTGTAACTCATTCTTTTATATCCGAGGATTGTGTTCAGCGATTGAGATTGCTGGTGTGTTTAATGAAAAATGCTCTTGTGGTTACTACCCCAACTGGTATTTGTCTCAGATCGGTTAACCGGTATGATAATGTCGACATGCTCCTAGAAGGGAGAGGGTTTGTTATGTCTTTCGTTTGCCTGCCTACGAAGGGATTGGAGATTATTCTTGGTATGGATTGGCTCGCCTCCAATAAAGTTTTGGTTAACTATCAATGAAGGACTGTCATTTTCCCTTCTTCTGATATGGGAAAATTCAATGTGTAAGGTATAACTCAACTTTGTATATTACTATCTCTCACCGATGGGATAAATGGTCCTGATCCCCTTAATATCCCTGTGGTGTCAGAATTCTTAGATGTGTTTCCTGAGGAGGTACTCAGTTTGCCACCTCCACGAGAGGTTGAATTTACTATCGACCTTGTGCCTGGCATGGAACCAGTATCTATCGCTCCTTATAGGAGGTCTCCTATGGAGTTGGCTGAACTTAAAAAGCAAGTTGAGGAGCTACTTGAGAAGGAGTTTGTCCGACCCAGTGTGTCACCCTGGGGGGCTCCTGTTTTATTGGTCAAGAAGAAGGATAGAACCATGCGGTTGTGTGTTGATTACCACCAATTGAACAAGATGACGATAAAGAACAGATATCCCCTGCCTCGTATTGATGACCTATTGGATCAATTAAAAGGTGCTGTGGTGTTTTTGAAGATTGATTTGCGCTCTAGTTACCATCAAATTCAGGTGAAAATCGAGGACATTCCAAAAACTGCTTTTAGGACGCGATATGGCCATTATGAGTATGTTGTAATGCCATTCGGAGTGACTAACGCTCCAGCGGTGTTCATGAGCTATATGAACTACATCTTCCATGAATACCTGGATCGCTTCGTTGTGGTATTCATTGACGATATCCTGGTGTATTCCAAGAGCCATGAGGAACACGAGGAACATCTGAAGCTTGTGTTGAATATTCTTAGAGAGAATTAGTTGTATGCTAAGCTCTCTAAATGTGAATTATGGTTGACGAGCGTCCAGTTTCTTCGACATGTGATATCGGAAGAAAGTGTTTCGATGGATCCTTCTAAGGTTGAGGCCGTTATGGCATGGCCTAGACCTACATCGGTTATTGAAATCCAGAGTTTCCTTGGACTTGCCGGTTATTATCGGAGGTTCATCGAAGGTTTTTCTCATCTTGCTAAACCTTTGACGAATTTGACACGGAGGAACCAACCTTTGTGTGGACGGTTGAGTGTGAGAGGTGCTTTGAAGAGTTAAAAATAAGGCTGACTTCTGTACCTATCTTGGCATTGCCTGATTTACAAGAAGACTTTGTGGTGTACTATGATGCTTCCAAGCATGGACTTGGATGTGTTTTGATGTAGAAGGAACGTGTTATAGCCTCTGCTTCACGCTAATTGCGACCTCATTAAGTTAACTACCCGACTCACGACTTGGAGTTAGTGGCGATTGTGTTCACCTTAAAGATTTGGCGTTATTATCTCTATGGTTCGAGGTTTGTGGTCTTTAGTGATCACAAAAGCTTGAAATACCTCTTTGATCAAAATGAATTGAATATACGCCAAAGGAGATGGATGGAATTCCTAAAGGACTATGATTTTGAATTGAGGTATCATCCAGGAAAGGCTAATGTAGTTACCGATGCTCTTAGTAGGAAGTCCTTGCATGTATCGGCCATGATGGTCAAGGAATTCGAATTGATTGAGGAATTTCAGAATTTAAATGTTGGGACCGAAATTCAATCTTCCACGAGGTTATGTTTTGCTACGTTAAAGATATGCAATGATTTCTTAGAGCTTGTAAAGGAGAAACAAGGAGATGATGATTACTTACAGGAGATGAAGAGATCTCAAAGCGATGGGAAAAATCTATTCCTTGTTAAGGATGGTGATGGCTTATGGTGTGTAAAAGGTTAGGTGTACATTCCTTTATTTGGAGATTTGAGACATATGGTGCTTGAGGAGGCACACAAAAGCATTTTTAGTATTCACCCTGGTGCGACCAAGATGTACCAAGATGTAAAGAAGAATTTTTGGTGGCCCAGAATGAAACGTGATGTTGCCAACTTTGTAGATTCATGCCTTATTTGTCAAAAGGCAAAAGTAGAGCATCAGAGACCTTCAGGTACTATGAGACCACTTGATATCCCCATTTGTAAGTAGGATGCAATTGCTATGGACTTTGTGTCCGGCTTACCTAGGACAAGGTCCAGATGTGATAGAATCTGGGTGATTGTGGATCGCTTAACAAAGAGCGCACATTTTCTATCAATCAGTATGAAGAGTTCCTTGCAAGATTTGGGACAGTTATACATTCAGGAGATTGTGAGATTACATGGTGTACCATCAAGTAATGTTTCTAATAGAGACCCCTGATTTACTTACCAATTTTGGGGGAGCTTACATGAAGCGATGGGTTCAAAATTGAAGCTAAGCTCGGCATATCATCCTCAGACTGATGGACAATCTGAGAGGACTATTCAAAGTCTTGAGGACTTATTACATGCTTATGTTTTGGAACACGGTGGTTCATGGGAGAAATATTTGCCTCTGATCGAGTTTACCTACAATAACAGTCTTCACTCTAGTATTGGCATGGCACCATATGAGGCGTTATATGGAAGGAAGTGTCGAACCCCTTTATGTTGGCTTGAAGTTGGTGAGAACTTGGCCTTAGGGCCTGAGATTGTTGGGGAAACCACTAAACAGATTAAGATGATCCAAGAGAAGATGAAAATCACTCAAGACCGGCAGAAGAGCTATTATGACAAGAGGAGGAATTCGAATATGGGTGTCAAACCAAGTATCTCTGATTGAGATGCCGTTGGTTAGGGATGTAGATAATATTATGGGGAATTCAAATATGTATTCAGAATAATTTTTAGATAAAGTATTAGGCCCAAACAGAGATCCTGTTTATGGTAAAATGGTAAGTTTAAGTGAATGAGGTTAAAATTAAAACAAGACTTCACTCTCACTCTCATTATTCACGTTACTTTCTGCCAAGGAGGGAAAAACACTTTTGCTCTACTTCTTCTCACTTTTCTTATTCCTTTTCACTCCATCTTCTTCATCTTCTTTTTCTCCGAAAAGCTTAACCAAGAGGTGCCTCTTCCTTTCTCGTTTTCATTCACCGTCGGAGCAAGGAGAAGACATTGTATGCTTGAAGGTTTCCCCTTTTTCTCCTTTATTTTTGAGCTCACCTTCCTCTCCCCTGTTTCCCATTTTCGTTCTTGGAACAAGGTAAGTTTCTTGCCATTTTTCCTGTGTTAGAAACCTAAGAAATAGATGATTATGTTTTGGAAGAGTATTAAATGCATATGGGTAGTGAAAGGAAATATTAAATGTATGAACCCTAAGGAAAAGAGAAATAAATAAAGACATTTATGAGCAATAAATGGAGTGCACGAAAATAGGGTTGAAAGATGATGAATGTTGAAGTGCATTTATGATATGGTTGGGTTTTCACAAAACCCTAACTTATGAAATTGGGGGAAATATGTAAGGTGAATATGAAAGGCATTAATTGATGATGAGAATGTTATTAATGATGAGGTATAGCCATAAATGGTGATTGGTAATGGTGGTTGGAAACCATAAATGAAAGCTCACTTAAAATGAGTTGAATGTGAGATTGGTATATGTGGTAGCCTAACTAATTAGGTTGTTGCCTTGATAATAATGAATGGTGATTTGAGAGAAGGGATTCCCGAAGCCTAATTAGGCGAATAAATAAAACCTATAAATAGTTTCTACATGATGAGAATCATGTGTACATATATATGTATATGTATAGTGAAATGGTGTTTGAATAAATGATTGATGTGATCCTATAATTGCTTGGTGTAGGACTTGATAACACTTGTAAGGTGGGAACATCAAACCCGGAAGTCTACTTCTCTTGAGGTAGGAGAAGAGTGTATTTTCTAAATGTATGAAATTTTGTATGTTGATGATGTATGTATTGATGCCATGTTACATGTTGCTCCTTGAATGGATGTAGTGCTTTATGTGTATGATATGAAATATAGATTGAATCTTGCGATGGTTGATTGTTAGATGATACATATATATATATATATATATTTGATTATGTAGGATGAATATTATGATTGAGTATGAGTGGTACCCTAGATGAGAGGGTGAGATAATCGCTATGAGGTTAAGGCATGCATAAGCATTGTTGCATATATAGCATGACATGCATAACATGGTACTTGAAAAGTGGTTGCGATCACTCGAGACTTGTGATAAAAAGGGCTTGCAAGTTCCTGTGATTATTGAACCGGTGGTTGCGATCACCTGGTATTTGAAATGAAAGGCCCTGCGGGACCATTGACATTGAATGCCTGTGGTTGCGATCACGAGGCGGGAAAGTGGTTGCGATCACGAGAAAGCACCTTGCGAGGCTACTAGAGGGAGTACCCCTTGCAAGGCGAGAAACCAATGAGAATGAATGAATGATTATGGTGGTTGTGATCATCTGATGAAATGAAATCAGATCCGTGCATATGTATCTTAAACACTAGCATGTGCATTAGCCATAGAAGCATGGCATTGAGTGATATCCCATGAGGAAGTAATGTGAAGTGTTTATGGAATCCTATTGATCACTAAATATAACTGTGTTTATTAGTTTGGTGTGACCCAAAGAAATTTTATGGATATGAGTGTTCTAGGAATTGGATGATTGATTGATTTTAGTGTCACTTGAACTCCTTTTTGGGAGAAGATGTTAACTTGCATTCATATGTATATTATCACTAATTATTGGATTTTTCATCATTGAAAAAGTATGCTCACTCTCTATGTGGTCTATCTTTTTAGCTCTTGTGTTGTAGGGCTCGACCATAGAGCTCATGGGAGGAAGAATTGTGTGAAGGAGATTATTTTGGGTAAAGAATGCCTTGGCCGGCAATGTTTCAATTTTATGGCTTATATGTGATCTTTTGTAATGAATATGCATGATGAATATTTTGTTTAGCCATGAATTTAATGTAAGTAACTTGTAAGGAAGATAGATATATAGATGTTAATTTTGGGAGGTCATGTAGGAAAATGAGACCCTAGTACATATGGCTCATTTTCATTGGTGACCTTGACATTAGTTCGATAATGAAAATGATGTATGATGCAGTTAGAATTGGTGAATGAATGGATATCCATCTAGAATTTATGATATATAGAACCCATAGAACGATAAGTATGATTTGGATGTGATTAATGGATTAAAAAGGGGAATTGTTGAATGTGACATTTAAAATAAGTTCTAAATGCCTAATATGATGCAATTGATATATTAAACCTGTTCATTTTGGTTTTATAAGGATTTTCATATGTTAAGTTGTGTAAATTTCTTGCTTTCTGCACATGTCTGATAATCTCGCTCAAGCAAGATGGATTCTCGCTCAAGCGAGATGGATTCTCGCTCAAGCGAGAATCCCCTGTGCTGGATAATTGGCCACTGGCCAAATCTCACTTAGGCGAGAGTGGGTCTCGCTCAGGCTAGACACCCCTATGTTGGGTATATGCATACTGGACAATTCTCGCTTGAGCGAGCTCACCTTTGCTCAAGCGAGAGCCGTGTCAAAATGTCCCTGGGCGTGGTTCGCTCAGGCGAACGAGCATCTCGCCCAAGCAAGACTACCCATGCATCAGTTGTTGGCCACTGGAGGAAATTCACTCAGGCGAGTAGGGTCTCGCCCGAGCGAGAACGAGGTATTTCGCTACTGGGCCATTTTCGATTGAGCAAAAGACCTTTGGAGGTAGCACTCGCTCTAGCGAGCAAGCGTATGTTGGGTTCTGGACAATTCTCGCCCACCCTCGCTTGTCTCGCCCAAGCGAATCCTGAGGATCTCGCTCAAGCGGGATAGGGCTCACTCAAGCGAGACGGCCCCTGATGCTCCTTTTCTTCCTCTTGCTCAGTATGTTCCATGGCTCGCCCAAGCGCCCTACTCGGCCTTGCTCAAGTGAGTGTGACTCTTGCTTGAGCGAGTGGTGCTCTGTTTCCCCATTTTGCATTGTTTTGATTATTCTCCTTTTCCTTTTCACCAAATCTTCTACTTGAATTATCTTATGAATGATTTGAACATATTATGAAGTCATTAAACCTCAGGATGATTAACTACTTCAAATCTAATCATATAGTATTAATTTAATTAATTATTTCTACTATTTTTAATTAAGAATTTCTCATTGATTATTTATTAACTTACCTTCTTATATCTTCATATATGAGATAGGTCTTTCTTAGATCCAGGGTGTCAAATTAAGCTTTACCACTTGACGTCTTCATTAATTAATGATGTTTAAATCGTGAAAAATTTACCCCCATTTTTGGGGTGTTTCATGTCCACTCTCCATGTTGTCTACTTTTTAGCTCTTGTGTTGTAGAGCTTGACCATGGAGTAGGACTTTTCAAGAGATGGGGTATGGTGTGAAGAAAAGATTGGTAAAGATGCCTTGGCCAGCATGGTTTTGATTTTGATAGTTTTGTACATCTCTTAGAAATTCTGTATATGGCCTTGTTTTGTATAGCCACACCATAGTTAATACTTTGTATGTATGTTGATGATTGGATATGGATGATTTGATACCCTTGAATGATGATTGATGCATTAGGATCATTGGAAAAGAACTTATAATCATTTTGTATCACCAATGCAATTCATGATGATTATTAACAATTGAACTTGATAGCCATTTTGATGGCATTGATGCTTATATATGTAGTTGAATTAGAATATGCATGATGACTGAGTTAAATCATGTGTTAGACTGTTGGTTGAATGAAGAAACATGAATATGATGAGTTTTATATGACTTTTATGCATAATTAAGGAACTAATAGGGTCAAATAGAGTTTTATGAGATTTGGATAGCATGAGATAGTTCAAATAGCTTCCATGTATGGTTTATGACTTGTAGAAACTGGAATGGGTCAATTCCTTTAAGATTTGACCTTTGAGTTGCATAAAAATGCTTAAAAACAGGCTCAATGCATTTATGCGCATAAGTCTCTCATTTTTGGGAATTTTTTAGTAGGACTAGTTACCACATGTCATAAATGGTGTATAATTAGTGGTGTCAAAATTTGGTAGTGTTTGGATTTGATATGAAAAGTTAGGGTGGTTGGAAGTTGGAAAATTTAGTTTTTAAGTGAAATTTTGTAGTAGTTGCTGTCATAAATCGATTCATGAGCTATTGGAGCTGCTTGAATCGATTCATATACCCCTTGAATCGATTCAGAAGCTACTGGAATGGCATGAATCGATTTATACGAGGCTTGAATCGATTCAGGAGGTTCTGTTTTCACTATTCACCATTCCCAATTTACATGAATCGATTCATACGAGTCTCGAATCGATTCATGACTTGCAAATGATCAATTTTCCATAAATTTAGTGCTTGTTTGATGTGTATGAAGTATGGCCTTGTATTCTTTAACTCATGGCATGTTTGTATAATCAAATTTACGCCTTTTCACATACTTTTGGCAATCAATATGGGTATCTATGAATCTCATACCCATTCACATTTTCAATTAACTTACACATTCTATAATCCTTTCTATGACGATCATATGACTGATTGTCCAGGGAGAACTCTTGTTTTAAATCTCATATCTTCCCATATCTTTATATATGGAATAGGTTTTAACTTGGTCCGGGGTTAGTTATTGAAGTCATATATTGTGGTGTTCCTTATCCATCGTTGTTTATATTTTAAACCACGAAAAATTTACCATCACTTTTAATATTATCGTTAATATTATTTATCGAAGTAAGCGCCACACCGCGCCCGTGGTTGCAAAAAATGACCTACCTAGGATAATGGGGATCATCGAATCCTCATCCATTTCAAGAACAAGAAAATCAACAGGAATAAAAAATTTACCCACTTTAATCGAGACGTCCTCTAAAATACCCACAGGGTATTTGATAGATCTATCAGCTAGCTACAAGGACATCCTAGTGGGCTTCAGCTCACCCAATCCTAACTTTTCAAAAACAGATAATGGCATTATTCTTACACTAGCTCCTAAATCATATAATGCTCTATCTATTGCCATGTTACCAATCATATAAGGGATAGAGAAACTACCTGGATCCTGAAGCATGGGTGGTAGCTTTCTTTGGATCAGTGCACTGCACTCTTTAATAAGTGCCACAGTACCATCCTCTTCTAACCTTCTCTTGTTGGACAAGATCTCCTTTAGGAACTTTGCATATGTAGGCATTTGTTGCAAAGCATCAGTAAAAGGAATATTAATATATAGTTTTTTCAAAACTTCTAAAAAATTACCAAACTGCTTATCCAACTTAGCCTTGGCTAAACGCTGAGGATATGGTATAGGAGGTTGGTATGAGTTAACCTCTTCGTTCTTTTCTTACTTATTTCTTATTTTCCTCCAAAACAGGTGGAGTTGATAGGGTCGCATCCAATTAAGGATCCTTTTCTGTAGGTATACTTAGACCCTCATACTATATACCACTTCTAAGCGTTACTGCCATAGTGTGATTGGATGGACCTGATTCTGGTTTTCCAGGAAATGTTCCTGGAATTCTTGAAGAACTTGAGGCTTGTTGGGCTATCTGGGTTTCTAACATCTTGTTATGAATAACCAATAAGTCCACCTTCAATGTTAAGTTCTTAATAGCCTCGGAAAATTCATCATTCGGCTTTAGCTGAGTAGTCATAAATATTTCCATCAAGGATTCTAACTTAGATTTTTATGGAGCAAAGGATCCTTGTGATGGTCTAAAATTATTTTGACTACTTTGGAATGAAGGGGGACGATTTTGGAATCTTGGTGGCCCTATTTGTTATCTGAAATTATTTCCATAATTGCCACCGAATTTCCAATTACATCCACTTGATACGCCTCCGGGTCTGTAACTTGAGGTACTCCAAGCTGGCATCCTGTAGCTAAATGACCTGAAACACCACATACCTCACAAATGACATTAGTAGTACATGTACCCAGTTTATCAAATTTAGGATTTAAGGTCTCAATTTGAGCTGTGAGTAATGAAATAGCATTAAGAGGATACTTACCGGGAATTTTTATTACCGATTGTCTTTCTAAAGACCATTGGTAGGTATTGTGTGCAACTTCTTCTATAATGTTGTAGCCTTCCTCCATGTTCTTACTCATGAAGGCTCCACCAGCTGCGACATCTAGAGTAATTTTCTGATTTGAGGCTAAACCATTATAGAAAATGTGGACAGTTAACTATCTCTTAATCCCATGGTGTGGGCATTCCCTAAGCATCTCCTTATACCTTTCCCAAGCGTTAGGGGTGTCAATTTCATCCATTTATCCATTAAGTATCCAATCCACCCACACATAATCCATCCAATCCATCCATTTATAAAATAAGAATATGATGGATTTAATGAATTGGACCCCATTTATTTATTGGATGGATATGGATGGATCCATCATAATTTTAATCCATTGGACTTTACTTTTATTTTTTTATTAAAATCCATTGGATTTTTTAAAAAAAATCCATTTCACGGTTACAGCTTGTGTCAACTATTCTCAATGTTTCTTCACTTAATTGAACCATTTTCCAACGGGTTTCATTTTCTGTACTGCATCCTCCTTAAGTATTCTAGCCCATTATTATTATTATTTATTAAATCACACCTATATTGCCCATTATTTTTATTATTATTATTTATTCAATCACACCTATATTTATTAATTTTGTTTAAATCCATAACATTCAATTCATCACACTAAGATTTATTCTCTTAACGGATATATTTTTTTATTTATAAAGAACAAATACAAAATCTTACTTAGAGGAATTAAATATGTACTAAATAAATCTTTTACATTACTTTTATCATCAGATAAAAATTTCTATAAAATTCTATAATAAAAATTAATTATTTACACTACTTTTTTTGGACAATATTATTTAATTATTTACACTACTTTGAGAATCCAAAAATCCCAGTAAGATCCAATCTCAATTTTAAAGGCCTTTGTGAAAATTTGTAGCACCAGCTTTCGTTGATGTTTTGTCCAAGACTCGGAGCATTCAAATCTTCATCCACCGTCAGTTCTTTCAAACTATTGCCTAGCACTATGTTCTTTCAGTTCAAACTAGATCATTTATTAATGGTTTGTTTGGTTAAAACCTAGGCTTGATTATCAACCTTAAAAAAATCATATAATCAAACAAAGTTTTAACTGTCTCGAATGATGTGAATAATCACATATTAACATTTTAAAAAAGAATTAAAAGAAAAAATTAGAGAGTAAAAAAATAAATTAAAATGTAGGAATATGAAGCGAGAAAATTAAAAAAGAATTAAAAGAAAAAATTTAGAGGGTAAAAAAAGAAATTAAATAAAAAATATGGAGAGAAATTAAAAGAAAAAATTTAGAGAGAAAAAAAAGAAATTAAAGAATAAGAATATAAAGTGAGAAAATAAAAAAAGAATTAAAAAATAGAGAACAAAAAAAGAGAAATTAAAATGTAAGAATATGAAGGGAGAAAATAAAAAAGAATTAAAAGAAAAAATTTGGAGGGTAAAAAAAATTAAATAAAAAATATGGAAAGAAATTTAAAAAAAGTTTAGAGAAAGAAAATTAAAGTGTAAGAATATAAAATATAAAATATAAAATAAAAAAAGAAATTAAGAAAAAAATAATACTATTTTTTAAATGGATGGTTGGATATCCATCCACAAAAAAGATGGTAATGGATGGATTGGGTGGATTTAGTTAATTAAGGTTATGGATTGGATGGATATTCCAAGAGTTTTTAAATAAATCACAAATGGATTAATGGATGGATTTTTGTCCATCCAATAAAATTTAACTCAAATCTTATCCAATCCATCCATTTGACACTCCTACCAAACATTATATAAAGTTTCATCATTTTTCTGGGTAAAAATGGATTTGCTTCCTCAGTTGGTCTGTTTTGCTCCAAGGGTAATACTTGTTAAGGAAAGCATGGGAGAGCTGCTCCCAAGTCATGATTGAGCCTTCTGGTAATAAGTAAAGCCATGCTCTAGCCTTATCCCTCAGAGACAATGGAAATAGCCTAAGGCGGATTACATCGTTTAAGACCTCATTCACCTTGAGTGTATTACAAGACTCAAGGAATATTTGTAGATGTAGATTAAGGTCTTCAGACGGCAATCCTTTGAATTGATTCTGTTGGACCATGGAGAGTAAGGAAGCCTTCAACTTAAAATTATTAGCATCAATTATGGGTCTGGTAATACTAGACCCTCTTCCTATCACATTAGGTATAGCAAAATCACGTAATTCCTTATTATGCATCTTTCTTGTATTTTCTTGACTCGTTGATGTAGTTTCTTACTGTTTTTTGTGCTTCCTAATTTTCTAAAGCAACCGTTCTATTTCTAGATCAAATACATTACTAGAACTAGAGCTTCTTTGCATAAAGGGTCTATAAACACAACAATAATACACAGAACAAGCGTAATATAGTTCTGAGAAGAAATTAAAATAAGAATAAAACAAAAACAAAAATGTCTAATCTAATCAAATCACGATCAGCCAATATTAGGGGAAACACAATCCCCGACAACGATGCCAAAAACTTGATACGTTCGTTCCACAAGCATACAGTTATCGAAGTAATATAAGATTATCGTATCCATAAGCATAACGTTAATTACAAAATCACAATCCCAATTCAAATTCCAACATTGAATAACTCCCTAAATTACAAATCTTGGATTCAGAAAAGAGAAAAATAAGCTCTCACTCAGTTAATCTCAATCTTCCCCAAAGCGATAAATTGGTTGTTTCTTCATTGTTGATCCTTGAATCCCTTTGAAATTCTCTTGGAAAGGTTCTCAAATCCTTGGCATCGGTCTCTTCCCTTGAATCCTGTGTTGCCCTTTCTTTTTATACAGAAAAACAGCCCAAAAAATCAAGGTTCTGACCTTAGCACGTAAAACCAATGGCCTGTGGAAGTTTCCCACGGTCGTGGATCATGACAGGGTCCCTTAATGCGTAATTTCCTCTGTTCTGACAGCAAGAACCACAGCCCGTGGGAATTTTCCACGACCGTGGGTTTTTTCCAGTATGTTCCACAGCCAGTGGGAATTTCCCACGTCTGTGGATTCCTTCCAGTGCACTTTCCTTTGCTCTTTTACCAAGACCAGTGGGAATCATGGCCTGTGGAAATTTCCCATAGTCGTGGATTCCAAAAAGATTCTCCATATTATGATTTTTTTAATTCCTTTGAGGCATACGAGGGTTCCACTCACTTGTTTCTTCTTTCCAAGGGTCGGGATGGACTTGCTTTTGAGCTTTTGATGACTTGAACTTCCTTTCATTTGCATGATAATCAACAAATGTCTCTAATTCTCTAGCATATGGACTGTAACATCATAATTTCGACAAAACTAACATACCCGAGTAACATATATGGAATGAAAAGAGATATTTGAGATAAAGAGGGAAAAACAAACAACATAACCGAAAAATAAGAATGAAATGACCTTAAAACTAATGCAATTTAACCATCTATCAATGACTAGTGTCTGAAAAGTTTAGAAATGATTTAATTGGGATTTATTATGACTGTTCATAATTATTAAAGCCTAATGAGCTAAAATTAATACCCGAATAGAATATGGGTATCAGACCAAGTATCTTCGATTGAGATGCCATTGGTTAGGGCTATTAAGAATATTATTGTGAATCTGAATATATATTTGGAATAAATTTTAGATAAAGTATTGAGCCCAAACGGAGATCCTATTTATTATATATTAGAGAAGTTTTAAGTGATGGATTAAAACTTAAATGAAAAACCTTATTCTCTTTTTCATTTTCATGTGGCTTTTTTCTCTCCCTTGGCTATTGTATTTTTGCTCTCATATTCTCTTTTCTCATCACTCCTATTTACCGAAGAAGAGCATATTTTTTCTTTAATCTTTCCAAGAACTTCTTCTACTTTGCGGAGGTTTAATAGGGTTCGCATTTGGTATTTGGATATTCTTTTCAATAATGATTTGATTAATCATTCATAATTGGTTATGCTATTTTGTTTGTAAGTAGGTCTAGATAGGTAAATAGAAATTATTATTAAATGAAAATACAAAAATTCATTTATTTTTATTAGTATTTATTTTTTAATTTTGACTAGTATTCTATATCTATAGAATCCCTAGAATTTTGAAATGTTCATGTAGTAAAAGTCCCTCTTCTTCTCCAAAAACCTAGACAAGGTTTTGTGAACTTCCCCTTCTATTTTTGGAATTTTCCATTGAGTTTAAAGGAAATGGTGTTGACTTTAAGCTCTCTGTCTCCTCTCCATTTTTGTCACATTCTCCCCCTTTCTTTTAAACTCACTTGTTTGTTTGCTTGAGGTAAGTTCCTTACCCTTTTTGTTGGGCTTATGCCCTAGATTATGTGTTCTTGTTATTAGGAGAATGTTTTAATGCATATGGGTTGTTGAGTGTGTTAGGAAATCCCTAAGCATGAGTAGCGGAAAAATAAAAGGGATTCCATAGGATTTGCAAGGTTCCGTGTTTCAAAGCACAAAAAAAAATTTCGAAATTCATTTTAGGTTACCTCTTGAAGAACTCCGAAGCAGTCATAGCCTCGTCCTTTAGGAGTCCACACGAGCACTCCCACCAGAATCGCAACACTTGCCAACTGCTAGTTTGACGGCGTGTAGCTCTTGCAACTTTTGCGAATTTGTGTCTCACTTGAGTGAACGGCCTATGAGAATCTTATGCTCTATTTATAGGCTTAGGTTTGACCTAATTTGTTCTCTCTAAAAGTGGGCTCCTTACTCATTCCAAATGAGTTAGGCCCAATAGCTTTATTTTAGTCCAACTAAAATAAGACAACATTTTCTGATGGGCTTACTCTATGTGTGTGACCCTATAGGTAAAATACCCGGTCATATTAATAATAAACTATTTTATTATTAATATAAAATAAGAGCGGCATCTAGCAATGCATCATTATGTCCGAATATTATCAAAATAACCTATAAGTGATAATTATTTAATACGTTTATTCCTTTTGTCACGATATCCTAATTGGGCCCAAAGCATGGCCGCGTCATCCTTGTACGGCCTAATTTATTTTACTTGATACCGGAGTAGACTGGATCCGAATAAATATCTAATATTTATTCTTTCTAGCATGGCCATGCGTTTTCTTAGTCTTACTCCATCAAGTGGCCTATGGATATCACTCCTGTCACATAAGAGAGACAAATCCCATCTACATCACTCACATCCCTCTGCATAATTTGTTCATTGCCTAATCACAACCTTTATAGTCCTCTTGTTAAAGAAGACGTTTAATTGTATTAAAACAATAAACTCCTCATGTAGGAATCGTAGTGACTTCAGGTCGAAGGACTACATATACCATTATCACATTGAGAATCGTTTATGACAATCGTGTAACGATCCATGCAACGTTCTCATGGTGGGTCTGTCCAGTACATCATTACTCTTAATGTGTACCCGTGTGAAGACTCGATATCATCTATATCTATGATCTGTGAGATCAGGTCATCAGTACACTCACACACTAGTCTTAGTGTATTTACATGTCCCCATGTAAATACTTGACTAGGGACATTTTAGGAATAATTTTTATATGACCTATTACTCCAAGGATAAATGTGTTTTAAAACAATTTTAAACTAAAATATTTATTCTATTGATAAGTAGAAAAATGATACAAATGAAAAAGCATAATAGCTCATAGTGCATACACCAACAATCTCCCACTTGCACTAGAGCCAATCAGACATTTGCCTAATGCCTAATGATCTAGTGTGCCCCTCATGTTTTTGTTGTGTAAGAGGTTTTGTGAGTGGGTCAGCAATATTCTCATCAGTATGCACCTTACATATCTTTACATCTTCTCGGTCAAGGATCTCTCGAATGAGATGAAATCGCCTAAGTATATGCTTGGATCGTTGATGTGATCTAGGTTCCTTAGCTTGTGCGATTGCTCCACTATTGTCACAGTAGAGACTTATAGGGTCCACAATGCTAGGAACAATCCCAAGTTCTGTTATGAACTTCTTGATCCATACTGCCTCTTTTGCAGCATTTGAGGCAGCAATATACTCAGACTCTGTAGTAGAATCAGCAACTGTCTCTTGCTTTGAACTCTTCCAGCTTACAGCGCCACCATTTAGACAAAACACGTACCCAGATTGCGATCTTGAGTCATCCTTATCAGTTTGGAAGCTAGCATCAGTGTAACCTTTTACAATGAGCTCTTCTTCCCCTCCATATATCAAGAATGAATCCTTAGTTTTTCTTAAGTACTTCAGGATATTCTTGACAGCAGTCCAGTGACTTTCACCGGGATCAGACTGGTATCTGCTCGTCATGCTTAAAGCGTACGAGACATCTGGTCGGGTACATATCATGGCATACATGATTGATCCAATAGCAGATGCATATGGAATCTTATTCATCCATTCTCTTTCTTCTTTAGTGGAAGGAGATTGAGCTTTTGATAAGCTTATGCCATGAGCCATAGGCAAAGTTCCTTTCTTGGAATCTTGCATGTTAAACCTTTTTAACACTTTGTCTATGTATATATTCTGACTTAGGCCAAGAAGTTTTCTTGATCTATCTCTATAGATCTTAATTCCCAACACGTAGGTTGCTTCACCTAAGTCTTTCATAGAAAAACAGCTTCCCAACCAACTCTTCGCAGACTGAAGAGTAGGAACGTCATTTCCAATAAGTAGTATGTCATCAACATACAGGACCAGAAAAACAATTGTGCAGTCACTAACCTTCTTGTAGACACAAGGTTCATCCTCATTTTTAGTAAAGCCAAATTGTTTAACAGCTTCATCAAAACGAAGATTCCAGCTTCTGGAAGCTTGCTTAAGTCCATATATAGAACATTGTAGCTTGCACACCTTCCTGGATGCTTCAGGCTTAACAAAGCCTTCAGGTTGTGTCATGTACACTTCCTCAAGAAGATTTCCATTAAGGAAAGCAGTCTTCACATCCATTTGCCATATCTCATAATCATGGTATGCAGCAATAGCAAGCAGAATCCGAACAGACTTTAGCATAGCAACTGGGGAAAAAGTTTCATCATAGTCTATACCATGTATTTGCTTGAAACCTTTAGCCACCAACCTTGCTTTAAAGGTACTTATATTACCATCCATGTCAGTTTTCTTTTTGAAAACCCACTTGCATCCTATAGGTTTTACCCCTTCAGGCACATCAACCAAGTTCCAAACTTGATTAGTGTACATAGAGTCCATTTCAGATTCCATGGCTTCTAGCCATTTCTCAGATTCTGAACTTGCAATGGCCTCTTCATAAGATGTTGGCTCATTTTGATCCATTAGGAATACATCTCCTTCCTGAGTTACAAGAAATCCATATCTTTCAGGTTGTTGACGTATTCTACCTGATCTACGCAAGTCTTGTGCTACTGGAGCTGGTGTTATCACAACATTTTGTGGGTCCTGCTCCACTTCCACCATTGGCTCTTCAATGCCTTGTGAGTCTTGAATTTCTTCAAGTTCTACTTTCCTCCCACTGATTCTTGTAGAGATGAATTCCCTTTCTAAGAATACAGCATTTCGAGCAACAAACACTTTGCCCTCAGTAGGATTGTAAAAATAATAACCCTTAGTTTCTTTTGGGTATCCCACAAAAAGACATTTATCTGACTTGGGCCCAAGTTTATCAGAACTTTGGCGTTTAACATAAGCTTCACAGCCCCAAATCTTAAGAAAAGACATACTAGGTCGTTTCCCAGTCCATATCTCATATGGTGTCTTTATGACAGCCTTTGATGGAACACGGTTAAGTGTGAAAGTTGCTGTCAACAAAGCATGTCCCCAGAATGAGTTAGGGAGGTCAGTTTGACTCATCATTGATCGAAGCATGTCCAACAAGGTTCTATTTCTCCGCTCAGAAACCCCATTCCATTCTGGTGTTCCAGGGGGAGTAAGTTGAGATATAATCCCACACTCTTTAAGATATTCATCAAACTCTAGGCTCAAATATTCACCACCTCGATCGGATCGAAGTGCTTTAATTGTCTTGCCAAGTTGGTTCTCTACTTCATGTTTAAACTCCTTGAACTTTTCAAAGGATTCTGATTTATGTTTCATGAGAAACACAAATCCACATCTACTGAAATCATCAGTAAAAGTGATAAAGTAACTAAAACCTCCCCTAGCCATTGTCCCTATGGGCCCACATACATCACTATGTATCAAGCCAAGAAGAACACTCGCCCTTTCACCTTTTCCGGTAAAAGGGGTCTTAGTCATCTTCCCTAATAAACAAGATTCACATGTATCTATTGATTCAAAATCAAAAGATTCTAAATATCCATCTTGATGGAGTTTAGAAATACGTTTCTCATTTATATGTCCTAGGCGACAATGCCAAAGATAAGTTGGGTTTAAATCATTTGTTTTAACCCTTTTAGTATTAATGTTATAGATAGGGGTTTCGAGATCTAGAACATAAAGTCCATTACTCAAATTTGCACAACAATAAAACATGTCTTTTAAATAAACAGAACAACTATTGTTCTTTATTGTAAAGGAAAACCCTTTCTTATCAAGACAAGAAACAGAAATAATGTTTCTCCTTATTGCCAGAACAAAATAACAATTGTCCAATTCAAGGACTAACCCTGAGGGCAAGGATAAAAAATAAGTCCCTACAGCTAATGCAGCAACTCTTGCTCCATTTCCAACGCGTAGGTCTACCTCGCCCTTCATCAACTGCCTACTCCTTCTTAGATCCTGCACATTAAGACAAATGTGAGATCCACATCCAGTATCTAATACCCATAATGTTGAAGTTGACATGTTAATTTCTATAACAAAAATACCTGAAGTGGAAGTCTCACTTCCCTTCTTCTTAAGCTCTTCTAGGTACTTTGGACAGTTTCTCTTCCAGTGTCCCTTTTGTCCACAATGGTGACATTTACCTTCCTTAGCCACCCCGCCCACAGGTTTTAAGGCTGATGTACTTGGCTTATCCTTGCCTTTCCAAATCTTCTTGCCATTTCCTACAATAGCCTTTCCTTTGCCTTTATACATGCCCTTTCCTTTACCTTTGCCAGAATTGACCATCATTATGGCTTTGCCTTTTCCTTTAGAAATATTGGGCTCAGCAGTCCTCAACATATTGAGTAGCTCTGGAAATGTTTTGTCCAATGCATTCATGTTGTAATTCATGATGACTGGCTTAAAACTGTCAGGTAATGATTTCAAAATGAGATCGGTAACCAACTTCTGAGGGAAGGGGAATCCTAGCCTAGCTAGATTCTCCAAGTACCCAATCATTTTGAGCACATGAGGTCCTACAGAACCTCCCTCTTCAAGTCTGTAGCTAAATAGGGCTGAAGAAACTTCATATCTTTCTTGGTCAGCTTGACCTTGATATAGTTTCCTTAGGTTTTCGATCATATCGAAAGACTCCATATGCTCATGTTGCTTCTGAAGCTCAGGAGACATGGTTGCCAGCATAAGGCATTGGACATCTAAAGCGTCATCCTGATGCTTCTTGTAAGCATCCTTGTCAGCTTTAGAGGCATTGTTCGCGGGTGGTTCCGGAATCGGACCTTCCAGGACATACTGCTTTTTCTCTTGTTTGAGGACAATCCTCAAATTTCTATACCAGTCAAGGAAGTTAGAACCAGACAATTTTTCTTTGTCTAGGATTGATCGCAACGAAAGGTTTGAAGGTGTGTTTGACGTCATGGTTATCTAAAACAGAAAATATGTAGTAAGTATCATTTTCAAAACATATTTAAATTATGGCCATTTAAATTAAATATGTCTCCCACTATTTCGATTCAAAACAAAATACCCTCCACGAATCAGAAAATCCCGTTGGAAGATTTTCTAGTGGGCTAAGATCCATATTTTGCCAAGCGTTAAGTCAGCTTTGGCTGATCACCTAATACTTGGTTATTTAGGTAGGAAACCTTTTCCAATTGTATCTTTATACAACTCTTAGTCATTGGGTTAAGTAACCATTACTAATTATTCATCTTATGAATATTTAGCCCAATGTTTACGCCTCTAAGTTATATTCAATCCAATTGAAAACTTAGTTAAGTTAAAGCCCAATAAAATAGTTTGGATATTACCATTATCCCATCGCGTCTTACTAATATAAATAATAGTGCCCTGCTTTGGCAGACCCACTATTTATTGACATTAGTGTTGACGAGTGTACTTATTGGAAGGCGTTTATAACTTAATATTATTTTGAGGGATTTTAATTTATTTTAAAATTACCGTCTTTGTTAAACGCTTTAACGTAATAAAATTATCCCCAAAACATGCAAACAAAATTGTGAGATGGTTATGGTCTTCCTAGAAGAAAAATAAATAAATAAATAAACCTAAAGGAACTATATGCCAAGGCTTCATGAAGTCCTACTTCTTGAACCCACCATCCTCTTGGAGTCACCACTCCTTGGTTCCTTTCAAAGACAAAAGCGCTTAGAGTCACCACTCTAGTTTTCTTCTAGATCTCTACTTTGTTGCCTCGATCAAGATTACAAGATTTTTAAAGAAACTCGCTTTACATACGAGTGAAGGGTTGAGAAAAGAAATACAACAGAATGAAGAGAGGCACAGCACGCAGGCTGTATTTAAATAAAATAACTAAGACCATAACCATTCACCATGCAACGTGTTAATTAATTAATTATAACCCATTTGAAATAATTTAAAAAAAATAAATTTTTTAAACGGGCCATTAAACACGTGGGTCGGTAATAAGGCGCTACGCAGAGAATGTACGGGGGTCCTTGTTGCGAACACTTCATAACGCAGCCGTCAAGGCACATGGAGGCAGCGCCGTCTAGGGTTTCAAAACCTAGAATTCAATTTGCGCTAATGCCAACATGCAATGCCTTTCCATGACAGCCGTCTAGGTTTCAACTCTTGAACCCTAGATTAAGGAACGGCCATGGTTTAACACTTAAACCTTATCACTTAACGCCCCATAACATGAACCATTCATGTTCGAAGATCAACTCAATTGATTCAAAGTTTGTACGATGACTATCATATGAGTAAAACACATATCAAATATAAAAATTGCATAAACTCATACATCATACAAATTTAAACGGCAACTACATACATACTAAAATTGAGAAACTCTATAACATGCATCATATACAATTTATAAAGAATAACTCAAAATTATATGTATCATGCCAAAACAGAGGTCATACCATATACATGATTAATCATTGTAATAATATGCATCATATGCGATAACTCAAAATAGCAACATAATCATGCATGTTCATTTTCGAATCCTAGTTTCACAAAACATTTTTGCAAAACAAAATTGCAAAGCTTTAAACAACGAAACGATTTCGCAAATCATATTTTCCAAAATCTCTTGCAAACGAAAACATATCATCATAAAATATAAACAAATGCCCAAAACACGGTTTTGCAACCTAGGCTCTGATACCACCGTTAGGAAATCCCTAAGCATGAGCAGCGGAAAAATAAAAGGGATTCCATAGTATTTGCAAGGTTCCGTGTTTCAAAGCACAAAAAAAAATTTCAAAATTCATTTTAGGTTACCTCTTGAAGAACTCCGAAGCAGTCGTAGCCTCGTCCTTTAGGAGTCCACACGAGCACTCCCACCAGAATCGCAACACTTGCCAACTGCTAGTTTGACGGCGTGTAGCTCTTGCAACTTTTGCGAATTTGTGTCTCACTTGAGTGAACGGCCTATGAGCATCTTATGCTCTATTTATAGGCTTAGGTTTGACCTAATTTGTTCTCTCTAAAAGTGGGCTCCTTACTCATTCCAAATGAGTTAGGCCCAATAACTTTATTTTAGTCTAACTAAAATAAGACAACATTTTCTGATGGGCTTACTCTATGTGTGTGACCCTATAGGTAAAATACCCGGTCATATTAATAATAAACTATTTTATTATTAATATAAAATAAGAGCGGCATCTAGCAATGCATCATTATGTCCGAATATTATCAACATAACCTATAAGTGATAATTATTTAATACGTTTATTCCTTTTGTCACGATATACTAATTGGGCCCAAGGCATGGTCGCGTCATCCTTGTACGACCCAATTTATTTTACTTGATACCGGAGTAGACTGGATCCGAATAAATATCTAATATTTATTCTTTCTAGCATGGCCATGCATTTTCTTAGTCTTACTCCATCAAGTGGCCTATGGATATCACTCCTGTCACATAGGAGAGACAAATCCCATCTACATCACTCACATCCCTCTGCATAATTTGTTCATTGCCTAATCACAACCTTTATAGTCCTCTTGTTACAGAAGACGTTTAATTGTATTAAAACAATAAACTCCTCATGTAGGAATCGTAGTGACTTCAGGTCGAAGGACTACATATACCATTATCACATTGAGAATCGTTTATGACAATCATGTAACGATCCATGCAACGTTCTCATGGTGGGTCTGTCCAGTACATCATTACTCTTAATGTGTACCCGTGTGAAGACTCGATATCATCTATATCTATGATCTGTGAGATCAGGTCATCAGTACACTCACACACTAGTCTCAGTGTATTTACATGTCCCCATGTAAATACTTGACTAGGGACATTTTAGGAATAATTTTTATATGACCTATTACTCCAAGGATAAATGTGTTTTAAAACAATTTTAAACTGAAATATTTATTCTATTGATAAGTAGAAAAATGATACAAATGAAAAAGCATAAAAGCTCATAGTGCATACACCAACAAAGTGAACCATTAAATATGCAAAACCCTTAGGTGAGGTGTCTTAAATGTCATATTTATGAGGGATGGTGATGGTATATGGAAATGGCAATTAAGGTAATGGTGGAAATTATAAGCATTTATGATGGTTGTTGGGTTTTTGATAAAACCCTAACCCTTAATTTTAGGGGAAATAATGGGTGGAATGAATATTTATTGGTGTTGGGGAATGTTATTAATGAAAAGAGATGGCTAATGAGGATGGTTGGTAAATTATTAATGATGGGTGATAACCCTTAATGATGGTATATGATTAATAATAGTGGTTGGAAGCCATTAATGAGAAAACCAACTAAGGATGTTGGGTGAGAAGTTGATATATGTGGGTAACTTAATTGTTGTATTGTTTCCCTTTTAAATATAATGAATTTTGGTTAAAGAGGAGGAATTCTCGAAACCTAAGAAAATAAGGAAATGAAACCCATTGCAAGTTACAATATGATAAGACTCATGTATATACATTAGTTGTATGTACGAATTGAAAGTGATGTTGAATGAGTTGTTGATGTTGTCCTATAATTATTTAATGTAGGGATCGATAACTCTAGTGAGGCGGGACCATCTAACCTGGAAGAGTACTTCTCTTGAGGTAGAAGAGGAGTTAATTTTCTAAATGCATGATTCAATTATGTTAATAATGTATATATCAAAATGCATATTGCATGTTTTTCCTTGTATGGATATACTACCTCTATGTGCGCTATCGATTGAGATTGATTCCATATTGATGGTTGAATTTGGATTGGCTTATTTAGTGTGGGAATGAATTTAGAGTATGATTGTTGACATGCTCTTTGATTCCAATGTGTAGATTGGTATTAATATAAATCCTTAGCTATTGCATTGTGAATCATGTGAATGATATGCCTTGGTTGGCTTTGTGATTGGTTGTACACCACTAACTACAACGTTAAGTGTGAATTATACCCTTAAGTTAGAGGGTGAGGAATTCTTATGAAGCTAAGGCTAGCATGTGCATTGTTGCATTCATGGCATGCATGACATAGCATTTAAATGTGGTTGTGATCACAAAATGTATTGAAATGATAAAGGTCTTGCAGGACTGTTAACCCCTGTGTTACTATTGGGTTATTAATTGGCAAGCGCATCAATCGATTATAGTTTTCAAATTTAGATATCGTTCCACTGGGATTGAAAGTCCAGTAACTCATAGTAATTTCTTATTTACTATGGTAAATTTATCAATGTTTATTAATAAAAAAATAATTTATAAACAGTTTATACAATATTCACAGGATTTGATGGTTGATTTGTTCATAAAGTAAAAAAATGGAAAATATAAAATCTAACTATAAAGTGAGATGTAATTCAGAATAATTCAGATACTTGAGGTAGAAACACAGATTAACAAACTATGTTGGAATTAGGATTGTCGCACCAAAATATAATGTAATAATTACAACATACATACTTAATCATCGAGTTCATGTTATTGCAACTTAAAATCATTATAACCGATTCCTCGTGATATAAATTCTAAGTATTCATCGTAAAGTCCGATTCCTCGTGAACTTTCTTAATAAAAACTTGCATTAAGTCCTGACCTTATGGCAACAATAATTACCAATTCTATCCCTAGTAATTGGCATATTAAGGGTATTTCAACTTTTACTTTCATTAAAATAGATTTTAATTCGGCATGAATAATCATTCTCCCGTTTGATATCCATACTAATAAAACAAGTTTTAATACACATGAAAATCATTCTTCCATTTGATGTTCACATTAGTAAAGAGTTAAAATACTAACATGTTCTTGAATCATAAATATGTTTAAGTCATAATCACAACATCATATAATAGATTGATTCACCAAATTCCAACATAAACAATTTAGTTATACATAATAAAAGGAAGAATAGTACTTACAGAGTTTGACATTATGATGATTTGAAAAACACTTCACAATACAAAAGCTCACACTATAACACTCTCAAATATCTAGAATCACTCCAACCTTATAAACTCAAAGAAGAACACTCAAACTAGAGTGAAAAGAGAGAAAGAAAGGATGAACTTCAGAATTGGATGCCTAGAAGTGTAGAGAATGACCCTAATTATAGGGCTGAGGAAGGGTCCTGACGCTACGCGCCAGCCTGACGTTACGCGTCAGGTCCCTGACTCAGCTTTCATTAATCAACTCGAAGTGGCCATGATTGTATAATTATTTTAATTAATCATGCCCAGACAGGTGTGCCTTGTCCCCCAATTCGGCTTGGACACTTGTGGTTAGTGGAGGGGTCATTGGCTGAGTGCTTGACCACCTGTCAGTGGTGTCCACGTAGCTCCTGACGCTACGCGTGGGTGTGACGCATAGCGTCAGCATCAGAAGTTCCCACGCTATGTGTGGTGTTGATGCTACGCGTCAGCTCTCCAGTTCTTCAATTTTTTTCTTTAAATTCTTCACATTTTCACTGCAAAACTAGAAAAAATTGATCAAGGGCAGATTATTTCCAACAACATCCATTTATTGAATTTAAAACCTAAATTTCTAACAAATTCACCAAATTCTGATTCTTTTTACAAAATTTTTATTAAAGATTTTATTGTAAATTTGAGGGCTAACAAATACCCCCAACTTGAGACATTGCTCGTCCTCGAGCAAGAGAGAAAATAAAAAAAAAATTTGAAATTTGAAATCAAATTTTTGATTTAGTCTGAGAATTTATCATAAAAAGAAATTTCACAATTTACCATTTTGAAATAATCAAAGATATTTTATGTAATAGAGGTTTAATGACAAAAAATCTTTACAATATTTTATTAACAAATCAAGCATAATTTCAGGCTTACCTCACAAGTGTTTATCTTTGTGCAAAAGGGTAGCCTGTCTCACTCAATCAATCATAAAATCAAACAAATTTAACATTGATTTTCATCTAGTCAATGGTTAATTATACAGGGATAATTCAAAATTCACAAGGTCTTTTCAAGGGTTGTAATGAGGTTTGGTTACAAGAAATTATGGTTTTTCTTGGAATTTAAAAACCTGAAATCATAAAAGAGCATTTTATAATTTTTAGGCTTTCTTTTGGCCCAAATCTCAATTCCCTTATTGATGAAAAATAAATACCCCCAACTTGATTCTTTTCATTATTTTTGATTTGCATGTATTCATTTTTTTACATGCACTATATTTTTTTTATTTTTCTTGAAAAGAATCAAGTTGTTTAATTTTCACTCTCCATTGTTGTAAGTACACTTGAAATATCTTTTATTTTGCTCAATTGCTCTTTTAATCAATCAAGTATAGGGAATGGTTAAAATTGATAAAGGTTAAAGGTACCAAAGAAATTATTTTTTTTCAGGCTCAAAATTGGCTTTCAAAGGATAAAATAATTTTACCATGGTAAGCTTTTTGGCCCAAGGTTTCTTTTACCAAAAATGTGCCTTGATAATTTTCTTGAATTCTCTGTACAACAACACAAATCACAGATTAAAGCAAAATCAATTTGAATGAAGCTATGTCGAAACCCTGAAGTATTTTAAAGATCTCTCAGCTCACCGGGTTATTAAAATTAGCTTGATAGTTAATAAAATTATTGTAATAAAATTTATCAAAATTCCTTAATTACAAAAAGAATCGATAATTAATTTAAAAATGGTTTTATTGTGTAAAAACCTTAAGTGTATAAATTTTCTTATTCTCAAAAACTTGATTTAAACGATGAAACTTATTTTTGATTTTTTGAAGACAATACGCAAAAATACCGTAAAAATTATGCAAAAATAACACACCATATAATAAAACAAAATATAATATAATCCAAAATCAATTATACCAATGTAAATACCAAACTAAATGTAAACTGAAATGTATGTAGAAGGTGCAGAAAAATAACACCATCAGTCCTTTATGTGATCCTCATCATCTCCCTCCTCGTCTGCATCATCCTCTGTCTCAGCATGTGCTCCAGACGGTCCACCAGCCTCCGGGTATGTAGGTGAATCACCAAGCCAAGCTACATGAGCTGCAAACTCAGCTGGTGTGACATAAGGTGCTCCCTCCACCTGAAGTCTGTACTGATAAAATGCATCATGAAGATGCATATAAGCTCTATGTGTGGTAGCCATCATCTGTATCATATGCTGATGCTCAAGAGTCATCCTAGCAAATCCATCAGTGATAACATCAGCAGATGGTGGCTGAACTGGTGGTCTCCTCCTCCTTTGTCTGGGCTGAGCCTCCTGCTCCAGTGGTGGAAGCTCGCACTGCTGGACGAAGTAATCTCTGTTTACTAGAACTTTGGGGACCCTCCCCGAAGAACTAGTAAACTCTGGTGATGGTACAACAACTCCTTGCCTCCTCAGTAAGGCAGATATGATAAGAGGAAATGGAATAGGACGGTTCACCTTATACCCAGGGGCATAAAAGTGAATCTGCTCAGAGATCAGCTCGGCAATATCAATGGTATGACCCTGAAGAATAGAGTAAAGGAAGCAATGATAAGTCTTGAAAAGACTTAATTATTCTGTTCAATTTTAGAATTAATTCATTGTGTAAGTGGTTAGTTTAGCCTTATTATTCAATTAATTGATAATAATTTATAAATTATGTAAATATTGCAAAAGTGTTTTATTTATAGAGGGGAATGGTTAAAAACATTAATAAATTAAGAGTTTATTACTATTTATAAATTTAATAAGTAGCCAGCATATAAATGCTAGGCAATTAGTGGATTTTTGGTGCAGGAACAGGACGTACTCGAGAGAAAAGGACAAAACCGAGTGAAGAATTACCAAAAGCCGAGTGAGAATTCGTAAATCCGACTGAAGGAAGTCCACAAGACCGACTGAATAAGACTTCAAAGGGTTGACCGAAAGGAATTAACAAAAGCTCGACTGAGTAAGATTGCAAAGACACTGACTCCAAAAGAGAACAAGGATTCAGAATATTATATGAAGAACCCGAGCGCTAACTTTAGAATACCGATTGAATAATTAATCCGCTCAAGCGAGAGTTAAATTCGTTCAAGCGAGGGCCAAGGATTCGCCCAAACTTCTCTGTCACGCTTGAGCGAGAAAGCCGTTTTGCAGTACATATTTTTAATTCGCCCAAGCGAAAGCAGAACTAGCTCAAGCGTAATTTCAAAGTACCATCCTCGCCCAAGCTTCGTCATAACGCTTAAGCGACAAAGCAACACTGCAGTGCAATTCCTGAGCTCGCCCAAGCGAGAGTTAATCCGCTCAAGCGAAAACCCAGCAAGCTGACGCGTAAAAGCAGTAACTTGAACCCTGTTTCTTCCCTCCAACAACACACACCTGGTGCAGTACTGTTTCCGCTTCCATTGCCTTCTTCTCTACTGCTGCAACCGTAGTAACTTAAGTAGTGAGCTGCTAATTAGCTGGTGCTGTGCTGTAAATTAGCTAAGGCTGAGCTGGATCCTGATAATAGCTGAGCTGTAGTTAGTTAGTTACTCCGTAAGCTATGTAACTAGTTAGTTTAGACGATAACTGAAGTTTTTCTAAGTTATCAGTTAAGTTGGTTAGTTAGGTAGAAACATATATATATAGGTTGTACATATTCTGTAGGGGACACATACACAAATACAAAATAACAGAACGGAGAACATTCATTACACACTTCGAACATCTCACTACACATTTTTCTCTCTCTAATCCTCTCCTCCATGACGTTCCATAATCCTTCGATGGAACCGAAGTCAATGGAGTTCTAAATCCCTAAGGTTGGGATTGTAAAGGTTAGGAATGGAGTCTTGAAGCTGTGAGCAAGTTGATCGACTTCTAGATCCTGAGGTGAACATGATGAGGAGTGGAGCAGAATCGCTGGATTGATAAATCCAGAACTGATGAAGAACTTCACCAGTGAGGAATCAAGGCTGAAGCTTAGGTAACTTCCAGCTTTCTAACTAGTTCAGGCCTAATCAATTTAGGTGGATAGTTAGAGTTCAACCTCCAATTTTGCATTAGATTCTTAGGTTAATCGAGCACTTAAGGAATTAAGGTTCATTGCTTAAGGATTAGTGTTTTTCACCTAAGGAATTAGGGAATAACCACAAGCGGATTGTCCTCTAGATTGTGAAGTTCGATTATACTTAATTGCATGTTTCTTGAGGAAATTGTGAGCCGAAGCAATCCTGACCTGCTTTCTTTTAATCACTTTTCACATTCATCTTAACTCTGTTTCTGAAAATACCAAAAACAACTAGAAAACATTAAAATCATAAAAACCGAATAAACTACCTGTATTTCGTGTTGGTTCAGCTTGTACTAGTCCTAGATTGAGGTACTTACCACAATCCCTATGGGACGATCAAATATTCTACAATTTTAACGACTGGTGCCCTTGCCATAAGTGTAAATCCGAGAGTCATATTTTGTTTTACTAAGATTTTCACCACCAAGTTAATGGCTCGGGATTTTAGCATCAAGCAACAATGATCAACTGGGATAGAAGAAAGGTGGGTGACAGGAGTGATATTATAAAGCATAAGATGAGACCACGCCTGAGCTATAGGGGTCAGCTGGGTCTTGAGGAGGTTTGATGGAGTCCTTCCAACCTTACTCAGGTTGAAGAAGATTCTATCCTTGCTCAAGAAATGAGCAACCTGATCTAGGAAGTATCCTAAATCACCATCCTCAGTCACAACCTTGTTTCTGTTTTCCTTTCAGAAACAAGTATCGCTCTCGGGAGTAGGCTCCCAAGGATTACCCGGTAGGGTACTAATGGTATCCCGGTTGTATGTGATGTACCGACCCCTAACCCAACTCGTCCTTTGATGGTCGATATTCAGAGAGTCCTGACGAGTCCTGTAGGCATTCGTATAAAAATCCATCACTAAGATAGGGTCCCCCTTAGTAAGTAAGGAAAACAGGGATCCCCATCTCCTCCTTTGGACCTCATCCTGCAACTAAGGATAGTCCCTAGCGTTCAAATCTAAGACTCTTTCCCAGATGAGTCTCTGTCCCTTAATTTGGTGGAACCGGGCCCATTTCGTATCAGTGTGAAATCTAGTGGGATCTCTAGGTCCCAGCTCCTCCTCCTGAAGATATAGATCCTTAGAGGTGGTATTTGTGTCTGTGGTCCTTCTTTGTCTCTTTGGACCAATGGTAGGAATTGATTTCTTTGGTGCCATCTGCAAAAAGGAAAATTAAAAATCAAACACACTATTTTTGATTTTCATATTTTAATAAAACATGCCAAACATAAAAAAAAATAACAATCATATTTTTATTTATTTTTTATTTTTTTATGCAAAATAAAAACTCATGCAAATTTCACACAACAAAGTATTTACAAAGCATAAAAACAACTTAAACATGCATATTTTTGAATTCACAAATCACACATATCTACACAATTTAACAATTTTATTTATTTTTATGCAAGAAAGTATAACAAACATACAAACTAAGAAATTTTATTAATTTAAAAGAAAACAAATAAAAAATAGGACAGATTCATTAAAACAAAAATTAATACCTACATTAAACAGGAATTAACACAGAAAAAGTAACAAAAATAAAAAACAGAGGCTGACGCTACGCGTGGGTGGGACGCTACGTGTCAGCCCTGTTTGTGACGTCTCGTATAATTTTCCGAATAAATTTTTCGCGTTTTTAAAAGATCATTTTAAAATTCATAAATTAAATTCAGAGTTCACGTAATAGTTGATAATTGCGGAATATTATCATACATACTAGTCGTGAATAATTAAATTCAAGAAAACATTTAAGTAGCAGAAACGATTTAGAAAATAACGATACATGATACGTTATACTTATTACAACCCATAAAATCAAAGTCCAAGTAATAATTTATATAGGCATCAATCATGGCATCACTCTTCATTCTGCGTGGCATTCACTGTAAAAATTAATGTAAGAGTGAGACAGAATATAGAATAAATATAAAATAAATAAAATTGCACAAACACAATCAACAAACCATAATGATATGACGAATATGCCAAACAAGTTCATTTATATTTAATAAGTCTTTAATTTAGTCCAATGATGTCATGCTGGATCCATTTGGTTTGGTGGGAATACTGCAGTAAAAAGTCTCATAGAGACTCCAGTAGGAATTAGCATAACCATGAATCCCTACACTTTCATGGCTCCTGCGAAATTAAGTGCACAAGTAGGAATTAGCATAACCATGAATCCCTACACTTTCATGGCTCCTGCACAAATAAGTATACCAGTAGGAATTTGCACAACCATGGATCCCTACACTTCCATGGTTCTTGTGAAAATAGGGCTTAAACTCATCATAGAGTAAGCCCCCATCAGGGTAGGCAATCATGGAACCCCTAAATTCCATGGTGCGTCCAAATGCTTATGATGCATGAATGCCTTTAATTCTCTTTATCATTTAACATACCATGATATTCACATTTCCAAAACCTCTTGGAAAATACAAGTCCTCAAGGGACACAATACACATAATAATTCACAAAATCATGGATTTACTGTTTCAACCACATATGTCAATAACCACAAGGCATTCATGTACATATAAATTAATTTTGTTATTCATAATTATTCACCACCACAATATACAAACTGTATGATACTCAACAGCATTCATAATAATTCATAATCACTCAAGAATTCAATAATAAATTATTACCCATAGAGAAAATATCATTTTCATTCATAATAGCCTTTATAAGTGAGTTTCAGCATTCCCAACAGCAACATACGTTAGTAAAACAGCCATAACATGGGCAAATCAAATCCTTTTTAGGTGATTCCACTTTCTGTAGTTCAATAACATAATTGTCTACAGCTTTCATGAAGAACACAATTTCAAATTCCAAACAAAAATATCACTTATCCACGAAATACCACACTGCCTCAAGGTGAGTTTTCAAAACGTACATATATTAGTAATTTGAATATTTCTGGAGCTACAAAAATGATTTTTAACCAGTTCTAAATTACTCTTAAGACAAATATCCACAACTTTCATGAAGATCATAAATTCAAATTCTAAGCAGAAATACCATTTATCCACAAAATACAACACTATCTCCAGGTGAGTTTTCAAAACATACATATATTAGTATTTTCAACGTTTCTGGAGTTACAAAAATAGTTTTGACATGAGACCAATCCTAAATTACTCATAACACAATTATTTACAACTTTTATGAAGATCATAAATTCAAATTCTAAGCAGAAATACCATTTATCCACAAAATACAACACTGCCTCCAGGTGAGTTTTCAAAACGTACATATATTAGTATTTTCAACATTTCTGGAGATCTAAAAATGATTTTAACATGAAACCAGTTTTAAATTACTCTTAACATAATTATCTACAACTTTCATGAAGACACCAACCATTAATTCACACCACAAAATTCCCAGTTTTGAAAATATGATTCGGATTTCATAGTTAACAGATTTTCATCATGAACATACTTCTTTATTTTGAGCATATCTAGAGTTACAAGCATCTTTTTATCTTGAAATCACTTTATATAGATCCCTAATATGAATATCTACAACTTTCATGAGGACAGCAAAGGCTGATTATGCATGTATAATTCCCAGAATGTCAAAATATGCACAGAACATAGCTTAAACATTTCACTCGGTCATGCTGTAGTATGTTGGCTATAACTTTTGCTATACATATTCAAATCAATTGAATCGGGTCTCAAAATTCACATAACAAAAAGATCTACAACTTTCATGCAAAAGTCAGAGTCAAATTCATACGTTTTCGGCTTCAAAATTAAGCAACAAGATACGAAATTAAAACTGGAATCCTAGAACAACATACAACTCTACCCATTTCCTAAATATTCACAACCCTGTCCCCTCTTACTTGGTTTGATGATCTTTGGCTGACTGAAAAGAAGTCCCCTTGCTGTCCTAGTTTCAGTTCGAAGAAGTTGAGAGAGGTAGCTTGTTTACTCTAAGAGTTTCTGACTTACAGGGTTAGTGTTAGTTTAATAAGGTAAAGGCAAGTGGGGGACAAGCTTTCCATGAGTGGGTTTCTAGTGGCTGTTAGTGGGAAATAATAGTGGTTTAGATAGAAAGTGAGCTCCTTAATGGTCCACTACTGGCCGTTCTACACACTAGGGTGAATAATTGAAGAAAAATATATTATAAAATGCACAAGGAGCCAAAATTGGAGTCAAACGTTATTCTGACAGTGAATACCGATTGGAATCCACTCGGTTAGCCTCTAAGCCGACTGGAATCCTACCCATGCTGACTGGAAATTGTCAGTAACGTGAAAGAAGGAAATCCGAGTCCTTCTCACTCAGTTTTCACTCGGCACGAGCCATTCTTCACTCAGTTTTTCACTCAGCAAAACCGAGTCAACTCTCAATCTATCTACTTGGCATCATCACTCAAGTCCGAGTCATCTCACACTCGGCTTCCCTCTTGGCATAAGAGTTTAAACCAATTCAATTAAGTCAATCAGAGCCGACTCATACCCACCTAATCAATCACTTGGCTATTTATCTTAAATCCGAGTCAATAGCCGATCGGTTCTTACTAGGAAATTCCTTACAACACCGACTCAATTCCTAAATAGTTCTCACTCGGTGAATTCCCTCAAAGCTGACTTATTTCACTCGGCTGTCCACTCGGTAAATCAATTAAAACCGATACCCAACTCTTTAAGTCTCTGCTCGGTAGAACTCTTCTAAAACCAACTCATGCACTCAAATTTGTCACTTAGTAAAATAATCTTTATTGATCATCATTCAATCACTCTTCTCTCGGCAAAAATAATCCAAACCGATTCCCTTTTTCACTCAGTCTTCAACACTGAGTTCCTCATTTGTAAACTCATCTTTGAATCGTGTCTTCACTCACACGGTTCCACTCGGTACCATCTCACTCAGAGTCACACTCGGATATCTTTCATTCGGCATTTCACCCTCAAAGTTGACCTCTTTTCTTCTTCACTCAGGAAGTTATTCCAGTGTACATCAATCATATACCGTGTGTCCCCAGTCAGAATCCTTCCACTCGAAAGTACATTTTCCTCTGTACTTCACTCGGAAATGAAGGCACTCAGTGAACTTTCAGTCAGAATCGCAACATCTGACTATGATTGACTCAGAAACAAGTCATTCAGAAGCATTTGACTCGGAAACGAGTCTTTGGAGAGTACTTGACACAGAAATGAGTCTTTCTGAGGTGTTTGACTCTGCAGTGAGTCACTCCAAGGTGAGTCACTCGGATTCTTTCACCCAGAAGTGGTTCTGTCAGTCCACTTCACATAAAAGTGTCTCTAGGGCAAGAATTCCACTCGGAATAAACCCTCTCGGCCATGTTCCACTCGGAAAACACAACCTTCACTAGGTATTTACGTATTTCACTCAGAATTTCTCTTAGTCACTCGGAATTTTCATTCTTCACTCGGAACAGAGTCCCTTTTTCACTCAGACAGTCCTTTCTAAGGCATATTTCACTCGAAAAATGGATCTTATCAACAAAGATCTATATAAATTCTATAATTAAACCCAAAAATGAAATTTTTGGAGTATTATAAACCATCCATAGAGTGTTTTATTCATTGATTAACACTAACAGATCTTCCATCCTTCAAAATTTACAAAATAGAGCTAAAAGCAGGATGTTACATTTCTCCCACCCTAATAAAAATTTCGTCCTCAAAATTTAACATAACGCACTTTTCAGTGAAACAATTCTGGATACTGTGTCCTCATAGCATCTTCACGCTCCCAAGTCAGAGTTACATCATTTCCTTGTTTCCATGCAACCTTCACCAATGGTACATTCTTGTTTCTCAGACGTTTAATTGACCTTTCTATGATCTGTGTGGGTTCTGTAAAGATGGTTAGATTTTCTCTAACTTCAACATCATCAGCAGCAATCACATGAGTGGGGTCTTGTACATACTTCCTCAGCTGTGATACATGAAACACATTATGCAAATTTGCCAGGTGAGGAGGAAGTGCAATCTGATACGCCACTGTACCAATCCTCTTTAGGATCTCATATGGTCCAATGAACCTTGGACTCAACTTCTTACTCTTCAATGCTCGGCCAATCCCCTTGTGAGGTGAAACCTTCAAAAATACATGCTCACCGACTTGGAATTCAAGTGATTTCCTCCTCTTATCGTAATAGTGCTTCTGTCTATCTTGGGATGCCTTCATCTTTTCTCTGATTATTTCTATTTGTTTAGTAGTCTGTTGCATAATTTCAGGTCCTAACGCCAAACTTTCACCAGTTTCTAACCAACAAAGGGGCATTCAACACTTTCTACCATACAATGCCTCAAATGGAGCCATACCAATACTGCTATGGTAACTATTGTTATACGTGAATTCAATCAGTGGAAGAAACTGCTCCCAACTACCACCATGTTCAAGTACACAAGATCGTAGTAAGTCTTCCAAACTTTGTATGGTACGCTCTGACTGTCCATCTGTTTGGGGATGATAAGCTGAACTTAATCGAAGTCTTGAACCCAACTCCTGATGCAAGCTTCCCCAGAATCGGGAAGTGAACCTCGGATCTCTATCTGACACAATACTAGATGGTACACCATGAAGTCTCACGATCTCTTTCACATATAATTGTGCCAACTTTTGTAGAGAATTCTTCATATTCATTGGAAGGAAGTGAGCTAACTTAGTCAATCTGTCTACAATAACCCAAATTGCATCGTTTCCTGAATGAGTCCTTAGTAATCCTGACACAAAGTCCATTGAAATGTCATCCCATTTCCAGACAGGAATCTCCAATGGTTGTAGTTCACCAGATGGCTTTTGATGTTCCACTTTGGCTTTTTGACACACCAGACATGAAGACACATATTCGGCTATTTCTTTCTTCATCCTTGGCCACCAAAAGCTTTTCTTCAGGTCTTGGTACATCTTAGTTGATCCAGGATGAATGCTCAACATACTTTTATGCGCTTCTTCTAGAATTGTCCTTCTCAGATCAACATCATCTGGTACACAAATTCTTCTTCTGATTCTCCAAATTCCATCTGATCCTTCTTGTAATCCCATATCCTTTCCATTCGCCTGCAACTCTCTCAACTCCTATAGTTGCAAGTCCTCTGTCTGCATTTCACCTATCAGCTTCAGAAAATCATTGGTTATTTTCAAAGTTCCCAAAGTCATACTTTTTGAAGATTTCAACTCCACACCCAAGTTCATATCTCTGAACTGTTCTATCATCTCCATCTCTTTTACCATCAAAGATGCCATATGAATGGACTTTCGGCTAAGTGCATCTGCCACCATATTTGCTTTTCCTGGATGGTACTTCAAATCAAAATCATAATCTTTAAGAAACTTCATCCATCTTCGTTGCCTCATGTTCAATTCCTTTTGATCGAACAAATACTTCAAGCTCTTGTGGTCACTGAACACTTCAAACTTGACTCCATACAAATGGTGTCTCCAGATTTTCAGAGCAAATACCACTGTTGCCAATCTAGATCATGCGTTGGATAGTTCATTTCATGTGGTCTCAACTGCCTAGAAGCATAGGCAACCACTCTTCATTGCTGCATCAAGACACAACCTAAGCCCATCTTAGAAGCATCACAATAAACCACAAAGTCTTCTTGTGGGTCAGGCAAGGTTAAGACTGGAGCAGATATAAGCTTCATTTTTAGTTCCTGGAAACTTCTCTCACATTCTGGCGTCCAATCAAAAGGTTGATTCTTTCGGGTTAGACGAGTCATTGGTAGGGCAATTTGAGAAAACCCCTCAATGAATCTCCGATAATAACCAGCTAATCCCAGGAAGCTTCGTATCTCAGTGACTGAAGTAAGTCTCTCCCAGTTTGTTACAGCTTCAATTTTAGAAGGGTCCACAGACACTCCTTCGCTTGAGATTACATGGCCTAGAAACTTTACCTCCTTCAACCAGAATTCACATTTAGACAACTTGGCATACAACTGCTTCTCTTTCAGAATCTGTAATACCACTCGAAGATGCTTTTCATGTTCCTCCCACGTCTTAGAATAAATTAGAATGTCATCAATGAAGATAATAACAAACTGATCTAAGTATGAATGGAACACTCGATTCATGTAATCCATGAATACAGTTGGTTACTCCGAAGGGCATCACAAGATACTCGTAATGGCCATAGCGTGTTCTAAAAGCTGTCTTTGGAATATCCTCAGACTTGACATGAATCTGATGATAACCCGATCGCAGATCAATCTTGGAAAATACTATAGCACCCCTCAATTGATCTATCAGATCATCAATTCTGGGCAAAGGATATTTATTCTTCACCGTCAATTTATTCAACTGACGATAATCTACACATAATCTCATGCTTCCGTCTTTCTTCTTGACAAGTAATACTGGCGCTCCCCATGGCGACACACTGGGCCTGATGAAATGCTTCTCTAATAACTCTTCAATTTGCTTCTTTAGTTCTGCCAGTTCAATAGGTGACATGCGATATGGAGCCTTAGATATTGGTTCTGCTCCTAGAATTAAATCAATTGAGAATTCTATCTCGTGTTCTGGAGGTAAACTTGAGACATCCTCGGGAAATACTTCAGGGAATTCAGAAACAACTGGCATCTCGATTGCTTTAGATTCACCATCTCCTTTGGAAAGAGTAAACAAGGCAAATAATTGAATTTCACCTTGTAAGGTAAAGACCTTGAGGTTGTCAGAAATAAGATTTTCTTCTGATGGAAATATCACGGTCTTATTATGACAATCCACCAAGACTCGATTCGCTGATAACCAGTTCATCCCTAGGATCACTTCCAGATCCTTCAAAGGTAAAGAAACAAGATTGACAAGAAAGTTTTTACCTTCTAGGAGCATAGAACAATCGTTACACACCTTAGTAGTCCTGAGTTGTGTACCGGTGGGAGTGGAAACAATCAGATCATATCTCATAGGATTCACAGGTAATTGAAGACGTCCAACACACTCATCAGAAATAAATGAATGTGTAGCACTAGAATCAAATAACACAGATAAGATTGTACCATTAATCTCACACTTACTTTGCACGAGGTCATCAGCTTGATCTGCCTCTGAACCGCTGATGGCAAAGACTCTTCCAGTTGTTGGTTGTAACCTTTGGTCTGTTGACTACCTGTTCTGTCTTGGAGGTTGATCAGCACGTGTATTTCCTCCACGACCTCCCTGATAGTTAGAGCCTCTTTGATTATTCATAGTTTTGCTGTCGTTTTGACGGTTCTGAGGGCAATTTGGACTGATGTGTCCTTTCTGATTACAACGATAGCAAGTGACATCTTCAAGACGTCTGTTGCAATCACGTATGTGATGGTTACCTCCGCACTTTAGACATCTCATATTGTTACGTCTTTCAGAAGATGATGATGATGATCCTCCCTTGAAACGAATTTGATAGAACGATCCTCTCCTTTTGAAATCAACTGACTGAGGTTTCAGTTGTCTATTGGCCTTTTCATGTGCCAGTCTGGCTTGGTGATTTTCTTCAAAAATTCGACATTTGTTGATCAGAATAGGAAAACTCCGAATTTCTTGGTACCCTATCGCCTCTTTGATTTCCAGATTCAGCCCATTCTCAAATTTAACACATTTTGATTCTTCGGCACCAGCCTGTTGAAAAAGAGGGTAAAAGAGAGATAGTTCTTCAAACTTTGCAGCATATTCTCCAACAGACATTGAGCCTTGTTTCAGCTCCATAAATTCCAGCTCTTTACGGCTTTTCACACTTGCTGGAAAATATTTCTCTAGGAAACAGTCTTTGAAGTTGACCCAGTTCAAGGGTCTGTCAGCCTCAATCATACGGATTCTAGCATGAATCCACCAGTTTTCTGCCTCTTCCACCAACATATAGGTGGCATACTCCACCTTTTCGCATTCTGTGCAGGGCAATGCTCGAAAGATGCGCTCCATTTCCTTGGCGCAGAGATACGCTCCTTCTGGATTATAACCCCCTTTGAATTGTGAAGGTTTTCTTTTCAGGAAGTGATCTAACCCATGGAGTCCTCCAGTGCTCCTTGGTTGGTTTTGTCGTTCTATGGCTTCAGCTAAGCGGTTGAAAGCTGCTGCCATATCGTTGTTGTTGTTGTTGTTGTTGTTTCTTGCCATCCTACATTCGTAGTTTGGTTTATACTAATTCTAAGGGAAAATATATTGTATTATAACACAACTATAAGTATTCTACAGCTTATCAGTTAAGCAATAAATTGTATAACACATTTATCATATTACCAACAGTAATCAAACAAATCATTTTGTAATTTATCAGTCAGGCACAAGTCATATAGCACATACGTAACATATTATCAAACAATTAATCAAACAATTCACATAGTATATCAAGAATCAATACATGTCATAGTAATTGGTCCTGAATTTTTGAAAATGCTCTGATACCACCAATGTGACGTCCCGTATAATTTTCCGAATAAATTTTTCGTGTTTTTAAAAGATCATTTTAAAATTCATAAATTAAATTCAGAGTTCATGTAATAGTTGATAATTGCAGAATATTATCATACATACTAGTCGTGAATAATTAAATTCAAGAAAACATTTAAGTAGCAGAAATGATTTAGAAAATAACGATACATGATACGTTATACTTATTACAACCCATAAAATCAAAGTCCAAGTAATAATTCATATAGGCATCAATCATGGCATCACTCTTCATTCTGCGTGGCATTCACTGTAAAAATTAATATAAGAGTGAGACAGAATATAGAATAAATATAAAATAAATAAAATTGCACAAACACAATCAACAAACCATAATGATATGATGAATATGCCAAACAAGTTCATTTATATTTAATAAGTCTTTAATTTAGTCCAATGATGTCATGCTGGATCCATTTGGTTTGGTGGGAATACTGCAGTAAAAAGTCTTATAGAGACTCCAGTAGGAATTAGCATAACCATGAATCCCTACACTTTCATGGCTCCTGTGAAATTAAGTGCACAAGTAGGAATTAGCATAACCATGAATCCCTACACTTTCATGGCTCCTGCACAAATAAGTATACCAGTAGGAATTTGCACAACCATGGATCCCTACACTTCCATGGTTCTTGTGAAAATATGGCTTAAACTCATCATAGAGTAACCCCCCACTAGGGTAGGCAATCATGGAACCCCTAAATTCCATGGTGCGTCCAAATGCTTATGATGCATGAATGCCTTTAATTCTCTTTATCATTTAACATACCATGATATTCACATTTCCAAAACCTCTTGGAAAATACAAGTCCTTAAGGGACACAATACACATAATAATTCACAAAATCATGGATTTACTGTTTCAACCACATATGTCAATAACCACAAGGCATTCATGTACATATAAATTAATTTCGTTATTCATAATTATTCACCACCACAATATACAAACTGTATGATACTCAACAGCATTCATAATAATTCATAATCACTCAAGAATTCAATAATAAATTATTACCCATAGAGAAAATATCATTTTCATTCATAATAGCCTTTATAAGTGAGTTTCAGCATTCCCAACAGCAACATACGTTAGTAAAACAGCCATAACATGGGCAAATCAAATCCTTTTTAGGTGATTCCACTTTCTGTAGTTCAATAACATAATTTGCTATAGCTTTGATGAAGAACACAATTTCAAATTCCAAACAGAAATATCACTTATCCATGAAATACCACACTGCCTCAAGGTGAGTTTTCAAAACGTACATATATTAGTAATTTTAACATTTCTGGAGCTACAAAAATGATTTTTATGTGAAACCAGTTCTAAATTACTGTTAACACAAATATCCACAACTTTCATGAAGATCATAAATTCAAATTCTAAGCAGAAATACCATTTATCCACAAAATACAACACTACCTCCAGGTGAGTTTTCAAAACATACATATATTAGTATTTTCAACGTTTCTGGAGTTACAAAAATAGTTTTGACATGAAACCAATCCTAAATTACTAATAACACAATTATCTACAACTTTCATGAAGATCATAAATTCAAATTCTAAGAAGAAATACCATTTATCCATAAAATACAACACTGCCTCCAGGTGAGTTTTCAAAACGTACATATATTAGTATTTTCAACATTTCTGGAGCTATAAAATGATTTTAACATGAAACTAGTTTTAAATTAATCTTAACATAATTATCTACAACTTTCATGAAGACACCAACCATTAATTCACACTACAAAATTCCCAGTTTTGAAAATACGATTCGGATTTCATAGTTAAGAGATTTTCATCATGAACATACTTCTGTATTTTGAGCATATCTAGAGTTACAAGCATCTTTTTAACTTGAAACCACTTTCTCTAGATCCCTAATATGAATATCTACAACTTTCATGAAGACATCAAAGGCTCATTATGCATGTATAATTCCCAGAATGTCAAAATATGCACAGAACCTAGCTTAAACATTTCACTCGGTCATGCTGTAGTATTTTGGCTATAACGTTTGCTATACATATTCAAATCAGTTAAATCAGGTTTCAAAATTCACATAACAAAAATATCTACAACTTTCATGAAGAAGTCAGAGTCAAATTCATATATTTTCAGCTTCAAAATTAAGCAACAAGATACGAAATTAAAACTGGAATCCTAGAACAGCATACAACTCTACCCATTTCATAAATATTCACAACCCTGTCCCCTCTTACTTGGTTTGATGATCTTTGGCTGACTGAAAAGAAGTCCCCTTGCTGTCCTAGTTTCAGTTCGAAGAAGTTGAGAGAGGTAGCTTGTTTACTCTAAGAGTTTCTGACTTACAGGGTTAGTGTTAGTTTAATAAGGTAAAGGCAAGTGGGGGACAAGCTTTCCATGAGTGGGTTTCTAGTGGCTGTTAGTGGGAAATAATAGTGGTTTAGATAGAAAGTGAGCTCCTTAATGGTCCACTACTGGCCGTTCTACACACTAGGGTGAATAATTGAAGAAAAATATATTATAAAATGCACAAGGAGCCAAAATTGGAGTCAAACGTTATTCTGACAGTGAATACCGACTGGAATCCACTCGGTTAGCCTCTAAGCCGACTGGAATCCTACCCAGGCTGACTGGAAATTGTCAGTAATGTGAAATAAGGAAATCTGAGTCCTTCTCACTCAGTTTTCACTCAGCACGAGCCATTCTTCACTCAGTTTTTCACTCAGCAAAACCGAGTCAACTCTCAATCTGTCTACTTGGCATCATCACTCAAGTCCGAGTCATCTCACACTCGGCTTCCCTCTTGGCATAAGAGTTTAAATCGATTTAATTAAGTCAGTCAGAGCTGACTCATACCCACCTAATCCATCACTTGGCTATTTATCTTAAATCTAAGTCAATAGCCGATCGGTTCTTACTGGGAAATTCCTTACAACACCGACTCAATTCCTAAATAGTTCTCACTCGGTGAATTCCCTCAAAGCTGACTTATTTCACTCGGCTGTCCACTCAGTAAATCAATTAAAACCAATACCCAACTCTTTAAGTCTCTGCTCGGTAGAACTCTTCTGAAACTGACTCATGCACTCAAATTTGTCACTCAGTAAAATAATCTTTATTAATCATCATTCAATCACTCTTCTCTCGGCAAAAATAATCCAAACCGATTCCCTTTTTCACTCAGTCTTCAACATTGAGTTCCTCATTTGTAAACTCATCTTTGAATCGTGTCTTCACTCACACGGTTCCACTCGGTACCATCTCACTCGGAGTCACACTCGGATATCTTTCATTCGGCATTTCACCCTCAAAGTTGACCTCTTTTCTTCTTCACTCAGGAAGTTATTCCAGTGTACATCAATCATATACCGTGTGTCCCCAGTCGGAATCCTTCCACTCGAAAGTACATTTTCCTCTGTACTTCACTCAGAAATGAAGGCACTCAGTGAACTTTTAGTCAGAATTGCAACATCTGACTATGATTGACTCGGAAACAAGTTATTCGGAAGCATTTGACTCGGAAACGAGTCTTTGGAGAGTACTTGACTCGGAAATGAGTCTTTCTGAGGTGTTTGACTCTGCAGTGAGTCACTCCAAGGTGAGTCACTCGGATTCTTTCACCCAAAAATGGTTCTGTCAGTCCACTTCACACAAAAGTGTCTCTAGGGCAAGAATTCCACTCGGAATAAACCCTCTCGACCGTGTTCCACTTGGAAAACACAACCTTCACTCGGTATTTACGTATTTCACTCGGAATTTCTCTTAGTCACTCAGAATTTTCATTCTTCACTCGGAAAAGAGTCCCTTTTTCACTCGGACAGTCCTTTCTAAGGTATATTTCACTCGAAAAATGGATCTTATCAACAAAGATCTATATAAATTCTATAATTAAACCCAAAAATGAAATTTTTGGAGTATTATAAACCATCCATAGAGTGTTTTATTCATTGATTAACACTAACATATCTTCCATCCTTCAAAATTTACAAAATAGAGCTAAAAGCAGGATGTTACACTGTTCCACCCACGCTACGCGTCGATGGGATGCTACGCGTTGGGTTACAGTTCATGCCTCACGCTACGCGTCAGTGGGACGCTACGTGTGAGGTGTGCAGTTTCAATCACAGAAACAGGGGTTGTGCAACCACAACTCCCCAAAACTGTTATTCAATCAAAGCAATTCCTAAATCTAATAGCAAACAAATCCCAATGGTTTTCTAATCCTAATCCTAACCACATGCATTCTAAAAATCAAAAATCAAAAGTAAACCAAAAGAGAAAAGAGAGAAGATACTTACTTCGAATCCTTGTGAAGTTGATGAAGGAATAAGGGAATACGGGTAATTGAGAGTGAGAATTAGGGTTCTGAGAGGCAAAGTGAGGCAGAGAGGGAAATTTAGATTTTTAAAACCTAAATTGGGCCTCTCTGGTTCAGTTTTAAAAACTGAACATGGGCTCTGACGCTACGCTTGAATGGGACGCTACGCGTCAGCTTGAAATTTTTACCTCCACGCTACACATCAATGGGATGCTACGTATGGGGTCCTCTATTTTTTAAAGTAAATATTTAAAAATAAAAAGAAAATAATGGGTTGCCTCCCATTGAGCGCTTGGTTTATAGTCTCTAGCTAGACATCCTGCACATCACAAATCAGCCAAATAACAAATGGTAGTGAGTCGGTTGATCTCACCACCCAGATATGGTTTTAATCTTTGCCCATTAACCATCCAACTTCTTTTGGAAGTTGGATCTTCAATTTCAACTGCTCCATAAGATTTAACTTCTTTGATTACAAAAGGGCCTGACCATTTAGATTTCAATTTACCAAGAAACAGTCTTAATCTTGAATTAAACAATAAAACTTGTTGACCTGGTATGAAGTGTCTATTTTTAATTTTCTTATCATGGTAAGCTTTCACCTTGTTCTTGTAACTTCTAGATGTCTCATAAGCATTGTTTCTCATTTCTTCCAACTCAAATAACTGTAACTTTCTTTTGTCAGCTGCTGCATTTGGATCAACATTAAGAAATTTTAAAGCCCAATATGCTTTATGTTCCATCTCTACTGGAAGATGACAAGCTTTTCCATAGACCATTTGGAAATGAGAAAGGCCAATTAGAGTCTTAAATGCAGTTCTGTATGCCCAGAGTGCATCATTAAGCTTTTGTGACCAGTCTTTCCTGGAGGAAGACACAATCTTTTCCAAAATCCTTTTCACTCCATGATTTGAAATCTCAGCCTGTCCATTGATTTGTGGATGATATGTTGTGGCCACTTTATGTCTCACTCCATAGTGTTGTAACACTTTCTAAAGAACTTTGTTACAAAAATGTGATCCTCGACCACTGATCAAAGTTCTTGGTGTTCCAAACCTGTAGAAAATACTTTTGTTCAAGAAATTCACTACATTTTTGGTGTCAGCATTAGGTGAAGCAATTACTTCTACCCATTTTGAAACATAATCAACTACCAAAAGAATGTATTGATTAAATTGAGAATAAGGAAAGGGTCCCATGAAATCAATACCCCAACAATCAAATACCTCAACCTCCTGAATGTTTGTGAGAGGCATTTCTTGTCTTTTGTTAACATTACCTGTTCTTTGGCAGTTATCACAAGCTTGCACAAATGAGTGAGAGTCTTTAAAAATGAAGGGCCAATACAAAACTAATTGAAGAATTTTCACAGCAGTTCTTTCTCCATTAAAATGTCCTCCATAAGGGGATTTATGACAATGCCACAACACATCTTTCTTTTCCCAATCAGGTACACAACGACGTAACAAATTATCCACACCAATTTTGAATAGATGAGGGTCATCCCAAACAAAGTATTTTGAATCTTTGAAAAAAAATTTTCTTTGCTGCCAAGTTAAATCATTTGGAAGAATTCCTGCTGCTTTAAAATTGGCCATATCAGTAAACCATGGCCATTTTGTTATTTCAAAAAGTTTTTCATCATGAAATTCTTCCAAGATGTCTTTTTCTTTGGTAGTGACCTCATCATTCATTAATCAAGATCATATTCTTAAAGGAGTAAAATCCATCGGATTAACCGAGGTTTAAAATCAATTTTGGTCAAAAGATACTTGATCGCAATATGATCAGTGAAAACAATTATTTTTGATCCAATCAAGTATGATCTAAATTTTTCTAAGGCATACACTATGGCTAATAATTCTTTTTTAGTAGTTGCGTAATTTATTTGATTTTCATTTAAAACTTTACTAGCATAGTGTATAACTCTAAAAACTTTTTCATATCTTTGACCTAAAACTACTCCTACAGCATAATCACTTGCATCACACATAAGTTCAAAGGGTAAGTTCCAATTAGGGGCAACAATTACTGGGGCAGAAACCAATTTTTCTTTCAAGGAATTAAAAGCTTTAAGACATGCTTCATCAAACTTGAATTCAACATCTTTATTTAGAAGATTTGTTAAAGGTTTAGCAATTTTTGAAAAATCTTGAATAAGTCTTCTATAGAATCCAACATGTCCTAAAAAACTTCTAATACCTTTTACATTCACAGGGGGTGGGAGTTTAGAGATTACCTCTATTTTGGCTTGATCTACTTCAATTCCTTTAGAGGAAATTTTATGACCAAGTACAATTCCTTCTTTCACCATAAAGTGACATTTCTCCCAATTGAGCACCAAATTTGTTTCAATACACCGCTTCAGTACGGTGTCCAGATTGGTTAGACATGTTTTAAATGAATTCCCAAAGACTGAGAAATTATCCATGAAAATCTAAATGCTCTTTTCAATTAGATCTGCAAAAATAGCAAACATGCATCTTTGAAAAGTAACAGGTGCATTACACAATCCAAATGGCATCTTCCTATATGTAAATATACCAAAGGGACATGTAAAAGCAGTCTTTTCCTAATCAAGAGGGTCAATAGCAATTTGATTATATCTAGAATATCCATCAAGAAAAACAATAGTAAGCTTGTCCAGACAATCTTTTAAGCATTTGATCCATAAAAGGAAGTGGAAAATGATCTTTTCTTGTTGCTTGATTTAGTTTTTTATAATCAATGCACATTTTCCAACTAGTGACAGTTTTTGTTGGGATTAATTCATTTTTATCATTAACAATTACTGTCATACTACCTTTTTTTGGAACAACTTGTACAGGACTTACCCATGCACTATCAGAAATGGGATAGATAATACCTGCTTTCAGCAATTTCAGAACCTCCTTCTTAGTTACCTCTTTCATGGTTGGATTGAGGCGTCTTTGGGGTTGAGCAATAGGTTTAAAATTATCTTCCAGTAAAATCTTATGCATGCAATATGATGGGCTTATTCCTTTTAGATCTTCAAGTGTCCATCCAATTGATTCTTGATTCCTTTTCAAGATTTCAACCAGTTTTTCTTCTTATGTTTCACTTAACAAATTACTAATAATCACTGGTTTTAAATTACCTTCTTTCAAAAAGATATACTTTAAGTTGGAAGGTAGCACTTTCAATTCAGGCCTCTTGATTTCTTCAACAGGTACTTTTTGAATTTCTTTAATTTCTCCTAATTTAGGAAAAATTTCTTTCCCTTGATCAAGATCTTCAAGATATTTGTCTACCCGTTTTTCTTCTTTTTCACTCAAGAATTCCACAGAGTTAGTTAATAACTTATTTAAAGGATCAGAATTCAACATACCTATGGATATGGAGAAGTAGACTTTGTCAAGAACATCCACCTTAAAACAATCTTGTTTTGGATTGGGATGTTTCATGGCTTTGAAAACATCAGAGTTTACTTCTTCATCGTGAACTCTTATTGCCAACTTTCCATTATCTAGATCAATAAGCACTCTAGCAGTCTTCATGAATGGTCTTTCCAGGATTAGGGGAACTTCAACATCTTCTTCCATGTCTAAAACCACAAAGTCAACAGGGAAGTAGAACTTGTCAACTTTCACAAGTACATCTTCCACAATACCATAGGGTCTTTTGATTGATATATCAGCCAATTCAGAGTCATCTTTGTTCTTTGAGGATCAAGGTCCCCAATTCGCTTTATCATACTTAGAGGCATTAAATTAATGCTAGCCCCTAAGTCTAACAAGGTAATGTAGGAACTTCTTCTAGTCTCTTGAAGAAGGGTGGATCTAGGGAACTCTTCCACTTCTTTCCACTTCAAACCTTGAGCTATCTCCTTGATGATGAGAAAACTGAAGAAAGCTTGAAAGGAAAAGACTCACTATTTCAGCAATTAGAAAAGGAAAAGAGAAAGAAGAAGGTGGAAATGGATGGAAGGAAGGAGAAGGATGAAGGGTGGAATTGTGGAAAGGAAGAGGAAGCTACTCCAAGAGGAGATAATTCCCTTAGAACTCGCCACCAAGAGGGAGGAATTCCCCTTGGATGAGAGCTTGCTAGAGCTCACTCTAACCTAGAAAGAAATGAGAGCTTCTCTCACTAAAAACTCACTCAAAAGTGTGTAATTTCTTAAATGGCATTCAAGTGTGTCAATTTACAAAAGGAGAGCACCTTATATAGTGCTTCAAAGAATTCAGCCATGTGGTTCCCTTATGGGCCTCTCTAAGATGCCTAGGCCCAATAATGCAAATGGATAAGAGTATGGCCTATACATGGCCCAAAGTGAGTGTACATGGCCCAAAAGTGGCCCAAATGACCTTGCAAGGCCCAAATGAAACCTATAAGCCTAGAGAATCTAACTAAGGAGTATAGTACAAGTAGAATATGAATATATCCTCAAGAAGTCTTCATTGGGCTTGGGCCCACTCAAGGAGAGGAAAGGAGCTAAGGCCCGATGGATGCTTTTTTTGGCCCTTTTGGTCTTGGCCCTTGTGAGAGGACCTTTGTATACTTCAAGTCTTTTTTCTAAGATGGTGTGAGGGTCCTCCCTTAGTGTGTCCTCATTATGCTCCCCCTCTTTGAAAGGATTTGTCCTCAAATCTAAGGCATCATCCTTTTCATCTAAGTCAAAGGGAGATAAATAAAAAATGTTGAAGGAAGCACTCACTCCATAATCTCCTAGAAAATCAAGGATATAAGCATTATTATTCATTTTCTTAATGATTTGGAAAGGCCCATCACCCCTAGGATCAAGTTTAGAATTGTGTAAGTTTGGAAATCTCTCCTTTCGAAGGTGTAACAAAACCCAATCTCCAACCTCAAAGGTGATATCCTTTCTCTTCTTGTTGGCACAATGAGCATAGTGTTCATTCTTAGATTGAATTTGGTCTTCAACCTTCTCATGAAAAGCTTTGATAAATTTGGCCTTTGCCTCTCCATCCATATGAAGGGTGGAATCAGACACCTCAATAGGCAAAAGGTCCAAAGGAGTGAGAGGGTTAAAACCATAAACAACTTCAAATGGACTATGCTTGGTTGTGGAGTGTTGTACCCGATTATATGCAAACTTAATGTGGGGCAAACACTCATCCCAAGATTTAATATTTTTAAGCACTAAGACCCTAAGAAGTTGAGAGAGGGTCCTATTTACTACCTCTGTTTTTCCATCCATTTGAGGATGATAAGTAGTGGAAAAGAGAAGCTTCATTCCTAACCTTGACCGAAGAGTTTTCCAAAAATGGCTTAGGAATTTTGTGTCCCTAGCAGAAATTGTGGTTTTAGGAACACCATGAAGTCATACAATCTCTTTGAAAAAGAGTTTAGCAATATGACTAGCATCATCTACCTTATGACAAGGGATGAAGTGAGCCATCTTACTAAACCTATCTACAACCACAAAGATAGAATCCAGTCCCCTTTGGGTCTTAGGCAAACCCAACACAAAATCCATAGATATATCAATCCAAGGTGTAGTAGGTGTTGGTAAAGGAGTATATAAACCACTAGACGAAAGTTTTGATTTTGCTTTTCTATACACTATACACCTAGAACAATGTTTTTGGACATCTTTTTTCATTTTTGGCCAATAGAAGTGTTCATGTAATATGGATAATGTTTTATCTCTTCCAAAATGGCCCATTAAGCCTCCCTCATGACTTTTTCTAAGTAAAAGATCTCTTAAAGAACTTCTAGGAATGCAAAGTCTATTGGCTTTGAAAAGATAGCCATCTAAAATATAGAATCCTTTATGAGATGAAGATGTGGAAGATGAGTTGAAGATGTTAGAAAAATCAAGGTCATTTGGATACAAAGACCTAATCTCATCAAGCCCAATAACCTTGGCTCCTAGGGAGGTAAGTAAAGGGTGCCTCCTAGATAAAGCATCAGCCACAGTATTGCATTTTCCATTTTTATACTTGATGACATAGGGAAATTGTTCCAAATACTCAACCCACTTAGCATGCCTCTTATTTAGCTTATGTTGCCCTTTAATGAATTTGAGGGATTGATGATCACTATGTATGACAAACTCTTTGGGAATCAAGTAGTGTTCCCAAGTTTGTAGGGCTCTAATTAAGGCATAAAACTCTATCATATGTGGGATAATTGATGGCTGCCCCATTAAGCTTTTCACTGAAGAAAACAATGGGGTGACCTTCTTGTAAAAGCATAGCTCCTATACCCACATTAGATGCATCACACTCAAGCTCAAATGTTTTAGAAAAATTTGGAAGTGATAAAATTGGAGCATGAATAAGGTGATCTTTGAGATCTAGAAAAGATTTTTCTTGCCTTGGCCCCTAAATAAAAGGAACATTCTTTTTCACCAATTCATTCAAAGAGGAGGCTAAGGTAGAAAAATCTTTCACAAATCTCTGATAAAAACTTGCAAGACCATGGAAACTTCTTATGTTACTCACATTGTTGGATGTGGGCCAATCTTGGATGACCTTAACCTTTGAGTGATCTATCTCTACACCTTTTGAACTAACTACAAATCCAAGAAAGACAATGCTATCCATGCCAAAACAACATTTTTTGAGGTTTTCATAAAGATTGTTTGTTCTTAGGGAAAGCATAACTTGTCTAAGGTGATTTAGATGAGAGGTCATGGTCTTTGAGTAGATTAAAATGTCATCAAAATAGACCACAACAAAATGCCCAATGAATTCCCTTAAAACATGATTCATGAGTCTCATGAATGTGCTTGGTGCATTAGTCAAACCAAAAGGCATAACTAACCATTTATAAAGTCCAAGTTTGGTTTTAAAAGCGGCTTTCCATTCATCTCCTTCTTTGATTCTTATTTGGTGATAGCCACTTTTAAGATCAATCTTAGAAAATATTGTAGAACCACTAAGCTCATCAAGCATATCATTAAGTGTAGGTATATGATGCCTATACTTGATGGTGATGTTATTGATAGCCCTACAATCGGTGCACATTCTCCATGAACCATCCTTTTTGGGAACAAGTAAAATAGGTAAAGCACATAGGCTTAAGCTCTCTCTAATCCAACCCTTAGAAAGTAGTTCATTCACTTGATTTTCAATTTCAAGGCTTTCCTTAGGATTATATCTATATGCAAGCCTATTAGGTAAACTAGCACCAGGAATTAAATCTATTTGATGTTCAATGCCCCTAATAGGAGGTAAGCCTTTTGGGATGTCTTTTGGAAAGAGGTCTTTGAATTCATTTAAAATATTTTGAATCCCTTTGGGCAAAGGAGGAGGAAGATTGCCCATTGAGCACAAGGAAGTGCTAGGGATGTCTTTTGCATACATGATCAAGCATGGTTTATGTGAAATCATAGCATGTTTCACATCATATTTGGTGGCCAAAAGTTTGGCACTAGAGTCATTATAGACAACAACTCCTTTTCCTTTATCTTCTTTTTTAATTTTCTTAGTTTTTCCTAGATGATTTGAAGAAGATCCTAACTCTCTATCTCTTTTAAGCTTCATTTGTAATTGATCTTTAGCTATTTCTTGTGGAGTTAGGGGATGTAAAACTATCTTCTTAGCATCTAGTTTGAAAGTGAGGGTGTTAGTGAACCCCTCATGGATGACCTTCCTATCAAATTGCCAAGGTCTTCCTAGCAAGATATGAGTTACCTCCATAGGTACAACATCACAATTAACTTGATCTTTATATGTGCCTATGGTGAAATTTATTAAGACTTGCTTATTAACTAACATCTCTCCCTTTTCATTAAGCCATTGTAACTTATAAGGTCTAGGGTGATCTATTAGTTCTAAGCCCATTTTATGCACTAGTCTTTGACTTACAACAATAGCACAACTCCCACTATCCACAATGAGAGAACATAATTTGTCATTTATGTAATATCTTGTATAAAAGATGTTCTCTCTTTGTGTAGTATCATCTAGCTTAGCATGACTACCAAGTAATCTTCTAATCATGTAAAGCTCACCATCATCCCCTAAAATATGCTCACTGTCATATGAATCACTACTTGAGTCATCACTTGAACAGTGAGAATTAGAATTAGACTCTGATTGACTTGAGTAGGTTCCATTATTTTTCAAAACCATAGTTCTTTTTGTTGGACAGTCAGAAGCAATGTGACCTCTACCAAGGCATTTTAAACATTTAATGGTAGATGATCTAGAGGATTGTGGTTTAGATGTGGATTCATGCTTGTCTCTTTGATTCCTAAAGACTTTTCCATTTTTATGCAACTCACTTTAAGGTTTGGAAGATGAAGTGCCCACTTCCCTCTCCCTAGGGTTTCTATCAATCTTACCCTTATTATCTTGTCCTACCTACTTAGGTTTATAGGCTCTACTTTCCCCACTATAGGCTTCTCTCTCTTTGTATTGCCTCTCTACCTTAGCACATTGGTGAAGGAGTTCTTCAATGTCTACATGTTGAAGGAGTTCTACTCTATTCTTAGTGTTCCTATTAAGGCCATGCAAAAACCTATGCATTAGGGTTTCCTCATCTTCTTCTAGGTTTGCCCTAATCATAGCTATCTCTAAAGATTTATAGTAGTCTTCTACACTTTTTGACCCTTAGGTGAGTCTATTTAGCTTTGCTAATAGCTCCCATCTATAGTAGCTAGGAACATAACGTTTTCTTAAAAGAGCTTTTAAATCCAACCAATCATCTATTGGTGGAAAATTATCTTTCTTTCTCTCCTTACACACTTGAGACCACCATACTAAGGCATAGTTTTGGAATGAGAGGGTGGCTATCCTAACCTTCTTTTCATATTTTATTTGATGTGAGTTAAAGATTTGTTCTACTCTCATTTCCTATTCTAGATAAGCCTCTATGTCACTCTTGCCATGAAATGGGGGTATTTCTAATTTGACTTCTCTTAAGCCTATATCTTCTCTATTATGCTCATGGTGCCTTCTTTGCCTAGGCTCGTCTTCACTATCACTATTATTATGCCCATGATTTCTTTGAGTTCTATGTCTAGTTTTAGGGTTTTCATTATGCTCAAGATTTGTTAACCTAGCATTGATGTTATTCAAGCTATCCATTATTTTATGAAGCATAGTTTTATTCTCCCTATCACTAGAAGACATCTTTTAATGTTGTCAAAGAAATTCAAGACACAAACAAAGGATGTGTAGACAAGCTAGTCGAGGATGATGAATGCAAAAGAATTGAAAGAAAACACACAACAATCCTAAAATATGAATAGTAGGTTTCTATCCTAAGGGAATAACAAGATCCTAGGTTGTCTTTTAATATGTTAATCCTATGTTGCTTATGAAAGTCCTAGGTTGACTTTAACCTAAGTTGATTATGATTGTCCTAGGTTGTTTCTAACAAGTAACTAACCTTAGACAAGCTAACCAATTCGGTTTACCAAGTAGTTAACCTAACAAAATTAGTTCAACTAACTAACCAACACCTAACAAACCCTAACTAGAAGTAGTTATTTAGTTATGGAAGTTGTAACAAAGTCTAACAACCCTAACTAATTAACTAATTCGGTTATGATCTAGTTAAGACCTAAAACTAATTTTGATTATGATTAGTTGAAATAACTAGAATTAGTTCCAACCACCAACTAACTAACCTAATTAGTTAAGACAAGCAACTACTAACAACTATTAGTTATAACCAACAACTAACTAACTAACAAAATAACAACCAAATGCAAATGCTCTAGCCTAGCTAAAATTGCCAAGAGTAAATGAAAGTTAATAGTGTCCAAAGTCCAATGTCCAAAAGGTTTGTCCAAAATACAAGACAAAAACCTAATACACCAAGCCTAAGAATTTGAAAATTTGCCTAAATTCTACTAGTTACAAGGCTTTGCTTCCTTTACACATTTCTTCAAGCTCTTCCTTGATGTGCAAGCTCCACCTTACCTAGCAAAACAAGACAAACCAAAACACTCCAAACGAAATTGTTAATGAATTCAAGCAAAAAAAAAAAGATGAAACCTCACAAGTGTATCTCTCAAGAAGCTCCTCACAACTCTTACCCTTTCTTTTGGTGTCAAGTTCACCCAAGCAATTTACACTCTCACCTTAAGTGTTCCAATATGCTACCCTCAAGGTTTTGAGAAGGGAATTATCAAGAGTTTGAAGAAAAGACAACTTCAAAGACAAAACTTGAGAAGGAAAAATAACAAACTAAAAATGCTTAAGAAGAAAAGGATACTCAAAGTGGAAAATGTTTTTGGATTTTTAAATGACAAGACACTAAATCAATAAATGTTCAAAGAATAAAGGCTACACTAGGATAAGAATTTCGAAAATTGAAGACACAACTAGACAAACAATAAACCAAATACAACAATAAAAGGAAGGGACAATCTAAACCTAGAGACTCTAAAGTTGCAATCACTATGAAGCAAGTAAGGTTCAAATGAAACTATTTTGAGACTTAGGCAAACAATTCATTTCAATTATAAAGGAATTTTGAAAATGTTATTAAACTTGGTGGCTTACTTCACACTTTTTTTTCTCAAAGAGGCTTCTTCTTCTTTTTCACACCCTTTTCAATTTTTAGTAGTATAGGGCTTTTGTTTTTCTTTTCTCTTTGTAGATTTTATTTTCTTTTTAATGCCTCCTGTAATTTTGTTTTTCAAGTCACAATACCACTCAAAATGAAACCCTAAAACCGAAATGAACAATGCCAAAACAAGTTCAAGTGTCTTTTCTTGCTTAAAGGAAAATATTTGCAACCTTCTTCCAAAAGGAGTGGAAGGACTTTGTTCAATTATTTTTGACAAAATTTTTCTTCAATGCAACAAAATGAAAACTGAGTATGAAATGTATTCCTAATGTGCATTCACAAACAAAATTAACCTAGAAAGAAACTAAAAATGGAAATTAACAATCCTAATAATAAGATGACTTTTGGAGTGTCTTAAAGTGAGACCTCCTAACAAGATTAAAATGGAACCTTGGGAGTTTAGTCAAGATGCTTGAACTAACTCCTAGAACACATGGTTATGCACTTGCTAAAAAGGAGAAACAATACAAAACCTAGAACACTAGACAAGGTTCCACAAGGCACACAACAACTACTCCTATTTAGCTCTAACTACTAACTAACAATTTAACAACTTCTAACAACTAATCAACAAACTATAACCGAAATACCTAAGTGCCAAATCTGAATTTTCATAACACAAACAACAACAAACCGAAACTCAACAATCAATATGCAAGAAATTGAAGAAATGACACAACTACCACAAAAGCTCAAAAGAACATTAACTTTTTATGACTTTTCTACTATAACATGGCAACAATAAGGCAAGAATATGATATGAACAACAAATTCCAGCCAGCAAAACAAGCTTAAAACCGAAACTAAAAGAGGAAGAAGAGTAGGAAAAGAACCTCCCAAGCTCTAAGATACCAAATGATGTAGGCATTTCTTCTAGTCTTTTGAAGAAGGGTGGATCTAGGGAACTCTTCCTCTTCTTTCCTCTTCAAACCTTAAGCTATCTCCTTGATGATGAGAAAACCGAAGAAAGTTTGAAAGGAAAAGACTCACTATTTCAGAAATTAGAAAAGGAAAAGAGAAAGAAGAAGGTGGAAATAGATGGAAGGAAGGAGAAGGATGAAGGGTGGAATTATGGAAAGGAAGGGAAAGCCAGTCTAAGAGGAGATAATTGCCTTAGAACTCGCCACCAAGAGGGAGGAATTCCCCTTGGATAAGAGCTTGCTAGAGCTCACTCTAACCTAGAAAGAAGGGAGAACTTCTTTCACTAAAAACTCACTCAAAAGTGTGTAATTTCTCAAATGGCATTCAAGTGTGTCAATTTACAAAAGGAGAGCACCTTATATAGTGCTTCAAAGAATTCGGCCATGTGGTTCCCTTATGGGCCTCTCTAAGATGCCTAGGCCTAATAATGCAAATGGACAAGAGTATGGCCTATACATGGCCCAAAGTGAGTGTACATGGCCCAAAAGTGGCCCAAATGACCTTACAAGGCCCAAATGAAACCTATAAGCCTAGAGAATCTAACTAAGGAGTATAGTACAAGTAGAATATGAATTGATCCTCAAGAAGTCTTCATTGGGCTTGGGCCCACTCAAGGAGAGGAAAGAAGATAAGACCCGATGGATGCTTTCTTTTTCGCTTTTGGTCTTGGCCCTTGTGAGAGGACCTTTGTATGCTTCAAGTCTTTTTTCTAAGATGGTGTGAAGGTCGTCCCTTAGTGTGTCCTCATTACAAGGCTTTTCCAATATTCATCCCTCCAATGGAGACAGGAATGGTGAAACTTGCAGGGTCTTTCGACTTTTCTGGCATGTTATGTTGCAAAATAGCACTGCAACCTGCTTCAAGTTCAACAATTTCTTCATCATACCTCCTCTTTTTGGTAAGCAATTCTTTCATAAACTTTATATATGTTGGTATCTGTTCCAATGCCTCAAAAAATGGAATATTTATGTGTAATTGCTTAAAGATTTCAAGGAATCTCTTGTATTCCTTTTCCTTATCCTTCTTTGATGGTGCATGTGGATAAGGTAAATCTTTAACTGGAGGTGTCTGACCCAAATACTGATTTTTTATTTTTTTTATTTTTTGATTTTTTGATTTTTCTTTTTTATCATTTTTTTCTTCATCTTTTTTCTCCTCTTCTTCTTTCTTTTCTTCTTTTTCTTCTTTCTCTTCTTCTTTCTCTTTCTATAATCTTTCTCTTTTTCTTTACAATCATTTCCTACAACTTTACCACTTCTTGTAAAAATAGCATTACATTGTTCTCTTGGATTTTGAGTGTTTGTAGAAAAACCAGAGCTTTTCATGTCAACTACTTCTTTTGCTAACTATCCCAATTACATATCCGATGTTTTACGTGTGGCTTCATTTGTTTGCATGTATTGTAGCAACTGTTGGATAGACTCTTCTATCCTAGTTAGCCTTGCTGTTTGATTAGATTGTGGTTGTTGTTTGAATTGATTGTTAGGAGGTCGGTTAAAAGGTCCAACATCTTGTTTCCAGCCAATATTCTGATTCTGCCAACCCTGCGGGTAATTGTTAGGAAAAGAATTACCAAGATTGAAAGGAAAATTACCTAAGGGTATTCTTTGATGGTTCAGAAAATTGGCTTGCTCTTGCTCATTTCTATCAGGGGCACAGTAACCACATGGTTGTTCTCCCATGCAATGCATACATTGTTTCAATTGAGCAGGAGGTGGTGATGACATTTGAGCAATTTGAAGTTTCTTCAATTGTTTGCTCATAGCCTTAATTTATTGAGTCGGCAACTTTTACTGAGCCAATACTGCATCATTCACCCCCAATTCGAGCATACCTGGCTTCCTTTGTACATTACCTCTTTCATGTTTTGCTTGTCAGTCACTGATGGACATTGATTCAAATATTTCTATTGCTTCTTCCACAGTTTTGTTCATTAAAGAACCACCTGCACAAGCATCTAACATCATCTTAAACTGAGGTAACAAACCATGGTAAACGATCCTTACCTTTTCGGCATCATTTAAGTTGTGGTTTGGATATTTCCTCAAGAGTGCCTTGAATCATTCCCATGTTTCTCCTAATGATTCATCATTATTTTGTGAAAAATAATGTATGGCAGTCATGGCTTCAAAATATTTTGAAGGAGAATAAAATCTTTCCAAAAATTTTCTCTCAATATCGGACCAGTTTGCAAAACTACCGAGTGGACAAGATTTACACCATTCTTTAGCTTGCCCAATCAAAGAAAAAGGAAATAATCTCATATAAACTAATTCTTCTTGATTAGGTTCAAAACCAATTGTGCCGTATAACTCATAAAAAACAGTTAAGTGTTCATAAGGTTCCTCATTATTTAGACCAGCAAATTGATTATTTTGAATAATGTTTAAAGTAGCTGGTTTGATTTCTACAGCAGCAATAGGTCCTTGATACATCCCCGAAATACGAGGTGGTCCATTAATAGCAGCAAACTGTCCTAATGTTCTTCTTTCAACAGCCATATTAGAATTTTCAAAATTTTCAGACTTTTCAAAAGAAGATAAAGTTGAAGAAGAAGAAGTTTTTGTTTTTTTAGATTTTAATGCTTTAAGTTTCTTTACAAACTTCTCGATCTCAGGATCAAAGATCACTTTTCCTACAGAAGATCGAGTTTGCATAAACACACTAACTAAAGAAAGGTTAGTAAAACAATGTTAAAACGAATGAATGAATGAATAAAATAAAACAAATTTCACTAAAAAATATTTTTACCACGGTAATTAAAAATTTACTGTTTTACTGAATCAATTCAATCCCCGGCAGCGGCGCCAGAAAACTTGTTAACCCCTATGTTACTGTTGGGTTATTAATTAGCAAGCGCACCAATCCATTGTAGTTTTCAAATTTAGATATCGTTCCACTAGGATTGAAAGTCCAGTAACTCACAGTAATTTCTTATTTACTATGGTAAATTTATCAATGTTTATTAACAAAAGAATAATTTATAAACAATTTATACAATATTCATAGGATTTGATGGTTGATTTGTTCATAAAGTAAAAAGATGGAAAATATAAAATCTAACTATAAAGTGAGATGTAATTCAGAATAATTTAGATACTTGAGGTAGAAACACAGATTAACAAACTATGTTGGAATTAGGATTCTCGCACCAAAGTATAATGCAATAATTATAACATACATACTAAATCATCAAGTTCATGTTATTGCAACTTAAAATCATTATAACCGATTTCTCGTGATATAAATTCTAAGCATTCATCGTAAAGTCCGATTCCTCGTGAACTTTCTCAATAAAAACTTACATTAAGTCTTGACCTTATGGCAACAATAATTACCAATTCTATCCCTAGTAATTGGCATATTAAGGGTATTTCAACTTTTACTTTCATTAAAACAGATTTTAATTAGGCATGAATAATCATTCTCCCGTTTAATATCTATACTAATAAAACAAGTTTTAATACACATGAAAATCATTCTTTCGTTTGATGTTCATATTAATAAAGAGTTAAAATACTAACATGTTCTTGAATTATAAATATGTATAAGTCATAATCACAACATCATATAATAGATTGATTCACTAAATTCAAACATAAACAATTTAGTTACACATAATAAAAGGAAGAACAATACTTACAGAGTTAACATTACGATGATTTGGAAAACACTTCATAATACAAAAGCTCACACTATAACACTCTCAAATATCTAGAAATCACTCCAACCTTTTAAACTCAAAGAAGAATACTCAAACTTGAGTGAAAAGAGAGAAAGAAAGGATGAACTTCAGAATTGGATGCCTAGAAGTGTAGATAATGGCCCTATTTATAGGGCTGAGGAAGCATCCTGACGCTACGCGCCAGCCTGACGCTACGTGTCAGGTCCCTGACTCAGCTTCCATTAATCAACTCGATGTGTCCATGATTGTATAATTATTTTAATTAATCATGCCCAGACAAGTGTGCCTTGTCCCCCAATTCGGCTTGGACACTTGTGGTTAGTGGAGGGGTCATTGGCTGAGTGCTTGACCACCTGTCAGTGGTGTCCACGTAGCTCCTGAAGCTACGCGTGGGTGTGACACGTAGCGTTAGCATCAGAAGTTCCCACGCTACACGTGGTGTTGATGCTACGCGTCAGCTCTCCAGTTCTTCAATTTTTCTCTTTAAATTCTTCATATTTTTACTGCAAAACTAGAGAAAATTGATCAAGGGCAGATTATTTCCAACAACATCCATTTATTGAATTTAAAACCTAAATTTCTAACAAATTCACCAAATTTTTATTCTTTTTACAAAATTTTTATTAGATTTTATTGTAAATTTGAGGACTAACAGGGACTCTGAAAAAGAGTACGTTTGCATGGCGAAAACTAAAATATGAATGATTTTATATGGTTACGATCACAAGTGTATTGAAATGATAAAGGTCTTGCGAGATTATGAGAAAGAGGACCCTTGCGGGGGGACTTGTATTTGAATGCTCCTCAGTGGTTGCGATCACTTGATATATAGAGATGATACAGATCTTGCAAGATCTTATGAAAAGCACCCTATCGGGGGATAAAGGCTTAAGTAATTATACGTGGTTGCAATTATTGGAAAAACCATGTACGCATGGGTTATGAGAAAATGTTTCGAATTGGGTCCACTGCATATGCATTATATAGTATGACATATGTATTAGCCATAGGAACATGGCATATGAGTTGGGAATAATCAAGAGAATGATACCTATTGAGAGTGTAAATTGAGAAATAGACCTCATTGTGGTCACTAACCAAGTATGTATTGTTGTTGTGATGATCCCTTGATGTTGCTTGTGGATTTTGGTAATGAATGTGATAATGTTGTGAATTGATGATTTGGTGTTACTTGGTGATGTCCTTGATTAAAGGACTTGTTATACATGAACATGTGTGTTCAATGGAAGTACTGAATTATGTAGCACTAGTGCAAAAATTGAATATAACAACGGGATATATTCACGGGTTGAAGTGGATCAGTGATAAAAACATGCATGGTGGCATTTTTGAAATTATAAGGTGAATGATATAATCAGAGAAAACTATATATCCACGGTTAACATCATAACCGTGATCGTACCCATCAATATATATTCACGGTTGAGGAGTCAACAGTGGATATATAGTACCTGAAATATATATCCACGGTTGTGTGCACAACCGTGACTATATATTCATGGGTATGATCAGGGTTATAATGTTAACCGTGGATATATATTGATGTCTATAATCACGGTTGTATTTCCAACCATGGATATATAGTTCATGTTTTAGGGTTTAATCACTGGGTACTGTATGTTCACGGTTGTTTCTATAATTGTGATTATAGATTTAATATTTATCCACGGTTGGGGTCGTAACCGTGGTGATAGAGTTAACATTTATCCACTGTTGTTTGTTCAACCGTGAATATGTGTAATATATTCATAGTTTCAAGGGGAACCGTGAATATACATCTTTTCTGAAACTTTAAAAGCCGCGCCTTTTAGTCTTTTTTCACTTTCTCTTCTTCTTTCGCGTTGGTTGTCATCTTCCCCACTCGCACAAAGGTTGGAGCTTCCCTGAGCTTTGTGCCCTTCTCTGTTCAGCATCTTCGTCGTTTCTTCATTCAGGTAGGTTCCCTCTGTTCCCTGAAACCCCATTGTCATGCGTACGTGTTGTTATTCATTCACTTGCTACTCAGAATCTGTTCCCTGAACCCCCCATTGTCATGCGTGTGTTTTTTCATTATTGAAGCTGAATGTACATTGCTTATGTTGTTAAACTGTTATACTGAACATGTTAAAGTTGGTTAATAGTTTGTATGAGTTTAGGTTATTGAAATGGTTGGTTTCTGTGAGTTTTTGTTCTGCTCTGTTCTTCATTCTCTATCTCTTCTCTTCCCCCTCTTCTACTCGTATTCTCCTCTCTTTATTTTTTTAGCTCTGTTTTTTCCATTTTTCTGAAAACAGTTTCCCCTCCTCTGTTTACATTTTCATCTGCTGATATTTTTAATTTCTGTTTTGTATTGTGAAAATGATTTTTTTTAAAAAATCGGTAATGTATTTAATCTGCCTCTGGGTGGTTCTTTTATTTCGTATTGCAACTTCCACCATTGCAAGGCTGTAGACCTTAAGGAACCAACAAATTGGGCATGATTTTTTTTAAAATTTTATATGACTGATCAGATAAAATCTAAGTGTGATAAATCACACAAACTTATATCATTATCCCTGAAGAACTTTATAGGATCAATTTATGAGATAAACTTTGTAACATCCTTGGTCATTTTACATATATTTATATTCATTTGATTAACTTTTACAATAAATCTTCGCGTTTGCAATGATTAATCAAGTCCCATTTCAAAATGCTATTTATTTTTCAATACACGTATTTAAAGAAATAAACAGTAACAAGAAATCTCCTTCGAAAATTTGCCCATACTAGCGGATCATTTACCGCGTTCATCTGCACCTTCACCCGAGACCACCATACTCTAGCCTCGTCCTTTAATTGATAGGTAGCAAACAAAACCTTTTGCTCCTCCGAACACTCAAAGTATTCAAAGACCTGCTCGATGTCCCTGATCCAAATGTATGCCCTGTCATAATCGTGTCCTCCCCTGTAGGCCGGGGGATTCCTTTTCAGGAATTTATCCAGAGTGGGACCGAACTCGGTCCTACTCATCAACTGGGTAAACTTAGAGAAGAAATTGTCTCCTCCACCAGAGCTGGTTCCTTCGGCCATATTGCAATTCTACAAAGGGGCAAACACGTCACCATTAATAACCAATGTCAACCAGGGAGTCGGAAATTTACCTCACACACATAAAATGTCACGCCAATGGAGTGCTAAGGGAACGATGCCAAGCTGCACAAGCAAAACACAACAAAATTGAATGCAACCAGCCCTCCCCGGGCTCATACAATCACTGAATTGACCCATGCACCGGGCTCTAGAAAGAACTGCTCTGATACCAAATGTAACATCCTTGGTCATTTTACATATATTTATATTCATTTGATTAACTTTTACAATAAATCTTCGCGTTTGCAATGATTAATCAAGTCCCGTTTCAAAATGCTATTTATTTTTCAACACATGTATTTAAAGAAATAAACAGTAACAAATTAATTAAATAAAATAAGAAAAGAAATTTTAGTTGAAGTAAGTAAGAAGAGAAGCATGAAGCCAAAGCCCACTCGCTTGAGTGAAGCCGGATTCGCTTGGGCGAGATCAGAAGTCTTCGCTGAAGCGAAGCCAAATCCGCTTGAGCGAGAGACACATTTCTTTCCTAAGCGAGGGAGTGAAACGCTTGAGCGAATTCCACATCTAGAGACTGGGTGAACAAAACGCACACGCGGACCCACCTGGGGATTCACTCGGTAAAATAGTTTACTCGGCATCAGGGTTTCACTCAGAAACACTTCACTTTCCCTCACTCGGGCATTCCGTACTTGACTCGTTACTACCCCTTACTCAGGAAGCTTAACTCAGCCCCACTTCCCTGGGAAGAGGCTCAGATTTCCCCCTTCTAACATATTCAACTCCTCTTCACTCAGAATCGTAATACGCCTTCCTCACTAGGAATCTTCACACACTTCCTCCCCTCAGAACTCTCTCCCAACCAATTCCACTCGGGACATTCTAACCTTCCACCCGGAAAAAGGGGAAGTCTCTCGGTTATCCCCCACTTGGAAATGGATCCGCTAGCTAATGGGCTGACACAGCAAATGAGAAAACATAGAGATTCACGCAATTTAAAATCTTAATTCGCGTTTGATCGAAATTAAGTTATCACACAAATAATAATAAGCACTCAGAAACTCCTTATACACATATTCCCTACACAATCACTCAAAATCTCTCAGGCCTTGGCATCGATCTCCCCCTTGGCGTGACTTCATGGCTCTGACTTCCTCCCTGTCACTGGTCACTAAATTAAAATAACAGCAAGGGTGAGCGTTTGACATCATAATTAATGTAAAGCGGAAATTAACAAATTAAATATGTATATATATGTGTCTCATTAGGAAATCGTAATAGTTCACTCGGTAAGCCCACGACAGCATTCGGTAGAGATAACAATTCATACCCATCAGATATATTAAATTTTCACTCGGAGGTTCATCAAGTCACACTCGGAAATTATAGCACATTACACACAATGAACACATCCACTTAACTTAGCACATATATCAAGTTCATCCATGATCACCACTGACTCTCATGCAATCTGTCTCCTAGTATCCGGATACTAAAGGATCGGCCTTCAGCTGGGGGTCCTACTTGACACCCCGTGAACCCTGCTTGGTTCACCGAGTCCTGCTTGACTCTCCACCTCGACCACTGGGTCCTACTTGACCACTGGGTAGCTCAACTGGGCACAGAAACCATGGGAGCCGGAAATGAAGGGCTAAAATATACCGTCGGCCGTCCCACACCACATAGTTATACATACAGTTCACGTTTCCCATATTAAACTGGGCCATCAACATCACTTTCTCATCACCCGGGTAACCTGCTTGTCAAGCCCGGATTCACATTATAGCACTGATTATCCCAACATTGAATATTTCAAACTCATTTCATAATCAACTCAGTTACACACACCCGATCCTCAACTGATCGATGTACATGGTCACACATACAAAGACATCAGCACACAACAATCATGCAATAACATTTTCTTACCCTGTTCACACCGTTCAACAGCTCGGATGGGAGGTAGATCTTACTCTAATTAATTATAACCCAAACACCCCCGTTACCTTGATTCCATGCTTCGATGATCTGCTCTCGGTGTCGGTCCCTTCCTCTGGGCACAGGATTCGCAGTCTCAGCTCCTTCACTCAGCTTTTCGTTGCTTATCCTACCACCTACGGGTCAGAATGTAAAACTCGTTAACCCAATGTTCTCAGCTCATAGGCCACACTTGATCTCTCACTCACTAAAGGAGTGGAGAACAGACTCGAATATAGCCATGCATGGCCCTTGGCTACCAGAGCAACGAAAGGGAGCAAGGAGCCTCAATAAAATGGATCAGCGGACTCACCTTGAGGCCTCGATCACAGGAATGGGGTTCGATCGAAGCTTTATCTCAAATGGAGTCCTCCCCCAGCGCATGTAACTTAGCGATAAGCGAGGAGATCGGAGAAGAAGGAACAAATAAAGAAAAGAAGAAGTTCGTAAATAATGAAGAGGGGAGAGAGAGAATTTCCTTTTATATGGAACTCAGGGGCAAGACAGCCTTTTCCCCCCATTTCATTTACATTCCCATTAAAAGTTTTTTAATCAATTTCATCACATTGGGATCCTACACTGATTTGCTTTCACAATGCTTAATTATTCGAAACTGACCAATACTTCACAAGAGTATCGATCCGAGCTGGATACCGGGCAACCGGTATCCAGTCGTAGTGTCCACACATCGGTAATCCAAGCTAACGCTTAAGAGGTCGGATACTTCATCCGCCCTTACATCTTTGTTATGCACATCCGATTGTCCCAGCCATTATAAGAGGTTGACCCAGACTATGATTCTGAGTCGGGTGTTTTTCGCACGTCGGTTAGTCCAAGACCACCCAAGGCACACCGGATAAGCGTCTGCCACAGGTCAGTACGTCTTTGACCGATCTTCTCTGCACAACCGATCTTCAACACCGTTTGACCTTCATAATTGAGACCGGCCCGACACCGGATTCCCTGACCCCGGTTCAGGCAGATCAATTATTAATTAAATCTCTAAAACATTTTCTAATATTTTCCACTCTCCAAAATTTTTATTAAAAATACCAGGAATGTTACATCCACCCCCCTAAAAGGGGATTTCATCCCCGAAATCAGTGTTCCGATTGAAAAAGATGGGGGTACATCCGCCTCATATCTGATTCTAATTCCCAAGTGTAATTTATCTAGTTCAAATTCTGCCATTTCACCTTCACCAACGGTACCTCCTTGCTCCTTAACCGTTTTGTTTGATATTCCTCAATACCGATGGGTACCGCTTCCACCATCAGGTCTTCTTTGAATTCAATGGAGTCACTTGGTACAATCATTGTATCACACGAAATGTAGGCTCGGAGCTGTGATACGTGAAACACGTTGTGGATGTTAGTCAACGACTGGGGAAGATCTAGTCGGTAAGCAACTTCACCAATCCGTTCCAGTATTTGGTAAGGTCCAATGTATTTCGGATTAAGCTTTTGGCTCTTCAAAATCCGACCTACACCTTTAGTCGGTGAGATCCTCAAGAACACCCAATCGCCTACTTGAAACTCAAACGGCCTATGCCTATTGTCGTAATAGTTCTTTTGTCGGTCTTGGGCAATTTTTATCTTCTCCCGGATTAAGGTAACTTGTTCGTTCATCTCTTGAATCAGTTCGGGCCCCAGATGAATGGCATCGCCATTCTCATTCCAGCATAATGGAGTACGACATTTCCGACCATAAAGGGCTTCATAGGGAGCCATCCCAATGCTGCTATGATAACTGTTATTATATGCAAACTCCACCAGAGGTAAGTATTTCTCCCATGATCCGCCCTGCTCTAACACACATGCCCTCAGCATATCCTCGAGGGTCTGTATTGTCCGCTCCGACTGGCCATCGGTCTGGGGATGGTACGCCGAGCTGAGCCTGAGCTCAGTACCCAGTTCTTGTTGCAAGCTCCCCTAAAATCTTGAGGTGAATCGGGGATCCCGATCAGAAATAATGTTTGAGGGTACACTGTGTAGTCGTACAATCTCAACAACATACAACCTAGCCAATCGGTCCAGTGACCATTTCATATTCATCGCCAGGAAGTGGGCGCTCTTAGTTAGTCGGTCAACAATTACCCAAATTGCGTTGCACCCAGTTCGGGTGTGAGGTAGCCCAGATACAAAGTCCATGGTGATGCTTTCCCACTTCCAGATTGGAATTTCTGGGGGCTGAAGCAAACCTGGGGGTCGTTGATGTTCGACTTTGCACTTTTGGCATATCACGCAGGACCTCACGTATTCAGTTATTGCCTTCTTCATGCCCGGCCACCAGAATTCCTTCTTCAAGTCATGATACATTTTCATCACACCGGGATGAATACTCAGAGAGCTCCTGTGTGCCTCAGCTAACACAGCTTGCCTAAAACCCCCATGTGCAGGCACCACTACTCGGTCCTGGAATTTCCATATTCCATCATTACCCCGAGTTAACCCCATATCCTTGCCTTGAGCCTGAGTGTCAATCAGTTTCAGCAACTCCTCATCATCTTTCTGAGCGGCAACAATAGACTCCAGAAATTCGTTGGAGATCTTCAACATTCTGACCGTCATTCGGTTTAGAGCGTCCATAACAACTCCAATGTTCATATCCCTAAAGCTCTCCAGCAATTCCTGCTCTCTACCCATCAAATAGGCCGCGTGCAACACCTTCCTGCTTAGTGCATCGGCAATAATATTCGCTTTACCTGGGTGGTACCTCAAGTCGAAGTCATAGTCTTTCAAGTACTCCACCCACCTTCTCTGCCTCATATTTAGCTCCTTTTGGTCGAACAAATATTTCAAGCTTTTGTGGTCACTAAACACCACAAAACGGGACCCATACAGATAATGACGCCAAATCTTTAATGCATACACTACTGCTTCCAATTCCAGATCGTGGGTCGGATAATTCGATTCATGAGGCCTTAGTTGCCTGGAAGCATAGGCAATCACTCAATCGGATTGCATCAGCACGCATCCCAAACCAAACTTGGATGCATCATAATACACCACAAATTCCCGTGTTACATCGGGCAATGCAAGCACCGGAGCAGTCGTCAAACACCGTTTGAGAGTCTGAAAACTCAGCTCGCACTTTTCCGACCACACAAAAGGACTCTCTTTCCTTGTCAACCGAGTCAGAGGAAGTGCTATCCGAGAGAATCCTTCAATAAAATATCGATAGTATCCAGCTAACCCAAGGAAACTTCTGATTTCAGTTACCGACCTTGGCCTCTCCCAAGCCATAACCGCCTCAATTTTTGTCGGATCAATCGAGACGCCCTCTCGGGAAATTACGTGTCCTAAGAGTTGCACACTACTCTCCCAGAAATCACACTTGGATAGTTTAGCATACAGCTTCTTCTCTTGGAGTATCTGCAGAACGGTCTGAAGGTGTTGAGCATGCTCTTCGACCGACCTCGAATATACCAGGATGTCATCAATGAATACCACCACAAACTGGTCCAAGTATGGTTGAAAGATCCGATTCATACAGTCCATGAAGATGGCGGGGGCATTCGTCACTCCAAAGGGCATTACAATGTACTCAAAGTGCCCATACCGAGTCCGAAACGCTGTCTTTGGAATATCTTCTGACTTCACCCGGATCTGGTGGTATCCCGACCTCAAGTCGACCTTAGAAAACACAACAGCGCCCCTCAGTTGGTCCAGCAGGTCATCAATCCGAGGCAATGGATATTTATTTTTAATAGTCAATTTATTTAGTTGTTGGTAATCGATGCACATTCGCATGCTACCGTCCTTCTTCTTTACCAGTAACACCGGAGCACCCCACGGTGAAGCACTCGGTCGGATAAAGCCTTTTTCCAGCAGTTCATTTACTTGTTTCTTTACCTCGGCCAATTCCACCGAGGACATTCTATATGGCGCTCGGGACATAGGCTCTGCCCCGGGAACTAAGTCAATAGAGAAATCAATCTCCCGGCTGGGAGGCAACTCCGGAATTTCTTCCGGAAAAACATTAGGAAATTCGCAAACAATTGGAATATCACTCGGCTGAAGGTTGTACCGACCTTCCGAGGCAAATAAAATAACATACGTGGCTGAGACATCACTCACCACATCCTTCGTGTCGAGCTCTTGAGAGAAAACAATACTCTTCCGATAGCAGTCAACCATCACATGATTAGCAGCTAGCCAATCCAGACCTAGAATGACATCTAAGTTCCTCAACGGCATACAGATAAAGTTCACTCGAAATATACGGTCTTCAATTTGCTTCGGTATATTTTTGCACATGGTGATCACGCGAAAAGTGGAACCGGTTGGAGTGGAAACCATAAGGGCGTTCTCCATTAAACCGATCCGTAAACCAAGCCGTCGCACACAACTCTCGGAAATAAATGAATGGGTCGCGCCCGAATCATAAATTACATCAACAAGATAGCCACAGATGAGGCACTTACACTGCACCAAGTTGTCATTCCTTGTGGCTTCCGAGGCATCAAACGCGAACACCTGCCCGGTCATGGCATTCTGGGCACCACTGGACTGGGCATCAGATCTTCCCGATTGTTGGCCTCCCCGACCAGCACCATGCCTGCCTCCTCTCTGAAAATTGGTACCCCGAGTTCCCGAAAGGTTGGTTTGGTTGCCCTGCCTACCCGGCTGCTGCCTCTTGGGGCAATCGGGCCTGAGGTGCCCCGGCTGTCCACACTGGAAGCACACAATTTGATTGGCTTGACAGTATTTGGCAATGTGACCTTCTTGGCCACAATTGTAGCACGCACAACTATCGGACGGATTACCCGATCGGCCAGTAGAACCCCGACCGGAAGAGGATGAAGAAGTGGCGGAAGACTTGCCGCCCCAAAAGAATTGGCTCATCCTCTTGAAGCTGAACCCCTTTGCTTTCAGTGGCTTTTTGTCTCTTGGCTGAGACGTCCTTTGTAACTGCACCTCTTCGGCCAGTCTAGCTTTGTTCACCTGAGTCGGGTAGTCCCAAATCTCCATCGGTACAACTACACTACGGAGTTCAATTCGTAGTCCAGCCTCGTATTTAGCACACTTGCTTCCTTCAGTCCCTTCCATCGAAAAAGGGTGGTAAAAATCACACAGCTCGTCGAACTTGCTGGTGTACTCGGCCACAGACAATCGGCCTTGCTCCAACTTCAGGAATTCCATTTCCTTCAGGATATTGTAGTTATCCGGGAAGTACTTAACAAGAAATCTCCTTCGGAAATTTGCCCATACTAGCGGCTCATTTACCGCGTTCATCTGCACCTTCACCCGAGACCGCCATACTCTAGCCTCGTCCTTTAATTGATAGGTAGCAAACAAAACCTTTTGCCCCTCCGAACACTCGAAGTATTCAAAGACCTGCTCGATGTCCCTGATCCAAATGTATGCCCCGTCATAATCGTGTCGTCCCCTGTAGGCCGGGGGATTCCTTTTCAGGAATTTATCCAGAGTGGGACCTGACTCGGTCTTACTCATCAACTGGGTAAACTTGGAGAAGAAATCGTCTCCTCCACCGGAGCTGGTTCCTTCGGCCATATTGCAATTCTACAAAGGGGCAAACACGTCACCATTAATAACCAATGTCAACCAGGGAGTCAGAAATTTACCTCACACACATAAAATGTCACGCCAATGGAGTGCCAAGGGAACGATGCCAAGCTGCACAAGCAAAACACAACAAAATTGAATGCAACCAGCCCTCCCCGGGCTTATACAATCACTAAATTGACCCATGCACCCGGCTCTAGAAAGAACCGCTCTGATACCAAATGTAACATCCTTGGTCATTTTACATATATTTATATTCATTTGATTAACTTTTACAATAAATCTTCGCGTTTGCAATGATTAATCAAGTCCCGTTTCAAAATGCTATTTATTTTTCAACACATGTATTTAAAGAAATAAACAGTAACAAATTAATTAAATAAAATAAGAAAAGAAATTTTAGTTGAAGTAAGTAAGAAGAGAAGCATGAAGCCAAAGCCCACTTGCTTGAGAGAAGCCGGATTCGCTTGGGTGAGATCAGAAGTCTTCGCTGAAGCGAAGCCAAATCCGCTTGAGCGAGAGACATATTTCTTTCCTAAGCGAGGCAGCGAAACGCTTGAGCGAATTCCACATCTAGAGACTGGGCGAACAAAACGCACACGCGGACCCACCTGGGGATTCAATCGGTAAAATGGTTTACTCAGCATCAGGGTTTCACTCAGAAACACTTCACTTTCCCTCACTCGGGCATTCCGCACTTGACTCGTTATAACCCCTTACTCAGGAAGCTTAACTAAGCCCCACTTCCCTGGGAAGAGGCTCAGATTTTCCCCGTCTAACACATTCAACTCCTCTGCACTCGGAATCGTAATACGCCTTCCTCACTAGGAATCTTCACACACTTCCTCCCCTCGGAACTCTCTCCCAACCAATTCCACTCGGGACATTCTAATCTTCCACCCAGAAAAAGGGGAAGTCTCTCGGTTATCCCCCACTCGGAAATGGATCCGCTAGCTAAAGGGCTGACACAGCAAACGAGAAAACATAGAGATTCACGAAATTTAAAATGTAAATTCGCGTCTGATCGAAATTAAGTTGGCACACAAATAATAATAAGCACTCGGAAACTCCTTATACACATATGCCCTGCACAATCACTCAAAATCTCTCGCGCCTTGGCATCGATCTCCCCCTTGGCGCGACTCCATGGCTCTGACTTCCTCCCTGTCACTGGTCACTAAATTAAAATAACAGCAAGGGTGAGCGTTTGACATCATAATTAATGTAAAGTGGAAATTAACAAATTAAATATGTATATATATATATATATGTGTCTTATTCAGAAATCGTAATAGTTCACTCGGCAAGCCCACTATAGCATTCGGTAGAGATAACAATTCATACCCATCAGATATATTAAATTTTCACTCGGAGGTTCATCAAGTCACACTCGAAAATTATAGCACATTACACACAATGAACACATCCACTTAACTTAGCACGTATATCAAGTTCATCCATGATCACCACTGACTCTCATGCAATCTGACTCCTAGTATCCAGATACTAAAGGATCGACCTTTAGCTGGGGGTCCTACTTGACACCCTGTGAACCCTGCTTGGTTCACCGAGTCCTGCTTGACTCTCCACCTCAACCACTGGGTCCTACTTGACCACTGGGTAGCTCAACTGGGCACAAAAACCACGGGAGCCGGAAATGAAAGGCTAAAATATACCGTCGGCCATCCCACACCACATAGTTATACATACAGTTCACGTTTCCCATATTAAACTGGGCCATCAACATCACTTTCTCATCACCCGGGTGACCTGCTTGTCAAGCCCGGATATTTTAAACTTATTTCATAATCAACTCAGTTACACACACCCGATCCTCAACTGATCGATGTACATGGTCACGCATACACAAACATAAGCACACAACAATCATGCAATAACATTTTCTTACCCCGTTCGCACTGTTCAACAGCTCGAATGGGAGGTAGATCTTACTCTAATTAATCATAACCCAAACACCCCCTTACCTTGATTCTACGCTTCGATGATCTGCTCTCGGTGTCGGTCCCTTCCTCTGGGCACAGGATTCGCAGTCTCAGCTCCGTCACTCAGCTTTTTGTTGCTTATCCTACCACCTACGTGTCAGAATGTAAAACCCGTTAACCCAATGTTCTCAGCTCATAGGCCACACTTGAGCTCTCACTCACTAAAGGAGTGGAGAACAGACTCGAATATAGACATGCATGGCCCTGGGCTACCAGAGCAACGAAAGAGAGCAAGGAGCCACAATAAAACGGATCAGCAGACTCACCTTGAGGCCACGATCACAGGAACGGGGTTCGATCCAAGCTTTAACACAAACGGAGTCCTCCCCCAGCGCATACAACTTAGCGACAAGCGAGGAGATCGGAGAAGAAGGAACAGATAAAGAAAAGAAGAAGTTTGTAAATAATGAAGAGGGGAGAGAGAGAATTTCCTTTTATATGGAACTCAGGGGCAAGACAGCCTTTTCCCCCCATTTCATTTACATTCCCATTAAAAGTTTTTTAATCAATTTCATCACATTGGGATCCTACACTGATTTGCTTTCACAATGCTTAATTATTCAAAATTGACCAATACTTCACAAGAGTATCGATCCGAGCTGGATACCGGGCAACCGGTGTTCAGTCGTAGTGTCCACACATCGGTAATCTGAGCTAACGCTTGAGAGGTCGGATACTTCATCCGCCCTTATATCTTTATTATGCACATCTGATTGTCCCAGCCATTATAAGAGGTTGACCCGGACTATGATTCCGAGTCGGGCGTTTTCCGCACGTCGGTTAGTCCAAGACCACCCCAGGCACACCGGATAAGCGTCTGCCACAGGTCAGTACGTCTTTGACCAATCTTCTCTGCACAACCGATCTTCAACACCGTTTGACCCTCATAATTGAGACCGGCCCGACACCGGATTCCCTGACCCCGGTTCAGGCAGATCAATTATTAAATAAATCTCTAAAACATTTGCTAATATTTTCCACTCTCCAAAATGTTTATTAAAAATACCAGGAATGTTACAAACTTAATATTATTCATTGAAGTGAACAAACTGAATGGCATAACATGAAGTTTTATAAATTACAAATGGGTTGGTTGGTATGTGTTTGATTTCTCTTAAGCATGTACTATTTATGGATGAAAAGAATATCCTCTTAAAAAATAGCTTCATCATAATATGTATACTTTCGGTTTAAATAGGATTACCTTTAATAGAAATCATGTTTATGTAGCATAATTAAACTAATTTATAGTTTATTTTACTAGCTTAAAAGTTTATTAGATAAAAATAACTTTGATAAATAAAATAAGTTTAGTAATTTTTTTTAAAATCCTTACAAATTATCTTATACACTTTTTTCATTGTTCACATTATTGATTGGACCAATAGAATAGATTAAAATTTTATTAACTAAATATCACAAATTAACTAGTTTATAGACTAAAACAGTAAAATTTTAGATTAGTGGACTCAAATCAATATTTAAGAAACGTAAAGTAACAAAACTAAAATTAATAACAATATTAAGATTTTAGATTTTTATATGTTACTCCGCAACCATAATCCATCATCCAACACCATAGTTCTACTTGAAAATAACACAAATTAAAAACATCATACTAATTACTAAATAAAAGTCTAAAGTTTAAAAATCTTATAAACCAACATCATAATCCATAATCCATAATCCATACTCCAACACCATACTTCTACTTCAAAATAACACATTAAAAACATCATACTAATTTAGGAAAAAAGTTAACTAATATAATACATTTTATTTCTGTTGTTGTTGGTTGCTCTTATATGTTATTTTTATTGTTGTTGTATGTGTGTGGTTGTTAATTAGTATAAAAGTTGTTGTGCATGAGTGAACCGTAGTTCCCCGTTTGAGATTCGACATAAATGGTCATTAAATTAATTAATTTCATCGTTTGTGTTGAATCTTGAATTGTCCGTTTGGATAGTTTGGGATGAACAATTATTTTTTATACGTCATTAGTATGTACAAGTTAGAAGTTATTTTAAAATTTGATAAACTTTCGGTAACTAGCATTTTGTGTTGTTCTCTAGGTGCATATTTGGTTGTGGTTGAATTTGATTTGACCACTCTCATTTTGTGTACTTAGAGACCAATGCGAAATGTTGCTGAAATTTCATCAAATTTTAAAATAACTCCTAACCTGTATATATCAATGACATATAAAAACAATTGTCATCCTGAATGGGTATAGGACCACCACCTTTGTAGAAAAAGTGAGGTTGATCATAGCACCTTGTAAACAGTTGGTATGGATCGGAGTTGGATAACTGTATCACGCCTAAGTCTAGAGTACGAGGGGGGAGTTGAATCATTTATAGAATTCGTAGCGAGGAATGCAGTGGAGGTGAATGGAAAGTATTTTTTCCCTTGTGTTAAATGCTTGAACCTGCGTCAGGTAGACTTGGAAGAGGTGCAAGAACATCTACTGTGTGATGGTTTTCTGTGTAGTTATACGCGTTGGATATGGCATGGAGAAGATATGGTGGTGCCAAGTAACAACTCTCAAACTGAAAATCGAAGCTCGATGCATGACACCGATGTCGACATGGATGACCGACTCGAGGATATGATCCGTGATATGGGGGTAGAAGGTTTTAAGAAAGCTCGTGTATATACGACTCTGTGTGAGGATTCTGAGCAGCTGTTGTATCCAAACTACATAAATTTCATGAGGTTATCAGCAGTTTTGTGATTGTTTAATTTGAAGGCCATAAACGGGTGGATGGATAAAAGTTTTACTGACTTACTGAAGTTGTTGAAAGAAATGCTCCCAGCTGGAAACACCTTGCCGAATCGTAACTATGAGGGCAAAAAGGTGTTGTGTCCTATGGGTTTAGAGTATGAGAAAATACATGCATGCCCAAATGATTGTGTATTATTCTGGGGTGAGTTAGAAATGGTGCATCGATGTCCTAGGTGTGGGGTGTCACGGTATAAGAAGAAAGAGGCGGATTCTGATGAGGTCTGCACTAAAAGGTCTCCTGCAAAGGTGTTATGGTATCTGCCTATAGTTCCAAGACTAAAGCGTCTATTTGCCAATGCAGATGATGCAAAACTTATAAGATGGCATGCTAATGAAAGGGTTGTTGACGGACTACTTAGGCATCCGGCCGATGGATCGCAATGGAAGAAAATGGATACGATTTTTCCAGATTTTGCCCATGAACCAAGAAATGTTAGGCTTGCACTAGCCACAGACGGCATGAACCCGTTTGGGAACTTGAACACAAACCATAGTTCGTGGCCTGTTTTGTTGTTTGTTTACAACTTGCCGCCATGGTTGTGTATGAAGCGGAAATATGTCATGTTATCAATGATGATTTCTGGTCCACGACAACCGGGGAACGACATTGATGTATATTTAACTCCATTAGTTGAAGACCTCAAAAGGTTGTGGGAAGATGGGGTTGATGTGTTTGATGGGTTTATTGGGTAGTTATTCAAATTGCGTGCCATGCTATTTTACACGATCAATGACTTTCCAGTGTATGGTAACTTATCCGGGTACAGCGTGAAAGGTCATAAGCTTGTCCAGTATGTGAGGAGGGGACTAGTTCTGTGCGGCTGCATCATGGTAGGAAAAATGTTTATCTTTGACATCGAAGGTTTCTTAAAGCGAATCATCCATTTCAGAGGTTGAAGAAGTCGTTTAACGGTGTCCAAGATTTTGAAATGGCTCCTCCACCACTATCTAGTCGCCAGGCATATGAAAAGGTGAAAGACATGAATGTGCAGTTTGGTAAGTGTGAAAAATAGCACGCGACACAAAACAACTGGAAGAAAAAGTCAGTGATTTTTGACCTGCCAGGGAGCTTGATGTAAGACACTGCATTGATGTAATGCATTGATGTAATGCATGTGGAGAAAAATGTGTGCGACAGTTTGGTTGGTACACTCTTAAACATACCCGGGAAGACTGAGGATGGCCTAAATTCGCGTATGGACTTGGAGTTGATGGGTATACGTCAGGATTTGCATCCACAATCAAAGGGCAAAAGAACATATTTGCCCTCAGCATTTCATACGTTGTCCAAAAAAGAAAAGCAAAGTCTGTGTGAATCGTTATGAAGTGTGAAAGTTCCGTCTGGTTATAGCTCCAACATCAACTCTTGTGTTTCCATGAAAGATTTGAAGTTAGTTGGGTTGAAGTCTCACGATTGTCACATGTTGATGCAACAGTTTCTGCCTATTGCCATTCGTGACATTCTTCCTAAAAATGTGAGAAGCCGTTTGTTGATGCAACAGTTTCTGCCTATCGCCATTCGAGCCTACAGATACCCGTCAATGTGACCTATTTATTGATGGGTCGGAGGAGCCAGTTGCCACTGGCATGGTCTATAACTTAGGCCCTATGGTTCACCATCAGTCATTACCTGATGGTATGTCTAGGGTCTCTGTTGTGCTCGTCCTCGAGGAGGATGCTGAAACATCCTGGGTTAAATAAAGGTAAAAATCGAGACTAGGGAAAATTTTTTTCCAAATTTACAAGGCAACCGGGACAGAAACTAAACAATCTACAGGCAAGGAAAGTAGAAAACCAATCACAAGGCAGCCCAGCGGAATACAATGCTTAAGCGACCCAATTAGTGTTCACTCGCTCAAGCGAGGCCAAAATTCGCTTGAGCGAGACACCCACTCGCTTAAGCGAGAACCAACCCAGAACCTTCCTTCCATTCCACACTCGCTGGAGCGAATCCTCATTCGCTATAGCGAACCCATTCACTCGGTAATTTCGTCACTCGGATTCGGGACAACGCCCACTCGGGAACTGTCCCTATAGGTCATGCTTTACTCAGCAAAGTTAAACTTAGCCATATACTTAGTTTATTCAAGAAGCCTACACACATGCTTCATTCGGAAGCGTCATTATCTCCACTCGGGAAAAGATTCCCTCGGATACTCCACTCGGAGTCCATAAGCTTTCCCCCACACGGATTATTTCCTCAGTCCAATACCACTCGGTATATTTCAACCATAATTCACTCGGAATACATTATCCATTCAACACTCGGCTTAATTTGATCTTCCTCACTCAGAGATCACCTTAACTCTCATCACTTGGAGGAATTCACCAAGTTAAGTCACTCGGACTTATTTAAAAGTTAACCACTCGGAATATATAACATTCATTCGGAATATATATAGCCTCGTTCACTCGGAAGAGGATTCCTAGGATACACCTCAATCAAAACCACCACAACAACTCTTCCCTCGGAAGAGGTTCATTTGGGATTTCTCACTCGGGAATATTCAAACCCTTCCCCACTCGGGGTTTACTCATATTTTCACTTGGTAACATATGGACTAGTCTTCCCTCGGAAGTAGCCTCCACATTAAAGCCTCACTCGGAAACGGCTCTCCCAACAATATTCCACTCGAAATTTATGTACTTAGCATTATTCTCTTAACACCCCATAATGAACAATTTCAGGTAACCTCATAACAATGTAAAATATATATATATATATATATATATATATATATATTTGTACGTCCTTGTTCATAACTCTGATAACCAATCCTCATAAGTAAATACGTTTAGACAATATATTACATGAGAGCCGGCCAAGGCTTTAATATATTTATATACAATCGGTACAATGTACTTTGTACACTATAACAGCACAGATACCCTTCACTCGGGTTTAAGGCCTTCTCGTCATTCACCACACGGACCTGCGTATACTGAAAAAATGTAGTAGGGGTGAGCTTTTACATATTAAATGTTAGTTATTGGCTCGGATTTATCCACAATTCCTTAACTATAGGATAACATATCTCTATCAGTTGTAACACACTATCATTCAACACAATATTACCCAATCGGAAATTATTCAATTCATTCAGACTCTATAATTCACAATATCCAGCATAACATATACCATAACCATAATTTCATATTGCACTCGGCAACAACATCAGCATACATACAATCTCCCAATCGAGATTACTCAATCCATACATGGCTATATAATTCATATTAATCACCACAACATATATCACACCCATGACGTCATATTGCACTCAGTAACAGCATCCGTATTCATACATTCATCCACTCGGATTTACTCAGATAAATTCTAAACCATATCGCTGAGGTTATTTTCAACAACATATCCATATATATATGTATACAAAACACATTGAGCTCAATAACAAATACAAGTATGCACACATCATTTCAGTCGGATCTGATCGGTTTTTATTAATTTTTATGTTGCAATATAGGCTCCAAGCCTTTTCCTCAGCTCCAAGCTGATCCGACCATTTTACTGGTACCAAACCGTTTGCCCTCTCATGTAACACAATCGCTCTAAGCGACAACGGGAGTGTTACGGGCAGCCCCGAGTCTAACTCGGTCGGCTTGCCTTGAGTCCAACCCAAGGTCTTTAAGCGTCCAACGCTTAGTGCACTCGGCACTGCCTCGAGTCCAACCCGAGGTCTTTTATTACATTTGACACGTATTCATCTGATTGCCGATTCAGTATTAAGCGTCCAACGCTATATGCACTCGGCAATTCCAATGGTGAATCAGATGCATACAGTTCTTTCATCAGGCATCCAACGCCAATGCACTCGGCAATCACAATGCCATTCACTCAGAATTATCATTTACATTAAGCCATACATATTTTTCATGTAAAATCCTCTCGAAATTAACACAACAGTCCCCTATTTTATGCACTCAACATTCACATGTTAAATGGCAAGCATCACATGCATTTAAACACAAAATCACACACGGGGATCAGTACAGTAAACTCATGCACTCGGCTTTCTCGTTAACAGCCATAACATCTCATATATTCATGTAGAATCACAACAGAACCAGCACCGTATTTACACATCACATTTATTCGGTATTCACACTGATTCACAGCACATGTATTCACTCAGCATTTCATTAAAAGCCAACATTTCCATGCATTCACTCAGCATTACTAATATAACAATCAACAGATATTTTCATATGTCCCTCAGTATGATGCACTCGACATCTTCATATTTACCAGCATACATCTCAAGGACGGAGTTTAACATGCACCACACAGTTCATAATCCTCACACACCCGGCTATTATTCACTCGGCAAAAAACTAACAACACATTACACATACATTACAACACAGTAAAGTAGATTCACCCAGAACCCGTCCATAAACCATGCATTTGAGATGTAAAGTTAGCCCCCTACCTGGAATGAAGATCCAGAAGCTCCCTGAGCTTGCAGCACCCAGTTTTGGAGGAACACTGAGCCACTCAGACACACGATCAGCTCTCCTCCATGACACTCCATGCTCTATTTGCAAGACAGTGGAGAGTCCCATGCCAAGCCTCCAAGGTACAACGTGGTCCTCCCACGCTCAAGCAGTCCAGTCCTTACCAACAGTGGAGGAGGACCCCATGCTTTCATGCTCCCATCGCTGTTAGGCAGAACAGGGAAGGATCCCAGCCCCCAAGACACACAGCACCATGCTGTTCTCTCAACCACTACGCTGTTCCACTCGGTTCTACTCAGTGTTGAGTGGAAGAGAAGAAGATGGAGAAGAAGAACAGCCACGAAGAAGAAGAAGAGGCTTCAAGAATTCGAAAGAGAAAAGGAGGAGTGTTTGCAGCTCTTATCCCTTCACTGCCCAGCGTCTACTCTCCCTCTCAATCAACAGTCCATCCACATTTAATGTAATTCCCATCAGCCATCACATCACCATTAACTCCATCCCATTAGCGTGCCAAAGAGAGAGAGAGAGAGGACCGAACTCCATCATAACACCAAGGGCATCTACATCATTTCATCGCATTATTATTAATATTATTATTATTCAATCAATAAATCTTAATCATGTAATTAACCTTAATTGGTAATTATTTCTAAACCAGGATGTTACAGATGCTGTTGTGCCAGTGGCAATTCCAAAGGTGAAGACCGTCGGTCAGGCGGTGGGCCACTTTCTGATATGGCCCAACAGACTTCTGTCGGTTGCTCCTGTATGGGTAAAAACCTGAAACACTAACTAATTTTTTTATATTGTCAATTATGGTACAAACTATGATGGTTGTCAATTGTTCAACAGGAACCGGTATTGAAGAAGCCAGACCCCGTCGACGATCCGATCCGGATGCTATGGCAGATCGGGGCTGAGCAAGGAGAGGACGCTCTTCAGGTCCCATGGCAGCCACTAGTGTTTGTCTGTCCAAGTTCACTACCGATTTACATTACACGGAGTGACTTGTTAAGATTATGATGGGGATGACGCAGCTGAACATCTCCATCATTCAATTGTGGAAGCTGTAAGTATATCATTTTATGTCCAATTTTTTCATTATACAAGTTATTTGTCACTAACCATGTCTTAACTTGTTTAGGTTTCTGACAAAAATCTGTGTGGACTTGGGTTTCGATGGAACTTATGGTTTCTTAGAGCCCTCCTTCATACAGAGGCAAGGAAACACTATGGAGGACACCCAGGCATACATCCAGAATTGGATGCATGAGTCTAGGAAGCGTGTATACATGGGCCCCTATCATAAAGGGTAATATTCTATTCTATAATTATTGTCATTAATTTTTGCGTTTTAAAGTCTTACTTATCACTGGTAACTGCAGCGCTCACTGGACACTTGTGGTGATCTGTCCCCGGGCTTATCTTGCTCTGTACTTTGATACTATGCATCAGACAGTTCCACAAGACCTGAAAAGTATAGTAGACGGGTAAGTTAATCCTTAAAAAATAAGTACAAATTCGATTACATCATTTTTAGACCTATACGATTCTAACTTATCTTGTGTTTTATTTGACGTAGGGCGGTGGTTAGATACAATCGACTGCTTGGAGTTAAGTCCAGCGGAAGAAAAGTTGCGTGGGTACACCCAAAAGTAAGTCAATCGTATTCATTCAAATCTTCAATATATATTTTTTAAGTTGCAAATTCACTTATTCTATATTTTATGTCCATTGTAGTCTTACAGGTAGAAGGGTACCTTCGAGTGTGGCTATTACGTCATGCATACCATGCTGACCATCATCCAACAACATTTAGTAGATGGATGGACAGATGTAAGTCTCATCATTTGGACTACTTTTCTACCAATTTCATAAATTTTATGTAATAAATATAGCTTTTGTTCTAATTGTTTTGTGCATTATTTGTAGTACTTCCAGGACCAGTCATACTTCTCCAAGACACTTGTAGATAATGTTAGAAACCAATGGGCCTCATACTTCATTAAAGTCAAGAAAGGACTTAGCTAGATATAGGATCTTTATTCTCTTATATATGTATCTAGTGCAGGATTTAGGGTTTACATTTTATTAGGTTACATTCATTTGAATTGTATATAGTTTCATTTTTTAGGTTGTTATGAATTCATATCAAAATAATGTTATATACATACCATTTTTTTTATATATTGTTGCTAGATATGCTGGGATATACTGTATATTGTGTTGGTTGTCTGATTGCAAGTTTGGGAAATAATAAAACAGAAACCATATTAAAAAAAAACCTCACTATTTATTCACGGTTATGGTAACAACCGTGATTATAGACCCTATTTATCCACGGTTACTACCATAACCGTGATTATACATAGTCTGTAAGTGAATTTTTTTGACTACTTATATTCACGGTTATGCTACACAACCGTGATTATAGATGTTCTTTATCCACGGTTTCTACTATAACCGTGAATATACATTGTCTGTTATATTCACGGTTATGCTCGAAAACTGTGAATATACATAGTCTGTTATATTCACGGTTGTTCGTAATCGTGGTTAGATGTAATTTATAACCACGGTTATTAACCATGGTTAAAGGCCCTCATCTACTACCACAGCTGCAATAACCAAGGTTCATTAATCGTGATTAAAGGCCATTTTTAACCTTGATTATATCCATTGTTTCCACTAGTGTAGCCTTATTGGTTAATTAAACTCTTTTGATAGGAGAATATGTTGAATTATATTCATATTTATATTATCACAATTTGTTTGATTTTCATCATTAAGAAAGTATGCTCACTCTCCATGTTGTCTATCTTTTAGCCCTTGTGTTGTAGGGTATGGCCATGGAGCAAAAGTTTTTCAATGAGAAGAAGTATGGTGTGAAGGAAGATATGGTATGGTTGCCTTGGCTGGTATATTTTATGTAAACCTTTTGTATATCCCTTTTTGGGAAATGGTTGTAAATGGGATTATTTTGTATAGCCATGATTTAGCTTGAATGCTTTATTAGTATGATGTTCATTGAATATTTAATGACTTGAAATCCTAGGATGGTAGTTGATACACTAGGATCATTGGGGGTGAACTTGTGATCATTTTGTATCACCATGATGATTTTGATAGATGTGATCTTTGATGAAGCATGTTGTATGGTTATGCATGTTTATGTTGTTGAAAGGTATGCATATTGGGAAGTGGATAGGCTATATTCCCAATTAATGACTAGTGCCTCAAATACAGGTTACCTATAACTCATATTGCTCATATGTGACTTAAGTGTAATGTTGGTTGTGGCCAAATAGGCATAAATTGTGACTTGGCATGCTTGGTTAGGCTAAAATGCCCTTAGATTTCCATTTATGCATGGATTGATTTAGAGTCTAACTTATGGTGTTAGGCTTGTTGAAACAAGTCCTAAATAGGTGTTTAAATGTATGTCAAGCGTTAGTTTGGCTCAATTTTGAATGGAATGAGTTTTGGCATACCATGTTGCATGAATTATTCAAGTTTATGTGTAAATACTGATATTCTTGCTCAAGCGAGATGATTCTCGCTCAAGCAAGATTGATATGTATCAGTAATGAGGACATCCTAAAGGAGGACCCACACATTATATTGGACAAAGGGCTAAAGGTTTATAAAGGACCCTTCACTAGGGCCAAGTCCAAGAAAGTTAAAGAGGGCATTCATAAAGCCTTGTCATCTTTCATCTCTTTGCTTAATGGGCCCAAGCCCAAACAAGACACCATGAGGATCTATATGCTTGCATCTTGTAACATAGGTCATAATGAGATTCTCTAGATACTTAGGTTTTATTTGGACCTTGCTAGGTCAATTGGGCCACTTTAGGGCCATGTACTTTCCCTTTGGGCCATGTATAGGCCATGTTCTCTCCTTTGTTGTACTATTAGGCCTTGGATCCATCATCCAAGCCCATTTCCCTTCCCTTGGCCAAAATATAGAAGGGCTATATAAGGGAGCTCTCCTTTGTAAATTGACACAATAATGATCATTTGAGATTTTTCACCTTTGAGTGCAAATTTCCTAGAGTGAGAAGCTCCCCCTTCTCTCTAGGATTAGGTCTCTAGAGCAAGCTCTTATCCAAGAGGATTCTCTCCCTCTTGGTGGTGGGATTAAGGAGTTATCTTCCCTAAGAAAGTGGCCTTCCACCTTCTCCTTCCATCTCCCTCTTCATCCTTTCCATCTTGTCCAAACCATTCCACTTTCTCTTTTTCCTTCCATCAAATTTCATCCACTCCACCTAGTTTTTCTCTTGTTTCATTTCGGTTTTAATATTGAAGAAATGATCCCATTATTGGCTCGATGGAAGAACAAGGAAAGGAACCAAGATCCATCCCTTCATTGGCTAGAAGAAGCTCCTACATCAAGTGGTATCAGAGAGCCTTAGAGGTTCTTTTCTACTTCTTCTTCCTTTCAATTTTCAGTTTTCAATAGTTATTCTTGGCTGGTTGGTTTTCTTTTTCCATGGTTGTTTGTGTTTTGATGCCATGATATGATAGAAAATCCATAAAAAGTTGTTGTTTCTTTGAAGTTTTGTGTTAGTTCTTCACGTCTTTCAATTTTTGCATATTGTTCTTTGTAATTTTGGTTTTAGTATATCTTGTTCTTGTTTTAGGCTTTCAAAATTCTGAGTTAGCACTTTGTTTGATTCGGTTGTGAGTTTTTAGCTTGGTAGTTATTGGTTTGTTGAAAGTTAGAGCCAAGTAGGTGTGTTGTTGTGCCATTTGGAGCCTTTTTCTAGTGTTCTAGAAATTTTTGTGTTGGTTCAACTTGTAATGTGCAAAACCGTGTGATGGAGTTACTTTAATCACCTTGGAGTAACTCTCAAAAGGTTCCAATCTTTGTGTGTTAGGAGGCCTCACTTTAAGGCTCTCCAAAGTTAGCTCACTTTTAGGTTCTTAGAAATCTATTCTTAGTCTTTTCTAGGTTTAAGTTTTCAATTTCAAGCACATTAGGCATATTGTAATTCGGTTTGCATCATGGGTTTACATAAAAGAAAAGTTTGTAAAAAGAATCATTCACCTTCCATTCATTCTAGTGGAAGAAGATTGCACTTTCCTAAGCAAAAGAGTGACAATTAAACTTGGTAGAAGGCTAGCTTGTCATTTTGGTTTTGTGATCTAAAATTGAGTGTTAGAATTACAAATTGTAAAAGGCAATAGAAAGAGAAAAGATAGACAAAAGCCAAAAGAAAAAGAAAATGAAAACCCTACAACTTAAAAAGTAAGAAAGGGTATCAAAAAGAAAAGATTTGAAATAGACATCTTCAACAAAAGTTTGAAAAGTAAAACACCAAAGCATGAGTATCATTTTCAAAATTCCAAAACCATAAAGAAGTGATTGCTAGTTGTTACATTGCATAAATTTTTTTCAATTAAACTTACTTGTTTAGTAGTGCAACTCTAGAGTCTCTAGGTTTAGGTGGTCCTTAGCTTTATTCTTGCATTTTATTTTTGTTGTTTGTCTTGTTTTGTCATCATCTAAATTTCAAAATTTCAAGTTGTGTACCTTAATTCATTTGAACTTTTCTTGTTTTGGTCTTGTCATAATCAAAAATCTAAAAGGATTCCATTTGAGTAGCTTCTTCAAATTTACCATTTTTAGTTTGTCTTCATTCAACTCTTAAGTTTTGTCATTTGAGTTTTCTATCTTTCAAAATTCCTTTGGTAATTCCCTTCTCTACATCCTTGAGGGTAGCATATTGAGGATACTTGAAATAAGAGTTCAATTACTTTAGTAGACTTGAGACTAAGGAGTAAGGGTAAGGAACTTGTGAGAAATACACTTGAGAGGTCAAAAATTTGTCTTGGAGATTTTGTCTTGGCATTATTTTGTAGGTGAGGTGAAGCTTCTACAGATCCAAGTGAAGAGAAGAGAAGACCTTGTAAAGAAAGCAAAAGCCTTGTAACATTAGACTCTTAAGGAAAATTTGTGAATTCCTAGGCTTTGTGTATTAGGTTTTGTCTTGTATTTTGGACACACCTTGGACATTGGACTTTGGACACTATTAATTCTTCATTTCCATTTGGTAATTTAGGCTAAATAGTAGAAGCATATGTATTTGGTTGTTGTTAATTAGTTAGGTAGTTAATTGGTTACAACTAGAATGAGTTAGTTAGTTGTTGGTCTTAACTAATTTGGTTAGTTAGTTAGTAGTTGAAACTAATTCTAGTTAAACTAACTATATCCCAACCAAATTTTTAGTTAGCATAACCAATCCATAACCGAATTTAGTTAGGAGGTTAAGTGGTTAGACTTAGTTACAACCATAATAACTAAATAACTAAATAACTAAATTTAGTTAGGGTTAGTTGGTGTTAGTTAGAGTTAGTTGATTAGTTGAAACTAATTAGTTACTTTTAATTTCCCATAACCAAAATTCTTCTACTTTGTTAAGGTTAGTTACTTGATTAGTTACAACCTAGGATTCTCATAAGGAACATAGGTTAAAACAACCTAGGTCTTGCATAACTAATCATAGGGCTACATCCTATGATATAACCTAGTACAAGACAACTTAGGTTCTTGTTTCCCCTTAGGAAAGAAACCTAGTACTTGTATTTTAGGATTATTGTGTGTTTTCTAATAATTGCCTTGCATCAAGCATCCTCGACTAGACTATTTACGACTTTGTTTGCTTGTCTTGTTCTCTTTGACAACCTTAAACCATGTCTTCTAGTGATAGGGAAAACAAATCTATGCTTTATAACATAATGGAAAGTTTGAATCACATTAACAATTGGTTAAATAACCTAGAGCATAATGAAATCCCTAGAGCTAGACATAGAAATCAAAGAAATCAAAGACACAAGAATAGTGATAGTGAGGATGAACCTAGACATAGAAGACACCATGAACATAAAAGAGAAGACATAGGCTTAAGAGAGGTAAAACTTGAAATTCCCCCATTTCATGGCAAGAGTGATGTTGAAGCTTACTTAGAATGGGAGATGAGAGTTGAGCAAGTGTTTAATTCTCATCAAATAAAAGAAGAAAAAAAGGTTAGGATAGCCACTGTATCATTCCAAAACTATGCCTTAGTATGGTGGACACAAGTGTGTAAGGAGAGAGAGAAAGAAAGATAACTTCCCACCAATAGATGATTAGTTAAACTTGAAAGCTCTATTAAGAAAATGTTATATTCCTAATTACCATAGAGGGGAGCTATTAGCAAAGCTAAATAGACTTACCCAAGGCTCAAAAAGTGTAGAAGATTACTATAAAGCCTTAGAGATGGCCATGATTAGGGCCAATCTAGAAGAAGATGAGGAAACCCTAATGCATAGGTTTTTGCATGGCCTAAATAGGAACATCAAGAATAGAGTAAAACTCCTTCCACATGTTGACATAGAAGAGTTACTACACCAATGTACTAAGGTAGAGAGCCAATTTAAAGAGAGAGAAGCCTATAGTGGGGAAAATAAAGCCTACAAGTCTAAGTGGGTAAGTCAAGATAATAAGGGTAAGTTTGAGAGAAACCCTAAGGAGAGGGAAGTTGGCACTTCATCTTCCAAAACCAGAAAGTGAGTTGCATAAGAATGGCAAAATTTTTAGAAACCAAAGAGATAAGCGTGAGTGGGTATGTCAAATTTTGGTGTTTTCTTGCTCAAGCGAGTGGGGTCTCACTTGAGCGAGTATGTCAAATTTTGATTCTGTAATGTTCTCGCTCAAACGAGTGAGTTCTCACTCGAGCGAGTAGTCACAAAAATAATTCTGCCTCTTTTTTCGCTCAAGCGAGAGGCATCTCACTCAAGCTAGTTTAATGAAAATGATTCTGTGGAATTTTTGCTCAAGCATGTGATGACCCACTTGAGCGAGGGTATGGTGAAATAGTTCTGGAAGTCTTTCGCCCAAGCGAGGATAGCTCGCTTAAGTGAATTAAATAGGAATTAGCCACTGGACAGTTTCTGCTCAAGCGGTTGCGGGCCGCTCAGGCGAGTTTGCTGGTCTAATACTTGATTTTTCTTGCCCAAGCAAATCTGAGCTCGCTCAAGCGAATGCTCGTGGTCTCGCTTAAACAAAAGTGGTCTCGCTTAAGCGAGTTGACCAAAATTGCATTTTTAATTCCTTTCCTTTCCCCTTTACTTATTTGTAGACCTTTTCTCATATCTTTATATATGGGACTAGGCGAATGCCCTTATACATTTCCTCTTCCACTATAAACTCAATTGTCTTGTATACACACTAGGGCGAATTATTTACCAATCCATTTTATAAAAACTTTTAATCTCAGTCATCAGTTTTCTATGGTTCGGGTCTTAAATTAAAGACTGGGCGTTCGAACTCTAAAACACATAAAATTTATTGATATTTTATTGATTTAATTATGTTAATTTTATTGACATTCAAGCCTAGGAAATCAGGGTCTGATAGTTATCATTTGTATATATATATTTTATTTTCATGTTATTAGTTTTAGAAATATTTTAGGATTAGGACTTAGTTTTGGGCCTTGTATGACTATATTTCCATTTTGGGTTATTTTTCGGCCTTGTATCTTTAGTTTTTGGGCCTTGGGTGAAGCTTTTCAAGCCCACCCAAGCCAATTTCAAAAATTTAGTTTTCAAGAAGTTTTAAATACCTTATTTTTTTATAATGCTTCATAAGTTTTAGTGGGTTTTAGAGTGAGATACTCTTCCTTCTCTCTAAAAAGTAGAAGCCTTAGCTCCTTTTCTAGGTTCTTATCCTTTGGCTCCCTCCCAAAGGTGGTGAACAACCTTCTCCTTATCTCTATAGCCTTAGAGAGTGATGGAAATCAACTCTCCCACACTAGTCTTCCATTCTCCTTCATTTCTCTTGTTATTCCTACCTTAGATCTAGGTTTTTCTTCACCAAAAATCTCTATTACTTCACCATATATGTCATGACCTACAACATATCTACATGAATTCAGAATTTTTTCATCACATTGAAGTCTTCTTGCCTTGGATCTAAAGAAGGAAGAAGAGGAAGATCCATCCTTCTTAAGGAATTGAAGAAATTCCTACAATATTTGGTATCATGAATCTAACACTAAGTGTTTCCTTCAAGTGTTTCCTCTTAAATCTTGTCATTTCTCTTTAGTGTCAAGAGAACTAAAGCAATCTTCACACTTATCTTCAAGTGTACTCAAAATGCTACCCTCTTGTATTGAGTAAGAATTATCTTGGAATTGAAGGAAAAGAAACTCAAGAGATAAAACTTTTAAGAGTGAATGAAAGACAAACTAAAAATGTTCAAAATTTGAAAAGGCAACTCAAAGGGAATATTTTTGGATTTTTGATATGACAAGACTCAAAGCAACAAAAGCTAAATTGAAGAAAGCTAAGGACACGTAATTTTGAAAATGGAATAGAAAACAAAACTTGACAAACAACAAAATAAATGCAAGAAATAAAGCAAGCTAATGAACAAACTCACGCGGGTCCTTCCCTCTAAGGCAGAACGCTCCCCTACCGATTTATTTTTACATCCCATAGCTTTGGTAGATTGCTTAACCCCGTTCATCTTTGGCGCAAGAGCGCTCGATCAGTGAGCTATTATGCACTCTTTCAAGGGTGGCTACTTCTAGGCAAACCTCTTGGTTGTCTCTGCACCTCTACCTCCTTTATCACTAAGCGGTCATTTAGGGGCCTTAGCTGGTGATCCGGGCTGTTTCCCTCTCGACGATGAAGCTTATTCCCCATCGTCTCACTGGCCGACCTTGACCGTTGTAATTTTGAGGTCATATATAGTATTTAGAGTTTGCCTCGATTTGGTACCACTCTCGCGGCCCACACTGAAATAGTACTTTACCCCTAGATGTCCAGTCAACTGCTGCGCCTCATGAATTAGTAATTGCATCCAATCTCCAAAAAAAAATCCCAATTGTTTCTAATTTTCTATTTTTGGAATGAAATATTTACGGAATCCCCATGAATAGGACCAAACCTTATTCCACGAAATTTACAAAAGATTTCTCTTTCTTATTAGCAAGTCTCCGAGAAGACTTAATTGATCCATGATTTATGTTTCATCTTTCATTTCCTTTTAATTTGTTTTGAGAAATATATCAATCAATTCCGATTCTTTTTCGATTGAGATGTATAGATTCATAGGTCTATGTATCTATATAGATCCTATTCATGAATTAACGAAAATGTGCAAAAGCTCTATTTACCTCTGCCATTCTATGAGTCTCTTCCTTTTTGCGTATGATATCACCACTCCCTTTGGCAGCATCGACTAATTCGGAACTTAGTTTCAAAGTGTAACACCCCGAATTTTATAAAAAAATGAGTAATTAGTGTGAATGGAAAATCTTTGGTTAGTGAGGATGTGTGGGAAAATGTGGAATCATTGTGGCAAGGTATGAATATATATAAGATAAAGATGAGTTTGAACTTCATATGATTAATATGTTTGGAATGAGAATTTTATAAGAATGGATGATTGGACAAATATATGCCTCGTAGGTTGTATATGGTATACTGGAAATAATTGAGCTGGCTTGAGTGTAATTACATGGGCTGAGTTGAATAAAATTATGAGTGAGGTGAGAGCTCTCAGTTTCTGCGCCAGTGTTGATCATTTCGCTTAGGCGAAGTGAATTCTCGCCCGAGCGAGAGACTCTCATGTTGGGAATTTAGCTTCTGGGTAATTCTCGCTCAGGTGAGGGTAAGTCTCGCTCAAGCGAGCTTGACCTAATATCAGTGTTTAGACACTGGAGGGAATTCGCCCAGGCGAATGAAACTTCGCCCAAGCAGGGGCGAAGGGAATCAGTTGCTGGATGGAATCCGCCCGAGCGAAGGATCTTAAGGGTAGCATTCGCTCAGGCGAGGCAATTGATTAAAGAGGGACCACTGATGCTCTTGGATCATTGTAGGGCCCGGTTTCCCTTTTCTCTTTTCTTCTTCTGTGTGGTCCCTATGGTGATGACTTAGGTGCTTTGATGGTCAAATGGGTCTGATTTTCTCTCATTCCTTGTCCACGTGTGTTTGTGTAATCATTGCTGAGAGAATGTGCATTAAATATTGATGGACTTGCATTAAATGAGGATGGGATGTTGTGATGAGTTGGATGCTGATGAGGCTGAGATGATAAGGCCTTGGTTGCATGTTTTCTTCTTACCTTCCCTTTATTCTTTGTGGGTGCATGTTCTGATGGGAGAAATGCTCCTCATTCTCTCTAGAGTTCATTGAAGCTTCTGCTTCATCTTCCTCTTCTCCTTCATCTTCTTCTTCCACTCGTGCTTGGTGTAGAACCGAGTGGAAGAGTGTGGCTGTGTAAGGAACAGCTTGGTGAGTGAAACAGCGTGTGGCTGTGCGTGTAAGTTGGGTTACACCTTGCTTCTTGGTGCTTCTCTTTCTTCCTCTCCTTCTTCCTCCATGTGATGGGTTGTATGAGACTCAGTTCTGAGAGCCTACAGCAGCTGGGTGTGTGTGCATGCCTCGGTTTGTGATGCATGATGGTTCACTATTGGTGAGGCTGTGCTGATCTTGTGAAGATGAAGACATGCATGTTGCATGGAGGCATGGTGATCCTCCACTGTTGTTGAAGGTGTATGGTGCTGCTGTGAGGAAGAAGGCATGCATGGAAGTTGGTGGTCCTCCAGGGTGGGGAGGATGATGCTGTATGAGTGAGGAACAACCTTGTACTAAGCCTTGGAGGTTGCTGCTTGAGTAAACAGCATGGATTCTTCCATGGTTGTGAGCAGAGTGGAACTTGGGTGTTGATGGCTTGAAGACTTGAGTGGAAATGGTGACTGGTTCTTCAAGCTGAGGACGTTACTGGGACGAGTGGAAGTCATGATGGCTCTTCTCACTGCTGGAAGCTGAGCAGAGTGTTACTGTGGCTGGGCCGAGTGTCCATGTGACTCCTGGAAGCTTCACCCAGGTAAGGGGGCTTTGCATCTCAAATGCATGGCTTATGGACGGATTTCCGGGTGGCATGATTGCATTATGTTGTGTTTGATGTGTATTGTGTGTTGTTGTTGAGTTGAACCCGGATGTATGATTATTTATTGTTACATGATGCATGTTAATCTGTCCAAGAGATGTATGAAGGTATTTGTGATGATGTGAGTTAATGCATGAGATGCATGTACTTGTATTATGTATGCTGAGTGCATTGTATGGCCATTCATGAGTCCCTGTATGTAATTATGTATTCAAAAGGGCATGTGATGTTTGTTATTAAATTTATATGTGTGATAAATGGATGAATAGAGACTGTGATGATGAATGTTAAGTGAAATATTGGCATGGGATGATTGATAGAGTAGATTTCTGAGTGGAAATTTCATATACAATGGTGTGAGACTTAGAAAATGCTAAGTCCGAGTGTATCTCATGAAACAGCCTATGAGGCTTGTGAATAGATGATAATCCGAGTGAACGGTATAGAATTGCCGAGTGGATGGCACAGGGTTGCCGAGCGGATATGATATAAGCCGAGTCATCTGATTATTGTTGAATTACCGAGTGCATAGAGTGTTGAACGCATATTCCGAGTGGGCAATCGAATGAATATGAGTAAATTTATATGCATACGTGTTATTGTGTATTGAATATGAACACCTTACGGGGTGCCACGAGGGTGTTATCCCGAGTGAAGAGGATGAGGTCCTAATGATGAATGTGATGAAAAACCTTGAGTTGGACTCGGGGCAGTGCCTGGGGCACTAAGCGTGAAATGAGACGCTTGATGAAATGCCGAGTGCAATGGCGTTGAACGCCGAGTGAATGAAATCGTATGCATCCGATTCGCCACTGGAATACGTTGGACTCTTATATCGATCGGTAATTAGATAACCACATATGGTGAATTTGACTAAGTCCTGGAGCTAGGCTCTGACAGACTCCTTGAGCATGGCTTGAAGTATGAGTATTGTTGATATAGTCTTGGGGTAGACTTGAGGTGAAATCCGATTGAGGGATTGTATTATTGATAAGGTTATTAGGCTTTATAGCCGAGTGGAAGGGGTAAGAAACCCGATTGAGAACGCTTGTGATTGTTTATGTTGAATGGCAGTGAATGTTGAGCTGATTAATGTATGTGTTATGACATGTTAAGGATTCTATGATTAATCCGAGCCAATATCTGTCATTTAATATGTAATGCTCACCCCTACACCATTTTTCAGTGTATGCAGGTCGGCTTGGATGATGTGGTGGTCTTAAACCCGAGTGTTGGGTGTTTATTGATGTGGTTGTGTATATAATGTAATGTACCGGGTGTCTTTGATGTATTAACCTTGACCGACTCAAATTAACGTTGTATAATGAATACCCTTTATATATGTATTAAAGTTGGGTTATTGGAAACCCGAGTGCATGTCTATATATATGTATAGGCTTCATTGAAATCATGTACTTGTATCGGATAACGGGTTTAGTTGAATGAATAAAGACAAGATGATTGAATAACCCGAGTGCATGTTAATATATATATATACTTCGAGTGTTGGTCTTATATGCTTGCCGACTGAATGTGTTGGTGAATGAGAAGTATAAAGTTAATAAGTATCCGAGTGTATGCGTATATATATATACATACCTGTTATGTTGATAACATGGTTAGGAATCGGTGAAAGGGTATTGCTGTAGTGGTAGTCGGACTTGGAATTAGAGAATATATAAGTAAGAGTGATTTATGTTGATTTGATGCTTCCTAGTGACTAGGAAATTAGGATGTATAAATACCTCTAAGTTGATGAATCCTGAGTGGAAATCCGAGTGATCCTCTTCTAGGAGGAGTGTTGTTGTAATGACTCGGATTGATTATATTCTAAGTGTATGATTTATGAATGTATTCCGAGTGATTATGGGGACCTATTCCGAGTGAATAAGGTAATATGTAATTTGAGGGGCTAATTTATAAAATGAGTCCGAGTGTAACATAATGTTATGATTTTCCCGAGTGAAGAGAAATATAAGTGTTTCCCGAGTGGAACCCAAGTGAATTTCTTCTAAGGGAAGTGTGCTTGTAATGGTTTAGTTTGAAATATTCTAAGTATATGAGTTATGCTTATATTCCGAGTGTTTAAGCATGGGATGAGTCCGAGTGGGACTTGACTTATTGGTTTCCCTGAATGGTTAAGTATCTCATATGTCCGAGTGAAATACTTGGGAAATTCCTCTGAGTGTTGAGGAGTTTGGATCATTCTGAGGGGAATTGATTGTGTAGACTATTTCTGAGCCATGATATTATTCCGAGTGGAACACCACTCTAATGATGAGTTGGTTAAGAATGCTTAAACTGAGTGATTTATGGCCGAGAGGAAGCCTATGTATTCTCTGAGTGATGGAGTTCAATATACCGAGAGCTAAATGGTTGATGTTTACCGAGTGGCATTTGATTGGTAGAAATTCCGAGTGAGGGTTTATGGAATCCGAGTGGGATAACCCTCAGTTACCGGGTGGATCGTGTGTGAGCTTTGGTGTATGAAGTTTAACAATCAAGTTACGAAGTGTGTGTGAGTGTTGAGGTTATTTCCCGAGTGACGGAACCCCATTATGCTGAGTGGACTAAAATATTAAATTCCAAGAGGACTTAGGCATGAATTCCGACTCGACCTGATCATTTACCGAGTGTGTGAATATCTCAGTTTCTCGTGTGATTGAATGCCGAATGGCTCCTCGCTTCAGCGATTGAAGGATTCGCTCCAGCGAGTTTGGTTCTAAGGGAAGGCTTGATATTAGTTTCGCCCAAGCGAAGGGGCTTTCGCCCGAGCGAGTTTTGCTGTCTCGCCCAAGCGGAGTTGGATCTCGCTTGAGCGAGTAGGCGTTGTGTTGCGGGCCTCGCTCTGACGCTGTGTGGTTTTCGCTGGGCTTTGTGCTCGGTTTTATTTCCCTTGCCTTCTCTCCATTTTGCATTTTCTTTTCCTTGAATGGCATTTCGTTTTTCTGCTTCGCGCTGCTGGTTTTCTTCTTGGCCATGGGACCAGCTCTCATATCTTCATATATGGGAGTGATTTATTTATAGATCCAAGAATGTTATTATTTTTGCGAAAAAAAAATTGACCCCTATTTTTAGGGCGTTACAATTTGGTATCAGAGCAAACAGAGAGGTCTATGGTCAAGGTATGCTTACCGAGTGCAAGCGTTTGGATGTATGATGATTAGTTGTCATTATTGCTGGTAGTATTTTATTGGTTGATGCATGCCTATGCATAGTTTGTATGGCTGTATGCCTATGTGTTTCGCTGGGACACTAGTGAAAGATACTACTGCTGTGAAGGTTGATTTGAGAAATGAAGTGACATAATGTTGTGTCCTTATATTTATGGAAGTCGGATTAATTGACCAGGATTTATGTATATGGATTGATGGATAATTATTATGATACTCTTGTGTTGGGATGGAAATCCCCAATGAAAATATATAAGGATATTGATAGATAAAAAGAAATATTATGACATTCTAGCGGTGGATACAAGTAGTTGACTTGTATGTGTGTAAGGCAATGATGATTGCCAAATATATAAATGGTGAATATGCCTCGAATGATTTTATGTGTGGATTGATATTATTATGGTTGCTATGCCTATGATATCCATGTGTGGATTATTATGAATGGTGTTTGTGGCCATTGAAAGCCAATTATTTGAATGAGATGCCTTGAGGGGCCTTGTGAATATTTAAATGCCATTGATGATAAACTAAAATATATAATATACCCCTGATTGAGAGGGTGAGATATCCTTGCGAGGTTGTTGTTGAGCATATGCATTATTACATTGCATTCATGGCATGGCATAGCATTGATATTATGTGGTTGCGATCACAAAGATGAAAGATCCTGCGGGATTCTATGAAGGGAGTACCTCTTGCGAGACGGGAAACCAATGTGATGATGATATGATAAAGGGCTTGCGAGCACCTATGATGCCCATGGTTGTGATCATGAGGCGGGAGTACCCCTTGCGAGGAGGGAAACCTATGTGAATTATTGAAACGTGGTTGCGATCACGAGAAGCACCTTGCGAGGTTGCCAGAGGGAGTACCCCTTGCGAGGTGGGAAACCCACGATTATGATTGATTGATTATGGTGGTTGCGATCACCTGTGATATGAAATCGGATCTGCTGCATATGCATTACACAGTTGACATATGCATTTGTTTAAAGACCATGGCATTTGAGATGGGATGACCACGAGTGTTGAGAAACCCCTTGCGAGGAGGTATTGAGTGAGACCTTAGTGAATTATTGATGATAATAATTATGAATGCTATTGTGGATAAATGGCAAAGTGACAGTGTTAGTAATTATGTATATGTTGTGCTTATTTATGATACGAATTGCGATTCGTGAAACTGGTATGCCATTGTGATACTTTAATAATGAAATATGTGAAATGATAATGAAGGAATTTCCTAGTGTGTTGAATTCGGATTATGGATGTTTGATTGTACCATTTCTTAAATGATGATTTATACCCTTGGCATGAGAACTCTGTTTGATTAATATATATATGATTAAGTTAATTGATGGCAGATTCCTAATTTAAGAATTTAAATATGATCATGAATGTATAAATGTGAAATCAGGTATATGTTATGTTGGAATTGTGTCACGGTTTTAATGTGCTAAAACCGAGTGAGGAATTGATTGATGATAGTGAAGTTCTCATAAGTATTAAGACTGTGTTAATTGATTTGAATTCTTGTGTATGCCATGCTAATGGTTCATGGCCGAATCATGATTATGAAGGAATTTGAACTCATATGCTAAGTTGGGTGGGTGAGTAATGTTGGGAAATTTCATGATGTGAGGATTTTAATATGGGATAGGTGATTGAATGTAAAACCTGATGCCTGCTTGGCTGGAATTATATCTTGGTTTGAAGTATGAAAACAGAGTAGATGATTGGATTAAGTACTGGGCCACAAAGTGTGGTAACCCAAATTGGTTGAGCATAATTATGTGTGATTGGATGCTATGAGGATTGTTATGGTGATGTACCTGTTGGTTTGGGTGCTGTCTCGGTTTTGTGATTGAAAAACCGAGTGAGTGGTTAGTTGAATTATGATTCATAAGGTGTAGTAACCCTTGGAATTCCGAGTCAGAGAATCTGATTGATCATGTGGATTGTTGAGATTTAAAGTGTCTTAAGGTTGAAATCCGAGTACACCTTGGTACTGGATATGGGGATAATGAACATGATATTATGGTGATTGTATATCCGAACAATGGAATGTGTTTACACTCAGTGAAGAAAGTTGCCAATATAGAAACCTATTGTTATGATTGAGAATCATATTGAAAACCGAGTGGTATACCTAAGAGAATTTAATAAATTTTCTAGGCTTAAATTGATTGATGGCTAGTGATGAATGATGAATTGAGGGAGTAGTTGGCTAATTGACTATGATTTTGTGATAACTAAGATTAAATAAGAGGTATTTACTCGGTTTGTACTGGAAACCGATTGCTATTATGCCATTTTATGGTGAGTGTGGCTGGCATTTGATGATTAATATCAAGATGATTGCATTAGAATAAGTGTAAAAATGGTATATATACCTTGTGTGGGTTGGATGTATGCTGTTAGTATGTCATTTTACAATGTTAATGAGGAATAATTGTTGGCTGTTGGTGAGCAATGTACCATTGTGGATGTCTAATGATGAAGTTAATTCAGATGTGTTGTTTATAGATGGATATAAAATGTCATTGATTTTCATATAGGTTATCATTATCTGAGTGAAATTGATCGGTATGGGTGAAATAATTGTAGGGATGTTGTTTTGATATGACTCTACATGCCATAGGTATTGTGGCAGGCTGCATTTTGCATTGACTCTATGCAATTATTGTAACCCTATAGGAATAAAATGTCATCCTATAAGTTAGATGCAACAGTTCATAGGTCAGCAAATGAGACTGTAGCTGCTTATGGGAATGGCTTGAGTCTATTGGATTGCTCCGAGCAAGGTGAGGATTTGAATCTGAATAGATGAGTATGAGGTTAAGTATTAAAATAATGGGCAAGGGAAAGAGTTGCTGAGTGATGTGGAATTGTGGATAACCGAGTGGGTGATTTCTGAGCCAATTGGTGACACTTCCGAGTGGAAGATGTTAAGAGTACGCTGTCTTGGAATTTCATGTTGTGTGGTTAGTAACTACTTAAGAAGTAAAATTGTGCTGACTGGATTTGGCAGTCGGTGAATACTTGAAAAGTATTAGTATGTAAATGATTTGTTTGGTATATAGTGAATGCCAAGTTGTTTATTGAGGTAGGTTCATACTTGAATTTCGAGGACGAAATTCCTTGAAGGTGGGGAGAATTGTAACACCCTGAATTTTATAAAAAAATGAGTAATTAGTGTGAATGGAAAATCTTTGGTTAGTGAGGATGTGTGGGAAAATGTGGAATCATTGTGGCAAGGTATGAATATATATAAGATAAAGATGAGTTTGAACTTCATATGATTAATATGTTTGGAATGAGAATTTTATAAGAATGGATAATTGGACAAATATATGCCTCGTAGGTTGTATATGGTATACTGGAAATAATTGAGCTGGCTTGAGTGTAATTACATGGGCTGAGTTGAATAAAATTGTGAGTGAGGTGAGAGCTCTCAGTTTCTGCGCCAGTGTTGATCATTTCGCTTAGGCGAAGTGAATTCTCGCCAAAGCGAGAGACTCTCATGTTGGGAATTTAGCTTCTGGGTAATTCTCGCTCAGGCGAGGGTAAGTCTCGCACAAGCGAGCTTGACCTAATATCAGTGTTTAGACACTGGAGGGAATTCGCCCAGGCGAATGAAACTTCGCCCAAGCGGGGGCGAAGGGAATCAGTTGCTGGATGGAATCCGCCCGAGCGAAGGATCTTAAGGGTAGCATTCGCTCAGGCGAGGCAATTGATTAAAGAGGGACCACTGATGCTCTTGGATCATTGTAGGGCCCGGTTTCCCTTTTCTCTTTTCTTCTTCTGTGTAGTCCCCATGGTGATGACTTAGGTGCTTTGATGGTCAAATGGGTCTGATTTTCTCTCCTTCCTTGTCCACGTGTGTTTGTGTAATCATTGCTGAGAGAATGTGCATTAAATATTGATGGACTTGCATTAAATGAGGATGGGATGTTGTGATGAGTTGGATGCTGATGAGGCTGAGATGATAAGGCCTTGGTTGCATGTTTTCTTCTTACCTTCCCTTTATTCTTTGTGGGTGCATGTTCTGATGGGAGAAATGCTCCTCATTCTCTCTAGAGTTCATTGAAGCTTCTGCTTCATCTTCCTCTTCTCCTTCATCTTCTTCTTCCACTCGTGCTTGGTGTAGAACCGAGTGGAAGAGTGTGGCTATGTAAGGAACAGCTTGGTGAGTGAAACAGCGTGTGGCTGTGCGTGTAAGTTGGGTTACACCTTGCTTCTTGGTGCTTCTCTTTCTTCCTCTCCTTCTTCCTCCATGTGATGGGTTGTATGAGACTCAGTTCTGAGAGCCTGCAGCAGCTGGGTGTGTGTGCATGCCTCGGTTTGTGATGCATGATGGTTCACTATTGGTGAGGCTGTGCTGATCTTGTGAAGATGAAGACATGCATGTTGCACGGAGGCATGGTGATCCTCCACTGTTGTTGAAGGTGTATGGTGCTGCTGTGAGGAAGAAGGATGCATGGAAGTTGGTGGTCCTCCAGGGTGGGGAGGATGATGCTGTATGAGTGAGGAACAACCTTGTACTAAGCCTTGGAGGTTGCTGCTTGAGTAAACAGCATGGATTCTTCCATGGTTATGAGCAGAGTGGAACTTGGGTGTTGATGGCTTGAAGACTTGAGTGGAAATGGTGGCTGGTTCTTCAAGCTGAGGACGTTACTGGGACGAGTGGAAGTCATGATGGCTCTTCTCACTGCTGGAAGCTGAGCAGAGTGTTACTGTGGCTGGGCCGAGTGTCCATGTGACTCCTGGAAGCTTCACCCAGGTAAGGGGGCTTTGCATCTCAAATGCATGGCTTATGGACGGATTTCCGGGTGGCATGATTGCATTATGTTGTGTTTGATGTGTATTGTGTGTTGTTGTTGAGTTGAACCCGGATGTATGATTATTTATTGTTACATGGTGCATGTTTATCTGTCTAAGAGATGTATGAAGATATTTGTGATGATGTGAGTTAATGCATGAGATGCATGTACTTGTATTATGTATGCTGAGTGCATTGTATGGCCATTCATGAGTCCCCGTATGTAATTATGTATTCAAAAGGGCATGTGATGTTTGTTATTAAATTTATATGTGTGATAAATGGATGAATAGAGACTGTGATGATGAATGTTAAGTGAAATATTGGCATGGGATGATTGATAGAGTAGATTTCCGAGTGGAAATTTCATATACAATGGTGTGAGGCTTAGAAAATGCTAAGTCCGAGTGTATCTCATGAAACAGCCTATGAGGCTTGTGAATAGATGATAATCCGAGTGAACGACATAGAATTGCCGAGTGGATGGCACAGGGTTGCCGAGCGGATATGATATAAGCCGAGTCATCTGATTATTGTTGAATTACCGAGTGCATAGAGTGTTGAACGCATATTCCGAGTGGGCAATCGAATGAATATGAGTAAATTTATATGCATACGTGTTATTGTGTATTGAATATGAACACCTTGCGGGGTGCCACGAGGGTGTTATCCCGAGTGAAGAGGACGAGGTCCTAATGATGAATGTGATGAAAAACCTCGAGTTGGACTCGGGGCAGTGCCTGGGGCACTAAGCGTGAAATGAGACGCTTGATGAAATGCCGAGTGCAATGGCGTTGAACGCCGAGTGAATGAAATCGTATGCATCCGATTCGCCACTGGAATGCGTTGGACTCTTATATCAATCGGTAATTAGATAACCACATATGGTGAATTTGACTAAGTCCTGGAGCTAGGCTCGGACAGACTCCTTGAGCATGGCTTGGAGTATGAGTATTGTTGATATAGTCTTGGGGTAGACTTGAGGTGAAATCCGATTGAGGGATTGTATTATTGATAAGGTTATTAGGCTTTATAGCCGAGTGGAAGGGGTAAGAAACCCGATTGAGAACGCTTGTGATTGTTTATGTTGAATGGCAGTGAATGTTGAGCTGATTAATGTATGTGTTATGACATGTTAAGGATTCTATGATTAATCCGAGCCAATATCTGTCATTTAATATGTAATGCTCACCCCTACACCATTTTTCAGTGTATGCAGGTCGGCTTGGATGATGTGGTGGTCTTAAACCCGAGTGTTGGGTGTTTATTGATGTGGTTGTGTATATAATGTAATGTACCGAGTGTCTTTGATGTATTAAGCCTTGACCGACTCATATTAACGTTGTATAATGAATACTCTTTATATATGTATTGAAGTTGGGTTATTGGAAACCCGAGTGCATGTCTATATATATGTATAGGCTTCATTGAAATCATGTACTTGTATCGGATAACGGGTTTAGTTGAATGAATAAAGACAAGATGATTGAATAACCCGAGTGCATGTTAATATATATATATACTTCGAGTGTTGGTCTTATATGCATGCCGACTGAATGTGTTGGTGAATGAGAAGTATAAAGTTAATAAGTATCCGAGTGTATGCGTATATATATATACATACCTGTTATGTTGATAACATGGTTAGGAATCGGTGAAAGGGTATTGCTGTAGTGGTAGTTGGACTTGGAATTAGAGAATATATAAGTAAGAGTGATTTATGTTGATTTGATGCTTCCTAGTGACTAGGAAATTAGAATGTATAAATACCTCTAAGTTGATGAATCCTGAGTGGAAATCTGAGTGATCCTCTTCTAGGAGGAGTGTTGTTGTAATGACTCGGATTGATTATATTCTAAGTGTATGATTTATGAATGTATTCCGAGTGATTATGGGGACCTATTCCGAGTGAATAAGGTAATATGTAATTTGAGGGGCTAATTTATAAAATGAGTCCGAGTGTAACATAATGTTGTGATTTTCCCGAGTGAAGAGAAATATAAGTGTTTCCCGAGTGGAACCCAAGTGAATTTCTTCTAAGGGAAGTGTGCTTGTAATGGTTTAGTTTGAAATATTCTAAGTATATGAGTTATGCTTATATTCCGAGTGTTTAAGCATGGGATAAGTCCGAGTGGGACTTGACTTATTGGTTTCCCTGAATGGTTAAGTATCTCATATGTCCGAGTGAAATACTTGGGAAATTCCTCTGAGTGTTGAGGAGTTTGGATCATTCTGAGTGGAATTGATTGTGTAGACTAATTCTGAGCCATGATATTATTCCGAGTGGAACACCACTCTGATGATGAGTTGGTTAAGAATGCTTAAACTGAGTGATTTATGGCCGAGAGGAAGCCTATGTATTCTCTGAGTGATGGAGTTCAATATACCGAGAGCTAAATGGTTGATGTTTACCGAGTGGCATTTGATTGGTAGAAATTCCGAGTGAGGGTTTATGGAATCCGAGTGGGATAACCCTCAGTTACCGGGTGGATCGTGTGTGAGCTTTGGTGTATGAAGTTTAACAATCAAGTTACGAAGTGTGTGTGAGTGTTGAGGTTATTTCCCGAGTGACGGAACCCCATTATGCTGAGTGGACTAAAATATTAAATTCCAAGAGGACTTAGGCATGAATTCTGACTCGACCTGATCATTTACCGAGTGTGTGAATGTCTCGGTTTCTCGTGTGATTGAATGCCGAATGGCTCCTCGCTTCAGCGATTGAAGGATTCGCTCCAGGGAGTTTGGTTCTAAGGGAAGGCTTGATATTAGTTTCGCCCAAGCGAAGGGGCTTTCGCCCGAGCGAGTTTTGTTGTCTCGCCCAAGCGGAGTTGGATCTCGCTTGAGCGAGTGGGCGTTGTATTGCGGGCCTCGCTCTGACGTTGTGTGGTTTTCGCTGGGCTTTGTGCTCGGTTTTATTTCCCTTGCCTTCTCTCCATTTTGCATTTTCTTTTCCTTGAATGGCATTTCGTTTTTCTGCTTCGCGCTGCTGGTTTTCTTCTTGGCCATGGGACCAGCTCTCATATCTTCATATATGGGAGTGATTTATTTATAGATCCAGGAATGTTATTATTTTTGCGAAAAAAAATTGACCCTTATTTTTAGGGCGTTACACAAAGCCTCCAAATTCTCTATTGTATTTGTATTGAATTATCATTTATTTCTACGAAATACTAAACAAAATAGAATAATCTTAGAATGATTTTATTTTAGAAGGTATATAAGGAAATTCTGTGATTGGTTGTCCCTAACCAAATGATTTGGTTTATTTGACTTGATTGATGGGAAGAACAAACAAAAAAGTTATTTATAACAAAAAATCAATTCTATTTTAATTATATATAAACAAATAAGCAAATAAGGTTCAATTGATTTTGTAAGAAGGGGTCAACTAGCAATTAACTTTTTAGGTCTTGGTGTTTCAAGAAACAAAATGACTTAGTGCACACACTTTTTAAATTTTGCTAAAAGAGGTCTTGTTTTGTACTTTTTATTTTGATACCCTTTTGATTTTTTTACTTTTGTAAGGGCTTTATTTTTCTTGTATCCTTTTCTTTTCTTTGTCTGTTTCTTTTGCCTCTACTATTTTAGCACTTTAACCTCAATTCAACTAAGCCAAAACCGAAACAAGAATTTAAGCTAGTTACAAGTTTAATGTCACTCTTTTTGCTTAGGTAACCTTGCAATCTTCTCCCAAAATTCACTTATGGAAGGCACTTAGGTTTAGACAAAATTTCTTATGCACTTCAATATGAAACCGAGACACAATTATGTCCTAAGTAGTGCTTGAAAAAATGAAAAAGAAAAAACCTAGAAGAAACTAAGAATAGAACTCTAAACAACCTAAAAATTGAGCATAATTTCGGAGAGCCTTAAAGTGAGGTCTCCTTCATGCTTGACCGAACATACACAAAAAGGAAAGAAAGACTCTAAACTATGGAATTTTGGAGAAAAAGAGAAATGAAGATGAAAGGGAAAGGTGGAGGATGGAAGGGAAAAGGAATGGAAGATGGAAATGGTGTCTTGGAGGCCACTTCCTAGGGGAAGATGACTCCTAGATCTCGCCACCAAGGAGGGAGAATACCCCTTGGATAAGAGCTTAATAAAGTTCCCTCTAGCCAAGAGAAAAAAGCTTAACTCTCTCTAAAGTACATAAAGTAATGAGGACATTATAAGGGAGAACCCACACACCATCTTAGACAAAGGACTCGAGGCTTACAAGGGTCCCCTCACAAGGGCCAAGTCCAAGAAAGGCAAAGAGACCATCCATAAAGCCCTATCTTCCTTCCTCTTTTTGCTTAGTGGGCCCAAGCCCAATGGAGATACTTTGAGGATCTACTTGTACTCATCTTGTAATATAAGTCATAATTAGATTCTATAGTCATTTAGGCTTCATTTGGGCCTTACTAGGTCAATTGGTCACTTCAGGGCCATCTACTCTCATGTTGGGCCATATATAGGCCATTCCTTTCCTATTTTGCAGAATTGGGCCTAGGATCCATTAGCCAAGCCCATTTCCCATCCCTTGGCCGAATTCCTCTAGGCCTATATAAGGGCTTCTCCTTTTGTAAAAAGCTACACATTAATTCATTTTGAGATTTTGACACCTTGAGTGTAAAATTTTAGTGAGAGATTATCCTCCTTCTCTCTAGGATTAGTGAGACTCTTGCAAACTCTTATCCAAGGGGTCTCTCCCTCTCTTGGTGGCGAGTGGAGTTATCTTCCACTCCTTGGAAGTGGCCTCCATCCCTTCACCCCATCTCCTTAGCCATCTTTCTTCCTTTTCCCATTTTTTCTCTCTTTCCTCCATCAAAATCCATCCAACTCCTATCATTTCTTTTACCTTTTAGTTTCGATTTTCCTTTGAAGAACAACTTTGCTTGAAGATTGAAGAAGGGAAAGTTTCTAGATCTACCCCTCCAAAGGAGATTAGAAGCTTCTCCTACATCATTTGGTATCAATTGAGCTTGGAGGTTCTTTTCCTACTTCTTCTTCTTCCTCTTTTCAATTTTGAATTCAATCTTGTTCTTGGCTGGTTGTGTTTTCATTTTCATGGTTAATTGTTGTTAGATGCCATGTTATAGTAGAAAAAGCATAAAAATTGTGAAGTCTTTATATGTGTATCACTTTCTTTCAATTTTTGCATCTTGAATTTGTAGATTCTAGTTTGGTAATGTCATATGCCTTAGTGTATGTTTAAAACTCTGAGTTGGCACTTGTTTTTGTGTCGGTTTTGTGTCCTTGTTATACATGTTATTGGTTTGTTAAAAGTTAGAGCCAAGTAGGTGTTTGGTTGTGCCATTTGGAGCCTTTTCTAGTGTTCTAGAAATTTTTGTGTTGCTTCAACCAATAGTGTGCAAATCCATGTGGTTTGAGTTACTTCAAGTATCTTGAGTAACTCTCAAAAGGTTCCAATCTTTGTGTGTTAGGAGGCCTCACTTTAAGGCTCTCCAAAAGTTAGCTCATCTTTTAGGTTCTTAGTAATCTACTCTTAGTCTTTCTAGGTTAATTTTTCAATTTCAAGCACATTAGGTATATCATTGTATTTTATTTTGCATCTTGATTTGTATAAAAGAAAATTGTAAAAAGAATCATTCACCTTCCATTCTTTCTAGTGGAAGAAGGTTGCATATTTTTTCCCTAAGCAAAAGAGTGACAATTGAACTTGGTAGACTAGCTTATGCATTCGGTTTTGGTCTAAAACTTGGTGTTAGAATTATGAATTGGTAAAAGTAAAAAAAGAAAAGAGAAAAGCCAAAAGGAAAAAGAAAAACCCTAAATATCAAAAGTTAGAAAGGGTACCAAAAAGAAAAGTTTTGAAAAGTCTTCTTTAACAAAGTTTTGAAAAGTGAAACACCAAAAGTATAAGTGTTGTTTCAAAATTGCAAAGCCATAAAGAAGTGATTGCTAGTTCATACTTTACTCATTTTTCTTCAATTGAACTTGCTTGCTTAGTAGTGCAATTCTAGAGTCTCTAGGTTTAGGTGTGCCTTAACCTTTGTTCTTGCATTTTATTTAGTTGCTTGTCTTGTTTTGTCATCTTTAAATTTCGAATTCCAAATGTGTGCTTTTATTGATTTGAACTTTTTCTTGTTTTGGTCTTGTCATAATCAAAAATCCAAAAAAAGAATCCATTTGAGTAACTTCTTCAAATTTACCATTTTTAGTTTGTCTTCATTCAACTCTTGAGTTTTGTCATTTGAGTTGTCTTCCTTTCAAAATTCAAGATATCTTTACTCTATACCAAGGAAGGGTAACATATTGAGACACTTGAGATTGGTGTGGAAATTGCTTGAGTCTCTTGATTCCTAAGAGAAGGGATACACTTGAGGGAGACACTTGTGAGGTTTTGAATTTTGCTTCTATTTTCCTAACCAATTTTATGTGGAGTCTCTTGGTTTGTGTTATTTGTAGGTGTGGTGGAGCTTCTACACTCCAAGTGAAGGCCTTGAATACCATTGTAAAGGAAGCAAAAGCCTTGTACAAATTAGAAGCTTAGGAAAATTTTGAATTCTTAGAAAGCGTAGTAGGGATTTGGTCTTGTATTTTGGGCACTAATTGGACTTTGGACATTGGACTCTATTAACTTTCATTTCCTTGGGTAATTTTTGAATAGTATAGAAGCATTTTCATTTGTTTGTTAATTAGTTAGTTGTTAGTTGGTTAAGTAGTTAATTGGTTACAACTAGAAGTAGTTAGTTGGTTGTTGGTCTTAACTAATTTGGTTAGTTAGTTAGTAGTTGGAACTAATTCTAGTTAACCTAACTAAATCCCAACGGAATTCTAGTTGGCATAACTAATAGGTAACCAAATTTAGTTAGGAGGTTAAAGTGGTTAGACTTAGTTACAACCATAATAACCAAATAACTAAATTTAGTTAAGGTTAGTTAGTGTTAGTTGGTTAGTTGAAATTAATTTATTACTTCTAACTTCTCATAACTGAATTTGTTCTAGGTGGTTAGGGTTAGTTACTTGTTTAGTTACAACCTAGGATTCTTATAAAGAACATAGGTAAAGACAACCTAGGTCTTGCATAACTAATCATAGTACTACAACCTAGGATCTAACCTAGTACAAGACAACTTAGGTTCTTGTTCGCTTAGGTAGAAACCTAGTATTTGATTCTTAGGATTCTTGTTTGAATTCTTATTCTTGTCTTGCATAAGCATCCTTGACTAGTTTGTTTACAACTTTGTTTGCCTTGTCTTGTTTTCTTTGACAACCTTAAATAATGTCTTCTAGTGATAAGGAAAACAAATCTCTTCTCCATAACATAATGGATAGCCTTAATAACATCAACACTAGGTTAACTAACCTAGAACATAGAGATGAGAACCCTAGATCTAGATATAGAAATCAAAGAAATCAAAGGCATGAAAATAGTGATAGTGAGGATGACCATAAGTGTAGAAGACATCATCATAGTAATAGAAGAGAAGACCTAGGATTAAAAGAAGTAAAATTTGAAATCCCTCTATTTAATGGAAAAAGTGATATTGAAGCTTATCTAGAATGGAAGATGGGAGTTGAACAATTGTTTAATTCTTATCAAATAAAAGAAGAAAAGAAAGTTAGGACAGCCACTCTCTCATTCCAAAACTATGCCTTAGTATGGTGGACCCAAGTGTGTAACGAGAGAAAGAAAGATAACTTCCCACCAATAAATGATTGGTTAGACTTGAAAGCTCTATTAAGAAAACATTATGTTCCTAATTACTATAAAGGGGAGCTATTAGCCAAGCTAAATAGACTCACCCAAGGGTCAAAGAGTGTAGAAGATTACTACAAAGCTTTAGAGATAGCCATGATTAGGGCAAATTTAGAAGAAGATGAAGAAACCCTAATGCATAGGTTTTTGCATGGCCTAAATAGGAACATCAAAAATAGAGTAGAACTCCTTCCACATATTGATATGGAAGAGTTACTACACCAATGTACTAAGGTAGAGAGCCAATTCAAAGAGAGGGAATCCTATAATAGGGAATTTAAAAGCTCTAAACCTAAGTGGGTAGGAAAAGATGGGTTTGAGAGACAACCTAGGGAGAAGGGAGTGGGCATTTCCTCTTCCAAATTTCCAAGTGAGTTGCATAAGAATGGAAAAGTTTTTAGAAACCAAAGAGATAAGAATGAATCCACATCTAAACCACAATCCTCTAGATCTTCTACCATCAAATGTTTTAAATGCCTTGGTAGAGGGCACATTGCTTCTGACTATCCTACAAAAAGAACAATGATTTTGAAAACCAATGGAACCTACTCAAGTCAATCAGAGTGTGATTCTAACAATCACAATTCAAATGATGACTCAAGTAGTGATTCCTATGGCAGTTAGCATATACTAGGGGATGATGGTGAGCTGTACATGATTAGAAGATTACTTGGTAGTCACGTTAAGCTAGACGATACTACACAAAGAGAGAACATCTTTTATACAAGATGTTATATAAATGACAAACTATGTTCTCTCATTGTGGATAGTGGGAGTTGTGCAAATGTAGTGAGCCAAAGACTAGTAAATAAGATGGGCTTAGAACTAATAGATCACCCTAGACCTTATAAGTTGCAATGGTTAAATGAAAAGGGAGAAGTGTTAGTTAATAAGCAAGTCTTAATCAACTTCACCATAGTCATATATAAAGATGAAGTAAATTATGATGTAGTACCTATAGAGGCAACTCACATCCTTTTAGGAAGAACTTGGTAATATGATAGGAAGGCCATCCATGAGGGGTTCACAAACACCCTCACTTTCAAATTAGATAGTAAGAAGATAGTTTTACACCCCCTAACTCTACAAGAAGTAGCTAAAGATTAACTATAAATGAAGCTTAAAAGAGTTAGAGAGTTAGGATCTTCTTCATCTAATCATTTAGAAAAACATAAGAAAAACAAAAAAGAGGACAAAGGAAAAGGAGTTTTCATTTATGATGACTCTAGAGCCAATAAATATGATGTGAAACATACTATGTTTTCACAAAAACAATGCTTGATCATGTATGCTAAAGACATCCCTAGCACTTCCTTGTGCTCAATGAGCTCTTACCCTCCTCCTTTGCCCAAAAGGATTCAAAACATCTTAAATGAATTTAAAGACCTCTTTCCAAAAGATATTCCCAAAGGCTTACCTCCTATTAGGGGCATTGGACATCAAATATATCTAATTCCTGGTACTAGCTTACCAAATACACCTGCATATAGATGTAACCATAAGGAAAGCCTTGAGATTGAAAAACAAGTGAACGATCTATTATCTAAGGGATGGATTAGAGAGAGCTTAAGCCCATGTGCTTTACCTATTTTACTAGTTCCTAAGAAAAATGGTTCATGGAGAATATATACAGATTGTAGAGCCATAAACAACATAACCATCAAGTATAGGCATCCAATACCTAGACTTGATGATATGCTTGATGAGCTAAGTGGTTCTACCATATTTTCCAATATTGATCTTAAAAGTGGCTATCATCAAATAAGAATCAAAGAAGGAGATGAATGGAAAGCTGCTTTTAAAACCAAACTTGGATTCTATGAGTGGTTAGTTATGCCCTTTGGCTTGACTAATGCACCAAGCATATTCATGAGGTTAATGAATCATGTTTTGATGGAATTCATTAGGCATTTCATTATGGTCTACTTTGATGATATTTTGGTGTACTCAAAGACCATGACCTCTTATCTAAACCATCTAAAACAAGTTATGCTTGCCTTAAGAACAAATAACCTCTATGAAAATTTTGAAAAATGTTCTTTTGGCATGGATAGAATTATATTCCTTGGATTCATAATAAGTTCTAAAGGTGTTAAGGTTGATCACTCTAAAGTAAATGCAATCCAAGATTGGCCAACACCTAAAAATGTGAGTGAGGTTAGAAGTTTCCATGGTCTTGCAAGTTTCTATAGGAGATTTGTGAAAGATTTCTCTACCTTAGCTTCCCCTTTAAATGAGTTAGTGAAAAAGAATGTTCCTTTTGTGTGGAGGCCAAGACAAGAGAAATCCTTTCTAGATCTCAAAGAGAAGCTCACCCATGCTCCAATTTTAGCACTTCCAAATTTTTCTAAAACCTTTGAGCTTGAGTGTGATGCTTCAAATGTGGGTATAGGAGCTGTGTTATTGCAAGAAGGTCACCCCATTGCTTTCTTTAGTGAAAAGCTTAATGGGGCAACCCTTAATTATCTCACATATATAAAGAGTTTTATACATTGATTAGAGCCCTTCAAACTTGGGAACATTACTTGATCCCAAAAGAGTTTGTCATTCATAGTGATCACCAATCACTAAAATTTATTAAAGGGCAACATAAGTTGAACAAGAGACATGCTAAGTAGGTTAAGTTATTGGAACAATTTCTATATGTCATCAAGTATAAAAATGGAAAATCTAATACTATGGCTGATGCTTTATCAAGAAGGCACTCTTTACTTGCCTCTCTTGGAGCCAAAATTATTAGACTTGATGAGATTAGGACTTTGTATCCAAGTGATCTTGATTTTTCAAACATTTTTAACTCATCTTCCACTTCTTCATCTCATAAAGGCTTCTACATTTTAGATGGCTACCTCTTTAAAGCCAATAGACTTCGCATTCCTAGGATAAAACATTAGCCATTTTACATGAACACTTCTATTGGCCTAAAATGAAAAAATATGTACAAAAACTTTGTGCTAGGTGTATAGTATGTAGGAAAGAGAAATATAAACTTTCACCTAGTGGTTTGTATACTCCATTGCCTACACCTGCTTCTCCTTGGGTTGATATTTCTATGGATTTTGTGTTAGGCTTGCCTAGGACCCAAAGGGGAATGAATTCTATCTTTGTTGTGGTAGCAAGATGGCTCACTTCATTCCTTGTCACAAAGTGGATGATGCAAGTCATATTGCTAAGCTATTTTTCAAAGAAATAGTAAGACTTCATGGTGTACCTAAAACTATCATTTCTGATAGGGACACCAAATTCCTAAGCCATTTTTGGAAAACCCTTTGGTCAAGGCTAGGAACGAAGCTTCTGTTTTCTACCACTTGTCATCCTCAAATGGATGGCTAAACTGAGGTATTCTTAACTACTTAGGGTCTTAGTGCATAAAAATATAAAATTTTAGGATGAGTGTTTACCCCACATTGAATTTGCTTATAATAGGGTACAATACTCCACAACTAGGCATAGGCCTTTTGAAGTTGTTTATGGTTTTAACCCTCTCACTCCCTTAGACCTTTTGCTTATTGATGTTTCTAATTCTGCCCTTCACATGGATGGAGAGGCAAAGGCCAAGTTTATCAAAGATTTTCATGAGAAGGTTAAAAACCAAATACAAGCTAAGAATGAACACTATGCCTATTATGCTAATAAGAAGATAAAGGAAGTCACCTTTGAGGTTGGAGATTGGGTTTGGTTACATCTTAAAGATTTCCAAATTTGAGAAAATCCAAACTCGACCCTTGAGGTGATGGACCTTTCCAAATACTCAAGAAAATGGGAAATAATGCCTATGTCCTTGATTTACCTGGGGAATAAGGTGTGAGTGATTCATTTAATGTATCTGACTTATCTCCTTTTGAATTAGATGAAGATGATGATGCCTTATATTTGAGGATAAATCCTTTCAAAGAGGGGGAGCATAATGAAGACATCATAAGGGAGGACCCACACACCATCTTAGACAAAGGAGTCAAGGCTTACTAGGGTCCCCTGACAAGGGCCAAGTCCAAGAAAGGCAAAGAGACCATCTATAAAGCTCTATCTTCCTTCCTCTTATTGCTTAGTGGGCCCAAGCCCAATGGAGATACTTTGAGGATTTAATTGTACTTATCTTGTAATATAAATCATAATTAGATTCTCTAGTCATTTAGACTTTATTTGGGCCTTACTAGGCCAATTGGTCACTTTAGGGCCATGTACTCTCATGTTGGGCATGTATAGGCCATCTCCTTTCCTATTTTGTAGAATTGGGCCTAGGATCCATTAGCCAAGCCCATTTCCCATCCCTTGGCCGAATTCCTCTAGGCCTATATAAGGGCTTCTCCTTTTGTAAAAAGCTACACATTAATTCATTTTGAGATTTTGACACCTTGAGTGCAAACTTTTAGTGAGAGATTCTCCTCCTTCTCTCTAGGATTAGTGAGACTCTTAAAAGCTCTTATCCAAGGGGTCTCTCCCTCCCTTGCTGGCGAGTGGAGTTATCTTCCACTCCTTGGAAGTGGCCTCCATCCCTTCACCCCATCTCCTTAGCCATCTTTCTTCCTTTTCCCATTTTCCTTCCTTCCTCCATCAAAATCCGTCCAACTCCTAGCATTTCTTTTACCTTTTAGTTTTGGTTTTCCTTTTAAGAAGAAGGCATTTCCACTTTGCTTGTAGATTGAAGAAGCGAAAGTTCCTAGATCCACCCCTCCAAAGGAGATTAGAAGTTTCTCCTACATCACAAAGTGTGCTAAAATTCTTATCATTCATATATATATCCCAATTTACAAAGAGAAGCACCCTTATATAGGCACTTGGTAGTTTCGGCCAAGGTGCTCCTATTGGGCTTCCATCATGGATCCTAGGCCCATTCAAGGAAAATGAAAAAGATATGGCCTTATACATGGCCCAAATGAGAGTGCATGGGCCAAAAGTGACCAATTGACCTAGTAAGGTCCAAATAAATCCTAAAACACTAGAAAAATTAAATTATGAACTATATTACATGATGAGTACAAATAGATCTTCAAAGTGTCTTCATTGGGCTTGGGCCCATTAGACAAAGTAAGGAGCAAGCTAGGGCTTTTTGGATGGTCTCTTTTCCCTTTTTGGACTTGGCCCTTGTTAAGGAACCTTTGTATGCCTCTAATCCTTTGTCTAATATAATGTGTGGATCCTCCCATGTTATGTCCTCATTACATGGATGGATAAATTGTTCAAAATGTGAAGTTATATTTATGCATAATTAAGGAACTGATAGGGCCATATAGAGTTTTAGTATGATTGGATGCCACGAAATAGTTTCAATAGCACCTATACATGATTTAGAACTTGTAGAAACTGGAATGGGCCAATTCCATTAAGAATTGACCCTTGAGTTGCACAAAAATGCCTAACGTATTTATATGAACAAGTTTCTTGTTTTTGGGAACTTTTGACTGCGGCTAGTGGTTACACGTCATAAATGGGGTATATTAGGTGGTATCAAAATTTGGTGGCAATTGGAGTTCATATGAAAGAGTCAGGGTGGTTAGAAGTTGAAAATTATGCATTTTCTGCATTATACAACAAATTTACTATCATAAATCGATTCATGAATTCCTTGAATCGATTCATGAGCCACTGGGATGGCATAAATCAATTCACAAGCTCCCTGAATCGATTCATGAGATGCTGGATTCGCATGAATCGATTCACATGAGTCTTGAATCGATTCATGAGCCTCTGTTTCACTGTTTTGGGACTCTAACTCACATGAATCGATTCATGGATTATTCGAATCAATTCATGGCCTGTTATTAATCAATTTTCCATAATTTTGATGTTTGCTTAATGTGTATTGAATCATGGCCTTGTTTTCTCGCATCTCATGCATGTTTCCTTAAATTATAACTGATGCCTACCCTTGTTCCGAACCAATATACGTTTCCGCTAAACGCTTGCATGGTGATTATGGAAGGGATTACCCTATGACAATATTTTTATAAACTATCTAGCTTCTCATATCGTCATATATGAGATAGGTCTTTAAAATGATCTGGGGTTACTTATTTAACTTTTAATCGTGGTGTCCTTCTTCTGACAATTAATTAATTTGTGAAAAATTTAGTCTAGTTTTTATTACTAAATTATTAATAACTTTAATATTAATTGTCGGATTAAGGCCGCTGACGTGACATACTTAGGTTAGCTAATCCAAGCGGGAGATACTTCTTGAAAACAAGTACTCAGGTAAAGGAAGGGTGAGATAGAAAATTACTAATTATAAGACATGTGAGATAATAGAAGTGTCTCCCTAACCCTCTCAATATTTATTTGTTACTATTATTTTTATGTCTATACTGATTTACAATTGTTATATAGATGTCATACTTTGGTATTTTCATATTCTTAAAATGAGAATTTATATTTGTTAGATTATGTAAAGTTTGATACCTTAATCAAAAATATATATTTAATATGGTTATATTATACTGTCTGGGAATTTTCTGAGTGTAACAGGTTCAAGATAAAATTTGAAAATATCCAATTTATAGGGTAAACTTTGCCAAAATTTTGATAAATCTTGTGAACAAGAATAAAAAATATGTGTTAAAAGTTTGAACTAATTCAATATGTGACATGCATCATGTACACAGTGAAAGACAAGAATGTTTTGGGAGATACAGTTATAATCTGAGAAATGTATTAGGGATGGTTCAATAGTGAAGTTTGGGATAGGAGGGTGTGAAGAGAGGCCTAGGAGACTCAGGGTCACTCTATATAAGGTTCGGTCTACTAATGTACCAAATTCATCTTTATTAATAACGTAGTTTAGATGCACTGGGGTGCTCATGGGCTTAGCATTAGTCATTTTAAACTTTTTGAGAAGCTCTTTGGTGTACTTCTATTGATGGATACCATCATCAGTCTATTTGATCTGCAAGCCTAGGAGGAATTTGAGTTCTCTTATCATACTTATTTCAAACTTAACTTATATCATTTTAGAAAATTCTTTACACAGACTCATATCAGTAGTATCAAACATAATATCATCCATATAAGTGTTGACAATTATAAAGTTCTTAAGAAAGCCTTTTCTAAATACAGTTGTATCCATTTTTCCTCTAGTAAAGCCTTTTGAAATCAAAAAGGTATTGAGTCTGTCATACCAAGCTCTAGGGGCTTGTTTTAGACCATAAAGTGCTTTACTAAGTTTGAAAACATGATTTGGAAAAGATATATCTTCGAAACCACGAGGTTGTTTTACATAAACTTCTTCTTCAATAAACCAATATAGAAAAGCACTCTTAACATCCATCTAATAGAATGTAATTCCTTTAAAAGCAGTAATTGCAAGAAGTATCCTTATAGCCTCAAGTCTGGCTACAGGAGGAAAAGTTTCAGTGAAGTCTATACCTTTTTGCTGATTGTAACCTTGAGCTATAAGTCTAGCTTTATCTCTGATAACTTTTCCATCCTCATCAAGCTTGTTTCTGTAGACCTATTTTGTTCCAATGATGCTTTTGTTTTTGGGTCTTAGGACAAGATTCCAAACCCTATTTCTCTCAAATTGGTTCAATTCCTCTTGCATGGTAATGATCCACTTATTATCTTTCAATGCTTATGTAGCTGATTTTAGTTCTAGTTTTAAAACTAAAGCAATAGTGGATTGGTTGAGAAGTCTGGATCTAGTCCTAACTCCAGTAGCTTGATCTCCAATTATGAGGTCTTAAGGGTGATAAGCTTTCAATTTCTAGTCTTTTGGCTTTTCTGGCTCAGGAACTTCTTGATGTTGTTCAGATTCTTTGTCTCCATCTTTAATAGGTTCAGGTTAAGTAGGATCTAATCTTTGTTGATCTTGTTCAGCTTCTTACTACTGTACACCTGCATCATCAAGATTTAGATCTGCCAGTCTCTTAAAGATCATTAAATCTTACATGCATTGATTCCTCAATGATTGAGTTCTTGTATTAAAAACTCTGTAAGACTTTGATGTGGTTGAGTACCCGATGAATATCCCTTTTATCACGTTTAGAATCAAATTTTCCAAGATGATCCTTTATGTTAAGAATATACTAGGTACAACCAAAAAGATGAAAGTATGAAATGTTGGGTCTTCTTTCTTTCCATAATTCATAAGGAGTCTTATTCAGTATCGATCTGATAAGATTCTATTTTGAATATGACAAGAAGTACTCATAGCCTCTGCCTAAAAGTATTTTGGAAGATTGTTTTCACAAAGCATTGTTCTGGCCATTTCTTGTAGAGATCTATTTTTCCTTTTCATAACACCATTTTATTGAGGTGTTCTTGGAAAAGAAAAGTTATGAGTTATGCCAGACTCATTGCAGAATTTTTCAAAAATTTCATTTATAAATTCTCTTCCATGATCACTTCTTATTGTACCAATGCATAATCTTTTCTCATTCTGGATTTTCTTGTAGAAAATCTTGAATACTTTCACAAACCCATCCTTGTGTGTCAAGAAGTATACCCATGTCATTCTTGTGTAATCATCAATAATGAAAAATCCATACTTCTTCCCTACCAGACTTTGTACTTGAGATGGACAAAACAAATCTAAATATAATAGTTCTAAGGGTCTGGCAATGGAAACAACATTTTTGTTTTCAACAAAGGTTTTGTGTTGTTTCCCTCTTTAGAATGCTTTATAAGGCAGGGAACCGTTAAAGGAAATTTTTGGCAGTCCCTTAACAAGGCCTTTTTTATGAAGTTTTGAAATATGCTTTAAACTCACATGCCCAAGCTTTTTATGACATATCTATGTCTCTTCAGAATTTGAAGACAAACATGTGACATTTTGATCATTCAGTTCATTCAAGTCAACCTTGTACAAGTTGTGATGTCTATTTATAATGAAGAGTGTAGATCTATCATGGTCAATGACAGTACACTTTTCTTTATTAAAAGAGACCTTGTACCCATTATCACAAAATTGACTAATGCTCAGTAGGTTATGTCTCAAACCTTTAACCAAAGACATTTTTAATGATAGGTGAAGGAATTTTACCCACTCTACAAGACCCTATGATTCTGCTAGTCTGGTTTTCTCCAAATGTAACTGTTCCACCTTTAAAATGCTCCAGGTTTAGGAACATAGACCTTCTTCCTCTCATGTGATACGAGCATTCATTGTCCATATACTAATGTAGAGGCTTTGTTCTTGTCTTTAAGCATATTTGTAATTGGAATAATCAATAATTTTGGTACCCATATCTTCTTGGGTCCTACATTATTAGCAATTCTTTCATTTCTTTTTTTTTTCTTTTCCTGCGATCATTTATTATATGACCTTGTTTTTTGCAGTAATTACATTTGACACGCTTTTGTTTCTTTGAAACAAATAAGGGAGATAAAGATTGTTTGAAATCATTTTTCTCTACATAGCCCAGACCTGGTCTGTTATGGTCACCATGAGATTTTCTTAAAAGTTTTTTCAAATTCTTAGTGTCATTGACAAACTTATTCAGGTCTGAAGTAAGTGAACTTACTTCCTTTTGTAGCTTAATGATTTCATTAGCCTGAGAATTGCAACAAACTTTAGTATTTTCAAAATTGGTTTTCAAAACAAGATTCTCTTTTCCAGGTGTATCTTTTCATTCTTTTCCATTTCTTTCTAAATATTTTTATCAAAATCTTCTTCTTTTAATTTTGAACTCCAACTTTCAAAATCAGTAATCATGTCAACATGTTTTACTTTCAAATTTTTGAAAATTTTCAAAAGCTTTGAAAAATCATTGAACAATAAATCATAAGTTTGTTTAAGTTGATAATAACTTACTTTCTCCAATTCTAAGTCACTTGAGCTGGCTTAAGATTCTGGTTCCTTACTTGCCATGAGAAAATTTTGAGCAGACTTTTTCTCTTCATCACACTCTTTAGAGATGGATGATCCTTCATCATCCCATGTAATTAACCTCTTTTATTCCTTGAGGAATTTTCTTTTTTTCTCTTTTGTCCTTTTTATCTTTGATCAAAAGAAGACATTCTACTTTCATGTGTCTTCGTTTCCTGCACTTAAAACATTCTAAAGCAGACTTGTCAGTTTAAATCTTAAATTGATTTTTACCTTTATGATCTTTCTTCTGAAATTTTTCAAGTCTGAACTTCTTTTTCTTCAATAGCCTGTGAAATCTCTTAGTCACAAGAGCCAACTCCACATCTACACCTGACTCATCAGAGTTTAGCTCTGAGCTTATTGATTCTTTAGCTTTTAGGGCCTTTGACTTCTTGCCTGATTCATCAGACTTCAAGGTAATGCTTTTGGAGGAGTAAGGCTTGTTAACTTCCTTTTGTTTCAACTTTAATTCATGCACTTTGAGTACTCCAAGAAGTTCATCCAAAAAGAAGGTACTCAAATCTTTGTGTTCCTCTAGTGTTGAACACTTGTCTCAAACCTTTCAGGCAGACTTCTAAAAGGCTTTACATTGATATCTTTTGTGCAAGGTGTTGTACCAAGAGTCTTAAGCTCATTTAGTAAGGTTTGGGATCTTCCAAACATCTGGTCCATAGTTTTATGTTCCTTTATCTTGAAAGTGTCATACTGTTTAGCCAACAATATCTTCTTAGATCTCTTTACATTGGAGGTGCCTTCATAGTTACGTTGAAGAACGTCCTAGACTTTTTTAGTTGATTTGTAGCTAAACACTTTGTTGTACTCTGATTTCCTAAGAGCACAAGTAAGTAAGAATCTAACTTTGGCATTTGATCCGGTCTCAATACCGGTATCCGATCTGCTATACATATTTCAACGTCTTTGATAAGACATCTACGTGTAACCGGTGTCATCGGTATACATCCGGACTGTAATTCCATATCAGGCGTTCTCCCTAAACCGGTTGTTCAGGATAACACCATGACATCGGATAATACACACGTCACTGTGCAAAAGACAAGGATTGTTGCTACAGGGATCGATCAATAATTCCCTGCACTACGAGCCAAATTCTGCTCACGGGAATGGTCAACTTGTTCCCTAATCCTAGCCTACATTCTCTATGCTCAATATAAAATAGCCACTTGACCCAATCATGCAGGTAAGTGCGCAATATAATAATGCTAATGGGAGTTGGTGGTTCCCCACCAACGAGTCCTCGTTAATCGAGCCAATCAGGTATATGAACTAACTTCATGATTGAAGTTGTGGGGGGGGGTTCTTCTTCAGCTCTTTTACGACTGATTCCTCTCTGAATACATTCCTTACTTGGAATATAATCACTGACTTGAGCGTCGGAGAATCTTTGCAGGTGACACCACCATTCGCCCACTTCAACGCGTTAGGTCGGTGTAAAGGATCTCCAAGACGCCCAATCCGCTTTCTTCACCCAAAGACAACGGATATATACATCGGATACACATACATCCGGTCTACTAGACGGTATTGACATACTATTCGTGACTGGCTTGAGATCGGATCTATTGACCCCGGTCCAGGACAGATCATTGGCACGCCCAGTGGGACCCGATAAAGTTATTCCCATATCCTTTGACAGAGCAGGTAATCCACAATGGAAGGCGAAGCACAAGACTTCATGGAAAATCAGGCTGAAGGCAGAACCAATCCTAACGCCTTCAGAAAACTCAACTTTGATTCTCATGGGGGCAGCTCAAAGAAGATAGTAACAGTGTCTGATCCTGATCCTCGTGATGAGTTGATCAAACAACTTCAGAGGGAACTCGCTGAATTGCGAAGAGAAAAAAGGCAAAGCGAGGATAAAGAGTCATCTCACACGCGAAACACTCCCCACACAACTGATGGTGAAAAGTCCACCACTCTTCAGTACTCAAAGATCCCAACGTTTGAGGATGGAGAACAAACTCGCGATTCTGAGGATGCAGCTTCCCGAAGGAAGAGAGATTCAACAACAGCACCCCCATTGTCTTACAATCTGAAGGTTCCTTTTTCAAGGAGAGTTATGGGCATCAGCATCCCCAAGCACCTTCAAACCACTCAACCACTTTCCATCGGAAAGTATAATGGTGAAACTGATCCAACTAAGCACCTTGATGCTTATGTGTTTGAAGCCATGTACTTGGGGGCTGATGAAGACGTGATGTGCCAAATGTTCCCTCGAACATTGTCTGAGGAAGCCCTCGGGTGGTTTAAAGGCCTGCTTTCTGGATCCATAGATTCTTGGACGGAAATGGCAGCTGCCTTTGAAACCCACTTTGTCATCTCCAGAGACGTACCCAAGACGTCTCATACCTTGGCTCAGATTAAGCAAAGTGAAACTGAGGGCTTAAAAGATTTTTTGAAGAGGTTTTATAAGGAAGCAGCCCTGGTTCCTAACCTCACAGAATCTATCAAGCTGCATATCGTAATTGAGGCATTGCAGCCAGGATCAGCTTTCGCTCTTTCATTAGCAAAGAGCCCCCCAGCAACTTTTGAGGAGTTCAGGAAAAAAGCCTCAAAGTATGTGAGCATAGAGATGCACTTGGAGGCAATGGCTGCAAAGAAAAAGCCACCAACACCATCTCCCCAAACCCAGAAGGGTAAGGAAAAGACGAGGTCAGAACGCATGGAGAGGCCATTCACCAATCCTAAGGTGGATAACCACCCTCCTCGACCTCGAGAAAGGCATGTCAATTCCTTCAGCCATTATGCACAGTTATCTGCCAGACCATCTCAGATTTTGAGAGAGGTCGGATGGCCAGTTTTCAGCACATATGGCATCAGGAGACCAGCCCCTATGAAAAGACCAGGAAATTCACGAAAGTACTATGATTTTCATGAACAAAATGGTCATTCCACTGATGAATGCCAAGCTCTAAAGAATGCGGTTGAGACGCTAATTAGAGAAGGCAAATTGAAGTAATACCTGTTCAAAGAAAAATCCTTTGACAGGGCAGAACGGAATGAGAAAAGAGAAAGAGATCCCGACGATGGGGATGACAACAACCCCAGTCCGGTTCGAAAGTTCTCTGCTGCAGAGAAGCAAAAAGGTGTAATGACCGATAATGCAGCACAGAAAGACAGCATGCCCCAGCAACAACGTCAGGGCCGACGTGAAGTCATTGACATGATTGCTGGAGGGTTCGCTGGAGGAGGAGCTTCAATTACAGCCCGAAAGAATCATCACAGAATGATTCTATCTGTGCAAGGGAAAGTCAAAGACAATCGCCCTTACAGAGGAGGAATTGAGGCTCCCATAATCTCTTTCTCTGACGAGGATTTTGGCCCAACCGTTCCTGGTGGTGACGATGCTGTAGTCATCACTGCTGTGATCGCCAACAAGGACGTCCGAAGAATCCTTGTTGACCAGGGAAGTTCCTGCGATGTTATTTTCTATAATTGCTTTGAAAGAATGGGTTTTAAAGACTCAGATTTACAGCCTTACACGCAGGAACTAACAGCTTTCAATGGCGCAAAGCAACTAACTAAAGGGTATCTTGACACCCTTATCTCGTTTGAAGGCGAGCCAGGAGCCAGGACGGTTAGGTCTCGGGTGCTAGTGATTGATGTCAAATCACCATTTAATGGCATCATAGGCCGTCCTACTCTGAATGCAATGGAGGCAGTTGTATCAACCCCACATCTCCTTATCAAGTTCATTGACAAGGATAATACTGTGTCATCTATCCGTGGTGATCAAGAGATGGCTAGGTACTGCTACAACCTTAGTCTCAACATGACAAAGCTGGACGCCTCCAATAAAAAGAGGAAACTTAATGATGCTGGAACATCGGCTGAATCCGTAAGTCTTGTCGACCTGGACCCTAGAGCGGATTTGAACATTGATCCGTTCAACCCATCAAAGCCCACACCGGATGGAAATTCCAGGGACATTGTCTTGGGAGATTCTCCAGAAAAGATCACCCATATCAATGACAAGCTAGATACTGAAATAGAGTAGCGACTGCTGGCTCTCTTACAAGAGTTTAAAGACCTCTTTGCATGGACTGCAGCCGATATGCCAGGCATAGACCCTGAATTCTGCTGTCATAAACTTTCTGTCTATCCAGAGACGAAACCTGTGGCCCAAAAGAAAAGACGATTGGGCCCAGAGAAACAGAAAGCAGCTTGTCAGCAAACTGAGGAATTGCTGAAGGCCGAATTTATCAAGGAAATCCGATATTCCTCTTGGCTTTCGAATGTGGTGATGGTCCCTAAATCCAATGGTAAATGGAGAATGTGCATTGACTACGTGGACCTCAACCGCTGCTGTCCAAAAGATCCTTATCCTCTTCCTAATATAGATCGGATGGTAGATGATTCCTCTGGTTACCAATACCTGAGCTTCATGGACGCTTATTCTGGTTACAACCAAATTCCGATGTGCGAAGAGGATCAAGAGAAGACAGCTTTCATAAATGATCGTGGTGTCTTTTGCTATACAGTCATGCCCTTTGGCCTGAAAAACGCTGGGGCGACATATCAGCGCATGATCAACAAGGTTTTCGAAGGTATGCACACCAAACTTGTTGAAGTATACATTGACGACATAATAGCAAAGACACCGGTTGGTGGCGATCATATTGAAGACCTGCGCCAAGTATTCACCCGTTTGAGACAATTTAACATGAGGCTGAACCCAATGAAGTGCACATTTGCTGTCCCTGCTGGGAAATTTTTGGGTTTCATGTTAACTCAACGTGGTATAGAAGCTAATCCAGGGAAGTGCCAAACGATTCTAGACATGCAAAGTCCTAAGAATCTCAAAGAAGTCCAATCCCTTAATGGCAAGGTAGCAGCTTTGGCACGATTCATGCCGAAGATGGCTCACAGGTCGCTCCCCCTGTACAAAATACTGAAAAAGTCCAAGAAATTCGAGTGGGGACAGGAACAAGAAAAAGCTTTCCAAGAGCTTAAGGAGGTGTTGTCCAAACCTCCCATTCTCACAAAGCCTGACCCCGAAGACACACTCATTCTGTACTTGGCTATTTCAGATGAAGCTTTGGGCGTTGCCTTGATAAAAGAAACTCCTGATGGACAAAGACCGGTCTATTTCAGTAGCAAGACCTTGCAAGGTGCTGAGATCCGGTATCAAAAAATTGAAAAAGCCGCCCTCGCTGTTGTTTGGGCCTCACGACGGTTGCGTCCGTACTTTCACGCCCATCCAATCATAGTGAGAATGGATTTGCCACTCCGTTCTGTCTTGATCAAGCCCGATCTTGCTGGGAGGATGATCAAATGGTCTATTGAACTCTCTGAGTTTGATATATCCTACGAACCCCGCAGCGCTATTAAAGCTCAAGTCCTGGCTGACTTTATTGTGGAAATGACAGGGACTGATCCGGATTACCCTCGAGTCCATTGGACCATTTACGTTGATGGTTCATCAAACCAAAGAGGCTCTGGAGCAGGTGTAGTTCTCGAAAGTGATGACGGAGTACACCTGGAGATCTCCCTTCGTTTCAATTTCAAAACATCCAACAACCAGGCTGAGTACGAAGCTTGCTTGGCCGGGCTAAGAGCTGCAATTGACATTGGAGCTTCTGAGGCGACACTCTGTAGCGATTCACAGCTGGTGATTTCGCAGATCTTAGGAGAATATCAAGCTCGCGAACCTCAACTCCAATTATACTTGAACTGTGTCAAGGAGTTGACTGAGAAATTCTCAAAGGTGGAGTTCAAGCATGTTCCACGTGAAGAGAATACGAGAGTGGATATACTCTCCAGGTTAGCAAGCACTAAACGACCAGGTAGCACCACTACGCTGGTTCAAAGCACGCTAACGTCGCCCAGCATTCCTCTTTTCCCTTCTCTAAATGCCATAATGACTGACTCCCTTTACGGAGACACATGGATGGCTCCTTACATCCGTTGTTTGGCTGATGGACAGCTACCCACAGATGAGAAGGAAAAGACGAGGTTAAGGAGAGAATTACCGTATTTCACTATGATTGATGGTAATCTCTATAGAAGGGCACTCTCTGTGCCCTATTTAATTTGTCTCAAAGAGGATGAGGTGCAAGGTGTAATGGAGGAAGTGCATGGAGGACAAAGTGGACACCATGCTGGAGGAAGAAGCTTAATGCGAAAAATCCTCAGAGCTGGATACTGGTGGCCCACAATGAAGCAAGACTCCATTGACTTTGTCAAAAAATGCGACGCTTGCCAAAAATTCTCTAACCTACACCACACACCGGCAGAAGAACTCTTCACATCCGCTGTTCCATGGCCCTTCTATCAATGGGGATTGGATATTCTGGGCCCCTTTCCAACTGCTCCTGGGGGCATCAAATATCTCATTGTAGGGGTCGATTATTTCACTAAGTGGATAGAAGCAGAGCCTGTGGTGCATATTACTTCAGCCCGAACTCGCCGTTTCATGTATGAAAACATCATAACACGGTTCGGGGTCCCAGCACGGATTGTCACAGACAATGGTACCCAGTTCACGGATAGAAAATTCACAGATTTGCTTGAAGGGTTAGGAATAACCCAAATATTCTCATCCGTCGAACATCCCCAAACTAATGGTCAAGCTGAAGTGGCCAACAGGGAGGTGCTTAAGGGACTAAAGAAGCGCCTTGGTGAAGCCAAGGGCGGATGGACAGACCAGCTGTGTCATGTCCTATGGGCATATCGGACAACGCCTCATTCATCCACCAATGAATCCCCATATCGCCTAACATACGGGGTCGAGGCAATGATACCTGTGGAACTGCAAATTGCTTCCACAAGAGTTAAGTACTTCTCTGAAGAAACCAACAATGCTAACTTGGCATCTGAAATGGATGTCATACAAGAACTCAGAGAAGACGCTTTCATCAGAGATCAAGCCATCAAAGCCAAAGTTGCTCTCCGGTACAACAAACGAGTCCAATCAAGGACTTTCAACGTTGGAGATTTGGTTTTGAGGAAAGCAAGTATAGGGAACAAATTCGCCCATCAAGGCAAATTAGCCCCAAACTGGGAAGGCCCATACAGGGTATCCGAGGTCACTGGCAAAGGCTCTTATCGCCTTGAAAACCTTGATGGCACTCCAATCCGAAACAAATGGAACACCCAAAACTTGCGCATCTACTATAGCTAGCTGTTTCTACACTCTCCTATCCTTATCTTGGATTGAATACTGGAGAATTTATTTTCACAGCTACGCTCTCCTTGTAATTCTTATTTTTGATTTAATAAGAATCTCTCATAACAATTTAACTCTTTCGAGTTTTTCTTATGCTGTGATTTTCAGTTTATCCGGTGTACAAAAGCATATTCAGGATGGATGATCTCAGCTACTTATTCTGTAGTTGACGATGTAACTCTTCGAATATGCGCAACACACAAGAACATACTCAGGACGGATGATCTCAATTACCCATTCTGTAATTGACGATGTAACTCCTCGAGTGTGTAAATATTGAAGGCCCAGATTGTAGGATTAAACCGAACTCTGGGTACGGTTAGTAAGTTTGGCTGAACACCGGTGAAGGCTCAGATTGTAGGATTAAACCGAACTCTGAGTACGACTAGTAGGATAAACCGAACGTCGGTGAAGACCTGAGTTGTAGGATTAAACCGAACCTCAGGGCATGGGTTGTAGGGCTGGTCCTTCTTCAAGGCCACAAACCGAACCCCATTCGAAGACTACATGGGTTGTAGGGCTGGTCCTTCTTCAAGGCCATAAACCGAACCCCATGCGAAGGCTTGGGCGCAGTAAGCTGGTTTTTCTTCAAGACCACGCTGAACCCCAAGTGACGGGCGCAGTAGGTTCAGGATTAGCCCTGATCTGAACCCCGTATCGAAGGCTCGGATTGTAGGATTAAACCGAACTCTGAGTACGACTAGTAGGATTAACCGAACGTCGGTGAAGAATCGTCATTGGGTAAAACCAAAGACCAATTGAAGAACGGCTAGTAGGATTCAACCGAACACCAAATATGACATGGACAGTAGGATCAAACCGAACTCCAAACACAACAAGTAAGTTATACTGAACTCCAAATTAATACTCTCGTGAAGTTCTTTATTTGGGAGTTTTATAGCTTATAATTCTGAGTCATCAATTCTTCAATTGAGATCTGACTCATAAACTCCGACACAAACAATTCACTCGGGTACGCCACAATCTAAGGCATTTTCACCCGAAATTCCTCAGTCGGAAATATTTGAAGAGGAATTTCTATTTTAAAACCTCACTCTTAAAAGCTCTCACGAGAAAATCTCACTCAGAGTTTATTCAAAGTGATAATCACCCAATGATACTGGGGGACAACATAAACGGTTTAACGAATATCTTGAGGAATGAACTCTCGTCTAAACAATCTCACAATCATTCCCCTTAAACCGTTCTTGTAACAATGATGTGTTCCCTCATCAGCGGTGACCTTATTATGAAATTCATCTTGCATGTATAAGTCCGGTATGTAGATTTTGTTTTACAATCCGATCTTCATTACTTAAAACCGGAATGATACAATACACATGCAATCCCTCTATTAAAGTTGTTTTTCACTAAACAAGAATGGAAGTAAAAAACTCTTTTATTGATTAAATGAGAATTACAATTCGTGTAATAATCCGGAGCTGATCCCGGAGCACAGCGAATTTGAATCAGTAAAATGAAAAAGGAAACAGGGAAGAACGCTACTTTCTCTGGCTTGAATCTTCTTCTTTCCCTTTACCTTTGCCTCCGACCTTGCCATCTTCAGTGCAAGAGCTCGTTCCTGTGCTTATGGACTTCAGGAATGAAGGTCCCATTGATTGGCCTGCAGGTAAAGGAGCGAACTTATAAGGAGTGTTGGGCGGACTTTCATGACGCTTATCAACTATGGCCACCAGTTTCCCTTGATGAAACTCATAGAACGGGTCAATACCATTCAGATTAAGTTTCACCTTGGGATTCCGGTATTGAATTTGACGAACAGCCAACCCAAAGGATTCCTTGACTGCCTGATCGCACATATCCACAGCCTCGTCAAATTCCGCTTTTGTGTCCGCCAACTTTGAGAGCAGCTCCTTCTCCTTACGCGACCAATCTTCGGTTCCTCGAGCATAAACAACTTTGACTTCCTTAAGCTCCTCTTCCAGCTTTGAAGAGCGTTCCTTCTCCGCACAAAAACCGGAGTGGAGGTCGGAATTGATTTTCTTTTGATCAGCTACTTGGGCCTCCAACTCCTTGGCAAGATGTTTTAGCCTGACAATTTCTTCATCCTTCTTATATCCTTCCTCTTTGGAAGCTTCTAATTTACTTTCTAAATGAAGGATGGTTGCCTTGTCCTTAGCAGCAGCAACGCTAAGGTCATTAACCTTGCCAACCAACGAGCTCAGCCTCTCATTCTCTTCTGGAAGCTTGCGAACCGATCTTAGGAGCCCGGATAATTCTGCCAGGTGCTTCTGTCCGGCATCGCAAGCTTTGGCTACTTCATCGCTCATCAATGAGGGCTTCAGCTTGTACGGAGTCTCAGGAACGACCTCAGGAACAGAACCCTCGTATACCAGATATTGTGCAAGACCGGAGCTACTTTGAAGGGGGCGAGTAACTTTTGGTGCAAAGTAAGTCGTTATTGGCTTTGCACCATAGGTGATCCCGTCGCCAGGAGCATCCGGAGTGGACCCTGCATCCAGAGCGGATCTTTCCACTTTCTTTCCCTTTGAAGGCTCCGGATCAGCACTCTCACTTGAAATTTTTTGTTTTTTCGGAGAGGGTTGACGATCCGAGGTCCTTGAGGAACCGCGTTTTATAGTTTTCTTCTTTTCTCCGACCTTCTCAGCCACAACCTTCTCAGATCCGCCCTCCAGTACGGGAATATCGTCACCAGCAGATGAGGTTAAAATGATGGTCTCCGATGTGGCTTTCTTCGAATTCCGTTTCGCCTGAATGTGATTTTTAGCTGCCACGGAATTCACTCCAGCTTTGAGCCCCTTCAGTTTTTCCATCTCTGGAGACGCAGCTTCAATTTCAACTGCAAAACCAAGCAACACGATTAGAAATCAAATACTTCAAGGCATGATGCGATAAAATATGAATATTAGCAGGAAAATTACGCAGATATTCCTCGCGGGTAGACCACGATCCTAACAAACGCCTGCAAGAGAAAAATTGATGCGAGGCGGTGTAAGATTGAAGGGCGGAAAGAACGGAAACTGAAGACGGGCTTAGTTCATCCTCCTCAGTGTAGTACGCTTGGGAGGTCAGCAAAAAGTGTTCATGCGTCCAAGCCACTGGGAACTTCGGAAGCCCATCTTCAGTTAACCAAAAAACTGACTCGCCAGGGTGAACGCTAATCTTCGTGAAATAGGACTTGAATGAATGTCCATCAACTTTGGCGGAGTCAGTGTACGCCTCAAAGTTGATAACCTTTGAGAGAGTCTGGAGGGATATCAAGCTCACTCCCCCCTTCTCTTTATTTGCACGACGGACCACTTGGGCAAAATAAAAGAGCATGGCCACCGTCGGCTTGAAGTTGAAGTGCTCCCCAAGCACTTCAAGAGAGCGGACTAATCCCCATCCGTTGGGGTGAAGCTGTGAAGGAGCGCAGTCCAGGAATCTCAGAACCCCCATCTGAAACTTCGAAAGGGGAAACCGCACACCAAGGTTCAAAAATAAAAAGTCATACATATACAAGGACCTTTCGTCCGGGATATAACAAATTCGATCGGATGGCAACGGGGCTATCACCACAAAGCACTTCTTGTATTTATCCCTCTTGAAGACCGTGAAACGCGGCTCCAACTCCGCTCCCCCCTCTTGAGCATGAACTGATGCTATTTCACGAAACTCCTCAGCCACCCAGCTGAATGGGCGTTTCTGTTGGAATTTCACCCAATCTATCCGGTGTGCAACCACATTGCAGAGGCCGGATTGGGTCTTCAAGATATGCTTCTCGGAAGGGGATTCCCCTTCAGACGACTTCCTCCCAGTAGCTTTCTTTGTCACCATTGTGAAAGCCTTGATGCTGCGATAAAATTCCACATCATCAGAGACATATAAATCCCCACTCTCGACACTCTCACTAGAGGAGGAAGACCCTGAAGAGGGTATAATCACCCTTCGTCTTTGATATTGCGACCCCTCACTCTCTGTATTTCGTGATCTCGACTGAAGGATCACTGGAATCCTCCCACCATGAACGCTAAGGTTTTGAGTCAAAGCCTTTCCTCCTCTTCCTCTAGGGCCAACGCCACTGAAACTAACACCCTTCCTAGGCATTCTCAAATATTGAAAAGAGAAACTGAGAACGAAGGGAAAGTGGTTACCTTAGATAGTGAATTGAAATTCACAGAGGTGGATACGAAGAACTTCTTGGAACTTTCGTAGAGATTCGTCAAGGAAGCAAGAAGAAATGGTAACTGAGATTGCCAAATATGCCTATATCAGGGCACCAAAATTTTTCAAATACCCACTAAACATAACCTGTCGTTTACCCCCAAACGACTCCCCGTTTAGTGGACCAAAATTGTCATTTAGTACATCAAGGCGCGAAAATGCCATCATTTTGTCACAGAGCCATCGAAATGGGCCTATTAAAACCAAATATTAGGCCCAACAAAACTATGCGTGACAGTTACTAAGACATGCGCACTTAATGCAATAATGGCGCGCCCACGTGAATTAAGGCATTAAATGTCCAATCATTAGAAACGTGGCCACCATTACCCGAATACCAAGGGTTGCGAAATTCGATAAACTTCTGATATTTCCATTGTCGAATCCGCCCTTAAAATTTCATCACTACGGAACATGGTTCCCAGAACGGATATTTACACTTCGGTGCAAATCCGAAATCCAGACGTACTATGATCAATATAGCTCATATGAGCAAGTCAACTGCTTCCTCACATCAGCTAGGGGGCTAGTAGAGGTAAGACTCGGATTTCGGATGGAGCGAAAATTGGCAATTGAATCCGCACTCCCTTGATTGGAAAAATTCACCAGGACGGATGATCTCAATCACTTATTCAGTGATTCGGTGACGTAACTCCTGGTATGAAGAACTCCAATAATCATTCCAGGATGGATGATCTCAATCACCTATTCAGTGATTCGACGATGTAACTCCTGGTATGAACAATTCTCATCATCATTCTGAAAGTATTCACTCAATCCGTATTCCTACGATTGAAAAATGTCTCCAGGATGGATTATCTAAATCACTTAATCTATGATCTGACGATGTAACTCTTGACGATGTGTACTTTTCCAGAACGGATAACCTCAGTCACCCATTATGTGATATGATGATGTAACTCCTAACGCGGTGTACCTGCCCAGGACGGATGATCTCAATCACCCATGCTGTGATCTGACGATGTAACTCCTGGCGCCATACACACCCAAAGGACGGATGATCTCAATCACCTAATATGCGACCTGATGATGTAGTTCCTGGTATCGTACACATCCCCAAGACGGATGATCTCAATCACTTATGAAGTGATTTAATGATAAAACACCTGGCATGATCAATACTCATAATCATCTTTATGATGGAAAATTCTGAAAGTCAGTCCGCACTTTCGCTTTCTAGTGGTATTCTCCAAGGACGGATACTCTTTATCACCTATTCTGTGATACAACGACGTAACTCCTGGTGTAGAAAAAACTCCCATCATCATCCTTATGATAAAGGACTCAAACACCACTTCCTTGCAGTTCCCTAAACTTGGAACAATATTATCATCTCCTGTAAGAATATTACGGATTAGAAGCAGTCATCCGTCCTGTTACACTACTTTGCTAAACAGCGGATCGACCCATCTTTCCCCAAAAGAATTAAGGATCACGCCCCAAAGACAGGCACCTTCTTCTTAATACACACTTGGGGACATGTATATATTTATCCGTTCTAAATTTTATTCGTTGTTTAATCCTCCGAGGCTATTATTTCAATCCGGCCTTAAGATTAATTATACAGAACGGATTAGAAACGATTTAAATATACATGAAACGACGAAGACAAATTTCTTCAATCAAAACTCATTCATTGAAATGAAATTACATACAATAGTTTAAAATTCGGAGTTGATCCCAGTACACAACTATACATGTAAATGAAAACAAAACTACTGAGGAGGAATCTGTTCTTCAGTCTTTTGTGCCTCTTCAGCACTGGGCTCTTGTGCTCCTTCCTTTAGAACCTCCGCAGGAGTCTCGCCTCCAGGAGCCTCAGCCCTTTCTTCAGAAGAGGGAACCTCGGACGCAGGAAAGACGTAGTCAGGTCCCATGGATTGACCCTCAGGAAGAGGAGCCAAACCATATAAGGACGTCGGTGGATCTTCGTGACGACCATCCACCACTGCGACTAACTTTCCCTCATGGAATTCATAGTACGGATCCATCCCATAAAGGTTAAGTTTCGCAGTGGGATTGCGGTAGAAGACTTGGCGTATGGCTAGGCCGAAGGACTCTTCAACAGCCCGGCTGCATATGTCAACAGCTTCTTCTCTCTCAGCTTTCGCTGTAGCCAATTCTCCCCGCAACTTAGACAGCTCCTCACTGGATATCTCAGGCTCCACTTTCCTAGCCTTCAGTCCCTCTATCTCAAGAAAGAGCTTCTTCTCCCTTTGAGACCACTCCTCAGCATCAGCCTTATTTTTATCCTGGCTGCTGCGGAGTTCTTCCTCCTTCTCTGCCACTTTGCCTTCCAAGTTTTTAAGATCGCCTTTGAGCTTGAGATTCTCTTTAGTTATGAGATCCCCAAACTCCTTAGACTTGTTAAGATGATCTTCCATTAACTTCAATGCGGCTTTGTCCTTGTCTGAGGAAAGGTTGAGCTCTTCTAATTTGTCACTTAGCTCCTCAACCTTGTCGACGTTCTTAGCCAACTCACTGACGGAAGATAGCAATCCAGCAAGTTCGGCTAGCTGCCACCTTCCGGCCTCACACGCTTCTTCAATTTCTTTAACACTAAGCGTAGGCCAGAGTTTATACATCGGTGGTGGAAGAGTGGCAGGAGTAGAACCTTCGTAGGAGAGGAAGGGGGTGAGAAACGAGGTCGTTGGGAAGGAGGTCGGCCCTGATCCAGAAACCCCAGCAGCAGTGCCTTTATTGAGACCGGAGGAAGCACCAATCCCTTCCGAGGTTTCAACGGCTTTATCCTCCGAAGTCCTTTGCTTCTTGGACTGACGCTTCGAAGGATCATTCTGGATCTTTCTTCTCCTCTCAGTAACTGGAGGCTGACCCGAGGCTGCGCCAACATCGGACGTACCGCCCTCAACCAGTGGGATGTCCCCTTCAGCCTCCGAGGTCAAGATGATTACCTCAGGACGATCCTTAGTTGAGGGCCTGGGCTTCACCTCATTTTCATGAGTAACAGATTTACCAGCCGCCTTGAATTTCTTCAATTTGTCCATTTCTGGAGTTTGCTGTTCTATTTCACCTACATGAACAAACACAAGATGTCAGCAACTACAAATATTCTATACATATTTGATAAAGGAGAAAAGATAGAATAAAACGAGAAGTACGCAAATATTCCTCCCGGACTCCGCTTGAGCTACTTAGCAGACGCCTACACGAAAAGACGTGACGACCTGTAGTGTGCGATTCAAGTGCGAACAACACTCTCGACGTCTCACGTGACAGATCAGATTGATCAGTGTAGTACGCGTGTGAGCTCAAGAGGAAATGTTTGTGTGTCCAACTCAGGGGAAATTTGTCAACGTCCTCTTCATCCTTCCAAAATTTTGGATTGCCCTTCTTAATGGAGATGCGGGTGAAGTAAATCTTGAAGGACTTCCCGTCAACCTTGGCAGAATCTGTATAAGACTCAAACTTCACAAAGGAACAGAGAGTCCGGAGAGTCACCAGACCAACTCCGCCCTGCTTGTTTGCTCTCCGAACTACCTGAGTGTAGTAGAACAGCATCGCTACAGTTGGCGTGAAATTGAAATGTTCACCAAGGACCTCCAGAGCCCGGATGAGGCCCCAACCATTGGGATGAAGTTGAGAGGGTGCACAGTTCAGGAACTTCAGGACGCCCATCTGGAGTTCGGTTAGAGGAAAACGAACTCCCAGATTATGGAAAATAAAGTCATACATGTATACAGAGCGGTCATTAGGGACGACGTGGCATATCCGCTCTGTCGGAAGTGGTGCATAAACCCTATACCACTTCTTTGTCTCTTCATCCGTACTCAAAGTAAACCTCGGCTGGATCCGGGATCCCTCCTCATCCGCATGTCGGGAGGCCAATTCCTTAAACTCACTAGACACCCAGCAGAAAGGCCATTTAGCCTGAACCTCCTCCCAATTTAGCCTCGAAGCAACTACGCTGTAGAGACCTTCTGCTGTTTTCGAAATGGCGCTATCTCCAGAAGATCCTTCTCCAGTTGCCATTGGAAATATCTAGACCGAACTCCTTAATCTACGATAAGAAATAAAATGTCGTCAGAAAGTTGCAATCATTACTCACTGCATTTTGAAAGCAATTACAATCAGAGGGCGACTCTGAGAAGGGAAAGATCACTTCCCGCAGTGAGTAAGATCCCCTTTCTGAGCGACGCGGTTCAGTCTTAGGAAGAATCACAAGGATTCTTCCCCACGACTATTAGGGTTGAGGGAAACTGATTCCCCCCCCTTTAGATGAAGCCTACTTTCTATAACTACGAGTAGCAAGTCAAAGCGAAACTAAAGCGACAAGGAAAAGATAGTTACCTCAGATGACAGTGATGAATTTGAGGAACGAAGAAACCCTCGCAATGTAGATGATAAACTTCCTTGCAAAATTTCTGCAGAGTTTCGTTGAGAAAGCAAAAGCAAGTGGAACCCAGAATCCACTAAGTATTCCTTTTATAGGAAACAAAGAGGACCGGTTACCTCCTCTTGAAGTTGTGTCGTTCTCGATAAAACGTACCTGTTCACAAGCGAAACGACACAACCGTTCCAAATTCTTGGGCGCCAAAACGATAGCAACTCAGCAAAGGGCTATCCACTGGGCCCAAAAGTTTTGAAAACTTCAGGCCCATTAAGCCCAAAACGACGGTTAATGAGATTTTCATCTCAGACACAATAATTGCCTGCCCACGTGATTAAAAGCATTAATGTCTAATCATGCAACGCAATTTACGCTTTACAGCCGTTACACGAACTTCAAGAGCTTTCAATTCCAATAAACTCTTGAAATTCTCACACAACGAATCTTTGTCTGAATCCGTTGTGACAGTACCGAAAGGTCTTTTCTATTAAAATCAGAGCGGTTCTTTACGAATGACAACAGATGCTAAGGAACTGTTACACACGTAAGCTTACCGATATTAAGACCTCTCGCAGGTTGAGTAGCTTATGTGAACAACTATTCAGTCCCTCACACAAGCTAGGGGACATATGATCCGGTCTCAATACCGGTATCCGATCTGCTATACATATTTCAACGTCTTTGATAAGACATCTACGTGTAACCGGTGTCATCGGTATACATCCGGACTGTAATTCCGTATCAGGCGTTCTCCCTAAACCGGTTGTTCAGGATAACACCATGACATCGGATAATACACACGTCACTGTGCAAAAGACAAGGATTGTTGCTACAGGGATCGATCAATAATTCCCTGCACTACGAGCCAAATTCTACTCACGGGAATGGTCAACTTGTTCCCTAATCCTAGCCTACATTCTCTATGCTCAATATAAAATAGCCACTTGACCCAATCATGCAGGTAAGTACGCAATATAATAATGCTAATGGGAGTTGGTGGTTCCCCACCAACGAGTCCTCGTTAATCGAGCCAATCAGGTATATGAACTAACTTCATGATTGAAGTTGTGGGGGGGGTTCTTCTTCAGCTCTTTTACGACTGATTCCTCTCTGAATACATTCCTTACTTGGAATATAATCACTGACTTGAGCGTCGGAGAATCTTTGCAGGTGACACCACCATTCGCCCACTTCAACGCGTTAGGTCGGTGTAAAGGATCTCCAAGACGCCCAATCCGCTTTCTTCACCCAAAGACAACGGATATATACATCGGATACACATACATCCGGTCTACTAGACGGTATTGACATACTATTCGTGACTGGCTTGAGATCGGATCTATTGACCCCGGTCCAGGACAGATCAGCATTTATCTCCATTTTCTTTACTTCATAAGAACACTATTCATCTTCAAATTTGAGCTTTCCATCTTCATCAATAATGGTTGAATAATCACTATTCATGATGACTGCCCATAGACTATATTGGGTGGATTTTATGAACATCTCCATTCTATCCTTCCAGTATCGGTAGTCTTCACCAATGAATGCAGGTGGCTTATTGATAGATGAACCTTCTATAATTAACTAATTACTATGATAAGCTACCATGGATCTTGTTCCTTTTCACTTAAGGGAGTGATCAAGCTAAAGGACAAGCTCTGTTACTAATTGATGGTTCAGAGTCAGACTTAGAAGAGGGGTTGAATAAGTCTTAGACTCTTTTGTGGAAATTTCAACTTTTAATGAATAAGTAACTTTACTATGCCACTCTTTCCTTTAGGTGAAGGCTTCACTGGATCTACCTCAGGCATTCTCTTCTGGATATCTGTAGGGGCAGAACTTTTCTTTTGAACTGGTGTTGGATTGGACCTTTCCAAGGTCTCATCCAGCAGGGGTGAGAAGGTTAGAAGCTTACTCACCAAAGAAATAGATTAAATTAGATCACTTACTGTTTGAGTTTGCATATTCTCTAGTGCAAATGCTTTCATCAATATAACTAGGTAGGGGATTTTATTCTATTTCTTTCCTATTGATGAAATAAGGTATGTCATGATGACATTTGGCAGACTGACTTTATCCTTCATAAGCATGTGATACATGCAAAACCTATCCAACTTGGTAATAGTATCTTTAGCACTCTTCCTTGGGTAAAATAATTACCTTATGACAAGGTGAAACATTCTTACCTTGGGAAGGAGGTTCTCAAAGACAGACTTGACTAGGTGAATGGTACCATACAGTAGCTTGTTGATTTTCAAAGGAGAGACCAATTTAAACTCAAAATCATCAGTATCCACGTTACTAACAGAGGGACATCCAGTGACAGTAGCAATCATGTCCTCTGATATTTCAATATTTTTTCCTTTAAGCTTCCCCAAAATGATGAATTTGGACTTGTCCACTAAGATACTCTTCTAGAAGTCCAACACAAGATAAGGAGAGTAAGGTTCCTTGTCCAAGAAAAAATGAATCCATGCAATCCTTTTTAACTCAGCAATAATGTCTCTTCCATCAAGCTTGTGCTGCTCTTGGTTGAAGAAGGAAGACTCCATAATATCTCCAACAAAAAGTTTGGATGCCATGACTTAGAGAGAGGGCGATGAAGGGTATAGGGTTTTAGAAAATGAAAGGTTTTAGAGAAGAATTACTTTTGGAAGAAGAAAGACTCGAAGGGTTTTTGCAAGGTAGGAAATGAAATGAAAAACCACATATTTAAAAGGTAATAATTGTCCACTAGTGAGGAAATAGAAACACATCTCAGGTGGCAGTTACATAAAAAGGTATTAACTGTTATCACGTTGTACATTTTAAAGTAAAAGACAATAAAATGTGAAATGTTTTTAGTTGACATGAATCCCAAAAGATTTAACCTTTTTCCTCAGTATAAAATAGAAGTATATAATTATAGGTTCAGAAATATGAAGTAATTGAGTAAACATCAGACTCGGACCTATCATGTGTTTAGACTTTTCAAGTAACATTTAGAACTAAAGCAATATTTCTTAAGTTTAAATTATACTTAATGAAAACAAACCTGGCCTCAGCTAAAGGCTTAGTGAAGATGCCTGCCTATTGATGGTCTGTGTCCACAAACCTTATATCCAAAATCCCTTTTGTACATAGTCTTTTATGAAGTGATACTTCACCTCTATGTGTGTTGCTTTGGAATGTGGAATGGGATTATTTAAGAGATTTATTACAGTTATGCTGTCACAAAACACTAGAGTATCTTCTTCTTTGATTGAATAATCTTCAAATTGATATTTTATCTAAAGAAGTTGAGAGCAACAACCTACTACAGATATATACTCAACTTTTATTGTTGAGAGTGCAATTGAATTATGTTTTTGCTTCCACATGATATCCGACTTTTTCCAAGAAAGTGACATCCATCACTTGTGCTTTTTCTATCTACTTTATTTCCTATAAAATCTGCATTATAATATCCTAATAAAGAGAAAAAGTTTATTCTTTTGTAGAATAATCTAAGGTTAGTGGTTCTAACAAGATATCTCATAATCCTCTTTACGGCAGACAAATATGATTCCTTAGGGTCTGATTGATATCTTGCACATATGTAAACACTAAACATTATATTTGGTCTACTGGATATGAAGTACGGAAGTGATCCTATCATCTCTCTATATAAGGTCCGATCCACTAATGTACCAGATTCATATTTATTAATTATGTAGTTTGGATGTATAGGGGTATGATAAAGGCCTAAGAATATGTATATTTCTTAATCAATTAGGCATGATTTTGTTACAATATCATTGTACCTAGATTATTTAACATGTAATTGGAAATCATTGTTAAAATCAAGAAACTATTGATTAGATAGATTCCAGATAAATTTTGTTACAATTGATGAAAATTTACGTCCCTTAGCCTAAGTTTTTGTTTGATAATAGGTGACCAGAATGAGGAAGATAAGAAAGAAGAAGTTTCTAAAGTAATTTCCCTTCAAAGCAGAGAAAAGCTTTATTTTTGATTGACTCGCTTAAGCAAGCTTGAAATTCGCTTGAGCGAAGCAATTACTTGAGCGGGGAAAAGCTTCGCTTGAGCGAACTCGAGGCAGAAAAGAATTAAAGCATCAGGGGCAAAATTCACTTGAGCAGCCTCCTTATCCGCTTAAGTGAAATACTTCCAGAGAACAAATAGGTAGAATTTGCTTGAGCGTGACACTTAAGCTCAAGCGTAAAACGGGCAGAACCAAATGAAAAAGAAATCGTTTAAGCGAGGTTATCTTCGCTCTAGCGAAATTCTTCCAAAGACCAAATTAAAAAGAATTCGCTTAAGCGATCTATCCATTAGCTCAAGCAAATGAAAAATAGGGTGACCAGAGTAATCATGGACTCGCTTGAGTGAACCCTTCACCCAAGAAAGTTATCGAGGGAAGCACTTGATGCAAAAGCTTTCTTCAAGCTGAAGAATCCTCACTAGCTCGAGCGAGTCAATTAGGATAAAAAGGAACTCAGAATTTTTAGGAATGGGGATCCGTGATGTTCTTTCTTTATCATTTTTCCATCGGAGATCTTAGGAGCTTTCTTCTTTTCATCTTTTCATCATTTTATTTTGGGTGTAATGGCTACCATGAGTAGCTAAACGTTCCTTTGGGATTGGATGTAATCGATTCGAACCTGACATACGCTTGATATATATTTATATATTTGGTACCTTAATTCTATTATTTTTGGCTTTTCATTTTATGCTTAATACTTGGATCTATCTAATCAATAGTTTCTTGATTTTAGTTTTCTTTGGTAATTGGAAAATGATCTCTGAAAATGAATCTAAATGGAATGTGCGTTGTAGTGATTATTAGGAATAATAATCAACAAAATGAACGTCAAAACAATCGACCTTAATGCTGGAATGTTTTCAAAGTGTTCAAGGGATTGACGGTTTGGAAATATTCTTATGGATTTCGTAGTCAAGGAATCGATACGAATTACTTTGATTATGATGTAAAAAGCAATATTTGGAAAACCATTTAAATAAGTATATACGGCGTATCGAAGGGTGAGATAGATGAAATCCAATCTCAGTCTTTTATTATTTATTCCCATTTGAATTATTATGGTTTCTATAAACTTACATTGTTCACTTGTTTAATTCCTTTTTTATTTATTTCACATGATGTTTATATACATTTATCGCCAAAATAGTTTGAATTATATTTGTTAAATAACCATCCCTCAGTGGAACGACACTCTATTTTATATATACTGAAATGGGTAGTAGATAACTTGCCACAAGCCTTACACCAAGTTTTGGCGCCGTTGTCACGGAGCAGTATGATTTTGCAAATATTGATTCAGAACTATTAGGCATTGTGAATAGTTTTATTTTCCTTATTGGTTTACTACTTAATCTTATCTTAGACTGATAGTTGTTTGCAAGAATTTATTTGCTTTATGTTATTGCACGGACAGGGATCGAAAGACCAACTCGTGTTTGACCCTAAATTAGAGAAAACCATTCACAAAGGTAAAGGTAAAGTGAAAAGTAGCAACCATTAGGAAAAAGGTCAATCTTCTTTTTCTACACCTATTCTAGAAGCTTCACCAAAGCTAGAATCTGAACCAATGATAAAGGAACAAAACGACAATCCTCTAAGAAGAACACTGGGAGATTATGCTAATCAGTAAGGCCCCAGATATTCTTCAAGCATTGTCATTCCCAACACAACAAGAGCTTTGGAGATGAAACCTATGTTTCTTAATCTTATCAATGCTCATCAGTTTACAGGAATGTCACATGAAGATCCTTTCACTCACTTGTCAATATTTTGTGAATTGGTTGGTACAATGGGTTTTGTACTAGGAGTTTTAGAAGTAGTATACCTGTGATTATTTCCTTTTTCCTCAGTAGGCAAAGAAAAAGAATGGCTTCAGTCCCATCCAAAGTAGAGTTTGAACAATTGGTCAAATGTTAAAGAAAAATTTCTACAGAGGTTCTTTCCTCCATCAAGATTTATAAAAGCTAAATTAGATATTTCTACCTTCAGACAAGGTGTAGAGGAACCATTCTGTGAAGCATGGGACTAATTCAAGTCATTGTTAAGAAAATGTCCCAGTCATGGTTTCGAAGATATTGCCCAATTGAACATCTTTTATAATGGGTTAAGACCTGATACCAAGATGATTTTAGATGTTGTAGTAGAAGGTACTATAATGATAGTAGATGCAGAGCAAGCAACAAGGATCATTGAAGCCTTATCTTGTACAGATTATCAGGCACAACATGATAGTCATCAAGTGCAAAGGAATGGCATCCTTGATTTGAATACCACAGATGCTATCCTAACCCAAAATAAAATCCTTACTCATCAAATAGAGGCTCTGACACAATAAATGGCCAAACTTCCACAACAATTATATGTAGTGCATTTTACTTCTTCTATGCAAAAATAGATGTAATCCATATGTGACTTTTATGGAGTCGGACATCATAACGAACATTGTGGCCCTACTGACGAGTCAGTGCACTATATGAGCAATCAAGGTAGGTCAGGTAATTTTAATTCTAATTATTCTAACCAACCATTTCAGGGTTGGAGGAGTAATCAGAACCAAGGAGGATAGAAGCAGGAAGCTGGTCCATCTAACAGACTAAACTACCAGCAAAATTATCCTTCCTTGCATAAGAAGACATCTAAATTGGAGGATAGCTAGAAAAATCTATACAAGCTTTTTTGACTAATCAGAAGAACACCGAGGCATCTATCTAAAATTTGGAAACTCAGGTAGAACAGTTAGCCCGCGAGATTGTAGATCAACAAGGACATCACTACGGAGCCAACACCCAAGCCACTATAAAAGATCAATGCAAAGCTATCACTACAAGAATTGGTAAAGCACTGGGAGTGAATTTGAGTGAGAATGAAAAGATTAAGGAAGAAATAGTAAATAAAAAAAATGAGTGAAGAAAGAGAGATAGAGGTTGAGGAAGAGATTGAAAAAGAAAGAGTAGCAAAAGAAAATGTATATAGTGAAGAAAAAGAGAAGAATAAAAAGAAAGAAAGTGAAAAAGGGAAGAAGAAAATAGAAAGCCAAGTTCCACAATTGAAGAATCTACCGTATCCAAAAAATCCTTCCAAAAGAGATAAAGAAAGACAATTTACTCATTTTATGGATATATTCAAGAGATTGCAAATCAATGTTCCATTTTTGGAAGCTATGGAGAAAATGCCGATGTAAGCAAAGTTCATGAAAGATTTGCTTTTAATAAAGAAGAGATTTACAGAGGAAACAGTTGAATTGGAGGCTGGATGTTGCCTTAGAAAACCAAGGATCCAGGGAGTTTTACCATTCCTGTCACATTTAGTACCTTGCCAGTGGGAAAAGAATTATTGGATCTTGGTGCCAGCATTAATCTTATGCCATTATCTATGCTAAAAGGTATTAGAGATCTGGAAGTCCGACCGACTAAGATGACTTTACAGTTGGCTGATAGATCCATGAAATTTCCATATAGAGTGGCTGATGAGGACATAGTCTGTAAATAATTTCAATTGTACTCAAAATAGTTTAGGTTTATTGTTGGGTCACTTTTAGGCCTTGTACATCATTTTAGGCCTTGTAGTTGGCCACGTTTCCCAGTTTAGTTGCTTTTGGGCCTAAGGAAGAGTGGGAAGCCCAAGTTACCTAGCTTGGCCACCACTCCACCTTGCCTATATAAGGCTTACCTCTCCATGTATTCCTTACCATTAGTTTTGAATAAAATTTACACTTTGTGAGATTTGAGTGCAAACTCTCTCCTTTAGGTTAGAGAAAGTCTAACCTCTTTCAAGCTCTTATCACTAGGTGACCATCCCTAGAGTGGCGAGTAGAGACTTATCCAAGTCATTGGTGGCGTCTCCTTCATCATCTTCCATCCCTTCCATCAACCTCCATCCATCTTCCATTCTTCCATAGAAACCATCAATGGAGAACAAGATTAAGTGAAAAAGAACCTAGATCCATCCAGTTTAGAAGGCAAGCCTTCATCAAGTGGTATCAGTTAGCCTTGGAGGTTCTTATTCTACCTTGTTTCTTCTTTATAAATTCAAAAAAAATTCTTTTGATTTTTCTTTGATTTTTTGTGCATATTGTGTTGAGTTCTTTAAATTTTTAGAAATTGATTTGTCATCTTCTTTAGTTTCTTAGTCTTGCACCATTAAAAATCAAAATTTAGCTTTAGCCTTGTTAAATACATGATTCTAGAGGCAAAATTAGGGTGTTTGGTGCATATTGGAGCTTCATCTTTGTTCTAGTAATTTTCTAAAATTTTGCTTGTAGAAGTGCTAATCATATACCATTAAAGATCATCTTTTTAATTGGTATTGTAAGCTCTAATTCCATTGTTTCATTGCCTCATTTTAAGGTGATGTGTGTTAACTCAATATTAGGATTGTTTAGATTTCCATTCTTTAGAAAATTTAAGGCATAAACATAATAGAGCTATGGATGAAAAAGTGAAACTTTATTGGAAAGAATATGATAGGTATAGGAAAAAGAAGAAAGCAATCAAAGGTGAATATCAAAATAGAGAACATAAGGTAGAGAATAATAGCTTATCTTTAAGCAACCTTAGTGTTTCAATAGAGAATCACCTTGATCATAGTTTACCTACTCCTATGTTTAATAACTGTTTATCCATTCCAATCATTAGTGATAGTTTTTCTAGCATTAGTGATAATTTGCCTCTACCCATCATCAGTTCTAAGCCTTAAGATGACCTTAGAAGTATAGAAGAATCATACCCTTTTTCTTCTATCCCTGGTAAAGAGAATTGGTCAATCATTGTTCATAGTTGTCTTAGAATTAATTCTAGCATGTATACAATCATTATAGGATTAGCATATGTCTTTTCTCTTTTGAATTGTCTTTTCTAAGAGTCATTTCATATGTTATCATGTTGCATAGTAGAAATTTTATAGGATTAACATTTTGTCCATCCATTGACATGTCAATTTCATTGCATTTTTTACATCTTATCCATGATCATGTTGATATGATTTATTTTCATAAAGGGTTATATAGAGAATTTTTGGCAACATTGCATGACATTCATACTTTAGTACCAACTTTAGATGCCATTACTCATTATGATCCCTTTAGGAAAATCCATCTTTTTGAGGATAAGTCAATATTTTGTAATATCTCACATGATCATATAACTACATCTACTCATATATTCATTTTAGTGAATTTAGATAGTAGCATGATCAACTATCATAAAGGTATCCATAGTTTCACATGTGCATTCTTATGGGAACTTTTGATTGTGTTCTTTGCTGATATTTCTTATATCATCCTTTCAAAAATAAAAAGGATTGTATTTGATCCTGGTGGTCAATACCCTACCTTGTTTCTTTTACATTTTAGTTTCCTTTATTTTTCAATTTTGAACTCATTACTCTCTTTTCTTTTATAGGATTTGAGGATAAATCTTTTTTTAAGAGGGGGAGTATGATAAGAACATAGTCTGTAAATAATTTCAATTGTACTCAAAATAGTTTAGGTTTATTATTGGGTCACTTTTGGGCCTTGTACATCATTTGGGCCTTGTAGTTGGCCACATTTCCTAGTTTAGTTGCTTTTGGGCCTAAGGAAGAGTGGGAAGCCCAAGTTGCCTAGCTTGGTCAGCACTCTACCTTGCCTATATAAGGCTTACCTCTCCATGTATTCCTTACCATTAGTTTTGAATGAAATTTACATTTTGTGAGATTTGAGTGCAAACTCTCTCCTTTAGGTTAGAGAAAGTCTAACCTCTTTCAAGCTCTTATCACTAGGTGACCATCCCTAGAGTGGGGAGTAGAGACTTATCCAAGTCATTGGTGGCGTCTCCTTCATCATCTTCCATCCCTTCCATCAACCTCCATCCATCTTCTATTCTTCTATAGAAACCATCAATGAAGAACAAGATTAAGTGAAAAAAAACCTAGATCCATCCAGTTTAGAAGACAAGCCTTCATCAGTGGCTGAAGATGTTTTAGTCAGAGTTGAAAAATTTACGTTTCTAGTCGATTTTGTTGTCATGGACATTGAGGAAGATGCTGAGGTTCCCTTGATACTTGGCAGACCTTTTATGAAAACAACGAAAGTGATAATTGATGTTGATGATGGAAAGCTTAAAGTGAGAGTTTAGGATGATGAGGTAAATGTTAATGTGTTTAAAGTGATGAAGCATCTTGAAGATAAACAATAATGTTTTAAAATTGATGTTCAAGACCAGGTCGTAAAGAAGGAAGTTGAGAGTTTGATTACTTTAGATCCTTTGCAGAAGGCCTTGATTTGTGCCTTAGATGATTTAAGTGATTATGAGAAAGGGATTATGGAGGAGTTCTTGAAAGATTTAGACTCAAGAAAAATAATTATGTCAGATGAAAAATCTACTGAAAAGCTACTAGAACAGGCTGAGATTAAATTGCAGAAGCTTGAAATAAAGACTTTACCATCACATCTGAAGTATGTCTTTCTTGATGATGAAGGACAAAAGCCTGTGATTATCAGTAGCCATCTTTTAGAGTCTGAGTGTAACACCCCTGATTTTCTGTACTTGAATCCCGATGTAATCGTCATAATTAATAAAAATGCGAATAAATTTTTCGCGTTTAAAAATATTTCCAAGACACCACCATGATCACATCAAGACCCAAATCACAGAAAACCAAAGAGTGAGATTAAATAGCCTATAACTGGATCGATAACTAAATGCCCATAACGGTATACAAAAATAATAGAGTTTACAGCGGAAGAATATGTATACCGGGCACACGCCTAGTCCCATATATGACGATATGAGAAGAGGCTCGGCAAAGCATGCAAGGGCATATCATAAGCCTAATAGACAACCATTATCATTTTACATAGTTATATAAGCATACAATGCCCAAGATAGAATTATATATATATACACCTCAAAACATCTCTTACATTCTACATATATATATATATATATATATATATATATATATATATATTCGTCATCCATTAATTTCAAAGGATTATCTTATACATACTCAAAATCTCTAAATCATCTATATCATCATATACAATTTATTCATTACACAAAAATACATAAATGATGCCGGCCAAGGCATTTCCTCTACCACTATATACCTTCGTCCAAGCTTTAATTGAAATCCGAACTCATCCCATGGTAACCTGCATCACAATGCTAAAAAGGAGACCAAATGGGAGAGTGAGTTAAACATTCAAAATGACGAATAACATATATATTGTGATCATGTGTATATGCATACAAACATCATGTGTGCTTTGCTATCAGATTATCAAATTATTATTCATTAATCATCTCATCATTAGAATAGGCATACAAGCCTCATAAATCACAATTCATATCAAAATAAGCACAACATATACATAATCACATACACCAATACTTTGCCACTTATCAACAAGGGCATTTATATCCACTTTCATCATTAATTCATTAAGGTTTCACTCAAATACCTCCTCGCAAGGGGTTTTCAACACTCGTGGTCATCCCATCTCAAATGCCATGGTCTTAAAGCTCATGCATATGTTAACTGTTCAATGCATATGCAACAGATCCGATTTCATATCACGGGTGATCGCAACCACCATAATTAGTCATTCATAATCATTGGTTTCCCGCCTCGCAAGGGGTACTCCCGCCTCATGATCGCAACCATGGGCATCATAGGTGCTCGCAAGCCCTTTATCATATCAAATACCTAGTGATCGCAACCACTGGCTCATTATCATACAATGGTCCCCGCAGGGCCTTTCATATTCCATAATCAGGTGATCGCAACCACCGGCACAATATCATATCATCATCACATTGGTTTCCCGCCTCGCAAGGGGTACTCCCTTCATAGAATCCCGCAGGATTTTTCATCATTGTGATCGCAACCACATAATACCAATGCTATGCCATGCCATGAATGCAAGATGCAATAATGCATATTCTCAACAACAACCTCGCAAGGATATCTCACCCTCTCAATTAGGGGTATATTGTATCTTTTAGTTTTATCATCAATGGCATATAAATATTCACAAGGCCCCTCAAGGCACATCATTCAAATAATTGGCATTCAATGGCCACAAATATCACTCATAGTAATCCACACATGGGTATCAAAAGGCATAGCAACAAACATAATATTAATCCACACATGTGGCAACAAGGTATTACGAATTCCATATACATATATAACAATCATAATTGCCTCACACACATGCAAGTCCACTACTTGCACCCATCACAAGAGTATCATAATAATTCTCAATAATTATCAAATTGCCATTTCAATTAGTTTAATACATATACATGGCAAGGCAAGCATAAGTAACCATCACATACAATAATCACTATTAAATTTACTCATGCAATTTGAATGTTAACTCCTCTCCTACCTTGAGGGAAGAGCCGAACCATTCCAATGCTCCGAATGCTCCATTGCATCACCCGGAATACAATCTACATAATATACATATGAATTCATACAATTAATAAGCCATCTCAAGGCATTCCTCTTAACTTTTTAAACACTTTCTAGTTTATCATCAAGTCCTAGACTTGATAAACACCAAGTTATATATTTGTATTAGGCTTCGGGAATTCCTTTCCCAAAGCCAAGATCCTCTAGATCTTAAAGGATTACTAATCCAACAACATCATCATCTTATCCATTACATAATGTAATCTCAAATCACACCGATCCTTCAAATGTCATCATTGTCACTTAAGGCTCAACACAAGTTATTCTTGTTTCTCTTAAACCATCCTTACTATCAAATTCTAATGACAACATCATAGCCTATCAATTCACCAACCAATATGTATATCCATTGATTTCACCATTAAGGGTTATCTACAATGTTCATCATTGTTCATCACTATAACTAACAACATACATATTAAACATCACCCATTCACTTCCAATTCAACCTTCAAGTCACAATATATATATATATATTTTCCCAAATTCTTAAGGTAAGGGTTTTCATTAAAACCCAACAACTATTACTAATAATCATTAATCACTATCAATGGCCATCTCTTATCATTAATATCATTCACTATCATCATTAAACATATTTTGTATTCATAATTTACATTTCCCCCAATTTATTAAAGTTAGGGTTTCACTAGAACCCATCAACATCATAATTATTCATTTATTTTCCACCCATCCAAGTATTAATTCATGCATCTCTATAATAACCCACTATTAAAGCCATAATAACAACACCCCACCTAGGGTTTCCTCACTTTAAGCTTCTCCCAACAACCCATATGCCATAAATACTCCCCCATATACATAGAACCCAACATCTAGGGCATAAAACTCATAAAGAATGGTAAGGAACTTACCTCTCCCAAGAGCCAACATTGGGCTTTCCATAAAGATAGAAGTCCACACGGAAAACAGAGTAGGAGAGGGAGGAGGAGTTCCAGCACAAGCTTCTCCTTCAAGCTTCCATAGAATAAAAATGGGAGAGGGTAAGAAAGCTCCACACAGCTTTGGTTTTTGGAGAGAAGAAAAGAGAGATGGAGAAGGGAAGAAGACGAAGAAGAGTGAAGAAAGGAGGGGAGGAAGTGACGTGAAAGTGGAAAGAAAGTGAGAGTTTTATGTTTTAATATTTGTTTCCCCTAAAAAAAATCTCACTGTTACTTCATAATTAAAAATGGCAGCTCAATAATCCATTATGCCATGTTATATTTACATAAATATCCTTTTATATCCCCCGGGTGTCTAACAGAGTAAGGGAAATAAGCTCAATGCCATTAAAACCGAGTAAAAGAAGCTTTAATATAATTAAACCGAGAGAAAAGAAGGGAGAAAACTATCAGGGTGTTACTCGCTCAAGCGAAACCCACTTCGCTTGAGCGAGACAGCCAATCTCGCTTGAGCGCCTCGGTTCGCTCGGGCAGAAACGTTCCAGTAAGCATTCCCAAGAGCATTCGCTCGAGCGAGGCTCCCTTCAACTAGCCACTCGCTCGGGCGAGAGTTGTCCAGTAAGGAATTCCACATTAACTCGCTTGAGCGAGATATCCATTCGCTTAGGCGAATCCGACAAGAAGTCATCCTTCCCAGCACTCGGGTTCCTGTTGACAGAATACCCCAAAACCGACCCACATTCATTCGGCTTTTACTCGGTAAAATTTATTTGAATCCAAGTCATCTCACACTCGATTCTCACTTGGCATAACAATCTAGACTGAGCCACTTTCCATTCAACCAAGTCATTCAGGGCCGACTCACACTCACATAGTCTATCACTTGGCTAATTACTTCCAAAACTGACTCATCTCTTGATTGACTGCTCACTCGGTAATTCATACCTCTTCTCACTCGGAGAATAGCTTAACCATTCATTCCTCAGGAATAAACTCCTTAATCAAATTCCACTCGGAATTACTTAACACTTAGCCACTCAAAATACATGAAATCTTATTCACTTGGAATTTATACTTAACATTCACTCGGAGTCCGAACCTCATTCACTCGGAATGTATATAACATCACTCACTCAGCATTTCATTCCTAAAACTGACTCAACACCTGATCGGCTATCACTCAGCCATTCATCTCAACACCGACTCAACTTACTTGGTTTTCTACTCGGCAAAATCAATCAAAGCCGACTCGTCTCTCACTTGGCCTTTCACTCGGCAAATTGTTCCAGATCCGAGTCAACTCTTAACCAGCCTTTCACTCGGCAATGCATTCCAATTTCGAGTAATCACAATCAATCTTACACTCGGTAGTTTCTCTAAAACTGACTCATCACTCATTCAGTCCTCACTCGGAAAAATATTCCAGACCGAATCTTCACTCACATGAGATTCCACTCGGTAAATATTCTAGAGACCGACTTTTCGCCTAATTCGTCACTCACTCGGAATTATGTCCACTCCACACTTAACTAAACACTTAATTCATTCAAGAAACCCACACACATGCTTTATTCGGAAGCATCATAATCTCCACTCAGAAATGGTTCCACGATTACTCCACTCAGAGTCAGGGGTTTCAATCGCTCGGAAATAACTCCACGCACATACATCCCATCACTTAGTTCCATATTTTTATTCACAAGGTCACACAATAATCCACTCGGGAAATGAGGGTTATCCCACTCGGGTTCCACAAACCCCTCACTCGGGATATCACCCAATCAGACGTCACTCGGTATATCACTCAGAAGTTTTACCACCACTTAGTTTATTTCTACACCTCTCACTGGGGCAGGGTTCATCCACGAACTCATCCACTCATCATTCAATTGTCTCGCCTGAGCGAATGCCATCCTTCAAGACCGTTCGCTCGGGCAGGTTTCATCCAGTAGCTAATTCCCTTCGCCCTCACTCGGGCGAAGCTCCATTCGCCTGGGCGAAATTCCTCCAGAGAGCAACACTGATACTGGGGCAAGTTCGCTTGAGCGAGATTCACTCTCGCCTGAGTGAGGATTGCCGAGAAGCTAATTTCCAAACAGGTGAGTCTCTCGCTCGGGCGAGAATCCACTTCGCCTGAGCGAAATTATCAGCACAGAGTCAAAAACGAAAAATTCACACAGGCCATCATATGAAACTTCATCATAAGCCAATTTAATCATATCCAAGCTATCATGTACATCATATAAGGCATATATAACTTGTTCTAAATATTCCCTCTCGGAATTTCTCATTATAAACCAAATTTAAATTTATCCCACAGCTCATACACATCATAAAGGACTTATACAGCCTGTTTGAGCATTCCTACTTACAAAATTCTCATTCTAACATATTATCCATGTTAAATTCAAACTCATCTTCATCTTATATATATATATATATATTCATACTTTACCACAACAAATTCACATATCCCCACACATCATCCTCAATAATTAACCATTTGCCATTCTCATTAATTACTTATTTTTATAAAATTCAGGATGTTACACTGAGGAGTAGAGGTTGATTTAGGTTATTAAAGAAAATTCAGGTGCCATTGGATGGAGACTAGAGGATCTAAAAGGAATCAGCCCTGTTTATTGTATGCATAAGATTTTTATGGAACAGGAATTTAAAGTAGTTTCTCAGCCATAAAGATGATTGAATCCTACCATGAAGGAGGTTTTCAAAAGGGAGATCATGAAGCTGTTAGAGGCGGGAATGATTTATCCTATATCAGACAGTTCCTAGGTCAGCCCTGTGTAGGTAGTTCCTAAAAAGGGTGGTATGACCGTGGTAAGAAATGAGAAGAATGAGCTTATCCCTACCAGAATAGTCACCGGATGACGGATGTGTATAGATTACAAAAAGCTAAATCAAGCAACCTGGAAGGATCACTTTCCATTGCCCTTTATGTATCAGATGTTAGACAGATTGGCAGGGCAAGCTTATTACTGTTTTCTTGATGGTTATTCAGGCTACAATCAAATAGTTGTAGCTCCTGAAGAGCAGGAGAAAATAATATTCACATATCCATATGGAATTTTTACTTACCGAAAAATGCCATTTGGATTGTGCAATACTCCTGCCACTTTCCAACGTTGCATGTTTTCTATTTTCTTAGATCTGGTGGAAAAATGCATAAAAGTGTTCATAGATGACTTTTCTGTGTTTGGTTCTTCATTTGATCATTTCCTAGATAATTTGGACACTATTTTGAAAAGATATGTTGACACTCACCTTATTGTATTGAAATTGGAAAAATGTCATTTCATGTAACAGAAGGTATTGTCTTAGATCACAAGGTTTCAAGTAGAGGGATCGAAGTTGATAAAGCAATGGTGGAAGTGATTGAGAAATTACCACCTCTAGTTAATGTCAAAGGAGTTCAAAGTTTTCTTGGTCATGCAGGTTTCTATTAGTGGTTTATTAAAGATTTCTCCAAGATTGCCAAACCATTGAGTAACCTTCTAAACAAAGATACTTCTTTTGACTTTAATCATTCTTGCATGTCTGCTTTTGAATTATTGAAAAATTATTTTACATCTGCCCCTGTCATTATTGCTCCTAATTAGCAACTGGATTTTGAATTAATGTGTGATGCTAGTGACTATGCCATAGGAGTAGTTTTAGGAAAAGAAAATATAAAATTTTCCATGTTATACACTACGCCCACAAGGTTTTAAATCTGGCCCACGTGAATTATACAACAACTGAGAAAGAGTTGTTAGTGTTGGTGTATGGTCTAGAAAAGTTTAGATCTTATTTAATTGGTTCTAAAGTTGTCGTATTTATAGATCATGCTGCCTTGAAGTATTTGCTCAATAAATCTTATTCTAAGCCAAGATTGATCAGGTGGGTTTGGCTCCTGCAAGAGTTTGAATTGATCATTAAAGATAAAAAGGGAAGCAAAAATTATATAGCTAATCACCTTTCTAGGCTTGTTAATGAAGAAGTTACTATTGCACAGCCTGAGGTTGATGAGGACTTCCTAGATAAAAATTTATTGTTGATTTAGGAAAGACCATGGTTTATAGATATGGAAAATTTTAAAGCAGCTGAAGTGATACCTGATGACTATACTTGGAAGCAGAAAAAGAAGTTCCTGAAGGATGGTAGATGTATGGGATGATCCATACTTGTTCAAGATAGGATCTGATAATATCATTCACAGATGCGTCTCCTCTTAGGAAGTGAGAAGCACTCTCTAGCATTGTCATAGCTTGGCCTATGGTGGACATTTCAATGGAGAAAGGACAGCTGCTAAGGTCCTTCAATCTGGATTCTACTGGCCGACTTTGTTTAAGGATGCAAATCTTTTTATACAACATTGTGATAACTGCCAGAGATCTTGAAGCATTTCTAGAAGGAATAAGATGCCAATGAATTCCATACTGCAAGTTGAAGTCTATGACTGTTGGGGAATTGACTTTGTTGGTCCCCTTCTTGTATCCTTTGCTAATGAATATATTCTTGTTGTTATTGACTATGTTACCAAATGGGTTGAAGTCATTGCTTCTCCTAAAGCTGATGCTAAAACTATGATTAAATTCTTGAAAAGAAATATTTTTTACAGGTTTGACACTCCTCGAGTTCTTATTATTAATGGTGGATCCCATTTTTACAATACACAGCTGTAAAACTACCTAGAACACTATGGAGTTAGGCATAAAGTTTCTTCTCCATACCATCCTTAAGCGAATGGGCAAGCAGAAGTCTCCAATAGGGAAATGAAGCGTGTTTTAGAGAAAACTGTTTCCCAGAGCAGAAAGGATTGGTCATTGAAGCTGGATGATGCTCTTTGGGCTTATAAGACAACCTATAAAGCTCCCATAGGTTTTTCACCTTATCAGTTGGTTTTTGGTAAGAATTATCATTTGCCAATTGAAGTAGAGCATAAAGCTTATTGGGCGATAAAGGTGTTGAATTTGGACCCTAAGGCAACAACAAAACAGAGAAAGTTACAGATGATTGAGCTGGAAGAATGGAGGATGAAGGCATATGAGCCCTCTAAAATTTATAAGGAAAGGATGAAGGAGTACCATTATAAGAAAATCATGAAAAAGAGTTTTATCCTAATCAATCCGGGTTGTTATTCAATTCTAGGCTAAAACTTTTTCCCAGGAAGCTTAAATCAAAGTGGTTAGGTCTATTCCTAGTGAAGAAAGTCAAATCATATGGAGCAGTAAAGTTACAAGACTCTGATTCCAAAAGGACATGGATTGTGAATGGTCAGAGGTTGAAGCCATACCTTGGTGGAGATGTGGGGAGGCTCACCATGCTAATCCACTTGCATGATTTATGATTTACAACAGGCATCGAGCTAACGACATAAAACAAGCGCTTCCTGGGAGGTAACCCAGTTTTTAGATGTTGTTTGTTTCGATTTGGTATTTGTGCTTATGGATTTTTAATAGTAGAGTGTGTTTTATGTTTTCCTTGATGAAGTGCATGAATATCATGAGACTTGTATGGTAGAATGAAATTGGACTAGGAAGATTGTGCAGAGTTGATGAGATGATGTTATGTTGCATAGTTTATGAAATTTGTGTTTGAAATGCTTAATTGATGAATTGGATATGAAAAGTTCAAGCAATTTGATTCTAGTTTTAATGCATACATGATGTAGTAGGCCAAAGTGAAATGGTGCAATTGCTTATGTTTGCTGAATGAGGTCAAGCTCATTTCTATGCCAAAATGTGCAAATTGCAAAAATGATGATTCAATCATGAATAAGTTTTGGATTTTATGTAATATGCACATGATTGTTCAACTATTGCATAAAATTGAAATTGTATGATTGGATTCTTCAATTGCATCATGAATTTGCTTGAATTGATGATCAAAGTTCAATAAAAATTCTTGAAATGGTCATGTGTTGACTATTTTTGTGAAACTTAGGCAAAATCTGATGAAAATTCAAGGTTTGTGTGCAAATTTGGGTAATTCGCTCAAGCGAATGTTGTAGACAACTTTATTTAATTCTCATAAATGATTTTCTGCTAAACTCGCTAAAGCGAGTGGAGCATCGCCTAAGCAAATTTAAATGAAAAATAATTACGCTTAAGCCATGTGCTGTTTGCCTAAGCGAATTCCTATTTAGTTGACTCTGGGACAAATGTGCTTAGGAGAAATAATTTCTTTTAAATGAAATCATGTGAAATAATTATTTATACTTTCTTTTATTCATTTTATCACACATTATACAATAAAAACAACAATAATTTAAGGACTAACAGTACCCATGGTTGCCTCCGATGATTCTAAGTCCGATACATTGATTTTAGGAACTTCCCTCACTACCCTCTTCTCTTCTGAGTTGTTGGATGACAACAGCTACACCTATTTGGCCTCTAACATTAAATTTGGCTTATTAGGCTAGGTTATAAGAACTAACTCACACAGTTTGAATCTGAAATCCTGGAATCCAAACGTCCGTGATGGAGGAAAGTTGATGCTCAACTATTTTCCATTATGAGGAACACCATTGCCCCATCCCATCGTGATTGTTTTCGTGGTCAAAGATCCTGTAAAGGAGTTTAGGACCATACCAAGTAACTCTTCACCAACAATATTCGGTGACTCAACCAGATGGTGAGGACCTCATGACCACTTTTGGCTCCCGTCAGTTTTAGGGCTCTATAACTACTTATATGCGTAAGGTGACTAGTCTCTTATGTGAACTTAATGAGATGCTTCCTCCCAGTGCTACTCTTGAGGCTGAACTTGAGAACCGTAAGAAATTACTTTTATCCCTTACCTTATATGGCCTACCTATTGAGTATTCCTCTACTCATGATTAGATTTTGGGTTATCCTATAGAGGTTACTTTGGATAGCGCCTTGGCCACTATCCTTCGAGTTAACATTCATGGACCTGTCTCTCCCTCCATGCTTCTTTTTACTGCTCTGGTTGTTTCTCTTCTTGATTCTTCTATTTTGCTTTCATGCAACAGCGACACTACACCTTGAAAAGGGGACAAGCCACGTCCTCATTATTACCACTCTCACAAACCGGGCCACACCATTGATAAGTGTTGGAAACCCCATAGTCTCCTTCCTCGCACTACTTAGGCTGCTCGGTTTCCTCCTGCACTATCTTTTGCTTCTCCACTGCTATTAGAACTGTCTCCATCGCCCTCCTACAATGACTTCTTGAAGTGGTGTGAAGAACGTTAGGCCCTCAGTTCTACTGCTGCTGTTGCACACACTGGTTATTCTTTTGTTGGCATCTCCCATTCTTTGGGTCCTTGATTCAGGGGCCACCGACCATATTACCTGTAATAAATCTCTTTTTTCTTCTATCTCTACCACTGGTTACTTACCTTTTATTACTATGGCTAATGGTTTCCAAACACAATCCCAAGGTATTGGTATTGTCCATCCCCTTCCTTTTCTTTTAATTGATAATGTGTTATTTGTTCCTGGTGGCCTCTTTAATTTGTTATCCATTAGTCAACTTACTCATACTCTTGATTGTGTCATCTCTTTTATTAAAGATTCAGTTTCTCTGTAGGATCAAAAAACAGAGAAGATGATTGGCTTCGGATGTGAGTCTCATGGCCTTTATCAACTTAATAGGCCATCCCTTGTCGGTTAGGCTTCCGTATTCCCTCTTCTCATTAATGCTCAGTTAGGGCATCTATGTAACATCCCGATTTAAAAATTAATTACCGAGTGAAATTAAGCCATTAAAATAATAATTGCAAAGTGGAAAATTACTTGTTAATTATAATTAATTTAACTTAAGAAAATAATGGCTTTTAATTGTGATTAATTGTTAATAGCTGGCTGCTTGTGATTGGTGTGTGACATGAGTGGACTGCTGATTCACGCTTTCCCACCCTACTCTTCTTTTCTTCGTGCATGTATATATGTGTTACTAAGCCCACTGCTGATCACTCTTTCGAATTTCCCCAAGACTTCTTCTTCGTTCTCCTTCTCTTCTCTTCTTCCTCTCTGTTCTTCTTCTTCTTCTCCCCTGTTCTCTATTCTCTGTTTCTGGAAACCCACAACGACGGTGCTGCAGAAGATTCAGAGTTTCTTTCTGTTGGTGAAGGACGATCGTCAAGATAGGAGAAGAACAGCTTCCTGTCTCTGAGCCGATTGCAGAGTACGATTGTGTTCGAGGAAGACTGAACGTGCGAGAGTAGTGAACAAAACAAACAGGGCAGCGGACCAACGCCAAAACAGAGGAACTTCGTGGAGTTTCCTTAGTTGGTAGGGGGTATCTTATATCTTAAATGCATGGGTTATGGACGGGTTCCGGGTGTTAATGGCTTGCTGATTCTGTGTCTGATTCTGTGTTTTATTTGCATGAAGAGTATGTGATACCCGAATGCGTGATGATTAGGAATCGAGTGTTGTATGTTTAGTTCCGTCCATGAAATGCATGTTGATAGCTTCGAGAGTATTGAATGGTTGCATGAAACGAATGTGTTGAAATGTTGTTGATGATTACCGTGTGACTTATGTGGCATGCTGGTTACTATAAGTTTGAAATGCTGACTGCATGTGAGAAAATGTTGACTTAGTGAGTCTGATGATATATCGTACCGATTGCATGTGATGCATGTATTGCTGAATGAAAGTTGTGTATGAAATCTGTGTTGTGTGATGAATCCGCGTGTGGCGCATGGGATGCGTTAATGCTGGGAGCATATAGTGTGGGACACTACCATCGGTTATAAAAGCGTGGGACGCTGATAAATCCTTGAGTGGGACTCAAGGTAGCCTTTGAGTGGGACTCATGCTGCCCGTGAACACCGCTATTGGCGCTGAGAGCGTTGGTGTCACATGTGTGGGGAAACAGTTTGGTACCTGTAAAATGGCCAAGTCAGCTGGGAGCTGAATAAAAGGCTGGGAGCCTACGTTGCAACGAATGAAAACCGATTACACACGAATACGGAACCGAGTGAATTAATCTATGTACATGTACAGTTGATGTGTATGAAATCTGATTGCATGAGTATATGTTAATGTTATTGAGATGGTGTGTGCATATAGCCGAGTGATACTTGATGGATTCTGATCGGTAGATGTCTTATGCGTGTCCTGATTAATTGGCATTGTTATGTTATTGATTGTTGCTATGTATGAACATATATATTGTTGTACTAATGAGGAATAATCTGAGTCAGTATCTATCATTTAATATCTAAGATACTCACCCCCTACTGTGGCTATATTTTACAGTGAATGTCTCTCGGAATGATGAATGAAGGAGGAGCGGAATGCCGAGTGAAGTGCTTATGCACTATGGAATATGTGCGTATATGTATATACTGTGTATAAGGTTTTGTTAAGCCTTGGCCGGCTAATATTTTGGTCTTAGTCTCTTTATATCAGAATTTGAACTCTCTCTCGGGTTGAGAGCATGACAATGTGCCTGTAAATATTTATATACACTTTTATATATGTTATATTGTATGTTTATCCTATGCTGTGTGTGATGTCTGAGTGATATATATATATATACGTACTTTTCCGAGTGTGAGGTTGGTATGACTATAAGTACAAATAAAGCTAAGTTATTGTTATGGGAAGCAAGATAGTGACTTTACCCCGAGTGAAGAAAGGTTTAAATGTTTCCGAGTGAATGAGGTCGTATAATCCCGAGTGGGGATTGATCTGAACACCTTCAGAGTGATAAACTGTTAGGATTTTCCCAAGTGGAGAATAATTAAATATTTTCGAGTGAGAACTTGCCGAGTAAATGTTTCCCGATAGAGGAATGATCTAAGGCTATAAGTGAACTCCATTATAGTAAACTTATTAGAAGCTAGAAGATCCTTAAGCGAGGCTTGGCTTAGTAAGATAACTTGAGTGAGAAAGATTATATGTGCCAAATGAAAAATGAGTGAAATACCCCGAGTGGTAAAAGACCATGAAAGATATTCCAAATGGATGTACTCTTAGATTCCGAGTGAGGGAATACCGAGTGGAGTTGCTCGCCTCAGCGATTAAGTGTTCACCCCAGCGAGTGAGAGCGAAAAGAAGGTCTCTATTTGGGTTCCGCTTAAGCTATGCGTGCTTCACCCAAGCGTGTTGAGTCGTCTCGCTCAAGCAATGTTGAATCTCGCCCGAGCGAGTGGGCGCTGTTGGGTTCGCTCAGGTTCTGCATCTTCCGCTGTTTGCCTTGTAATTGATTTGCTTTCCTTCTTGTCCTGATGCTACTCTCCTTAACCCTTAACTGCTCATCTTGCCCTTGAATTCCCTTTGATTTTTGGAAAACTTTTCCTGGTCTCGGTTTATTCTCAAATTGAACTTAGGATGTTTCATTTAGGTATCAAAGCTTTTGCTCTGTTCTGCCTTATGTTGGCTTTAGAATCCTAGGTGTTACAATCTAGGTTTAGATACATTAAAGAAATTAGTTCCTAGTTTTTCTAATTTAGAATCTTTGTCATGTGAGTCTTGTTAGTTAGGTAAGCATACTTGTACTTTTTTCCTAATCACATTAATAGTTGGGCCTTGTCCCCTTCTACTTTGGTTCATTCGGATGTTTGGGGTCCCAGTCGTATTATGTCTTCTTTAGGTTCTAGGTACTTTGTTACCTTTATCGATGATTTTTCCCATTGTACTTGGCTATATTTAATGAAAGATCGTTCTGAGTTATTTTCTATTTTTCACTCCTTTTATAATGAAATAAAAACTTAATTTGGGATTTCCATTCATAACTTACAAAGTGATAATGCACATGAATATTTATCTAACCAATTTCAGACTTTTATGGCATCTCATAGTCTGTTGCATCAAACCTCTTTCCCTCATATCCCCAACAGAATGGGTTGCTGAGCGTAAAAATAGACATCTTCTAGATACCACTCAGACTCTTCTTCATTCTAATGTTCCTCTTCAGTTTTGCGGTGATGCCATCCTTATTGCATGTTATCTCATCAATTGTACGCCTTCCTCTATTCTTAAAGGTAAAATTCCTCATTAAGTTTTATATCCACATCGTCCTCTTCATTCTTTACCTCCTCGAGCCTTTGATTCTACTTGTTTCTCTCATGTCCTTAGTCCTGGCATCAATAAATTATTTACTAGATCTTATAAATGTGTTTTTGTTGGGTATCCCCTATCACGAGGTGGACAACCGGATAACGATTTCACAAGCTTGATTTTTGAAAATAAATTATAAAAAGTGTGGAGTCACCACCAAGATTTTATTTTATTTTAAAAAGGTAAAATATTGAAAAAAACCCTTTAGAGCTCTAGGTTCGGAGTTTGGTTATGAATAGGGAAGGTATTAGCACCCTTATTCGCCTATTCCAAAGAAACAGTACCTTAAATAAATTACGTAATTATTTTAATAATTTAAAAGTGGCCCAATCATAAAGAAATAGAAAAAAATATTTACAATTTTTTTTTAGAAATGGGCCTGACAAGATTGAGTCTTGCTCCTACGTATTCCCAGGTGCAATGGGAAATCAGGGTTACGTAGTTTTTATTAAAAAGTACTCTTATGATTTTATTTAATCAGTATCATGTATACCATAATGCCGATATGATTTTTATAACAACTTTATTGGTGTAGTGTATCCCACAACGCCAATAAAATTATTCATATAATTTTTAGAGCAACTTTATTGATCTAATGTATCCCACGACAATAATAAAGTTATTCATTAAATTCTTAGAGCAATTTTAATTGATTCAATGTATTCCATGACAACAATAAAATTGTTTATATGATTTTTAGAGCAACTTTATTGATGTAATGTATCCCACTACACCAATAAAATTGTTCATGTAATTTTTAGAGCAATTTTATTGATTCAATGTATCTCACGAAATCAATAAAATTGTTTATATAATTTTTAGAGCAACTTTATTGATGTAATGTATCCCACTACACTAATAAAATTGTTCATGTAATTTTTAGAGCAATTTTATTGATTCAATGTATCCAACAAAATCAATAAAATTGTTTATACCATATATGCTAAGAGAACAAACTTACAAGTTATATATACATTCTTTAAATCAATTCAAATAAATTTAAAGATTTTTAATAAATAAATAAATAAATAAAAATTAAAAATGAATGATAAAAAAACTAACCAATTAAAGCATAAAATGAAAGCAACAAAAAGATAACTATATACAACATAAATAATATAATAGACTCAAAAAAAAAAAGAAAACATACCTTCTTTTCCAAACCAAAGAAAAATTTTAAAGTTAGCCTCCGGATTTAATGGCGTCTCTAGTTTTTCTAAACTGAGACTTCCCGCAACCATAAAGTATACTCAAAAATAAGTTATATCCACAATTGTATCAAGAAGTATATATAACTTTTGTGTGTCTTTAAAAGTGTTACAATGTGCTCCTTATATAGTAACTTGATAAGCCTAACTCTAATAAGAGTTTTTAATGTGAGACTAAATAACATTCATAAATTTTAGAATTTATTAACTTCTAATCTTAGAATTTTTAATGTAGGACTAAATCTAGAGCCTTTAGTGAAAAGATTTAAAATTTATTACCCTTTTATTTCTGAAACGGCAACCTAGACAAAATTGAGTAGGAACAGCTTGGCCTTCTTTACTTATTTCTTACTACGTTGTAGTAAGGCATAAGTAAACACTAGTGCAGAAAAGGCATTCAATCACCGTTAAAATGAGCTTTTAATCACGGTTCACAATTTTGGTTATAGATCACATTTAATCACGGTTGCCAACCATAACTGTGATTACAAGCGGTCATAAAACGTACATTTACGTTACTAGTTATAATCACGGTTATGGTAACAACCGTGATTAAATAGGGTCTATTACCACGGTTATTGTAATAACCGTGATTAAATATGAGTTTTTTTTACTGTGGGCTTTGTTTTATTGATTTCCCAAACCTGTAATTGAATATAGCCAACACAATATATCCCCAGCATATGCAGCACCAATAAATGAAAACAAATGGTATGTATATTATGTTTAAAAATTGTTTCAGGATTTTGATAATGACAAAGCAACAAATTGAAGAATCATGACATGATAATGAAGTCAATAGAGACTCAAAATGCCAAGGATAATGTGTAATAAACTTCCCAGAAGTTTAATATAAAGAAGAGCAAAGAGCCTACAATTCAAATCAAGCATCAGACCTAAATTTGACAAAGCATAATCGATTACAACACTGACATAATCGATTACCTTTGTTTTGGAATTAAGTATAATCGATTACAGCAAGTAAGCTAATCGATTATGATGCTACGTAACAAGAATTAAAAGTATCAGGTATAATCTATAATCGATTACCAAGGATGGGATAATCGATTACCATGGTTCTGTTTGTCACCTAATCGATTAAGACAAAGAGCATAATCGATTACACTATTGCAATAAAAGGTATAATGCATCAGGTGTTTTGCATAATTAATTACAAGGCATGACCAATCGGTTACAGAGGTTCTATTTGATTTATAATCGATTGTATGGGTTACATAATCGATTATAGTTGTAACATCCCAATTTTAATAAAAGTAACTGGGCAAAATAAAAAGCCATTTAAAATGACAAGTTAAATCTGTCCACTAATTACACTTAACTTAATTAACAAAAAAGAGTGAAGTGATTAGCGTTAGTGGGTGTTGATGGGACTGGGTGACGTGAGCAGACTGCTCCTCACGTTTTCCCACCCCACCATTCCTTTCCTCATGCATGCGTTTTTAAGTAGACGATGGTTCTCCTCGCCATTCGTTCTTCAGAGTTCCCTGTGAGTTCCTTCTTCTTCTTCTCTTCTCCTTCTCTGCTCTCTATTTCATCCCCTGTTCTAGAAGACGAGTGACGGTGTTGCAGAGGAGTCAGAGCTCCCTCACACGAGTAGAAGAAGAGCGTCGAAGCAGAAGCAGAAACAGCCCTGCACCATTCGTGGCTAGCATTCAAGTAAAGGCTAAGCGAGCGAAAGCACTGAGTGAAGCAGCGAGGAAAGGAACCAACACCCAAGCAGAAAAGTCTCTCGGAGTCTCGTAGTTGGTAGGGGGAGTACCTTACATGTTAAATGCATGGGTTACGAACGGGTTTGGAGACATTGATAACTGTGGTATTGTATTCTGTTGTGCGGTATGTTTGCATGTAGAGTATTCGAATGCAGGTTATTTGAGAGTGAGTGTTGCATGTTAGCATCGTCCTTAAAAATGCATGCGCTGTTGAGTCTCGTTACCATGGAACCCGATTGCATGTTGTGTTGTGTTGTTGAAGAATGCTTTATTGAATCTGTTCATGTTCATAGAAATGCATACGTTGATTAAGTACCGACACTGGCATATACTGATTGCATGTTGTGCTGAGTTGATTGGGATGCTTGTGTGAACTTGTTGATCTTCAGATAGATGCATGCGTTGTTTAAGATCTGATACTGTTGTAAACCGAGTGCATGTTATACTTGAGTTGATGAAAATGTTCATGGAAGCTTGATATTGATTGATACCGATTGCATTGGACTCATATGTTGATAATGGAACGATGATGATGATTGCATGAGAGTTGTGTATGTTAAAATAACATGCGGAGTCCTGAGAATATGTATTACCGACTGCATGTGGAATATGTGTGATTGAATAAGAGGATGTGTGCGTGAATTAAATGTTGTGTGCTGAATCCGCGTGTGGCGCATGGAATGCGTTTGTGCTGAGAGCACGTAGTGTTGGACACTACCATCGGTTATTCAGCGTGGGACGCTGCAAAATCCTTGAGTGGGACTCAAGGTAGCCCTTGAGTGGGACTCGGGCTGCCTGTGAACACCTCCGTTGGCACTGAGAGCGCTGGTGTCACCTGTGGGCAAACGGTTGGGTACCTGTAAAACGGCCAAGCAGCTGGAAGCTGAAATGATAGCTGAGAGCTATGTATAAAAGGCTGAGAGCCTACGTTGCAACGTCAGAACCGATTACACACGAACGCGGAACCGAGTGAATAATCTGTGTACATTAACTGCTGATATCGCTGGAATTGATTATGCATGAGATGAGGAATGTATATATATATATATATATATATCCGTGTGCATATGCTATTGATGCTAATTGAAACCTGTCTTATGAATGTATGTTATATTATTGGAGAGTTATGTATATATATAGCCGAGTGAGAATCATGGATCCTGACTGTTAAATATTCAAGAGATTCATTCTGATTCATGGACCTTAATATCATGCCACTGATTATTGTATGTTAATATTATTGAGTTGGTGTGTGTAAGGGGTCGAGTGACAATTGGAGGATCCCAATCGGTAAGGGTCTTGTGCGTGCATCCTGGTTGATTAGTTATACTCTGACCTTAATTATTGCCACGTGTAATTGTGTGTGCCTATATATATAGTTGTATAAATGTGAAACAACCTGAGCAAGTATCTATCATTTAAAATTTAAGATGCTCACCCCTATTGTGGCAATTTTTTCAGTGAACATCTCTCGTGATGAGGATTGGAAGAGGAGCCGAAATGTTGGGTGAAGTGCTGATGCACTATGGAAATTTTATGACTGTACATATGCTGTATATAGTGTTTTGGGTTAAGCCTTGACCGGCTCGTGTTTTGCTGTTAGTCTCTTATACAGAATTGATTCCCTTAGAATGGGAACATAACAATGTGGTTGTAGATCCGTGACATGCACTCCTATATATATATATATGCCTATGTTATGCCATGCTGCATGTCTATTTTATGCTGTGAAATGCCTGGGTAATCTTTATATATATGTGTTCACATTCCCGAATGTGTAGGAAATGACATAATTTAACATGAAGGAAGCTAATTTAGGGTCTAGAGGGTGAGTTTGTGATGCTGTCACTGAGTGGGGAAGGTTCAGACGTCCTGAGTGAGTGAAATCAGATAGCTTCGAGTAAGAGTTGACATAGAAGACTACCCCTAACCACGAATTATTAGGATCAAAGTTGAGAGCCTAAATACATGTTCCGAGTGGTTATTACAAGGATTTCTCCGAGCGTAGGATAATCAACGAACCCCGAGTGAGAATTTGCCGAGTGATGATTCTTCCGACTGGAGAGTGACCCCTTAGACTCTTGGGGACCCCCGCTGTAGTAAGCTGTTAGTGATAAAAGAATCCAAGTGAGTCTTAGCCTAGTAGAATGTTTAGAGTCGGAAGATTATGGTCACCGAGTGAAAACTAAGTAAAATACCCCGAGTGACATAAGGACGTGAAGGTTACTCTGAGTGAGGAGCCCTATAGATCCTGAATGAGTGTTAGTGGGGACCATTTCTGTATTGTTCGTGTATGTGTTCTGATTGATGAAATTTTAGAATGAGTGCATTTTCCGATTGGGACTAGTAGGCGTAAGGGCCAAGTCCGAGTGAAACAGGCGATGAAACCCGAGTGCGGAATTACCGAGTGAAATGAGCGAATACCGAGTGAAGCTTTCGCTTGAGCGCGTGCGCGTTACTATGTGACCTGCCTATGCGATTTCCCCTTCTCCCGCTGTTAGTTCCTTGAAATTCTTTTGTTCTCTCGTTCTTCTTCTCCTCTCATTCTTATACGGTGGCATTCTAGTTTAATTGAAAAAAAAATTTTCTCTGTTTTTCTCGCCTATGATTTGTTTAAATTAGGGTGTTACATTTTGGTATCAGAGCAGACCGAAAGGTCCAAGGCCAAGGTATGCTTACCGAGTGTAAGCGGTTGTATGCCTCTGACCGAGTGGTCATCCTGATTGTAATGTTAGTTGAACCTGATTGATATTGACTTGTGGATAGGAGGTTGTTCCCTCCTGGGCCGATTGATCGTGTAACATATAGGAATGGAATGATAAGTTAAGATACTAAAACATTAGGCTGAAATCCGATTGGTAATGAGTGGCTCAGTGTACTTGTCCTTGGATGTTAATTTTAGGATAAGGGATGACAAATCGTCAAAGCATGGAGGCTATAGCCACAGCATTCCAACGCTTTGCGGATGTGTTTGAAAGGCAGGGCCAGCCTCGAGCTGAGGAGGGCCAAGTGCTGGACCGCTTCTTGAAGAGGAAGCCGAGTGAATTTCTAGGAGGAAGGAATCCTGAGGCAGCGTTTAAGTGGACTCAGGAGCTGGAAAGGATTTTTGGGGGTCTTCGCTGTACCGAGGCCCAGAAGGTGGAGTGTGCAGTGTACATGCTGTGAGATGAGGCAGAAAACTGGTGGAAGATCGCCAGAAACCGATTCCCTGATGATGATGCCCAGCTGACATGGAACGATTTCAAAACATGCTTCTTGGAGAAGTACTTCCCTGATACAGTAAGGAGTCGGAAGGAGTTAAAGTTTATGGAGTTGAAACAAGGCCCCATGACTGTGGAAGAGTATGCGACCAGATTCGAGGAGTTGTGCCTATTCTACCCACCTTTCCAACAGCCCGGGACGGAAAGTTCCAAGTGCCTTAAGTTTGAGAATGGGCTAAGATCCGATATTAAGAGGGCTTGTAGATACCAAGAGATACGGAGTTTTCCTGCATTAGTGAACAAGTGTAGGATATTTGAGGAGGATGACAAGGCCCATTCGGGCCAGAGCAGCAGAGCTAACTATTCTTTGAGGCCCCAGCAATCCCGCTTCAAAAGGGCAAGCAACGTTGGTAGAAACAAGTCTTTTTCCAGATTTGGAGGGCAGAATCAGTCTGAAAGACGACCAGTGGTGGGAGACGGTAAATGTTTCAAGTGTGGAGGAAGCCACTATGCCCGAGACTGCAATAGCAGTGGTGAAATGGTGTGCTTCCATTGTAATAAAAGAGGACATATTCGCCCCAATTGCCCCCAACTCCGTCAAGCAAGCCCCAGCGTACGTCTGGGAGGTTCCCAAGGGAGAAGTCGAGTGCATGATAACCAACAACCGGGTGGCAGAGGAAACAGAGCTAAGGGGAACATAATACTTGCTTCAAGTAACCATGCCGACCAACCAGCAATGGGGAGGGTCTATGCCATCAACGCAGAGGGTGCTGCGCAAGCAAATGACCTGGTACAATGTAAGTGCTCACTCGGTAGACATACACTTAATGTTGTTTTCGATTCGGGAGCCACCCATTCTTTTATAGCTGATGAGTGTGTAAAGCGTTTAAAGTTACCGACTGTATTTATGGATCGGACTTTGGAAGTAGCCAATCCGACTGGCCCTACAATATTGACATCGTCAGTATGTAAGGATGTGACATTTGTGTTGTGTGATCGGAGTTTCACTTTCGATTTGGTGTGCATACCTTTAAAGGACCTCGATATTGTGCTTGGAATAGATTGGCTTTCAGCCAACGAGGTGTTAGTGGATTGCAGAAGCCGAAGGATAATCTTCCCGAGGCAGCATAATGAGGATGACCCAGCACAAGGTATAACCCAACTGTTTATGATGCTCTGTCTAACCCAGGGTGAGAGTAAAACCCGAGTGAACGAAATCCAAACTGTCTGTGAATTTCCAGAGGTATTTCCTGATGACGTACCGAGTGTCCCTCCAAATAGAGAAGTCGAATTCTCTATAGACCTGATCCCTGGAGCCGAGCCAGTCTCCAGTGCACCCTATAGGATGTCCCCAACTGAACTTGTTGAGCTGAAGAAGCAAGTGGACGAATTACTCGGAAAACAATTCATTAGGCCGAGTGTATCACCTTGGGGCGCACCTGTACTGCTCGTTAAGAAGAAGGATGGCAGCATGAGGCTTTGTATAGACTACCGACAGCTAAATAAACTCACGATTAAGAATCGGTACCCGCTGCCCAGAATTGATGACCTCATTGACCAACTACGTGGAGCCTCAATTTTCTCAAAAATCGACCTGCGATCGGGATACCACCAAATCCGAGTGAAGGAGTCGGACATTCCAAAGACTGCCTTCAGGACTCGGTATGGTCACTACGAGTATGTAGTGATGCCGTTCGGTGTGACAAACGCCCCTGCTGTCTTCATGAATTACATGAAAAGCATATTCCACAACTACTTAGACCGGTTCGTAGTTGTTTTCATTGATGACATTCTAGTCTATTCTAAGAATTCCGAGGAGCATGAAGGACATCTCCGAGCGGTACTTCAAGTGTTGAAGGAGAAGCAGTTATTTGCAAAGCTTTCGAAATGCGACTTCTGGATGGATGAAATCCATTTCCTCGGACATGTGATTTCCGAGGAAGGTGTCTCAATGGACCCTTCAAAGGTGGCAGCCGTAATGGCATGGGAGAGACCCAGGTCGGTCTCAGAGATAAGGAGCTTTAGGGGCTTGGCCGGATACTATAGGAGGTTCATTGAAGGTTTTTCTAAGTTGGCTTCACCACTAACTAAATTGACTCAGAAAAACATTCCCTTCGTATGGAGTCTCGAGTGCGAGAGCAGCTTTCGAGAGCTGAAGAACAAGTTAACGACTGCACCAGTGTTGGCATTACCTAACTTGCAACAGAGTTTCGTGGTTTACTGCGATGCATCAGGACTCGGATTAGGATGTGTACTCATGCAGAGAGACCGAGTGATAGCGTATGCCTCTCGGCAACTGAGACCTCATGAGCAGCATTAGCCTACCCATGACTTGGAGCTGGCAGTAGTGGTTTTCGCATTGAAAATCTGGAGGCATTACTTGTACGGGTCCAGATTCGAAGTATACAGTGATCACAAGAGCCTCAAATACCTATTCGACTAAAAGGAGCTGAATATGAGGCAGAGGAGATGGATGGAATTTTTAAAGGACTACGATTTCGAGCTGAAGTACCATCCAGGTAAGGCAAACGTTGTTGCCGACGCGTTGAGTCGAAAATCCCTTCATGCAGCGGTGATGATGGTGAAGGAGGTGGAGTTATTGGAATAGTTTAGAGACATGAACTTATACGTTGTCACCCCCTCTTCTCGGAAGATGATGATCGGCACGCTGAAGATTTCCAATGAATTCCTAAAATCCGTATACGAGCAGCAGCAGTCAGACTCCTACTTGGCTAAGATGAAGGAAACTCAAGCTAGAGGAAAGAACTTGTCCTTGGCCGAGGGATCAGACGGGATTTTCCGAGTGAAAAATAGGATATGCATACCGAGTGGAGGAGAGTTAAGGAGAATGGTGCTTGATGAAGCCCACAAAAGCCTACTCAGTATCCACCCGGGTACCACGAAGATGTACCACGACCTGAGGAAACAGTTCTGGTGGCCCGGACTAAAGAGGGATGTGGCAGAATACGTGACTTGGTGTAATACTTGTCAGAAATCAAAAGTAGAGCACCAAAAGCCGTACGGTGCAATGCAGCCCCTGGAGATTCCCGTGTGGAAATGGGACTCAATTGCCATGGATTTTGTCATGGGATTACCAAGGAACCGAGCGGGACACGACGCAATTTGGGTCATTATTGACCGACTAACGAAGAGTGCACACTTCCTACCTATAAACATGAAGTACCCGTTACATAAGTTGGCTCGGATTTACATTCAAGAGATTGTCTGACTACATGGTATACCCTCTTCTATCGTGTCAGATAGGGATCCTAGGTTCACGTCTCAGCTTTGGAACAACCTACACCAGGAAATGGGCACGAAGCTTTGGCTTAGTTCTGCCTACCACCCCCAATCGGATGGACAATCCAAGCGGACGATTCAAAGTTTAGAAGACTTACTAAGAGCGTGTGTGTTAGAGCACGGTGGAGATTGGGAGCAGTATCTCCCCTTGATTGAGTTTACGTACAATAACAGCCATCATAGCAGCATTGGCATGGCACCCTACGAAGCACTGTATGGACGGAGATGCCGAACCCCACTTTGCTAGTCGGAAACGGGTGAAAGTCTGCTATTGGGACCAGGCATTGTGAAGCAAACCACAGAGCAGATCCGAGTAATACAGGAAAGGATGAAGGCGTCTCAAGACAGGCAAAAGAGCTACCATGACAAACGCACCAAACCATTGGAATTTTCAGTCGGAGACAGAGTGTTTTTAAGGACTTCTCTGAGTAAAGGAGTCGGACGAGCCTTGAAAGGTGGAAAGTTAAGCCCTCGATACATTGGACCTTATGAAGTGTTGGAACGAGTCGGCACCATGGCATACCGAATAGCATTACCAACCCACTTATCCCGATTACACAATGTGTTTCACGTGTCTCAACTAAGGAAGTATCTACATGACCCTAGCCACACAATGCCGGATGATGAAGTAGAAATCAAAGAAGACCTGACCATTGTGACTACACCGATTCAAATCGTAGATCGATCGGTAAAGCGCTTGAGGAACAAAAACGTAGGGCTGGTTAAAGTGGAGTGGCAGCAAGGCAAGACTACCTCTTGTACCTGGGAACGCGAGGACGCCATGAGACAGCAGTACCCCGAGTTGTTTACTTAGGTGAGTAGCCGACTGAATTTCGCGTGAATTACCGACTGAATTTCGGGGACGAAATTCTTTTCGAGTGGGGGAGAACTGTAACATCCCAATTTTAATAAAAGTAACCGGGCAAAATAAAAAGCCATTTAAAATGACAAGTTAAATCTGTCCACTAATTACACTTAACTTAATTAACTAAAAAGAGTGAAGTGATTAGCGTTAGTGGGTGTTGATGGGACTGGGTGACGTGAGCAGACTGCTCCTCACGTTTTCCCACCCCACCATTCCTTCCCTCATGCATGCGTTTTTAAGTAGACGATGGTTCTCCTCGCCATTCGTTCTTCAGAGTTCCCTGCGAGTTCCTTCTTCTTCTTCTCTTCTCCTTCTCTGCTCTCTATTTCATCCCCTGTTCCAGAAGACGAGTGACGGTGTTGCAGAGGAGTCAGAGCTCCCTCACACGAGTAGAAGAAGAGTGTCGAAGCAGAAGCAGAAACAGCCCTGCACCATTCGTGGCTAGCATTCAAGTAAAGGCTAAGCGAGCGGAAGCACTGAGTGAAGCAGCGAGGAAAGGAACCAACACCTAAGCAGAAAAGTCTCTCGGAGTCTCGTAGTTGGTAGGGGGAGTACCTTACATGTTAAATGCATGGGTTACGAACGGGTTTGGAGACATTGATAACTGTGGTATTGTATTCTGTTGTGCGGTATGTTTGCATGTAGAGTATTCGAATGCAGGTTATTTGAGAGTGAGTGTTGCATGTTAGCATCATCCTTAAAAATGCATGCGCTGTTGAGTCTCGTTACCATGGAACCCGATTGCATGTTGTGTTGTGTTGTTGAAGAATGCTTTATTGAATCTGTTCATGTTCATAGAAATGCATACGTTGATTAAGTACCGACACTGGCATATACTGATTGCATGTTGTGCTGAGTTGATTGGGATGCTTGTGTGAACTTGTTGATCTTCAGATAGATGCATGCGTTGTTTAAGATCTGATACTGCTGTAAACCGAGTGCATGTTATACTTGAGTTGATGAAAATGTTCATGGAAGCTTGATATTGATTGATACCGATTGCATTGGACTCATATGTTGATAATGGAACGATGATGATGATTGCATGAGAGTTGTGTATGTTAAATTAATATGCGGAGTCCTGAGAATATGTATTACCGACTGCATGTGGAATATGTGTGATTGAATAAGAGGATGTGTGCGTGAATTAAATGTTGTGTGCTGAATCCGCATGTGGCGTATGGAATACGTTTGTGCTGAGAGCACGTAGTGTTGGACACTACCATCGGTTATTCAGCGTGGGACGCTGCAAAATCCTTGAGTGGGACTCAAGGTAGCCCTTGAGTGGGACTCGGGCTGCCTGTGAACACCTCCGTTGGCGCTGAGAGCGCTAGTGTCACCTGTGGGCAAACGGTTGGGTACCTGTAAAACGGCCAAGCAGCTGGGAGCTGAAATGATAGCTGAGAGCTATGTATAAAAGGCTGAGAGCCTACGTTGCAACGTCAGAACCGATTACACACGAACGCAGAACCGAGTGAATAATCTGTGTACATTAACTGCTGATATCGCTGGAATTGATTATGCATGAGATGAGGAATGTATATATATATATCCGTGTGCATATGCTATTGATGCTAATTGAAACCTGTCTTATGAATGTATGTTATATTATTGGAGAGTTATGTATATATATAGTCGAGTGAGAATCATGGATCTTGACTGTTAAATATTCAAGAGATTCATTCTGATTCATGGACCTTAATATCATGCCACTGATTGTTGTATGTTAATATTATTGAGTTGGTGTGTGTAAGGGGTCGAGTGACAATTGGAGGATCCCAATCGGTAAGGGTCTTGTGCGTACGTCCTGGTTGATTAGTTATACTCTGACCTTAATTATTGCCACGTGTGATTGTGTGTGCCTATATATATAGTTGTATAAATGTGAAACAACCTGAGCAAGTATCTATCATTTAAAATTTAAGATGCTCACCCCTATTGTGGCAATTTTTTCAGTGAACATCTCTCGTGATGAGGATTGGAAGAGGAGCCGAAATGTTGGGTGAAGTGCTGATGCACTATGGAAATTTTATGACTGTACATATGCTGTATATAGTGTTTAGGGTTAAGCCTTGGCCGGCTCGTGTTTTGCTGTTAGTCTCTTATACAGAATTGATTCCCTTAGAATGGGAACATAACAATGTGGTTGTAGATCCGTGACATGCACTCCTATATATATATATATGCCTATGTTATGCCATGCTGCATGTCTATTTTATGCTGTGAAATGCCTGGGTAATCTTTATATATATGTGTTCACATTCCCGAATGTGTAGGAAATGACATAATTTAACATGAAGGAAGCTAATTTAGGGTCTAGAGGGTGAGTTTGTGACGCTGTCACCGAGTGGGGAAGGTTCAGACGTCCTGAGTGAGTGAAATCAGATAGCTTCGAGTAAGAGTTGACATAGAAGACTACCCCTAACCACGAATTATTAGGATCAAAGTTGAGAGCCTAAATACACGTTCCGAGTGGTTATTACAAGGATTTCTCCGAGCGTAGGATAATCAACGAACCCCGAGTGAGAATTTGCTGAGTGATGATTCTTCCGACTGGAGAGTGACCCCTTAGACTCTTGGGGACCCCCGCTGTAGTAAGCTGTTAGTGATAAAAGAATCCAAGTGAGTCTTAGCCTAGTAGAATGTTTAGAGTCGGAAGATTATGGTCACCAAGTGAAAACTAAGTAAAATACCCCGAGTGACATAAGGACGTGAAGGTTACTCTGAGTGAGGAGCCCCATAGATCCTGAATGAGTGTTAGTGGGGACCATTTCTGTATTGTTCGTGTATGTGTTCTGATTGATGAAATTGTAGAATGAGTGCATTTTCCGATTGGGACTAGTAGGCGTAAGGGCCAAGTCCGAGTGAAACAGGTGATGAAACCCGAGTGCGGAATTACCGAGTGAAATGAGCGAATACCGAGTGAAGCTTTCGCTTGAGCGCGTGCGTGTTACTATGTGACCTGCCTATACGATTTCCCCTTCTCCCACTGTTAGTTCCTTGAAATTCTTTTGTTCTCTCATTCTTCTTCTCCTCTTATTCTTATACGGTGGCATTCTAGTTTAATTGAAAAAAAAAATTTCTCTGTTTTTCTCGCCTATGATTTGTTTAAATTAGGGTGTTACAATAGTACTGCATAACAGGAATTAAATGCATCAGGTACAATTCATAATCGATTACAGGGTAATGCACAATCGATTACAGGGTAATGCACAATTGATTACATTGACATAATCAATTACGGGAAAATACACAATCGATTGCATAGCTACTGGATATTTAAATTAATGGAATACAACGAAGCATAATCGATTACAGGTCGAGGAGTCATTGATTACACTAGTGCCAGAATTTAGAGAACATGACTTTTAAGTGCAGATGCAGCTCACTTCTCCATGAAAGCTTCCATCCCATACTGTGCAATGGCTATGAAGCCTCCAAAGCTCCTCTCTAAAGGCCTATAAATGCACTATCAATTCAAGCTACAAAAACATCAAGGAGGAAATCATTCAAAGCTTATACTTGTGCCTTGTGAGTTCATTTTCTGTGTATAGTTTCAAGTTCTGAAACTTAGATTCTAAATTTGCATATCCTCTCTTGTTGAGAGTTAGAATTTGTGAGAACCTGTCAATTGTATATCTACTCTATTGAGAGAGTTATTTTCTTGTAAACACAAACACCAAACACAAAGTTTCACTCTAGTTTTAAGTGGTCACAAAGGTTGGGGTTCAACCTTTAGGTATTGAGAGTTTGAGAGATTGGGTAGGGTGCCCTTGTGCTAGTGAGGATTGAGTTCTTGAGTGTGGGACACTAGGAAGCTAAAATTGCTCATAGCTTGTATCTCTAAACTTCAATAGTGGAAATCCTTCAAGTGGGTTGCTTGAAGGCGAGATGTACACTGGGGTGGTGGAACTCGTTATATCGGTTTGCAAGCTTCTCTTCCTTACTCTCTTGCATTTACATATTGCATTTGGCTAGTGTATTGTTTTGATTGTGATTGCATTGCTTGAACTTGATTAATTTGGCTAAGCTAAAATCCTGCACACCAAGTGTTTGATAAATTGCCAAGGTGAATTCTGCACATCTTTCCTATCTTATTTCTTGCATTATACTTGCTGTCTCTTGTATACTATTATCTTGTGTTAAAAGGGAATCAATTTCAAAGGCTTTTCAAGCAAAAATTTTTAAAACTCAATTCACCCCCTTCTTGAGTATTGAGGCCACTTGACTAACATATATAACATTAATTTTCTATCAAATCATTACAATGTAGAAAATAAAACTATATACAATTGACATGAATGTAAACTAATAAAATGTAAACCCTAAACCCTACAGTAGGTACAACGATAAAAGAATAAAAATCCTATATCTATCTAAGTCCTTGCCTCACTTCAATGAAGTACATGGCCGATTGCTTTCTAACATTATCTACATGTGTCTTGGGGAAGTATGACCGATCCTGAAAGTACTGCAAACAATACACAAAACAATTAGAACAAAAGATGTATTTATTACATGAATTTGATCAAATTGGTAGAAAACTAGGCAAGTGAGACTTATATCTGTCCATCCATCTACTAAATGTTCTTGAACGATGGCCAGCATGGTGTGCATGACGTAATAGCCACACTCAAAGCTACCCTCCTGCCTATAAGACTACAATGGACATAAAATATAGAATAAGTGAATTCAAGTTTTCAAAATATAATAAAGATTTGAATGAATTTGATTGACTTACTTTTGGGTGCACCCACACGAGTTTTTTCCATTTGACTTACTTCTATGTAGTCAACTATATCCAACCACAGCCCTGCGTCAAAATAAAACACAAGATAAGTTACAATCGTAGAAGAACAAAGATGACGTAATCGAATTTGTAGAAAGTTATTTTATTTTTTAGGGTTTAACTTATGCGTCTACTATTGTTTTGAGGTCTTGTGGAATAGTCCCGTGCGCAGAATCAAAGTATAAAGCTACTAAAGCCCGAGGACAGATCACCACGAGCGTTCAATGAGCGCTGCAGTTACCAGTGATAAGTGAGACTTCAAATTGCAAAAATTAATGGAGAATAATTATGGAATAGAATCTTACCCTATATGATACGGGGCTAGGTATACCGTCTTCCTAGACTCATACATCCAATTCTGGATGTATGCCCGGGTGTTCTGCTTGCTGTTCCCTCTCCTTTATATGAAAGAGGGCTCTAAAAAACCATAAGTTCCTTCGAAACCCAAGTCCACACAAATTTTATACAGAAACCTAAACAAGTTTACACATGGTTAGCGACAAATAACTTGTATAATGAAATAATTGGACCTAAAATGATATACTTACAGCTCCCAAATCTGAATGACGGATATGTTCAGCATCGTCGTCCCCATCATAATCTCGAACAAGTCACTCCGTGTAATCTCGCAAAAGTCACTCCATGGTACCCCAACAGCGTCCTCGCGACCTTCCATAGTATCTGGATCGGATCGTCGACGAGGTCTAGCTTCTTCAATGTCTGACCTACTTCCTGTTGAACAGTTAAAACATTAAGGGTTTATACCATAATTGACCATATAAAAAAATCAGTTAGTGTCTTAGGTTTATACCTGCAGAGGAGTAACCGACAGGAGTCTGTTGGGCCACATAAGGAAGTGTCCCACCGCCTGACCAACGGTCTGCACCTCTAGAGTTAGCACTAGCATAATAGCATCCTCTTCAATGATCTCGACAATAGAGATCTTGGACATACCATCAGCTAATGACTAATGGTGAACCACAGGGTCTAAGTTGTACACCACGCCAGTGGCAACTGGCTCCTCTGACCCATCAATAATAAGTCACATGGATGGGTATCCGCAGCCTCGACCCTATCATCATCAGGGTCAACTGTAGTGCATGACCCCTTAGTGCTAACCCTCCCTACCTACATATTTACACATCAAGCAGAAGTTATTCAACAATTAAAGAAACAAATTACAAACAATAAACAGTTAAATGCTATAAGGAATCCAACCTGTGGGTCGATAGCTGGTGCAGTAGGCTCCTAGTGACAGCTGAGTAAGGCTTTCATCTCCTCCTTGGATCAGGCCATCTCTGCATGTAGCACCATCATTTTCTCCTGGCACTCAACCTTCACAGTAGCCACCCTTGACTCAACCCTCTACTCCACCAACTGCTCGACGAAGGACGCTAGGTCGGGAGCACCGTAATAGCTCTGGAAGCCTGTGAAATATGTATGATTAAACCATAATTGTTTAATAGAAAACAAAATAAAAGGATACAGTAATTTAAAACTTACCGTGACCTTGACTAACAGCACGCACCCATCCTGGGTGCTCTGGCCTGCCGATGACGGTAGTCAAAATGTCCTACCAACCATGAGCTACAAAAGAGGCTTGGGTTGATTACTCAACCAAGGAATCCTAAAACCAAACAAGTTAGTGTTTGGGGTTTTGTGTTAACCAAAAATCTAAAAACTTTATAAGGCGAATACTTACTATTCATGAGGCGACCTCCTAAGCTTGTGAGGAAGTGTATTCCCCACTCTTCCTGACCCTGGCCCGCTTCCATTTCTCATGGCACGCAGGTGGGGAAGGGGATCCACAACACTGGTGTTAGGTTGGCTAGCCTGACACTGAATGGCCTTCTCTTGGGCCATGTGCTCCTCCAATAGTCGGTAACCCCCATGTGACAATCTGTGGGGGTAGTTATTCAGTTTCCTGGTGCTTTGTGCCTTCGTTCGTATGGCTTGCAACAAGAAAGAAAATGGGTTAGAGTTATGTTTAAATTATAAATGATTTAATCATGTTAAATACCAACATACCATCCACTGGTCGGTCTACCTAGGTGCAACGAAAGTATCCCAAGTCTCCTGATCTATGAAGATATATTTATCTTCGGGGAACTGTCCTCGTTCCTCCCCAAATATATACCTATAATTCATAGTTAAAATAAGGATTGGTAAAAATTGGTAATACAATTGGTAAACTGTTGATTAAGAATTTAAAGTCCTTACATACCTCCTAGTGGGTGAGGACTTGAATGACCTCCATCGGTCAGCAATAATACTGAGGATCTTCCTCCTCAGTGTTTCATGTGCTAGTAACTCCCAAGAGTCCTACAAGTGGGAATTAATCCGTATAAGATAGTTTATTATGAATTACTTGAAATAATACACTAAAATAAAACTTAAATGATATCTAACTTACCAGAATATCTGACCAAATATGGTTCTTCATGACCTCCTCGACATTATCCCAGTCGGGGATAATAATGGACACCTTCGTGCAAGCCACAACTCCCAAGTAACTTGTAAACTTTATGGCCTATGGTCCACGAATTCTACCAGTGTTGACATCGACATCAACACGCAACCTCTCTCCCCGATGACGCCTAAGTGTAATATCCTGCATCCGGGTAACACCTCTTGTGACGTCCTACGTCAATTTCACATTTATTTACATCCGTTTAATTATTTTTCACAATAAATTTTTCGCGTTTACTGATAGTTAATTAGATCCTAATGTAAAACAACATTTATTTTCCTTAAGCACACTCAGAATAATAAACAATAGCAAATAAATAAAATGGAATTAATTAGAATCAGCGGAAGAAGAAAATGAAGACAGGGGTCATTCGCCTGAGCGAGATCCTGATTCTCTTAGGCAAAATACGTGAAGGTCGCTTAGGCGAGTTCCGACTCGCTTGGGCGAATTCTACATTTTAAACCTGAGCGAACTACGAGACTTACAAGGAAAATTAATGATTCGATTTTTACTCGGAAATGGGTCCACTCGGTCATATCTCACTCGAAAACCTCTTAACCTTCCTTCACTCGGAAAAGGTTCTCTCAAGTATACCTCACTCGGAAACCTTCTAACCTTACTTCACTTGGAAGATGTTCTCTCGGTCATACCTCACTTGGAAACATTCTAACTTTCCTTCACTCGGAAGAGGTTCTCTCGGGCATACCTCACTCGGAACATTCTTAACCTTCCTTCACTTGGAAGCGGTTCTCTCGATCATGCCTCACTCGGAACATTCCTAACCTTCACTCGGAAGGGAGCGAGGGATACTCGCTTGAGCGAAATAGGCACAGAATCAATTCCCCCGACCCTCGCTCAGACAAGAATGAATCCGCTCGGGCGAGATTCGTCCGGTAATCAACTATACTACAGCAGACACAATTCATCCCGTTTTCATCATTCATGACCCACACTTATTCACAAAACCTGCCCATAACAATTTATCATATACACCTACTATTGGCTCCATGCCAATATATATATATCTACTCATAAAAATCAACACCGACCACATTAACATCAATACCATACTACTTCAGCAACATGAATTCATATCCGATTAATCAACATACCAATTCTAAATTAGTTCAACACACAAGCAACATAATTTGTCATCACATACACGGAAAACTCATTATGCATTACACACATAATTCATTTCATAATCACTCAGTTCCTTGGCATCAATCCTCCACTTGGCGCACCTCCAGGGCTCCGACCTCTTCCCTGTCACTGGTTACTAAATTGAAAGAAAACCACAGCAAGGGTGAGTGTTTGGCATCATAATTAATCTAGAACGAAAATTAAATAACAAAATACATGTATATAAACTCCGTCCGACTGCTTTATCCACAAATTGCAAATCACACTCGGCAAATATAGCAAATCACACTCGGCAAATATAGCAAATCACACTCGACGAATATAGCAAGTCACACTCGGCAAATATAACAAATCACACTCGGCAAATATAGCAAGTCACACTCGGCAAATATAGCAAATCACACTCGACAAATATAGCAAATCACACTCGGCATATATAGCAAATCACACTCGGCGAATATAGCAAATCACGCTCGACAAATATAGTTAGGTACATACACCATCACACAATACTAATAATTCATCAATTATCACCACTGACTCTCACACAAAATCGACGCCTAGTACCCAGATACTAAAGGATCGGCCTTCAGCTGGGGGTCCTACTTAACACCCCGTGAACCCTGCTTGGTCCACCGAGTCCTGCTTGACTCTCCACCTCAACCACTGGGTCTTACTTGACCACTGGGTAGCTCAACTAGGCACAAAAACCACGGGAGCCAGAAACGAGGGGCTATACATAATGTCGGTCGTCCCACACCACACAATCATACATATATAATTCACATTCATCATATATAACAAGTGGCCATCAACAACAGCACATACTCATCAAATGGGCGACCTACTTGTCAGCCCACCATCACATTGCCACTGGGCGACCTACTTGTTAAGCCTGTCATCACAACGCCACTATACACATCGAATCATCACAATGCAAAACACTTTAATCTCACACTCATCATAAACCATACACAATTCACATGCAATTATTATCCACAATCTTTCTTACCGTTTTAATACTTAGTTCGGTGACCCGAACCCAAAATACGCACCTATTCTAATTAATTACAACCCGAACACCCCTCTTACCTCGATTCCAAGCTTCGACGATCTGTTCTTGATGCCGATTGCGTCCTCTAAGCGCTGGGTTCAAGGTTCCACCTCCGAATCCAATACCAGCTTCGTCACTCAGTTCTCCGACGTTCATTTCGCTACCTACGGAGACGTCACTCACCACGTTCTTTGTGTCGAGTTCTTGGGAGAAAATGATGGTCTTCCGATAGTAGTCCACCATAACATGGTTAGCAACCAGCCAATTGAGACCTAAAATAATATCTAGGTTCTTCAATGGCATACAAATTAGATACACCAAAAAGGTGCGATCTTCAACTTGCATCGGCAATTCCCCACACATAGTGGTTGCTCGGAAAGTGGAGCCAGTAGGAGTGGAGACACTAAGAGCATTCTCTATTAACACAACCGGCAACCCAAGCTGTCGTACACAACTCTTAGAGATAAAAGAATGGGTCGCACCTGAATCATAAATAACATCTACCATATAGCCATGAATAAGGCACTTACCCTGCACCAAGTTGTCGGTCCTTGCAACTTCAGAAGCATCAAAGGCAAATACTCGCCCGGCCATAACATTTTAAGCGCCACTGGATTGAGCATCAGACCTCCCCGAGTGTTGGCCTCCACGACCACCACCGCTTCTACCTCCTCTCGGAAAATTAGCACCACGAGTCCCAGAAGTATTGGCTCGGTTACCGCGTTCACTCGATTGCTGCCTCTGTGGGCAATCAGGCCTAAGGTGCCCCAGTTGTCCACATTGGAAATACACAATCTGACTAGCCAGATAATGTTTCGCAATATGGCCCTCCTGGCCACAATTATAGCATGCGCGGCTGCCCAACTGACTACTCGAACAGCCAGTAGAACCCCGACCAGAAGAGGAAGAAGACGTAGCGGAAGACTTGCCGCCATGAAAGAACTGACCTATTTTCTTAAAACCGAATCCTCTTACCTTCAATGGTCTTTTATCTTTTGACTGAAATGTTCTCTGTAATTACACTTCCTCAGTCAGCCTAGCCTTATTTACCAAAGTCGGATAATCCCGAATCTCTATCGGCATAATCACACTGGGAAGTTCAATTCGCAATCCGGCTTCATACTTAGCACATTTACTACCCTCGGTTCCTTCCAAGGAGAAAGGGTGATAAAAGTCACACAACTCATCAAACTTGGTAGTATACTCGACCACTGACGTTCTGCCTTGTTCTAGCCTCAGAAACTTCATTTCTTTTCGAATTTTGTAATTATCAGGAAAGTATTTGACGAGAAATCTCCTACGGAAATTTTCCCACACCAGCGGTTCACTGGCTGCATTCATTCGCACGTTGGTCCTAGACCACCATATCCTAGCCTTGTCCTTCAGCTGATAAGTCGCAAACTGCACTTTCTGCTCCTCCAAGCACTCAAAATACTCAAAAGCTTGTTCCATCTCCCGTATCCAAACATGCGCTCCGTCATAGTCATGCCCTCCCTTATAAGTAGGGGGATTCCTCTTCAGGAATTTGTCAAGAGTGGGACCAGATTCGGTCCTACTCATCAATTGGGAAAATTTCAAGAAGAAGTCATCTCCTCCATTAGAACTAGTTCCCTCCGCCATAATGTAATTCTACAATAAACAAACACATCACCATTAATAACCAATGATCCACCAGGGAGTCGGATATTTACCTCACACATATAAAATACAATGTCGCTGGAGTGCCAAGGGAATGATGCCAAGCTACACAAACAACCACAAGCACAATGCAATAGAATCCAAAAATAGTCCAGTATAGGACTCACACAAATTATTGGGTTCACCCATGTACCCGGCTCTAGAGAAAACTGCTCTGATACCACCTGTGACGTCCTACGCAAATTCACATTTATTTACATCGGTTTAATTATTTTTCACAATAAATTTTTCACGTTTACTGATAGTTAATTAGATCCTAATGTAAAACAACATTTATTTTCCTTAAGCACACTCAGAATAATAAACAATAGCAAATAAATAAAATGGAATTAATTAGAATCAACGGAAGAAGAAAATGAAGACAGGGGTCATTCACCTGAGCGAGACCCTGATTAGCTTAGGCGAAACTCGTGAAGGTCGCTTAGGCGAGTTCTGACTCGCTTGGGCGAATTCTACATTTTAAACCTGAGCCAACTAAGAGACTTACAAGGAAAATTAACGATTCAGTTTTAACTCAGAAATGGGTCCACTTGGTCATATCTCACTCGGAAACCTCTTAACCTTCCTTCACTCAGAAAAGCTTCTCTCGGGTATACCTCACTCGGAAACCTTCTAACCTTACTTCACTCGGAAGATGTTCTCTCGGTCATACCTCACTCGGAAACATTCTAACTTTCCTTCACTCGGAAGAGGTTCTTTCGGGCATACCTCACTCGGAACATTCTTAACCTTCCTTCACTCGGAAGAGGTTCTCTCGATCATGCCTCACTCGGAACATTCCTAAGCTTCACTCGGAAGGGAGCGAGGGATACTCGCTTAAGCAAAATAGGCACAGAATCAATTCCCCCGACCCTCGCTCAGACTAGATTGAATCCGCTCGGGCGAGATTCGTCCGGTAATCAACTATACTACAGCAGACACAATTTATCCCGTTTTCATCATTCATGACCCACACTTATTCACAAAACCTGCCCATAGCAATTTATCATATACACCTACTATTGGCTCTGTGCCAATATATATATATCTACTCATAAAAATCAACACTGACCATATTAACATCAATACCATACTACTTCAACAACATGAATTCATATCCGATTAATCAACATACCAATTCTAAGTTAGTTCAACACACAAGCAACATAATATGTCATCACATACATGAAAAACTCATTATGCATTACATACATAATTCATTTCATAATCACTCAGTTGCTTGGCATCAATCCTCCGCTTGGCGCACCTCCAGGGCTCCGATCTCTTCCCTGTCACTGGTTACTAAATTAAAAGAAAACCACAGCAAGGGTGAGTGTTTGGCATCATAATTAATCTAGAACGGAAATTAAATAACAAAATACATGTATATAAACTCCGTCTCACTGCTTTATCCATAAATTGCAAATCACACTCGGCAAATATAGCAAATCACACTCGGCAAATATAGCAAATCACACTCGGCGAATATAGCAAGTCACACTCGGCAAATATAGCAAATCACACTCGGCAAATATAGCAAGTCACACTCGGCAAATATAGCAAATCACACTCGGCAAATATAGCAAATCACACTCGGCATATATAGCAAATCACACTCGACGAATATAGCAAATCACGCTCGGCAAATATAGTTAGGTACATACACCATCACACAATACTAATAATTTATCAATTATCACCACTGACTCTCACACAAAATCAACGCCTAGTATCCAGATACTAAAGGATCGGCCTTCAGCTGGGGGTCCTACTTTGCACCCCGTGAACCCTGCTTGGTCCACCGAGTCCTGCTTGACTCTCCACCTCAACCACTGGGTCCTACTTGACCACTGGGTAGCTCAACTGGGCACAAAAACCACAGGAGCCAGAAACGAGGGGTTATACATACCGTCGGTCCTCCCACACCACACAATCATACATATATAATTCACATTCATCATATATAACAAGTGGCCATCAACAACAGCACATACTCATCAAACGGGCGACCTACTTGTCAGCCCGCCATCACATTGCCACTGGGCGACCTACTTGTCAAGCCTGTCATCACAACGCCACTATACATATCGAATCATCACAATGCAAAATACTTTAATCTCACACTCATCATAAACCATACACAATTCACATACAATTATTATCCACAATCTTTCTTACCATTTTAATACTTAGTTCGGCGACCCGAACCCAAAATACGCACCTATTCTAATTAATTACAACCCAAACACCCCTCTTACCTCGATTCCAAGCTTCGACGATCTGTTCTTGATGCCGATTGCGTCCTCTAAGTGCTGGGTTCAAGGTTCCACCTCCGAATCCAACACCAGCTTCGTCACTCAGTCCTCCGACGTTTGTTTCGCTACCTATGGAGGTCCAATACAAAACCCATCAACATTATACCACTCTAAGTGTTCTAAATACCGTTGTCAAGCTCCCATGCACTGGAGAAGTGGAAAACGGAAGCTTCTCCCACCATGTATGGCCATCGGCTAGAGAGAGAAAGTGAAGAGGGAGAAAGATGACTCAATCTAAAGGGTCCATTGAACTCACCTTGAAGTCACGATCTCAGAAATGGGGTTATTTCGAAGTTTTGACGCGAACAGAGTCTCCCCTTGGAGCATACAGCTCTCGGCAGTGAGGGAGGAGCAGAGGAAGAGAAGGAGAAGAAGAAGAAGGCTGGCGTGGATAATGAGGAAGAAAAAAGGAAATCTTTATTATTTAAGACTCAGGGGCAAAACTGTCTTTTCCCTATTGCTTTTATATTTTCTTTGAAAGTTTTAATTAAACCTTTACCTCCTTCTAATTACACCTCATTTAACCCCTTTTGTAATTAATCAACCAAATAAATTTATTTATTTCCACAATAGTTAATTATTTATAATTGCCTAATAATTCATAAAAATATCAAATAAATCTCTAAAACAATTATTAATGTTTCTGCTCATCATAATTTTACTAAAAGATCAGGGATGTTACACCTCTACTCTCCCGAGTAGAGGAATTTGTAGCCCGTGAGTCGAACCTAGAATATGGATCCTAGTCAGCCATGAGTATATGTCTAAACAAGGAAAATTGGATGTCAATATGTAGTACTTGTAACATGATTAATACAATGAATAATTAATATAACATTTAATACAATGATTCATTAACATAACATTCAATACAATCAATCATACCCTATAAAGATGGAATATTTTCCCACAAGCCTTCATGGTGGTTATGACGACTAGCAACTACATCATCTATGTCGTGTTCCATGATAGATGTCAGAATACGTGTTCTGGCAGAAGGAATTTCCACAACATCAAGATTGGGGTCTCCAATGTTGTGTCTACCTTGGATAACAATTGACCACCGTTTGTCAGTTGGGTCAGTAACATAAAAAACTTGCTTCACTTGCGTTGCCATGATGAATGGTTCCTCCTTATGACCTATTTTGTTGAGGTCCACCAATGTAAATCTGAAATCATCAGTTTTGACACCATTCTTATTGTTAACCCATTTGCATTTAAACACAGGAATGGTGAAAGGATGATAATTGACTTCCCATATATCTTCAATCACACCAAAGTAGCATGACTCGGTCATGACAGGGTTATTGTCCTTTGAAGTTGAGAAATGCATTGACTGAGCCATAACGACTTCTCACAATCCTCACACAATGTCGTATATACATGAGCTCTCTTAAAACCTTCTACCCCCACATCATCGATCATAGCCTCAAGTCAGTCATCCATGCCAACATCCGTGTCATGCATAGAGCTTTGGTTTTCAGTTTGAGAGCTGGTACTTGGCACCACCACATCATCACCGTACCATATCCAACGGGTATAACTACGAAGAAAACCATCACACAGTAAATGTTCTCGTACCTTTTCCAAGTCTAGCCGACACAGGTTCAAGCATTTAACACAAGGGCAAAAATACCTTCCATTCACCTCCTCAACATTCCTCGCTATGAATTTCATAAATGATTCAACCCCACTATCGTACTCTAGACTTATGCGTGATGCAGTTATCCAACTCTGATCCATACCAACTGTTTATAAGGTGCTATGATCAATCTCACTTTTTTTACAAAGGTGGTGGTTGTCACCCCCTGGTTCTCCGGATCTGAATCCCGATGTAATCAAGATAAACAATTAATAAAAATATGAGTAAATTTTTCACATTTAAAATAATTTCAAAACACCTCAATGATTACATCAAAACCCAAACCCTAGAAAATCGAAGAGTGAGATATTAGAATTTATGACTGGATCGTTAAATAAATCGCCCATAAGTGTATGCAAAAATAATAAAGTTTACAACAGAAGAAGAATATGTATACAAGGCACACGCCTAGTCCCATATATGAAGATATGGGAAAAGGCTCAGCAAAGCATGCAAATACACAACATAAACCATATAGGCTACAATCAACCTTACACATAAGTCATAAACATGCAATGCCTAGAATATGTATATATATATATAGTCATGCAGTATACATCTCCAATATTCATATTCCATAATTGACCACATTCAATTCAACCTCAAAGTCATATATCATTAACACTTATACATTCCAAAAATGGGCTACATATCCAACATCATTTTATTCATCAAGTGGGTATAAATTCAAATACCCCAAATATCGATACATCATCCACTTATATCATTATTCACAATACATCCACCAATATCAATAGTCATTACATCACTATATACATGTTATTCACAATGAAATAATTTACATCCGTTGCCGGCCAAGGCATTCCATTACCACTATTTACCTTCACCAAAGCTTTACTTTTAAAATATCCTCATCCCATGATATTCCTGCATCAATGCTAAAAATGGACAACATGGAAGAGTGGGTTATACATTTCAAATGACGAATATGAATACAATTGAGATTATGTGCATATGTATATCAACATCATGTATGCTTTGCTAAAATCATCAACAACCATCATAATCTATTCATTTCAACAATATATATATAATGTATTCCTTCATTAATTCATAGCAAAGCAATCACATATACACATCATTTCTCAATGCCATAATAGGCCAACATCATTGTCATCAACATAGACAAACAAGCCCTTTATCACATTAGGCCATCACACACAACATCATCATATTCAATATCTTTTCGTTGTATTCATATTTTTCATGTTGTCTTTTAGGTATTCATTTACCTATCTCATCATCATCACATCTCAATCTCAATCATCGTCAATCATCATCACCTTTTGGCATATCTCTATGTTATATGCAAATGCTCTTAGGCTAATGCATATGTACAATAGAATAATCAACAATAAATACGGATCCGACTGTGGGAATAAACATCATATATAATGTGGGTCAAACATAGGTGTGCTACTATGACCCCACTGCAGTAGTAAAAGTGTACACTTATATCTCAAATCATGCATGTTCAACATCATATTTTACTAGTACCAAACCGTTATCGCCCATCTGTAGCGCTAGTGATATAGGATGAGCTTCTACTCTCCTAGAGATGGGTAGATCTTGGCCCTCTTCCTTCTTCAACCTTCAAGAGCCATGGAATGCTTGCTTCTTCAAAGAGGAAAACTGAATGCTAGACTCTAAGGTTCCTAAGACTTTGGATGAAAATAGAGGAGGAAAGGTAGAGGAAAAGATGAAAGGAAAGGAAGGGAAAGGGGAAAAAGAGAAGTAGAATAGGAATGAGTGAATAAGAGGCCACTCTAAGGGGGAGATAACTCCTCTAACTTACCACCAATGAGGAAGGAATCCTCTTAGATGAGAGCTTGTAAAAGATCTCCTAATCCTAGAGAGAAGGAAGAGAATCTCTCACTAAAAACTCACTTAAAGTGGTAAAAATCTCAAAATGCATAATTGTGTAGCTTTTTACAAAAGGAGAACTCCTTATATAGGCCTCCACTATTTCGGCCAAGGAGGAGCTAATGGGCTTGGTTCATGGATCCAAGGCCCAAAAGAGAGAAACGGAAGGAAGATGACCTATACATGGCCCAACATGAAAGTACATGGCCCTAAAGTGGCCCATTTGACCTTGTAAGGCCCAAATAAAACCTATAAGCCTAGAGAATCTAACTGGAGAGTATATTATAAGCAAAGTATGAGTAGATCCTCAAAGAGTCCTCATTTGGGCTTGGGCCCATTAAACAAAGAGAGAAAGGAAGCTAATGCTTTGTGGATGCTTTCTTTGGCTTTCTTTGACTTTGCCCTTGTGAGGGGACCCTTGTAAGCTTCAAGTCCTTTCTCGAGGGTAGTGTGAGGGTCCTCCCTTGGTGTGTCCTCATTAACTAGTCACCCCGTGACTTGCAGATTAATAACATGGCCTCACTTGCCACAAGTGCTACGGGCCTCTCCCAAACACATATTGAGAGAGTCGTGCCCCGTTGGACACCGAGGTAACTTACTCAACACCAAGCCGCCTGCCTACAGGGCCTGCCACATAGGGTGCCTCGCCACTAATCTAAGGGTAGGTTCATGATTCCCAAAATCACTAGGTAACAACAACAATTTACCCGTGCACTGGGTCGGCCTCCCACTGGGCCTGCCTATTGGAACCCCTAACATTCCACATAAATAGCGTATAATATGCCATAGATGCAAATGCCAATCAATACATTCTTACACTATGCATCCTATCATGCCACTCATTAATCATCATCATCAACACCAACACCAACATATAATATTTTAGTGGATTTTAACATCGTTGGTTTTAGCCATTGTTCTCAAGCTTTAGGTATGGCATTTCATTTCAATACATTTTATATCAAACATGCAAGTCAATACTTGCAACAATCATAATGGCACCAATATCATCAATAACATTCATCAACATCACCACATAATTTCTTAATGGATTTTCCTCTCATTGATCATTACCATTGTTTCGTATATTAGCGTGGCATTACAATAATTCATTAATATAATTCAAACCACACTTACACAAGATCACACTTGTATTCATCATAATGGCATTCGACAATCATCAAATTCAAGGAAAAGATCAACAATATCATCCATCATTATCCATTATCGATATCATCTCCGATTCATCGATTTAAAATAAATACCTTGTCATGCAATCACCCCTTATTTGTTTCCTCCTCATACAAGGGTGTGTTATACATCAACGTCATTTAATCTTCCATTATCATTCATCATAGTATATCATTAATGGTGGAATATTCATGTCTCTCATGACATATCTTAGGCATATACACATTTTTCCCATTTCATAAACAACCTCAAAACACCACTAGACACACCACACCCACATACCCTTTGCAATCATGAGTTATTGCATGATGAAACAAAGTTTAAACAATAACAAACTTAATTCAATTTCAACACCAAGGTATATGAGGGAAGTTTATTTTTAGTCTTAAAAATAGTGTGACATGTCACAATTATCACCTATTAGTCCTAATTTGATAACCATAAAAAGTTGGGTTCAAAACCCTCTTAAATTTAGATTTTACAATGCAGTAGGTCTGATGTTTTATGCCTAATAAGAGTTAGAAAACTCCAATTAAGGCAAGACCAATTTTCACATCTCCAAAACATAATTATCTATAACTTTCATGGAGAAGTTGGAGGCCAAAAATGTCATTAAGATGCCCAAACAGGCCAAAAACAACAAAGGGATTATAGTAGTTGGAAAAACAGCATAACAGTGGCCATAAGAGGGCCATGAATCGATTCATGCGTGCTTGAAGTCCATAAATTAACAAACAGAGAGTGGGGAATCGATTCACACCCCCCATCAATCAATTCATACGTGCCTGGGGCTCAAAACAATGGAAACAGAGGGCCTTGATTCGATTCAAACCCCGTATGAATCGATTCAAGCATTGGAAAATTGAGGAACAGTAAATCCAGTGAGTCTTGAATCGATTCAAGCCTTTGTATGAATAAATTCAAGCCCATCCAGAAGCCTCTGAATCAATTCAAACACTATTTTGAATCGATTCATAACAGCACAGACCCTTTTTTATGCAGAAAAAGCCATATTTTTGAACATCTAATCCCCTAACCTTTTCATATGAATTTCAATGCCCACCAAATTTTTACACCAACTTATATACATTATTTGTGACGTGTAGCCATCGGCCACACTCAAAAATTCTAAAAAATGAGGGACTTATGCGCATAAATGCATTTTACCCATTTTGAGGCACTTTTGTGCAACTTAAGGGCCTATTCTCAATGGAATTTGCCCATTTCAGTTTCTACAAGTTTTAAATCATGCATAGGCACTATTGGAACTATTCCATGGCATCCAAAAATGCTAAAACTCAATATAGCACTATTAGTTCCTCAATTATGCATAACACCATAAATACAGCATAATAATTTGAACAATTCATCCATCCATGGATTTCTATTGAACCATTGAATCATGCCCATTAAAAGGGACCACTAAATATTCGTTATGATCTCATATATATACAATTCCTAAACATTCAACAAATTTTCAAGCCTATCATCCATCACATTATCAATCATCTTTCAAATAATCATGGCAAGGCAAGCATGAGTATAAGTCATATAACCATCAATCATCAATCATTCTACTCATGCAATTGAAATGTAAACTCCTCTCCTACCTCGAGAGAAGAACTGTAATGATTTGCACGTTCCAAACGTTCTGCCATATTTCCCGGGATACCATCTCCTATCAACACACATAGATACACATGTATTCAATTTATGAGCCAACACAAGGCATCATTACAAGTTTAAATAATTGACACATCTCTTAGTGTTCAATATTAAGTCATAGACTTGTCGAAACACCAACTCACATACTTATGTTAGGTTTCAGGAATTCCTTTCCCAAAACTAAGATTTTCTAAATCTTTAGGGGTAACTATACCTAACATCAATAATATTATATTCTTCCCTCATCTAAGATGCATTCCATATTACCTCAATCATTTAAATGCCATCATTGACACCTAGAGTTCATTATGAGCCATCTTAGCCCCTATCAATCTTCATCTATCAACATATGCCAAATAATACATATTATGGTCTAAGACTTCATCAAACCATAATTCTAAGTCATTAATCCATCACAACCTTTATGGTTTAATGTTTCACATTCCTCATTCTTAATCACACCTATTTTATAGGTTTTACGATCAATGGTTCTCTATCATTTCATTATCACTTATCATCATACAAATCAATACCCATACTCTAAATATCACACATTTTATTCAAAATAAACCTTCAAATCAACATTATATGTTTTCTCAATTTCTTAGGACTAGGTTTTTATCAAAACCTAACAATCATTATCAATAATCATCAACCATCATCAATGGCTATTTCTCCTCATCAACAATATTCCCTAACATCATTAAACACATTTTCCACTCACATTTTATATTTTCCCCAAATTCCTAAAGTTGGGGTTTCCATGAAAACTCAATACCACCACTTATACTCATCATTTTCCACTCCATTAGGTGCTATTTTCGTGTTCTACCATCAATGAACATAAAAGTTCACATTCAACATATTTCACCTTAGGGTTTCCACATTCAATGGTTCCTAATCCATACCCATACATATTTTACACTCTCCCAACCAATAAAGTCATAACCAATGGCATAAGCTCAACAAAATGGTGGAAAAACTTACCTCAAGCCAAGAAACAAGTGGGCTTCCAAGAGGGAGAATGGTTGACAAAAATAAGAGGAGTAAAGGGAGAGCTTTCAACCAACATTATCTCCTTTAAGCTTCAAGGAGAAACCAAAATGGAGGAAGGAAGAAGGCACACCACATTTAGGGTTTTAGATAGGAAGAGGAAGGTGAAGAAGATGAAGAGGAAGAGGAATATGAGAGGAGAAGAAGAGGAAGTGGTTTGCCAAAGAAGAAGAAAAGTGTCGTGAAAATGAGAGAGGAGAAGAGAGTTTTGTTTTTAAATTTTAACCCCTCATTAGTAATTTCACTATTTTATAATAAACAACATCTCTGTTTGGGCTCAATACTTTATCTAAAAATTATTCCGAATATAGATTCGGAATCCCAATAATATTCTTAACAGCCTTGAACAATGGCATCTCAATCAGAGATACTTGGTCCGATACCCATATTTTAACTGGGTATAATTTTAACTCTTAAAGCCTTAATAAATTATAAATAACCCTCATAAATTTATTTTAATATTTTTGGGACACTTATTAACCCATTTATAATTATTTAATATTTATTCCTCATGTTTAATCTTTTTTATAAAATTTGGGATGTTACCGTGGTCCTACCCATTTAGGATGACAATTGTTTTTATACGTCATTGATATATACAAGTTAGGAGTTATTTTAAAATTTGATCAAATTTCGGCAGCATTTCGCATTGGTCTCTAAGTACACAAAATGAGAGTGGTCAAATCAAATTCAACCACAACCAAATATGCACCCAGAGAACAACACAAAATACAAGTTATCGAAACTTTATCAAATTTTAAAATAACTCCTAAGTTGTACATACCAACGGTATCTAAAAACAATTATTCATCCCAAACTGTCCAAACGGACAATTCAATATTTAACACAAATGATGAAATTAATTAATTTAATGACCATTTATGTCGAATCTCAAATGGGGAACTACGGTTCACTCATGCAAAGTAACTTTCATACTAGTTAACTTGTATAAGCCTACGAGTTCACAAGATTGACACCACAGACATACAACAGCAACAAAAATAAGCCTGAACCGGGGTCAAGAGATCCGGTGTGGGGCCAGCCACAAAAGTCAAAGAATTGTATATTTGTACACCGGTACAGTGGGTATCCGGTATTATGATCCGATCTCTCAGTGGGAGAAAACCGGCCTTGCTGTCCTGGAGAGGGGGCAAAGGGGGGTGCCACTTGCAAAATTTCTCCGATGATCAAGTTAGTGGTAATGTGTAAGAAATGTATTCATGTGGTATTGTAATGTAAGCAAGAGATCTGAATTATATGCACCATTGAAGTATTTATAAGTGTGTGTGAGAATATGGGTCTAATTAGATTAGGGAACAAACCTGCCTTTCCTTAGGATAGAGGAAATTAAGAATAGAGAGTGCCCATCATACCCTGTCAGAGAATGGGTGAACATATTTGTTTAATTTATCATGGGGGACAAGTACGGGTTGAGTGATAGCAAGCATGCCCCTCGAGGGTGGGACTCATTATGGGGTACTGGAATTGCTACGCTGTTACCAAGGCCACTTATAATTGTTTAATGGGGATTCGATGCAAAAAGGGCGTGCTATATCCGATGGGAGGCGTCAACATGGACTTACTAGTCTTGGGAGAACGCCCAAACGGTCTAATTGATCTGATGTCTTACCTGCTAAATATGTAGCACTGCTAGAACGGATGACACGTCACCTTTGTCTTTAGGGGTCGGTATCAAGACTGGATCATTTATCCCCCAGCTTGTGTGAGGGACTGGTAGAGTTGCTCATATAAGCTATACTGTCGATAAGCAGTCCAGGTTCCGGTATGCGAGTATAAGAAATATCTGTTAACAAGTGTATTAGTTTCGTATTGTTTTATCATATGAGGGGTCGTCCTATGGATGTAGGCTCCGTTGTCCAAGAATCCCAACGACGGATTTTGGACAGAGATTCATTGTGTGGGAATCCTAAAAGTTTTTGGAACTTGTAAGTCTTTGGTATTCGAGTAACTGCTGTTACGCACGAAACGCTTCTCATGATTGGACAATAAATGTTGTGGGCACATGGGCAAGCCATTATTGCCTTAAAGGCGTATACTTCTGTAACCACCGCCTAGAGCTTTTTGGGCCTAAAATTTAAATTTATAGGCCCATTTCGAAAAGGCCTTTTGGCGAATCGACATTGTTTTCGCGCCTTGGAGTCTGGAACGACTGCGTCATTTTGGATTTGAATATTGTTTGATGGCAAACGACACAACCCTTGGACTGGTAACCGAAACTCTTCGCTACCTATAAAGGGGACACTTAGTGGATTCGTAAGTCACTTGCTCTTGCTTTCCTGACGAAACTCTTCAAAAATTTGGAGGAGGTGTTTATTGTCTACTTCGTGAAGTTCATTCTGCAATCCTTTCCTTTATCATCCTAGGTAACCATCCTCTTCGCTTATTCACATTTTCCTTTTAGCTTTCTAAATATCTACGAGGAAATATATTGCTTCGAGCCATGTTGGCCCTAGGGTTAGAGGGGGAAGAGCTTCGTCTCGAACTCCTACGCATTGTGGTGGGAGGATCCCTGTGATCTCCTCTAACACCAGGCCACTTTGTTCAGAGAGGGGGGCGTCGCCTTGCTCACTACGGAGGGTGAGAATACCCTCTTCTGAATCCTCTTTTGAGTCAGGGGATAGCTGTCATGATGAGAGTGTGGTGAGCGCTGATTTATACCTCTCTGACGATGTGACTTTTTACTGTAGCGCAAAGATTTTCAACTTGGCTCTACATAAAATGGCTGGTGAAGGAACATCCCATAAAAGGGTGACGGATCAATACATTCTGAAGATTGCTTCAGGTTTGTGCAACGTGGTTGCACACTGGATTGATTGGGTGAAGCTCCAAAACAGACACCCCTATTGCTGGGTGGCAGATGAATTCCGAGATACGCCATCTCGCCATGCCAGGGACGACGGAGTGAGGTTAGAACCCCGATTCAGAGTCCATGCGAAAGAAGAACACAAGGATCGATTTATGGTGTTAGCGCCTCATCTTTCAGAACGGATCTGCCATATCGTTCCTGACGAGAGATCGAAGTATATGTATGACTTCCTTTTTCTTAACTTGAGTGTGCGCTTCCCTCTGTCAGAGTTTCAAATGGGGGTATTAAGGTTCTTGGATTACGCTCTCTCTCAGCTTTACCTCAACGGATGGGGGTTAATCCGTTCTTTGGAAGTACTTGGGGAATATTTTAATTTCACTCCAATGGTCGCCATGCTGTTCTACTATACCCAGGTGGTCCGTCACGCCAATAAACAAAGCGGAGGTGTAAGTTTGATCACCCTCCGGACTCTATCCAAATTTGTGAATTTTGAGTCCTACACTGATTCAGCCAAGGTAGATGGATGATCTTTTAAATCATATTTTACCAGAGTACGGATTCAACCTGAGAAGAAGGTCTTCTGGCTAAACAAAGAAGGTATCAATAAATTCCCCGTGAGCTGGTCTCATGAGCACTTCTTGTTGACTTCCCAAGCTTACTTCACGGAGGAAGAAGAACTATCTCCTGCGTCTACAACTGTTCTATTTGCTCTCGAGGCATACATGACCAAACATAAAGCCTTTTCTTGCAAGCATTTGTTCGGCTCGCAGACTGCTCGTGATGAATATTTACGTAATTTTCGATCATTTTCTCTGTTGCTGGTTTACTTTACATACTTTTCCGGCTTGCCATGTCTAATCATTCTTTCGTCTGTTTGTGTAGTTGAAATAGAACAATCGTCCTCATCCATGGAGAAGCTGAAGTCGCTGGTTGCTGGCGGGAAATCCGTGGTTATGGAAAATAATATCCAGCCAAAAAGGAATTCTAAGAAGGTCACTGCTGAGACTATCATCCTCACTTCTTTCGCAGGTGACGATGTCCCCCTAGTTGAGGGCGGATCTGCTGACCCCCTCGATATCGTCGAAGGGAAAAAGGTTGGGGAGAAGAGGAAGAAAATAAAGAACGACCCTTCAAAACAAATGGAGTCCCGCCCCCTCCTTCCAAAAAGATCAACACCTCGGAGGTGTAGACTGATTCTGGGGCTTCTAAGAGCAAAAATGCCACGGGGTCGACCTCGGAAGTTCCAAGCAGGGCTCCTACTGTCGTCACTCAACCTCTGACCACTTATTTCACGCCTAAGGTCTTGTGCCCTCCTCCCAACAATTCTTGTCTAGCTCCATTCTTGGTTTATGAGGGCCCTGTGCCTGAATCGATCCCTGGCCCGAAGTACAAGCTGAAGCCCACTTTTGAGCTAGAGGAGATTAAGAAAGCCTGCAAGGCTGGTCGTTGGCAACTAGAAGAGTTGTCCAGTCTTCTGAATTCCCTCTGCAGGCTGGCAGATGATGGCCCTGAGGTTGACAGATTGACCGATAAGGTCAATGACCTTACAGTTTCGTCTGCCAAGGACAGGGCGAACATCAAGCTTCTTGAGGACCGACTGAAGATGTCCAAGGATTACGGAGAGCGGATGCGTGCAGAGACTCTTGCCCAAAAATCAATCGTGAAGGATCTAGAGGGTAAGTTGGCTGAGCAAAAGAAGGCTAACTCTGACCTCAGTACGAGCCTTTGCATAGAGAAAGAGAATGCCACCGAGCTAGAAGAGGAACTGAAGGCGAAAGTGTACAACTACTCGAAGCAAGCTGAAGGATGGGCTCAGAGGGAGAAGGAGCTACTCATGGAAATTAAACGTCTAAAGTTGGCGAGTCCAAATGACGGTGACACTGCTTTGAGGGTGGACCTGGCTGCTGCTAACGCCAGAGCAGATGAGGTTGCTGACATCTATGTTTAGGTTGCCGAAGATTCCTTTGGGTTAGCAGTGTGTCAAATTCTTCACCGCAATCCCAAAGTGGAATTTAACTTGAGCGGTATCAATCCGTTCTACGAGTTTCATGGAGGGAAACTTTTAGCAGTTGTCAACGATCGTCTTGAGGATCCGCCCAACACTTTATATGAGCTACCTCCTCTGCTTGGGAATCAATCAATGGCACCTTCTCCCTTAGTCCCTATAGCCCAGCAGCCTAGAGACGAAGGCACCAGCGCCGCTACTGCTAAGAATAAGGCTGCTGGTGAAAAATGGGGTGAGGTTGGAGGCAAAGAGAAAGGAAGTGGTGAAGGAGCGGGCCAGAAGAACAATCAACCTTAGGACTTTGCATGTTTCTTTCTTTATAGTGAGCTTTGCTGTGTACCAGGATCAACTCCAGTTTTATTGGATTCTGAATAACTTATGTAACTTTTATATGAATGAATGGAATAATCTAAGTTTCTTTCGTATGCTTGTTAAATTTTTTTTTTGCTTTATACGACGTTTTAAATTGCTCTTATAGAAATATCTTGGAAAGGATTTTCGTGGATTGAATTAATCAATTCGGATTTTCATGATTGAAACGAAGAATGGATACTCACATCCCTAAACATTATCCCTAAGGGCGAATATGTTTCACATATAAGAATTAGCCGTGGAATGTTGTCTTGAATTAGGTAAAAATGAGAGAACGTATCCGCCCTTTATGATGGTGAAATCTCAACTCATAACGATCTCGTTATTCAATTTAAACATATATTATGTATGTAAAAATTTGTGGGAAAAGTACCTTTACCTTAGGGGTGATAACTTTAGTTCTTTATTAAGAGTAGAATTGTGAGGGGTGCCCGAATCGAGAAGTACACATTTTGTATGAAATCATTTAAGATCATCCGACCTGATGGGAAGCAATCATAAAGATGCTGGCTGGCCCTTCTATCTGCAAGAAAAGTTTCCAACCATATGGATAACGATTGGGTCTTCAATGATATTTGGTCGTATCTACTAGCCATACTTGGAGTTCGGTTTTGATCCTACCCTCCAAGCCTTCAACACGGGGTTCAGAACAGGGAAAATCCTGGACCTACTGCACCTGTTACCTGGGGTTCAGTGTGGCTTTGGGAAGGACCAGCTTACTGCGCCCAGGCCTTCGCCGGCGTTCGGTCGTACCTACTAGCCATACTTGGAGTTTGGTTTTGATCCTACCCTCCAAGCCTGCAACACGGGGTTCAGAACAGGGAAAATCCTGGACCTACTGCGCCCGTTACCTGGGGTTTAACGTGGCCTTGGGAAGGATCAGCTTACTACGCCCAGGCCTTCGCCGGCGTTCGGTCATACCTACTAGCCGTACTTGGAGTTCGGTTTTGATCCTACCCTCCAAGCCTTCAACACGGGGTTTAGAACAGGGAAAATCCTGGACTTACTACGCCCGTTACCTGGGGTTCAGCGTGGCCTTGGGAAAGACCAGCTTACTGGGCCTAGGCCTTCGCCGGGTAATTCACCCTTTGATCCTTTTAAAGATTTTTGTTGCTAACTGCAGATAAGTAGTTAAGGTCATTTGTCCCGAAAGTCTCTTGTCACAACGGTGTTGTGCTAGAAGTGACCATAAAGAAAAGCGTGAATCATCATAATTATACAAAAGTATTTTATTGAATTGATTACAAATTACAAGAGGAGCTTAGTTGGGGTCGTGCCTCGTTAAAACCTTCTTGGAAAAACCCAATGGGAAAAACCCAAGTAAGGAAAAAGAGTACACGCCGTCTTACTAACTAGCTATAATAAATGCACAGGTTTTGAGTATTCCACTTGTTGCAGATCAGTGAGCCATCAAGATTCTCCAGGCGGTATGAGCCTTTTTCAATCACCTCAGATATCCTATAAGGACCCTCCCATATCGGAGCGCGTTTACCTTGGTGCACAAATTTATTTCCCATGCTTGCTTTCCTTAAAACCAAATCCCCGACGTTGAAAGTCCTGGACTGGACCCGTTTGTTGTAGCGAAGGGCGGCTTTAGCTTTAATAGCTTGGTCCCTAATGAAAGCTTCTTCTATGAGTTCTTGGATCACATCCATTTCTGATGCCAAGTTAGCATCATTGTCTTTCTCAGGAAAATACCTGAGCCTCACTGAGGAGGTTTGTAACTCCACTAGTATCATCGCCTCTACCCGTAGGTCAGACGATATGGAGATTCGTTTGTAGAGGAGTGAGGCATTGTCCGATATGCCCAAAGGACGTGGCATAACTGATCTGTCCATCCACCTTTATCTTCTCCAAGGTGCCTCTTCAACCCCTTTAATACTTCTCTATTGGCCACTTCAGCTTGTCCATTAGTTTATGGACGCTCGACAGATGAGAATATTTGGGCAATACTCCTTGTATTTCGTTTTCCCTTAAACAGACCAAATAAGGTATGAGAATCCCCTCCTGTAGAGGATGCCATCCACCATGGTGAAATATGGCAACTCCCTTTTAATCCTTCTTTTCTCCTTTTCATCGGTTGGCAACTGTCCGTCGGCCAGATAACGAATGTAGGGGTGGTAATATATTTTTATGTGTATCATACAAAGAAATGAAGAGTTCAAGGAAAGAGAATCAAGTTTGTATAATATGAACTCAATGGAATGGTTGTGCCAAGTTTAAACACAGTGATTGTAGTATAGTAAAGATGTCATTCCACTGAGGAGGTGTTGGTTTGAAGATCTTAGTTCTTGAATTAAGTTTTAACAAAAGGTTTGGATTGTTTTTGTTATGCAAAAGATTGAATATAAAGTAAGTAGCAAGTATTGAATAATAATGACAGTAAAGTGTTTAGGTGAAAATCAGATTTGGAAAACTGGGACTGGTTTCATCGCATCGCACCCTTCGTAAGCTAAGTAAATTTGCATGTATGTAAATTGAAATAATAATTTCTACGTCACAATCAAAGTCATTTGTATCGATCCCTCGACTACAAAATTCATAAGAATGATTTCAAACCGCTGATCCCTTAGTCACTTTGAAAATCATTCCAGCATTACCGATCGATTATTTTGATGTTCATTACCTTAGATGCCATCCCTGGTCAGCTACTCACAATGAGTATTTCATTCAGATCTGCTCTCAAAAGTTACTTCCCAGTATACTTAAGAAAACTTAAAACAAGAAAATAGTGATCAAGTATCTTCAGGCATTAATGGCAAAATGAAATACAGAAACTATCAAATCTCATTAACATAAATGAAAACTTACAGCAACATTACTTTAGGTTTGATTTGATTACAACCAATCCCAATAAGGAAATTAGTTACTCATGCCTTGTATTTTCACTTAAGAAAATTTGGAAATGAATACAGAGTGAAAAATGCAAGAAATGTGTTTGATGATATGAAGGAGATGAAGTGATGATCCACCCTTTTTTTTTCAATCCTTGTTCTCTGCTTGATTTATAGGGATTATGCTTCAGCTTTTTTTCCCCACTTGTGTAGAGCCCATGAAGAATCGTTAAGAGACATGCAGAAACACACCCAAGTGGTTGAGTTGGCATCGCACCATTGGTGAATAAAAAATTGCAAATCCCATGCTGCATAAATCACGCTTACGCTTGATGTTCACGCTCAAGCGTGGAAAGTTTTGATGCTCTCTGTTTGTCTCACACTTAAGCCATTTTCACCACGCTCAAGCGTGGCCTTCCTATATGCTTTACGCTTGATCCATGCTCACCTCACGCTTAGGCGTGCTCGGGCTCGTGCTCAAGCGGCCCCTTCTCACGCTTGAGTGTGAGAGGGTCCTGATGCTGCATTTAATCACGCTCAAGCTGCATAAATCCACGCTCAAGCGCACCATTGATGTCCAAGGTCACGCTTAAGCGAGCTCAAGCTCGTGCTTAAGCGTGAGAGGGGGCTGTTGCTGTTTGTTGATCACGCTTAAGCGTGCTATGTGCCCCGCTCAAGCGTCCTTGGCTCGATGCTGATTCTTCTTGGTTTCTTCAAGGCTTTTTGGTACCTTCTTCAAATATTTTGACAAATCAAGCTTGTTTTACACAATGTGTTATTTACAACAAAAATCATGCTTAATTAATTACTAATCTAGTTAAATTCTTTCAAAAATGAGTTTAATTGAAGTATTAAATCAATGTGAAATGACACTTATTAAGGGGGCCATCCATGTGTTTCCATAGCCGATTTTTATGGCATTCAGAGAGGGGAATAAAGGAATGCTAGGCGATGTTTGCGTACTTTGGACCACCGTTGTAGTGTTTCCTGGCTGTTTCGTGCTTGCTAGCCTGGATAAGATATCAGCTCTTGAATTCTCCTCTCGTGGGACATGTTTAAACTCCAACATTGAAAATTTTTCTCTCAACTCTTTTACACAATTCAAATACAACTGGAGCTGAGGCTCGCAGACTTGGTATTCCCTTTGTATTTGTGATATTACCAACTGAGAGTCACTGCAGAGGGTGACTTCAGATGCTCCGACATCGATCGCAGCTTGTAGTTCGACGAGGCAAGCTTCACACTCAGCTTGGTTGTTTGAAGTCTTGAAATTAAAATGGAGGGAGATCTCCAGATGGACTCCATCGTCACTTTCTACCACCACCCCTGCTCCACAACCTTTATTGTTGGATGATCCATCCACATAAATGGTCCAATGCCATCAAAGCGTTGTTGGATCTGTCCCTAACATTTCTTCTATAAAGTCATCTAGGACCTGGGCTTTTATTGCACCTCGTGGCTCGTAAAAAACATTGAATTCTGAAAACTCAATGGACCACTTAATCATTCTCCCTGCGAGATCCGGCTTGCTTAGCACAGAGTAGAGCGGTAGGTCTGTTCTTACAGTAATTGGGTGAGCATGGAAATAAGGTCGTAGACGAGGTGAGGCGTACACGACTACGAGAGCGGCTTTCTCAATCTTCTGGTAACGACTCTCATTACCCTGCAACGTCTTACTTGTGAAATATATGGGCCTCTGTCCATCTGAGGTCTCCTTGACTAGAGCGACCCCTAACACCTCATCAGAAATTGCCAAGTACAAAATGAGTGTTTCTCCGGGGTCGGGCTTTACCAATATCGGAGGTTCAGATAGCACATCCTTGAGCTCCTAGAAAGCTTACTCCTGCTCCTGTCCCCATTCGAATTTCTTGGCTTTCTTCAAAACTTTGTAGAGGAGAAGTGATCTGTGTACCATTTTGGGCATGAATCGTGTGAGGGCTGCTACTTTGCCATTCAGGGATTGAACCTCCCGTAAGTTCTTTGGACTTTGCATGTTGAGAATGGCCTGGCATTTTCCTGGGTTAGCTTCGATACCGCGCTGGGTCAACATGAAACCCAGGAATTTCCCTGCCGGAACTGCGAAGGTGCACTTTAATGGGTTTAGCCTCATGTTGTATTGCCTTAGCCGCAGGAACACTTGACGTAAATCCTCTACATGGTCACCTCCAGTAGAGGTCTTGGTGATGATATCATCGATGTAAACTTCGACCAACTAAATGTGCAAACCCTCGAATACCTTGTTGATCATTCGCTGGTACGTGGCTCCGGTGTTCTTCAGGCCAAAGGGCATAACCGTGTAGTAGAAAATGCCACGATCATTGATGAAAACCGTTTTCTCTTGATCCTCCTCCCACATCGGAATTTAATTATACCCTGAGTATGCGTCCATGAAGCTCAGGTATTGATAACCAAAAGAATCATCCACCATCCGATCTATGTTTGGGAGGGGGTATGGATCTTTTGGGCAACAGCGATTCAAATCCATATAATCAGTGCACATCCTCCACTTGCCATTGGCCTTCTGGACCATCACGACATTGGATAGCCAAGAGGAATAACGGATCTCTTTAATAAATCCAGCTTTCAGTAATTCTTTTGTTTGCTCACAGGCTACTTTCTATTTTTCTGGTCCCAGTCTACGCTTCTTCTAAGCAACCGGCCTCGTCTCCAGATAAACAGCTAGCTTGTGACAACAGAAGTTTGGATCTATCTCAGGCATATCAGCGGCTGTCCATGCAAAAAGGTCTTTGAATTCTTGCAAGAGCGTAAGCAAGTGTTGCTCCATGACTAGCTCCAACTTGTCATTTATATGTGTGACCCTTTCTAAAGAATCTCCTAATACGATGTCTCGAGAGCTTCCATCTGGGGTGGGCTTCGACGGATTGAGCGGATCGATCTTCAATTCTGCTCTGGGATCTAAATCAATTAGGCTTATGGACTCCACCGCCGATCCTCCATCGTTCAATTTCCTCTTCTTGTTGAAGGCCTCAAGCTTCACCATATTCAGGCTTAAGTTATAACAATATCTAGTTATCTCTTGATCTTCTCTGTTGGAAGACACATTTTTGTCCTTGTCTATAAACTTGATGAGCAGATAAGGGGTTAAAACAATAGCCTCTATAGCGTTCAAAGTTGGGCGGCCTATAATTCCGTTGTATGGTGACTCCACATCGATCACCAAAATCCTAGACTTCGCTGTCCTGGCTCCTGGCTTTCCCTAAAAGGATATTAGAGTATCTAAGTACCCACTTTGTTGGTTGTTTAGCTCCATTGAAGGCTGTCAGATCTTACGCGTAAGGCTGCAGATCAAAGTCACTAAAGCCCATACGCTAGAAACAGCCATAGAAAATAACGTCGCAGGAGCTCCCCTGGTCAACGAGTATCCTCTTCACATCTTTATTGGCGATGACTGCCACTATTACTATTACATCATCTCCTCCAAGAATAGTTGGTCCGAAGTCATCATTGAAGAAAGATATTACTGGAGCCACCATCCCGTTTTTGAAAGGGCTGTTGCTTCTAGATTTGCCTTGCAGCAAAAGAACCATGCGGTGATGATTTTTCCTGGCAGTAATGGAAGCTCCTTCTCCCGTGAATCCTCCAGCTATCATGTCAATGACCTTACGCCGGCCTTGACATTGTTGGTGGGGCATAACGTTCTGCTGCATGGATTTGCCAGCTACGATACCCTTCTATTTTTCAGCCGCAGTAAGTCTTCTAACAGGAGTGCGGTTATTATCACCGTTGTCATCATGGTCTCTCCCCCGTTTGTCCATCCGGTCTGTCTCATTGAGGGATTTCTCCTTGAATAGGTATTGCTTGAGCTTACCTTCTCAGATCAAAGTTTCAACCGTATTTCTTAGGGCCTTGCATTCATCTATAGAGTGGCCATTTTGTTCATGAAAGGCGCAATACTTCCGCTGGTCTCCGTGTCTACGGATTTAAGGTGGCTTTCTGACCCCATATACATTGAGCATTTGCCAACTGACCTCGCTCAAAATTTGTGAACGCTTAGTATTTAACGGTTCATAGTTATCAAATGCACTTATCTATTTCTCTTGCCGCCGGGGTGTAGAGTTACAGAAAGAATTGCCATGGAATGGCCTTTCCATGCGTTCTGTGTAACATCCCAATTTTAATAATGTACCGGGTGAATAAAGCCATGAAAATAATAATTTCAAAAGTGGGAATTTGCTTATTAATTACCATTAATTTAATTAATCAAAGGGTGTGCTGATTTAAAAGGAGGATTGGCTTTAGTGGGTGTTGATGGGACTGGGTGACGTGAGTAGACTGCTCCTCACGTTTTCCCACCCCACCATTCCTTCCCTCATGCTTGTGTTTATAAGTGGACGATGGCCTTCCTTGCATTCGTTCTTCAGAATCCCCTGCGAGTTTCTTCTTCTTCTTCCTTCTTCTCTTTCTCCCTTGTTCTTCTTATTCTTCTTTCTTCTTCTCTTCTCCTTCTCTATTCTCTGTTCCATTCCCTGTTTCGGAAGCCGAGTGACGGTGCTACAGAGGAGTCAGAGCTCCCTCACGCGAGTAGTAAACGAGTGTCAAAGCAGAAGCAGAAACAGCCCTGCACCACTCGTGGAGGGCAGTAGCGTTCAAGTAAAGGCTAAGCGAGTGGAAGCGTTGAGTGAAGCAGCAAGGAAGAGAACCAACACCCAAGCAGAAAAGTCCCTCGGAGTCTTATAGTTGGTAGGGGGAGTACCTTACATGTTAAATGCATGGGTTATGAATGAGTTTCGAGTGTTAATAATGATGGTTTTGTATCTTGTTGTATGATATGCTTGCCTGTGGAATGCCCGAGTGTAATATAAGTGAGAGTGAATGTTGCATGTTATTTCATCCTTGAAGATGCATGCGTTGTTTGAGTTCCGATATCACAGAACCCGATTGCATGTTATGTTGTGTTGACTAGAATGCTTTGTTGAATCCGTTCATGTTCATATGTATGCATGCGTTGATTAAGTCTTGACACTGTTGTATACTGACTGCATATTATGTTGTGCTGATTGGAATGTTTGTTTGAACCTGTTGATTTTTATATGGATGCATGTGTTGAGTAAGTTCTGATACTGCTGTATACCGAGTGCATGTTATGATGGAGTTGATAAGAATGCTGTTAAAAGCTTGATATTGATTGACACCGGTTGTATTAGACTCATATGTTGTTAATAGAGCTATGATGATGATTGCATGGAAGTATGTGTGTGATAAATTAATACGTGGAATCTTGGAAATTCGTATTACCGACTGCATGTGAAATATGTATAACCGAGTGAAGGGGGTGTGCATGAATTCTATGTTGTGTGATGAATCCGCGTGTGGCGCATGGGATACGTTGTGCTGGGAGCATGTAGTGTGGGACACTACCATCAGTTATAAAGCGTGGGACGCTATGAAATCCTTAAGTGGGACTCAAGGTAGCCTTGAGTGGGACTCGGGCTGCCTGTGAACACCTCCGTTGGCGCTGAGAGCGTTGGTGTCACCTGTGGGCAAACAGTTGGGTACCTGTAAAACGGCCAAGCAGCTGGGAGCTGATTTGATAGCTGAGAGCTATGTATAAAAAGGCTGAGAGCCTACGTTGCAACGTCTAAACTGATACACACGAATGCGGAACCGAGTGAAATGCTATGTGCCTAGTAACTGTTGATATTGTTTGGAATAGGTTATGCATGCGAAGGTGTTAATGAGATGATGAATATTTATAACCAAGTGAATCACTCTGTTTAAACTGTTGATATTGTTTGGGATTGATCATGCAGGTGACAACGTTATCGAAAGGATGAATGTATATAACCGAGTGAATAATCTGTGTTTATATTGCTACTGATGTTGTGTAGAATTAATTATGCTTGTGACGGTGTTAGTGAGATGATATATATAACACATATATGTACTCATGACCGAGTGTGCTATTCCGTGTGGATATGCTGTTAATGCTGATTGAAATTTATTCCATGAATGTATGTTATGTATTGGAGAGTTGCATATATATATATAGCCGAGTGAGGATTGTGGATTCTGATTGACAAATGTTCAAAAGATGCATTCTAATTCACGGATCTCAATGTAATACTACTGATTATTGTATGTTGATATCATCGAGTTGATGTGTGTGAAAGGCCGAGTGATATCTGATGAATCCCGATCGGCAAGGATCTTGTGTGTGTTCTGGCTGATTGACATTACCCTGACTGTAATTGTTACCATGTATAATTATGCATATATATATTGTTGTATAAGTGTGAGGCAACCTAAGTCAGTATCTATCATTTAAAATTTAAGATGCTCACCCCTGCTGTGGTAATTTTCAGTGAACATCTCTCGTAATGAGGATTGGAGGAGGAGCTGAAATGTCGGGTAAAGTGCTGATGCACTATGGAATATCATGACTGTGCATATGCTGCATATAGTGTTTTGAGTTAAGCCTTGGTCGGCTCGTGTTTTGTTGTTAGCCTTTTAAACAGAGTTGAATTCCTTGAAATGGGAACATGACTTCGTGGTTGTAAAATTGTGATATACACTTATATATATATATATGCCTATGCTTATGCCATGTTGCATGTTTATCTCATGCTGTGAAATGTCTGGGTGATCCTTAAATATATGTGCGTTCATATTCCCGAATGTGTAGGAAATAACATAACTCAACATGAAGGAAGCCAATTCACGGCCTAGAGGGCGAGTTTACGATTCTGTCACCGAGTGGAAGAGATTCAGACGTTCTGAGTGAGTGAAATCAGATAGCTCCGAGTAGGGATTGACGTAGAAGACTGCCCCAACGATTAGCTGCTAGGAATCCTCTCGAGCGTAGAATAGTCGATAATCCCCGAGTGAGAAATTGCTGAGTGATGGTTTTTCCGACTGGAGAGTGACACCTTAGACTCTAGGGGACCCTACTGTAGTAAACTGCTGGTAAGGAAAGAATCTGAGTGAGTCTTAACTTGGTAGGATATTGAGAGGTGGAAGATTATGGTTACCGAGTGAAAACTAGGTAAAATACTCCGAGTGACAAAAAGGGCGCGAAGGTTGTTCCGAGTGAGGAGTTCTCATAGATTCCGAGTGAGTGATAGTGAGGGCCATTCCCGTATCATTCGTGCATGTGTTCTGAGTGTTGAAGCCGTAGAATAAACTACATTTCCGAGTGGGACTAGTGAGTGCATGAGCCAAATCCGAGTGAACCGAGATCGGACTCTTCCGAGGGAATTAGGCGCTGGAATCCGAGTGCGGAAATGCCGAGTGAAGCGAGCGGATACCAAGAGAAGCTCTCGCTTGAGCGAGTATGCGTTGCTGCGTGGTTCGCCTAAGCGATTTCCCTTTCTTCCGCTGTCAGCTCCTCTGCGTCGGTTTTATCTCTCTTGTTCTTCTTCTTCTTTCATTTTCTTGTACCAAGGCATTCTGATCTTCTTTTAATTGTGAAAAATTTCCCTGTTTTTCTTGTCTATGATTTGTTTAAATTAGGGTGTTACATTTTGGTATCAGAGCAGACTGAAAGGTCCAAGGCCAAGGTATGCTTATCGAATGTAAGCGGTTGTGTGCTTCTAACCGAGTGGTCATCCTGATTGTGATGTTAGTTGAACCTGATTGATATTGACTTGTGGATAGGAGGTTGTTCCCCCTCCTGGTCTGATTGGTTGTGTAGCATATAGAAATAGTATGGTGTGCTAAGTTACTGAACATTAGGCTGAAATCCGATCGGTGGTAAGTGGCTTGGTATACTTATCCTTGAAGGGTGTTAATTTCAGGATAAGGGATGACGCATCGTCAAAGCATGGAGGCTATAGCCACGGCATTCCAACGCTTTGCAGACGTGTTTGAGAGGCAAGGCCAGCCTCGAGCTGAGGAAGGCCAAGAGCTGGACCGCTTCCTGAAGAGGAAGCCGAGCGAATTTCTAGGAGGACGGAATCTTGAAGCAGCTTTTAAGTGGACTCAAGAGCTGGAAAGGATTTTTGGGGGTCTTCGCTGTACCGAGGCCAGAAGGTAGAGTGTGCGGTGTACATGCTGCGAGACGAGGTGGAAAACTGGTGGAAGATAGCCAGAAACCGATTCCCTGACGATGATGCTCAGCTGACATGGAACGATTTCAAAACATGCTTCTTGGAGAAGTACTTCCCCGACACAGTAAGGAGTCGGAAGGAGTTGGATTTTATGGAGTTGAAACAAGGCTCCATGACTGTTGAGGAATATGCGACCAAATTCGAAGAGTTGTGTCTATTCTACCCACCTTTCCAACAACCTGGGATGGAGAGTTCCAAGTGCCTTAAGTTTAAGAATGGATTAAGATCTGATATTAAGAGAGCTTGTAGATACCAAGAGATACGGAGTTTTCCTGCATTAGTAAATAAGTGTAGGATATTTGAGGAGGATGACAAGGCCCATTCAGGCCAGAGCAGCAGAGCTAACCATTCTTTGAGGCCCCAGCAATCCCGCTTCAAGAGGCCAAGCAACGTTGGTAGAAACAAATCTTTTTCCAGATTTGGAGGACGGAATCAGTCTGAAAGACGACCAGTGGTAGGAGACGGAAAATGTTTCAAGTGTGGAGGAAACCACTATGCCCGAGACTGCAACAACAATGGTGAAATAGTGTGCTTCCATTGTAACAAAAGAGGACACATTCGCCCGACTGCCCCCAACTCCGTCAAGCAAACATCAGCGTACGTCAAGGAGGTTCCCAAGGGAGAAACCGAGTGAATGATAACCAACGACCGGGCGGCAGAGGCAACAGAGCCAGAGGAAACATAATGCTTGCTTCAAGTAACGGAGAGAAGAATACCGACCAATCAGCAGTGGGGAGAGTCTACGCCATCAACGCAGAAGGTGCTGCATAAGCAAATGACCTGGTACAATGTAAGTGCTCACTCGGTAGTCATACACTTAATATTGTTTTTCGATTCGGGAGCCACCCATTCTTTTATAGCTGATGAGTGTGTAAAGCGTTTAAAGTTGCCGACTGTGTTTATGGATCGGACTTTGGAAGTGGCCAATCCGACTGGCCCTAAAGTGTTGACATCGTCAATATGTAAGGATGTGACATTTGTGTTGTGTGATCAGAGTTTCACTTTTGATTTGGTGTGCATACCTTTAAAGGATCTTGATATTGTGCTCGGAATAGATTGGCTTTCAGCCAACAAAGTGTTAGTGGATTGCAGAAATTGAAGGATAATCTTCCCGAGGCAGCACAATAAGGACGACACAACACAAGGTATAACCCAACTGTTTATGATGCTTTGTCTAACCGAGGGTGAGAGTAAAACCCGAGTGAACGAAATTCCAACTCTCTGTGAATTCCCTGAGGTGTTTCCTGAAGACGTACCGAGTGTCCCTCCCAATAGAGAAGTCGAATTCTCTATAGACCTGATCCCTGGAGCCGAGCCAGTCTCCAGTGCACCTTATAGAATGTCCTCAACTGAATTGGCCGAGCTGAAGAAGCAAGTAGATGAGTTACTCGGAAAACAATTTATTAGGCTGAGTGTATCACCTTGGGCGCACCTGTACTGCTTGTTAAGAAGAAGGATGGCAGCATGAGGCTTTGTATAGACTACCGACAGCTAAACAAACTCACGATTAAGAATCGGTACCCGTTGCCCAGAATTGATGACCTCATTGACCAACTGCGTGGAGCCTCGATTTTCTTAAAAATCGACCTACGATCGGGATACCACCAAATCCGAGTGAAGGAGTCGGATATTCCAAAGACTGCCTTTAGGACTCGGTATGGTCACTACGAGTATGTAGTGATGCCGTTTGGTGTGACAAACGCCCCTGTTGTCTTCATGAATTACATGAACAGCATATTCCACTCGTATTTAGACCAATTCGTAGTTGTTTTCATTGATGACATCCTAGTTTACTCCAAGACTCCTGAGGAGCATAAAGAGCATCTCCGAGCGGTACCTCAAGTATTGAAGGAAAAGCAGTTGTTTGCAAAGCTTTCGAAATGTGATTTCTGGATGGATAAAATCCATTTCCTCGGACATGTGATTTCCGAGGAAGGTGTCTCGGTGGATCCTTCAAAGGTGGCAGCTGTAATGGCATGGGAGAGACCCAAGTCAGTCTCGGAGATAAGGAGCTTTATGGGCCTGGCAGGTTATTATAGAAGATTCATTGAGGGTTTTTCCAAGTTGGCCTCGCCACTGACTAAATTGACTCGGAAAAACATTCCCTTCGTATGGAGTCCCGAGTGTGAGAACAGTTTCCGAGAGCTAAAGGACAAGTTAACAACTGCTCCAGTACTGGCATTACCTGACTTGCAAGAGAACTTCGTGGTTTACTGTGATGCATCAGGACTCGGATTAGGATGCGTGTTGATGCAGAAAGACCGAGTGATAGCGTATGCGTCTCGGCAATTGAGACCTCACGAGCAGCATTATCCGACCCACGACTTGGAATTGGCAGCTGTGGTGTTCGCATTAAGAATCTGGAGGCATTATTTGTTCGGGTCCAGATTTGAAGTATACAGTGATCACAAGAGCCTCAGATACTTATTCGACCAGAAGGAGCTAAACATGAGGCAGAGGAGATGGATGGAATTTTTAAAAGATTATGATTTCGAACTAAGGTACCATCCGGGTAAGGCAAACGTTGTTGCTAACGCGTTGAGTCGGAAATCCCTTCATGTAGCAGTGATGATGGTGAAGGAGGTGGAATTATTGGAATAGTTTCAAGACATGAACTTATATGTTGACACCCCCTCCTCTCGGAAAATAATGATCGGCACGCTGAGGATTACCAATGAATTCCTGAAATCCGTGTACGAGCAACAGCAGTCAGATTCCTACTTGGCTGAGATGAAGGAGACTCAGGCCCGAGGTAAGGATTTGTCCTTAACCGAAGGATCAGATGGAATCTTCTGAGTAAGAAACAGAGTGTACGTGCCGAGTGGAGGAGAATTGAGAGGAATGGTGCTTGATGAAGCTCACAAGAGCTTGCTAAGTATCCACCCGGGTGCCACGAAGATGTACCATGACCTGAGAACCCAGTTCTGGTGGCCCGGATTGAAAAGGAACGTGGCAGAATATGTGGCTCGGTGCATCACCTGTTAGAAGTCGAAAGTGGAGCACCAGAAGCCGTACGGTGCATTGCAACCCCTGGAGATTCCCGTGTGGAAATGGGACTCAATTGCCATGGACTTTGTCATGGGATTACCCAAAAACCGAGCAGGCCATGATGCAATTTGGGTCATTGTTGACCGACTGACGAAGAGTGCACACTTTTTGCCTGTGAACATGAAGTACCCGATACATAGGTTAGCTCAGATTTATATTCGCGAAGTTGTCTGACTGCATGGTATACCGACTTCCATCGTATCAGATAGGGATCCTAGGTTCACGTCCTAGTTTTGGACCAGTCTGCACCAGGAAATGGGTACAAAACTTTGGCTTAGTTCTGCTTACCACCCCCAATCTGATGGGCAATCCGAGCGAACAATCCAGAGCCTAGAGGACTTACTAAGGGCGTGTGTGTTAGAGCACGGTGGGGATTGGGAGCAATACCTTCCCCTGATCGAGTTTACGTACAACAACAGTCATCACCATAGTATTGGTATGGCACCCTACGAAGCACTGTATGGTCGAAGATGTCGAACCCCGCTTTGCTGGTCGGAAACGGGTGAGAGTCTGCTATTGGGACCAGAGGTGGTGAAGCAAACTTCAGAACAGATCTGGGTGATAAGAGAAAAGATGAAGGCGTCTCAAGATAGGCAAAAGAGCTACCATGACAAACGCACCAGACCATTAGAATTTTCAGTCGGAGACAAGGTATTTTTGAGGACTTCACCGAGTAAAGGAGTCGGGCGAGCCTTGAAAAGCAGGAAGCTGAGCCCTCGATACATTGGGCCTTATGAGGTGTTGAAACGAGTTGGCTCCATAGCATACCAAATAGCATTACCGACTCATTTATCTTGATTGCATAACGTGTTTCATGTGTCTCAACTAAGGAAGTACCTGCCAGATTCTACTCACACAATGCCTGATGATGAGGTGGAAATCAAGGAAGATCTGACCACTACAACTATACCGACTAGGATCGTGGACCGATCGGTAAAGCGATTAAGGAGTAGGAATGTGCAACTGGTTGAAGTGGAATGGCAGCAGGACGGGTATACCTCTTATACCTGGGAGCGCGAGGATGCCATGAGGCAGCAGCACCCCGAGTTGTTTGACCAAGGTGAGTTACCGACTGAATTTCGAGGACGAAATTCTTTTGAAGTGGGGGAGAACTGTAACATCCCAATTTTAATAATGTACCGGGTGAATAAAGCCATTAAAATAATAATTTCAGAAGTGGGAATTTGCTTATTAATTACCATTAATTTAATTAATCAAAGGGTGTGTTGATTTAAAAGGAGGATTGGCTTTAGTGGGTGCTGATGGGACTGGGTGACGTGAGCAGACTGCTCCTCACGTTTTCCCACCCCACCATTCCTTCCCTCAAGCATGTGTTTATAAGTGGACGATGGCCTTCCTTACATTTGTTCTTCAGAATCCCCTGCGAGTTTCTTCTTCTTCTTCCTTCTTCTCTTTCTCCCTTGTTCTTCTTCTTCTTCTTTCTTCTTCTCTTCTCCTTCTCTATTCTCTGTTCCATTCCCTGTTTCAGAAGCCGAGTGACGGTGCTACAGAGGAGTCAGAGCTCCCTCACACGAGTAGTAAATGAGCGTCGAAGTAGAAACAGAAACAGCCCTGCACCACTCGTGGAGGGCAGTAGCATTCAAGTAAGGCTAAGCGAGTGGAAGCGTTGAGTGAAGCAGCGAGGAAGAGAACCAACACCCAAGCAGAAAAGTCCCTCGGAGTCTCGTAGTTGGTAGGGGGAGTACCTTACATGTTAAATACATGGGTTATGAACGAGTTTCGAGTGTTAATAATGATGGTTTTGTATCTTGTTGTATGATATGCTTGCATGTGGAATGCCCGAGTGTAAGATAAGTGAGAGTGAATGTTGCATGTTATTTCATCCTTGAAGATGCATGCATTGTTTGAGTTCCGATATCACAAAACCCGATTGCATGTTATGTTGTGTTGACTAGAATGCTTTGTTGAATCCGTTCATGTTCATATGTATGCATGCGTTGATTAAGTCTTGACACTGTTGTATACCGACTGCATATTATGTTGTGCTGATTGGAATGTTTGTTTGAACCTGTTGATTTTCATATGGATGCATGTGTTGAGTAAGTTCTGATACTGCTGTATACCGAGTGCATGTTATGATAGAGTTGATAAGAATGCTGTTAGAAGCTTGATATTGATTGACACCGGTTGCATTGGACTCATATGTTGTTAATAGAGCTATGATGATGATTGCATGGAAGTATGTGTGTGATAAATTAATACGTGGAATCTTGGAAATGCGTATTACCGACTGCATGTGAAAGATGTATAACCGAGTGAAGGGTGTGTGCATGAATTCTATGTTGTGTGATGAATCCGCGTGTGGCGCATGGGATGCGTTGTGCTGGGAGCACGTAGTGTGGGACACTACCATCGGTTATAAAGCGTGGGACGCTATGAAATCCTTAAGTGGGACTCAAGGTAGCCTTGAGTGGGACTCGGGCTGCCTGTGAACACCTCCGTTGGTGCTGAGAGCGTTGGTGTCACCTGTGGGCAAACGGTTGGGTACCTGTAAAACGGCCAAGCAGCTGGGAGCTGATTTGATAGCTGAGAGCTATGTATAAAAAGGCTGAGAGCCTACGTTGCAACGTCTAAACCGATACACACGAATGCGGAACCGAGTGAAATGCTATGTGCCTAGTAACAGTTGATATTGTTTGGAATAGGTTATGCATACGAAGGTGTTAATGAGATGATGAATGTTTATAACCGAGTGAATCACTCTGTTTTAACTGTTGATATTGTTTGGGATTGATCATGCAGGTGACAACGTTATCGAAAGGATGAATGTATATAACCGAGTGAATAATCTGTGTTTATATTGCTACTGATGTTGTGTAGAATTAATTATGCTTGTGACGGTGTTAGTGAGATGATATATATACACACATATATGTACTCATGACCGAGTGTGCTATTCCGTGTGGATATGCTGTTAATGCTGATTGAAATCTATTCCATGAATGTATGTTATGTATTGGAGAGTTGCATATATATATATAGCCGAGTGAGGATTGTGGATTCTGATTGACAAATGTTCAAAAGATGCATTCTAATTCACGGATCTCAATGTAATACTACTGATTATTGTATGTTGATATCATTGAGTTGATGCGTGTGAAAGGCCGAGTGATATCTGATGAATCCCGATCGACAAGGATCTTGTGTGTGTTCTGGCTGATTAACATTGCCCTGACTGTAATTGCTACCATGTATAATTGTCCATATATATATTGTTGTATAAGTGTGAGGCAACCTGAGTCAGTATCTATCATTTAAAATTTAAGATGCTCACCCCTGCTGTGGCAATTTTCAGTGAACATCTCTCGTAATGAGGATTTGAGGAGGAGTTGAAATGCCGGGTAAAGTGCTGATGCACTATGGAATATCATGACTGTGCATATGCTGCATATAGTGTTTTGAGTTAAGCCTTGGCCGGCTCGTGTTTTGTTGTTAGCCTTTTAAACAGAGTTGAATTCCTTGGAATGGGAACATGACTTCGTGGTTGTAAAATTGTGATATACACTTATATATATACATGCCTATGCTTATGCCATGTTGCATGTTTATATGATGCTGTGAAATGTCTGGGTGATCCTTAAATATATGTGCGTTCATATTCCCAAATGTGTAGGAAATAACATAACTCAACATGAAGGAAGCCAATTCACGGCCTAGAGGGCGAGTTTACGATTCTGTCACCGAGTGGAAGAGATTCAGACGTTCTGAGTGAGTGAAATCAGATAGCTCCGAGTAGGGATTAACATAGAAGACTGCCCCAACGATTAGCTGCTAGGAATCCTCTCGAGCGTGGAATAGTCGATAATCCCCGAGTGAGAAATTGCTGAGTGATGGTTTTTCCGACTGGAGAGTGACACCTTAGACTCTAGGGGACCCTACTGTAGTAAACTGCTGGTAAGGAAAGAATCTGAGTGAGTCTTAACTTGGTAGGATATTGAGAGGTGGAAGATTATGGTTACCGAGTGAAAACTAGGTAAAATACTCCGAGTGACAAAAAGGGCGCGAAGGTTGTTCCGAGTGAGGAGTTCTTATAGATTCCGAGTGAGTGATAGTGAGGGCCATTCCCGTATCATTCGTGCATGTGTTCTGAGTGTTGAAGCCGTAGAATAAACTACATTTCCGAGTGGGACTAGTGAGTGCATGAGCCAAATCCGAGTGAACCGAGATCGGACTCTTCCGAGGGAATTAGGCGCTGGAATCCGAGTGCGGAAATGCCGAGTGAAGCAAGCGGATACCGAGAGAAGCTCTCGCTTAAGCGAGTATGCGTTGCTGCGTGGTTCGCCTAAGCGATTTCCCTTTCTTCCGCTGTCAGCTCCTCTGAGTCGGTTTTATCTCTCTTATTTTTCTTCTCCTTTCATTTTCTTGTACCAAGGCATTCTGATCTTCTTTTAATTCTGAAAAATTTCCCTGTTTTTCTTGTCTATGATTTGTTTAAATTAGGGTGTTACATTCTGACCTTGGCCTGTCCCTATCTCTCCGTGGTTGCTGTTATGGTGTTGAGGGCTTTCCTCTCGCTGCAATTGCTTCTAAATGCATCTCAATCCCCACATATTTGGAGGCTTTCCTCCTGAACTCCTTAAAGTTCGCTAGGGGGCTCTTTGCTAATGATAAAGCGAAAGCGGAGTTTGGTTGTAAAGCTTTTATTACGATGTGCAATTGTAATGCCTTTGCCAAATTTGGAACAACGGCTACTTCTTTGTAAAATCTCTTTAAAAAATCTTTAAGAGTCTCACGTTCCCCCTGCCTAATTTGAGCCAATGTATGAGAAGTTCTGGGAACATCTCTGGAGATGACAAAGTGATCCACGAATGTTGTTGCCGTCTCTTCCCATGAATTGATAGGGCCTGATGATAACCCCTTGAACCATTCGAGAGCATCATCTACCAGGGTACGAGGAAACATCCTGCATATGACGTCCTCATCTGCTCCTAGATACATAGTTTCATACACGTATACATCCAAGTGCTTGGTGGGGTCTGTCTCGCCATTGTACCTTCCGATAGAAAAAGGTTGAGTAGTTTGTAGATACTTTGGAATGACCACGTCCATCAACCTTTGGGAAAAAGGGATGTGGGGTTTGTAAGCCCAAAGCATCGCGATTGGCTTCCATCTCCTACCGCTGGCTCTCTCTCCAGAGTCAGGTGTTTGTTCCTTCTCTTCATAAGTGGGGATTTGAGAATATTGGGGACTCACCGATTTCTAACCTTCATTCGTACGGTGAGTCTCCTCCACTTGAGACATTACTTTATCCTCTAAGGACTTCTTTTCTTTCTTTAACTTCACCAGCTCCTCCGCCAATTGGCGTATCATCTCATCTCATGGGTTTATTGTTGTTGGTGCTTACACCATTCTTCTTGAACTTCCTCCTGGCGAATCGAAAGCCAGGCGCCTATTCACCTGTTGCTCTTGGGCAGTGACATCCTCCACGTACCCATCTTGCATGTTTCTCCTATTGCTCTCCATGATAAGGTCTCGAGCCTCAAAAATGAGAGGCGGGAATACCTTTAACGGGTCCCACCGGGCATGCCAATGAACTAGCCAGAACCGGGGTCAAGAGATCCGGTGTGGGGCCAACCACAAAAGTTAAAGAATTGTATATTTGTACATCGGTATAGTGGGTATCCGGTATTATGATCTGATCTCTCAGTGGGAGAAAACCGGTCTTGCTATCCTGGAGATCCTACACACTAGTCCTTCACACTGAAGAGGGGGCAAAGGGGGGTGCCACCTGTAAAATTTCTCCGACGATCAAGTTAGTGGCAATGTGTAAGAAGTGTATTCATATGGTATTATAATGTAAGCAAGAAATCTAAATTGTATGCACCATTGAAGTATTTATAAGTGTGTGTAAGAATATGGGTCTAATTTGATCAGGGAACAAACCTGCCTTTCCTCAGGATAGAGGAAATTAAGAATAGAGAGTGCCCATCATACCCTGTCGGAGAATGGGTGAACATATTTGTTTAATCTATCGTGGGGGACAAGTATGGGTTGAGTGATAGCGAGCATGCCCCTTGAGGGTGGGACTCGTTATGGGGTACTGGAATTGCTACACTGTTACCAAGGCCACTTATAATTGTTTAATGGGGATTCGATGCAAAAAGGGGCATGCTATATCCGATATGGGAGGCGTCAACATGGACTTACTAGTCTTGGGAGAACACCCAGACGGTCTAATTGATCCGATGTCTTACCTGCTGAATCTGTAGCGCTGCCAGAACGGATGACACGTCACCCTTGTCTTTGGGGGCCGGTATCAAGACCGGATCAACATTATATGAGACCAACAAACAGCAACAAAAATAACATTATATACTGTACAGTGAAATGTAAATTTTGAAACTAAAATAATACATAGAAATATTTAATAATTTACTTAACTTTTCTCCTAAATTAGTATGATGTTTTTAATTTGTGTTATTTTGAAGTAGAAGTATGGTGTTGGATTATGGATTACTGTGTTGGGTTATAAGACTTTTAAAGTTTGGACTTTTATTTAGTAATTAGTATGATGTTTTTAATTTGTGTTATTTTGAAGTAGAACTATAGTGTTGGATGATGGATTATGGATTATAGATTATGAGACTTTTGAAGTTTGATTATGGATTATGGATTATAAGATCACATGAACTTTCATTAATTAGGTTAGCATTAACAACTTCAATTTGTTGAAAGTTTATTTATACATTTACTTTCTTATTTGTATTTTACCTTAATTTGGTCAATATTTTAGATTGATTTTTTTATTTTTAAATCCACTTATGTCTTTTAATTTTTCAATCCTATGTATATTTATCTTAATTATAAGTTTGATAATCTTTCATTTGCCCCTTCAAAACAAAAATCAACAATAACACTCTAAACTCCAATGTCCTGAACTATTTTTAAACATCTTGCATTAATAAAAAAATTAGTAAGCAAAAAAAATAAATCATAAGTAAAACTAAAATTAGCTAATTTTATAGTGACCAAACCTTATCATTAAACACATTCGAAAAGTGAAAACTTCCAAATCAGAAACTAGTAACAATTCACAGCAGTCGAAACTAAAATAAAATTCTAAATTATATATAATTTTGACTAATGAAATTAATGCAGTTCAAGGCTTACCAAAAATCCAAATGAAAACCAATTCTTTAAAACACAAACAATATACACATAACAGGCCACCAATTTTCAGTTCAGAACATTGCATAGATATACATTGGTTTTGTGAGCAAGTAATCTGATTCAAACACCAAACTCTCTTGTACAATTTGTGAGAACTCTTGGACAACATTATGGTGAAGTTAGCATTGCCAGTAATTTTTTTAAAATATCCTGATATGGCATAAGCATCAGAGACAATGTAAAATAATTAGAGACAGAGACACACACACAAGCTTCGACACAAAGACATAGAGATACATAGTATAGTATACGCATTGCATATTTTAAGGCAAGTGAAAACCTCTTTCAACTAGGCAAGTGAAAATACACACAGACAAGCTTCAAAATATACTGATATAGCATAAACAGATTGGGAGGACTTACAGACAATGCTGCGAAGATAATGACTGTTAACCCGGCGATAGCGTCTCAACAGATCGTTTCCACCACCGGGTTGTTAATTGGCAAGCGCACCAACCGTTTGTAGTTTTCAAAATTTAGATATCATTCCACTGAGATTGAAAGTCCAATATCAACAGTAATTTTCTATTTACTATGATAAATGTGAAGAAAGTTATAGGCAAAAGAATGATTTATATACAATTTATACAATATTCACAGGATAGCATGATTGAGTGGTTCATAAGATAAAAAGAAAATAAAATCTATCTAAAAAGTTGAGTTGCAATCTAAAATAGGTAAGATACTTGAGATAAACACTGATAAGCAAATTATGTTGGAAATTGGATCCCTAATCTAGAATAACAATGAGGAACTCAAGACATGCATATTTAATCATCAAGTTTCATGTCATTGCAGCTTAAAATCATTATAACCGATCCCTCGTGATATAAATTCTAAGAATTCACCGTAAAGTCCGATCCCTTGTGAGCTTTCTCAGTAAAAACTTACTTTAAGAACTGGCCTTATGGCAAGAATGGTTAACAACCCCTATAGAATTGAGATACTAAGGGTATTCCAACTTTTACTTTCGTCAAAACAAGTTTCAATACGGCATGAATAATCATTCTCCCGTTTGACATTCATACTAATAAAACAAGTTTCAATACACATGAAAATCATTCTCCCGTTTGACGTTCATATTAATAAAAGGTTGAAATACTAACATGGACTTGAATTATAAACATGCAGAGGTCGAATTCACAACATTATACTCAATAGATTAGTTCACCAATTCCAACATAAACAAATTAGTTACACATGGTGAAAGTAAAAACAACACTTACAGAGTTTGACATTACGAAGACGATGGGAACTTCACAATAGCTGTTGACGCTACGCGTGGGATGAGGCTACGCGTCAGCTTCTTCAGTGTAATTTTCTCTTGATTTCTTAACTTTTTCATTGCAAAACTTAGAGAAAATTGATCAAGGGCATATTATTTCCAACAACATCCATTTATTGAATTTAAATCCTAATTTTCTAACAAATTAAACTAATTTTTGTAATTTTTATGAAATTTTTATTAAAGCTTTTATTGAAAAGTTGAGGACTAACAAATACCCCTAACTTGAGACATTGCTCGTCCTCGAGCAAGAGAGAAAAATAAGAAAAATAAAAATTTGGAATCAAATTTTTGAGTTAGTCCGAGAATTTACAACAAAAAGTAATTTTCACAATTTAACTAATTTTGTAATAATCAAAAATTGGTATCAAGTATAACAAAGGTTTAATGATAAAATTTATTTACAATATTCTATTAACAATCAAGCAGAATTTCAGGCTTACCTCACAGGTGTTTATCTTTATGTAATAGGTAACCTGTTTCACTCAATCAATCATAAGATCAAACGAATTTAACTTTGTTTGTCATCTAATCAATGGTTATTTATACAGAATTAGTTTAGAAATCACAAGGTCTTTTCACGGGTTGTAATGAGGCTTGGCTTACAAGAATCAATGGTTTTTCTTGGAATTCAAAAACCTGAAATCATAAAAGAGCATTTTATAATTTTTTAGGCTTTCTCTTGACCCAAACTCTCATTTCTTTTGTTGATGAAAAATAAATACCCCCAACTTGATTCTTTTCACTATTTTTGACTTTTCTTTTCCATACTTTATTTTTTTCTGAAAAGAATCAAGTTGCTTATTTTCACTCCCCATTTTTGTGAGAACATTCAAAATATTTTTCATTTATTTCAACTGCTCTTTTAATCAATCAAGTATAGGGAAGGGTACTAAGGAATTTTATTTTAGGCTCAAATTGGCTTGCAAAGGATAAAAGAATTTTTACCAAGGTAAGCTGTTTGGCCCAAGGTTTTTTTCACCAAAAATGTGCCTTGATCATTTTCCTGAATTTTCTGTACAACAACACAAATCAGAGATTAAAGCAAAATCAATTCAAATTGAAAATATGTCGATTAAACCCTCAAGTATATAAAAAGATATCTCTCTGCTCACCGGGCTATTGAAATTTGCTTGATGGTTAATAAACCTATTGTAATTAAATTTATCAAAATTCCTAAGTTATAAAGAGATAATAATTGATTTTACAAAATTAAGTTTCATTGTGTAAAAACTCTAAGTGTATTAACTTACTAACAAAAATTTGATTGATTTATTAAAAGATAAATTTTATTTTTGGATTTTATTATTTTTTTTTGAATTTTTGGATTATTTTTCGAATAGAATATGTAAAAACAAATAATTACGTAAAAACACACCACACAATGATAAAATACCATAATATAAAGTGTAAATGTAAATGTAAATATAAACTAAAAATAACTATACTCAAAGTAAATGCAAGAAATAAGAAGATGGCATCAGCAATCCTCCATCTGATCATCATCCTCCTCCTCATCATCGCCATCAGAGTCAGCCTGTGCGCCAGATGATCCACCAGTGTCAGGGTAGGTAGGTAAATCACTGGGCCAAGCTATATGTGCTGCAAACTCGGCCAGGGTAATATAAGGTGCTCCCTCTCCCTGTAACCTGTACTGATAAAATTCATCGTGAAGATGAATATAAGCTCTATGAGTGGCAGCCATCATCTGCATCATATGCTGATGCTCAAGTGATATCTGGGCAAAGCCTTGTGTGACATCATCAGTAGATGGAGGCTGCACTGGTGGTCTCCTCCTCCTCCTAGGTCTGGGCTGAGCCTCCTGCTCTAGTGGTGGAAGCTCGCACTACTGGACGAAATAATCTCTATTCACTAAAACTTTGGGGACTCTCCCCGAAGAACTAGTGAACTCAGGTGAAGGTACGACGACTCCCTGCCTCTTCAGTAAGGCAGATATGATGAGAGGAAATGGAATGGGGCGGTTCACTTTATACCCTAGGGCATATAAGTGAATCTGCTCAGATATAAGCTCAGCGATGTCAATGGTATGGCCCTGGAGGATAGAAAATAGAAGGCAACAACGCTCAACTGGAAGAGATGAAAGATGGGTGACAGGAGTGATGTTATGAAGCATGAGGTGGGACCATGCCTGGGCTATAGGGGTAAGCTGGGTCTTTAGGAGGTTAGATGGACTCCTTCCAACCTTACTCAGGTTGAAAAAGATTCCATCCTTACTCAAGAAGTGAGCAACCTCCTCGAGGGAGTATCCTAACTCTCCCTCGGCAATAATCTTGTTTTTATTTTCCTTCCAGAAACAAGTGTCATCCTCAGGAGTAGGCTCCCAAGGATTACCCAATAGGGTACTGATAGTGTCCTGGTCATATGAAATATGCCGGCCCCTCACCCAACGCGTCCGCTGCTGTCCTATACTCGGTGTGTCCTGGCGAGTCCTGAAGGCATTTGCATAAAACTCCATCACTAAGATGGGGTCCCCCTCAGTAGGTAGAGAGAATAGAGGTCCCCATCTCCTCTGTTGAACTCCATCCTGAAGCTCAGGGTAATCTCCTGCACTCAAATCAAGGACCCTCTCCCAGATAAGTCTCTGGCCTTTGATTTGATGAAACCGTGCCCACTTCGCATCAGTACGAAATCTGGTAGGATCCCTCGGTCCTAACACCTCCTGTCCCTGAAGATCAAGATCCTCAGAGGTGGTGTCAGTATCCGTGGCCTTCCTCTGTCTTTTAGAGGGACCAGTAGTGGGAATGGATTTCCTTTGTGCCATCTGCAAAAAGTAAAAATTTTAAAATTAAACACATATTAAAAAGTAAATCACACATTAACAATCCTATACAATCAACCAAATATTTACACAAAATTTGAAACACAAATATTTTTGGTTTTTCTAAAAATGAATTTCACACAACAACATATTTTTGTGATTTATAAAGAAAGTTAACATACATATTTTTAAGTAATTTTGAATCAAATTTTCAAAACAAAATTCATACAATTTATTCAAAATTTATACAAATTTATTTTTATATTTTTATGCAAGAAAGTATAACAAAAATGAAAATTTATTAATTTTAAAAAGAAACAATAAACAAACAAACACACGACATGTTAAATAGATTAAAAAAAAAATAAGAAACAAAAATTAACAAAATTAAAAATAAAGGCTGACGCTACGCGTGGTGGGACGCTACGCGTAAGCCAGTTCTGTCCACGCTACGCGTCGGTGGGACGCTACGCGTGGGCTCACAGTTCATCCTCACGCTACGCGTCAGTGGGATGCTACGCGTGAGCTGCACAGAACAGATAGAAAAAAAAAACAGGGGTTGCACATCAGCAACCCCTTTTCAAACCATATTATATCCATTCAATTCCTAATTCTAACAGCAATCAATTCCAATGGTCTTCTAATCCTAATCCTAACCACATTTATTTCTAAGAATCGAAAATTTAAAAAAAAACAAAACTAAAGAGAAAGGATTAGAACACTTACATGTGATTTCTTGAGCAAATAGGATTGAGAAGGTTTGGAAGAGAGAAAAGGAGGTTTCGAAAATTAGGTTTTGAAAACTTAAGTGAGGCAGAGAGGAGATCTTAGGTTTTAAACCCTAAGATGGGCCTCTCTGGTTCAGTTTTAAAAACTAAACGTGGGCTCTGACGCTACGCGTCAGGTCCAAAATTCAGAGTCCATGCTACGCGTCACAGTGGCGCTACGCGTGGGCTTCTGTTTTTGATTTTTCAAAGTTTTAATTTTCAAAAACCTTTTCTTTTGAGTTTTAAACCCCTTTTCTTTTAAAAAAATTAATTCTAAATATTTTTTTATTTGAAAATAACAAGAAAAGAATGGGTTGCCTCCCATTGAGCGCTAGATTTAATGTATCCAGCCAGACATTACCTCTGATTAATCAGGTGGTCTCCCAATATTCGTTGAAGAATCACCTGTCTTTTTCTTCCTCCTTCTTCTTTTTCGATGCTTAATTACCTGTTTTTCATCTTTCAAGGCATCGGTTAATTTAAAACAATTTAATTGATTGGGAAGAGATATACCTGGTTCGGTTGAAGGGTAAACTTTTTCCTCATTACTTGTCTTGAGGTGTTCATGAGCACTGAAGCTTACTTCTTCTTCATAAACCTTGACTGTAACCATACTTAGATCAACATCTACTCTGATCCTTGCAGTCTTCATGAAAGGTCTTCCTAGGATCAGGGGGATCTCAGTATCCTCCTTCATATCTAGTACCACAAAGTCAACTCTAAAGCGGTACTTGTCAACCTTTACCAGTACATCTTCCACAATCCCAAAAGGCTTTTTGACAGAGCGATCTGCAAACTGTAATTCTGTCTTTGCTTCTTTTAGCTCATATTCACCAATGCGTTTTATTAATTCTAAGGGCATCAAGGTGATGTTAGCCCCTAAATCTAATAACGCATTCCTGATGTTGATATTTCCAATTGTTACAGGAATGGTGAAACTCCCCGGATCTTTACATTTTTTCGGGGTTATATAGTTTGTTTCTTGCTCTGTATTTACTTGCACATTTTTTTCTTTTTCATTCTTTTCATTTTTTTCTATTTTTTCACTTTTTTTTTCTTCTTCTTCTTTCTTTTTATCACTTTTTTCTTTACAATCAATTTTTACATCATCAGAAGAAACAACATTACATTGTTCCCTTGGGTTTTAAGTGTTTGCAGTAAACCCAGAACTCTTTAATTCGGCTATTTCTTTTGCAAGCTGTCCCATTTGTATGTCTGATGCTTTTCGGGCAGCTTCATTTGTTTCCACAAACTGCAGTAACTGTTGAATAAATTCCTCTATCCTTGTCAATCTTACATTGTCAGTTTGTTGTTGTTTAAACTGATTGTTAGAAGGTCTAATGTCCTGTCTCCAGCCAATATTCTGATTTTGCCAACCCTGCAGGTAATTGTTAGGAAAAGAATTTCCATGATTGAAAGGAAAATTACCTAAGGGTGCTCTTTGATGATTCATAAAATTGGCTTGCTCTTGCTCATTTCCACAGTAACCACATGGTTGTTCTCCCATGCAGTGCATACACTGTTTAAGTTGAGCAGGGGGTGGTGATGCTACTTGAGCAATTTGGAGTTTTTCCAATTGCTTGCTCATAACTTCAATTTGTTGGGTCAGTAATTTTTGCTGAGCCAACACCGCATCATTTACTCCCAATTCGAGCATTCCTGGCTTCCTCTGTACATTACCTCTTTCATGCTTTGCTTGGCGGTCACTGATAGCCATTGATTCCAATATTTCTATGTCTTCCTCCACAGTTTTGTTCATTAAAGAACCACCTGCACAAGCATCTAACATCATCTTGAACTGAGGCAATAAACCATGGTAAACGATTCTTACCTTTTCGGCATCATTTAGGTTGTGGTTTGGACACTTTCTCAAAAGTGCCTTGAATCGTTCCCATGTCTCTCCTAGTGATTCATCATTATTTTGAGAAAAAGAGTGTATGGCTGTCATTGCTTCAAAATATTTTGAAGGAGAATAAAATCTTTCCAAAAATTTTCTTTCAACATCGGACCAGTTTGCAAAACTACCCGGTGGACAAGATTTAAACCATTCTTTTGCTTTACCAATCAATGAAAAAGGAAAAAGTCTCATGTAAACAGACTCTTCTTGATTGGGTTCAAAACTAATTGTGCTGCATAACTCATAAAAAATAGTTAAATGTTCATATGGTTCTTCATGATTTAAACCAGCAAATTGATTGTTTTGAATAATATTTAAAGTAGCAGGTTTAATCTCCACTAGTACAACAGGTCCTTGAAACATACCTGAAACTCGGGGTGGACCATTAATAGTAGCAAACTGTCCCAATGTTCTCCTCTCAACAGCCATATTTGAATTTTCAAAATTTTTAGAGGTAGAAGAAGATTTAGTTTGTGTTTTAGATTTCAAAGACTTGATTTTCTTTACAAACTTTTCTATCTCAGGATCAAAATAAATTTTACCTGCGGTAGATCGAGTTTGCATACACAAACTAGACAAAGAAAGTTAGTGTAACAATAAGTAAAAATAAAAAAAAAATTAACTAAGGTAAAAAAATATTTACCACGGTAATTAAAAATTTACTATTTTACTGAAACAATTCAATCCCCGGCGACGGCGCCAGAAAACTTGTTAACCTGACGATAGCGTCTCAACAGTTCGTTTCCACCACCGGGTTGTTAATTGGCAAGCGCACGAATCGTTTGTAGTTTTCAAAATTTAGATATCGTTCCACTGGGATTGAAAGTCCAATATCAACAATAATTTTCTATTTACTATGATAAATGTGAAGAAAGTTATAGACAAAAGAATGATTTATATACAATTTATACAATATTCACAGGATAGCATGATTGAGTGGTTCATAAGATAAAAAGAAAATAAAATCTATCTAAAAAGTTGAGTTGCAATCTAAAATAGGTAAGATACTTGAGATAAACACTGATAAGCAAATTATGTTGGAAATTGGATCCCTAATCTAGAATAACAATGAGGAACTCAAGACATGCATATTTAATCATCAAGTTTCATGTCATTGCAGCTTAAAATCATTATAACCGATCCCTCGTGATATAAATTCTAAGAATTCACCGTAAAGTCTGATCCCTCGTGAGCTTTCTCAGTAAAAACTTGCTTTAAGAACTGGCCTTATGGCAACAATGGTTAACAACCCCTATAGAATTGAGATACCAAGGGTATTCCAACTTTTACTTTCGTCAAAACAAGTTTCAATACGGCATGAATAATCATTCTCCCGTTTGACATTCATACTAATAAAACAAGTTTCAATACACATGAAAATCATTCTCCCGTTTGACGTTCATATTAATAAAAGGTTGAAATACTAATATGGACTTGAATCATAAACATGCAGAGGTCGAATTCATAACATTATACTCAATAGATTAGTTCACCAATTCCAACATAAACAAATTAGTTACACATGGTGAAAGTAAAAATAACACTTACAGAGTTTGACATTACGAAGACGATGGGAACTTCACAATACAACGATCACAATACACCAAAACACACTCAAGTATCTAGAAAACTATTCTAGAACTACAACTCACAAAAGAAGTACTCAAATTCGAGCACAAAGAGAGAAAAGAAGAGAATGGGATGCTATGGGATGTTATAGAATGGTGTTGGATGGCCCTATTTATAGGGCTGAGCAAGGGTGCTGACGCTACGCGTCAGCTTGGCGCTACGCGTCAGACCCTTGACTCAGCCTCCATTAAACACTTGATAATGGCCACTTCAAATTATTAAATTTGATCATGCCTGGCCACATGAACATGTTTCCACTGAGTTTTGGCCTTTCATGCTGAGTGGGATGCCCATTGGTGCTGAGTGGAGTGCCCATTATTGGGTCCAAGTGGAGTGGTTGGCCAAAGTGGAGGTGGAGACCACGCAGCACTGACGCTACGCGTGGCTGTGATATGTAGCGTCAGCATCAAAAATAGCTGTTGATGCTACGCGTGGGATGAGGCTACGTGTCAGCTCCTTCAGTGTAATTTTCTCTTGATTTCTTAACTTTTTCACTGCAAAACTTAGAGAAAATTGATCAAGGGCATATTATTTCCAACAACATCCATTTATTGAATTTAAATCCTAATTTTCTAACAAATTAAACTAATTTTTGTAATTTTTATAAAATTTTTATTAAAGCTTTTATTGAAAATTTGAGGACTAACAATGACTCACAACCAAAGAAGAAGAAAAGAGAAAGTGAATGAAGTAGATGACGACAACCAAAGAGCACAAATTGGAGGCAAAGTCCAACAAAATTCTTTTTAAAATATCTTGATGTAGCATAAGCATCAAAGGCAAAGTAAAATAAACAGAGACAGAGACACACATACAAGCTTTGACACACAGACATAGAGATACACAATATTATACGCATTGCATATTTTAAGGCAAGTGAAAACCCTTTTCAACTAGGCAAGTGAAAACACACATAGACAAGCTTTGAATTATACTGATATAGCATAAGTAGATGGGGAGGACTTACCAGACAATGCTGCGAAGATGATGACTCACAACCAAAGAAGAAGGAAGGAGAAAGTGAATGAAGTAGACGATGACAACCAAAGAGCACAAACTGGAGGCAAAGACAAGCGCGAGAGAAGAAAGAGAAAGTGAAAAAGGGCTATCAGGTGCGGCTTTTGAAGTTTCTAAAAACATATATAATCACGGATCCCTTTGCAACCGTGATTATATTACACATATAATCATGGTTACAACAATACCCCTGGTTAAATATTAACCCTATAACCATGGTTACAACCACAACCGTGATTGTATCAATCAATATATAATCATGGTTGTAAAGTCAACTGTGGTCATATAGCCCCCAACTAATATACCCTAAACCCTGAACTATATATCCACGGTTGGAAATAAGATCGTGATTATATATTTAAGGATACGATCATGGTTCTGATGTTACCGTGATTATATAGTTACCCCTGAACCTACAATCATGGTTGTTTGCCAGTCGTGATTATATAGTTACCTTATAATTTTAAAAATGCCACTGTGCATTCTTTTATCATTGATCCACTCTAACCCGTGATTATATCCTGTTGTTATATCCACTTTTTGCACTAGTGAAAGAATGAGCAAACAAATTTTGTCTGAGGTCTCAAAGTAACCATAAGCACCAAACACAACAAGACATATACGACCAGGAATTTTAACACACAAAGGGTTGAGAATATAGCCAGTGAGAAATTTAAGAACCATGGTAGGAGGCAGAAATTTTGCAAGACCAACAGGGGGCATATATGGTGTGCAGCACATACGGTACATATGACAGGAAACACAACACATACGGCACATATGGCAAGAAGCTCATATGACTCGTATGACAGGAATCACAATACATACGACACATGACAGGAAACACAATACATACAACCCATACGACAAGAAACACAACACAAACGATACATATGGCAGGAAGCACACATGACACATACGGAAAGAAACACAACACATATGGAACATATGACACGAAATATACCACACATGACATATACAGTAAGCATTTAAGATATGCAAAGACCTAACACATGTGGCATTATAGGCAGATATGTAAAATGGAGCAAAAATTTAACACAGGAAAAAAACATTACACATTTGAAAAATTTAACACATTTACGAAAATTTAACACATTTGTAGAAATTTAACACATTGACAGAAATTTAACACAGTTGCAGAAATTTAACATGTTGCAGAAATTTAACACGGTTGCAAAAATTTAACACGTTGTAGAAATTTAACACGGGTGCAGAAATTTAACACAGGTGTAGAAATTTAACATATTTGTAGAAATTTAACACAGTGTAGAAATTTAACACATTTGCGGAAATTTAATATGGTGCAGAAATTTAACACGGTTACAGAAATTGAACACGGTTGCAGAAATTTAACACAGTGTAGAAATTTAACACAGTTATAGAAATTTAACACGGTGCAGAAATTTAACACAGTTGCAGAAATTTAACAGTGTAGAAATTTAACATAGTTGCAGAAATTTAACATAGTTGTAAAAATTTAACATGGTACAGAAATTTAACACAATTAGAGAAATTTAACACGGTGCAGAAAGTTAACACAGTTGTAAAAATTTAACACAGTTGTAGAAATGTAACACATTGTAGAAACTTAACACGATGGGGAAAATTTTAACACAACAGGAAATGACTCATTATTAGAAATTTATAGCCAATCTGATTCCCCATTATTGTTATAACCTGTACGCTTTTGAGCTAGGTTAGCCTCCTTTGATTTAGTCTTAGATTTGAGATTAAGAGCAGTCATGAAGGTGATGACTTTCATTTTTTTCAGGTAAGAAGCTGGGAACCCTCTATTGGCTTTGAGGAACCATTTTATAATTGAATGGTCATTTTCTTGGCATTGGCTATGCATGCCCCAACCATTGTGACTTTGAAAACCTTTCAGAGCAAACCTTAAGGCAATGATACTATCCCTATAGGAACATTTGCCATAAGTCTTGGATCTTTAGAATGCCAAAACCTTTCAAGTCTACCATAATTTCATCTTCATTCTGACCCTAACCTTTGCCTAGACCGCCCTTTCGGGTTTTCAATCTAGCGGGATTCTCTTCATTTTCTTCTTTTCCACCTTTATTTGGCCCTAACTTTTTCCTAGGATTCCCTCTTGGGTTTTCATCCTAGCGGGTTTTTTCTTTTTTCTTTTCTTTTTTTTCTTCTTCATCTTTTGTTTGGTCCTAATTTTTCCGGACCATCCTTTCAAGTTTTCAATCTAACGGGCCTTTCTTCATTTTTAGGCATAATTCTTCTAGGCAAGGGTAGAAGAGTTAGTTATTGTCGATATTGGTGAGGATCAAGTCTTCTCCTGAAAAGAACTTCCTGGCAACATAGGGACCCCCATTGCTGCAATCCATGCTCATTAAGCTAGGTTGATCATTGTAGAGTTGATCTTGGACCCGAGGTTAAAAGTAGCCATTAAGGTGTTGATTTTCTATTTTTTTTGTCAAGTGAGTGATGTATAACCCTTTGTGGTCATACTGCATCCATTTTATCACTTGTGTGCTATTATTATCATAATCATAGTGCATTTATTTAATTTCCACATTTCAATTATTAATTACATGTATGTTTACTAAATGAAATGAAAATAAGAATGAAAGATATAATTGAACAATGAATAAAGGGAAAATTTTTATTAAGTCAAGAATTATAGGCACAAAGGTGAATCTAGGGAACAACACTTGTACAAGGAAAAAGGAATTAGATAGGAGGGGTACCAAATAGCCACCTTCTTAGAGTTGACTATATGTGTTCCAGAAATTATGACTTTGAAAATCCTTCAAACCGATCCTTAAAGTGAAGTACTGCCTTTGAGTAAACATTTGCCTCAAGCTTTATAGAATCACCTCAGTGTAGAGTGTCATAGCCTTTTTGGTCCACCCCGATTTTCATCTTCAACCTACCCTAACTTTTCCTAGACTGCCCTTTTGGGTTTTCAATCTAGCGAGATTTTCTTCTTTTTCTTCTTTTCAACATTTATTTGGCCCTAACTTTTTCCTAGGCCACCTTTTTTGGGCTTTCAACCTAGCGGGCTTCTCTTTATTTTCTTCTTTTTATTTATATTTGGCCCTAACTTTTGCCTAGGATGCCCTTTTTGTTTTTAGCCTAGTGGGCTTTTTTTGCATAATTTTCTCAATGACGTCTGATCACTAGGGTGGAAAAGTTCTTTGTTATCCATATCGGTGGAGGTCAAGGCTTTTTATAAAAGACTTTCTTCCAATATGAGGACCTTTTATAATCTGGGTGCCCATTTTCCTTATTGATTTTCTCATCGAGTCTTCTTCATAGAGTTCCTAAGACAAATCTTAAGCTTTTTCTTACTTTTTTTTATAAAATTGGCCATGGCACAAAGATGTCAACCTCTTTTCTTCAATTTACTTGATCGAACCTAGTCTAGACCCACTAGGTTTCATCCAAATCGACTATCCTTAAGATGATTCTTGTGGAAAAAGTTTATACTTTAAATGACAACCAAACCTCCATACCATATACTAATGAGAACACGATTGTCCTAATTAAGGTAAGAATTATGGTATGGTATCCTTACCAGGTAAATAGAACATCTCATGTTAATCTTTGAATGTTATCATTGTTTCTTGAGTGATCTTCTTGATTTTTTTTACTATGATTTTTGTTTTGTTGATGGGAAGGAATTATGTTGTACCTTGATGGTTCCATATAGCTCTTGCATTATCTGCTAAAAACTTGCTCTGAACAACCCATATCGGTAAATCATAGCATCTATCCATTTAGTGGAAGTAGTCAATCGTAACTAAAATGAAACAATAACCATTTAAAGTTTTGGATTTATTTTTTTGATTCATTTCTCTTCTCGGCTCAATTTGTCAAATTATCAAAGTTATAGCATGAGGAACACACATAGTCATTTCCAAGAAAATTACCTTCAGATTTTAGATTTATTTAGAAGAGAAAGGTGAGAAAATTGCCTCTTTTTTGCTTTGGATGTTTTTGGTATTTTGGAATTAAAAAATGATGAATAAGAAGATCATGGAAATATGCATTAATTAAAAATTGAAATGTTGACCCATTCAATATATTCCTCCTAAAGCCTTGGGCATAGCTATAGGAGTTGCACCATATAATTACTAAAAAAATAGATACAGGCAATTCAAAAGTTTCCACTTGTTAAGCTTAAAATTTTAGGGTAAGGGTACACCAAATCAACACTCACAACCTTTTCTTCAGTGGCCGTAACTCAATCAAAATGATTTGACCTAATGTTTGTAGCACTTTGGATCCCTTTTGTGGCCTTTGTTCATTGCATGCATGGTCAAAGGATTAGCCTCTATAGTTGGTCCCTTGCTGGGTTAGGCTTATGGTTTCTTGACTAAGGTTGAGTCATTTTGAGGTTATTGGTGGATGAAAGAAGGGATCAGGGCATCAATGGTCTATATTGAGGATAAATCATTTGTAAAGCATTGGCTAAGTGGTATGATGAGTGAAGGTAACTAGGTTGATGAATGGGTCGGTGCCCCTAGGTTCTTGGTGAAAGACTAAAGGTGGAGTCTAGTCAGGTGAGAGCTTATGTGGGAGTTGAACATACTTTGGTAGGGCATAACCTGTAGAAGCTGAATGTGGGATGGAGTTTAGGAGAGGTATAGAGGCTATTGAAGTTTCCCCTAAGGTGTTTTGAGGGATCCTTTCAACTAAAGCTTCTTTGGTCTTTAGATCCTTTGCTCTTTCAACTGCTCAATCTCTTTCCAACCTACCATTTCGCTTTCTTTTACGTGAGTGTTATAACGGTGATAGGGGAATCAATTTGAACATCCTTTACTTCCTTTGAAAGTCAAACAATATATTAGCAAAATAATTTAAAGAAAATAAAACAAAGGTTATTGCCTTTCGAGAATCATAATCATTGTCACACAACATTGATTTATAAGCAATACGTGGAGTGAGAATGGAAATTAACATGGGAGCAAAAGTGGACTCTTTATAAAGAAAGCTCTTTATTTCAATGTTCATGAGTACATAAATTGAGCTTATCAGGGATTAACAGAAAATACAATCTAGCTAACACCACTGATAACTCTAAATATGGCTCAATCACTACTAGCCCTGAGAATTGTTGTCTTTAGTTCATCCATAAGTTCCTGAATATTGTGATGCTTTGAGGTGTAAGGAAGGGAGACACAAATGTTAGAGCTTCACGAAACATTCTGGGAACCTCTCCAGTAGCTCTTATGACCACCCTAGCTAAGCGTATGTATCAATCATGCCAAAACTCAATATGTGAGTCCTTAACACACAACTCTTGGTCTTTCAACTTGATCCTTTCATTGCATTCGTGGACACATCAAATCACCTTGTCTTTCTGGAAGTTAAGCTCATCCTCATAATTAGTTTGAAGGAACATAATTTCTTATTGCAACTTATCAACCTAGTTCTTCAAACAGTTCATTTCATCCAAAATAGAGTGTTTCTCATTGGTTATTTAAGTCAAGTGGGCCCTTAATTCTGTTTTTTGCCCCAATATGTCATCAAGTCATTTTATGTTTTTAGTTGGGAATAAACTTCTTCTAGGCATACCTTAATTTGGTGGTGGGAGTTTTTTTTCTATTTGTAGTTTTTTTTTTGATATTTTCACACTCCCCAATTTTATCCTCAAGGTTTATCTTCAAAGTCGCTCGGTCTTGGAGACTTTGAAAAAGCTCCATTTTTGCTTCTTCTTTGCTCTTCGCCATCTTGGCTAATTCTTCTTTGAGCTGCCGCAGTTCTATAGATTTATCCTTCTTAGGGAGCACAGGTTTTCCTGGATTATAAGCTTCCAATGGTTCAAAGGGTAGCTTAATTTGTTTTACCCTTTCTGTCATCCACTAACAATAGGTGATGGATGGATCACACAATTCAAGGTTTATTTCTCTACCTCCTACTACTAGATTCTTCCATGCTTTGTAGGCTTTCTAAAGTCCTCCAACAAAACCTTTCTCTCTAAGGTAGTATATAACAGGTTTTAAGGCTTCCAAAGATGGTGAACCCCTCAAAGGGTAAGAATATTGTCGTATAGCTAGAATATGGTTATAGTTGATGAGAGCACGAGACCCAATAAGTGTACATTAGGGTAATCCTTGCAATGGTAAATAAGGTTGGACCTTTGTTGCCAGAATGGTTGCCATCTTATCTTTCTGTCATGTAAAAGATAAGATGATGTTAACCCTCTTAAACACATTGGCAATAATCCAAATGTAAAAGATGGATAAACAATATAAGATCTTTTGTCCTCCTTTTTCATGGCAGAAGAGCATAGTGGAGTAGACATCAGCTAAAAGCGCTATGACTGGAGATGCTTAGTATTTTCAAAACTCCATCAATACATTGATAGTGAGCATGTCCACCAGGCTATCCACACTGGGAAACAAAACCACACTATAAATCGTAAAAGCAAGGACTTCCATAAAAGTATCCCACTTTGCTATTGTCGCTAACCTTTGCATGTAGTCTTGTAGAAAGTTTTGGCTTAAACCCTAAGTTGTCTGATTTTCAATCTTTGATTTTTCAACTCATCAGGGTTCATTTTCAAGACTTCAGCTACTTTGTTGATGTGGGTCATATATTCATGGAACTGATAAGGCTAGTTATTCCCTAATGGGAGGCTCAATAGTTGCTCAAACTCTTCAATCGTGGGAGCCAACTGACAATCGAAAAAGGTGAAACATCACAGTAGAGGGTCAAAATACTAAGCAAAGGCAGTGAGCCTTGCTGTAAATCCACTTCCAGGATCTTTATTAGATTCCCATATTTGTTCTCGAAAGTTAATCTTTGGTGAGAACTCAACTTCCTTCCTAGCTGACTTAGACTGGAAAAGTCTACTTTCCTTTCTTTTATTTGGATCTTATTTTTAAGTTGAATTATCGCCATGTTAATTTCCATTCTCATTTTTTTCTTTTTTTATGAGAAGATTAAGATTCTAGAACACAATAACAACAACAAAACACATTGATTGTAAAAGAAAGGAAAAAGAAAAAAAGAAAAAAATTAGTGAGTTGTTAATCTCTTGATCCACCTATTCTGTTTTCAAATTCATGGACCGCCACATCTTTTAAAATCATGGACCGAGAGATTGACAACTCATATGGATGTGTCATTAATCCTTTGCACAAACTTGAGGAAAAAATAATTTGCTTGTTTTCCTAAAGGATCAACGATCCATAGTATTACATAATTAAGGAAAGGTCGAAAAAGAAAGAAGGGCATGCCCCCTCAGTGTCCTAATCGGATTGCCTATTAGGTTCTATCCTAGGGTACCAGGGTATCTATACTTTACATCTCATAGGAAGGCACTATTATTCCTAAAAGGCCACTAAAGCTCATGACTTTCTTAGACATTTACCACAATAACAAGTACATGTCAATTGTGGGATGCCCAAGAAAAGCACACTTTAGCTGGGCTTTCACGGAAGCCAATAGGAAGTACTTCCCAATCGACACCTTAATTGCCCTCTATCTAAAAGGTTCTTCTCATGCTCTTGGGTGTAGAGCCACTCAAAATTAATTAGTGATATGTGTGCTAGGGGACACACAAACCCGTCATACCCTATCCCTGAAAACAAACAATTGAGCCAAACACAATTCAAATAGTCTCTACCCTAGGATGTATAGAATATATCATCCAAACAAGTGCATAGAAGGACAAACATTCATATACAATAACTATTCCAAACCAACAAAAGATAAGGACAAAAAAAACACAAAAAAATAAACACAAAGGGTCACAAATAAACTAATATATGAATCATGCAATTTAATTTGAATGGCCTAACTCTCAAAATGTCCCAGTGGAGTCGCCATCTGTCATGACGTGGACGACTGGATAACGACTCCACAAGCTTGATTCTTGAAAATAAATTATAAAAAGTGTGAAGTCTCCACCAAGATTTTATTTTGTTTTAAAAGGGTAACATATTGGAAAAAACCCTTTAGAGCAATAGGTTCAGAAGTTGGTTATGAATAGGGAAGGTATTAGTACCCCTAGCCTGTTCCAAAGAAATAGTACCTTAATCAAATTGAGTAATTATTTTAATAATTTAAAAGTGACCTAATGACAAAAAATAAAAAAAAATTTACAAAAAAATAATTTTTAAAATGGGCTCGACAAGATTGAGCCTTACTTCTACATATTCCGAGGTGCAATGGGAAATCATGGTTACGTAGCTCTTGTTAAAAAGTACTCTTATGATTTTATTTAATCGATATCATGTATCCCACGACGCTGATATGAATTTTATAACAACTTTATTGGTGTAGTGTATCCCACGACGCCAATAAAATTATTCATATAATTTTTAGAGCAAGTTTATTGATCTAATGTATCCCATGACACCAATAAAGTTATTCATTAAATTCTTAGAGTAATTTTAATTGATTCAATGTATCCCACGACATCAATAAAATTGTTTATATAATTTTTAGAGCAACTTTATTGATGTAATGTATCCCACTACACCAATAAAATTTTTTCTATAATTTTTAGAGCAATTTTATTGATTCAATGTTTCGCACGAAATCAATAAAATTGTTTATATAATTTTTAAAGCAACTTTATCGATGTAATGTATTCCACTATACCAATAAAATTGTTCATGTAATTTTTAGAGCAATTTTATTGATTCAATGTATCCAACAAAATCAATAAAATTGTTTATACCATATATGCTAAGAGAACAAAGTTACAAGTTATATATACGTTGTTTAAATCAATTCAAATAAATTTAAAGGTTTTTTAATCAATAAATAAATAAATCAACGAAAAGATAACTATATACAACATAAATAATAGAATAGACTTTTAAAAAAAAACATACCTTCTTTTCCGAACCAAAGAAAAATTTTAAAGTTAGCCTCTAGATTTGATGGCGTCTCTAGTTTTTCTAAACTGAGACTTCCGTGGAAATATCAAATCTTTTCTAATGTGGAAGATCGGTCAAAGCCGTAACCACAGAGTATACTCAGAAATAAGTTATATCCATGGTTGTATCAAGAAGTATATATAACTTTTGTGTGTCTTTCAAAGTGTTACAATTTGTTCCTTATATAGGAACTTGATAAGCCAACTCTCATAAGAGTTTTCAATGTGGGACTACATGCCACTTCTAATCTTAGAGTTTTCAATGTGGGACTAAATCTAGTCTATTTTCCTATTTGTGTTTTCTTGTTCTTTTCCTTTTCTTCTTTACTTTTTATTTTTCTATTATCTATTATTTCCCTTAAACAAGACACATTTTTAAGAGCCCTTTAGAGAAAAGATTTAAAATTTGATACCCTTTTATTTTTGAAATGGCAACCCGGACAAAATTGGGTAGCTACATCCCCGTACCCAAAAAAGAATACGAGTGCTACTCTCTTACTCTTCGCAGGTATTTTATCTCTACAGATGTCATATTCTTTGAAAATGTTCCTTTTTTTAAGTCTAGAGCACCTCCACCTGAGCCTTCTCTTCTTGTGACTACACCTACAGTCCTTTTTTCTCCTCTTGAGGAGTCCCCTTCCTCTCCAGATCCCTTTCCTTCTTCTCCTTTGCAGGTCTATCAACGTCGTCCTCATCCTTTCCTGCTATAACCTGTAGTCAATCCGATTGTAGACTCATATCCTGGGCTCACTTATTTGACCTCTTCTCTGGTTTGGCCTTTTGAGTCAGACCTTCCTATTGCCCTTCGCAAAGGTATTCATTCTACTAGTAATCCTTCTCCTCACTATACTACTTTAAGTTATCATCGTATCTCTCCATCCTAAGAATGCATGAGATGCCTTTACTCATCTAGGGTGGAAACAAGCTATGATGAATAAAATATGTGCCTTACAAAGAAATGGAAATTGGGATCTCGTTCCTCTATGACGTCCTCAGTCATTTACCCAATATTTTAAAGTTGTTTTATTAAATCTCACAATAAATTTTTCACAAATTAATTAATTATTAATTCAATAATTATGTAGATACTCATTTTCTATAAAAAGTTCTGAAATGCTATTTATATAAAACTTAAACCCCCCCCCCCCAAAATACCCACCTGAATCCAAAAACACCAATTTTGGGAAAACACGTCAGGCCCACGCTACACATCAGGCTGGCGCTTAGCGTCATTTAATGCTGTTATGCATCTTAGGCCATTCGGCTAACTTCTAACCTACCTAATTGGCCCGTTTCAGGTCTGATTGCCATGAAACTTCACTGGCCACTTGTTTTCCCTATTCTGAAACTGTTGGCGCTGTTCGTTTGATAAAATTCCATCATACGTGTAAGTTATGCATAAAAATGCATTCAAACCATTTATATGCAAAACTTATGCACTAAACCACCTAAGTGGGCTCCAAATTGCCCAAGGCCTATATGCACAGTTTCTAAATGTCCAAGGGAACCTATTGGTCCCTTCCGAGGTCCTAAAACCTACCGGATCTCAAAATCACTTACTTAGTTCCTCACTTCAACATAAATTACCTATTTCTGCTATATGCATCAAACCTTATAATTCATCAACACACACACAATTCACAAACATCAACAAGACCTACCCATATCAATTCTCAACCATATAACATTGGCTCTGTGCTAGTATACATCAAATTCCTTACACCTATCATAAGCATCATTCATAACATCATCTTCTTGCAAATTCATTAGCAAATACTCATGTCATCATCATCAATTTATCATGCAAATCATAATCGTCAACCATTACAAATTCAAATTTATCATCAACCATCAAAGTATACGATAAATACCATCAAATATAATTTATTATTAAGCTATTACACCAATTTATAAATTTCACATTCTCCTTGTGATGTAGGAGTTTCTTCGAGCTCCTTAAGAGAAAGGTGGATCTTGGCTCCTTTCCTTGTTCTTCCTTCAATTCAATGGCTGAATTCTTTCCTTCCCAAGCTTGATCGAAACAAAACAAAGAGAAACTTTAAGGAAATTGGACAAAATTAGGTAGAGAAGAAGAGAAAAGGTGAAAGGGTTTAGACAAGATGGAAGGGATAGAAGGGAAGAATGGAAGGTAAAGGTGGGAGGCCACTTCCTTAGGGAAGATAACTCCCTAATCTCGCCACCAAGAGGGAGGGGATCTTCTTGGATAAGAGCTTGCTCTAGAGAACTCAATCCTAGAGAGAAGAAGGACCTTTTCACTCTAGAAATTTGCACTCAATGTGAAAAATTCTCAAAATGATCATTATTGTGTCAAATTATAAAGGAGAGCCCCTTATATAGCCTCTCTAGAATTCAAACAAAGGATGGATAAATGGGCTTAGATGATGGATCCAAGGCCCAATAGTACAAAAGGGAGAAAACATGGCCTATACATGGCCCAAAGTGAAAGTACATGGCCCTAAAGTGGCCCAATTGACCTAGCAAGGTCCAAATAAAGCCTAAATGTCTAGAGAATCTAACTATGACCTATGATACAAGATGAATGCATATAGATCCTCATGGTGTCTCCCTTGGGCTTGGGCCCACTAAGCATAGAGAGGAAAGATGACAAGGCTTTATGGATGCTCTCTTTAGCTTTCTTGGATTTGGCCCTTGTGAGGGGACCCTTGTAAACCCCTAGTCCTTTGTCTAAGATGGAGTGAGGGTCCTCCCTTAGCGTGTCCTCATTATGCTCCCCCTCTTCGAAAGGATTTCTCCTCAAATCTAAGGCATCATCCTCTTAATCTAAGTCAAAAGGAGATAAGTCAGACACATTGAATGAAGCACTCACACCATAATGTCTTGGTAAATCAAGGACATAGGCATTATTATTCATTTTCTTTATTATTTGGAAAGGGCCATCACCTCTAGGGTCGAGTTTGGATTTTCTCAAGTTTAGAAATCTTTTCTTTCTAAGATGTAGCCAAACCCAATCTCCAACCTCAAAGGTGACTTCCTTTCTTTTCTTATTAACACAACGAGCATAGTGTTCATTTTTAGTTTGTATTTGGTTTTTAACCTTCTCATGAAAATCTTTAATAAACTTGGTCTTTGCCTCTCCATCCATGTGAATGACAGAGTCAGAAACATCAATGGGCAAAAGGTCTAAAGGTGTGAGAGGGTTAAAACCATACACAACTTCAAAAGGACTATGCTTAGTTATTGAGTGTTGTACCCTATTATAGGAATATTCAATGCAAGGTAAACACTCATCCTAAGATTTAACATTTTTATGCACTAAGACCCTAAGAAGTTGAGAAAGGGTTCTGTTTACTACCTCAGTTTGGCCATTCGTTTGAGGATGGCAGGTGGTAGAAAAGAGAAGCTTCGTTCCTAGCCTTACCAAAGACTTTTCCAAAAATAACTTAGGAATTTGGTGTCCCTATTAGAAATGATAGTTTTAGGAACACCATGAAGTCTTATAATCTCTCTAAAGAAGAGTTTAGCAATATGACTAGCATCATCTACCTTATGACAAGGGATAAAGTGAGCCATCTTACTAAACCTATCCACCACTACAAAGATATAATCCATTACCCTTTGGGTCTTAGGCAAGCCCAACACAAAATCCATAGATATATCAATCCAAGGTGCACTAAGTGTAGGCAAAGGAGTACACAAACCACTAGTGAAAGTTTTGATTTAGCTTTTCTACATACAATACACCTAGCATAATGTTTTTGAACATCTTTCTTCATTTTTGGCTAATAGAAGTGTTCATGTAGAATAGATAAAGTTTTATCTCTTCCAAAGTGGCCCATTAAGCCTCCCTCACGGCTTTCTCTTAATAACAAATCTCTTAAAGAGCTTCTAGGAATGCAAAGTCTATTATCTTTAAAGAAATAGCCATCTAGAACGTAGAAGCCTCTATGAGATGAAGAAGTGGAGGATGAGTTAAAAATGTTTGAGAAATCAATATCACTTAGATACAAAGTCCTAATCTCGTCAAGTCCAATAACTTTGGCTCGAAGAGAGGCTAGTAAAGAATGCCTTCCTGATAAAGCATCAGCCACAGTATTAGATTTTCCATTTTTGTACTTGATGACATATGGAAATTATTCCAAGAACTCAACCCACTTAGCATGTCTTTTGTTTAACTTATGTTGCCCCTTAATGAATTTTAGTGATTGGTGATCACTATGTATAACAAACTCTTTTGGGATCAAGTAGTGTTCCTAAGTTTGAAGGGTTCTAATTAAAGCATAGAATTCTTTGTCATATGTTGGATAGTTGAGAGTTGCCCCATTAAGCTTTTCACTAAAGAAAGCAATGGGGTGATCTTTTTACAATAGAACGGCTTCTATTCCTACATTTGAAGCATCACACTCAAGCTCAAAGGTTTTTGAAAAATTTGGAAGTGCCAAAATTGGAGCCTGAGTGAGCTTCTGCTAGAGATCAAGAAAGGCTTTATCTTGCCTTGGCCCCCATACAAAAGGAACATTCTTTTTCCTTTTAGAGGGGAGGCTAAAGTAGAGAAATCTTTCACAAATATCCTATAGAAACTTGCTAGACCATGAAAACTTGTTACTTCACTCACATTTTTAGGTGTTGGCCAATCTTGGATTGCCTTCACTTTTGAGTGATCTACCGCTACTCCCTTAGAACTAACTATGAATCCAAGGAATACAATGCTATCCATGCCAAAAGAACACTTTTCAAAATTTTCATAGAGATTGTTTGTTCTTAAGGCAAGCATAACTTGTTTGAGATGGTTTAGATGAGAGGTCATGGTCTTTGAGTAAATTAAAATGTCATCAAAGTATACCATAACAAAATGCCCTATAAATTCCCTTGAAACATGATTCATGAGGCTCATAAAAGTACTTGGTGCATTAGTCAAGCCAAAAGGCATAACTAACCACTCATATAATCTAAGTTTGGATTGAAAAATGGCTTTCCATTCATCTCCTTCTTTGATTCTTATTTGGTGATAGCCATTTTTAAGATCAATCTTGGAAAATATAGTAGAACCACTGAGTTCATCAAGCATATCATTAAGTCTAGGTATTGGATGCCTATACTTTATGGTTATGTTGTTTATGGCTCTATAATCCGTACACATTCTCCATGAACCATCTTTTATGGGAACTAGCAAAATGGGTAAAGTACAAGGGCTTAAACTCTCTCTGATCCAACCCTTAGATAGTAGTTTATTCACATGGTTCTCTATTTCTAGGCTTTCCCTAGGGTTCCACCTATATGTAGGTCTATTTGGAAGACTAGCACCAGGAATTAAGTCTATTTGGTGCTCAATGCCTTTAATACGAGGTAAGCCTTTTGGGATGTCCTTAGGGAAGAGATCTTTGAATTCACTTAAGATGTTGAATCCCTTTGGGCAAAGGAGAAGGGGAAAAGCCCATTGAGCACAAAGAAGTGCTAGGGATGTCTTCTGCATACATGATCAAGCAAAGTTTTTATGAAAACATAGCATGTTTCACATCATGTTTATTTGCCAAGAAGTTGGCTCTAGAGTCATCATAGATGACAACTCCTTTTCCTTTATCCTTTTTTTTGTTTTTCTTATGTTTTTCTAAATGATTAGAGGAAGAAGATCCTAACTCTATCTATTTTAAGTTTTATTTGTAGTTGATCTTTAGCTACTTGTTGTGGAGTTAAGGGATGTAAAACTATCTTCTTACCATCTAACCTGAATGTAAAGGTGTTAGTGAACCCCTCATGGATGACCTTCCTATCGAATTGCCAAGGTCTTCCTAAAAGGATGTGAGTTGCCTCCATAGGTACTACATCATAATTGACTTTATCATTATATATGCATATGGTGAAGTTGATTAAGACTTACTTATTAACTAACATTTCCCTTTTTTCATTAAGCCATTACAACTTATAAGGTCTAGGGTGATCTATTAGTTCTAAGCCTATCTTATTTACTAATCTTTGGCTGACTACATTCGCACAACTCCCACTATCCATAATGAGAGAACATAGTTTGTCATTTATGTAACATCTTGTATAAAAGATATTCTCTCTTTATGTAGTGTCATCTAGCTTAACATGACTACCAAGCAACCTTCTAATCATGTACAGCTCACCATCATCCCTTAAAATATGCTCATTGTCATAGGAATTACTACTTGAGTCATCACTTGAAGAGTGAGAATCAGAATTAGACTCTGATTGACTTGAGTAGGTTCCATTAGTTTTCAAAATCATTGCTCTTTTTGTTGTACAGTCTGAAGCAATGTGACCTCTACCAAGACATTTAAAACATTTGATGGTAGAAGATCTAGAGGATTGTGGTTTAGATGTGGATTCATGATTATCTTTTTGGTGCCTAAAGACTTTACCATTCTTATGCAACTCACTTGGTAACTTGGAAAAAGAAGTGCCCACTTCCCTCTCCCTAGGGTTTCTCTCAAACTTACCCTTGTGTTCTTGACCTACCCACATAGACTTGTAGGCTTTATTCTCCCCACTATAGGATTATCTCTCTAAATTGGTTTTCTATCTTAGTGCATTAGTGTAGTAACTCTTCTACATCTATATGAGGAAAGAGTTCTACCCTATTTTTGATGTTCCTATTGAGGCCATGTAAGAACCTATGCATTAGGGTTTCTTCATCTTCTTCTAGATTGGCCCTAATCATGGCTATCTCTAAGGCTTTGTAGTAGTCTTCTACACTTTTTGAGCCTTGGGTGATTCTATTTAGCTTTGCTAATAGCTCCCCTCTATAATAGTTAGGAACATATCTTTTTCTAGGAGGGCTTTTAGGTCTACCCAATCATCTATGGGTGAAAAGCATCTCTTTTCCTCTCCTTACGTATTTGAGTCCACCACATTAAGGCATAATTTTGGAAAGAAAGAGTTGTAATCCTAACCTTATTTTCTTCTTTTATTTGATGAGAATTAAATAATTTCTTAACTCTCATCTCCCATTCTAGATAAGCTTCAACATCACTCTTTCCATTAAATGGGGGAATTTCAAGTTTTACCTCTCTTAAGCCTATGTCTTCTCTTTTATGTTCATGGTGTCTTCTATGTCTAGGTTCATCCTCACTATCACTATTGTTATGTCTTTGATTTCTTTGATTTCTATGTCTAGCTCTAGGGTTTTCATTATGCTCTAGGTTATTTAACCTATTGTTGATGTTATTCAAACTTTCCATTATGTTATGAAGCATAGACTTGTTTTCCCTATCACTAGAAGACATCTTTTAAGGTTGTCAAAGAAATTTGAGACAATGGAAACAAAGTTGTAAACAATGTAGTCGAGGATGCTTGATGCAAAGCAAGTATTAGAAAACACACAACAATCCTAAAATACAAGTACTAGGTTTCTTTCCTATGGGGAAACAAGAACCTAAGTTGTCTTGTACTAGGTTGTATCCTAGGATGTAGTACTATGATTAGTTATGCAAGACCTAGGTTTTCTTTACCTAAGATCCTTATGATGATCCTAGGTTGTAACTAATCAAGTAACTAATCCTAAACAAGCTTAACTAATTCGGCCAACTAAGTGGATTAACTAACCAAATTAGTTCAACTAATTAACTAACACCTAACAAACCCTAACTAGAATTAGTTATTTAGTTATGGAAGTTGTAACTAAGTCTAACAACCCTAACTACAACTAATTTCGGTTATAGGTTGGTTATGACAACTAACTAATTCAGTTACAATTAGTTATGATAACTAGAATTAGTTCTAACTACTAACTAATTAACCAACTTAGTTAAGACAATCAACTAACTAACAAATTTAGTTAAGACCAACAACTAACTAACTACCTCTAGTTTTAACCAACTAAATAATTAACAAACAATCAAATGCATATGCTTCTACAAGCTAGCCAAAATTACCAATAGGAAAAATTAATAGTGTCCAAAGTCCAAAGTCCTTTTAGTGTCCAAAATACAAGAAAAAAACCTGCTACACAAAACCTAAGAATTCATAAATTTTCCTAAGTGTCTAATGTTACAAGGCTTTTGCTTCCTTTACAAGGTCTTCACTTTTCTTCACTTGAATTTGTAGAAGCTTCACCTCCCGTACAAAAGAATGCCAACACAAAAAGCTCCAACAAAAATTTAGATTAGCAAAGTCAAGACAAAATTTTAAACCTATTGTCCTCTCTCAATCCTTACCCTTGCTCTTTAGTCTCAAGTCTACCAAAGCTATTGAACTCTTACCTCAAGTATCCTCAAGATGCTACCCTCAATGGTATAGAGAAGGGAATTATCAAAGGTATTATGAAAGGAAGACAACTCAAAGACAAAACTTAAGAAGGAATAAAAGATAAACTAAAAATGTTTAAGAAAAAAAAGCTACTTAAATGGCAATGTTTTTGGAATTTTGATTACGACAATACCAAGGCAAGAAATGCTCAAAAGAATACCAGCTACACAAGTAAGATTCAGATTTGACAATTGATAGACAAAACAAGACAAGCAAGCAAAATAATATGCAAGAAAACAAAGGAAGGGAAACTTAAACATAGAACACTAGAGTTGCATAATTAAGCAAGCAAATATAATTGAAACAAGTGTAAGGTATCAACTAGCAAATGACTTTAGGGTTTCAAAAATGTAACTTGATTTGGTGCTCAAACTTCACAAATTTTGCTAAAGAGGTCTACTTTCCATACTTTCTTTTTATACCCTTTTGAATTTTGAATTGTAATGGGTTTTGCTTTTCTTTTTCTTTTGTTCTTTTTCTCTTTTCTTTTATCTTTTGCCTCTAGATTTTGTAAGATACTTTTTCTAAGTTTTTAGCTCCAAAACTGAAACCCAACTAGCTTTATAAGTTTCAATGTTCACTCTTTTGCTTAAGGGGAGAATGCAACCTACTTCCACCAAGATGAATGGATGGCTTATGATTCTTTTTGACAAAATTTTTCTTTTATGCAACACAATATGAAACCAAATTAAAGATGACCCTATTAGTGCTTTCAAAACAAAATTAAACCTAGATGCAAAGCTAAGAGTAGATTTCTAACACACCTAATGATGAGCTAACTTTTGGAGAACCTAAAATAAAGGTCTCCTAACACAAGGATTTGGAACCTTTAGAAGAGTTCCTAAAGATGATTAGGCAACTCTCCCACACAGATTGCACTTGCTAAGGTTGGATCAAAATAATTTACTAGAACAAGGAAAAGGTTCCAACAATGGCACAACACACCTATTTTTGGCTCTAACTACCTAACAACTTGTAACTACCAAGGCAACAACTTGAAAACCGAATTTACCATGTGCAAATTCTGAAATTTTAGAAGTCCTAAACAATAACAAGACCATACCAAAATCAAAAATAAAAAGAACAATATGCTAAAATTGAAAGAAAAGAAGAAGCAACATAAAAATTCACAACAACACCAACTTTTTATGGATTTTCTACTATATCATGGCATCAACACGATAATTATATGAAACAAGATTGCACAATCAGCCAGCAAAAGGAACTCAGAACCAAAAGCTAAAGGAAGAACAAGTAAGAAAAGAACCTCCTAGGCTCAATTGATACCAAATGATGTAGCAGTTTCTTCAAGCTCCTTAAGAGAAAGATGGATCTTGGCTCCTTTCCTTGTTCTTCCTTCTATTCAATGGTTGAATTCTTATCTTCCCAAGCTTGACTGAAACAAAACAAAGAGAAACTCTAAGGAAATTGGATGAAATTTTATGGAGAAAAAGAGAAAAGGTAAAAGGGTTTGGACAAGATGGAAGGGAAGAATGGAAGGTGAAGGTGGGAGGCCACTTCCTTAGGGAAGATAACTCCCTAATCTCACTACCAAGAGGGAGGGCATCCTCTTGGATAAGAGCTTGCTCTAGAGAACTTAATTCTTGGGAGAAGGAGGAACTTCTCACTCTAGAAATTTGCACTCAATGTGAAAAATTCTTAAAATGATCATTATTGTGTCAAATTACAGAGGAGAACTCCCTTATATAGCCTCTCTAGAATTCAGCCAAGGAATGGAGAAATGGGCTTGGATGATGGATCCAAGGCCCAATAGTACAAAAGGGAGAGAACATGGCCTATACATGGCCCAAAGTGAAAGTACATGGCCCTAAAAGGGCCCAATTGACCTAGCAAGGTTCAAATAAAGCCTAAATGTCTAGAGAATCTAACTATGACCTATATTACAAGATGAAAGCATGTAGATCCTCATGGTGTCTCCCTTGGGCTTGGGCCCACTAAGCACAGAGAGGAAGGATGACAAGGCTTTATGGATGCTCTCTTTAGCTTTCTTGGATTTGGCCCTTGTGAGGTGACCCTTGTAAGCCTTTAGTCCTTTGTCTAAGATAGAGTGAGGGTTCTCCCTTAGCGTGTCTTCATTACCTTGGAATCAGCTACCCGCTTGGGGCACCCTCCAAGGCATTGGTACCTTCCCTGTCACTAGTCACTAAAATGGGTAAAATCACAGCAAGGGTGAGTATTGGATTATCGTAATTAATGTAGAATGATAAATATAAATAAATATAACCGTTAATACTTAATATCCTATTTATTAGCTCAACTTACTAGATCCATGATATATATATATATACTCATTTCTTCCATTTCACCTTAGTCCATACTTACCTAATCCTTAATATCAATTAAAGCCACATATCACACAACTAACTCGTATGTATCTTTAACTCCTAGTATCCGGATACTAAGGAATCGGCCTTCAGCTGGGGGTCCTACTTGACACCCCATGAACCCTGCTTGGTCCACCGAGTCCTACTTGACTCTCCACCTCAACCACTGGGTCCTACTTGACCACTGGGTAGCTTAACTAGGCCTTAAAACCACGGGAGCCCAAAACAAGAGGCAACACATATCGTCAGTCGTCCCACAACACATAATCACATATTTAATCACATCATACATAGTATAGCATCATCAATCTCACATATAAAATATCAGAAACTACTATAACCATCACACAAGGCAGCATATAGACCCAACCCTCACACACCATGTTACAACACCTCCAATCATTATTAATTTTGTCTCTTTCACGTATTATAATAGTATTCACAACATAAAACATCATCAACAACCATTTTAAGTTATCATTCATAACATGCCATACATATTCATAATTTACATATACCCTTATTCATTTTTCTGATTAATTAAGCAACTAATATATCACCTATTTGTACCATATATTTATTTAATCATCTATACACGCATAAATATACATATATAATTAACATCTAGCTACTCTACAAACATTCTAGAAATTCCTAATTAATTTCTAACCTTCCCAAACCTACTATACATACCAATCCTAATTAATCACGACCCGAACACCCCTTACCTCGATTCCAAGCTTCCTTGAGTTACTCTTAGTGTCGGTTACGTCCTCCGATCACTTGACTCATGGTTCCTCTTCCAAACTCGATACCTGTTTCACCAATCGCTCCTCTAACGCCCATTCCAGTACCTACGGTCATAGAAATGCAAACCCCATTAGTACATTACCTTCCTTACCCTTCTAAATTCAAAACCCAAGCTTCCAAGTATGCAAAAACATAAAATCCAAGTCCCCATTAAATTTTAGAGAGGGAAGGTAGAGGAGAAGAAGAAACTTGAGATTAGGGTTCCCACATGTATTACCTTAGCTTCCAAGGTCCAACACATAAGAAATCATAAGTTTCCACAAACTCTAGTCACAAATTGCAAGGGGGGAAAGAGAGAAAGAAAAGTATTTCCTCGTTCTATTTTACATGCCTCTCATTTCATCAGATCATGACGCTAACGCTATGCGTTAGAATGGCGCTACCCATCAGGTCACTGATTACACCCTGACGCTACTCATGCATCCCACGCTATGCGTCAGATCCTGATCTTCCACTCCCTTTAAAATCCATTTTAAAACCCAAATAATTCACTTCATATCACTTGATTCTTATTATTTTAAATCAAAATACATTTATTTATTTACTCCAATTATTAAAACACCAGGGATGTTACATACTCTACCACCATGGAAATTAGTTGTTGGTTGTCAATGGGTGTACAGGTAAAGGTTGGCCCAGATAGAACAGTTGACCGCCTCAATGCTTGACTTGTCGCCAAAGGTTATACTAAAATCTATGGCTTAGATTATGGAGATACCTTCTCCCCTGTTGTTAAAATGCCCTCGGTATGCCTCTTCCTCTCCATTGCCGCCATTCACCATTTGCCTCTATACTAGTTGGACATCAAAAATGCTTTCCTTCATGGTGACCTGTGTTAAGAGGTCTACATGGAGCAACCTTTCTATTTTGTTTCTCAGGGGGAGTCTTCTAGACTTGTTTGGTGCCTAAGGAAATCTCTATATGGCCTTAAACAGTCTCCTAGGGCATGGTTTAGCAGGTTCAATACTGTGATTCAGGAGTTTGGCATGATCTAGACTGAGGTCGGTTACTATATCTTCTATCATCATTCAGTTGCTGGTTGTATTTAATTGGTGGTTTAGTACAGTGATCATCTTGGTATTACACAGGTAAAGCAACATCTCTTCAAGCACTTTCAAATGAAGGACCTTGGCAGACTAAAATATTTCTTGGGGATAAAGGTAGCACAATCCAGAAATGGAATCCTTATATCCCAAAGAAAGTATGCAATGGTTATTCTGAAAAAAACAACGATGTTAAACTTTAAGTCAGTTGACACTCCCATGGATCCCAATGTCAAGCTCCTACCAAATCAGGGAGAGCCTATTCCAGATCCCGAGAGATACAGAAGTTTAGTTGGGAAGTTAAATTATCTAACTGTCACTCACCCAGATATCTGATAAGTCTTGAAAAAAATTAATTATTTAGTGATATCTAACCCTATCTTATGTGAAAGATTAAGTTTGAATATTAAGTTTGGATATAAATTAGAAAGTATTTGTTATTTGTGCAATTTCATTAATTAATTATTATTTCATCAATTACTTTTAGAATTAGGAATAAATAGATAACAAATTAAAAAAGGCTGTTTCTTGAGTTATAAGTCACCTGAGCGTACCCGTGCCAAGTTCGAGCGTACTTACGCCTAGTTGGGAGGAGGAGTCCAGAGGCTCAATGTAGTTACGCGAGACCTGGGTGTACCTACATTGAGACTAGCGTACCTACGTTAAGGAATACGCTCAAGTCTAAATTTGAGTCAGAAGAACAGCGTACCTACGCTGTTCCTTAGCATGCCTACACGTATTTGAGCAGAAAAGGTTTAGAAATCAGCGTACCTACGCCGCACCTATGCCTACTTTTACACTAAAATTAATAAGTATCAGGTGCCAGTCCAGAAGGTCAGCGTAGAAGGTCAGCATGGCTACGCTGACCTAGAGCGTAGTTACGCGTGAATGAAACACTGAGGAAGAATCAAGAACAGAAGCCCAACGTACTTACGCTGGTAATTAGTGTGCTGACGTGTATCTGAAGGGAACAAACTCAAGCAAACAGAAGGTCAGCATGCTTATGCTGGCTATAAACGTACCTACGCGCAGGCAAAGCTCAGAGGGAAACTTCTGAATAGAGAACCAGCATACTAACACTAGTGAGGAGCATGCCTATGCGTGCTTGTGAGGGAAATCAACCTAGCTTTTGAATTTCTATTATAAACTAGTTTTTTTAAGTTTTCCTAATTACTTTGTAAGTCCCGTAAGGACAAATTTCAAAATTAATTTAGTGTTAATTGTTAGTTATTAGTAGTTGATATAAATAGCTTTAATGACGTAATTATAACAACAAGACTTTTAGATATAGAATCATTCTTCAGATTTCATCTTCTCTCTACATTTCTCTCTTTCTAAACTCCCTATACTCCATTATGTCTTCTATTTCCATTTTTATCTCTTACCTCTCCATGGATTGTTAAATCCATAAGGTTGGAGGTTGTTGAAGCTTCAATGGAAGCTTGATTTAGTGGTTGAGTCAATTCCATATTGGAGCATCCTCAAAATATAGCAAGGAATGGTGCTACAACTCTGAATTGGAAGATTCAGGCATATTTGTGAATTCTCTCCAGAGAGGAATCATGGTTGAGAATTTAGGTATATTCCTTGCTACCTAATTACTTTATTTCTAAGAATTTAGGTGAACAATTAAGGTTCATTTCTCTAATTTTGCATTAGGTTTCAATATAAATAATCACCTAAGGGACTAGGGTTTATATGCATTGAAATTAGCATTAATCACCTAAGGAATTAGGGATTAGTCATCTATGGAATTCACATGCATCTAGTTTGGATGTTGCCTCTTATTCATTGAGTTTGGCTGAAATTGAATACTGAAGCTAACTCCAACCTATTCTTAAATTTGTGTTTCACACCTTTACCCTTATTGCATATTAGTTACTGAATTTACATACTAAAAAGCATAAAAATATTAAATCAAAAATTTATAAAAAGGAATTAAATGAATTGTTCACATTTCTTGCTTAGTTCAGTTAGTATCAATTCTTGGTTGTGGTAATTACCTCAATCCCTATGGGAATGATACAAATATATTACTTTTTAACGATTGGTGCGCTTGCCAAGAAATTTCATCATCTGATGAGATAACTTCAATTAATGGCGTTGTTATCGGGGATTGTTGAGTAATATTAACAATCCTTGGACCGGTACTAGACTGAACCACTTTCATTCTGCTGTTAGTTTAGTTGTGTTTTTGTGTGTTAGTTAGTTGTAATTCTTAGGTAGCTGTCTTTTAAAATTTTATGTGAATTAGTATATGCAGTCAAGGGATAAAAAGGAGCCATTCTTCTTTGATCCTGACATTAATTTGCTTAAGAGAAAGTTGAGAAAAGAAAAGAGATTAAAAGAGCAAACTAGAATGAAAAATAGGAGAGTTACACAAGAAGAATATTCTAGGCCAACTAATAAGGGGATGCAATCTAGCATTCTCAGGGCTCCAATTGTAGCAAATCATTTTAAATTGAAATTGGTAAGGAATGATCAATTTGGAGGAAGTAAGGTTGAGGATCCAAACTTACATTTAGCTAGTTTCCTCCAAATTTGTGATACAATTAAGATGTATAGTGTTCCCAATGAAGCAATCTGGCTGAGATTGTTTCCTTTTTCTCTTCGGGACCGGGCTAAGGCTTGGTTGCAAAGCCAACCTAGGGGTAGTATTTCTACTTGGGAGGATTTAACTAGAAAATTTTGATTAAGTATTCCCCCCTTCCAAGTATGCTAGGCTGAGTAATGAAATTACTTGTTTCCAATAGAGAGAGGGTGAGTCTTTGTTAGAAGCCTGGGATAGGTATAAGGAAAGCTTAAGGAAATGTATTCACCACCAAATACTTGAAATACAGTAAGTTAACATCTTTTATAATGGAGTCAGACCAGCAACTAAAGTGTTGATTGATGCTTCAGCTAGAGGATCTCTGACTACCAAAATTGTGGATGAGGCAATAGAATTGATATATTTTAGGATTAAATATATCGATCCTATCTTTAATGTAAAATAAGAAACTGTATATTCTATATTTATGTACAAATCCCTATAAATACAATAGCTCCGGGTGATCATAAAGACACATGGAATTCATATGTCTTCTCGTTTTTCCTCCTTTAACAATTATAAAATAATTTAGATTCTCTGAAATTATTATTAATTATTATGAATCATATTTAAATAATTAAAGTTATGAAATTAAATAAATTAACTTGATTGGTGATTATAGTATTTCAAAATTTAAATAAATTGGTGCTGGTAATTTTTATTTACCAAAGGGTTAAAAGTAAAAGGTAATTCATTAAAAGTTATAAAAGAAAACAGAAAAGGAAAGGAAAAGGAGTAAATTATGATTTTACCTTTATGTTATAAAAATTTAAAACATGTTCTCCTTTTTCATGAGCTTCTCTCTCTCTCTGCACGCGAGTTACTCTCTTTCTTTCCACCATTGCCGCGAATTTAAAGCTCTAAATTGGAGGGCGATTTCGAATCGTAACTTTAAATTGATCACATAATTGAACTTAGGACGTCAAGAAAAGTACATATATGCCCTCAATTTCAGGTTTTGACTTTCTACTCTCTTTCTCCCTCACATGGCCGAAATTGAGCTTGCATGTATGGGGTCTTGATTTTACTTTCTAATAGTTGTATGAAGCTTAGTGGTACCTTCTAAGACCATGGGTATTTTGGATATACTTTCCTTTCTCCTTCCCTCGCTTTGGCTAAACTATATACACTCTTAGGGGTTTTGGTTTTCATGTTTTATGGTAATGGGGAGCTCAAAAATCACTTCTAGAATAATAGGTGTGATAAAATATTGATGGGTTTTGTGTTTTGATACTCGTAGGTGATGTAGGAGAATCTTGATGGAGACCTTCCTTTGGAGAGGGATCTTGGTTCTTCTCCTTCTTCCTTAGTCTTCAAGAGCCAAAGCCTTGCAAATCCTTAAGCTTGGATGAAAATGACAATATGAAGAAGACTCTAATCTAGGAGGATTTAACGAAAAAAGGAAAGGTGGAGATAGAAGGGGAAAGTAAAGGATGGAAGGGGATGAAATGGAAAATGGAAGGGAGTGTGTTGGAGGCCACTTCCTAGGGGAAGATAACTCCAATCTCGCCACCAAGAGGGAGAATGCCCCTTGGATAAGAGCTTGCTAAAGTTCCCTCTAGCCAAGAGAAAATGAGAAGACTCAATTTTCTCTTAATTACACAAAATGTGTTACAATTCTTATCATTCATGTTATGGCAATTTACAAGGAGAGACACCTTTATATAGCCTTATGGAAATTTTGGCCAAGGTTCTCTAATTGGGCTTCTATCATGGATCCTAGGCCCAATTAAGCTAAATGGAAAGGAAATGGCCTAATACATGGCCCAAATGAAGTGTACATGGCCCAAAAGTGACCAAATGACCTAGTAAGGTCCAAATAAATCCTATAACACTAGAAAATCTAATTATGGACTATATTACATGATGAGCACATGTAGATCTTCAAAGTGTCTTCATTGGGCTTAAGCCCACTAAGGAAAATAAGGAAGCAAGTTAGGGTTTTTTGGATGGTCTCTTTGCCCTTTTTGGACTTGGCCCTTGTTAAGGGACCCTTGTATGCCTCTAAGCCCTTGTCCAAAATAATGTGTGGATCCTCCCATGTTGTGTCCTCATTATGCTCTCCTTCCTCGAAAGGATTTGTCCTCAAATCTGAAGACTCATCTTCTTCATCAATATCAAAAGGAGACAAATCAGACACATTAAAAGAAGCACTCATACTATATTCACTAGGTAAGTCAAGGACATAAGCATTATTTCCCATCTTTTTAAGGATTTGAAAAGGACCATCACCTTTAGGATCAAGTTTGGATTTTCTTAAATTTGGAAATCTTTCTTTTCTAAGGTGTAACCAAACCCAATCCCCAACCTCAAAAGTAACTTCCTTTTTCTTTTTATTGGCACAATAAGCATAGTGTTCATTTTTAGCTTGAATTTGGTTTTTAACCTTCTTATGAAATTCTTTTATAAAATTGGCCTTTGCCTCTCCATCCAAGTGAAGGACAGAATTAGAAACATCAATGGGCAAAAGGTCTAAAGGAGTGAGAGGGTTAAAACCATAAACAATTTCAAAAGGACTATGCTTGGTTATAAAGTGTTGCACCCTATTATAAGCAAACTCAATATGTCGCAAACACTCATCCCATGATTTAACATTTGTATTAACTAAGACCCTAAGCAATTGAGAAAGGGTCCTGTTCACTACCTTAGTTCGATCATCCATTTGTACATCTTTTTTCATTCTATGCTAATAAAAGTGTTCATTTAAGATTGATAATGTTTTATCCCTTCCAAAATGACCCAATAAGCTATCCTCATGGCTCTCTCTAAGCAAAAAATCTCTCAATGAACTTCTAGGAATGCAAATATTATTGGCCCTAAAGAGATAACCATCTAAAATGTAGAATCCTTTTTGAGATATGATTTCAAAAGATGAATTAAAGATTTTAGCAAAATCAAGATCATCTTGATACAAATTCCTAATCTCATCAAGTCCAATGATTTTTGATTCAAGAGAGGCAAGCAAAGAGTGCCTTCTTGATAAAGCATCAGCCACAGTAATTGATTTTCCATTTTTGTACTTGATGACATAGAGAAATTACTCTAAAAACTCAACCCATTTTGCATGTCTTTTATTTAGTTTATGTTGCCCTTTTATGTATTTAAGTGATTAATGATCACTATGAATGACAAATTCTTTTGGGATCGAGTAATGTTCCCATGTTTAGAGGAATCTAACTAAAGAATAAAATTATTTATCATATGTAGGACAATTGAGGGCAGCCCTATTGATTTTTTCACTAAAAAATGCAACAGGGTGGCCTTCTTGTAACAATACAGCTCTTATCCCCATATTGGAAGCATCACACTCAAGCTTAAAAGTTTTGAAAAATTTAGAAGTGCTAAAATTAGAACATGAGTGAGTTTTTCCTTAAGGTCCTTAAAAGCTTTCTCTTGCCTTGGTCCCCATACAAAAGGAACATTTTTCTTCACCAATTTATTCAAGGCAGAGGCTAAGGTAAAGAAATCTCTTACAAACCTTCTATAAAAACTAGCTAAACCATGAAAACTCCTAACTTTATTTACATTCTTAGGTGTTGGCCAATCTCGGATGGCATTCACTTTTGAGTGATCTACCTCTACACCTTTTGAACTTACTACAAATCCAAGGAAAACAACACTATCCATGCCAAAAGAACATTTTTAAAAATTTGCATAGAGGTTATTTGTTCTTAAGGTAAGCATAACTTGTTTCAAATGGTTTAGATGAGAGGTCATGGTCTTTGAGTAAACTAAAATATCATCAAAATAGACCACAACAAAGTGCCCAATGAATTCCCTCAAAACATGATTCATTAACTTCATAAAAGTGCTTGGTGCATTAGTCAAGCCAAAGGGCATAACTAACAACTCATATAATCCAAGTTTGGTTTTAAAAGCAGCTTTCCATTTATCTCCCTCTTTAATTCTTATTTGATGATAGCCACTTTTAAGATCAATCTTAGAAAATATGGTAGAACCACTCAATTCACCAAGCATATCATCAAGTCTAGGTATTGGATGCCTATACTTAATGGTTATGTTGTTGATAGCTCTACAATCAGTGCTCATTCTCCATGAACCATCTTTTTTAGGAACCAATAAAATAGGTAAAGCACATTGGCTCAAGCTCTCTCTAATCCAACCTTTAGATAATAGTTCATTCACTTGTTTTTCAATTTCAAGGCTTTCCTTAGGGTTACACCTATATGCAGGCCTATTGGGTAGAGTGGTACCAGGAATTAAATCTATTTGATGTTTGATTCCGCTAATTGGAGGTAAACCTTTAGGAATGTCACTGGGAAAGAGGTCCTTAAATTCATCTAGAATGTTTTGAATCCCTTTGGGTAAAGTAGAAGGGGAAGAGCCCATTGAACACAAGGAAGTGCTAGGGATATCTTTAGGAATCATGATTAAACTATGTTTTTGAAGAAGCATGGCTTGCTTCAAATCATGTTTAGTGGCTAAGCAATTGGCTCTAGAGTCATCATAAATGACAACTCCTTTTCCTTTATCTTCTTTTTTTTCTTTTGTTTTTCTAAAAGGTTAGTAGAAGAACCTAATTCTCTATCCCTTTTTAACTTCATTTATAGTTGATCTTGAAGCACTTGTTGAGGAGTTAAGGGATGTAAGACTATTTTCTTGTTATCAAGCTTAAATGTAAAGGTGTTAGAGAACCCTTCATGGATGACCTTTCCATCATACTGCCAAGGTCTCCCTAAAAGTATATGGGTTGCTTCCATAGGTACTACATCACATTTTATCTCATCTTTATAAGTGCCTATGGTGAAATTAATTAAGACTTGCTTATTAACTAACATCTCTTCCTTTTCATTTAACCATTGTAACTTGTAAGGTCTAGGGTGATCTATTAGTTCTAAGCCCATTTTGTGAACTAGCCTTTGACTAGCTACATTGGCACAACTCCCACTATCCACAATGAGAGAACATAATTTTTCGTTTATATAACATCTTGTGTAAAAGATATTCTCTCTTTATGTACAATCATCAAGCTTAACATGGCTTCCAAATAATTTTTGAATCATGTAAAGCTCTCTATCATCCCCTAAAATATGCTCACTGTCATATGAAGCACTACTTGAGTCATCACTTGAATTGTGATTATCAGAATCAGACTCTGATTGACTTGAGTAGGTTTCATCATTTTTCAAAATCATGGTTTTCTTTATAGGATAGTCAGAAGCAATATGACCTCTACCAAGGCATTTAAAACATTTTATGGCAGATGATTTAGAGGTTGAACGATTAGATGTTAATGAGGACACAATAAGGGAGGACCTTCACACCATCCTATAGAAAGGACTTGAAGCATACAAAGGTCCTCTCACAAGGGCCAAGACCAAAAAGGCCAAAGAGAGCATACATCAGGCCTTATCTTCCTTCCTAGTTTTGAGTCGGCCCAAGCCCAATGAAGAATCCTTAAGGATCTATTCATACTTTACTTGTAATATACTTCCTAGTTAGATTCTCTAGGCTTATAGGGTTTATTTGGGCCTTGCAAGGTCAATAGGGCCACTTTTGGGCCATGTACACTCACTTTGGGCCATGTATAGGCCATACTCTTTTCCATTTGTACTATTGGGCCTAGGCATCATAGAGAGGCCCATGAGGGATTCCCTTGGCCGAATTCCTTATGGCACTATATAAGGTGCTCTCCTTTTGTAATTTCACACACTTGAATGCCATTTTGAGAATTTCACACTTCTAAGTGAGTTTTAGTGAGAGAAGCTCTCCCTTCTCTCTAGGTTAGAGTGACCTCTAGCAAGCTCTCATCTAAGGGGATTTCCTCCCTCTTGGTGGCGAGTTCTAAGGGAGTTATCTTCCCTTGGAGTGGCCTCCCCTTCCTTTCCTCCTTTCCATCCTTCATCCTCCTCATTTTTCCCTTCCATCTCCATATTTTCATTCTCTTTTCCATTTTCAAATCCAAATAGTTTGAGTCTTTTTCCCCTAGTTCCATTTTGGTTTTTCCACAAGCAAGAAGATTGATCAAGGTTTGAAGAGGCTAGAAGAAGAAGAATGCCCTAGATCCACCCTTCTTCAAGAGGTTAGAAGAAGTTCCTACATCATTTGGTATCACTTGAGCTTGGGAGGTTCTTTTCTACTCTTCTTCCTCTTTTTAGTTTCTATTTTAGGTATATTTTACTTTCTGGAATTTTGTGTTCTTACCATTTGCTTGCCTTATTGATTCCATGTTAAAGTAGAAAAGTCATAAAAAGTTGGCGTTCTTTTGAGTTTTTGTGTTAATTGTTTCCATTTCTTCAAATTTCTTGCATATTGCTTTGAGTTTTGGTTTCTTGTTGTTTTGTCTTGTAAAAATTCAGAATTGGCACTTTGTTATTTTGGTTAGAGGTTGTTGCTTGGTTGTTATAAGTTGTTCAATTGTTAGTTGGTAGTTAGAGCCAAATAGGAGTTAGTTGTTGTGTGCCATGTGGAACCTTTGTCTAGTGTTCTAGGCTTTGTGTTGTTTTCTCCTTATTAGCAAGTGCATAACTGTGTGAATATGAGTTAGTTCAAGCATCTTGACTAATCTCCCAAAGGTTCCATCCTTGTCTTGTTGGAGGTCTCACTTTAAGACCCTCCAAAGTCATCTCATTTTTTAGGATTGTTAGTTTTCACTCTTAGTTTCTTTCTAGGTTAATTTTGTTTGTGAATGCATCTTAGGAACTCATCTCATATTAGGTTTTCATATTGTTGCATCAAAGAAAATTTTGTCAAAAAGAATTGAACAAAGTCCTTTCACTCCTTTTGGAAGAAGGTTGTAAGTGTTTCACCTTAAGCAAGAAAGAGACATTTGAACTTGTTTTGGCATAGTTTCATTTTGGTATTGGGATTTTCATTAGTGGTGTGTGCATTAAAAAAATACAAGAGGCATTAAAAAGAAAAGAAAGTATTCAAAAGAGGAAAAGAAAAACAAAAGCCCTATACTCCTAAAAATTGAAAAGGGTGTTGAAAAAGAAGAAGAAACCTCATTAAGAAAAGTGTGAAGTAAGGCATCAAGAATCCAATCAAATTTTTGAAATTCCCTTTGTACTTGAAATGAGTTGTTTGCTTAAGTCTCCATGTAGTTTCATTTGAACCTTACTTGCTTAATTGTGATTGCAACTTTAGAGTCTCTATGTTTAGGTTGTACTTTCCTTTTGTTGTTGCATTTTTAGTTCTTGTTTGTCTAGTTTTGTCTTTAATTTCGAAATCCTTATCCATAGTGTAGCCTTTATTCTTTGAACATTTATTGCTTTAGTGTCTTGTCAATCAAAAATCCAAAAATATTTTCCACTATGACTATCCTTTCTTCTTAAGCATTTTTAGTTTGTCATTTTCCTTCTCAAGTTTGGTCTTTGAAGTTGTCTTTCTTTCAAATTCTTGATAATTCCCTTCTTAAAACCTTGAGGATAGCATATTAGAACACTTGAGGTGAGAGTGTAAATTGCTTGGGTGAATTTGACACCAAAAGAAAGGGTAAGAGTTGTGAGGAGACACTTGAGAGATACACTTGTGAGGTTTTATTTTTGTGTTGGATTCATTAACAAATTTCGTTTGGAGTATTGTATTGTCTTGTTTTGCTAGGTGAGGTGGAGCTTACACATCAAGGAAGAGCTTGAAGAAAATTGTAAAGGAAGCAAAAGCCTTGTAACGAGTAGAACTTAGGCAAATTTTCAAATTCTTAGGTCTTGTGTATTAGGTTTTTGTCTTGTATTTTGGACACACTTTTGGACATTGGAATTTTGGAGACTATTGACTTTCATTTACTCTTGGTAATTTTGGCTAGAGCTAGAGCATTTGCCTTTGGTTGTTAATTCTTCTAGTTAGTTAGTTGTTGGTTATAACTAATAGTTGTTAGTTAGTTCCTTGTCTTAACTAATTAGGTTAATTAGTTAGTGGTTAGAACTAATTCTAGTTACTTCAACTAATCATAACTGAAATTAGTTTAGGTATTAACTAGATCATAACCAAATTAGTTGATTGGTTAGGGTTGTTAGACTTTGTTATAACTTCCATAACTACTTCTAGTTAGGGTTTGTTAGGTGTTGGTTAGTTAGTTGAACTAATTTTGTTAGGTTAACTACTTAGTGAACCGAATTGGTTAGGCTTGTCTAGGGTTAGTTACTTGTTAGAAACAACCTAGGATAATCATAATCAACTTAGGTTAAAGCCAAACCTAGGACTTACATAAGTAACATAGGATTAACATAGTAAAAGACAACCTAGGATCTTGTTTTTCCCTTAGGTTAGAAACCTAGTATCGATATTTTAGGATTGTTGTGTATTTTCTTTCATTTCTTTTGCACTCATTCTCCTCAACTAGTTTGTCTACATATTCTTTGTTTGTGTCTTGAATTTCTTTGACAACCTTAAAAGATGTCTTCTAGTGATAGGGAGAATAAAACTATGCTTCATAACATAATGGATAGCTTGAATAACATCAATGCTAGGCTAACAAATCTTGAGCATAATGAAAACCCTAGAACTAGATATAGAAATCAAAGAAATCATAGGCATAATAATAGTGATAGTGAAGAGGAGCCTAAACAAAGAAGACACCATGAGCATAAAAGAGAAGATATAGGCTTAAGAGAAGTCAAATTAGAAATACCCCTATTTCATGGCAAGAGTGACATAGAGGCTTATCTAGAATGGGAAATGAGAGTAGAACAAATCTTTAACTCTCATCAAATAAAACATGAAAAGAAGGTTAGGATAACCACCATCTCATTCCAAAACTATGCCTTAGTGTGGTCGTCTCAAGTGTGCAAGGAGAGAAAGAAAGATAATTTCCCACCAATAGATGATTGGTTGGATTTAAAAGCTCTATTAAGAAAACGTTATGTTCCTAGTTACTATAGAGGGGAGCTATTAGCAAAGCTAAATAGAGTCACCCAAGGGTCAAAGAGTGTAGAAGACTACTACAAATCATTAGAGATAGCTATGATTAGGGCAAACCTAGAAGAAGATGAGGAAACCCTAATGCATAGGTTCTTACATGGCCTTAATAGGAACATTAAGAATAGAGTAGAACTACTTCCACATGTAGACAATGAGGAACTACTTCACCAATGCACTAAGGTAGAGAGCCAATTCAAAGAGAGAGAAGCCTATAGTGCGGAGAATAGAGCCTATAAATCTAAATAGGTAGGTCAAGATAATAAGGGTAAGTTTGATAGAAACCCTAGGGAGAGGGAAGTGGACACTTCATCTTCCAAACCTCAAAGTGAGTTGCATAAAAATGGAAAGGTTTTTAGGAATCAAAGAGAAAAACATAAATCCACATCTAAACCTCAATCCTCTAGATCAACTACCACTAAATGTTTTAAATGCCTTGGTAGAGGTCATATTGCTTCTGACTGTCCTATAAAAAGAACCATGGTTTTGAAAAATAATGGAACCTACTCAAGTCAATTAGAGTCTAATTTTGATTCTCACTATTCAAGTGATGACTCAAGTAGTGATTCATATGACAGTGAGTATATTTTAGGGGATGATGGTGAGCTTTACATGATTAGAAGATTACTTGGTAGTCATGTTAAGCTAGATGATACTACACAAAGAGAGAACATCTTTTATACAAGATGTTACATAAATGATAAATTATGTTCTCTCATTATGGATAGTGGGAGTTGTGCTAATGTAGTAAGCCAAAGACTAGTGAATAAGATGGGCTTAGAACTAATAGATCACCCTAGACCTTATAAGTTACAATGGTTAAATGAAAAGTGAAAGATGTTAGTTAATAAGCAAGTCTTAATAAATTTCACCATAGGCACATATAAAGATGAAGATATAGTACCTATGGAGGCAACTCATATCTTGCTAGGACGACCTTGGCAATTTGATAGGAAGGTCATCCATGAGGGGTTCACTAACACCCTCACTTTCAAGCTAGATGGTAAAAAGATAGTTTTACACCCCCTAACTCCACAACAAGTAGCTTAAGATTAACTACAAATGAAGCTTAAAGGAGATAGAGAGTTAGGATCTTCTTCAACTCATCTAGGAAAAATTAAGAAAAATAAAAAAGAAGACAACGGAAAAGGAGTTGTTGTCTGTGATGACTCTAGTACCAATCTTTTGGCCACCAAATATGATGTGAAACATGCTATGTTTTCACATAAACAATGCTTGATCATGTATGCAAAAGATATCCCTAGCACTTCTTTATGCTCAATGGGCAATCTTCCTTCTCTTTTGCCCAAAAGGATTCAAAATATATTAAATGAATTTAAAGACCTCTTTCCAAAAGACATCCCAAAAGGCTTACCTCTTATTAAGGGCATTGAACATCAAATAGATTTAATTCCTAGTGATAGTTTACCTAATAAGCCTGCATATAGATGTAATCCTAAGGAAAGCCTTGAAATTGAGAATCAAGTCAATGAACTACTTTCTAAGGGTTAGATTAGAGAGAGTTTAAGCCTATGTGCTTTACCTGTTTTACTTGTTCCCAAAAAGGATAGTTCATGGAGAATGTGCACCAATTGTAGGGCCATCAATAACATCACCATCAAGTATAGGCATCCTATACCTAGACTTGATGACATGCTTGATGAGCTTAGTGGTTCTACAATATTTTCCAAGATTGATCTTAAAAGTGGCTATCACCAAATAAGAATCAGAGAAGGAGATGAATGGAAAACCGCTTTTAAAACCAAACTTGGATTATATGAGTGGTTAGTTATGCCTTTTGGTTTGACTAATGCACCAAGAACATTCATGATACTAATGAATCATGTTTTAAGGGATTTCACTGGGCATTTTGTTGTGGTCTATTTCAATGATATTTTAATTTATTCAAAGACCATGACCTCTCATCTAAGCCATCTTAGACAAGTTATGCTTGCCCTAAGAACAAACAATCTTTATGAAAATCTTGAAAAATGTTCTTTTGGCATGGATAACATTGTCTTTCTTGGATTTGTAGTTAGTTCAAAAGGTGTAGAGGTAGATCACTCAAAGGTGAAGGCCATCCAAGATTGGCCAACACCCAAAAATATGAGTGACATAAGAAGTTTCCATGGTCTTGCAACTTTTTATCGGAGATTTATGAAAGATTTTTCTACCTTAGCTTCCCCTTTAAATGAATTGGTGAAAAAGAATGTTCCTTTTGTTTAGGGGCCAAGGCAAGAAAAAACTTTCCTAGATCTCAAAGATCGCCTCACTCATGCTCCAATTTTATCACTTCTAAATTTTTCTAAAACATTTGAGCTTGAGTGTGATGCCTCTAATGTGGGTATAGGAGTTATTCTTTTACAAGAAGGTCACCCCATTGCTTTCTTCAGTGAAAAGCTTAATGGGGCAACCATCAATTATCCTACATATGATAAAGAATTTTATGCCTGAATTAGAGCCCTACAAACTTGGGACCACTACTTGATTCCTAAAGAGTTTGTCATACATAGTGATCATCAATCCCTTAAATTCATTAAAGGGAAACATAAGCTAAATAAGAGGCATGCTAAGTGGGTTGAGTATTTGGAACAATTTCCCTATGTCATCAAGTATAAGAATGGAAAATCCAATACTGTGGCTGATGCTTTATCTAGGAGGCACTCTTTACTAACCTCCCTAGGAGCTAAAGTTATTGGGCTTGATGAGATTAGGTCTTTGTACCCAAATGACCTTGATTTTTCAAATATTTTTCACTTATCTTCCACTTCTTCATCTCATAAAGGCTTCTACATTTTAGATGGCTATCTTTTGAAAGCCAATAGACTTTGTATTCCTAGAAGTTCTTTAAGAGATCTTTTACTTAGAGAAAGCCATGAGGGAGGCTTAATGGGCCATTTTGGAAGAGATAAAACATCATCCATATTACATGAACACTTCTATTGGCCAAAAATGAAAAAAGATGTCCAAAAACATTGTGCTAGGTGTATTGTGTGTAGAAAAGCAAAATCAAAACTTTTGCCTAGTGGTTTATATATTCCTTTACCAACACCTACTACACCTTGGATTGATATATCTATGGATTTTGTGTTGGGATTGCCTAAGACCCAAAGAGGAATGGATTCTATCTTTATGGTTGTGGATAGGTTTAGTAAAATGGCTCACTTCATCCCTTGTCATAAGGTAGATGATGCTAGTCATATTGCTAAACTCTTTTTCAAAGAGATTGCAAGACTTCATGGTGTTCCTAAAACCATAATTTCTGATAGGGACACCAAATTCCTAAGCTATTTTTGGAAAACTCTTTGGTCAAGGCTAGGAACGAAGCTTCTCTTTTCCACCACTTGTCATCCTCAAATAGATGGACAAACAGAGGTAGTAAACAGGACCCTTTCTCAACTTCTTAGGGTCTTAGTGCTTAAAAATGTTAAATCTTGGGATGAGTGTTTACCCGACATTGAATTTGCATATAATAGGGTACAACACTCCACAACCAAGCATAGTCCATTTGATGTTGTTTATGGTTTTAACCCTCTCACTCCTTTAGACCTTTTGCCTATTGAGGTTTTTGATTCTATCCTTCATATGGATGGAGAGGCAAAGGCCAAATTTATTAAATATTTTCATGAGAAGGTTAAAAACCAAATTTAAACTAAGAATGAACACTATGCTCATTGTTCCAGTAAGAGGAGAAAGGATATCACCTTTAAGGTTGGAGATTGGGTTTAGTTACACCTTCGAAAGGAGAGATTTCTAAACTTACGCAAATCCAAACTCGACCCTAGAGGTGATGGGCCTTTCCAAATCATTAAGAAAATGAATAACAATGCTTATGTCCTTGATTTGCCAGGTGATTATGGAGTGAGTGCTTCCTTTAATATTTTAGATTTGTCTCCCTTTGACTTAGATGACGAGAATGATGCCTTAGATTTGAGGACAAATCCTTTCGAAGAGGGGGAGCATAATGAGGACACAATAAGGGAGGACCCTCACACCATCCTAGAGAAAGGACTTGAAGCATACAAAGGTCCTCTCACAAGGGCCAAGACCAAAAAGGCCAAAGAAAGCATACATCGGGTCTTATCTTCCTTCATAGTTTTGAGTGTTCCCAAGCCCAATGAAGAATCCTTGAGGATCTATTCATACTTTACTTGTAATATACTTAGTTAGATTCTCTAGGCTTATAGGGTTTATTTGGGCCTTGCAAGGTCAATAGGGCCACTTTTGGGCCATGTACACTTACTTTGGGCCATGTATAGGCCATACTCTTTTCCATTTGCACTATTGGGCCTAGGCATCATAGAGAGGCCCATGAGGGAGTCCCTTGGCCGAATTCCCTATGGCACTATATAAGGTGCTCTCCTTTTGTAATTTCATACACTTGAATGCCATTTTGAGAATTTCACACTTCTAAGTGAGTTTTAGTGAGAGAAGCTCTCCCTTCTCTCTAGGTTAGAGTGACCTCTAGCAAGCTCTCATCCAAGGGGATTTCCTCCCTCTTGGTGGCGAGTTCTAAGGGAGTTATCTCTCCTTGGAGTGGCATCCCCTTCCTTTCCTCCTTTCCATCCTCCATCCTCCTCCTTTCAACCTTCCATCTCCACTTTCTCCTTCTCTTTTCCATTTTCAAATCCGAATAGTTTGAGTCTTTTCCCCTTGTTCCATTTCCATTTTTCTATAAGCAAGAAGATTGATCAAGGTTTGAAGAGGCTAGAAGAGGAAGAGTGCCCTAGATCCACCCTTCTTCAAGAGGTTAGAAGAAGTTCCTACATCAGATGTGGAATCATGCTTATCTTTATAAGTCCTATAAACTTTTCCATTTTTATGCAACTCACTAGGTAAATAGGAAGAAGAAGTGCCTACTCCCTTCTCCCTTTGTTTTCTCTCAAACCTATCTTTTCTATCATCCTTGCCCAACCACTTGGACCTAGAGGTTTGGTATTCTCCTCTATAGGATTCCCTCTCTTTCAGTTGGTTTTCTACTTTTGTACATTAGTATAAAAGTTCCTCTATGTCTACATGTGGAAGAAGTTTAACTCTATTCTTAATGTTCCTATTTAGGCCATGCAAAAACCTATGCATTAGGGTTTCCTCATCGTCATCTAAGTTTTCCCTAATTATTACTATCTCTAAGGCCTTAGAGTAATCCTCAACACTCTTTGTACCTTGGGTGAGTCTATTTAGCTTAGCTAATAGCTCCCCTCTATAGTAATTAGGAACATATCTCTTTCTTAACAAGGCTTTTAAGTCCAACCAATCATCAATTGGTGGAAAGTTATCTTTCTTCCTCTCCTTACACACTTGTGTCCACCACACTAAGGTATAGTTTTGAAATGAGAGAGCGGCTATCCTAACTTTCTTTTCTTCTTTAATTTGATGAGAGTTAAACAATTGTTCAATTCTCATTTCCTATATCACTTTTTTCATTAAAAGGGGGAATTTCAAGCTTGACTTCTCTTAAACCTATGTCTTCTCTTTTATTATGATGTTGTCTTTTGTGACACCCTCGATTAACTAGGACAAATTCCCACACTGGAACATCCTACTTAATTAAGAAGTCACTAATTATCTAAGAAAAATAGGAGTTTTTTTATTAGTGATCATCACATGCAGTTCAAACAAAAATCATAACATAGTTTGATTCTTTGTCATTACAGTGTACTCAAAAGATACGGGGCTCACAGGCTCCCAACAATAGTTACTACAAAATAACATAGCATTAAATAAACTCGGAACCTACAATGGTCTTGACACTAACAGCGAATATAAACAGTCGATGTTTCTAAATTGGCGTCTTCTACTACAGGTATTTCAAGTCCTGCCCACGCTCGCCTTATCCTTCAGCTAATGATCACAGAAAAGGAAAAATAGTACACAACAACAAAAGGGGTGAGTACAAAGCTCTCAACCCATAAATTATACATACAAGGGTGGCTTAATATTTTAAACTACAGAAAGGATCACATATAGTATACCTTAGAATAGACATATAAAGCTTCACTTACACAATATTAATAACAATCAGATGGTTAGTCATGTAATAATGGCATGCTGTGCATGTGTTAGATTCAATTATTGTAGTCATAATTCATTACCAATATGCAATGAGGCCCAACATTCATTCCTCAGTCTCCTATACCAATAATCGTGTGTACAATCCGCCACCCTTATCTCCCCTACCCAACTAGAGCGACCGGAGCTCTCCTCGTTCTAGTTTTCTCAAATGGGTAAGGACTTACAGTCCCAATCATCAAAATGGCCAATCATACATCACCACAAAACGGGTACTCCGCGGTCACAAAAAATCCCGCCTCTTGTCAAAGTACACCAGAGTTTGCTACAGGCTGTCCGGTGACGGGCGCGAATCTGATGCCACTTGGAATTCCCGCCTCCAGTTATACTCCCTAGACTGCCCTCTAGTATCGACGCGCTGGTATATTCTTTAGTGTACCCATCACTGTATGCTCTAGAGGATTATTTCAATCCATCCTCAACTCCAAATGCAAAATGCCATGTGCTTGTCTCAATTATTAGGGTGCCTCGAGTTCTAGATGGAACTTTACTCGTTTGGCATATTTGTCCTTAAAGCGTTCAAAGAATCTAATAGTAAAGGTCTTTTCGTATAATTGATATAAGAAACCAAAGTCTAATTGTTACTCAAACCATTTTACTAAAAGTATCAAGAACATTCTCTAAACGAGACTTATAAGAAAACTTTCTAGTATTAAAAGATCCAATCTATTTATAAATCTATGAAGATATTTAAATATAATACATTTAATAAATTGTTTAAAGAACACAATTTCTTTAAATCATTTGGTTTCTTTGTTAAAAGAAATATGAACTTAAAATTTAATATCACCTTTAAGAGAAAAGTAAGGACAAAACATATTTTTCAATTCTAAAAGATATTTTAAGTATAATTCATTGATTAAATTTCTTAAAGAGTAAGATTCTTTAACTTATTTTGTTTTTTTATTAAAAGGTATGATCTAAAGGTTAGATATACATTTTAAGAGAAATATAAGGACAAAAATATTTTCTAATGATTTTTCAATTCTTTACCAATGTCGTTTCACCGTATTGACTTACGGTGAACGATCTAAATTAATTTCGACTTTCTAAAAATTTTTATAAAGCCTTGGGTAAAACATTTTATCATTATAAAAAATTTTCCCTAGTCATATATTGGAAATAAAAGAAATTCTCTTTTTCTAAATTAAGGGCATAAAGTAGTTAGTTTTTACCGTTTATCAAAACTTCGTTCTAGTCGTATTTTATTTAGAAAGTTCCGATTTGAGTGATTCCAAAGCCAAAAATGTTTAACTTTAAAAATACCAATGAAATATAATAAATTTAAAAATGAAATCTACCTAGAAAACATTCCTTACACAAAAAGTTACTAATTGCCAAAATTTGTCATTCTAACGTTTGTAAAAATGCGTTTTAAGGACAAATCGAGCGTCAAAATTTCTTCCAACCAATTTTTCTTCCTTGGGTATTTTTCTTATGCTCAAAATTAACTTCTAATACCACAAAATATTCCTCCAAAATAGTTTTACCAATTTCCTCTGTTTGCCCACAAAAATGCGTTTTATACCGTTTCCAACGTTTTGTTCGCGCCTAAACTTGAGTCTCTTTTTATTCTTTTATCATTTACCACATTCATAACATTTTTATAATCACAAATAATATTCAAATACATCAAAATACAGCAGAACCAATTATCACAAATATTACCAAGAAATATTTTCTAAAACTCTTATAATTTACTTTCTTAATGTAATGAACGTATTATTTAATTACCATAACAAAAAAAATCGCTTGTTCTTAATTTTAATAAAATTCCAGAATTAAAGTTTTATATTAAAAATTATTTTTATCACATAAATCTCAAAGATCAAGCCATGTTACCAAATTCCAACCACAAAATTATTTTTTTCAAGTTTATACGTTAGGATCTAAAATTTTTAAATTGTTTACTAACCATTAAAAATTTTCCAGCAGTAATATTAGTTCACTATTTATTAAAAATTTTCCAGCAGTAATATTACTAACACCACAAGTCACCAATTTAAGCCATGCAACACACAATCAAACAATTTATCACATGCATATAGATACAACCGAAAAAAATCTGCAACAACAAAATCCAAGTTAGTAACTTATCATCAAATTTTCAAACTTTAAAGAATTAATTAAATCTATGGTGCAGCCATGATATCTCTTTAAAGATCCATATTTTTCATAAAGATTTTTCAAGATATAAACCATATAAACTAAGATCTTTAAAGAGATATTAAAGTATAAGTGTTAAGGGACACTTATACTTCACCATGCATGTATAATTTTATGGATCTAGTTAAGCAAGGTACTCCTCCTTTACCACCAAAATTCGTGCTTTAAGAGAAAGGTGGCAAAGACTTCAAGAATTTTCTTTTAAGCCACCACAGGTTGCTTTATCAAGGAAGAAAAATGGAGGCTTGGAGGATGGTATTTTAACATGATTTTGGTGGTGGAAAGATGGAGGAAACTTTGTTGTTTTTGGTGGAGAAGAAGAAGAAATTTGATGATCATAAGGTGGTATCTTGAAGTTGTAGAGTGATATGGTGATTTAGGATGGATGATGATGGGTATGGGATGATGATTTAGATGAAGGAGTCATGAGAAAAAGAGGAGAAATGTTGCTGAAAAATTCTACCTAAGTTAGAGAAAGAAGAAACAAAAGAGAGCAATGTATAGTTTTTACAAAGTATCACTTTTTGCATGGACTTCCTTAGTGGCCAAGGGTTTGCACGGTCAAAGAGGTGAGTATGGAAAGTGTCACTTGAGATTCATGCAAGTAGTTGGTGTCACAAGTAGCTGATAGTGAAGTGGTGAAGGGTTATGCATGGTTGGGACAAGTGTCCAAGTGGTGGAGCAATTCAATTGGCTCATGGTGTATGCAAGCTTAGGTGTCAAGTGTAGGGCAGCGGCTTACTCATGGGAGTGAACACCTCTTTCAGTCTGGCTAAGCCTATTTTGAAAAATGAGGCCAACAGGAACAAACGAGTAAAAAATGAGTTAACACCGGCCATAAGCAAGGGAGCTGATGTAGGAGGATCTTCAAGTCTTCCTTTGAATGAGATAGATCTTGGCCCTTCTCCTTTTTCTAACCTTCAAATGCCAATGTTGAATGCAATCTTGAGGTTGAAACCGAAACACAAAAAGGGAAAAAGACTCTAAGAGTGGACGAAATTTGGTGGAAGGAAAAGAAAGAAAAGATGAAATGGAAAGAGGAATTGAGGAGAATAGAAGGGATGATGGAAATGGATGAATGGGAGGCCACTTCCTAAGGAATCTAAATTTGTTGAATTCACCACCAATGAGGGAGGAACCTCTTGGATGAGAGCTTGCAAAAGATCTCCTAATCCTATAGAGAAGGAAGAGAATCTCTCACTAAAAACTCACTTAAAGTGGTCAAAATCTCAAAATGCATAATTGTGTAAGTTTTTACAAAAGGAGAGCTCCTTATATAGGCCTTCACAATTTTGGCCAAGGAGGAGCTAATGGGCTTGGTTCATGGATCCAAGGCCCAAAAGAGACAAAGGGAAGGAAGATGGCCTATACATGGCCTAAAAGGAAAGTACATGGCCTTAAAGTGGCCCATTTGACCTTGCAAGGCCCAAATAAAACCTATAAGCCTAGAGAATCTAACTAGGGACTATATTACAAGAAAAGCATGAATAGATCCTCAAGGATTCCTCATTGGGCTTGGGCCCACTAAATAAAGAGAGGAAGGAAGCTAATGCTTTGTGTATGCTCTCTTTGGCTTTCTTTGACTTTGCCCTTGTGAGGGGACCCTTGTAAGCTTCAAGTCCTTTCTCTAGGGTAGTGTCAGGGTCTTCCCTTGGTGTGTCCTCATTATGCTCCGCTTCTTTGAAAGGATTTATCCTTAAATCTAAGGCATCATCCTCTTCATCTATATCAAAAGGAGATAAGTCAGATACATTAAATGAAGCACTCAGACCATAATCTCCTGGAAAATCAAGGAAATAGGCATTATTATTCCTTTTCTTGAGTATTTGAAAAGGGCCATCACCTCTAGGGTCAAGTTTGGATTTTCTCAAGTTTAGAAATCTTTCCTTTCTAAGATATAGCTGTCGCAACCTGGATCGCGACGGCGCGGCGAGGAAGAAAACTAGTATGAAATAGGGAGTCGCCACCAACGTTTTTATCCATAGGAAAAACATTGGAAAAAAACTAAGTTCAGTGAAAGCACTGGTAGAAATTGTGAGATTCAAGTCCGAGAGTCGGTTACGAGTAGGGAAGGTATTAGCACCCTACATCGCCTGTCAAAAACAGTACCAAGATTGAAAACGCACAACATAAATAGCCTTACAAAAGATGTTTTATTTCTTCCCTTTTATTGTTGTACTTTGCATAAAAATAGAAGGAAATGGAAGGAACAAACTGAACAAACATAGAGTGTAGGTCAACAGGACGTCGCGTCCAAGTTAACCTCAACTTTGGTATAAAACATAGAAAGGGAGGAATACTAACAAGACGTTGCATCTAAATTAGTCATCCTTTAATCACATATGGGGTTAGAAACGGGAATGGGATAAACGGGACGTCTCGTCCCAAGTACCCCGTTCCTTATGGTGACGGCCTGCCCAAAATAGGGGGAAATCAGTAAGACGTCACATCTAAATTGATTTTCATGGAATTTAATCAAGACACGGGGTCAAAGATGAGAAGGGGATAAGCGGGACGTCTCGTCCCAAGTATCCCGTTCCTTATGGGAAAATCAACAAGACGTCACGTCTAAATTGATTTTCATGGGCTTGATAAAAGGGCGGTTACACAGGAAACATAAAGAAAATAAAATAGGAATGAAATGGGAAAGGTGGGGATAAAAAAAAAATGGGCCCGACAGGATTTAAAGTCCTGCTCCTATGTATTCTTGAGTTACCAAGAAATCAGGGTTACGTAGTTCTTTGGTGATGTTTTTTTAGGAAGAGGCTAAAAGATTAATGGTGGATGATGTTTTTTTTTTTGGCTAGCCTGAACGTGAAACACTTGTTTTTTTGTTATTTATTTACTACAAACCTAGGAAGGGGTAAAAAAGAAAAGAAAAGAAAAGAACAGAAATTTATTTAAGTGGAAAAATGGAAAACCGAGTAAAAAATGGAAAAAAACGAGTGAAAAAATAGAATACCGAGTGAAAAAATAGAATACCGAGTGAAAAAGTGGAATACCGAGTGAAAAGTGGAATACTGAGTGATGGAGTAAGAGACTGCAGAGGGGGTCAAAAACTGACTGAAGGTGGAAGAGACCGACCGAGTGAGAAAGGGACTGACCGAGGGAGAAAGGCAGTGGGGGGTTGTGAGGAGTTTGAAGGTGTTTAGAGGGAAAGAGAAGGGTGCTGGTCGATGTGGGGAGCTGTTCGGTGTGGAGAGGTGAAGGACGGTGTTGGTGAGGAGAGGGAAGGGTGCTGGTGAGGAGAGGGAAGAGTGTTGGACAGTATGGAGATGGGCAGAGTTTCTTCTCTCAAAAGCCTTAGAGTTCTCTCAATGAAAGCTTCAGGACTCCTCCAAAATTCAATCCTCAAAGACCAACCCCTTGAGCATCTTCAGATGGGGTACTTATAGGGAGTTGCCAAGTGCTTGGACAACACATGCTTCCACTCAGAGTGGAGGCCAGCCTAGCCACTAACAGGAAGTGGGGGACAACGGCTGGTGGGGATTTTTAATTTCTCCACTTTCGTCCCCTGTCTGCCACTCCCAGGATTCCTGGATCCACTTGGATTGTGGAAATCCAAGTCATCATGGTGGGAATATGGAGAGCCTGGTGGAAATCCGAGAGAGGATGACTCGGATTAGCCTCTCAGTCGGTATTCATCCAGAGTGGGACATAATCCGAGTGGAAAAGGTCTCTCTTGTACACAAGGCTGAGTGAAATCTTTGCTTGGTGTTGAGTTGAGGGGTCGGTTTTTAGGAGAAAACCGGTCGGTGTTAAGCGTGAAGACCCCTGATGCTAAATTTTCTCTCCACTTCGCTTGAGCGAGAGTTTCTCGCTTAAGCGAAAACACTCCAGTAGCTCACTGTCCATCTTTCGCTCAAGTGAGAATCTATTCCGCTTAAGCAAGAGTTTATTTCGCTTAAGCGTTTGTTAAAGGAAACTCATTTCGCTCAAGCGGAGGAAGGCTCACTCAAGTGAGAAGTCCTTCTTAACTCGGATTTGCTCTGGAATTGAACCACTGTTTTACTCGGATATCTCTATGGAAACGAACCACTCGGAGAAACCTTGCTCGGGTTTGCTTAGTAGCGTCACGGTTTGAAGTATTCAATCGGAATTACTTCAATTGGAGGGTTTTGCTTGGCAGTGCTTCTGTTTGAAGCATCCATTCAGTCTCTCTACTTAATTCAGTCAGGAGCTTCTGGAAGTCCTTTTTTAATTGATTCAATACGGAACTTTAGAAATATTCTACTCGGAATCAAATCACTCGGGAGTCGGGCTCGGAATGGTTTCAATCGGTACCTCCTAAAATGTCTCACCCAGCTTCTGGAAATGAACCATTCGGAAAGACATGTGGGAGTGATTCAATCGACTCTTTCTTCACTCCACCCGGACACATTCATTCGGAAACCCGAATGGCTTCTCACTCGGAACTACCTTCGGTCGTCAATCATTCTATTCGGTTGTTTTCACTCGGGAATCATCCTTAGGAATGGTTTCACTCGTCAATCAACAGTTCGGATGCATTCACTCAGAGTTGGTCTTACTTTCCAATCGGGATGGTTTCACTTGTCATCCATCCTTTGGATGCATTCACTCAGAACCGACCCTATGGATGCATTCACTCGGAACTGACCCTATTCACTCGGATGTGTTCATTTGGAGTCAGTTTTGTTCTTACTCAGAACAGCTTCCGTCGGAGATTATTCACTCGGATATGCTTTCCTTGGAATCTCACTCGGGCTTAGTTTGAAACATTGAGAGAGTCTACCCATGGTGATTCGCTCGGAAAAATCTCTGCCCAAAAAAAGCATTCATTCAAAGTCAGAGTCTCCACTCAGAGGTACTTCAGTCGGGAATTCAACACTCGGGTATATCTTCGCCTGAGAGGTATTTCCCTCATTCGGAAATGCTCTACTCGCAGACATCTCACTCGAAAATGATCATTCGGACATAAGGAAATCTTTACTCTGTTCGGAAGTAACCCTCTCGGAAGCAGTCCACTCAGAAACTGTCAATCGGAGACATCCCACTCGGAATGTCACTCGGTAACGGCTGACTCGGATATCTCACTCGGTAACAGCCATTTTTCACTCAGAAATAGACATTTTTCACTCGGAAATGCTTTAATCAGAGTCATCCTGCTCGGACTTGATTATTTTTGAGCCATTCTACTCGGATTTGACCATTCTAATTCAGAATTCAGTATAAAAGAAGATTCGTTCCACTTGGACCGGACCAAAAGAGGTGTTCACAATAGCCAAACCCAATCTCCAACCTCAAAGGTGACTTTGTTTCTTTTCTTATTAGCACAACGAGCATAGTGTTCATTTTTAGCTTGTATTTGGTTTTTAACCTTCGCATGAAAATCTTTGATAAACTTGGCCTTTTCCTATCCATCCAAGTGAAGGATACAATTAGAGACATCAATGGGCAAAAGGTCCAAGCGAATGAGAGGGTTAAAACCATAAACAACTTCAAAAGGACTATGCTTAGTTGTGGAGTGTTGTACCCTGTTATAAGCAAATTCAATGTGGGGTAAACACTCATCCCAAGATTTGACATTTTTATGCACTAAGACCCTAAGTAGTTGAGAAAGGGTCTTGGTCACTACCTCAGTTTGTCCATCCAAGTGGTAGAATAGAGAAGCTTCGTTCCTAGCCTTGACCAAAGAGTTTTCCAAAAATGGCTTGGGAATTTGGTGTCCCTATCAGAAATGATAGTTTTAGGAACACCATGAAATCTTATAATTTCCTTAAAAAAAGCTTAGCAATATGACTTGCATCATCCACTTTGTGACAAAGAATGAAGTGAGCCATATTGCTAAACCTATCTACCACAACAAAGATAGAATCCATTCCCCTTTGGGTCCTAGGCAAGCCTAACACAAAATCCATAGAAATATGAACCCAAGGAGAAATAGGTGTAGGCAATGGGGTATACAAACCATTAGGTGAAAGTTTAGATTTGGCTTTCCTACATACTATACACATAGCGTAAAATTTTTGTACATCTTTTTTCATTTTAGGCCAATAGAAGTGTTCATGTAAAATGGCTAATATTTTATCTTTTCCAAAATGGCCCATTAAGCCTTCCTCATGGCTTTCTCTAAGTAAAATATCTCTTAAAGAGCTCCTAGGAATCCAAAGTCTATTGGCTTTAAAGAGGTAGCCATCTGTAATGTAGAAGCCTTTATAAGATGAAGAAGTGGAGGATGAGTTGAAAATGTTTGAAAAATCGGTATCACTTGGATACAAAGTCCTAATCTCATCAAGTCGAATAATTTTAGCTCCAAGAGAGGCAAGTAAAGAGTGCCTTCTTGATAAAGCATTCGCCACAGTTTTGGATTTTCCATTTTTGTACTTGATGATATATGGAAATTGTTCCAAGAACTCAACCTACTTAGCATGTCTTTTGTTCAACTTATATTGCCCTTTGATAAATTTTAGTGATTGGTGATCATTATGAATGACAAACTCTTTTGGGATCAAGTAATGTTTCTAAGTTTGAAGGTCTCTAATCAATGCATAGAACTCTTTATCATATGTGGGATAATTAAGGGTTGCCCCATTAAGCTTTTCACTAAAGAAAGAAATGGGGTGACCTTCTTGCAATAACACAGCTCTTATACCCACGTTTGAAGCATCACACTCAAAAGTGCTAAAATTAGAGCATGAGTGAAACTTTGAGATCTAGAAAGGCTTTCTCTTGCCTTGGCCCCCACACAAAAAGAATATTCTTTTTCACTAACTCATTTAAAGGGGAGGCTAAGGTAGAGAAATATTTCACAAATCTCCTATAAAAACTTGCAAGACCATGGAAACTTCTAACCTCACTCACATTTTTAGGTGTTGGCCAATCTTGGATTGCCTTCACTTTAGAGTGATCAACCTCAACACCTTTAGAACTCACTATGAATCCAAGGAATACAATGCTATCCATGCCAAAAGAACATTTTTCAAAATTTGCATAGAGGTTATTTGTTCTTAAGGCAAGCATAACTTGTTTAAGATGGTTTAGATGAGAGGTCATGGTCTTTGAGTACACCAAAATATCATCAAAGTAGACCACAACGAAATGCCCAATGAATTCCCTCAAAACATGATTCATTAACTCATGAATGTGCTTGGTGCATTAGTCAAGCCAAAGGGCATAACTAACCACTCATATAACCAAGTTTGGTTTTAACAGCAGTTTTCCATTCATCTCCTTCTTTGATTCTTATTTGATGATAGCTACTTTTAAGATCAATCTTGGAAAATATGGTAGAACCACTTAGCTCATCAAGCATATCATCAAGTCTAGGTATTGGATGCCTATACTTGATGGTTATGTTGTTTATGGCTCTATAGTCTGTACACATTCTCCATGAACCATCTTTCTTAGGAACTAATAAAACGGGTAAAGCACATAGGCTTAAGCTCTCTCTAATCCATCCCTTAGATAATAGATCGTTCACTTGTTTTTCAATCTCAAGGCTTTCCTTAGCGTTACATCTATATGTAGGTCTATTTAGTAAGCTAGCACCAGGAATTAGGTCTATTTGATGTTCAATGCCCCTAATAGGAGGTAAGCCTTTGGAAATATCTTTTGGGAGGTCTTCAAATTCATTTAAGATGTTTTGGATCCCTTTGGGCAAAGGGGGAGGAGGAGTGCCCATAGAGCACAAAGAAGTGCTAGGGATATCTTTTGCAAACATGATTAAGCATTAGTTTTGTGAAAACATAGCATGTTTCACATCATGTTTGTTGGCCAAAAGATTGGCTCTAGAGTCATCATAGATGACAACTCCTTTTCCTTTATCCTCTTTTTTGTTTTTCTTATGTTTTTGTAGATGATTAGAAGAAGATCCTAACTCTCTATCTCTTTTAAGCTTCATTTGTAGTTGATCTTTAGCTACTTGTTGTGGAGTTAGGGGGTGTAGAACTATCTTCTTACCATCTAACTTGAATGTGAGGGTGTTAGTCAACCCCTCATAGATGACCTTCCTCTCGAATTTCCAAGGTCTTCCTAATAGGATGTGAGTTACCTCCATAGGTACTACATCACAATTAACTTTATCTTTATATGTGCCTATGGTGAAGTTGATTAAGACTTGCTTATTAACTATCATTTCTCCTTTTTCATTTAACCATTGTAACTTATAAGGTCTAGGGTGATCTATTAGTTCTAAGCCCATTTTATTTACTAGTCTTTGGCTTACTATATTTGCATAACTCCCACTATCCATAATAAGAGAATATAGTTTGTCATTTATATAACATCTTGTATAAAAGATATTCTCTCTTTGTGTAGTATCATCTAGCTTAACATGACTACCAAGTAACCTTCTAATCATGTAAAGCTCACCATCATCCCCTAAAATATGCTCACTGTCATAGGAATCACTACTTGAGTCATTATTTGATGTGTGTTTATCATAATTAGACTCTGGTTGACTTGTGTAGGTTCAATTAGTTTTCAAAATCATAGTTCTTTTTGTTGGACAGTTGAAAGTACTGTGACCTCTACAAAGGCATTTAAAACATTTTATGGTAGAAGATCTAGAGGATTGTGGTTTAGATATGGATTTATGCTTATCTCTTTGGTTTTTAAAAATTTTTCCATTCTTATGCAACTCACTTTGTGGTTTGGAAGATAAAGTGCCCACTTCCCTCTCGCTAGGGTTTCTCTCAAACCTACCCTTATTTTCTTGACTTACCCACTTAGACTTGTAGGCTTTATTTTCCCCACTATAGGCTTCTCTTTCTTTAAATTGGCTTTCTACCTTAGTACATTGGTGTAGTAACTCTTCTATGTCAACATGTGGAAGAAGTTCTACTCTATTCTTGATGTTCCTATTTAGGCCATGCAAAAATCTATGGATTAGGCTTTCCTCATCTTCTTCTAAGTTTGCCCTAATCATGGCTATCTCTAGAGCTTTATAGTAATATTCTACACTCTTTGACCCTTGGGTGAGTCTATTTAGCTTGGCTAATAGCTCCCCTCTATAGTAATTAGGAACATAACGTTCTCTTAATAAAGCTTTCAAATCTAACCAACCATCTATTGGTGGGAAGTTATCTTTCTTTCTTTCCTTACACACTTGGGTCCACCATACTAAGGCATAATTTTGGAATAAGAGAGTGGCTATCCTAACTTTCTTTTCTTATTTTATTTAATGAGAAGTAAACAATTGCTTAACTCTCATCTCCCATTCTAAGTAAGCTTCAACATCACTCTTTCCATTAAATAGGGGAATTTCAAGTTTTACCTCTCTTAAGCCTATGTCTTCTCTTTTATGTTCATGGTGTCTTCTATGTCTAAGTTCATCCTCACTATCACTATTGTTATGTCTTTGATTTCTTTGATTTCTATGCCTAGCTCCAGGGTTTTCATTATGCTCTAGGTTATTTAACCTATTGTTGATGTTATTCAAACTTTCCATTATGTTATGAACCATATACTTGTTTTCCCTATCACTAGAAGACATCTTTTAAGGTTGTCAAAGAAATTTGAGACAATGGAAACAAAGTTGTAAACAATCTAGTCAAGGATGCTTGATGCAAAGCAAGTATTAGAAAACACACAACAATCCTAAAATACAAGTACTAGGTTTCTTTCCTAAGGGAAACAAGAACCTAAGTTGTCTTGTACTAGGTTGTATCCTAGGATGTAGTACTATGATTAGTTATGCAAGACCTATGTTGTCTTAACCTATGTTTCTTATGAGAATCCTAGATTGTAACTAATCAAGTAACTAACCCTAACAAGCCTAAACAATTTCAGTTATGGGAAGTTAGAAGTAACAAATTAGTTTCAACTAATCAACTAACTCTAACTAACACCAAATAACTCTAACGAACACCAACTAACCCTAACTAAATTTAGTTATTTAGTTATTATGGTTGTGACTAAGTCTAACCACTTAACCTCCTAACTAAATTTGGTTAATTAATTGGTTATGCCAACTAAAATTTGGTTGGGATGTAGTTAGGTTAACTAGAATTAGTTCCAACTACTAACTAACTAGCCAAATTAGTTAAGACCAATAACTAACTAACTACTTCTAGTTGTAACTAATTAACTACTTAACTAACTAACAACTAACTAATTAACAAACAAATGCAAATGCTTCTCCCTAATTTTGAAATTTACCAAAAGGAAATGAAAATAATAGAGTCCAAAGTCCAATGTCCAATTAGTGTCCAAAATACAAGTCAAAAACCTACTACACTTTTTATAAGAATTTGAAAATTTCCCTATGTTCTACTAGTTACAAGGCTTTTGCTTCCTTTACAATGTTCTTCAAGCTCTTCCCTTGATGTATAAGCTCCACCTCACCTAGCAAAACAACATAAAAGAAACAACTCCAAACAAAATTGTTAAGGGAAAATGAACAAAATTTGAAACCTCACAAGTATGTCTCTCAAGTGTATCTCACAAATTCTTACCCTTTCTCTTTGGATCAAGTTCACTTAAGCAGTTATTACTCTCACCTTAAGTGTTCCAAGATGCTACCTCAATATTATAGAGAAGGAATTATCAAGAGGTTTGAAAGATAGAAAACTCAATTGACAAAACTTAAGAAGGAATCAAGACAAACTAAAAAGGCTTAAGAAAGAAAGGCTACTCAAATGGGAATGTTTTTGGATTTTTTGATTGACAAGACATTAAAGTAATAAATGTTCAAAAGAAATAAAGGCTATACTTGAATGGAATTTTAAATTTGATGATGGACAAAACTAGACAAGCAAAGAAATTAAAATGCAACAACAAAAGCAAGGTATAACCTAAGCTTAGAAACTCTAAAGTTGCAACACTAAGCAATCAAGTTCAAATGAAAAATGAGTATACAATGTCAACTAGCAAACACCTTACTTCAAGCTTATGGAATTTCAAAAATGATACAATGATTTATTGTTCAAGTTTACAAGTTTCTAATGAGGCTACTTTTTACTCTTTGTTTTTCAACACTCTCTTTCAATTTTGTAATTTCAGGCTTTGTATTTTCTTTTGTATCTTTCTATTTCTTTCCTTTTCTTGTCTCTTGTACTTTTTAATGAAACAACACCACAAAGCTATTCCAAAACCGAAACAAGGATTGAGCTAAAACAAGTTCACTTGACACTTTCTTGCTTAGAGAAAAACAATGCAACCTTCTTCCAAAGTAGTGAATGGAAGGCTTATGACTAAATCTTTTTGACAAAAATTTCTTTTATGTAAAGAAATATGAAACCGAATTGAGATGGTTACCTATTAGTGCATTCACAACAAAAATTAAACCTAGATGAAAAGCTAAGAATAGATTTCTAAGACTCCTAAGATGAGCTAACTTTTTGAGAATCTTAAAATCAGACCTCCTAACACTCAAGATTAGAACCTCTCGGGAGTTAATCAAGATGCTTGAATTACTCCTCCATACGGATTTTCACTCTAAAAGTTGAGTCAACAATTTTCTAGAACAAAAGAAAAGGTTCCAAATGGAACACACCTAGTTGGCTCTAACAACTAACAAACTTGTAACTACCAAACTAGAAGATCAAAACTAAAAACTAACTTGTGCCAACTCAAAATTTTGAAAGCCTAAAGACAATCAAGACATACCAAACCGAAAATTAGGAGAACAATATGCCAAAAATTGAAAAAGAAAAAGGAACCAACACAAAACTTCAAAGAAACAACATTTTTTATGGATTTTCTATCATATCATCGCATCAACAAGACAAGTATATCAATTAAATTTGTACAACCAGCCAACAAAAAAAATTGAAACCAAAATGCTTAAAAGGAAAAAGAAGCAGAAAAGAACCTCTAAGGCTCAATGATACCACTTGATGTAGGAGGATCTTCAAGTCTTCCTTTGAATGGGATGGATCTTGGCCCTTCTCCTTCTTCTAACCTTCAAATGCCAATGTTGAATGCAATCTTGAGGTTAAAACTGAAACACCAAAAGGGAAAAAGACTCTAAGAGTGGACAAAATTTGGTGAAAGGAAAAGAGAGAAAAGATGAAATGGAAGGAGGAATTGAGGAGAATGGAAGGGATGATGGAAATGGATGAATGAGAGGCCACTTCCTAGGGAAGATAACTCTATTGAACTCGCCACCAATGAGGGAGGAACCTCTTGGATGAGAGCTTGTAAAAGATCTCCTAATCCTAGAGAGAAGGAAGAGAATCTTTCACTAAAAACTCACTTAAAGTGGTCAAAATCTCAAAATGCATAATTGTGTAAGTTTTTACAAAAGGAGAGATCTTTATATAGGCCTCCATAATTTTGGCCAAGGAGGAGCTAATGGGCTTCATTCATGGATCCAAGGCCCAAAAGAGACAAAGGGAAGGAAGATGGCCTATACATGGCCCAAAAGGAAAGTACATGGCCTTAAAGTGGCCCATTTGACCTTGTAAGGCCCAAATAAAACCTATAAGCCTAGAGAATCTAACTAGGGACTATATTACAAGAAAAGTATGAGTAGATCCTCAAGGATTCCTCATTGGGCTTGGGCCTACTAAACAAAGAGAGCAAGGAAGCTAATGCTTTGTGTATGCTCTCTTTGGCTTTCTTTGACTTTGCCCTTGTGAGGGGACCCTTGTAAGCTTCAAGTCCTTTCTCTAGGGTAGTGTGAGGGTCTTCCCTTGGTGTGTCCTTATTAGGAGCTAACATCAGCCAAGCAATGGGCACATACCGGAAGTATTGGGATATCGGCCAAACAAGAAAAAAAAGGGCATCGGCCAAATTTATTTGCACCAAAAGGAATAGGCCCATGCCGGTGTAGGTAAATGATACACCATCTTTGTCACTACCTCGCAAGTGGCTGATTTAACCGATGTCATTTAGTATCACTTGATGTGGAGGACTCAGGCACTACCACATCGTCCACTACCCCGGACCAAAGCCTATGTTGTGACGTGGAAAACACTATCAAATAGCAGACAAAGTGAAAAGTGAAAAATAATAATAAAATCCCAGTTCCCTTTATTCCCCATTATTGACTAGTGGCCAGGCTATTTCTCCATCACTCGTATGGGTCGATGGAAATATAAGTTGTCAAAGCACTCAGTAGCATGGGAAGAGGTTGAGAAGACCTCTATAAATGCCTTATTTGAAGAGTTCCAAGGGTATGAATTTTAAACCCTTAATTCCTGGAAGAAAGAACGACCTCTAACTTCTTCTCTTTTCTTCAAATTGGCACCAGAGAATTTTGCTTCTTTGTCCCTATGTTCAAACCTCACCTCACTCATTTTTAAAGAGAACACCGCTCCAACTTTTGACTGGAATTCCCTGAATCGCCCAAACCTGAGCCCTTTTGCTTTTCTTTATGAGCGAACATCGTCCCAGGTGATAAGTGTCATTTCACATTGATTTAATACTTCAATTAAACTCATTTTTGAAAGAATTTAACTAGATTAGTAATTAATTAAGCATGATTTTTGTTGTAAATAACACATTGTGTAAAACAAGCTTGATTTGTAAAAATATTTGAAGAAGGTACCAAAAAGCCTTGAAGAAACTAAGAAGAATCAACATCGAGCTAGGGACGCTTGAGCGGGGCACACAGCACACTTAAGCGTGATCAACAAATAGCAACAGCCCCCTCTCACGCTTGAGCGTGAGCTCGAGCTCGCTCAAGCGTGACCTTGGACATCAATGGTGAGCTTGAGCGTAGATTTATGCAGCTTGAGCGTGATTAAAAGAGAGCATCAAGACCCTTCCACGCTCAAGCGTGAGCTCGAGCTTGCCTGAGCGTGGATCAAGCGTGAAGCAGATATGCTGGATAGGAAGACCAGGCTTGAGCGTAGTTCAGATGGTTTGAGCGTGAGACAACCAATGAGTATCAGGACCCTTCACGCTTGAGCGTAACCAGTGAGCTCAAGCGTGACTCATGCAGTATGGGATTTTTTAATTTAATATTTACCAATGGTGTGATGCCAACTCAACCATTTTCTTGTGTTTCTGCATGTCTCCGAATATTCCTTCATGGGCTCTATGCAAGTGGCAAGGGAAGCTGAAGCATAACCCCTATAAATCAAGTAGAAAATAGGACATCAAGGATCATCACTTCATCTCCTTCATATCATCAAACACATTTCCTGCATTTTTCACTCTGTATTCATTTCCAAATTTTCTTAAAGTGAAAATGCAAGGCATGAGTAACTAATTTCCTTATTGGGATTGGTTGTAATCAAATAAAACCTGAAGTAATGCCGCTGTAAGTTTTCATTTATGTTAATGAGATTTGATAGTTTCTGTATTTCATTCTGCCATTAATGCCTGAAGATACTTGATCACTATTTTCTTATTTTAAGTTTTCTTAAGTATACTGGGAAGTAACTTTTGAGAGCAGATCTGAATGAAATAATCGTTGTGAGTAGTTGACCAGGGATGGCATCTAACGCAATGAGCGTCAAAACAATCGATCGGTAATGCTGGAATGATTTTCAAAGTGACTGAGGGATCAGCGGTTTGAAATCATTCTTATGAATTTTGTAGTCGAGGGATCGATACAAATGACTTTGATTGTGACGTAGAAATTATTATTTCAATTTACATACATGCAAATTTACTTAGCTTACGAAGGGTGCGATGCGATGAAACCAATCCCAGTTTTCAAAATCTGATTTTCACCCAAACACTTTACTGTCACTATTATTCAATACTTACTACTTACTTTATATTCAATCTTTTGCATAACAAAAACAATCCAAACCTTTTATCAAAACTCAATTCAAGAACTAAGATCTTCAAACCAATACCTCCTTAGTGGAACAACATCTTTACTATACTACAATCATTGTGTTTAAACTTGGCACAACCATTCCATTGAGTTCATATTATACAAACTTGATTCTCTCTCCTTGAACTCTTCATTTCTTTGTATGATACACATAAAAATACATTACCAAGTTTTGGCACCGCAGCCGGGGAGGTGATTTAAGTTTGAATATTTTAGCATTTAATTGACAAAGACAGTGTAAATAAATTTGTTTTCAATTTTTTTATTGTGGTAACTTGGCTATTTTAAGTACTTGAGTTATGATCTTGAGAGGACAGGGCACAAAAGAACAACTTGCATTTGATCCAGAAATAAATAGGTTCCTCAAGAAAATCAAGAAAGCCAAGCATAACTTCCACACAGGACAAACTTCCTCTGATACAATGGATGTCAGTAGCAACAATCAAAATCCACCAAGGAGAACACTGGGAGATTACACTTTACAACAAGGACCTAGACATTACTCAAGCATTGTTATTCCAAACACAATAAGGGCTATAGAAATGAAACCTGCTTTTCTTAGTTTAATTAGTTTCCACCAATTTCATGGAATGACAAGTGAAGATCCATATACTCACTTGGCCACATTCTATGAATTAGTAGGAACAATGGGCTTTGAATAGGAGATAATTGAAGCTGCATATCTAAGACTATTTCCTTTTTCTTTAGCAGGTAAAGCAAAGGAATGGCTCCAATCTCACCCAAATCAAAGCTTGAACAGTTAGGACATAGTGGAAGAAAAATTCCTACACAGGTTCTTTCCACCATCGAGATTTATCAAAGCCAAATCAGACATTACAACATTCAAACAGAGCCAAGACGAACCCTTCGGTGAAGCATGGGAACGTTTCAAATCCCTTTTGAGAAAATGTCCAAATCATGGCTTGGAAGATATTGCCCAAATTAATATCTTCTATAGTGGACTCAAAGCAGACACCAAAATGATACTGGATGCAGCAGCTGGAGGCACTATGATGACGGTGGATGCAGAACAAGCTACAAGAATCATTGAAGCATTATCATCCACAGATTACCAAGCCCAACATGATAGAACACAAGTCCAGAAGAAGGGAATATTGGAACTAAATACAACAAATGCCATTTTAGCTTAAAACAAAATTTTGACTCAGCAAATTGAAGCTCTAACATAGCAAATGGCAAAACTCCCGCAGCAATTACATGCAGTTCAAACCTCTACAAACAATCAACAATCATAATTGAAATGTGATTTTTATGGGGGAGAACATCAGAATGGACACTGTCAAGGAGAGCAAGGAGACCAATCCATCCTCTATATAAATGGTCAAGGTAAGCAGGGTAATTTCAATAACAATCTTTATTCTAACAATTTTTCACAGGGATGGAGAAATAATCAAAATGGTGGATGGAAGCAAGAGGCAAGCACTTCCAATAGACAACGACCTTATCAACAAGGTCCTTCCTTGACAGAAAGAACATCAAAACTAGAGGACACTCTAGAAAAATTCATGCAGGTCTCAATCACCAATTAAAAAAACATTGATGCTTCAATAAGAAACCTGGAGACTCAAGTGGGGCAATTGGCTTGTCAAATTACAGATCATCATAACTCTCAATTTGGAGCTAATACCCACCCAAATCCAAAGGAGCAATGCAAAGCAATCACAACAAGAAGTGGAAAGGTCATGGGACAACAAGAAGAAAAGAGTGAAAAGGTTGAAGAAAAAAATTATGAAAAAGAAACAAGAGAGGAAGTCGATGAAGAGAAACATAAAAAAAGTGATGATGTACATAAGAAGGAGGATGAAGTTGAAAAAAAGAAAGAAATAAAAGAAGGGAAGAAGAAGGTAAACAACCCAGCACCACAGCTGAAAAGTTTTCCATATCCAAAGAACCCCTCAAAGATAGACAAAGAGAGGCAGTTTGCAAGATTCATGGACATCTTCAAAAGGTTACAAATAAACATACCTTTTGTGGAAGCCATGGAACAAATACCAACGTGGGCAAAATTCATGAAGGAGCTATTAACAAAGAAGAAAAGATTTTCTGAAGAAACGGTGGAACTCGCAGCAGGATGCAGTGCCATTATTTAGAAAGCATTACCTTAGAAAACAAAAGACCCAGGGAGTTTCACAATTCTAGTAACTATTGGTACTTTGCCAGTAGGTAAAGCACTCTTAGACTTGGGAGCTAGCATTAACCTAATGCCCCTATCAATGGTAAAAAGAATTGGGGATCTTGAGGTGAAACCAACACGAATGACTCTCCAGCTTGCTGATCGATCCATGAAGTTTCCATATGGCATAGCGGAGGATGTGCTGGTACGAGTTGACAAGTTCGTATTCCCTGTAGATTTTGTCATCATGGACATTGAAGAAGATACAGAAGTACCTCTCATTTTGGGAAGGCCTTTCATGAAAATAGCAAAAGTAATTATTGATGTGGACGATAGAAAACTAAAGGTAAGAGTGCAAGATGAGGAGGTGAACTTCAATGTGTTTGATGCAATGAAGTACCCAGTGGAGAAACAATAATGCTTTAAGATCGATATTGAAGAAATAGATGTCAAAGAGGAATCCAATAAATGGCTCAACAAAGATCCACTAAAGGAATTAATGACAACAGCTAAATCAAATGAAAAAATGATGGAGGCTGACAAGGAGGTAAAAGACTTGAAAGATGATAAACATGACATCCAAAAAGAAATTCATTATGAGAAGCTGCCAGATGAAGCAAAAGAAGTCACAGCAATAAAAGTGGAGCTAAAGGTGTTACCCTCACATTTGAAGTATGTTTTTCTTGACAAAGATGGTCAAAAACTTGTTATCATTAATAGGCAATTGTCAGAATCAAAAGAAAAACAATTGATTCAAGTATTAAAGGAGCACTCAACAGCAATTGGTTGTAAACTAGAGGACTTGAAAGGAATAAGTCCAGCTTACTGTATGCACTACATTTACATGGAACAAGAATTCAAGCCAATTGCCCAGCCACAGAGACGTTTGAATCCAACCATGAAGGAAATAGTCAAAAGGGGGGTAATTAAATTATTAGAAGCTAGTATAATTTATCCAATATCTGATAGTTCTTGGGTAAGTCCTGTGCAGGTTGTTCCAAAGAAGGGAGGAGTATCTGTCATACAAAATGACAAAAACGAATTGATTCCCACAAGAACAGTCACTAGATAGAGGATGTGTATTGACTACAGTAAACTAAATACTACAACCAGGAAAGATCATTTTCCTTTACCCTTCATGGACCAAATGTTAGAAAGACTTGCAGGACAAGCCTATTATTTCTTTTTGGATGGATACTCAGGATACAACCAAATAGCTGTTGCACCAGAAGATCAAGAGAAAACTGCATTCACATGTCCTTTTGGGGTATTTACATACAGAAAAATGCCCTTTGGGTTATATAATGCTCCTGCAATATTTCAAAGGTGTATGCTAGCCATTTTCTTAGATTTGGTGGAAAAATACATTGAAGTCTTCATGGATGATTTCTCTATTTTTGGTCTATCATTCGATCAATGTTTGAAAAATTTGAGCGTAGTACTGAAAAGATATGTGGAAACCAATTTAGTCTTAAATTGGGAATAGTGCCACTTCATGGTCACAGAAGGCATTGTGCTGGGACATCAAATCTCCAAAAGAGGCATTGAAGTGGACAAAGCCAAAGTGGAAGTAATTGAGAAGCTGCCACCACCGGGGAACGTGAAAGGAGTGAGAAGCTTCTTGGGCCATGTAGGATTTTATCGAAGGTTCATCAAGGACTTTTCCAAAATCGCAAAGCCTTTGAGTAATCTCTTGAACAAAGACACTCCCTTAATTTTTGATAGTTCTTGTCTGCATGCATTTGAAACTTTAAAACATAAATTAACTTGTGCACCTGTGATAGTTGCTCCTGATTGGGAGCTAGATTTTGAAATGATGTGCGATGCTAGTGATTATGCTATTGGGGCCGTATTATTACAAAGGAAGGCAAAAGTTTTTTATGTTATACACTATGCTAGCAAAGTTTTGAACCCTGCCCAAACAAATTATGCAACAACAGAAAAAGAGCTCTTAGCAATAGTGTGTGGCCTGGAAAAATTTAGACCTTATCTGATTGGTTCCCAAATCACTATTTTTACTGACCACGCTGCTATTAAATATCTACTGAATAAACCTGACTCTAAGCCCAGGCTAATAAGATGTATCTTGCTAATGCAAGAATTCAATCTAATAATCAAAGACAGAAAGGGCAGTGAAAATTTTATTGTAGATCATTTGTCCCGCCTTGTTAACCAGGAAGTCACACTACTGCAACCAGAAGTGAATGAAGAATTCCCTGATGAGAAGCTATTGATGATAAAGGAAAGGCCATGGTTTGCGGACATGGTAAACTTTAAAGCCGCAGGGGTGTTGCCTGAGGATCTTTCATGGCAACAAAAGAAAGAGTTTTTGAAAGATGAGAAGCAGTTTATATGGGATGATCCATACTTGTTTAAACTTGGATCAGATCACATTTTAAGGAGATGTGTATCTCGACAAGAAGCCAACAACATACTATGGCACTGTCACAGTTCCCCATACAGAGGACACTTCAATGGGGAGAGAACTGCAGCTAAAGTTCTCCAATCAGGTTTTTATTGGCCATCATTGTTTAAAGATGCTAATGTTTTTGTGTAGCATTGTGATGTATGTCAGAAAACAGGTAGCATATCAAAAAGGAACGAAATGCCATTCTTGAAATAGAAGTCTTCGATTGTTGGGGTATAGACTTCATTGGACCTCTACCTACCTCATATTCTAATGAGTACATTGTTGTAGCAGTGGATTATGTATCAAAGTGGGTTGAAGCCTTGGCCTGTGTTAAAGCTGATGCCAAAACTGTTATCAAATTTCTCAAGAAGAACATTTTCAGCAGGTTTGGCACTCCAAGGGTACTGATAAGTGACGGAGGTTCTCATTTCTGTAACACTCAACTTCAAAAATGTCTGGAACACTATGGGGTAAAGCATAAAGTAACCTCTCCATACCACCCTCAAGCCAATGGCCAAGTGGAAGTATCCAACAGAGAGATCAAGAGGATATTAGAAAAGACAATTGGCCAGAACAGGAAGGATTGGTCCTTAAAGCTGGATGATGCTTTATGGGCATATAGAACAGCCTACAAGGCACCAACTGGATTTTCACCTTATCAGTTGGTGTATGGAAAGAATTGTCATCTTCCAGTAGAGCTTGAACACAAGGCATTCTGGGCAATGAAAACTCTTAATTATGACCCAAAGGCATTAGCTCAAGAAAGAAAAATTCAGATGCACAGGTTAGAAGAATGGAGGATGGATGCCTATGAATCATCAAGGATCTACAAGGAGAAAATGAAGGCTTACCATGACAGACACATTATGAAAAAGAATTTTTACCCAGGACAATCTGTGCTCCTTTTTAACTCAAGGATAAAATTGTTTCCAGGCAAACTAAAATCCAAATGGTCAGGACCATTCATTGTGAAAGAAGTAAGATCTTATGGGGCCATTGAATTACAAGACCCTAAGTCTGAGAGAACCTGGATTGTAAATGGTCAAAGACTCAAGCCTTATTTAGGAGGAGAGGTGGAGAAGGTCACCACCATCATTCAACTAACAGATCCTTGATCAAACAAACAGGCGTCAAGCTAAAGACGATAAACAAGCGCTTGTTGGGAGGCAACCCAACCTTTTACCTTTTCTCTTAATCTTGTTAGTTTCAATTTGAGCAATCTTTTCGTTTAAAAATTTTCTTTTTTTTTTCTTTTTTTTAGGATCACTCATTAACCATCATCCAGGAGTAAAAAGAAAAACAAGTGTCTTCAATACATTCAAAGGGACTCAAAAACAAAAAAAAAAAAGTAAAAGTGTCAGGCTTGTACAAGCTTAAGCGTGACAAGTCACGCTCAAGCGTGGGCATTTTGTTCAAAAGTCACGCTCAAGCGTAATCCTACTAGCTTAAGCGTGAAATGTTAAAGCATCAGGAGGGGTCACCACGCTCAAGCGTGGATAGTCTCGCTCAAGCGAGCCCAAGGTAAGCCACATACTGTCCATATCACGCTTAAGCGAAGGAATCAAGCCTAAAAGCGTGGCACCACTACAAAGGAAGTTTCAACAAGTCAAACCTGATCTCGCTTAAGCATGATATTTTACGCTTAAGCGAGAGGACCTATAAAAACAAACAGAGACTGCCACGCTTAAAGTAAGAAACTTCACGCTTAAGCGAGAAGTTGAATGAAGCATCAGGTACCAAATTTGTATATCACGCTCAAGCGTGTCTGTTGCGCCCAAGTGAAACTTATTCTAAACTTCATGCGCTCAAGCGTGGTCATCTCTCGCTTAAGCGAGGAAATAATTACCATCAGGTGATAACCACGCTCAAGCGTGGAAGCAGAACGCTCAAGCGCACTTGAATTAACCATTGCTGGACGATCACGCTTAAGCGTGACATATCCATGCTCAAGCGTGAGGATTGGAAATTGCCCCTGATGCTAATAAATGGAGCGTTTTATAACTCCCCACTCATGTAACCGCCCACTATCACTCCTGACTTTCAAAATTTTGTAACTGACACTTCCATTTTCATTACTTGCCCCATTCTTTCTTAATTTAATCTAGCATTTTCAATACATCCTATCCACAATTCCCCTCAAGCGTCATTGTAGTTTTTATTCTGCATTAATTTCTGATTCTCCAAGGTACTCACTGAACTCTTCTTTCTCTAATCTTCATTATGCTATTGGCAAGAAATGATAAAACCTTTTAGGAATGCATGCATTAAAAAGTATTTCTAATTTCTTTATACTCATTCCTACTGTATGACTATCATGATGCTTCATGCTTGATTATTTTCTGGGATGTTTAAAAAGAGGATTAGTGCTACTGCTGTCCAACTTCTTTAGTGCATGTTAACTGTTTGTAAAAAGTCCTGCACGAACTTACTTTGTATATTGGTCATGTTCCACATCATACATAATGAGCAGTGGTATTTATGTGGGCTATAAATTTTGACACAGGATGCCACACTTATGGTTTTTCTTTGCCACCCTTATTATCATAATAGCATCATATAAAGTTGAGCCTTTTATGCAGATGGCCAGAACCAAGCAAGTCGCACCCAGTTCCCCTTCCCCACCAAGGTCTTCAAGGAAGAATAAAGGAAAACGACCAAGGACAGATGACCAAGACAGCGCCGCAAAATTCAAAAACAAAGACAAAAGTAGGCGCTATGAAGATATTTCTAACTGGACATTCATACCAGAAAGAAAGGTAGAATTGGCCCTTGGAGAATGTGATTACTTCTTACAGGTCATAAGAAAACGAAATTGGCTAAAAATCTGCTACCCCAGAGACAAATATAATCCTGAGATTGTCCGGGAATTTTATGCCAATGCCTGGACCAAGGATGGTGCAGGAGATCGGAAGACCTATGTCAGAGGACATGTGCTTTCCTATGGAAGAGATGCTATCAACACTTACTTAGGTAATCTTATGGAATTGGGGGAAGAAGAAACCTGTCAGTATGGAGAAATGAGACTGTAGAATCAGGAAATCCTTACCCAAGATATAGAGGCATCCATTTGCATCCCTGGTCATCACTTCCAAACTGGCCAAGGGGAGCAGCCATTGCGTATCCTGAGAAGGGATATGACTACCCCTTCTCAAGTTTGGACTTCCTTCTTACTTGTAAATATGGCCCCAAATGCCCATGTATCTGATTTGATTTATGCCAGGTGTTATCTGCTATATTTTATTTTACAGGAGGACATCACCATTGATTTGGCACAGATTATCTCAGATGAAATCCATAAATTTGCCACAGCAGAGCAGAAATTCTCTCAAGAAGGACAAAAGGTTAAGGAAAGTCTAGGATTTCCTGCTTTTATTACTGACCTGTGTGTAGTTCATGGAATTCAGGTACAAAACTCAAAGCCTATCAGACCATCTATTGATAGGCGCTTCATAGAAAGATACTGCACCAACAGGCCTACCCAAGAACCTCAACAAGAGCCTCAGGGAGCACCACAGCAAGCACCACCACCAACAGGACCAGAACTTACCGCTCCTCCTCTCAGCATAGAAACAGCCATGGTTTTACAGGGCATTAACCTTCTGAAGATCCAAATTAGCCATCTTTTGGCATAACAGAATACTGATCATCGAGGTTTGATGCATATTCATAATGGCTTATACCATAGCATTCCTGCAGGACAACCCAACCCCTGGATGGATCCAGTCCAATTTGAAGCCCTCATTGCTTGGCCTGGGGACAGGCCTCCTTTTATGGGAGGGGGTGAGACTTCACAAGCCAGACCAGGACCTTCTTCACAAGGACCTCCAAAAAGGGAACAGGAGACAGAGGATGACTCTTCTGAGGATAAGTGATGAGTTTACTACTTTAGTTTTTAATTGCTTCAATCTGCTACTTTAATTTTTCTTTCTAATTGACATTTTAGAGTTTTATTTTGCGTTTTTGGTTTGATACTACTGCAAAATACTTTGGAAATTTTTAAATTTCTCTGTGATTTTATGTTATGACTGTTTGGATACAAATACATATTTGAAAAACAACAGTTTTGAAAAACCCAACAAAGATTTAACTTTTTGAACAAGAAAAGTTTCTAAGCAACAAAATATTTTTAGATAGTAACACTGATTTTCAAAAGGCAAAATGGCTGAATTAAGAACCAGGGAATTGAAATGAATGTGCTTTTGATTGTTTACATGCTTGAACCCTTTTCTGTTAGAATATAGAAGTAAGCCTTATAACCCGGTAAGAAGTGAGAAAATTAAACACTGAGAGTCTCATCAGAATTTGCTAAAACTGCGTTGTCTAATTTTCTGATTAAAACTTTTTATAAGAAATTAAGCAAGGAAATGATAAAGGCAATTTTGAAGATAAAATATCCCAGAGCTAAAAAGTTACCCTCAAAAATATGTCCTATTATTTGATAACCCATTTTTGAGCCAAAAATTTTATTCAAACACCCTAACCCAAGCATGAAAAATAAAATCTTACCTTATCAGCATGCTTAATTTTGATAAGAGCATAAAATACTTTTCCAAAGGGTGATGAAAGAAAGGGAGGCTAAAAAATGAGAAAGTTCTCCAGAAATGTAAACAAAACTAAAAAGAGAAATAAAGAATTCTGTAGCACAAAAAGGAAGAAGCCTGATAAAACTTTGAAAATCTCAGAACACATGCTCTTCTTCATGCATGCACTTTGAATCCATGAAAAACCAAGAATTCTTGACAGCCCAGCCTCATTACAACCCTGAAAAGACCTTTTTGATCCTTACTTATCTTATGATGTGATTTTGATTGGAAATGACGGGCAATGTCACTTAGGTAGTTCTCATGATGAATGTGCGACACACACACCTGGTGAGAAATAATGAGAGTTCCTTATTCTTACAGCAACTGGTTACCTTCCTTGTGAACTATTTAATGGTGCATTAAATTTCAAAGAATTAATATTAAGGAGGTTATTTGCCTAAGTAAAAACTGAGATTATTGTCTTTTAAAATTTTATCTGCAATTGAATCTGATCTTATTGAATGCTTGATTTCCTTTCAAAACTTCTTTTACTTAAGGACAAGCAAAAATCTAGGTTGGGGAGAGTTTGATAAGTGTCATTTCACATTGATTTAATACTTCAATTAAACTCATTTTTGAAAGAATTTAACCAGATTAGTAATTAATTAAGCATGATTTTTATTGTAAATAACACATTGTGTAAAACAAGCTTGATTTGTCAAAATATTTGAAGAAGGTACCAAAAAGCCTTGAAGAAACCAAGAAGAATCAGTATCGAGCCAGGGACGCTTGAGCGGGGCTGATGTAGGCTCTTCATCCACTTTCTTGAAGAGAGATGGATCTAGGGCTCTTTCTCCTATCTTCCTTCAACGTAAGCTTGAGAACTTCTTCTTCTAGGCAAGGAAACCTAAAACCAAAAGCCTAAACTAAAGGAGGGTGACGCAAGGAACAAGAGAAAAGGGAGTGAAATGGAAGTAGAGAAGGATGAACAATGAAGGTGTGTTTAAATATGTATACAGGTTCAAGGATGTTCAAAGATTTTGATAATGACAAGCACTCTTGAAGAAATCTGTGCAAAAACAAAGATATGGAATCAGGGTCCAAGTAAAAGCGAAGCTAATCGATTAGATCACTTATGCTAATCGATTAGGAGCTTTCTGTTTTGGAAGAAACTGCATCAGGATGTAAGCTAATCGATTATGAGAAGGAAGATAATCGATTACGAAGTCACTGAAATTAAGCTAATCGATTATACACTTGAAGCTAATCGATTACAACCATCAAAAAAGGGATTAAATGTATCAGGTATAATGTTTAATCGATTAAGGAAGCCATTCAATCGATTAGGAAGCTACTAGAATTAAGGTAATCGATTACAAGACATGCTAATCGATTAGGAAGCTGCGAAATCAAATTAAATGCATCAGGTATTGATTCTAATCGATTACAGGAATTGAAATAATCGATTAGTGACTCTCTGACTTGAAGCTAATCGATTACAACGCGAGGGTGTAATCGATTACGCTAGTGGAAAAACACTTTTAAGTGGGAAACCAGCTCATGTCTCCACCATACTTCAAATTTCCACTGAGTGCAACGGCTATGAAGAACAAAGGGCACACCTCAACAGCTATTTTGGCTCTATAAATTGAAGAGGAACACAAGCACAAACACACAACAAGAAGCTACAAATCCTTTACTCTATTTTGTGCCTTGTAAGCCCTATTTCTTGTATCTTGAAATACATTTGTATATCCTCTCATCTTGAGAGTTAGAATTTTGTGAGAGCTTTCATTTGTGTATCTACTCTATTAAGAGAGTGTATTGATTGTAAACACAAACACCAAACACAAGTTATTCACTCTAGGTTGAGTGGTTGTTCACTCTAGGTTGAGTGGTCACAAAGGTTGGGGTTCAACCTTTGGGTATTGAGAGATTGTGAGATTGGGTGGGTTGCCCTTTGCTTGTGAGGATTGAGTTCTTGAGTGTGGGACACTAGGAAGCTGCAATTGCTCAAAGCTTGTATCTCAAATCTTCAATAGTGAAATCCTCTAAGTGGGTTGCTTAGAGGCGAGACGTACACCGGATTGGGTGGAACTCGTTATATCGGTTTGCAAGCTTCTCTTCCTTACTCCTTACTTTTATATACTGCTTGCTAATTGATTGTTATTAATTTCTTGTGAAGTTCATACTTGAATTGGTCTAATTTGTTATACTTCAAAAGCTGCCTACCAAGTGTTTGCTAAATTGCCTCAGCAATATTTTCCATTGTAGTGCATTGCATATTGTTCCTCACTTATTTTCACTTGCATATTCTCATAAACTTGGTTATAAAAATCAATTTCTAAGGCATTCCAATCAAAAGTTTTATAACTCAATTCACCCCCCCTCTTGAATATTGAGGCCACTTGAACAACAAGTGGTATCAGAGCTTGACTCTTGGTAGATCAAGCTTAATAGCTTCAAGAGACTAAATGGCCTCAAGTTCTCAAAATGTTTTTCCCGAGGGTGGTGCGATAAACAGACCTCCCGCCTTCAATGGGGAAGGGTATGCGTTTTGGAAAGAAAGAATGAAAATCTTTATTCAATCAATTGACTTGAGAATATGGAATGCCATTGAAAATGGTCCTTATACACCGATGCATACTATAGATAGTAAAAATGTTGAAAAACCTATAGATGAATGGACAAGCGAGGAAGAAAAGAAAGTTCAGTATGGCTACAAGGCCAAAAATCTTATTACTATGGCTTTAGGTCAAGATGAATTTTTTAGAATAATGACCTGCCAAACAGCTAAAGAGATGTGGGATACTCTACGAGTAACTCACGAAGGTACCAACGATGTAAAGGACTCTAAGATTAGTACACTAACTAGTCAATATGAGTGCTTTAGATTAAACCCTCATGAATCAATTATTGATATGCAAAAAAGATTCACTCTCATCATTAATCAACTCATTACACTTGGAAAGACTTACACTAACAAAGAGCTCATTCATAAAGTGTTGAAAAGTCTTAACAGAGAATGGCAACCGCTAGTTACCGCCATCAAACAATCTCCTAGCATAAACGAAATGTCTCTTGCCACACTATTTGGTAAGTTGCAGGAACAGGAACAAGAGCTGAAAGAATTAAAGATGGCGGAAGAGGAAGAAAAATCCTCCAAGAAAAAGAGTCTCGCTCTCAAGGCTACTTCCATAAATGAAGAAGAAGAATCCGGAAGTAAACTTTATGAAGAAGAAGAATTTGGACTATTTGTGAAACGCTTCGGGAAATTCATGAAAGGCAAACGCCTTCAAAGAAGCTTCAAAAACCCAAGTAAGAAACCTATCACTAAAGAAAATTCTTCCTCACCCAATTGTTTTGAATGTGGCAAGGAAGGGCACTTCAAAGCGGATTGCCCAAATCTTAAGAAGAAGGGAAAAGAGAAAAGAGGAAGAAGGAGAGCATATATAGCATGGGATGAAAATGAGATAAGCAGCTCGGATGACTCAGAAAATGAAGAAGCAAACCTTTGCCTCATGGCCAATCATCAAGAAGAAAATGATGAGGTAAACTTCCATGACTTAGATAAAGATGAATTACTTGATGCTCTAGAGGAATTGTATGATAAATTTACAAAAGTCTCAAACAGACTTAAGTTGTCTAGAAAAACTAGTGACACTCTAGAGATGCACCTTATGGAAGTTTGCAAAGAGAATGAATGTTTAAAAGAAGAATTGGAAAACGCTCAAACATGTTCCAAAAGTAAACCTTGTGACTTTGCTAAGAAATGTGTTGATCTAGAAAATAAAGTCCTAGATCTAAACAAAATCTTAGAGAGGTTTACAAATGGTAGAGATAATCTGAATGTACTACTTGGAAATCAAAGATGCATGTTTGACAAAACTGGCTTAGGGTACAATTCTGTTAAAAAGGAAAAGCATTACAAAAACTTCTTTGTACCCCCTATGAGATCATCTTCGCCCTTTATGAAATGCAATCATTGTGGATTCAAGGGTCATAACTCTTCAAATTGTAGTGTTAGGAAACTAGGACCAAAGGTCTTAAGAAAGGTGTGGGTTCCAAAAGGAACATCCCCACAAGCTAACCTAAAAGGACCCAACATAAAATGGGTACCTAGTTCTCTAAACTGATTTTGTTTTGTAGGTATGCTTCAAGGCAAGCAACACCCATTGGTACTTGGATAGTGGGTGTTCAAAGCATATGACGGGAGACATAAGCAAATTTACATCATTCACTCCCAAACGAAAAGGAAGCGTCACCTACAGAGACAACACTAAAGGAAGAATCCTAGGCATTGGAAATATTGGTAAGAATTCTTCCACCTCCATAAGTGACGTATTGTATGTTGAAGGCCTCAAACATAATCTACTTAGCATAAGTCAATTATGTGACAAAGGATACAGAGTTTTATTTGAATCCAATTGTTGTATAATTGAAAATAAGCTAAACAAAGAGGTCAAATTTGTTGGAAAAAGAATTGATAACATTTACATGATTGATGTGGATAGTTTGTCTACAAATGATGAACAATGCTTCATTTCTAAAGAGGATGAAACTTGGCTATGGCATAGAAGAATAGCTCATATACATGTAGACCACTTGAATAAACTTGTTTCTAAAGATTTAGTAATTGGTCTACCAAAGCTTAAATTTGAAAATAGATTTTGTGATGCATGTCAAAAGGGAAAACAAGTAAAGGCATCGTTTCAATCCAAAAACATTGTCTCTACTCAAAGGCCTTTACAACTCTTGCACATGGATTTATTTGGACCATCCAAATCAAAAGCTTTGGAGGAAATTACTATGGTCTAGTTATAGTAGATGACTATTCTAGATATACATGGACATTGTTTCTTGCTCATAAAAATGAAGCATATCATGCATTCAAGAAACTTGCAAAGATTATCCAAAATGAGCAAAACTCAAAAATTGCATCCATTAGAACCGATCATGGGGGAGAGTTTGAAAATCAATCTTTCGAAAAGTTTTGCGAAAAACATGGTATCAATCACAATTTTTCAGCTCCTAGAACTCCACAACAAAATGGAGTGGTTGAAAGGAAAAATAGATCTTTAGTGGAGCTTGCTAGAACCATGCTAAATGAAAACAATATTGCAAAACATTTTTGGGCCGATGCGGTAAACACCGCGTGTTATGTAATGAACAGATGCTTGATAAGGCCTATTTTAAAGAAAACCCCCTATGAGCTTTACAAGGGTAGAAAACCCAACATTGCATACTTTCATATTTTTGGATATAAGTGTTTTGTGCTCAACAATGGAAAGGATAATCTAGGAAAGTTTGATGCAAAATCTGATGAGGCAATATTCCTAGGATATTCTCAATCAAGTAAATCTTATAGAATTTTCAACAAATAAACAAATACCATTGAAGAATCTATACATGTTAAATTTGATGAAGATAGCCATAACCCTCCGAGAAAGGAAGATATTGATGATCTTGTAGGTACTTTCCAAGAAATAAACTTGGAAGACAAAGAAGAAGTCAACAATGATGGAGGTGCAACACAAATTGAGAGACAACAAGATTGGGTAACCTTGAAGGATCATCCCTTGGACAAAATCATTGGAGAAATAACCAAAGGGGTAAGTACTTGAAACGCCATTAGAAATGCATGCAATCACTTGGCTTTTGTATCCCAAATTGAACCCAAAAATATTGATGAAGCCATTATTGATGAACATTGGATGTTGGCCATGCAAGAAGAGTTAAACCAATTTGAAAGAAACGAAGTTTGGGAACTTGTGCCAAGACCCAATGACCATCTAATAATAGGCACCAAATGGGTTTTTAGAAATAAGTTAGATGAAAATGGCATAATAACAAGAAACAAAGCTAGACTAGTTGCAAAGGGATACAATCAAGAAGAGGGAATAGATTATGAAGAAACGTATGCTCCCGTAGCTAGGTTAGAAGCCATTAGGTTATTGCTAGCTTTTGCATGTTGTATGGATTTCAAACTGTATCAAATGGATGTCAAAAGTGCGTTCTTAAACGGCTTCATTCAAGAAGAAGTTTATGTAGATCAACCTCCCGGTTTTGAAAATCATAAATTTCCAAACCATGTCTTCAAATTGAGAAAAGCTTTATATGGCTTGAAACAAGCTCCAAGAGCTTGGTATGAAAGACTAAGCAAATTCCTTTTAGAACACAACTTTGAAAGAGGAAAGGTTGATACTACATTGTTTATAAAACGCAAAAATAATGACATTCTCTTGGTACAAATTTATGTGGATGACATAATATTTGGTGCTACTAATGAAAATCTTTGTCAAGAGTTTGCCAAGATTATACAGAATGAGTTTGAAATGTCCTTGATGGGAGAACTCACCTTCTTCCTCGGATTGCAAATAAAACAAGCAAATGATGGAACATTCATTAGCCAAACTAAGTACTGTAAGGAACTACTTAAAAGGTTTGGAATGGACAAGGCAAACGAGATAGCTACACCCATGAGCACATCCTACTATCTAGACAAAGATGAAAAGGGTAAGGACATCGAAATCACCAAATATCGAGGTATGATTGGATCCTTATTGTATTTAACTGCTAGTAGACCCGATATTATGTTTGCGGTATGCATGTGTGCTAGATATCAAGCTTGTCCTAAAGAATCACATTTAACTGCCGTAAAAAGAATTTTGAAATATCTTGTGGGTACTCAAAATGTTGGTTTATGGTATCCCAAAGGTGTTGAATGTAATCTTTTAGGATATTCCGACTCTGACTTTGCTGGCTGCAAACTTGATAGAAAAAGAACTAGTGGCACATGTCATTTACTTGGTAGCTCCCTTGTTTCTTGGCATAGCAAGAAGCAAGCAAGTGTTGCATTATCAACGGCTGAGGCAGAATATGTAGCCGCCGGTAGTTGTTGTGCTCAAATTCTTTGGATGAGACAACAACTTCTTGATTTTGGCATTGTTTTAAACAAAGTACCCATCAAATGTGATAATACTAGTGCCATCAACATCTCAAGGAATCCAGTAATGCACTCTAGAACCAAGCACATTGAGATTAGGCATCACTTTATTAGAGATCATGTGTTAAAAGGGGATTGTGTACTTGAACATGTTGAAACTTCTAGACAACTAGCTGATATTTTCACAAAACCCTTGGCTAGAGAACAATTCATTCACATTAGAAGAGAATTAGGCATTCTTGATATGTCAAATTGTGTTTGAATGATGGATAAGAACTATGTTGTATGGCATGATGAATGGTATATGTTACATTTCATGTCTAGAACTTTGCTGTATGAAAAACTTGAAGTTTTTGAATCAATAATCGATTACATTCCTCCTCACATTCGATTACTATGCTTCTGTTTCCATTATAATCGATTAGTCCAAGACCCTAATCGATTACAATCATTCTGTTTCTAAGATAATCGATTACCATTGGTCCACAATCGATTACAAAGCTTCTGTTTCAGGTACAAAACGTTTCCTCTTCTCAATAATCGATTACCACCTTTCTCCAATCGATTAGGACGGTTCTATTTTTTAAATAATCGATTAGTCAAAGGCTCTAATCGATTATGCTCTACACGAAACGATTGGAATTCCCCAGAAACAGTGAGCTAATCGATTACCCCCTGCCTCGTAATCGATTAGCCTCGGTTCTGAAGAGTCAAAATTGCAACTTCCAAGGTATACTCGAAGTACTCTCTCTCTTAACTCCCTTCACTCCTTTCCAAACCCACTTTCCTCCTCCCTAAACCTAACTCTCACCTATAAATACCCCTTCCTTCACCTTCTCATCTCACACTACCTCCTTCCTCTCAAACCTCTCCAAAACTCTCAAACACTCTTCTCTCTTCATCTTCTTCTTTGCATTCTTCACCATGTCTACATCCCGCACTGCTAAGAGAGCACGATCCTCCATGGCTCAGGCCCATAACCCCCTTGACTTCTCAAGGTTCTTCTCTTCCCCTAGAGATCTTCAAAATTTTGTGAAAAACTTTTCTGAAAAGGAGATAATGACTCCTCACTTCACAATTGCCGACACCTTCAATAACCCCAGCCTAACCTTTACCCAAAGCCTTCACCACTACAACCTCTTTCCCTTCCTCTCCCTCAAAGAAGAAGAGTACTATCCTGAACTCATGAGGGTATTCTACTGCAACCTCCGACTTGTCAATAATCCAAAGTGAAGAACGCAACCATCAAACTCACCAATGCTCAATTTGCGGAAATCTCCCAGCTACCTCTCAATAATGCTGATTTTGATGGAGGAGAACCGGAAGACGAATGGGGCTTGAATGCTCTAACTGCTCGTCAATCCTTGTGGAAAGCTGACCGCCCTAGGAGCAACCACAAACTGGTAGGACATTTGACCATGAACAACCGTCTGCTTCACTTCTTCTTGGTCAAAATGATAGTTCCTCGCGGTGGGAATTATGCTTTGGTTGAAGAGGATGATGTCCTCTTGATGTGGGCCATGCTGAACTCTAAGGAGATCAACTGGGTTCAGTTGGTCAAATTCCATATGCGCCATACGAAGGACCAGCAAAAACTCCCCTATGGCATCCTCCTCACTAAAATTTTTAAATATTGTGGAGTTGATTTGGCCGGAGAACTCTCTGAAAAAGTGCCTCCTAGAGCTTGCATTGGCACCCATCACCTCACCAAAATGGGTCTCGTTTTCACGAATGGAGCATGGTACTCACGAATGGAGGGCATTGATGCCAACATTCCCTTCGAAGCTCCTGCCGAAGAAGAACCCGCTCCTCTTCCTCCTCAACCACAAGCTGCACCATCAGCCTCTTCATCTGCACCCCAAGCTGACCCATTTGCATCTCTTTACGCCCATCTTGACCGCCGCTTCGATCGCCTTGAAAACTCCCTTCAAGAGTTTTCAATGACCGAGCAGCAACACTTTGAGATGATGCAATAGCGCTATGAAGAGCTGTCTCACCAAATTGCTGAAATTCGCTTTTTCAATCCGGATAACTAGATCCTTAGTCATACTTTTGTTTAGGGTGCTTATGTTATTATCTTTTCAATTCTAAATATTGTCTCTTAATGCAATTCCCATCCGTTTTCAATTCAATAAAATTATCTCGTTTCAGTTCATATTATATCTCTTTAATTGCACGAATCATTTTTGATGATTACAAAGGGGGAGAAGAATATCTGTTCATATCTTGTTTAATCTGTTCATATCTTGTTTAACTCTTGTTTAAAATATGGAGAAGAATATCTGTTCATATCTTGTTTAATCTGTTCATATCTTGTTTAACTCTTGTTTAAAATATGGAGAAGAATATCTGTTCATCTTGTTTAAAATCTGAAACAGATAGGATTAATAAATTCTTTTTGATAGGGGGAGATTTAGCAAGAGATAACAAATAAGAGATAAAAAGAGATAAGATATTTGCTGCTGAATGTGATAATGATTCTGACTTTTTTAAATAGATAATATATTTTGAAAGACTGATAATGCAGCAGAGATGTTTTTGCAAAGAGATAAAATTAGAGATAAGTTCAAATTGTTCAAACTAACAACCCTCAAGAGATGAACATAGTTGTCATCATCAAAAAGGGGGAGAATGTGTTTGAATATGTATACAGGTTCAAGGATGTTCAAAGATTTTGATAATGACAAGCACTCTTGAAGAAATCTGTGCAAAAACAAAGATATGGAATCAGGGTCCAAGTAAAAGCGAAGCTAATCGATTAGATCACTTATGCTAATCGATTAGGAGCTTTCTGTTTTGGAAGAAACTGCATCAGGATGTAAGCTAATCGATTATGAGAAGGAAGATAATCGATTACGAAGTCACTGAAATTAAGCTAATCGATTATACACTTGAAGCTAATCGATTACAACCATCAAAAAAGGGATTAAATGTATCAGGTATAATGTTTAATCGATTAAGGAAGCCATTCAATCGATTAGGAAGCTACTAGAATTAAGGTAATCGATTACAAGACATGCTAATCGATTAGGAAGCTGCGAAATCAAATTAAATGCATCAGGTATTGATTCTAATCGATTACAGGAATTGAAATAATCGATTAGTGACTCTCTGACTTGAAGCTAATCGATTACAACGCGAGGGTGTAATCGATTACGCTAGTGGAAAAACACTTTTAAGTGGGAAACCAGCTCATGTCTCCACCATACTTCAAATTTCCACTGAGTGCAACGGCTATGAAGAACGAAGGGCACACCTCAACAGCTATTTTGGCTCTATAAATTGAAGAGGAACACAAGCACAAACACACAACAAGAAGCTACAAATCCTTTACTCTATTTTGTGCCTTGTAAGCCCTATTTCTTGTATCTTGAAATACATTTGTATATCCTCTCATCTTGAGAGTTAGAATTTTGTGAGAGCTTTCATTTGTGTATCTACTCTATTAAGAGAGTGTATTGATTGTAAACACAAACACCAAACACAAGTTATTCACTCTAGGTTGAGTGGTTGTTCACTCTAGGTTGAGTGGTCACAAAGGTTGGGGTTCAACCTTTGGGTATTGAGAGATTGTGAGATTGGGTGGGTTGCCCTTTGCTTGTGAGGATTGAGTTCTTGAGTGTGGGACACTAGGAAGCTGCAATTGCTCAAAGCTTGTATCTCAAATCTTCAATAGTGAAATCCTCTAAGTGGGTTGCTTAGAGGCGAGACGTACACCGGATTGGGTGGAACTCGTTATATCGGTTTGCAAGCTTCTCTTCCTTACTCCTTACTTTTATATACTGCTTGCTAATTGATTGTTATTAATTGCTTGTGAAGTTCATACTTGAATTGGTCTAATTTGTTATACTTCAAAAGCTGCCTACTAAGTGTTTGCTAAATTACCTCAGCAATATTTTCCATTGTAGTGCATTGCATATTGTTCCTCACTTATTTTCACTTGCATATTCTCATAAACTTGGTTATAAAAATCAATTTCTAAGGCATTCCAATCAAAAGTTTTATAACTCAATTCACCCCCCCTCTTGAGTATTGAGGCCACTTGAACAACAGGAGGAAGGTTTGGAAAGGGGGAGAGGAAAAGGTTGGAGGCCACTTCCCAAAGAGGGGAAGATAACTCCACTCACCACCAAGGGAGGGAGAAACCACTTGGATAAGAGCTTGAGAGAGCTCTCTAATTCTGGAGAGAAGGAGGAGAATCTCTCACTAGGAAACACTAAGTGCTCTCAAAATCTTACAAATGAATTAATTGTTCCTTGTTTACAAAAGGAGAAGTCCTTATATAGGCCATAGGAATTTCGGCCAAGGACTAGCAAAGTGGTCTTGAGCATGAATCCAAGGCCCATTAAGAGAAAAAGATAAGCAAATGGCCTATACATGGCCCAAAAGGAAAGTACAAGGCCCTAAAGTGGCCCATTTGACCTTGCAAGGTCCAAATATATCCTATAAGCCTAGAGAAACTATTTAGAAAGTATATTGCAAGTAAAGTACTCATAGATCCTCATAGGTTCCTTATTGGGCTTAGGCCCACTAGAAGAGAGAAAAGAGAAAAGGGCTTTATGAATGCTCTCTTTGGCCCTTTTGGTCTTGGCCCTTGTGAGGGGACCTCTATATGCTTCAAGTCCTTTCTCTAATGTAGTGTGTGGGTCTTCCTTGGGTATGTCCACATTATGCCCCCCTCTTTTAAAGGATTTGTCCTCAAATCAAAGGCATCATCTTCATCATCTATATCAAAGGGAGACAAATCAGTTATATTGAAAGAAGCACTTACACCATAATCTCCTGGTAGATCTAGGACATAAACATTATTATTAATTTTCTTGAGAATTTGGAAAGGCCCATCACCTCTAGGGTTGAGTTTGGATTTTCTCAAGTTAGGAAAGTGTTCCTTTCGAAGGTGTAACCATACCTAATCTCCTACCTCAAAGGTGATCTCCTTTCTTTGTTTATTTACACAACGAGCATAATGTTCATTTTTAGTTTGTATTTGGTGTCTAACCTTCTCATGAAAATCTTTGATAAATTAGGCCTTTGCCTCTCCATCTATATGAAGGACAGAGTCAGAAACCTCAATGGGCAAAAGGTCCAAGGGTGTGAGAGGGTTAAAACCATATACAACCTCAAATGGACTATGCTTGGTTGTGGAGTGTTGTACCCTATTATATGCAAACTCAATGTGGGGTAAACACTCATCCCATGATTTTACATTTTTGTGTACTAAGACCCTAAGAAGTTGAGAGAGGGTCCTGTTTACTACCTCTATTTGGCCATCTGTTTGAGGATGACAAGTTGTGGAAAAGAGGAGTTGTGTTCCTAGCCTTGACCAAAGAGTTTTCCAAAAATGGCTTAGGAAATTGGTGTCCCTATCAGAAACAATGGTTTTGGGTACACCATGTAGTCTCACAACCTCTTTAAAGAAGATCTTAGCAATATGACTAGCATCATCAACCTTATGGCAAGGGATAAAGTGAGCCATCTTGCTAAACCTATCCATAACCACAAAGATAGAATCCATTCCCCTTTGGGTCTTAGGCAGGCCTAACATAAAGTCCATTGATATATCAATCCAAGGTGTACTAGGTGTTGGCAAGGGAGTATATAAACCACTAGGTGAAAGTTTTGATTTAGCCTTTCTACATACAATACACCTAGAGCAATGTTTTTGAACATCCTTTTTCATTTTGGGCCAATAGAAGTGTTCATGTAATATAGACAAAGTCTTATCTCTTCCAAAATGACCCATGAGTCCTCCCTCATGACTCTCCCTAAGTAGTAGATCTCTTAAAGAGCTTCTTGGAATACAAAGTCTATTGGCTTTAAAAAGATAGCCATCTAAAATGTAGAAGCCTTTATGAGATGTCGAAGTGGAAGATGAGTTAAAGATGTTTGAAAAATCAAGATCATTTGGGTACAAAGACCTAATTTCATCAAGCCCAATAACTTTGGCTCCTAGAGAGGTAAGTAAAGAATGCCTCCTAGATAAAGCATCAGCCACAGTATTAGTTTTGCCATTCTTATACTTGATGACATAAGGAAATTGTTCCAAATACTCAACCCACTTAGCATGTCTTTTGTTTAACTTATGTTGCCCTTTTATGAATTTTAAAGATTGGTGATCACTATGTATCACAAACTCTTTTGGGATTAAGTAGTGCTCCCAAGTTTGTAGGGCTCTAATTAAGGCATAGAATTCCTTATCATATGTGGGGTAGTTAATAGTGGCCCCATTAAGTTTTTCACTAAAGAAAGCAATGGGGTGACCTTCTTGTAAAAGCACAGCTACTATGCCCACATTTAATGCATCACACTCAAGCTCAAAGGTTTTAGAAAAATTTGGAAGTTTTAAAATTGGAGCATGAGTGAGCCTATCTTTGAGATCTTGAAAGGCTTTTTCTTGCCTAGGCCCCCACACAAAAGAAACATTCTTTTTAACCAACTCATTTAGAGGGGAGGCTAAGGTTGAAAAATCTTTCACAAATCTCCTATAGAAACTTACGAGACCATGGAAACTTCTTACTTCACTCACATTTCTAGGTGTAGGCCAATCTTGGATTGCCTTAACCTTAGAGTGATCTACCTCAACACCCTTAGAACTAACTAGAAAACCAAGAAAGACAATGGTATCCATGCCAAAAGAACATTTTTCAAAGTTAGCATAAAGATTGTTTGTTCTTAAGGCAAGCATAACTTGTCTTAGGTGGATTAGATGAGATGCCATGGACTTTGAATACACAAGAATGTCATCAAAGTATACCACAACAAAATGCCCTATGAAATCCCTTAAAACATGGTTCATAAGTCTCATGAAGGTACTTAGTGCATTAGTTAGGCCAAAAGGCATCACTAACCACTCATAAAGGCCAAGCTTGGTTTTAAAAGCGGCTTTCCATTCATCTCCTTCTTTTATTCTAATTTGGTGGTAGCCACTTTTAAGATCAATCTTGGAGAAGATTGTGGATCCACTAAGCTCATCTAACATGTCATCAAGCCTAGGTATGGGATGGCTATACTTGATGGTGATGTTATTAATGGCTCTACAATCCATACACATTCTCCATGAACCATCTTTCTTGGGTACAAGTAAAACCGGTAATGCGTAAGGGCTTAAACTTTCTCTAATCCAACCTTTGGAAAGTAGTTCATTCACTTGATTTTCTATTTCTAAACTCTCCTTAGGGTTGCATCTATAGGCAGGTCTATTTGGCAAACTAGCCCCAGGAATAAGGTCTATTTGATGCTCAATGCCTCTAATAGGAGGTAACCCTTTTGGAATGTCTTTTGGGAAGAGGTCTTTAAATTCTTGTAAGATATTTTGGATCCCTTAGGGCAAAGGGGGAGGAGAGGTGCCCATAGAACACAAAGAAGTGTTAGGGATATCTTTTGGATATATGATCAAGCAATGTTTTTGTGAAAACATGGCATGTTTCACATCATATTTAGTTACGAAGAGATTAGGTTGGGAATCATTATAGATAATAACTCCTTTGTCTTTATTGTCTTTTTTGTTTTTCTTTGGTTTTTCTAAATTCGTATGGGAAGAAGATCCTAACTCTTTTTCTCTCTTAGCTTTCATTTGGATTTGGTCTTTTGCTACTTGTTGTGGAGTTAGAGGATGTAGTACTATCTTCTTGCCATCTAGTTTAAATGTGAGGGTGTTAGTGAACCCCTCATGAAGGACCTTCCTATCAAATTGCCAAGGCCTTCCTAATAGTATATGGGTTGCTTCCATAGGCACTACATCACATTTGACTTCATTTCTATATGTGCCTATGGTGAAATTGATTAGGACTTGCTTATTGACTACCATTTCCCCTTTTTCATTTAACCATTGTAATTTGTAGGGACTTGGGTGATCTATAAGCTCTAATCCCATCTTTTTGACTAGTCTTTGGCTTGCAACATTTGTACAACTCCCACTATCAACAATGAGAGAACATAATTTGTCATTAATGTAACATCTTGTATAAAAGATGTTCTCTCTTTGTGTCGTGTCATCGAGTTTTACATGACTACCAAGCAATCTTCTAATCATGTACAACTCACCATCATCCCCTAGAATGTGCTCACTGTCACTGGAATCACTACTAGAGTTATCACTTGAATAGTGAGAATCAGAATTAGACTCTGATTGACTTGAGTAGGTTCCATTAGTTTTTAAAATCATGGTTCTTTTTGTTGGACAGTCCGAAGCAATGTGTCCTCTTCCAAGACACTTAAAACATTTTATGGAAGAAGATCTAGAGGATTGTGGTTTTGATGATGGTTCATGCTTATCATGTTGATTCCTAAAGACTGCCATTTTTGTGTAACTCACTTTGGAGTTTAGAGGAAGAAGCGCCCATTTCTCTCTCTCTAGGGTTTCTCTCAAACTTACCCTTATTTTCTACCCATTTTGACTTATAGGCTCTATTGTTATCCCCACTATAGGATTCTCTTTCCTTAAATTGGTTTTCTACTTTGGTGCATTGGTGGAGTAACTCCTCTATATCCACATGTGGAAGAAGTTCTACCCTATTTTTGATGTTCCTATTAAGTCCATGTAAGAACCTATGCATTAAGGTTTCTTCATCTTTTTCTAGGTTGGCTCTAATCATGGCTATTTCTAAGGCTTTATAGTAGTCTTCTAAACATTTGGAGCCTTGGGTGAGCCTATTAAGCTTTGCTAATAGTTTACCACGATAATAGTTAGGAACATATCTTTTCCTAAGGAGAGCTTTTAAGTCTACCCAATCATCTATGGGAGGGAAGTTGTCTCTTTTTCTCTCCTTACAAATTTGGGTCCACCAAACTAGAGCATAATTTTGGAAAGAAAGAGTTGCAATCCTAACTTTTTTATCATCTTTTATTTGATGGGAGTTGAATATTTGTTCTACCCTCATCTCCCATTCTAAGTAAGCTTCAATGTCACTCTTGCCATTGAATGGGGGAATTTCTAACCTTACTTCTCTTAAGCCTATGTCCTCCTTTCTATGGTCATGGTGCCTTCTTTGTCTTGTTTCTTCCTTATTATCACTAATGTTATGTCTTTGATTTCTTTGTTGTCTATGCCTAGTTCTAGGGGGTTCATTATGCTCAAGATTGGTTAGCCTAGCATTAATATTGTTTAAGCTATCCATTATGTTATGAAGCATGGTTTTGTTCTCCCTATCACTAGATGACATCTTTTAATGTTGTCAAAGAAATTTGAGACAAAAACAAAGTATGTATAGACAAGCTAGTCGAGGAAGATGAATGCAATACAATTGAAAGAAACACTTCAACAATCCTAAAATATCAATACTAGGTTTCTATCCTAAGGGAAAAACAATGTCCTAGGTTGTCTTTAACTAGGTTAGTCCTATGTTGCTTATGTAAATCCTAAGTTGTCCTTAACCTAAATTGATTATGTTTGTCCTAGGATGTTACTAGTGATTAACTAACCCTAGACAAGCCTAACCAATTTCGGTTTTAAGAAGTAGTTAACCTAAGAAAATTAGTTCAACTAACTAACTAAGTCTTAACAAACCCTAACTAAAAAGTAGTTAATTAGTTATGGAAGTTGTAACAAAGTCTAACCACTAAAACTAACCAACTAATTCGGTTATGTATTAGTTAACCCAACTAACTAGTAGTTATGATAACTAGAATTAGTTCCAACCACTAACTAATTAACCTAATTAGTTAAGACACTCAACTAACTACCAACTAACTAACTAATTATAGTTGTAACTTCTAACTAATTCTAACCAATTAACTAAAAGTAGTTAACAAACAAATGCACATGTACTATCCTAATTCGAAATTTACTAAGCAAAAGGAAAGTTATAATGTCCAAAAAGTCCAATGTCCTTGTTGTGTCCAAAATACAAGACAAAATCCTACTACACAAAGCCTAAGAATTGAAAAACTTTGCCTAAGTTCTACTACTTACAAAGCTTTTGCCTCCTTTACAATTGTCTTTAAAAGTCCTTCTTGATGTATAAGTTCTAACTTTACCTAGCAAAAGAAGACAAGACAACAACTCCAAACAAGATTTGGTTAATAGGAAACACAAAGAAAAATTTTAAACCTCACTAAAGTGTATCTCTCAAGTGTATGCCTTCTGTTAGAGATTATCAAGCTCAATCAATTTCCACACCAATCTCAAGTGTTTCAATATGCTACCCTCAATTATTGGAGAAATGGAGTGATCTTAGAAGTTTGAAAAGATACAAACTCAAGACAAAACTTTAAGAAGCAAAAATGACAAACTAAAAAGGCTTAAGAAATAAAGGCTACTCAAATGGATTTTTATTTTTTTTATATGACAAGACTCTAAAAGAAATAAAAGTTCAAAAGAATGAAAGCTAACTTGGAATAGAATTGACTTTGACAAAACAAGACAAACAAGAAAACACATGCAAGAATCAAAGCTTAACGTACAACCTAGCTTAGAAACTCTAGAGTTGCAAAAATAAGCAAAGAAGTCTTAATGAACAAGTCTTAGAAATGTCAAGTAATGAAACACTTCACTTTTGGTATTGGTTATTTCAAAATTTTAGTGATGATGTATGGTGTCTCAAATTCAACTTGGTATTGAGGCTTTCTTTTTAATACTCTTTTTCTCCTTTGGTACTTTTCTTTTCTTTTTGATACTTTTCTTTTCTTTTTCCTCTCAAGATTTCAAGGTAACAACACCAATCTTATAATTCCAAAACTGAAATGCACAAATGGTACAAACAAGTTCAATTAATGCTTCTTGCTTAAGGCAAACTATGCAACCTTCTCCCAATTTGATGTATAGGAGGTGACTAATTTTTTTTGACAAGTTTTGTTTTTGATGCAAGCAAGATGAAAAGGAATGTAAAAGTGATATCCTAATAGTGCCAGTAAAGAAAAATTAAACCTAGAATCAAAGCTAAGATTGGAAACTAACAATCCTAAAAGTTAACTTGACTTTGGAGTGTCTTTAATGTGAGACCTCCCAACAACAAGAATGGAACCTTTTTAGGAGCCAATCAAAGTGCTTGAATTGCCCCTATACCATACGGTTTTGCACACTAAAAAGGAAGAAGCAATTAATTTCCTAGAACTCTAGACAAGGTTCCACATGGCACCTAACTAACTTCCTTAATTGGCTCTAACTAACAACTAACAACTAACAATTAACTAACTTGTAACAACAAACTAACAACCTAACAAACCAAAACTAACATGTGCCAACTCTGAATTTTAGAAGCTAAAATAGAATGTTAACATAAACCAACCGAAATTGACCATACCAAAATGCAAAAATTGAAGCCACAAAAGAAACTAGCACGAAAACTCAAAAGAACTAAAACTTTTTATGATTTTTTTTATGCTAACAAGGCATTAACAAGACCTATGAATGATTAAGAACCAGAATTCCAGCCAGCAAAGAGAAGTGAAAAATGAAAATTAAAATGGAAGAGAAGAAGAAAAGAACCTCCCAAGGCTCAATGATACCACATGATGTAGGCTCTTCATCCACTTTCTTGAAGAGAGATGGATCTAGGGCTCTTTCTCCTATCTTCCTTCAATGTAAGCTTGAGAACTTCTTCTTCTAGGCAAGGAAACCGAAAACCAAAAGCCTAAACTAAAGGAGGGTGACGCAAGGAACAAGAGAAAAGGGAGTGAAATGCAAGTAGAGAAGGATGAACAATGGAGGAAGGTTTGGAAAAGGGGAGAGGAAAAGGTTGGAGGCCACTTCCAAAAGAGGGGAAGATAACTCCACTCACCACCAAGGGAGGGAGAAACCACTTGGATAAGAGCTTGAGAGAGCTCTCTAATTCTAGAGAGAAGGAGGAGAATCTCTCACTAGGAAACACTAAGTGCTCTCAAAATCTTGCAAATGAATTAATTGTTCCTTGTTTACAAAAGGAGAAGTCCTTATATAGGCCATGGGAATTTCGGCCAAGGACTAGCAAAGTGGGCTTGAGCATGAATCCAAGGCCCATTAAGAGAAAAAGATAAGCAAATGGCCTATACATGGCCCAAAAGGAAAGTACAAGGCCCTAAAGTGGCCCATTTGACCTTGCAAGGTCCAAATCTATCCTATAAGCCTAGAGAAACTATTTAGAAAGTATATTACAAGTAAAGTACTCATAGATCCTCATAGGTTCCTTATTGGGCTTAGGCGCACTAGAAGAGAGAAAAGAGAAAAGGGCTTTATGAATGCTCTCTTTGGCCCTTTTGGTCTTGGCCCTTGTGAGGGGACCTCTATATGCTTCAAGTCCTTTCTCTAATGTAGTGTGCGGGTCTTCCTTGGGTATGTCCACATTAGGGGCACACAGCACGCTTTAGCGTGATCAACAAACAACAACAGCCCCCTCTCACGAGCGTGACCTTGGACATCAATGGTGAGCTTGAGCATGGATTTATGCAGCTTGAGCGTGATTAAGAGAGAGCATCAGGACCCTTCCACGCTCAAGCGTGGGAAAGGGCCGCTCAAGCTGAGCTCGAGCTCGCCTGAGCGTGGATCAAGCGTGAAGCAGATATGCTAGATAGGAAGGCCACGCTTGAGCGTGGTTTAGATGGTTTGAGCGTAAGATAACCAGGGAGTATCAGGACCCTTCACGCTTGAGCGTAACCAGTGAGCTCAAGCGTGACTCATGCAGTATGGGATTTTTTAATTTAATATTTACCAATGGTGTGATGCCAACTCAACCATTTTCTTGTGTTTCTGCATGTCTCCGAATATTCCTTCATGGGCTCTATGCAAGTGGCAAGGGAAGCTGAAGCATAACCCCTATAAATCAAGTAGAAAATAGGACATCAAGGATCATCACTTCATCTCCTTCATATCATCAAACACATTTCCTACATTTTTCACTCTGTATTCATTTCCAAATTTTCTTAAAGTGAAAATGCAAGGCATGAGTAACTAATTTCCTTATTGGGATTGGTTGTAATCAAATCAAACCTGAAGTAATGCCACTGTAAGTTTTCATTTATGTTAATGAGATTTAATAGTTTCTGTATTTCATTCTACCATTAATGCCTAAAGATACTTGATCACTATTTTCTTGTTTTAAGTTTTCTTAACTATACTGGGAAGTCACTTTTGAGAGCAAATCTGAATGAAATACTCCTTGTAAGTAGCTTACCAGGGATGGCATCTAACGCAATGAACGTCAAAACAATCGATCGGTAATGCTGGAATGATTTTCAAAGTGACTGAGGGATCAACAAATTGAAATCATTCTTATGAATTTTGTAGTCGAGGGATCGATACAAATGACTTTGATTGTGACGTAGAAATTATTATTTTAATTTACATACATACAAATTTACTTAGCTTACGAAGGGTGCGATGCGATGAAACCAATCCCAGTTTTCCAAATCTGATTTTCACCCAAACACTTTACGTCACTATTATTCAATACTTACTACTTACTTTATATTCAATCTTTTGCATAACAAAAACAATCCAAACCTTTTGTCAAAACTCAATTCAAGAACTAAGATCTTCAAACCAATACCTCCTTAGAGGAATGACATCTTTACTATACTACAATCACTGTGTTTAAACTTGGCACAACCATTCCATTGAGTTCATATTATACAAATTTGATTCTCTCTCCTTGAACTCTTCATTTCTTTGTATGATACACATAAAAATACATTACCAAGTTTTGGCGCCGCAGCCGAGGAGGTGATTTAAGTTTGAATATTTTAGCATTGAATTGACAAAGACAGTGTAAATAAATTTGTTTTCAATTTTTTTATTGTGTGGTAACTTGGCTATTTTGAGTACTTGATTTATGATCTTAAGAGGACAGGGCACAAAAGAACAACTTGCATTTGATCCAGAAACAGATAGGTTCCTCAAGAAAATCAAGAAAGCCAAGCAGAACTTCCAGGCAGGACAAACTTCCTCTGATACAATGGATGTTAATAGCAACAATCAAAATCCACCAAGGAGAACACTGGGAGATTACACTTTACAACAAGGACCCAGACATTACTCAAGCATTGCTATTCTAAACACAATAAGGGCTATAGGAACATAACGTTTTCTTAATAGAGCTTTCAAGTCTAACCAATCATCTATTGGTGGGAAGTTATCTTTCTTTCTCTCCTTACACACTTGGGTCCACCATACTAAGGCATAATTTTGGAATGAGAGAGTGGCTATCCTAACTTTCTTTTCTTATTTTATTTAATGAGAATTAAACAATTGCTCAACTCTCATCTCCTATTCTAAGTAAGCTTCAACATCACTCTTTCCATTAAATGGGGGAATTTCAAGTTTTACCTCTCTTAAGCTTATGTCTTCTCTTTTATGTTCATAGTGTCTTCTATGTCTAAGTTCATCCTCACTATCACTATTATTATGTCTTTGATTTCTTTGATTTCTATGCCTAGCTCTAGGGTTTTCATTATGCTCTATGTTATTTAACCTATTGTTGATGTTATTCAAACTTTCCATTATGTTATGAACCATATACTTGTTTTCCCTATCACTAGAAGACATCTTTTAAGGTTGTCAAAGAAATTTAAGATAATGGATGCTTGATGCAAAGCAAGTATTAGAAAACACACAACAATCCTAAAATACATGTACTAGGTTTCTTTCCTAAGGGAAACAAGAACCTAAGTTGTCTTGTACTAGGTTGTATCCTAGGATGTAGTACTATGATTAGTTATGCAAGACCTATGTTGTCTTAACCTATGTTTCTTATGAGAATCCTAGATTGTAACTAATCAAGTAACTAACCCTAACAAGCCTAAACAATTTCAGTTATGGGAAGTTAGAAGTAACAAATTAGTTTCAACTAATCAACTAACTCTAACTAACACCAACTAACTCTAACGAACACCAACTAACCCTAACTAAATTTAGTTATTTAGTTATTATGGTTGTAACTAAGTCTAACCACTTAACCTCCTAACTAAATTCGGTTAATTAATTGGTTATGCCAACTAAAATTTGGTTGGGATGTAGTTAGGTTAACTAGAATTAGTTCCAACTACTAACTAACTAGCCAAATTAGTTAAGACCAATAACTAACTAACTACTTCTAGTTGTAACTAATTAACTACTTAACTAACTAACAACTAACTAATTAACAAACAAATGCAAATGCTTCTCCTTAATTTTGAAATTTACCAAAAGGAAATGAAATTAATAGAGTCCAAAGTCCAATGTCCAATTAGTGTCCAAAATACAAGTCAAAAACCTACTACACTTTTTATAAGAATTTGAAAATTTCCCTATGTTCTACTAGTTATAAGGCTTTTGCTTCCTTTACAATGTTCTTCAAGCTCTTCCCTTGATGTATAAGCTCCACCTCACCTAGCAAAACAACATAAAAGAAACAACTCCAAACAAAATTGTTAAGGGAAAATGAACAAAATTTGAAACCTCACAAGTGTGTCTCTCAAGTGTATCTCACAAATTCTTACCCTTTCTCTTTGGATCAAGTTCACTTAAGCAATTATTACTCTCACCTTAAGTGTTCCAAGATGCTACCTCAATGGTATAGAGAAGGAATTATCAAAAGGTTTGAAAGATAGAAAACTCAATTGACAAAACTTAAGAAGGAATCAAGACAAACTAAAAAGGCTTAAGAAAGAAAGGTTACTCAAATGGGAATGGATTTGGATTTTTTGATTGACAAGACACTAAAGCAATAAATGTTTAAAACAAATAAAGGCTATACTTGAATGGAATTTTAAATTTGATGATGGACAAAACTAGACAAGCAAAGAAATTAAAATGCAACAACAAAAGCAAGGTACAACCTAAGCTTAGAAACTCTAAAGTTGCAACACTAAGCAATCAAGTTCAAATGAAAAATGAGTATACAATGTCAACTAGCAAACACCTTACTTCAAGCTTATGGAATTTTGAAAATGATACAATGATTTATTGTTCAAGTTTACAAGTTTCTAATGAGGCTACTTTTTACTCTTTGTTTTTCAACACTCTTTTTCAATTTTGTAATTTCAGGCTTTGTATTTTCTTTTGTATCTTTCTATTTCTTTCCTTTTCTTGCCTCTTGTACTTTTTAATTAAACAACACCACAAAGCTATTCCAAAACCGAAACAAGGATTAAGCTAAAACAAGTTCACTTGACACTTTCTTGCTTAGAGAAAAACAATGCAACCTTCTTCCAAAGTAGTGAATGGAAGGCTTATGACTAAATCTTTTTGACAAAAATTTCTTTTGTGTAAAGAAATATAAAACTAAATTAAGATGGTAACCTATTAGTTCATTCACAACAAAAATTAAACCTAGATGAAAAGCTAAGAATAGATTTCTAACACTCCTAAGATGAGCTAACTTTTTGAGAGTCTTAAAATGAGACCTCCTAACACTTAAGATTAGAACCTCTTTGGAGTTAATCAAGATGCTTGAATTACTCCTCCACACGGATTTGCACTCTAAAAGTTGAGTCAATAATTTTCTAGAACAAAAGAAAAGGTTCCAAATGGAACACACCTAGTTAGCTCTAACAACTAACAAACTTGTAACTACCAAACTAGAAGATCAAAACTGAAAACTTACTTGTGCCAACTCAAAATTTTGAAAGCTTAAAGACAATCAAGACATACCAAACTGAAAATTAGGAGAACAATATGCCAAAAATTGAAAGAGAAAAAGGAACCAACACAAAACTTCAAAGAAACAACACTTTTTTATGGATTTTCTATCATATCCTGGCATCAACAAGACAAGTATATGAATTAAATTTGTACAACCAGACAACAAAAAAAATTGAAACCAAAATGCTTAAAAGGAAAAAGAAGCAGAAAAGAACCTCTAAGGCTCAATGATACCACTTGATGTAGGAGGATCTTCAAGACTTCCTTTGAATGGGATGGATCTTGGCCCTTCTCCTTCTTCTAACCTTCAAATGCCAATATTGAATGCAATCTTGAGGTTAAAACCGAAACATAAAAAGGGAAAAAGACTCTAAGAGTGGACAAAATTTGGTGAAAGGAAAAGAGAGAAAAGATGAAATGGAAGGAGGAATTGAGGAGAATGGAAGGGATGATGGAAATGGATGAATGAGAGGCCACTTCCTAGGGAAGATAACTCTGTTGAACTCGCCACCAATGAGGGAGGAACCTCTTGGATGAGAGCTTGCAGAAGATCTCCTAATCCTAGAGAGAAGGAAGAGAATCTCTCACTAAAAACTCACTTAAAGTGGTCAAAATCTCAAAATGCATAATTGTGTAAGTTTTTACAAAAGGAGAGCTCCTTATATAGGCCTCCATAATTTTGGCCAAGGAGGAGCTTATGGGCTTCGTTCATGGATCCAAGGCCCAAAAGAGACAAAGGGAAGGAAGATGGCCGATACATGGCCCAAAAGGAAAGTACATGGCCTTAAAGTGGCCCATTTGACCTTGTAAGGCCCAAATAAAACCTATAAGCCTAGAGAATCTAACTAGGGACTATATTGCAAGAAAAGTATAAGTAGATCCTTAAGGTTTCCTCATTGGGCTTGGGCCTACTAAACAAAGAGAAGAAGGAAGCTAATGCTTTGTGTATGCTCTCTTTGGCTTTCTTTGACTTTGCCCTTGTGAGGGGACCCTTGTAAGCTTCAAGTCCTTTCTCTAGGGTAGTGTGAGGGTCTTCCCTTGGTGTATCCTTATTAGGAGCTAACATCAGCCAAGCAATGGGCACACACTGGAAGTATTGGGATATCGGCCAAACAAGAAAAAAAGGGGCATCGGCCAAATTCATTCACACCAAAAGGAATGAGCCCATACCGGTGTAGGTAAATGATACACCATCTTTGTCACTACCTCGTAAGTAGCTGATTTAGCCGATGTCATTTAGTATCACTTGATGTGGAGGACTCAGGCACTACCACATCGTCCACTACCAGGGACCAAAGCCCATGTTGTGACGTGGAAAACACTACCAAATAACAGACAAAGTGAAAAGTGAAAAATAATAATAAAATCCCAGTTCCCTCTATTCCCCATTATTGAATAGTGGCCAGGCTATTTCTCCATCACTCGTATGGGTTGATGGAAATATAAGTTGTCAAAGCACTCATTAGCATGGGAAGAGGTTGAGGAGACCTCTATAAATGCCTTATTTGAAGAGTTCCAAGGGTCCGAATTTTGAACCCTTAATTCCTGGAAGAAAGAACAACCTCTAACTTCTTCTCTTTTCTTCAAATTGGCACCAGAGAATTTTGCTTCTTTGTCCCTGTGTTCAAACCTCCCCTCACTCATTTTTAAAGAGAACACCGGTCCAACTTTTGACTGGAATTCCCTGAATCGCCTAAACCTGAGCCTCTTTGCTTTTCTTTGTGAGCGAACATCGTCCCAGGTGATAAGTGTCATTTCACATTGATTTCATACTTCAATTAAACTCATTTTTGAAAGAATTTAACCAGATTAGTAATTAATTAAGCATGATTTTTATTGTAAATAACACATTGTGTAAAACAAGCTTGATTTGTAAAAATATTCGAAGAAGGTACCAAAAACCCTTGAAGAATCAGCATCGAGCCAGGGACGCTTGAGCGGGGCACACTTAAGCGTGATCAACAAACAACAACAGCCCCCTCTCACACTTGAGCGCGAGCTCGAGCTCGCTCAAGCGTGACCTTGGACACCAATGGTGAGCTTGAGCATGGATTTATGCAGTTTGAGCATGATTAAGAGAGAGCATCAGGACCCTTCCACGCTCAAGCGTGGGAAAGGGCCGCTCAAGCTGAGCTCGAGCTCGCCTGAGCGTGGATCAAGCGTGAAGCAGATATGCTGGACAGGAAGGCCACGCTTGAGCATGGTTTAGATGGTTTGAGCGTAAGATAACCAGGGAGAATCAGGACCCTTCACGCTTGAGCGTAACCAGTGAGCTCAAGCGTGACTCATGCAGTATGGGATTTTTTAATTTAATATTCACCAATGGTGTGATGCCAACTCAACCATTTTCTTGTGTTTCTGCATGTCTCCGAATATTCCTTCATGGGCTCTATGCAAGTGGCAAGGGAAGCTGAAGCATAACCCCTATAAATCAAGCAGAAAACAGGACATCAAGGATCATCACTTCATCTCCTTCATATCATCAAACACATTTCCTGCATTTTTCACTCTGTATTCATTTCCAAATTTTCTTAAAGTGAAAATGCAAGGCATAAGTAACTAATTTCCTTATTGGGATTGGTTGTAATCAAATCAAACCTGAAGTAATGCCACTGTAAGTTTTTATTTATGTTAATGAGATTTGATAGTTTCTGTATTTCATTCTGCCATTAATGCCTAAAGATACTTGATCACTATTTTCTTGTTTTAAGTTTTCTTAAGTATACTAGGAAGTCACTTTTGAGAGCAGATCTGAATGAAATACTCGTTGTGAGTAGCTAACCAGGGATGGCATCTAACGCAATGAACGTCAAAACAATCGATCGGTAATGCTGGAATGATTTTCAAAGTGACTGAGGGATCATCGGTTTGAAATAATTCTTATGAATTTTGTAGTCAAGGGATCGATACAAATTACTTTGATTGTGACGTAGAACTTATTATTTCAATTTACATACATACAAATTTACTTGGCTTACGAAGGGTCAGATGCGATGAAACCAATCCCAGTTTTCCAAATCTGATTTTCACCCAAACACTTTACTGTCACTATTATTCAATACTTGCTACTTACTTTATATTCAATCTTTTGCATAACAAAAACAATCCAAACCTTTTGTCAAAACTCAATTCAAGAACTAAGATCTTCAAATCAACACCTCCTCAGTGGAACGACATCTTTACTATACTACAATCATTGTCTTTAAACTTGGCACAACCATTCCATTAAGTTCATATTATACAAACTTGATTCTCTTTCCTTGAACTCTTCATTTCTTTGTATGATACACATAAAAATACATTACCACCAAGCCCTGTTCCAGTAACTAAAGTCCCATTGTTTTGATTCAGCCTACAACGGATTTACTTTGGTTACCAAGTTTCGTTCCTAGATTCCTCAGATTAACCTCGGTTACCAGATCCGTTCCTAGACCCCTCATTAGATCCATACACAGCCCCAATACCACATTTTGATCTTTACATCGGATACACACCGGCCTAGAATCTTGAAGACCATTCCAAGCTCTGCTTGTCACTTTACACCGGTTGTCGCATTTCTCATCAACACCGGCCTAAAACCTTGAGTACGGCACTTTCTAGCAAGCACTCTCCACTCCGGTTTTTAATCCTTTCTACTCTCTTTTTCATGACATATTAATTCTGCCTTTTCTTTTGGTATGTATGGTTAAAAAGAATATACAAAAAGGTAGAAATAAAAAGGGATGAAAAGGGGCATTTTTTATATTCCTTTAAATAGCACAGCAATGACTCCATAAGTTAATGTCATGCAAAATTACTTTTGCCTACACTATTTCCTGGGTTTATACACGTGCAAAGCACTTCGCCTTGTATTTCCCTTTCCTTTTTATAGCAGTAACCTCATGAGTTAGTGTTGTGCAGAATTACTTTTGCCTACACTGTTTTCTAGGTTTATACATGTGCGAAGCACTTCGCCTTGTATTTCCCTTTCCTTTTTATAGTAGTAACCTCATGAGTTAGTGTCGTGCAGAATTACTTTTCCTACAATGTTTTTTGGGTTTATACATGTGCGAAGCACTTCGCCTTGTATTTCCCTTTCCATTTTACAGCAGTAACCTCATGAGTTAGTGTCGTGCAGAATTACTTTTGCCTACACTGTTTCCTAGGTTTATACATGTGCGAAGCACTTCGCCTTGTATTTCCCTTTCCTTTTTACAACAGTGACCTTATAAGTTAGTGTCGTGCAAAATTACTTTTGCCTACACTATTTCTTGGGTTTATACGCGTGTGAAGTACTTCGCCTTGTATTACCTTTTTCCTTTTCAAACCCTACTTATCATCGAACTTCCGCCTTAACATTATTTAAGAACGCTTCCTCAATGAACTACGTTACCCTGATTTCTCAAAAGTTCAAGAATACATAGAAGCGGAAATCAATTCCTGTCGGGGCCATCTTTATTCCCTTTTCATTTTTGTTCAAATTAATTTCATTCAGTTCTTACGAAAAAGAAGGTCAATTTAGACGCGACGTCTTATTGATTTTCTTAGTTCTTCCATTGGTCGTTACCCATTTTTCCCTAAAAAGGGGGTTAATTTAGACGAGATGTCTTGTTAATCCTTCCTAATTTTCAAACCTTTATTTTTGATGAAAGAGGAATTAATTTAGACGAGACGTCTTGATTAGTTCTCTCTCCTTTTCTGTATGTTTTCTTTTGGAAACCCAGGTTAATTTGGGTGAGACATCCTGCTAATCATGTTTTAAACTTTCCCATTTGATTCATTTGTCTACCTCCTTTCAAAAAAACGAGAAAAGAAAAAAATAAAAAAATAATTTCAGGGCTATTTATGATGTGTATTTTCAATTTTGGTACTGTTTTTAATAGGCATTGTGGGGTGCTAATACCTTCCCCACTCGTAACTGACTCCTGAACTTAAAATCTCATTTTTATTAACTAGTGCTTAAATAAAGCTTTTTCCAATGTTTTTCCTAAAGGATAAAATATTGGTGGCGACTCCCTATTTTCTTTTCGAAAGGATTTCGAAACTGTTTTATTTTTCGAGGGTCAGGCACGCCGCCGTGATCCCAGTCGTGACAGATGGCGACTCCACTGGGAAGAACTTAAGAGAGTCAAGCAAATTGAATTGAAAGCGCATGTTTTTTTATGGCCTGTTACCTTTTTTGTTTCTTCCTTTATTTTATTTTCTATCAGTGTTTGTATGTGGTTCTAGCTTTAATTGTATTTTGTCATTTATGTACTGTTAATATCTATGTGATTATTAAACCCTAGGGTAGATGACTGTGTGTTATTGTTCTGTGTTTGTTCTCTGCGCAGGATAGGGTAAGGTACATGTATTGAATGCCCTTTCACATACTACACTCATAATTTGCACATACTTATGAGTGGCGCCCTATACCCGGGCCCCAAATGAAGCTTAAGTTAGGGGAGGTTGGTAGTGGTATCGTTTGGGATGTACTTCCCATCCGGCGATCGTAAGAACCTCAACTAGAGTTCGACCTTTCATGATGTACGCACCTAGTAGATTCCCTACTGTTGTGGTCACATCATGAGTAGGATCTTGGCTCTATTGACCTTTTAGAAGTCTAGTGCAAACCACCCAATGTGAGAAGTCGCTATTAGACAGGCTATAGGTCCCAAAAAAAGACTTTCAGAAAAACCTGACTTAGGGCACAAAAGGGCAGACTTTACTATACCTTATCTCATTCTCGCATTCCCTTTAAATCCAAGTTGATGAATTGCTTACCCGTTCGAAGGATTACTTTATTAAAAAATGACTCACTTTTTCCATAAAAAACTAGTAATCCTTTAATGGGTGAACAGCTCCCTCTCTTTTCGTGTACTTCTGAGTCCTGGGTTATAAATCTTCCCAATTGTCAAAGTAAAAATGAAAACAAAAATTCTCTTCAAGCAAAATACTAATGACATTTGGAAGATCCATGACCCACACGACTTTAGTTTGACACGAGTTTTGCCAACCACTATTTTTCAAGATGATAATGTTTTCCAATAAATTAATAAGGAAGTAGTGGTTTATAGAACATGACAGTAATTGATTTTTCTCCTTTCTCTATGTTCTTGTAGGAAGCTGCTTGGAACTTACCGAGTACCTTCGAGCAATATGGAAATTAACATGAGATCCAATAGTTGTGACACAAATGTTACCAAATTGAGGAAAGTATTGCACATTAAGGCTAAGAGGATCGACATGGGTAGTCTACAAACAATGGGGAGAAAATTGAGCTTAACACAGAAAATGGCTTTTACAAGAAAGTATGGGAGAGTTCTGAAGCTCTTAGAAGTGGACGTGCAAATTGAAGCGATCACTGCCTTAACATAGTTCTACGACCTGCCTCTCAGATGCTTCATATTTAGGGACTTTCAGTTTGCCCCATCTATTGAGGAATTCAAACAAATCTTGGGGATGCCTTTGGAAGAACAGATACCTTACCGTCATCTTGATCATCAGGCAACTGTCACTTCCATCGCCCATGTTCTAAAGATCCATCTAGAAACTTTGAGGGGTGCACAACAGAATAGAAATCAGAGTCCCGGGTTTACTCGAGAATTTCTCGAGAAGCGCATACAGGTCCTGGCAGAAAAGGAAGATTGGGAAGCCTTTATGGACACTCTAGTTGTTACCATCTATAGTGTTGTCTTGTTCCCCAACATTGACAACTGTGTGGATTATGATGCTATCGCTGTGTTCCTAGCTCGCAAGCACAGGCTTGAGAATCCTGTCATAGCTGTATTAGTGAATGTGTACCGTATTATGAATTTCTGCCATACACAAGGTGGAAAGAGAGTTATTTGTTGTCTACCTACTTTGTATGTATGGCTCACGTCTCATACCTTCCACTAAGTCTGTAAGACCGAATGCCCCGTTTCTGATCTAAAACTGTGCCAAATAGCAATAAAGAACGGGCGTGAGTGGGCCAATCACCTTGTAGGGCTCACGGCTGAGAAAGTCAGATGGTATCCTCAATGGCTGGAAGTAGAGTCGATCATTCATCACTGTAGGGATTACCCAAATGTTCCCCTTATTGGTACACAAGGATGCATCAACTATAATCCCATCATAGCCAAGCGTCAGCTAGCTTATCTTTTGCTTGGACTACCCGATGAAGAGTCGATCACTCCTCTCATCTTGTATTACTCGAAGGAAAGTTATGCCTCTACCACCGGAAAGAAAAAGAATTAGGGGCTCGAAGCCATGCTGTGAGAGAAGAATATCATGAATGGATCTTGAATAGGGTCTCAATTGTTAAATTACCCTTAAGAAGTCCCTCTTATCTCCCGCGAGCACTCCTGTTCCACCACTTATTGTGGAAGATAAAGCAACCAAGGCGCTAAAGACCAAAATAGAAGAGTTGACTACCTTAGAACAAGAAGCTAGAGGCAGACTTTTTAAGATGCCAACAAGAATACACCCTTCAGAAAAGGGAGAACTTGGAGAACAAGCAAACCATTGAAGAGATTGGAAAAAATGAAAGGTTGAAGAAGACTACATGATGAAACAAGACCAATGTCTTCGAGCGGCCAACTCCCAGTTGAAAATAAAAGGCAGATAGAGTGACACCATCTTGGCTAAAAAACATCTTCTCAAGGATATGTTGGCGCGGTCCAAAGAGAATGAACGAAGCGTCATAGTGCAAAAGAAACTTCTGTAGTCACAAGTCTACAAATTGGAACAACAGCTTGGCGAAGTAGTGAAGGCTTACGAGCAGGAGATAAATGGAGAGTGACAACGCGCCATGAGCATAGAGCAAGATTCTCAAGAGGCCATACGCCTCTTGGAAGCTGAGATGGCATGACAAGATGAAACTGTTTGATCATGGATGGGTCATTTTTCCAGCTTGGCATACCTAGCTAATGGGGCTCTAAAAGACCTCCCGCTCTTATTAAAACAAGATGAAGAAATGGCTAATCCTCTCACTACTCCTAAAAAAATTACAATATTCTTAGGTTACTGTAAGGAACGAATTTGTAAAATGAGGGCCATGATTGCCCAAGCCAGAAACGTTTGATTCATTTTCCTGCATTGTAACCGAGTCCTTTTTGGTAGTAATGTACCTTTTGTGGAAGTTCAAAATGATGGATTCTTTTGTCTTCACATCTATCTCATGTTGATTTCCATTTATCGCTTTACTTAGTACTTTTGAACGAGATATTCTGAGGAACAATCAGAGGATACACACTAAGTTCCAGATTTGCATCCCACACAATTTTGCTTTATTTTTTCTTACTAATTTTGTTATTTACTTATTTTTCTGACAAATTATTGCATTCCTCCCTTCAGACGTGACGGGTAAGCATTCCTATAGAACCAGGCTCCAAGAGAGACTCATGGCAGAAATAGAGCAAGAGAACGAAAATCTTAGTGCTGAAGTCAACCAGCTAAAGGAGCAAATGGATGCAATGGCCAAACTTTTAGAGAAAAGAATCACTGAAAGGGGCTCCTCCGCATGTATTGAGGATGCTCAACAACAACTGCCTACCCCCACACTATTCTCCTGATCCGCCGAGAACACAAATCCCCAACCCCACTGTGCCTCCTCTCACCATCAATATTGGGAAACCAAACCCAATTGTCCAATCCCAAATAGATCATGGCATAATTTCTGCACATCAACATACTTTCATCGATTCAGACGGCAACCCGATACCGTTCCCAACATATGGCTTACCACCGGGGTACTTCCCTCCGCTCCACACTAATCTGCAAGATATCCCTGACCACCAAGAAGCAATCCCTCACCCTACTCAGCCAAATATACCCCCTTTCCATGGGATACAAACTAGCCAAGCCCAAACTCAAGTCATCCAAGCTCAAGCTACCATCCGACCTCAGATCTCCACGTTGAATGCCGACTTGACAAGTCTACTGCATGTGGCTGCGCCCTTTCACCAGTCTTATGGACAGACACTGGGGCATACAAACCCTTATGTCACCACTGGTCCAGGTGCCACTACTGCCTCTCAAGATGGAATGATAGAAATCCTTGAAAGACGATTAAGGGCAATGGAAGGGACAGAAGGGTTCGGGTTGGGGAATGCCGCAAAACTCTACTTAACCCCAGATGTTGTCATTCCCCCCAAATTCAAAGTGCCTAACTTCGACAAGTATCGGGGATTAACTTTCCCAAAGAACCACCTCACCTTGTATTGTCAGAAGATGGCATCACACGCGTCCAATGACCCGTTACTGATCCATTATTTTCAGGACAACCTAGCTGTGGCTGCCCTTACCTGGTACACCCATCTTGAACGATCTCGTATACGTTACTGGAAAGATCTGGCGGATGCTTTCATGAGGTAATACAAATACAATCTAGACATGACACCAGACAGAGTACAGTTACAAAATATGATGAAGAAAGAAAGCGAGACATTTAAAGAATATACGTAACGTTGGCATGAGGTCGCTGTGTAACATCCCTATTATTTAATTAATGGCAAGATTAATATTAAATGCTAATTGAGAATTAATTTAAAATAAAAGAAAACTTGATGCTGATGGAAATGATTGGATATGACACATGATTGGATGGTGGCCCCATTTGCACGTTTCCCATCCGCTCACTCTCTGCCTTTTTCTCTTCGCCCATGTGTTGAAGATAAACCACCCTTCATTCTCTCAAATTCCTACCAGACTTTTCTTCTTCTCCTTCTACTTCTCTTTTTCTTCTCTGTTTCCCTTCCTCCCCATCAATGTGCGACTGTGGTGTTGTGGAGGACTCGAAGTTCCCCACTGTTGGCAAGGAGCGATCGTTCAGAGGAGGAGCAGCTACCAGTTTCTCCAAGCTGTGTGTGGTGTTCGTCTGGATCTGAAAGTTGTCGAGCGAGAGAGACTGAGGGAACGAGCAGAGCATGGGTCAACACTAAAAATCGAGGAGCTTCTTCATCTTTCCAGTAGGTAAGGGGCGCTTTACATCTCAAATGCATAGTTATGGATGGATCCCTGGTGAAAGTACTGCATTTTGTGTTTATGGTTGTGAATATGTTGATTGTATGAATCATATGATGATAACTTTCGAATACCGGGTGTGTGTGTGTGTTAGCTGAGTCACGTAAGGTTATATCCTTCTCCGTCCATGAGATGTGTGTTAGTAAACATGTGAATGTATGAAAATGTACTGGATCTGTATTGGCCGAGTGCATGCGTTAAGAGTTTGTTATGCTAAGTCCCGTGTGTAGTTTAACACTTAACAGCATGTGGTATATGTTATTGATATTGCTAATACCGAGTGTATATTGTGGGACTGTTGGTTGATTCCTGTGTAGATTTTTTATATTAGAAAGCATGAAACCGTGTTGTTGCGAATAATGGTATGATTACCGAGTACTTGTACTGAGAAGCCGAGGGTAAATCCCTGATTGATATCTTATGATTGTATGCATGTAAATGCTAGGATGAATCTGATGGGATTTCATAATGAATACATGAGATGCATGTGTTATGTGGTTTTACCGAGTGAATGCCACTGTTGTGCTAATGAATATGTATGGAAAAATAATAAAAGACCTTGGGTTGGACTCAAGGCAATACCGAGTGAAACACTCGTGTACTAGCGTTGGACGCTTGGTGAAAGTCCTTGGGTTGCACTCAAGGCAAGCTTACCGAGTTGGACTCGGGGCTGCCCGTAACACTCCCGTTGTCGCTTAGAGCGATTGTGTTACGTGTGAGGGCAAACGGTTTGGTACCAGTAAAATGGTCGGATCAGCTTGGAGCTGAGAAAAAGGCTTGGAGCCTATGTTGCAACATAAAAATTAATAAAAACTGATCGGATCCGACTGAAATTAATGTGTGTACACTTATACTATTGATGAGCTCAATGTGGTTATATACGTATGTATGGGGAATATCAATATGAGCAATATGGCTGTGTATTACTGATTAATATGGCTGTGTGTTATCTGAATAAATTCCGATTGTATGATACTGTGTGTGGATATATCAAATGACAGTGCATGTGATAGATTGATTGAGAGATAATACTGTGTAGTGGAAAGCTAGAGGATTTTCCGAGTCATTACTATCATTTTATATGTAAAAGCTCACCCCTATTGTGGCCATATTTCGGTGGATGTTGCTCGGAATGAGGAATGATGGGAGAGCACCAATTGCTGGGAAGTGCATTGTACAGTGGAAGTGTACATGTATATATATATTGTATAGATGGTTTTTGTATAGCCTTGGCCGGCTCTTAGTTTAACGTTCTGTTTTTAATGTGTAGGATTTGAACTCTCTCGGTATTGAGAGTAAAACTAAACATATTTCAATATATATATAATGCTATGTGTTTTATCTTGTTCAGTAGGTAATGATATAGGTGAATGTCTAAGTGGTGTACATCTATATTCTACCAAATGAATAATGCTTGCGTGATTCCGAGTAAGGGAGAGCTAAGGTAAATTCGAGTGAGGTGAGATATGAGACCCTCTTCCGAATGAAGAAGGGTTGGGCTAATTCCGAGTGAGTTATGCTCATTAAAGGACTATTTCCCTAGGAGGATCAATTGAAGGGTGTTATGTGAGAAATCCCTTTAATAAGCCTATTCCGTGTGGATAAGGCCATGATATCCCGAGTGAGTAAAGTCATGTAATTCCGAGTGGGAATTGACTTAAAAACTTCCCGAGTAAGAACTTATTAGAATTTCCCGAGTGAAGAGAAACTAGAGTATTCTGAGTGAACGAAGCTATGAAATCCTTAAGCGAGACTTGATCTTGTAGAGTTCTCAAGGTAAGAGAGATCAAATATGCCGATTGAAAAATATGTGAAACATTTTCGAGTGATACGAGACTGTGGAAAATATTCCGAGCGAGGAAAACTTATAGATCCCGAGTGTAATGGCCGAGGGAATAATTCCCGAGTAAACTTAGGTTCAAATTCTGAGTGATAAGGTTACCGGGTGAACTTAGGTTCAGATTCCGAGTGATGAGGATACCGAGTGGACTTGAGTTCAGATTCTGAGTGGTCGAATTATCCGAGTGCCTTGTTCACTTGGGCGAGTAAGGTTTCGCTCCAACGATTATTGTTCGCTTAGGCGCTTTCTTTCGATGGCTATTATTTAATCGATATTACCCAATTCTTCCTTTCTTTGGTCGGATTCCTGTTCCGATTTCCCCTGTTAGCCGTTTGGAATTTTTGGGAAAATTTTTCCCTTGTCTCAGATTTTATTTAATTTAGTTTGGATGTTTCATTTTGGTATCAGAGCGGACTTAAAAGGTCCAAGGCCAAGGTATGCTTACTCTTAGTAAGCGGTTGTGTGCATTATGACCGAGTGTCATAATTATTTACAGCATCTGATGGATTTGATCCATGTTTAAGCACAATTTGAGTGGCCATATGCCTATGAGGTGTTGTTTTGGGGGTAGAAGATTGTTCCTACCTTGGTCTGATTAATTATATGACTTAAGGATTATATAATAATGTGTTATAATTGTTGAATGTTGGATTGAAGTCCGATCGGTAGTGGGTAATTCTGTAAACTTATCCTTGAAAAGGGTGTTAATTTCAGGATAAGTCATGGCAAATTGTCACAGCATGGAAGCCATAGCCACGGCATTCCAGCGTTTCGCTGACATATTCGAGAGGCAGAGCCAGCCTCGAATTGATGATGACCAAGGGTTGGACCGCTTCCTGAAAAGGAAGCCTAGTGAGTTTGAAGGAGGATTCAATCCCGAATCGGCTTATTCATGGATTCAGGATTTAGAAAGGATCTTTGGTGGCCTTCAATGTACCGAGGCCCAGAAAGTGGACTATGCTGTATATATGCTGCAAGCTGAAGCCGAGTGTTGGTGGAAGATCACCAAGGCCCGATTGACTGATGCAGGTACCCAGTTAATCTGGGAGAATTTTAAAGCATGTTTTCTAGAGAAATACTTTCCTGACACGGTGAGGAGTCGGAAAGAGTTGGAATTCATGGAACTAAAGCAGGGTTCTATGATTATTGAGGAATACGCTGCTAAATTCGAAGCACTGTACCTGTTCTATCCTCCATTTCAGCAACCCGGAACCAAGGGTTCCAAGTGCATTAAGTTCGAAAGCGGATTGAGGCCCAAGATTAAGAGAGCCTTCAGACACCAGGAGATTCGGAATTTTCCAGTGTTGGTGAACAAATGTAGAATTTTTGAAGAAGACGATAATGTCCACCCGGGCCAGAACAGCAGGACCGACACGTCCTTGAAGCCACAGCAGCCTTGCTTCAAGAAACCGGGCAATATTGGAAGAGGTGGACCCTCCTCTAAATATTGAGGACGGGGAAACCGTGGTGGTCGTTTTGGAGGTCGTCCTGGGAATGGTAAGTGCTTTAGATGTGGTGGTGACCACTTTGCCCGAGAGTGTGATGTTGGAAGAGATGTTGTATGCTTCCATTGTAATGAAAAAGGGAACGTACGCCCCGACTGCCCTCAGCTGCAACAAGCCAATCCAAACGTACAGCGTGGAGGTTTCTGAGGAAGAGGTCACGGAATCGGCGGCCAAGGGAATGGTGGCCGAGACAATGGAACTCGGGGAAACATGATGTTTTCTCCGAATAACCGAGAGAGGAATACTGAGCAACCAGCTGCAGGACGGGTTTATGTAATCAATGCCGAGGAAGCTGCACAAGCTAATGACTTAGTGCAAAGTAATTGCTCACTCGGTAGTCATACTCTTGATGTAGTTTTTGATTCTGGAGCTACCCACTCCTTTATAGCTGATGATTGTGTGAGACTTTTGAGGTTGCTGACTGCGTATATGGATCGGACTTTGGAGGTATCCAATCCGACCGGTGTTAAAGTGTTGACATCGATGATGTGCAAAGACGTAACCTTTACGTTGGGCGATCAGAGTTTTACCTTTGATTTAGTATGTGTGCCTCTGAAAGACCTCGACATCGTACTTGGCATGGATTGGCTTTCAGCCAATAAGGTGCTGGTGGATTGCCAAAGCCGAAGGGTGATTTTTTCGAGACAAATCCATAATGATTACACAGTGCAAGGTATAGCCCAGTTATTTGTGATGCTTTGTTTGACCGAGGGTGAGAATAGAATTCGAGTGCATGATATTCCGATTGTTTGTGATTTTCTTGAGGTGTTTCCGGATGATGTGCCGGGTGTCCCTCCAAATAGAGAAGTTGAATTCTCTATTGACTTAATCCCTAGAGCCGAGCCAATCTCCAGTGCTCCTTATAGGATGTCTCTGATTGAATTAGCTGAGTTGAAGAAACAAGTTGACGAGTTGCTCGGTAAACAGTTCATTCGACCGAGTGTATCACCGTGGGGTGCACCAGTGTTACTCGTCAAGAAGAAGGATGGCAACATAAGGTTATGTATAGACTACCGACAGCTAAACAAGCTTACGATCAAGAACCGGTACCCATTACCTAGGATTGATGATTTAATTGATCAGCTGCGGGGTGCTTCAGTCTTCTCAAAAATCGATTTACGGTCGGGATACCACCAGATCCGGGTGAAGGACTCGGATATTCCCAAGACCGCGTTTAGGACTTGGTATGGTCATTACGAGTATGTAGTAATGACATTCGGCGTGACAAATGCCCCTGCTGTATTCATGAATTACATGAACAACATTTTCCATCCATACTTGGACCGATTCGTGGTCGTTTTTATCGATGATATCTTGGTTTATTCTAAAACCCCTGAGGAGCATGAGGAACATCTCCGATCGGTACTCCAAATATTGAAAGAGAAACAACTGTTTGCGAAACTTTTGAAGTGTGACTTCTGGATGGATAGGATCCATTTTCTTGGGCATGTAATTTCTAAGGAAGGTGTCTCGGTAGATCCTTCCAAGGTGGAAGCTGTAATGGCGTGGGAGAGGCCTAAGTCGGTCTCGAAGATTAGAAGCTTCATGGGTCTGGTTGGTTATTATAGAAGGTTTATTGAGGGGTTCTCTAAGCTTGCTCTGCCCCTGACCAAGTTAACTCAGAAGAATGTTCCTTTCGTGTGGAGTTCTGAGTGTGAGAAAAGTTTCCGAGAGCTAAAGACTAAGTTGACAACGGCTCCAGTGTTGGCATTGCCAAATTTGCAAGAAAGCTTTGTAGTTTACTGTGATGCATCCGGACTCGGTCTCGGATGTGTGCTGATGCAGAAGAACCGAGTGATAGCTTATGCCTCTCGTCAATTGAGGCCACACGAGCAGCACTATCTGACTCACGACTTGGAGTTGGCAGCTGTTGTCTTCGCATTGAAAATATGGAGACATTACTTGTATGGCTCCAAATTTGAGGTTTATAGTGACCACAAAAGCCTCAAATATTTATTCAATCAGAAAGAGCTAAACATGAGGCAAAGGAGGTGGACGGAATTCTTAAAAGATTACAACTTCGAGTTGAAGTATCATCCGGGTAAGGCGAATGTTATGGCCGACGCCTTGAGTCGGAAGTCGATTCATGTGGCAACAATGATGGTGAAAGAAATGGAATTAATTGAACAATTCCGAGACATGAACTTACATATAGATGTCTCTTCGTCTCAGAAGGTAACGCTCGGAATATTGAAGATAGCTAGTGAGTTTCTGAAGCTAGTGTATGAGAAGCAAAGATCGGATTCCTACTTAGCTAAGATGAAAGAGACTCAGGCTAAGGGCAAGGATCTGTCCTTAACCGAGGGCTCGGATGGAATTTTTCAGGTGAAGGATAGGATATATGTGTCGGGTGCTGGCGAATTGAGGAAGATGGTGCTCGATGAAGCCCACAAGAGCCTGTTAAGCATCCACACGGGCACTACAAAGATGTACCAAGACTTGAGGATGCACTTCTGGTGGCCCGGATTGAAGAGAGACGTGGTTGACTATGTGGCTCGGTGTATCATTTGACAGAAGTCAAAAGTTGAGCATGAGAGACCGTATCGTGGATTGCAACCTCTTGAAATCCCCGTGTGGAAATGGGACTCAATTGCCATGGACTTTATAATGGGATTGCCTAGAACCCGAGCGGGTTATGATGCCATTTGGGTCATTGTGGACCGGTTGACGAAGTCTGCACACTTTCTACCCATGAATATGAGATATTCACTGCAGAAATTGGCCCAGATTTATATTCGAGAAATTGTTTGACTGCATGGTGTGCCGACTTCTATTGTGTCGGACAGGGATCCTAGATTCATGTCCCGGTTTTGGGGAAGCTTGCACCAGGAATTAGGCACAAAACTCCGATTGAGCTCGACCTACCATCCCCAGTCGGATGGGCAGTCCGAGCGAACAATACAAAGTTTGGAGGACTTGCTGAGGTCGTGTGTGTTGGAGCACGGTGGTAATTGGGAGCAGTACCTCCCTCTGATCAAATTTATATATAATAACAGCCACCACAGCAGCATTGGCATGGCACCATATGAAGCATTGTATGGCCGGAAATGTCGAACCCAACTCTGTTGGTTAGAAACCGGTGAAAGTCTATTGTTGGGACTAGAAATTATGAAGCAGACTTCTGAATAGATTCAAGTAATTAGGGAAAAGATGAAGGCATCTCAAGACCGACAGAAAAGCTACCATGATAAGCGGACCAAGCCGCTTGAATTTTCGATCGGCGATAAGGTGTTCTTGAAGGTTTCGCCGAATAAAGGGGTCGGATGTGTTAGGAAATCCCTAAACATGAGCAGCGGAAAAAAAAGGGATTCCATAGGATTTGCAAGGTTCCGTGTTTCAAAGCACAAAACAAACACAAAAATTCGTTTTGGATTACCTCTTGAAGAACACCAAAGCAGTCGTAGCCTCGTCCTTTAGGAGTCCACACGAGCACTCCCACCAGAATCGCAACACTTGCCAACTGCTAGTTTGACGGTGTGTAGCTCTTGCAACTTTTGCGAATTTGTGTCTCACTTGAGTGAACGGCCTATGAGCATCTTATGCTTTATTTATAGGCTTAGGTTTGACCTAATTTGTTCTCTCTAAAAATAGGCTCCTTACTCATTCCAAATGAGTTAGGCCCAATAGCTTTATTTTAGTCCAACTAAAATAAGACAACATTTTCTGATGGGCTTACTCTATGTGTGTGACCCTACAGGTAAAATACTCGGTCATATTAATAATAAATTATTTTATTATTAATATAAAATAAGAGCGGCATCTAGCAATGCATCATTATGTCTGAATATTATCAACATAACCTATAAGTGATAATTATTTAATATGTTTGTTCCTTTTGTCACGATATCCTAATTGGGCCCAAGGCATGGTCGCGTCATCCTTGTACGGCCCAATTTATTTTTTACTTGATACCGGAGTAGACTGGATCCGAATAAATATCTAATATTTATTCTTTCTAGCATGGCCATGGATTTTCTTAGTCTTACTCCATTAAGTGGCCTATAGATATCACTCCTGTCACATAGGAGAGACAAATCCCATCTACATCACTCACATCCCTCTGCATAATTTGTTCATTGCCTAATCACAACCTTTATAGTCCTCTTGTTACAAAAGACGTTTAATTGTATTAAAACAATAAACTCCTCATATAGGAATCGTAGTGACTTCAGGTCGAAGGACTACATATACCATTATCACATTGAGAATCGTTTATGACAATCATGTAACGATCCATGCAACGTTCTCATGGTGGGTCTGTCCAGTACATCATTACTCTTAATGTGTACCCGTGTGAAGACTTGATATCATCTATATCTATGATCTGTGAGATCAGGTCATCAGTACACTCACACACTAGTCTCAGTGTATTTACATGTCCCCATGTAAATACTTGACTAGGGACATTTTAGGAATAACTTTTATATGACCTATTACTCCAAGGATAAATACGTTTTAAAACAATTTTAAACTGAAATATTTATTTTATTGATAAGCAGAAAAAATGATACAAATGAAAAAGCATAAAAGCTCATAGTGCATACACCAACAGGACGAGCCTTGAAGAGTGGGAAATTAATCCCCCGGTACATTGGACCCTATGAAATATTGGAAAGGGTCGGTCCTGTGGCATACCGATTAGCATTGCTGACTCATCTATCAAACTTGCATAATGTGTTTCACGTGTCTCAATTGAGGAAGTGTTTACCCGATTGTACACACGAGATACCGGATGATGAAGTCAAAATCAGAGAGAATTTGAGGACTATTGCTGTACCGACTAAAATTGTGGATCGGTCGGTAAAATGTTTGAGGAGCAAGGATGTGCAACTAGTCGAAGGAGTGTGGCATCAAAATGGATGTACTTCTTATATTTGGGAACGTGAGGATGCCATGAGGCAGCAGTATCCCGAGCTATTTTATTGAGGTAAGCTTATGTTTGAATTTCAAGGACGAAATTCTTTGAGGGGGGAGTAGTGTAACATCCCGATTATTTAATTAATGGCAAGATTAATATTAAATGATAATTGAGAATTAATTTAAAATAAAAGAAAACTTGATGCTGATGGAAGTGATTGGATATGACACATGATTGGATGGTGGCCCCATTTACACGTTTCCCACCCGCTCACTCTCTGCCTTTTTCTCTTGGCCCATGTGCTGAAGATAAACCACCCCTTCATTCTCTCAAATTCCTACGAGACTTTTCTTCTTCTCCTTCTACTTCTCTTTTTCTTCTCTGTTTTCCTTCCTCCCCATCAATGTGCGACTGTGGTGTTATGGAGGACTCGAAGTTCCCCACTGTTGGCAAGGAGCGATCGTTCGGAGGAGGAGCAGCTCCCAGTTTCTCCAAGCTGTGTGTGGTGTTCGTCTGGATCTGAAAGTTGTTGAGCGAGAGAGACTGAGGGAACGAGCAGAGCACGGGTCAACACTGAAAATCGAGGAGCTTCTTGCGTCTTTCCAGTAGGTAGGGGGCGCTTTACATCTCAAATGCATAGTTATGGATGGATCCCTGGTGAAAGTACTGCATTTTGTGTTTATGGTTGTGAATATGTTGATTGTGTGAATCATATGATGATAACTTTCGAATACCGGGTGTGTGTGTGCGTTAGCTGAGTCATGTAAGGTTATATCCTTCTCCGTCCATGAGATGTGTGTTAGTAAACATGTGAATGTATGAAAATGTACTGGATCTGTATTGGCCGAGTGCATGCGTTAAGAGTTTGTTATGCTAAGTCCCGTGTGTAGTTTAACACTTAACAACATGTGGTATATGTTATTGATATTGCTAATACCGAGTGTATATTGTGGGACTGTTGGTTGATTCCTGTGTAGATTTTTATATTAGAAAGCATGAAATAATGTTGTTGCGAATAATGGTATGATTACCGAGTACTTGTACTGAGAAGCCGAGGGTAAATCCCTGATTGATATCTTATGATTATATGCATGTAAATGCTGGGATGAATCTGATGGGATTTCATAATGAATACATGAGATGCATGTGTTATGTGGTTTTACCGAGTGAAATGCCACTGTTGTGCTAATGAATATGTATGGAAAAATAATAAAAGACCTTGGGTTGGACTCAAGGCAATACCGAGTGAAACACTCGTGTACTAGCGTTGGACGCTTGGTGAAAGTCCTTGGGTTGCACTCAAGGCAAGCTTACCGAGTTGGACTCGGGGCTGCCCGTAACACTCCCGTTGTCACTTGGAGCGATTGTGTTACGTGTGAGGGCAAACGGTTTGGTACCAGTAAAACGGTCGGATCAGCTTGGAGCTGAGAAAAAGGCTTGGAGCCTATGTTGCAACATAAAAATTAATAAAAACTGATCGGATCCGACTGAAATTAATGTGTGTACACTTATACTATTGATGAGCTCAATGTGGTTATATACGTATGTATGGGGAATATCAATATGAGCAATATGGTTGTGTATTACTGATTAATATGGCTGTGTGTTATCTGAATAAATTCCAATTGTATGATACTGTGTGTGGATATATCAAATGACAGTGCATGTGATAGATTGATTGAGAGATAATACTGTGTAGTGGAAAGCTAGAGGATTTTTCGAGTCATTACTATCATTTTATATGTAAAAGCTCACCCCTATTGTGGCCATATTTCGGTGGATGTAGCTCGGAATGAGGAATGATGGGAGAGCACCAATTGCTGGGAAGTGCATTGTACAATGGAAGTGTACATGTATATATATATATTGTATAGATGGTTTTTGTATAGCCTTGGCCGGCTCTTAGTTTAACGTTCTGTTTTTAATGTGTAGGATTTGAACTCTCTCGGTATTGAGAGTAAAACTAAACATATTTCAATATATATATAATGCTATGTGTTTTATCTTGTTCAGTGGGTAATGATATAGGTGAATGTCTAAGTGGTGTACATCTATATTCTACCAAATGAATAATGCTTGTGTGATTCCGAGTAAGGGAGAGCTAAGGTAAATCCGAGTGAGGTGAGATATGAGACCCTCTTCCGAATGAAGAAGGGTTGGGCTAATTCCGAGTGAGTTATGCTCATTAAAGGACTATTTCCCTAGGAGGATCAATAAAAGGGTGTTATATGAGAAATCCCTTTAATAAGCCTATTCTGTGTGGATAAGACCATGATATCCAGAGTGAGTGAAGTCATGTAATTTTGAGTGGGAATTGACTTAAAAACTTCCCGAGTAAGAACTTATTAGAATTTCCCGAGTGAAGAGAAACTAGAGTATTCTGAGTGAACGAAGCTATGAAATCCTTAAGCGAGACTTGATCTTGTAGAGTTCTCAAGGTAAGAGAGATCAAATATGCCGAGTGAAAAATATGTGAAACATTTTCGAGTGAGACGAGACTGTGGAAAATATTCCGAGCGAGGAAAACTTATAGATTCCGAGTCTAATGGCCGAGGGAATAATTCCCGAGTGAACTTAGGTTCAGATTCCGAGTGATAAGGTTACCGGGTGAACTTAGGTTCAGATTCCGAGTGATGAGGATACCGAGTGGACTTGAGTTCAGATTCCGAGTGGTCGAATTATCCGAGTGCCTTGTTCACTTGGGCGAGTAAGGTTTCGCTCCAGCGATCATTGTTCGCTTAGGCGCTTTCTTCCGATGGCTATTATTTAATCGATATTGGGCCTTGCCAACGTAGGGGCATCCTGACCCGGTTCTTCCTTTCTTTGGTCGGATTCCTGTTCCGTTTTCCCTTGTTAGCCGTTCGGAATTTTTGGGAAAATTTTTCCCTTGTCTCGGATTTTATTTAATTTAGTTAGGATGTTTCACGCTGCGCAAGTGGATCCCCCACTATCAGAGAAAGAAGTAGTCTCCATGTTCATTGACACACTCCAATCTCCTTTCTATGATAGGATGATTGGAAGCGTTTCATCTCATTTCTCTGATATCGTGACTATCAGGGAAAGAATAGAGAATAGGCTAAGGATAGGAAAGATTACCCGAGGCCCATCTGGAGCGGGAACTATGAAGAGACCGACACCTGGTGGGGGTAGGAGAAAAGACAGGGAAACTAACTCCGTTTCTTATGACCAGAAGAAAAACCAACCAAATCCAATCACCCCTGTCCTTTTTCAACTAACCAACCCTTATGCACCATACCCATATGTGGCAGTTGTCCAGAACCTGACTCCACCTCACTTCCGACCACCTGTTATAAGACCTCCAATACCGCCACAGGCACCCTACCATCCTCTACAATAAACCAATCAACCACCTAACCCTAATCTAAACCTAAGAAGACTAAACAACAATCGTGCTCCTATGCAATTTGACTCTATCCCCATGACATATACTAAGCTCTTACCCCACCTCATTAGGAATACTCTAGTGGTGCCTTGTGCTTTAAGGCCAGTCCAACCCCCTTATCCTAAGGGATATGACTTGAATGCACGATGTGATTACCATACCGGTGCACCAGGACATTCCACAGAAAACTGTGTGGCACTAAAGTTTAATGTAAGAGACCTGCTCAGGGCCGATTGGCTAAATTTTTGTGAGGGAAGTCCGAATGTGTCCATAAACCCTTTGCCCAACCATGGAGGGTCAGGGGTCAATGCCATTGGAAATGAGGAGGAGTATATTGCAAATGTCGCGGACATAAGGATACCTTTAAAAATAATTCATTCCTGCCTACTTGAGAGGGGATTGATTGGGGTTCCTGGAATGAGGAGCACGATGATGAACAAACTGCCAAACACCAAGGCTTCCGTGAAGTCATTCAAAGACTTATGGACAGCCGTACTGTGTAGATTTGTAAGCGCCATAGAGGCGAGTTAAACATGGTACAGGAACAGTCCAGGGTGCAGGCTCCGAAGCCCTTGGTCATATTTTACAACAAGAGCGCTCTGTTGGCTCCAGTTTCAGCAAAGCCTGTCATTACTGTGCAAGCGCCGACCCCATTCCCATTCAAAGATTCCCGGGCCATCCCATGGAAATACGACGCGCATGTGGTCATTACTGGCTCCACAGCAAGTGACCCTTCATCATTATCTGTCACGAACATTGCCGGGGTTGGAGGTATGACCCGGAGCGGAAGGGTATATGCCCCTCTAGAACTAAAACATGATAAGATCGTCAGAGGGGTTAAAACAGGTAAAGAGGGGACCAGTGTTGAAGCAAAAAAGGCCGTGACTATTGAAGAAGCCCAAGAATTTTTAAAGTTTATTCACCACAGTGAATACCAAGTGCTGGATCAGTTGAATCACACGCCTGCTAAGATTTCTTTGTTGTCCTTATTAATGAATTCTGAGCCACACAGGATGACATTGATGAAGGTTTTGAATGAGGCTCATGTTAATCATGACATTCCTATCGATAAATTCCAGGGTATAGTGGGGCATATCGTCGCTAGCAATTATCTGACCTTTACAGATGATGAAGTACCGAAAGAAGGAACAGGGCACAACAAGGCCCTCTATATTTCTGTGAAGTACCGAGATCATATCTTGGCAAAGGTTCTTGTTGACAATGGGTCGTCCCTCAACGTCATGCCAAAATTCACGTTGGCTAAGTTACCATTTGACGGGACATACATGAGGCCTAGTTCCATGGTGGTACAAGCTTTCCATGGAACTCACAGGGAAGTCATGAGCGAAATTGAATTGCCGATATAGGTTGGGCCCTGTACATTCCAAATCTTTTCAGGTTATGGACATTACACCTGCCTACAGCTGTTTATTAGGTCGGCCATGGATCCATTCTGTTGGGGTAGTCCCTTCAACCTTGCATCAAAAATTAAAGTTTGTCATCAATAACAAATTGGTGATTGTTTCTGGGAAGAACACCTCCTAGTCAGTAAACCCATGTCGACCCCTTATATTGAAGCAGCAGAAGATGCTCTTGAAACCTCTTTTCAAGCGCTAGAGATAGCCAATGCTACACACATAGGGAAGAGTACCATAATCATCGGCATCCCGAATGCACCCCTAGTGATGGTGAAAACAATGCTGCATGAGGGTTCCGAGCCTGGAAAAGGACTGGGATGAGATTTGGGAGGAAGGGTAGAGCTTGTGTACCTCCTTGAGAATAGAAATAGGTATGGCTTGGGATATCGGCCCATAGCCATTGATAAAAAAGAGAATGGAGAATGAGAAAAGGGAAAGGAGGGTCGCCCGTCTCACCGGTAGAGAACCTCATTCCGCGAGAGTCCCTATCTGTGATCTTTACCAAAGTTTTCGGAGCACGGGGATAATGCCTCTGGGTCAAGTGGCTGCCATTGAAGATGGTCTCGGTGATGATGCTGGATTCATGATTACTTGTTTGCTGGACCAAGAATTACGTAACTGGGTGATTGTTGAATTCTCCATGACTTTGAATTTTTCAGAGTAATTTGACAATACTTTTATGTCTTATTGGTCCTTCTACTATGCCTAAAGCTTTAGGACTCTTTTTGTAATAACGAAAAAACTTATTTTATTATTTTTCTCATTAATAAATACGTACCGAAATTTTTCATCCCATCACTTGCTTTAAATTTCTTTTGCTTGCTTGTTTCCTTTTTCATTCGTCATAATACAATAAAATGCAGATCCGAAACTGATTCTCCTAAGAGTAGCGGGATCTCGATCCTTTATCACGACTCTAATCTCCCAGTTGACTACACTGATGAAGAAGGTGAGGAAAACTTTAAGCCTTGGCCTAAATTAACAAGGTTGTTAGAACAAGAGGATAGGGAGATTCGACCTCATCAAGAAAAGGTCGAAATCATCAACCTAGGGGATGAAGAGGATGTGAAAGAAGTTAAAATTGGCACTTCCTTAAGTAAAGAAAGGAGAGAAGAGCTAGTTAAATTGTTGATAGAATTCTGTGATGTTTTTGCATGGTCTTATCAAGATATGCCAGGATTGGACAATAGTATTGTAGAGCATAAATTGCCTTTAAAGCCCGAGTGTCCACCGGTAAAACAGAAGTTGCAACGAATGAAACTGGAAATGCTTTTAAAAATTAAAGATGAGGTTAAGAAACAGTTTGATGTCAGATTCTTAGCCGTAGCAAAATATCCCCAATGGGTGAAAAACATTGTCCCTGTCCTAAAGAAAGATGGGAAAGTGAGAATGTGTGTGGACTACCGAGACCTGAATAGGGCTAGTCCCAAAGATGACCTTCCTCTACCACAGATCGATGTTTTGGTCGACAACACCACCCAGCATTCCATCTTTTCATTCATGGATGGGTTCTCCAGATACAATCAGATTAAGATGGCACCTGAAGATATGGATAAAACCACGTTTATCACTCTGTGGGGTACCTTTTGCTACAAAGTGATGTCCTTCGGATTGAAAAATGTTGGGGCAACCTCTCAAAGGGCAATGGTGGCCCTCCTCCATGACATGATGTACAAGGAGATAGAAGTCTATATGGATGATATCATCACTAAGTCCAGGTCAGAGGAGGCTTACATTACTGATCTGAGAAAGCTCTTCGAACGGCTAAGGAAGTTCAAGCTTAGATTGAATCCAGCCAAGTGCACTTTTGGTGCAAAGTCTGGAAAACTGTTAGGATTCATTGTAAGTGAAAAGGGGATAGAGGTTAATCCTGACAAACTTAAGGCGATCCTTGAAATTCCTCCTCCTCATACAGAAAAGGAAATCTGAGGATTCCTAGGAAGTTAAATTGCCCGGTTCATCTCATAAATGATAGCAACTTGTGACCCAATCTTCAAGTTACTCCGCAAGAACCAATTAGGGCAATGGAACAAGGACTGTCAAGTGGCTTTTGAGAAAATAAAGTAGTATTTGCGGGAACCACCGATCTTGGTGCCACCAATCTCTAGAATGCCACTGATCTTGTATTTGACAGTGTTGAACGAATCCGTGGGCTGTGTGTTGGGTCAGCACGATGAGGCTGGGAAGAAAAAACACGCCATATACTACCTGAGCAAGAAGTTCACTAACTGTGAGATGAGGTATTCAGCTCTGGAAAGAACCTGTTGCGCATTAGCATGGGTAGCCGGACGCTTACGGCAGTACATGCTATGTCACACTACATGGTTGGTTTCCAAAATGGACCTTATCAAGTATATCTTTGAGAAGCTTGCCTTGGCCGGAAGAATCGCTCGTTGGAAAGTTTTGTTAACCGAGTACTTCATAACATATGTGAATCAGAAGGCCATAAAAGGAAGTGCTCTGGTGGACTATTTGGCACACCAACCCATCAATGATTACCAACCGATGCAATCTGACTTCCCAGACGAGGATATCCTAGCATTATTTAAGGAGGAAAATAACCATAAAGACAGGTGGATACTAAGATTCGATGGAGCTTCTAACACACCAGATAAAGAATTTATCCCTGTCTACGCCAAGTTATGTTTTGATTGTACTAACAACGTTGTTGAGTATGAGGCATGCTCGTTAGGGATTCAAGCAGCATTGGAGGCGAAGGTAAAGTCATTGGAGGTCTACGGGGACTCCGTTTTGGTCATCACTCAGTTAAAAGGTGAATGGGAAACTAGAGACAGCAAGTTGATTCCCTATCACACTCATATCAAGGAAATGATCAAAGAATTTGATGTAATCAATTTCTATCATATTCTCCAGGATGACAACCAGATGGCTGACGCTTTGGCCACTCTTGCTTCAATGTTTGAAATAAGCAATGACTATTATATGCCTCTCATCAAGGTAAAGAAACGTTGGGAGCCCGCATACTGCCAAGTTGTAGAAGAAGAGTCAGACGGGAAGCCTTGGTATCATGACATCAAGAGATACCTTCAGTGTCAAGAATACCCTGTGAACGCTATAGATAATGATAAGAGAACCCTAAGACGGCTCGCTATGGGTTTCTTCTTGAACGGGGATGTGCTCTACAAAAGAAATTATGACTCTGTACTCCTGCGTTGTGTCGATGATGTCGAAACAAACAAAATCATGAGGGATATCCACGAAGGATCTTTTGGAACTCATGTCAATGGACACGCCATGTCAAGAAAGGTCTTGAGGGCCGGATACTATTGGATGACTATGGAAGCGGATTGTTTTGATCACGTTCGAAGGTGTCACAAGTGCCAGATATATGTTGATCACATTCACGCACCCCCATTGTCCCTGAATGTCTTGTCAGCACCATGGCCTTTCTCAATATGGGGCATGGATGTCATCGGGCCCATCGATCTAAAGGCCTCGAACGGTCATCCTTTTATTTTAGTCGCCATCGATTATTTCACTAAGTGGGTAGAGGCAGCTTCCTACGCAAATGTTACAAGGAATGTTGTGGTCAAGTTCGTCAAGCGAGAATTAATAAATATGGCAATATAGCTTACCAAGTCAGATCATTACTGACAATAGCACAAATTTAAACAATAAGATAATGAAGGAGCTCTGTGAGAGTTTTAAAATTTCTCACCATAATTCCTCTTTGTACCGACCTAAGATGAATGGAGCAGTTGAGAAAGCTAATAAGAACATCAAGAAGATCGTGTAGAAGATGGTAGTTACCTACAAAGATTGGAGTGAAATGTTCCCTTTTGCCCTACACGGATATCGGACCTTGGTTTAGACCTCAACGGGGGGAACTCCTTTCTCCTTAGTATATGGAATGGAAGCAGTATTGCCTTTTGAAGTAGAGATCCCATCCCTCCGAGTGATAATGGAAGGAAAATTGAAGGAAGCTGATTGGGTTCAAGCTAAACACGACCAACTGAACCTAATTGATAGGAAAAGACTAGCTGCCCTCTGTCATGGTCAGCTGCATCAAAGACGCGTGAAGCAAGCATTTGAAAAGAAGGTACGATCCCGACAGTTCCAAAAAGGAGACCTGGTCATCAAAAAGATTTTGCCGATCTAGAAGGATAACCGGGGGAAATAGACGCCTAATTATGAAGGGCCGTATGTCGTAAAGAAAGCCTTTTCTGGGGGAGCCTTAATACTCGCTAACATGGACAGAGAGGACTTGCCAATGCTCGTAAATGCAGATGCGATGAAAAAATACTATGCCTAAGGAGGGGAAATAAAAAAAAAAAGTGGAAGTGAAAGAAGCGCTCGCTAGGCTGAAAACCTGAAAGGGCGACTTAGGCAAAAGTTAGAGCGACCCGATGAGTCAAAAACCTAAAAAGGTAGCTCGAGCAAAAATTAGGGTCTAAATTCTGGCAGTATGACTAATACCTCCCACACAAGAAATGCAAGTCCAAAAATGGGGTGTGTGAATCATCGTTAAATTACTTTCTCAAAGGCAGAATCGAAGGGTAAACATAAAGTCGTGATAAGAAATCAGAATTCTCGTTGCTCTCAAAGATTCGTTGGAAGATCCATGAACCTTCCCTATTTTACTTACCTTTGACCCTTTATGCTTTACTCTATTTGTCCCATCTGTGTTCATTACTTTTCTTTGCCTTGTACTTACTTGATATGCACAAATAAAACTTTACCCTATTTCAATATGTGTTTATGATATGAGTTTTATAATTAAACGTGTTTCCTTTATTAAATGAAATGGAAAGTGATAAAATTCAAAGTCATGGAGAACGAAATGCTTTTAGACCTCAATCTTGTCTCAGACAACCACGGCCTGCTCTACTAGGCACATGCTTCGAAGTCAGAGTTGTTTCTATTTCGTCCATGAGTCATCTCGGGGCTGCGATTCCAAGGAAGTTTACCCAGTATGTCGATTTGTTTATTTCTATATTACTCACCCTTTTGTCTGAAGATCCATTAGGGAAGAAAATCATGATGAGTCCCCGATAAAGTGGCCAAATTCTCTCCCCAATGGGACCACGATTGCCACAAAACTGGAACCAATCAAGACCTCTTCCCCAGCGAAAATACAACCCAAAAATTAACTTTAAGCAGAACCCTCTCCCCAAGTGTAATCATCAAATTCTCTCCCCAGTGGAATCACGATTGCCACAAAACTGGCACCAATCAAGACCTCTTCCCCAGTGGAACAACGATCCAAAAACAAACTTCGATCAGCTCCTCTTCCCTAGTGGAACTACAATTGCTGCAAAACTAGTACTAATCAAGTCTTTTTCCTAGTAGAGCTACAATCCAAAAACTGACTCTCATCAAATCCTTTCCCCAAAGGAATCACAACTACTGAAACTTGCACTCCGCCAGGCACCCTTTCCAGTCGCCACACTAAGCACCTTTCCTTTCCAGTCGCCGAACCAGACAACCTTTCCGGTCGCCACACTAAGCACCCTTTCCAGTCACTACACTAGGCACCTTTCCTTTCCAGTCACCGAACCAGACAAACTTTCTGGTCGCCACACTAGGCGTCTTTCCTTTTTGGTCACCACACTAGGCACCTTTCCTTTCCGGTCGCCATACTAAGTGCCTTTCCATTCCAATCACCGAGCCAAGTGTCTTTTCCGGTTATTGAATCAGGCACATTTTCCTTCCAGTCATCATACTAGATACTTTCCCCACCAACAAACAATTTGAACCAGGGGCATCATCCCCAAGTCTTCCTTTTCCTTCAAAGCCAGGGGTAGCACCCCCAAACCTTATATTTTCCTTTTGAACTAGGGGCATCACCCCCAAGTCTTTCATTTCCTTCAGAGCAAGGGGAAGCACCCCCAAGCCTTGTGTTTTCCTTTATATACCAAAGGCATCACCCCAGGTCTTTTACTCCCTTCGGAACCAAGAGCAGCACCCCCAAACCTTGTATTTTCTTTTTGAATCAGGGGCATCACCCCCAAGTCTTCCTTTTCCTTCAAAGTGAGGCGAAACACCCCCAAACCTTGTGTTTTCCTTTAAAAAATAGGGGCATCACCCTAAGTCTTTCATTCCCTTCAGAGTGAGGGGCGGCACTCCCAAGCCTTGTGTTTTCCTTCAAACCAGGGGCATCACCCCAAGTCTTTCATTTCCTTCAGAGCAAGGGGCAGCACCCCCAAACCTTGTATTTTCCTTTTGAACCATGGGCATCACCCCCAAAGCCTTTCATTTCCTTTAAACCAGGGGCATCACCCCAAGTATTTCATTTCCTTCAAGAGCGAGGGGCAGCACCCCCAACCCTTGTATTTTCCTCTCAAACCAGGGGCATCACCCCTAAGCCTTTCATTTCCTTTTGAGCCAGGGGCATCGCTCTGTGATGCGGACATAGTTTGTAAATAATTTCAATTGTACTCAAAATAGTTTAGGTTTATTGTTTGGTCAATTTTGGACCTTGTACATCATTTTGTGCCTTTTAGTTGGCCATATTTCCTTGTTTAGTTGATTTTGGGCCTAAGGAAGAGTGGGAAGCCCAAGTTGCCTAGCTTGGCCACCACTCCACCTTGCCTATATAAGGATTACCTCTCCATGTATTTCCACACCATTAGTTTTGAATGAAATTTACATTTTATGAGATTTGAGTGCAAACGTCTAACCCCTTTCAAGCTCTTATCACTAGGTGACCATCCCTAGAGTGGCGAGTAGAGACTTATCCAAGTCATTGGTGGCGTCTCCTTCATCATCTTCCATCCCTTCCATCAACCTTTCCTCCATCTTCCATTCTTCCATAGAAACCATCAATGGAGAACAAGATTAAGTGAAAAAGAACCTAGATCCATCTAGTTTAGAAGGCAAGCCTTCATCAAGTGGTATCAGTTAGCCTTGGAGGTTCTTATTCTACCTTGTTTCTTCTCTAAAAATTCAAAAAAAAATTCTTTTGATTTTTCTTTGATTTTTTGTGCATATTGTGTTGAGTTCTTTAAATTTTTAGAATTTGATTTGTCATCTTCTCTAGTTTCTTAGTCTTGCACCATTGATAAAAAAAATCAGCTTTAGCCTTATTAAATACATGAATCTAGAGTCAAAATTAGGGTGTTTGGTGCATATTGGAGCTTCATCTTTGTTCTAGGTATTTTAAAAAAATTTTCTTGTAGAAGTGCTAATTCTATACCATTTAAAATCATCTTTTAATTGGTATTGAAGCTCCAAATTCCTTTGTTGCATTGCCTCAATTTAAGGTGATGATTTGTGCTTATTTTTAGGCTTGTAGTTTCATTCTTTAGAATTTTTCTCTAGGAATTCATTTTGTTTGGTCCAACACTATAGGGAAATTTCTATTCTTTTTAGCATATTGTCCAGTCTCACGGAAGTTGTTGAATTTGCAATTTTAATTGCCCAAATTGAAAATAGTATAAGCAAATGTTGGAGCATGGTGCGGTGAATCTTTGGTGAATCGGTTGTGAATTTGGCAAATTGCTTCTTGGCTATCCTAATTGTTGTGCATATCAATTCAACATTGATGGGTCAATTGCTATTCACGTCCAAGAAATGGTACGTACGTGTTTCTTATCTCTCTACTTGGTCATTTGCAATTTACTGTTGAAATCCTTCTTTGAATTCTTGTTGTCCAATTTTCGTGCCTGTCAAATTGTAATTCTTGGTCAATTCACGTAAGATTCCTGGTCAATTACTGGTTCGTCTTGGCAATTTCATGAAAGTAGTCGATATTGCTTTGAAATTGTTTCTTCAATCAGTGGCAAATTGTGGTTGATTAACTGTTCAAATTTTTTTATTGAATTCGTGAATCACTGTGCCAATTTCTTTTGTCCCATTCGATCTTACATTTTTGCAATCTTTCATTGGGCCATTATCATACGTGAATTGTGATTCTGTTGGTTAATTGACATTAATTGTCATTGTACAATTAAGATTATATCGTGATCAGTAGTCAATTCTAAAATTCTTGGTCCATTAGCTGTATTCGTAATCTTTGTTCTTGATCGATTGAAAATTTGTTGTACCAATTTCTTGAATTCACAAATTACCACATACACTGATTCTTTCAATTCAATCTGTGCAATTGAATCTTTTTGATCTTGAAATCTAATTGGGTCCAAATTGCTTCCATTCAAATGTTGGCATGTGAAATTCATATAATTGATGAATCAATTTTTTGGCTATAATCTGAGTACCTGATCAATTGAAATTTGTTGCCATCTATATAGTGTGAATTCATGTAAAGGGATCAGTAATAATCCTTGGTCAATTACTGTATAATTTCGTTTCATTCTTGGCAATTAGCATTAGTCAAATTAGCTATTGCAAATTTTCTTGGTCAATTTCTGATTGGTTTGTCAAGTTGGTCAATTGATAAATGTTGATGTGCCCAATTACAGTTTCCTGGGTCAATTACTGTTACGCGTAAATTGCAATCTTGTTGGTCATTGAATTTTAATTTGGGTCAATTGAAAAATTGGTGTTATTGCCTTCTATTTTACACGTGATAATTCATGTAATTGTGCTAAATTCTTGCAGAACACTGTCACATTGAATTCTGAAAATTATCATTAGTCCGGTACCTATTCAATTGAAAATTTTGTAGTCAAATTGTTGGCCTGTTATTAATTCGAATTGATTGTGGTATTTGTTCTTGGCAATTGCAATTCCTGTAAGTGCTTAATTGTTGCATTGCAGTATGTGTCAATTCAAAATTTAAAGCTGGTCAATTCGTTGTGCATTGGTGAAGTCATTCTCAAATTGGTCAATTGTTGAAATTTTTTTCATGCCACTATCCAGCTGAAAGTTCAAAAAAATAAGTTTGGGCCTGTTCAAAAAAAATCAGATTTTCTTTCTTTTTCTTTTTCTAGAAATTCTAGGTATTGTTGTGCTTGTATTTTCTTGTTGCATTGTATTTTTTTTGTCTAGTTGTGTAAATCTGCTTTCATGGTATGTCTTGGATTTAATCCATAATAAATAGAGTACCACCTTTATTCATTTGAACTTTTATTTGATTTTTTTTAGGTTAATTCTTGTCAAATTTTAAAATCCTTTTGAGTAACCAATTCTTTTAAATTATTTTTTTTTTGCTTGTCTTCTTCTCTTCTAGTTTTGTCTTTGAGTTTCCATTTCCTTTGAAATTCTCTTGGATTTTTCTCTTCCCCCATCTCAAAGGGTAGCATTCTTTGGGAAATAGTAGATAAGAGTGAAAATTGAAGGAGGTGAAAATAATTAAAGACCTAAAGGAGAAGTTGAGTGAAACACAATTGTGAGAGGAGTGGTTAGATTTTGGATTTAATTTTTGCTAACAATTCTTTAAGTTTGTTCATTGTGTAGCAAAGTTGGTGGAGAAAGGACTTGAAGTACAAGCTTGAAGACTCTTGAAGATTTGTAAGGGAAGCAAAAGCATTGTACTCTTTAGCAAATATTAGGAAGTTTTAAAATTTTTAGGGCTTGTAGTAGCAAAATTTGGTCCTTGTATCTGTGGACATTTGGACTTAGACTTTAATTACTTTCTAAATTTCGTCTAGTATAGTGGATGTGCATTTGTTTGCTTTAACTAATTGTTGTTAGTTAGTTAATTAGTTAAGTAGTTGTAACTAAAAGTGGTTAGGTTGTTAATGGTCTTAACTAGAAGTTGTTAGGTGGTTAGTTGTCTTAACTAAGTTTGTTGTTAGTTAGGTTTAGTTGGAACAAACTCTTAGTTAGTTATAACTCCTTGTAACTGAATTAGTTCTTGTAGTTAGGGTTGTTATAACAAGTTAGGGTAGTTGCAACAATAATAACCAAATAACCAACTTAGTTATAGGTTGTTAGGGTTGTTAAAGCCTACATTTGTTTGCCTAACTAACTAAAACTGAATTTGGTTAGCTTTTCTAGAGTTTGTTGCTTATCTTGGTACAACCTTAATTCTCATAACTAATCATAGTTAGACAACCTAGGATTCTACCTAGTACAAAACATCTTAGGTGTTGTGTTCCTTAGGTAGAAAACCTAGAATTTGATTCTTAGGATTGTTGTTTGATTTTTTGTTTTTGGTCTTGCATACATTCTCGACTAGTATCTCTTGATTGTTTTCTTGTCTATTTTTGGGAATGTTGTCAAGTGATAAAGATAACATGTCCTCGCTTAGGTTAATCATGGATTCTCTTGATAAAATCAACTGTAGGTTAGATAATCTAGAAAATAAGGATGAACCTAGGTTAAGGAAACATCATAAAAGGGAAAATAGAAAAGATAGAACACCTAATCAATTTGAAGTTTTAATTGAACAACTAGGTGTCCTTCATTCTAAAATAGATTCTTATGAGTCTAAGTATGATTCTTTCATTGAAAAAATAAAAAGATAAAAAAAGTTCTTGAGGAAATCCATAAAAAATTAAAAGTACTTTGGGATCATATTTTAGAATGTGATACCATTGGAAATTTAGGAATTAGTTTGTGTAACAATGAAAAAGAAATAGAGAAATTAAGGCACAAACATAATAGAGCTATGGATGAAAAAGTGAAATGTTATTGGAAAGAATATGATAGGTATAAGAAAAAGAAGAAAGCAATCAAAGGTGAAAATCAAAATAGAGAACATAAGGTAGAGAATAATAGCTTATCTTTAAGCAACCTTAGTGTTTCAATAAAGAATCACCTTGATCATAGTTTACCTACTCCTATGTCTAATAATAGTTTATCCATTCTAATCATTAGTGATAGTTTTTCTAGCATTAGTGATAATTTGCCTCTACCCATCATCAGTTCTAAGCCTCAAGATAACCTTAGAAGTATAGAAGAATCATACCCTTTTTCTCCTATCCCTAGTAAAGAGAATTGGTCAATCATTGTTCATAGTTGTCTTAGATTTAGTTCTAGCATGTATACAATCATTATAGGATCTTATAGGATTAGCATATGTCTTTACTCTTTTGAATTGTCTTTTCCAAGAGTCATTTCATATGTTATCACGTTGCATAGTAGAAATTTTATAGGATTAACATTTTGTGCATCAATTAACATGTCAATTTCATTGCATTTTTCATATCTTATCCATAATCATGTTGATATGATTTATTTTCATAAAGGGTTATATAGAGAATTTTTGGCAACATTGCATGACATGCATACTTTAGTACCAACTTTAGATGCCATTACTCATTATGATCCCTTTAGGAAAATCCATCTTTTTTAGGATAAGTCAATATTTTGTAATATCTCACATAATCATATAACTACATCTACTCATTTTTATTTTATTGCATTTAGATAGTAGCATGATTAACTGTCATAGAGGTATCCATAGTTTCATATATGTATTCTTATGGGAACTTTTGATTGTGTTCTTTGCTAATATTCTTTACATCATCCTTTCAAAAATAAAAAGGTTAGTGTTTGATCCTGATGGTCAATACCCTACCTTGTTTCTTGTACATTTTAGTTTCCTTTATTTTTTAGTTTTGAACTCATTACTCTCTTTTCTTTTACAGGATTTGATGACAAATCTTTTTTTTAAGAGGGGGAGTATGATGCAGACATAGTTTATAAATAATTTCAATTGTACTCAAAATAGTTTAGGTTTATTGTTGGGTCAATTTTGGACCTTGTACATCATTTTGGGCCTTGTAGTTGGTTACATTTCCTTGTTTAGTTGATTTTGGGCCTAAGGAAGAGTGGGAAGCCCAAGTTGCCTAGCTTGGCCACCACTCCACCTTGCCTATATAAGGATTACCTCTCCATGTATTTCCACACCATTAGTTTTGAATAAAATTTACATTTTGTGAGATTTGAGTGCAAACTCTCTCCTTTAGGTTAGAGAAAGTCTAACCCCTTTCAAGCTCTTATCACTAGGTGACCATCCCTAGAGTGGCGAGTAGAGACTTATCCAAGTCATTGGTGGTGTCTCCTTCATCATTTTCCATCCCTTTCATCAACCTTCCCTCCATCTTTCATTCTTCCATAGAAACCATCATTGGAGAACAAGATTAAGTGAAAAAGAACCTAGATCCATCGAGTTTAGAAGGCAAGCCTTCATCACCCTGAGGCTTTCATTTCCTTTAGAGCGAGGGGCAGCACCCCCAAACCTTTTATTTTCTGAATTTGGACTAGGGGCATCACCCCCAATTTGTTCATTTTTCAGTCAGAGCCTCAACTACCCAAGCCTAAGCTATCTCTCTTTCGGACCCAACCAAAGGGCATTTCCCCGTCGCCTATTTCTGTCAAAGCGTTAGAGCTTTAGGTCGCACCTTTTAATATGTCAAGTAGTTACAAAAAAAAGGTTTACGGATCTGGTGTTGACACCGGTCCTTTAAGAAGTTCTTGCTTCAATCGGAGTTGGTCCCATAAAAAAAAGTTTTGAAGTTAAAGCATCGGAATAGACCAAGTTGTTTCACTGAACGATGTGGAGGAATTAAGAACGATGTTGTTTCAGAATAATTGGTTAATTGCACATCGGTTAAGAATTCAATCCATTTGGTTTCATGCAGATTTGGTTTTAGTAAAGTGCCAGGGTAGACGAAGATGTTGCAATGGACGATGTTGTTTCAAATTATTTAATCAGTTATACATCGGTTAAAGATTCAATTTAACTTTGTTGTATTCATGTCAGATTACTTTACACTGAGTTATGAGAAGAAATAGAGACAAATGTGAAAAAGGTCATTTCATTCAAAAAAGGGGTGGCACTACGGCCTTACAAAATTGTCAACTCTGGAGCCCATCCCGGTACAAAGGCAATAAAAAGAAAAATAGGAATATCTACACTCCGGCGGTGGGGGAGTCCAGTCTGGCGATGGTGGCTGTCCTCTCGGAGTCCTCATCCGACACCGTCCTCAGCTCCATACTTTGGCCGTCAGGGAGAGGCAGAGGTACATAAGGAACGTCCTCAGGTTTCGATGCCTGACCCCAGTCCATTGTATATAGATGCCCACTATGAAATTCATACTCGACACCTATACCATTTAAGTTAAGTTCAACACCGAGATTCTAGTGTATCACTTGATAAACGGTGACACTGAAGGTGATATCAGCCAACTCTCCGAACTCAGCCATCTCCTCATCCCGTTCCTTGCGCTCTTGAAGACGAGCCTCCTTCAAAGATGCCACCTCGGCTACCAGTTCCTCCTTTTTCTTCTCCACTTCGGCCCGTCCAGCAAGGGCTTCATCAAGTTTTGCCTGAACTTTTTTCAGGGCATCTTCCGCGGCCTTGTGCTTGGCTTCGGCTTCATCTGCCCTCTTGGAAGCCGAGGTGAACGTAATAGTGAGATTGGCCAAATCCTCCCCCCTCTTAGCCAAGGTAGTTTGAGCCTCCACCTAAGAGCCTCAGCCTCTTTCATCCGGTCTAGGCATTGCTTAGCCTCTAGATCAGAGTAGTAAGACTACCCCAACGAGTGCAGAACCCCGACTGCCTCGATCAAGTTAAAAATAGCTCCCTTGGCAGCACTCCTAGCCTCGGTTGCAGGAAGATCCTTCTTGAGCTGGAAGGGGACTTGGAACCTCATCGGAGTCTCCCCTACGTAATCCAAAAATTCCGATATGCTGGAGTTGCAGTGAGGGGCATTGGTGTCAGCTGGCCGGGTCGGGTCAAGAACATTTATGACGTTGGCCCTAGCATCCTCCGCTTGGCCTTGATCCTCAACCCCGATCTCTGTCCTTTGGGTCTTGTGGTTCTTACCCTTGGAAGATTGGCCGAAGTTGTGGCGTTTTTTCTCCTTGCTGGGACCCCCCTCCTCTGGAGCCAAGGTCAAATTGCTAACCTTGTCAGCCGGTATGCTGACAACATTAGCCGATGTTCTCCTTGGAGTGACCCTGTTCTCCACATTGGCCGCAGCATCGTTCCTAGCCTCGACTTACTCCCTGAGCTTTTTTTAAAATATCTATCTGAGCCATTTCCCTTGAAAAGAAAGAGAGATCGTTAATTACACCGGTAAAGGGACGATGTCAAAAAAAAACCTACTTAGGTAGCCATCCCGGTGGGACTTTTCTCCCAGCAAGAATTTGCATGAGTTTTTAGAGAAGGTAGAGACAGCTTTCAAAGCTTTCAACACCGTCTTTGACTCCGTAGACAGAGCACTCTCACTGACGGAGTAGGCGTTGCTGGCCAGAAGAAAGTTCTCATGAGTCTAGCCGGTGTAGAATTTTCTAGAAAAATCTAAGTTCTCCCAAAACACCGGTTTGCCATCATTAACTTGGATTTTGATGAAGGAGTGTCTGAAGCTCACTCCGTCTATCTTGGCCGATTCAGTGAAGCTTTTGAAGTTCACCACCTTGACATCACACTGGAGGTTGATGAAGCCGAGGCCACCACCCGGGTTACCTATGCATCACCCTGCAGTAGGTGAAAAAGAGTGTCACGGTGGGGACGAAGTGGAAATAGTCCCCCATAACCTCCAAAGCTTTCACCAAACCCCAGCCATTGGGATGAAGTTGGCTGGGCGCACAATCTAAAAACTGGAGTACTCCCATCTCAAACTCCGTCAGTGGAAGGCGAATGCCAATCTTGGAAAATAACATCTCATGCATGAAGATGTATCTTGACCCCGGTTAATGGCAGATGCGTTCCGATGTGAATTGGCATAAGAAAATGAAGTAATCTTCGAATTCTTCACCGGAGTAGACGATCACGTCTTCGATTGTGACATTGGCTGCGTCTTCAGCATACCAGGAGACAATGTTCAGGGGCTCTTCATAAACCCAGAAATACAGATCTTTAGCCTTTTCAGTGAGCCAGTCGATCCAGTGCGTGATGACGTTAGTTTCGATGGTGTTGGTTGCGACAACAGGAACGTTCATACTGGAGTTCCCATCAGAAGCCATTTGAATGGTGTGACAAAGAAAAGGAATGCAATTGTAAAAGGCCACATCGTAAGATAAATAAAGGTCGGCGCTACTTCCACTCTCACTAGCAGAGCTTAAGTTAAAACTAGAAGAAAAAGAGGATATGGGAGAACCAGACGATGTATCCAGCTCCTTTATTTCCCACAAAGGCATTGTGGAGAAACACTTGGGCCCTGAAGTTCTTTGCTGATGTGAAGCCCCGGAGGTAAATTCACCTTGGCGACGCAGACCCCGGCTCATAACTCCTCTCCGCGGCTAACGCTGAGATTGAATTGAAGGTCTAGATAGAACCTCGATGGAGTCGCTACTCAAGCCGTTGTCCCCCATACCCTTGCTAAATTTGAAAAATAAAAAGGAAGGTATGGAGGTACCTGCTGAGAAGATGCAGGCAGTTCTACGAGTACGAGCCAGAATTGCGTAACACAGATAAGGTTGGACGTTGGAGCGGTAGCACTTCGGGGCAAGAAAACAAGTGAAAATAATTGACCCCTCGCACCTGCTTTGAGAGAGGGTAAAAGGACTCCAACCCTTACAAGCCGAAACGCTTCGCATTCCGGCCCAAACCCATAAAAAGCCAGCCCATTAGACACGGCGATTCGAATTCTGGTAAAAGGGCACGAAAGTGCACGATGACATGGAAAAACAGAAAAGCAACACATGTGAGATAACATCGAAACAACATCGTCCATTCGTGATTCATTTCAATCAGAAGTTCGTCAAACCCCGTCGCGGTACATTGGTTGACTTCCCAAAGGCTGGGTTTATTCAGTTGCCTCTGGAGTCGGTGTTCATGTCTTTACTTCCTTTCCACTTTAAAAACATGTAGAGACTTCATGTTTTTCTCACGAAAAAGAAGTAAAAAGGGGCATCTGTGAACACCTCTTTCAGTCCGGCTAAGCCTATTTTAAAAAATGAGGCCAACAGGAACAAACGAGTAAAAAGGGAGTTAACACCGGCCATAAGCAAGGGAGATAACATCGGCCAAGCAATGGGCACATACTGGAAGTATTGGGATATCAGCCAAACAAGAAAAAAGGGACATTGGCCAAATTCATTTGCACCAAAAGGAATGAGCCCATGCCGGTGCAGGTAAATGATACACCATCTTTGTCACTACCTCGTAAGTGGCTGATTTAACCGATGTCATTTAGTATCACTTGATGTGGAAGACTCAGGCACTACCACATCGTCCACTACCCCGGACCAGAGCCCATGCTGTGACGTGGATAACACTACCAAATAGCAAACAAAGTGAAAAGTGAAAAATAATAATAATATCCCACTTCCCTCTGTTCCTCATTATTGACTAGTGGCCAGGCTGTTTCTTCATCACTCGTATGGGTCGATGGAAATGTGAGTTGTCAAAGCACTCAGCAGCATGGGAAGAGGTTGAAGAGACCTCTATAAATGACTCATTTGAAGAGTTCCAAGGGCACGAATTTAGAACCCTTAATTCCCGGAAGAAAGAACGACCTCTAAATTCTTCTCTTTTTCTTTGAATTGGCACCAGAGAATTTTGCTTCTTTGTCCCTGTGTTCAAATCTCACCTCACTCATTTTTAAAGAGAACACCAGTCCAACTTTTGACTGGAATTCCCTGAATCGCCCAAACCGGAGCCCCTTTGCTTTTCTTTGTGAGCGAACATCGTCCCAGGCCTTGCTCCAGTAACTAAAGTCCCCTTATTTAGATTCATCCTACAACGGATTTACTTCAGTTACCAAGTTTCGTTCCTAGATTCCTCAGATTAACCTCGGTTACCAGATCCGTTCCTAGACCCCTCATTAGATCTATACACAACCCCAATACCATATTTTGATCTTTACATCGAATACACATGGGCCCGAAATCTTGAAGACCATTCCAAGCTCTGCTTGTCACTTTACACCGGTTGTCGCGTTTCTCATCAACACTGGCCCAGAACCTTGAGTACGGCACTTTTAGCACGCACTCTCCACCCTGGTTTTTAATCCTTTCTTCTCTTTTTTTCATGACTTGTTAATTCTGCCTTTTCTTTTTGTATGCATGGTTAAAAAAAATATACAAAAAGTAGAAATAAAAAGGGATGAAAATAGGCATTTTTTATATTCCTTTTGAATAGTATAACAATGACTCCATAAGTTAATGTCGTGCAAAATTACTTTTGCCTACACCGTTTCCTGTGTTTATACACGTGTGAAGCACTTCGCCTTGTATTTCCCTTTCCTTTTTACAGTAGTAACCTCATGAGTTAGTGTCATGCAGAATTACTTTTGCCTACACTATTTCCTGGGTTTATACATGTGCGAAGCACTTCGCCTTGTATTTCCCTTTCCTACTTATCGTCGAACTTCCGCCTTAACATCATTTGAGAACGCTTTCTCAAAGAACTACATTACCCTGATTTCTCAAAAGTTCGAGAATACGTAGGAGCGGGAATCAATTCCTGTCGGGCCCATCTTTATTCCCTTTTCATTTTTGTTCAAATTAATTTCATTCAATTCTTACAGAAAATAAGGTCAATTTAAACGCGACATCTTGTTGATTTTCTTAGTTCTTCCATTGGTCGTTACCCATTTTTCCCTAAAAAAGGGGGATAATTTAGACGAGACGTCTTGTTAATCCTTCCTAATTTTTGAACCTTTATTTTTGATGAAAGAGGAATTAATTTAGACGAGACGTCTTGATTAGTTCTCTCTCCTGTTCCGCAAGTTTTCTTCTGGAAACCCAGGTTAATTTAGGCGAGACGTCCTATTAATCATGTTTCAAACTTTCCCATTTGATTCATTTGTCTACCTCTTTTCAAAAAAAGAGAAAATAAAAAAATAAAAAAATAATTTCAGGGCTATTTATGATGCACATTTTCAATTATGGTACTGTTTTTAACAAGCGTTGTGGGGTGCTAATACCTTCCCCGCTCGTAACCGACTCCCGAACTTGAAATCTTATTTTTATTAACCAGTGCTTAAATAAAGGTTTTTCCAATGTTTTTCCTAAAGGATAAAATATTGGTGGAGACTCCCTATTTTCTTTTCGAAAGCATTTCGAAACTCCGTTTTATTTTTTGAGGGTCGACCGAGCCGCCGTGATCCCGATCGCGACAATGGGTTTAAGGGCTTTTATAGGCCGATTTTGAAAATGGGCTGGACATGAAAGTTTTAGAACTTTTTGTTCTCTTGAAAATGATATAAAGCACAAAAAGCTCCATCAAGAATTGAGAGAGTTATGGTCCAAATACGAAAGGCGTGCAGGGCTGTGACGGGATTTTTGTCCCTTGCATAGATTATTTTTCTGGGCCAAATGGGTAGGGATTTGTGATAAGTGTTTTAAAACACTATTTTTCACTCTTTAATTTACTTAAAATTAAATGTTTACCATATCAATTTTTCCTAAATTTCATACTTTCTGTTTTCTTTTTACTGTTTCTGTTTAAATGTTGTATTTTGTGTGAATTAATTTAAATGGAACGTTAAAAATTATATTTTTTTTTCAGAAGTGGAAAATTAATTTTGGATTAGTTGTAAACTAATTCTTTCAAGAACTTAAATCATAATTCCATTTTTTATAAAAATTAATTTTTGAATATTCCATTTAAATTAATTAAAGTGACTATTTCTCTTAAAATAAAATTAATTTAATCAATCCCCCTTTGCATTTCACGTGAATTAGCTTCTAATTTGGGCAAGGAATTAATATTTTTTATGTGCAGCTTGGTCCAATGATTCATGAATAATTTAATCTTTTCCTTGCAACAAGCTTCCAAATGTAAAACTCATGGGCTGATGGGTGAATTTGTGATCATTGAATAAAATAATGCCTCTCCTTTCACTCACCTTGTTTCACGTAAAAGGCTCTTCAAATAATATCATGTGCCTTTTATTTTTAATGCAATAAAACTTCCACATTCTTAAGCATTTAACGTGAATGATGTAAGAGTGAAAGATGATGCATTATTTTATTCACTTATTCACCATTGTTTCTTATCTCTTATGGTCAAAAACCAAGGCATTGGTCCACCAAATAAAATAAGCAAAAGTTAACCTCATTTTCTATAAGCTTCCAACGAAAAAGCTGATTGGAAATTGGACAAAATGTTGAATGCTTTCTTCTTTTTGTAGGACCCACCAAAGGACAAGATTTGAAGCACCATTCATCTAATCCTTTCATGCTTTAACATGAAGTAGCCCTTATGAAAATTTTGTGCAGAAAACAAAAGGAATTAGGTAGCATTTAACATAAATTAAATGGGTTCCCATTTCTTTTAATTGCCAACGTAAAAGCTACAGCAAAACAGGAAAAATAGGACAGCAAACAACCAGCCTTTCAACGTGAAAAAGCACAGCACTTAACAAGAAAATTGGACAATAAAATAGATACTACAATTCATGTTAATGATCTCTCAAAAAGCAAGGTCCATGTCCCAATATTTTAAATGCAACAAAAGCCATTCCTTTGTCAAATAATTCCCACGGACATGTTGTAACTCCACTCACTATTATTTTAATCAAACCCATTGTCCATTGTCTCAATAAACTCACGACAATGTGGGAAATTATTGGGCATTTTCAATTGAAAAAGTGAAATCATTTAGCATGGGTGCCACGGAGTTAAAGAAAAAGGCAAGTGAAAATTAATTATAAATAACGGACTTGGCTAGTCAAAAAAGGTTCAGCAGAGAGAGAGCAAAGGGAGTCAGTTTCGTGTAAAGAGAAAAATTTATTTTCTTTGTTCTTTTCTTGTTATTATTTGGTAAAAAAGGAATTGAGAGAGAGTAGTGAAATTGAGTGTTTAAATTTGTGTACTGTGGAGGATATTACAAATACAACAAGGAGTGACGGTGGTGAATTTATTGGGCTTTTTGGAGAAACCCGTAAGTCTTTATTTTTACCATGTGTTGTATGTTTTACTTTTCTTCCATCATGTGTATGAATTTAAATTATATCATGAGTAACTAAATTTTTATCTTGGGATGAAGGGGGTGTGACAATATTTTATGTTAATGTTATTTTGACTTTGAATTAAATAAATTTCTATTTTCCATTTAGTTCAAATTATGCTCAATGCTCTTAGTGATTCCTAACAAGAACCTAAGTGATAAAACTGTATACTTGCGGGTATATTAGAAAGTTTAAGTAATTAATAGAATCGAGAGATTTATTGTTACTAGAAAGCTTTTGAACTAAACCCAAGGTTTTGAAATACTTTTTGTGACCTCAGTAAAACCGAGAAAGTAATCAAAAATTTTTTGAGGAATAAAAAGGGATTTTCATAAAACAGTAAAGGGCCTATCTTAGGGATTGAACGCGGTTCTCCGTACGTTAGGTATATTAATAGGATTCCAAGAGGAACATATTAATTAGCTTAAGGAAAATCTGCCTTGGAAAACTTAATTTGATTCTTATTTATGAAAAGTTAAAATTATTAGGATAAAATAAAGTCTTGATCCCCCGGAATCCCAAGATACTCTCAACTCTGATTTTTAAGTGTCTAGAAAAGTTTGTTTCTGTATTTATTTTTATTCTGTGTAAACTTTTTTTTGAGTTTTATTTTACAAAAACATAAAAAATCAAACTGTGTGGATAATTAAATTTCAATATGCTGGTACTTTGAAAACAGTCCCTGTGGATACGATAATCTTTTATATCACGCAACATAACCCGTGCACTTGTGGGCCCTGTCAATTTGGGCTTTGAGTTCTGCATCAAAGTTGTGTATAATTAGGTTAAAAAAAATGTGGTGAAGGCCTCATTGAATTTCATGGCCATATGAGGGAGTTAATTGGAAAACACTGCACCTAGTGCAAACTGATGCTGGAAAAACATGAATTGGTTTAATGTTTTAATTTATGGGATAAGAACTGGCCTTTATGGTCAACATAAAAGTTGTAGATAAATTTGATACGGAGATTTTGGGACAAGAACAACTCAAATCCAATATCAGGAGAAGACATTACACCCAAAATACGTACAGACGCGCATTTTGGCTTACCCGGGTAACTTAAAATCAATGTTTTTAAGCTTGGTTGTTTAGAATTAGGTCTTGGGTTCTTCACAAAAGTTGTTAGGAATGATATGATGGATGTTTTTGAATAGAAATAATTTACTCAAGTCCCATGGATTATTTCTAGGCTCAAACCGGGGAGTTACACAGTTTTATTAACTTAAAATAATTACTTAGATATTTCTATTAAATCACCTAATGTTTTATTCTATAAATTTTTATTGTTATTAATGTTATTAGACACATTATTATTGTTATCCCAATTATTTCTATTACTCAAATAATTAAAATCAGAACCTCTACCTCACACTCACAAAATCTCTTTAAAACAGACATATAAGCAAGTCGGTCGTAGCCCATTCATCAGTACACATAAAATTATCACAGACTACAGACAACTTGTCTCAAGGACCTATCATTCAAAAATGAGGGCTGTTACATCTTCTAGACCTATATTCATCCTTACTATCACTAAATTCATGCCTTTGATTTCATTGATTCCTTTCTCTATGTCTATGCCTAGAGTTTTCTTCTTTGTTTTCTAGGTTAGTTAACCTAGTATCGATATTTTTTAAGCTATCCATGATGTTATGAAGAAGAGACTTATTTTCCTTATCACTCGAAGACATGATAAAGGTTGTCAAAGAAAAACAAGACAAGACAAACAAAAGTACTATCAAGCTAGTCGAGGATGTTTATGCAAAATAAAAATAAGAAATCAAACAATAATCCTAAGAATCAAATTCTAGGTTTTCTACCTAAGAGACATACATATATGATGTTTGTACTAGGTAGAATCCTAGGTTGTCTTACTATGTGATCCGGTCCCAACACCGGCCCCCAAGAGCATGGCTTTAATACTTTGCCAGATCAGCATTTCGAACAAGAGAAGTACGCTTCGAATACATTATAATTGTTTCTATACAGAGTACATACAAACAGGGCAAGTAACTCCGCCAAGGCATGTTACTCCGCCAAGGTGTTTTACTCCGCCAAGGTTTGTAACTCCGCCAAGGAAGAAAATATCGAATACCTTATGCATGAAATATCCCTAATGCATATTACTCCGCCAAGCCATAGGCTCAACACAGGCAGAATATTGAATTTCCCATACTGCGTAGCGAGCCCATACTTATAAACCCGGCACGAGACTGACTCTGTCTTGAGAGGTTGAAAATGGGAATCACGCTGTCATGCATTAAAGGGAAAAACAAATAAAATAATAAAGCATTCACGCTTTCCAAGTAAGTGGAAACACCCACTACAATAATAGTGCTTGCAAACGGCGCAGGGACCCACTACCTTTCCAGCATAATGCCTGAAAACAAGGAATGGGTCCCACCAATAATGGAGCACCAGTAACAGGTATATAAACCTCAGCAAAAAGGTATATGGGGATTCCCAATTCTAAACCTTACACTCTCTTACTTGCATAATTCTCTCAGATTTGCTTTCTAAGTCTAAGAGTATTCTGAAATACTGACTTGAGCGTCGGAGAATAATTGCAGGTACCACCACCAATTGTGTCAAGGCAAAGAAAACAACTTCAGGCGGACTAGTACACCGCCACAGAGTGAGTTATACTCTGCCCCAGTGTGGATTATACTCTGCCCAATACACAAGGACACTTCGTATTTGCATCTGTATAACATACCCTTGTATCAGATTGACATTACATGTACATTTTGAGCTGTTTCAGAATCATAACTTTACACCCCTTGTAAAGGACGGTTCATTGGCACGCCCAGTGGGACCTGTAAATTTGGTATTCCCACAATCTTTGATCAATCTCCATTACATTCATCATTAATGGAAAGACCAGGACTAGAGGTGCAGATTGAGGATTCTCCTCCACGCAATCCTAGACGTCTCAACTTTGACAACGATGCTCACAAAAAGGCAACGCACGCTGACTCTCCAGATCCGAGAGATGACATGATCAGGATGCTGAGAGAAGAAATTGTTGAGCTTCGTCGTGAAAAGGCAAATCATACTCACGAGAGAGCAGGTCCTGCAAAACAGCCGCTTCATGAGGCGCATGCACAGGAGGAATTAAGTACTCCTAGCTACTCTCGCATCCCTACTTACATGGAAGAGCAACGAAGCCTTCCACTGGCAAATGCTCAACACCAAGAGGGAAGGAGAGCAGGCTCAATCGCATCCCCCTTGGGGTACAAGATGAGTATCCCATTTTCCAAAAGGCTCATGAATGCGCATGTCCCCAGACATTTGCAGACCATGCAACCTGTTTCCATAGGAAAATACACCGGGGAAATAGATCCTTCTAAGCATCTAGATGCTTACATCTACGAGGCTATGTTCCTAGGTGCAGAAGAAGATGTCATGTGCAGAATGTTCCCCAGAACCCTTACAGGTGAAGCTCTTAGTTGGTTCAAGAGTTTACCTTCAGGTTCCATTGATTCATGGGAGGACCTGGCTACAGCTTTTGGCAGCCACTTCGTGATCTCTAGGGATGCACCTAGAACCTCTCATACCTTGGCTCAGATCAAGCAAGGTGACAAAGAATCTCTGAAGGATTTCCTTAAGAGATTCTATAAGGAGGCAGCCATGGTTCCTGATCTGACAGAAGCAATACAGTTGCATATCCTTATTGAGGCTATGCAGCCAAAGTCACCTTTTGCTCTGTCGTTGGCAAAGGGACCTCCATCTACGATGGAGGAATTTCGTAGGAAGGCATCCAAGTATGTGGGTATTGAGATGCATCTGGAAGCCACCGCATCTCGCAGTAAACCACCCACCGCAACTCCATACCATGACAAAGGTAAAGAAAAATCATCCAGGAATGATAAGTTACCTCAGAAAGACAAAGCAGGGAACCAGCCCTTCAAACAGCAAGATAGACGTGTGTTCAATTTTGCTCATTATGCACCCCTGAACACGTCATATGAACAAATCTTGCGTGAAATAGGATGGACTACCCTTAACATTTATGGGATTCAACGTCCACCTCCAATCAGACGCGGTGGGAACCCAAAGAAATATTGTGAGTTCCATGAGTCAGTTGGCCATACCACGGAGGAGTGCAAGCAACTCAAAAATACCATTGAGGTACTCATTCGTGAAGGCAAACTGAAACATTATTTGTTCAAGGGTAAATCTCACGATGAACCAGAGAGGTTTGAGAAAAGATCTCGTGATCGTTCTCCTGATCCTGATAACACTCGGGAGCCAAAACGTACGGTGGCAACAGAAAAACAAAAGGGCGTTGTTCTTGAGTCTGCCCAAAGAGAGCCAAGCCCAGAACCCAGATCACGGGGTAAAAGGCAGGTTGTAGATATGATTGCTGGGGGCTTCGCCAGAGGCGGACCCTCAAACACCGCCAGGAAAAATCATCATCGTATGATCTTGTCTGTGCAAGGCAAGTGTAAGGAATATCGTCCATTCAGGAACGGGGTCCAGACTCCGCCTATAACCTTCACAGATGATGATTTTGGCCCTACTATTCCTGAGGGAGATGATGCAGTAGTGATTATTGCAGTAATCGCTAATATGGATGTAAAACGCATCCTAATTGATCAGGGAAGTTCCTGCGACGTTATCTTTTATGACTGTTTTAAACGCATGGGACTCACTGATGCTGATTTGCAGCCTTATACACAGGACCTTACAGCCTTTAATGGCGCCAAACAGCCCACTAAAGGCTACTTGGACACAAGGATCACTTTTGATGGCGAGCCTGGTGCAAGAACTGTGAAATCCAGGATTCTTGTCATTGATGTTAAATCTCCATACAATGGCATCATTGGGCGGCCCACTCTGAATGCCATGGAAGCCATCGTTTCAACCCCCCACTTGTTAATCAAGTTCATTGATAAAGATAATCAAGTCTTATCTGTAAGGGGGGACCAGGAGATGGCTCGTTATTGTTACAATTTGAGTCTTAACATGGTGAAGCTTGAAACCATGTCTAAGAAAAGAAAATTGAACGAAGGAAGCAGTGCGGCGGCATCCGTCAATTTGGTGGATCTTGACCCCAGGGCGGAGTCTTCTATAGACCCACTGAATCCTTTGAAACCAACCCCTGATGGTGGCTCCAAGTCTATTGTTTTAGGCGGCACCCCGGAGCAAATCACAAACATCAATGAAAAACTGGAGGCTAACATGGAAGCAAGACTGATTGCACTCCTCCATGAATACAAAGAAATTTTTGCTTGGACCGCTGCAGACATGCCTGGCATGGATCCTAACTTTTGTTGTCACCGCCTGGCGGTGTATCCTGAAACTAAGCCAGTGGCTCAAAAAAAACGGCGTATGGGTCCTGCTAAGCAAAAAGCTGCTTGTGAACAAACAGAGGAGCTCCTCAAGGCGGGGTTCATCAGGGAACTCCGTTACTCCTCCTGGCTGTCCAACATGGTTATGGTACAAAAAGCCAATGGCAAATGGCGTATGTGCATAGACTACGTTGATTTGAATAAATGTTGTCCCAAAGATCCATACCCTCTCCCCAACATTGACAGATTGGTTGACGATTCCTCAGGATACAAGTATCTATCTTTTATAGATGCCTACTCCGGATACAACCAAATTCCAATGTGTGAGGATGATCAGGAGAAGACAGCATTTATTAATGATAAGGGGGTCTTTTGCTACAACGTCATGCTATTTGGGCTAAAGAACGCCGGGGCAACCTACCAGCGCATGATCAACAAAGTTTTTGAGGGTATGCACACAAAGCTGGTAGAGGTCTATATTGATGACATTATTGCCAAGACCCCGGAGGGAGGAGACCATGTTGAAGACCTACGCCTCATCTTTCAACGCCTACAGCAATACAACATGAGACTCAATCCATTAAAATGTACATTTGCTGTTCCTGGGGGCAGATTTTTGGGTTTCATGTTAACACAAAGAGGCATAAAGGCTAATCCTGATAAATGTCGCATAATCCAAGAGTTGCAGAGCCCCAAAACATTGAAGGAGGTACAATCCCTCAATGGCAAAATCGCTGCTCTAGCACGATTCATGCCAAAAATGGCTCATCGCTCTCTTCCCTTGTACAAAATACTGAAGAAGGATAAGAAATTCAGTTGGGGCCCAGAACAAGAGGTGGCATTCCAAAGCTTGAAAAATGTCTTGGCCAGCCCTCCAATCCTGGTAAAACCAAGCCCAGGTGAACAACTCATTGTTTATTTGTCTGTTTCAGATGAAGCGCTGGCAGTGGCTCTGGTCAAGGAAACAGTTGAAGGCCAACGACCGGTGTACTTCACTGGTAAAACATTGCATGGTGCAGAGTGCCGTTATCAGAAAATTGAGAAGGCAGCACTTGCAGTTGTTTGGGCCTCACGACGCCTAAGACCATATTTCCATGCCCATCCCATCCTGATTCGCATAGACTTGCCACTTCGTACTATATTGTTCAAACCAGACCTGGCTGGAAGGATGATCAAATGGGCCATAGAGCTCTCTGAATTTGACATATCATACGAACCAAGAACTGCTATCAAGGCACAGGTCCTGGCAGATTTCGTAGTTGAATTAACAGGCTCTAACCCAGATGCAGATCATTCACATTGGACAATATACATTGATGGATCTTCAAATAGCAAAGGATGTGGAGCAGGAATTGTTATAGAAAGTGATGACGGAGTACATCTTGAAATTTCATTGCACTTTACCTTCACTACGTCTAACAATCAGGCGGAGTATGAAGCCTGCTTGGCCGGACTCAGGGCAGCCCAAGATATTGGGGCCAAAACTGTTACCCTATGCAGTGATTCTCAATTAGTCATCTCACAAATTCTTGGTGAGTATCAGGCTAAAGAACCTCTGCTGCAACAATACCTAGACTGCGTTAATGAGTTAAAACTACGCTTCAGTGAAGTCACTTTCAAGCATGTACCCCGCGAAGAAAATACACGCGTTGATATCCTCTCCAGGTTAGCCAGCACAAAGAAGGCGGGATGCACAACTACGGTTGTACAGAGTACCTTGGCGGAGCCAAGTATTTCCTTTCCTTCCTCAGTACATATGATTAAAAGTCGCTCCTTTGATGACAATTCCTGGGTAGCACCAATAGTTCGTTATCTTGTTAATGGACAATTACCCACGGATGATCTTGAGCGAATGAAACTAAAGAAAGAAGCGCCTTATTATACACTCCTGGACGGACAGTTATACCGCCGAGGAATTTCTGTTCCTTACTTAATTTGTATAAATGAAAATGAGGTGCAAGTTGTTTTGGAAGAAGTCCATGAAGGGCAGTGTGGACATCATCCAGGGGCACGGAGTCTAATGAGAAAAATACTCAGGGCGGGGTATTGGTGGCCCACTCTGAAGCATGACTCCGCCTCATATGTTCAAAAATGCGATCAATGTCAACGATTCACAAATCTTCATCACACTCCCGCAGAGGAAATGTCATCATCAATAATGCCTTGGCCTTTCTATCAATGGGGCATGGATATCTTGGGTCCATTCCCAACTGCGCCCGGCGGTATCAAATACTTGATAGTTGGTGTTGATTACTTCACCAAATAGATTGAGGCAGAAGCAGTGGTGCACATAACGTCAGCCAGGACTCGAAGATTCGTATATGAAAATATCATTGCACGTTTCGGAGTCCCTGGACGCATAGTCACTGACAATGGCACCCAGTTCACAGATCGTAAGTTCACTGAACTCCTAGAAAATCTCAACATTACGCAGATTTTCTCTTCTGTGGAACACCCTCAAACCAATGGACAAGCTGAAGTTGCCAACAGAGAAATCTTGAAAGGCCTTAAGAAACGCCTTGGTGAGGCAAAAGGAGATTGGGCAAACCAGTTATGCCACGTTTTATGGGCATACAGAACAACCCCTCACTCCACCACAAATGAATCTCCATATTGGCTGACATACGGAGTTGAGGCTGTCATCCCCATTGAATTGGCAGCCCCTTCAGCTCGAGTCCTCCATTTCAATTAGGAAGCCAATCAACAGAACCTCGCACATGAACTTGAGGTTTTGGCGGAGTTGAGAGAGGAAGCCTTTGTGAGAGACCAAGCTGTCAAAGTAAAGGTCGCCAAACGGTATAACACACGTATTTTTGAACGCCGTTTCAAAGAAGGAGATTTGGTCCTAAGAAGGGCCAATATTGGCAACAAATTTGCACACCAAGGCAAATTGGCACCAACCTGGGAAGGTCCATACCGAATCATCGAGGTTTTAGGCAAAGGCACATACCGCCTAGAAAACTTAGATGGCACTCCGGTCAGGAATAAATGGAACATTTTAAATTTACGCATATACTACAGCTAGTTGGGTAATATGGTATGATCTTTTCTTCCTAACTCAAGGTTCTTCCCAGATATGCTTTCCTTGAAAAGGTTTCGAAGAGACATACCCCAACTCAGCTCTTTATGTAGTTCCATTATTAATGAAATGCCTTCCTACATTCAATCTTCATTCTAACTTTCAATTGATTATCCATGGCAGAACTTATTCCCATGCAGATAAGACACCGGCTCCAACAATTGAAGCATAAAAGCATAACTCTTTATTCCATAAAGATCATCCAACATGCAACAAAGCTTCACAAACGGAGTCAGAAAACTCCTTGGGGGGATTGGTGTCACAGTTATATGCTGCACCATACCAACCTCAAGGTCCAAAAAACTCCTTGGGGGGAAAGGATTGGTGTCACAGCTATATGCTGCACCATACCGACCTCAAGGTCCAAAAAACTCCTTGGGGGGAAAGGATTGGTGTCACAGCTATATGCTGCACCATACCGACCCTAAGGTCCAAAAAACTCCTTGGGGGGAAAGGATTGGTGTCACAGCTATATGCTGCACCATACCGACCCCAAGGTCCTGCAGGCCGCCTATGGAAAGAACTGGTGTCACAGCTATATGCTGCACCATTTCGGCCCCAAGGTCCTGCAGGCTTCTTGTGGAAAAAACGGTGTCACAGCTATATGCTGCACCATACCGCCTCAAAGGTTCAACCAAGTTTTTGCAGGAAAAAATGGTGTCACAGCTATATGCTGCACCATACCGCCTCAAAAGTTCAACCAAGTCCTTGCAGGAACAATTGGTGTCACAGCTATATGCTGCACCATACCAATCCTGGATTCAACAATTTTCATTTGATCAGGAGTTACACTCCAATTCAAATTCAAAGGGATGAATGCTCCATCCAAAATTTGACTCCGCCTAACTGCCAATGCTTTACGGAGTACATAATTAACAAACTCAAGCACTATCAACAAGTTCAAGTAAGTATATTACTTGTAAAAATTGTGCTTCAATGAAATTCTCAAGAGGCTACTACGCCTCATTATTGAATTCACTTCAATGAAATTTTCAAGAGGCCACTCCGCCTCATTGCAGAACATTCTTCATTGAAATTCTCAAGAGGCTACTCTGCCTCCATATTGAATTTACTTCATTGAAATTCTCAAAAGGCTACTACGCCTCATTATTGAATTCACTTCAATGAAATTTTCAAGAGGCCACTCCGCCTCATTGCAGAACATTCTTCATTGAAATTCTCAAGAGGCTACTCCGCCTCCATATTGAATTTACTTCATTGAAATTCTCAAAAGGCTACTACGCCTCATTATTGAATTCACTTCAATGAAATTTTCAAGAGGCCACTCTGCCTCATTGCAGAACATTCTTCATTGAAATTCTCAAGAGGCTACTCCGCCTCCATATTGAATTTACTTCATTTAAATTCTCAAGAGGCTACTACGCCTCATTATTGAAATTACTTCAGTTAAATTCTCAAGAGGCTACTACGCCTCATTATTGAAATTACTTCAGTTAAATTCTCAAGAGGCTACTCCGCCCCATTACTGAATTTATTTCATTGAAATTCCTAAGAGGCTACCTCACCTCCCTACTGAATTTTACTTCACCAGAATTTCAAAAAGGCTATTCCGCCTCGTTATACTTAGTCATATTCCATTAAGTCCTCAAATGAATACTCTGCCTTCTTAATATCATTTTACGAGGCATAAATACGATGGACTCAAACATTGCTTATATGAACAAGTATAGATTACAGAAAATATATTTCATTGAATATTGCCAAAAACTGATAAAGATCCAGAGCCTATCCTGGAACAAGGCAATATCATTAAAATGCAAAAAACAAAAATTTGTAAAAGGACTCCGACGCTGATCTTCATGGCTCGGGTGGCACTCCTTCCTGGTGGGCGGAACTGAGCTGACTCTCACTTGGTCTTGACAAACTTTGTGAAGGGGGCAAGTCCGCCAAAACATACTCAACATCGGGTGCAGGAACATGACCCCCTCGAGCAGGCACCATCAATTCACGATTGATAAATTCATAGTATGGATGAATGCCTGTAGTGTTAAGAGCAACGCCTGGGTTGCGATGGCGGAGTTGGCGAATAGCCATATTGAAGGCATCACCAATTGCTGCTTCAGCTGCATCCAAAGCCGAATTCAAATCCTTGTTAAGCTTCTCATTGGCAGCATCTGAAACAGCCTTCTCAGCCTTCAACTCCTCAACCTGTTTTTCAAGGTTACTGTATGCGGTAGCTGCTTCGTCCAACTCCGTAGCCCAGGCGTCTGCAGCAAGAGCCCTATCGATTTCAAAGGAAACCAACTTCTGCTGAAATTCACTCACACCCTCGCCCAATTTTTGGTTCTGCTGATTTAGATCTGAAACTTGTTATTTCAGCAGAACATTGTCAGCCTTCACCTGGGAGAGTCCACCCACCTCTTCGCCCAGCTTTACATTCTGCTCTTTTAAGCCAGAAACTTGCTTTTCCAGCAAGACTTTATCAGCTCTCACCCGAGCCAGCTCCTCCTCCAGCTTCTTGATGTCGGAATCGACGGTGTCAAGGTGTCTATCCTTCGCCTTGATCACCTCCGACAGCTGTTCATTATCATGTTCCAAGCTGCGTATCTTTTCAACAGAATCATGAAAAGATTCTTGAAACATGTTGGCCTCAGCAGCAACATCAGCAATACATGGCACAGAGGCTAGAAAACCATCAATTTCTGTAAGGTGCCACCTTGCAGCTGCAGCAGCGTCTGGAATCTCTTGGAAGTCGATGTCGGGGCGGAGGATGAACTCCGGATCACGCCTCTCCGACTGGCGGGATCCCATATTTGCAAAATACAAGAAAGGATTCAGTCGAGACCCCTCCAAAGGCAGAGAGACGGATCGCCTGGATGACTCCCCTGGAACATCAATAAAGAAAACTGGTGTCCCTCGAGTAGCCAAGCCCAAGGCGGGATTCTCAGCCGGGCAGACTGGGGAAGTTTGAACTCCCTCCGCCTCATCTCCCACAACTTGGTTTGGAGAGGCTTGAATTCCCTCCGCTTCCTCCCCCACGACATCTTCTTTGAGGACGCCTTCAACACCGCCCATATCAGCAGTAGTACCCATAACAGGTACCTCCTGAGTCTCCTCCAAGTTGATGGCGGTGTCAGCTGATGCTCCTTCCCCAATCTTCTTCTTGCCCTTGTTCTTTCTTTTGAGCAAAGGTTGGGGATCCACTTCCTCTTCCTCCTCCTCAACAGCTTCTGGTTCTTGGCGTTTTTTAGAACGCCTTTCAACATCAACTGCTGAGGACCCTGCACCACCTTCCAAATTCACTATAGTAGTGGATGCAGGGAAAGGAAGAATCTTTGTTAGAGCAGCAGCCAAATTCCTCCTGGGCTGCACATTGTTCTCCGCGTCAATTTCCTCGCGGCTCATACGAATCTGCTTGATGCGCTCCATCCCAGGGAATTCAGCAATTTCTCCTGCAAAATAATATACATACACACGATTAGAAGCTGCATGAAAAAACAAAAGTAATATTTAAGCAACAAGTCTTAAAGAATTACTTAAATAATCCTCAGCATCCCGCCCAAGCAGCCTTTTGCATAAGAACTGCTTGTGGACCGAGTTGTACTCCTTCAACGTCCGGAGCACTTCCACAGAAGTAGCTGACAAGGCACCCTCCTCAACTTCATAAGCTTGTTTGGTCAGGAGGAAGTGCTCATGGGTCCACGCTACCGGGAATTTGTCAATTCCCCCCTTACTCCGCAAGAAAACGGACTTGTTCTTCCTGACAGAGACTTTTACAAAGCTCATCCTAAAGTGAAGTCCGCCTTCTTTGGCGGAGTCAGCAAATGCCTTGAAATTTACAATCTTCGGCTCCACCCGAAGAGTTACAAAGCCCATGTCACCAGTTTTTGTATTTACTCTCCTCATAATACGGCAAAAGGCAAAGAATAACGCCACAGTAGGCGTAAACTCCAGATGTTTAGCCAACACCTCGAAGCTGCAAACTATTCCCCAACCATTAGGGTGCAGCTGAGAAGGGGCGCAATCCAAGAACCTCAGTACGCCCATCTGGAATCTATTCAGTGGAAATCGTACCCCCAACTGGGTAAACAAAATATCGTACATGTATAATGTACGTTCATCTTGAGGACGATGGCATATACGTTGATACGTCTTGGGTGAACGGACGATGAACCTCTTCTCATACCTCTCATCCTTCCAAACTGGCACAGACAACTTCGTTACCCCTCCGCTTGTTGTCGCATGACGAGAGGAAGCATCTTTAACATCTTTCTCAACCCAACAATAAGGGTCAACCTCAAGCATCTTTTTCCAGTCCAACCCATGCAACACAACGTTTTGACACTCTGCCATCGTCCTTACTTCAATCTGAGGAATACCTCCTGATACAAACGAATGTACAGCATTACTAAAAAACTCCACGCTGCTGTAAAATGTTGCATCCCTCCCAGTATAAAAAGCCTCATCTCCACTCTCAATATCCGAAAACATCGGACGAACAGAAACCCTAGAGCACGACTCTGACTTTTTTCCTCTCATCCTCGTTTCAACAAACACATATATAAAGAGAACAGAACCAACCCAATAACAATGAAGACAGGAGACAGAGGAAAAAGAGAGTTACCTTAAGTTTCTGAAGAAATGAAGAACTGCAACAACAAACGACTCGCACGAAAGCAACGTTCAAAAGGCAGTTCTAATACGCAAACGCAGAGAAGAAGATGAAGCGAAAAGTTTCCCCTCCTAAGAATTTATCTATTTATAGGCATGGCTTGGGGGGAAACGAGTAAAGCCTCATTAATCTCAGAAACGTAACTACAGCCGTTGGATGAATTTAACGCAATTACAGTCGTTGGATGAATCTCGAGACAGGCATCTTTTGGGCCGTATTTTCAAAACCCAAGGCCCACGATAATAACCTCGAAAACGTATTCAACTGCCACCCCACGCATTTATGTCCCATCATTGGAATGGCAATCGTTACGAGGGCATACGTGGCAATGAGAGATTGAAGCAGCAAAACGCAGTTTCGAGGCACATTAATGACAGGCGTGGCAAGTAATGATGAAAGCATTAAATGCACGAAAACACTTGTCCAAAAAATCCTGAACTAGCAAACGCCGCCTAAACCCATGCCTATAAAAGCTAAACTTAAGTGTTATAGCTCATTAAAGTGACTCCGCCAGTCACTATAACAAGCTAGGGGGCATATGATCCGGTCCCAACACCGGCCCCCAAGAGCATGGCTTTAATACTTTGCCAGATCAGCATTTCGAACAAGAGAAGTACGCTTCGAATACATTATAATTGTTTCTATACGGAGTACATACAAACAGGGCAAGTAACTCCGCCAAGGCATGTTACTCCGCCAAGGTGTTTTACTCCGCCAAGGTTTGTAACTCCGGCAAGGAAGAAAATATCGAATACCTTATGCATGAAATATCCCTAATGCATATTACTCCGCCAAGCCATAGGCTCAACACAGGCGGAATATTGAATTTCCCATACTGCGTAGCGAGCCCATACTTATAACCCCGGCACGAGACTGACTCTGTCTTGAGAGGTTAAAAATGGGAATCACGCTGTCATGCATTAAAGGGAAAAAAAAATAAAATAATAAAGCATTCACGCTTTCCAAGTAAGTGGAAACACCCACTACAATAACAGTGCTTGCAAACAGCGCAGGGACCCACTACCTTTCCAGCATAATGCCTGAAAACAAGGAACGGGTCCCACCAATAATGGAGCACCAGTAACAGGTATATAAACCTCAGCAAAAAGGTATATGGGGATCCCCAATTCTAAACCTTACACTCTCTTACTTGCATAATTCTCTCAGATTTGCTTTCTAAGTCTAAGAGTATTCTGAAATACTGACTTAAGCGTCGGAGAATAATTGCAGGTACCACCACCAATTGTGTCAAGGCAAAGAAAACAACTTCAAGCGGACTACTACACCGCCACAGAGTGAGTTATACTCCGCCCCAGTGTGGATTATACTCCGCCCAATACACAAGGACACTCCGTATTTGCATATGTATAACATACCCTTGTATCAGATTGACATTACATGTACATTTTGAGCTGTTTCAGAATCATAACTTTACACCCCTTGTAAAGGACGGTTCACTATGATTAGTTATGTAAATCCTAGCTTGTAACAAAAGAAGCAACTAACCCTAACAAACTAACCAAATTCGATTTTGATAGTTAGGCTAACAAACTTAGGTTTAACAACCCTAACAACCTCTAACTAAGTTAGTTATGTGGTTATTATTGTTGCAACTACCCTAACTTGTTATAACAACCCTAGCTACTTAAGACTAATTCAGTTATGAGTAGGTTACAACTAATTAGGAGTTTGTTCTAACTACTATTAACTAACAACAAACTTAATTATAACAACTAACCACCTAACAACTTCTAGTTAAGACCACTAATAACCTAACCACTTTTAGTTACAACTACTTAACTAATTAAACTAATTAACAACAATTAGTTAAAGCACACAAATACACATGCACTATACTAGACGAAAATTAGAGGGCTAAAAAGTCCAAGTCCAATGTCCAAAGTCCAAATATCCACAAATACAAGGACCAAATTTTGCTATTACAAGCCCTAAAAATTTTAAAATTTCCTAATATTTGCTAATGAGTACAAGGCTTTGCTTCCTTTTACAAGTCTTCAATGTCTTCTTTAGCCTTGATGTGAAATCCTCCACTTCACCTAGCAAATGAAAACTTAAACAAAAATTATTAAGCAATTCAATTAAAGAAGAAAAATTTTATCTCACTAAGTGTCTCTCAAAGTGTTTCCTCTCAAGTCTTGTCCTTTCTCTTTGGTTTCAAGAGCACTAAAGCAATTTTCACACTTATCTTCAAGTGCACTCAATACACTACCCTTTTGATATTGATATAGAGATTATCTTGAAATTGAAGGAAAGAAAACTCAAGAGACAAAACTTTAAGAGTGAAGAAAAGACAAACTAAAAAATGCTCAAAATTTGAAAGGCAACTCAAAGGCAATATTTTTGGATATGACAAGACTCAAAGCAATAAAAGCTAAAATGAAGAAAGGTAAGAGCACACAATTTTGAAAATGAGGAATGAAGACAAAACTTGATAATCAACAATTAAGTGCAAGAATTAAAGCAAGCTAAAGGAAAACCTAGAAACCCTAGAAATGCAAGCTAAGCAAACAAGTTTCAATTGAATTTGTAAAAAGGGTCAACTAGCAATTAACTTTTTAGGTCTTGGTGTTTCAAGTAACAATATGACTTAGTGCACACACTTTTTTAAATTTTGCTAAAAGAGGTCTTATTTTGAACTTTTTCTTTTTTATACCCTTTTTTGAATTTTGCTTTTGTAAGGGCTTTTCTTTTCTTTTGCTTTTTCTCTTTTCTATTCTTTTGCTTTTGTCTCTAATATTTTGTAGTACTTAGCACCAATCAATCAAGTCAAAACTAAAATAAGAAAATGCTAGTTACAAGTCCAAATTTAACCTTTTTACCTAGGCAACCTTGCAAACTTCTTCCATACTCACTTATGGAAGGCAATTTGGTTTTTGACAAATTTCTTATGCATGTTCAATATGAAACTGAATCACTAGTATACCTATTGGTGCTTGAAATTGAAAAACTAAAAAGGCCTAGAAGCACTAAGAATAAAAATCTAACAACCTAAAGTTGAGCACAAATTTTGGAGAGCCTTAAAGTGAGGTATCCTAACCCTGAAATGGAACCTTTTTAGAGTTACAAATGGTGAACAATGCAACTCCTACCACGGTTTTAAGCACCCAAAATGCAGAATTTGAAAACACTCTAGAGACAAAGAAAAGGTTCCACTTGCACCAACACTCCCAATGGTGTAAATTCAAAATTTTACTTCTAACAAATGGTAAATGACATAACCAAATCAAAGTACACAAATACCAAGATGCAAAATTTGAGAAAATAGTAGAAAGATGACATAAAAATACATTAAACTTAATCTTTTTTTGACTTTTTCATATAACATGGCATCAACAATCCTACCATCATGAAACAAAAAACAAAAATAGCTAAAGGAAAGATATGTAGAACCGAAACTAAGAGAAGGATTGAGAATGAAGAACCTCCAAGCTCAATGATACCACTTGATGTAGGAGAATCTTGATGGAGACCTTCCTTTTGAGGGGGATCTTGGTTCTTTTCCTTCTTCCTTAGTCTTCAAGAGCCAAAGCCTTGCAAATCCTTAAGCTTGGGCGAAAATAAAAACATGAAGAAGACTCTAATCTAGGAGGATTTAACGAAAAAAGGAAAGATGGAGATGGAAGTGGAAAGTGAAGGAAGGAAGAGAATGGAATGACAAGTGGAAAGAAGTGTGTTAGAGGCCACTTCCTAGGGGAAGATAACTCCAATCTTGCCACTAAGAGGAAGAATGCCTCTTGGATAAGAGCTTGCTAAAGTTCCCTCTAGCCAAGAGAAAAGGAGAAGACTTAACTTTCTCTCAATTACACAAAGTGTGTTACAATTCTTATCATTCATGTTATGGCAATTTACAAGGAGAGACACTTTTATATAGCCTTATGCGAATTTTGGCCAAGGTGCTCTAATTGAGCTTCTATCATGGATCCTAGGCCCAATTAAGGTAAATGGAAAGGAAATGGTCTAATACATGGCCCAAATGAAGTGTACATGGCCCAAAAATGACCAAATGATCTAGTAAGGTTCAAATAAATCCTATTGTTAACCAAGTGGCCTCAATTACTCAAGAGGGGGGTGAATTGAGTATTAAAATTTTACTTGGCAATAAATTCACTTTAAGAGATAAAGTAATATTCAAGTAATAATATCAAATTAATCACAACACTGTTTTTGGTACTTAGAAAGATTTTAAATTAATTAAAGAATATTTCTTAAAATAATTTCAACAAAGTTAATCTAAATAATTACAACTCAATATAATATGCACTTAATTTTAACAAGTAAATTAATAAAGTTGCTTAACTAATTAATTTATAAACATAAATATTTAGCAAGCATTCTTAAGTGCATAAATTTAAATGAGTGTAGGGAAGAGAGATTTGCAAACTGATATATACGAGTTCCACCACACCGGTGTATGTCTCGCCTCTAAGCAACCCACTTAGAGGATTTCCACTATTGGAGATTAGAGATATAACTTTAAGCAATCGCGGGTTCCTAGTGTCCCACACTCAAGAACCCAATTCTCACAAGTACAAGGCACCCCACCCAATCTCTCAATCTCACTATTTTACAAGGTTGAAACCTAACCCACAACTCTAGAAATTTTGGTGTTTGGAATACAAGAGTAACTCTCCAATAGAGTGGATATACAAATTTAAGTTCTCTCAAAATGATAAATCTCAAAAAGAGGATATGCAAATTTTAGCTCACTCAAAACATTTTCCTCACAAGCTAACTCTCAAAATATTTCTAACAAAAATTGGAACAGAGAGTAAATGCAAAGAAAGAAGAAATGGACGTAGGAGGAAAGAAAGAGAAAATGGCTTACTGTGTGTTTTAATCCTTCGATTCCTTCTTCAATTTATAGGTGCTGAAGGTATGGTGCTTGCAATAATTAATTTCCTTGTCGATGCAATTCGAGCATGGTTGGACAAATTAATTAGTCCCTTCTATGTAGAGGAGTATGGAGCATGGAGCGTTATGCCTGCTTAGTGGAGTGTTAATGTGATGCAAGGTTGTAACGCATTTTAACTGAGTGAATCGATGAATGAATAGATTCCCACTGTGCATTTTGGACTTCTGACAATGTATGAATCGATTCTTTAGATGAATGAATCGATTCCCTAGTGAATTTTTGTATATGAATCGATTCAATAGCATGAAGAATCGATTCCCTGTGTGTTGTGCTTGAGTGAATCGATTCTTAAGTACAATGAATTGATTCCCACTTTGCTAAAATGTATAAATCGATTCCCTTTGGCTTGAATCAATTCCTACTTTAAATCTTTCAAGTTTCTGGACAATATAAGCGTGTGAATCGATTCTTAGCTACATGAATCGAGTCATGAAGCTGTTCCTTTGCATTTTTGTTGCATTTTGGACCCTTTTTGATACTTCATGAATCATGGTTCCAATTCTTTGATCCTTAGGAACTTTATTGATCATTTTTCACTAGATTTAGTCCTTTGTAAATGCCTTGACTCAAGTCCTTTGTTGTTCATCAATCTTTATGCATTTAACTCTTGAATCCTTGACCCGTTTTGTTTGAACTTCATGATTCAATTAATCACTTTGCACAATATCCTTAATATCTCTTCATTTGTTATGTCATTATCAAAACCTACATCAACATATAAATACATTCTCCCCCTTTTTGATGATGACAACAAATGTTCATCTCTAGGGGTGTTAGTTTCATAACAGTTCATATATATGGCATAAATGACTCCCCCTTTCTTATATGATTTGATACTACAAGTTATACATATGTCATACATATAATTGAATACCACTTTGTCATTTTATACATGTAATTAGATATCACTTATTGTAAATAAATATTGTAAGGCTCCCCCTTAATCATGCAATTTCAACAAGGATAGATATAGATGTTAATCTCCCCCTTTATCATTCAATAGGTACCATTATAACAACATGATATTCTCTCCCCCTTTGTAAGATACTTTATGCCACTTAGAATGTATATATTTATTTTCTCCCCCTTTGGCATCATCAAAAAACATTTAAGAATATATACCACTTTAAGACAAATACATTTATTGAAGCAAGATACCAATTGTATATAAAACTCCCCCTAAATAATGCAACATATATCACAGAGTAATTCAAAGCATGTAAGCAACCATAATGATGTTTTCTCCTTCTTTTGGATAAGTAAAGTCTCATGGGTGTTTTGTGAGAGGTTATACAAGGATTAAAATTTTGTAATTTGCCAATGATTTTTATTGCACGAGAGAGTCAAGAAAATCATAGGTCATTTGCCATTTTGTATTAGAGATCCATGTGATATATAGGAGATTATTTGGTGTCAAAAATATGTTTAATTAAGTAGAGACTACTCGGGAACTCAATAAAACAAGTGATTTGTGGAGCATTAACATGGTTATTGAAAATATGATTGGCTTTTTAATGAAAAGATTTGACCATATTATCACAAAGTAAGTCACTATGTTTAAAGGAATAAGAATTTTTATGAAAGAAATAAGTTAAAATCTTTTAAGGTAAAGATTTGTAAAATTATGTTCAAAGAGTAAAAAAAATTTCAAGGTGATGAAAGTAATTAAACAATTTCCAAAATTCCTAATTTCCTTCTAATATTTATAAATTGTTCTTTCAGAAGGGGTTTAGTAAAAATATCCGCCAATTGTTTTGAAGTTTCAACATATTGAAGAACACAATCTCCTTTCAAAACATGGTCTCTTATAAAATGATGTCTTATTTCAATATGTTTAGTCCTAGAGTGCATGACAGGATTTTTGGATAAATTTATGGCGCTAGTGTTATCACATTTAATAGGCACTTTATTTAAAACAACACCAAAATCAAGAAGTTGTTGTCTCATCCAAAGAATTTGAGCATAACAACTATCAGCTACTACATATTCTACCTCAGCTGTCGATAAAACAACACTTACTTGTTTCTTGCTATGCCAAGAAACAAGGGAACTACCAAGTAAATGACATGTGCCACTAGTACTCTTTCTATCAAGTTTACAACCAGTAAAGTCAGAATCAGAATATCCTACAAGAATACATTCAACGCCTTTGGGATACCATAAACTAACATTTTGAGTACCCACAAGATATTTAAAAATTCTTTTTACGGCAGTAAGATATGATTCTTTAGAACATGCTTGATATCTAGCACATATACAGACAGCAAACATAATATCGGGTCTACTAGATGTTAAGTAAAGTAAGGAGCCTATCATACCTCAGTATTTAGTTATTTCAACGTCCTTACCCTTCTCATCTTTGTCTAAGTAGCAAGATGTACTCATGGGTGTATCTATTTCATTTGCCTTGTCCATTTCAAATCTTTTAAGTAGCTCTTTGCAATATTTTGTTTGACTAATAAAAGTCCCTTCATTTGTTTGTTTGATTTGTAATCCAAGGAAGAAGGTGAGTTCTCCCATCATGGACATTTTGAATTCATCTTGCATAATCTTGGCAAACTCTTGAAAAAGAATTTCGTTAGTAGCACCAAATATTATGTCATCAACATAAACTTGTACCAAAAGAATGTCATCATTTTTGCGTTTTATAAACAGTGTAATATCAACCTTTCCTCTTTCAAAATTATTTTCTAAAAGAAATTTACTAAGTCTTTCATACTAAGCTCTTGGAGCTTATTTCAAACCATATAAATCTTTTCTCAATTTAAAAACATGGTTTAGAAATTTGTGATTTTCAAAACTGGGAGGTTGATCTACATAAATTTCTTCTTGAATATAGCCATTTAGAAAAGCACTTTTGACATCCATTTGATAAAACTTAAAATCCATACAACAAGCAAAAGCTAACAATAATCTTATGGCTTCTAACCTAGCTATAGGAGCATACGTTTCTTCATAGTCTATTCCCTCTTCTTGATTATATCCCTTAGCAACTAATCTAGCTTTGTTTCTTGTTATTATTCCATTTTTATCTAACTTATTTCTAAAAGCCTATTTAGTGCCTATTATTAGATGGTTATTAGGTCTTGGCACAAGTTTCCAAACTTTATTTCTTTCAAATTGATTCAATTCTTCTTGCATGGCCAACATCCAATGTTCATCAATAATAGCTTCATTGATATTTTTGGGTTCTATTTGTGATACAAAGGCTAAGTGATTGCATGTATTTCTAATAGCGTTTCGAGTACTTACACCTTTTGTTATTTCACCCATGATATTGTCCAAGGGGTAGTTCTTTACGGTGATCCACTCCTTTTGTTGAGGTTCGTCATTTTGTGTTGTATCTCCTTCATTTTTGTTTTCTTCTTCATCTTCCAAGTTCATTTCTTGGAAGGTACCTACAAGATCATCAATTTCCTTTCTCGGAGGATTTTGGTTAAGTTCATCAAATTTAACATGTATAGATTCTTCAATTGTACAAGTTTGTTTGTTAAAGAGTCGATATGCTTTACTAGTAGATGAATAACCTAAGAATATTGCTTCATTAGATTTTGCATCGAATTTGCCGAGATTATCCTTTCCATTGTTTAAAATAAAACATTTACATCCAAATATATGAAAATAAGAAATATTTGGTTTTCCTCCTTTATAAAGCTTATAGAGGGTTTTCTTTAATATAGGCCTTATCAAACATCTGTGTTTGAATGTGTATACAGGTTAAGGAATTTTGATAATGACAAAAACACTCTTGAAGAAATCTTTGCAAAAACAAAGACATGGAGTTAGATGCTGAGAAACAGCGAAGCTAATCGATTAGGGAGACTATGCTAATCGATTAGGAGCATTCTGTTTTGGAAGAAATTGCATTAGGCCACAAGCTAATCGATTACAGCAATCAAGATAATCGATTACAAAGCTACTAGAATTAAGATAATCGACTACACACATGAGTAATCGATTACAACTATCAAAAATGGGATTAAATGCATCAGGTATAATGACTAATCGATTAAGGGAAGTTATGCAATTGATTAGGAGGCTACTGGAATTAAGGTAATAGATTACCATACAGGCTAATCGATTAGGAAGCTGCGAAATCAAATTAAATGCATCAGGTACAGGTGATAATCGATTACAAGCAAAGATATAATCGATTAGGTGCTCTCTGACTTGAATATAATCGATTACAACACGAAGGTGTAATCAATTACGATAGTGGGAAAACAATTTTAAGTGGGAAACCAGCTCATATGTCCACCATTTTTCAGAAACCCACTAAGTGCAACGGCTAGGAAGAAGAAGGGCACACCTCAAGCTCTCAAATGGCTCTATAAATTGAAGAGGAACACAAGCACAAAAACACACCAAGAAGCTACAATTCCTTTGCTTATTCTTGTGCTTTGTAAGCCCTATTTCTTGTATCTTGAATTTCATTTGTATATCCTCTCATCTTGAGAGATTAGAAAGTGAGTGAGATATCATTTGTCTATCCACTCTATTAAGAGAGTTATTCACTTGTAAAACACTTCACAAACACAAAAGATTTTCACTCTAGGTTGAGTGGTCACAAAGGTTGGGGTTCAACCTTTGGGTATTGAGAGTTTGAGAGATTGGGTGGGTTGCCCTAGTGCTAGTGAGGATTGAGTTCTTGAGTGTGGGACACTAGGAAGCTGCAATTGCTCATAGCTTGTATCTCTAAACTTCAATAGTGGAAATCCTCTAAGTGGGTTGCTTAGAGGCGAGACGTACACCGGTTTTGGTGGAACTCGTTATATCAGTTTGCAAGCTTCTCTTCCTTACTCTTTTACCTTCACATACTGCATATTGGTTGATTGGTGTTGATTGCTTGTGAAGTACATACTTGAACTTGCCTAAACTATTACATTTCAAATACTGCCCACCAAGTGTTTGTTAAATTGCTTCTGCAACATTTACCATTGTAGTACATTGCATATTATCCTCAACTCGATTTTACTTGCATATTCTTATAAACTTGGATATAAAAATCAATTTCAAAGGTATTCAAATCAAAAGTTTTAAAACTCAATTCACCCCCCCTCTTGAGTATTGAGGCCACTTGAACAACAAGTGGTATCAGAGCTTGACTCTTGGTAGATCAAGCTTAACAGCTTCAAGAGACAAAATGGCCTCAAGTTCTCTTAACATTTTTCCCGAGGGTGGTGCTATAAACAGACCTCCCGCTTTCAATGGGGAAGGCTATGCATTTTGGAAAGAGAGAATAAAAATCTTCATTCAATCCATTGATTTGAGAATTTGGAATGCCATTGAAAATGGTCCTTATATACCAATGCATACTGTTGATAGTAAAAATATGGAAAAGCCTATTGATGAATGGACTAGTGAGGAAGAAAAGAAAGTACAATATGGCTACAAGGCCAAGAATCTAATTACTATGGCTTTAGGTCAAGATGAATTCTTTAGAATAATGACTTGTCAAACTGCTAAAGAAATATGGGATACTCTACAAGTAACTCACGAAGGTACTAACGATGTAAAGGACTCCAAAATTAGTACCTTGACAAGTCAATATGAAAGCTTTAGGATAAACTCAGGAGAAACTATTGTAGATATGCAAAAAAGATTTACTCTTATTATTAATCATCTCATTACTCTTGGCAAAGTGTAGACTAACAAAGAACTTGTGCATAAAGTGTTGAAAAGTCTTAGCAGGGAATGGCAACCACTTGTCACAGCCATAAAACAATCTCCAAGCATCAATGAGATGTCTCTTGCAACACTCTTTGGAAAATTACAAGAGCAAGAGCAAGAACTTAAAGCATTGAAGCTAGCTGAGGAAGAAGAAAAATCTTCCAAGAAGAAAGGGTTAGCCCTCAAAGCCACCGCTATGCATGAAGAAGAATCATGCAGTGACATGGATGAAGAAGAGGAGTTTGGGCTGTTCGTAAAAAGATTTGGAAGATTCATGAAGAACAAAAGATTCCAAAAGAACTTCAAGCCCCAAGGTAAGAAGCCAACCTCAAATGAAATTTCCACTTCAAGGCCGATTGCCCAAATCTTAAAAAGAAGGGCAAAGACAAACAAAGAAGAAGAAGAGCCTACATTGCTTGGGATGAGAACGATGTGAGTAGCTCCGATGATTCGGACAATGAGGAAGCAAATCTCTGCTTAATGGCCAATCACCAAGAAGAAGATAACGAGGTATGCTTCAAGGCAAGCAACACCCATTGGTACTTGGATAGTGGGTGCTCAAAGCATATGACGGGAGACATAAGCAAATTTACATCATTCACTCCCAAACGAAAAGGAAGTGTCACCTATGGAGACAACACTAAAGGAAGAATCCTAGGCATCGGAAATATTGGTAAGAATTCTTCCACATCCATAAGTGATGTGTTGTATGTTGAAGGCCTCAAACATAATCTACTTAGCATAAGTCAATTATGTGACAAAGGATATAGAGTTTTATTTGAATCCAATTGTTGTATAATTGAGAATAAGCTAAACAAAGAGGTCAAATTTGTTGGAAAAAGAATTGATAACATTTACATGATTGATGTGGATAGTTTGTCTACAAATGATGAACAATGCTTCATTTCAAAAGAGGATGAAACTTGGCTATGGCATAGGAGAATAGCTCATATACATGTAGACCATTTGAATAAACTTGTTTCTAAAGAATTAGTAATTGGTTTACCAAAGCATAAGTTTGAAAATAGATTTTGTGATGCATGTCAAAAGGGAAAACAAGTAAAGGCATCTTTTCAATCCAAAAACATTATTTCCACTCAAAGGCCTTTACAACTTTTACACATGGACTTATTTGGACCATCCAAAATCAAAAGCTTTGGAGGTAATTACTATGGTCTAGTTATAGTAGATGACTATTCTAGATATACATGGACATTGTTTCTTGCTCACAAAAATGAAGCATATCATGCATTCAAGAAACTTGCAAAGGTTATCCAAAATGAGCAAAATTCAAAAATTGCATCCATTAGAACCGATCATGGGGGAGAATTTGAAAATCAATCTTTTGAAAAGTTTTGCGAAAAACATGGTATTAATCACAACTTTTCAGCTCCTAGAACTCCACAACAAAATGGAGTAGTTGAAAGGAAAAATAGATCTTTAGTGGAGCTTGCTAGAACAATGCTAAATGAAAACCATATTGCAAAACATTTTTGGGCCGATGCGGTAAACACCGCGTGTTATGTTATGAATAGATGTTTAATAAGGCCTATTTTAAAGAAAACTCCCTATGAACTTTACAAGGGTAGAAAACCCAATATTGCACACTTTCATATTTTTGGATGTAAATGTTTTGTGCTCAATAATGGAAAGGATAATCTAGGAAAGTTTGATGCAAAATCTGATGAGGCAATATTCCTAGGATACTCTCAATCTAGTAAATCTTATAGAATCTTCAACAAACAAACAAACACCATTGAAGAGTCTATTCATGTTAAATTTGATGAAAATAGCCATAACCCTCCGAGAAAGGAAGATGTTGATGATCTTATAGGTACTCTTCAAGAATTGACCATAGATGACAAGAATGGAGAAATCAAGGATGCAAATGAAGCACAATATGAGGAACCACAACAATGGATCACTTTGAAGGATCATCCTCTAGACAAAGTCATAGGTGAAATGACTAAGGGTGTAAGTACTCGTAATGCTATTAGAAATACATGCAATCACTTAGCCTTTGTATCTCAAATTGAACCCAAAAATATTGATGAAGCCATTATTGATGAACATTGGATGTTGGCCATGCAAGAAGAATTAAACCAATTTGAAAGAAATGAAGTTTGGGAACTTGTGCCAAGACCCAATGACCATCAAATAATAGGCACCAAATGGGTTTTTAGGAACAAACTAGATGAAAACGGAATAATAACTAGAAACAAAGCTAGGCTAGTTGCTAAGGGGTATAATCAAGAAGAAGGAATAGACTATGAAGAAACGTATGCTCCCGTAGCTAGGTTAGAAGCCATTAGATTATTATTAGCTTTTGCTTGTTGCATGGATTTTAAACTTTATCAAATGGATGTCAAAAGCGCCTTTTTAAATGGCTATATTCAAGAAGAAGTCTATGTAGATCAACCTCCCGGTTTTGAAAATCATAAATTTCCAAATCATGTTTTTAAATTGAGAAAAGCTTTATACGGTTTGAAACAAGCTCCAAGAGCTTGGTATGAAAGACTCAGCAAATTTCTTTTAGAAAATAAATTCAAAAGAGGAAAGGTTGATACTACACTATTTATAAAGCGCAAAAACCATGACATTCTTTTGGTACAAGTTTATGTTGATGACATAATATTTGGTGCCACTAATGAATCAATGTGCAAGAAATTTGCTAAGCTAATACAGGAAGAGTTTGAAATGTCCATGATGGGAGAACTCACCTTCTTCCTTGGATTACAAATAAAACAAACAAATGACGGAACGTTCATTAGTCAAACAAAGTATTGTAAAGAACTACTCAAAAGGTTTGAAATGGACAAGGCAAATGAAATAGCTACACCCATGAGTACATCTTGCTATCTAGACAAAGATGAAAAGGGTAAGGACGTTGAAATTACTAAATATCGAGGTATGATTGGTTCCTTACTCTATTTAACAAATAGTAGGCCTGATATTATGTTTGCAGTATGTATGTGTGCTAGATACCAAGCATGTCCTAAAGAATCTCATCTTACCGCAGTAAAAAGGATAATGAAATATTTGGTAGGAACTCAAAATGTTGGTTTGTGGTATCCCAAAGGGGCTGAATGTATTTTAGTTGGATACTCTGATTCAGACTTTGCAGGATGCAAACTTGACAGGAAAAGCACTAGCGGAACATGTCATTTGCTTGGTAGTTCTCTTGTTTCTTGGCATAGCAAGAAACAAGTAAGTGTTGCACTATCAACAGCTGAGGCAGAATATGTTGCAGCTGGTAGTTGTTGTGCTCAAATCCTTTGGATGAGACAACAACTTCTAGATTTTGGAGTTATATTGAACCATGTGCCTCTTAAATGTGATAATACTAGTGCTATCAATATCTCAAAGAATCCTATAATGCATTCTGGAACCAAACATATTGAGATTAGGCATCACTTCATTAGAGACCATGTATTAAAAGGAGATTGTGTACTTGAGCATGTTGAAACTTTTAGGCAACTAGCAAATATTTTCACAAAACCCTTGGCTAGAAAACAATTCATCCACATTAGAAGAGAATTAGGCATTCTTGACATGACCAACTGTGTTTGAATGATGAAGTTTTTTTTTTGATAAAAACTATGTTGTATGGCATGATTGGATAAATGGTATGATTCATTAATGTTACATTTCATGTTTACAACTCTCCTGTGTGAAAACCTAAAGTTCTTGAACCAATAATCGATTATATGCATCCTCACAATCGATTACTATGCTTCTGTCTCTTTAATAATCGATTACTCGTTCATCTATAATCGATTACAATGCTTCTGTTTCTAATCTAATCGATTGCCCTCGATCCACAATCGATTACACAGCCTCTGTTTCAGGTATAAAACGTTTCCTCTTCTCCATAATCGATTACTAAACTGTTCCAATCGATTAGGACGTTTCTGTTTCCTTTTTAATCGATTATGACAATGCTCTAATCGATTACACTCTGTTCGAAACATTTGGAATTCCCCAGAAACAGTTCTCTAATCGATTATGCTCTGTCTCGTAATCGATTAGCCTCGATTCTGTAGAGTCAAAACTGCTATTTCCAAGGCTGCTCAAATCCCCCTCCTCTCTTAACTCACTTCACTCCTTTCTAAACCTAATTCCCTCCTTCCTAAACCCAATTCTCACCTATAGATACCCCTCTCCTCACCCTCTCAACTCACACTACCTCCTTCCTCTTCCTCACTCTCAAAAGTTCCAAAGAACTTCTTCTCCTTTTCATTTTCCTCTCCTCTTCACCATGTCTTCATCCCGCACCGTTAAAAGAGCAAGGTCCTCCATGGCTCAGGCCAATAATCCTCTGGACTTCTCAAGGTTCTTTTCCTCCCCAAGAGACCTCCAAAATTTTGTTAAGAACTTTTCTGAGAAAGAAATAATGACCCCTCACTTCACCATTGCGGAAACCTTCGACAACCATAGCCTCACCTTCACCCAATGCCTTCACCACTACAACCTCTTTCCCTTCCTCACCCTCAAGGAAGAAGAATATTACCCTAAACTCATACGGGTATTCTACTGCAACCTCCGACTTATCAATGGGATGGTTGAATCCAAAGTGAAGAACGCAACCATCAAACTCACCAATGCTCAATTTGCAGAAATCTCCTAGCTGCCTCTCAACAATGCTGATTTTGATGGAGGAGAACCGGAAGACGAATGGGGCTTCAATGCTCTAACCGCTCGTCAATCATTATGGAAGGCTGCTCGCCCCCGGAGCAACCACAAATTGGTAGGCCACTTGACCATGAACAACCATCTCCTACATTTCTTCTTGGTCAAAATGATAGTTCCTCGTGGTGGGAACTATGCCTTGGTGGAAGAGGATGATGTCCTCTTGATGTGGGCAATGATGAACCACAGGGAGATTAACTGGGTTCAGTTGATCAAATTTCATATGCGCCACGCAAAGGACCAACAAAAACTCCCTTATGGTATTCTCCTTACTAAAATTTTTAAATATTGTGGAGTTGACTTGGCTGGAGAATTATCTGAGAAAGTGCCTCCAAGAGCTTGCATTGGCACCCATCACCTCACCAAAATGGGTCTAGTTTTTATGCATGGAGCATGGTACTCACGAATGGAGGGCATTGATGCCAACATTCCCTTCGAAGCTCCTTATGAAGATGAACCCGTTCCTCCTCCTCCTCAAACACAAGCTGCACCTCAAGCCTCTTCATCCACTCCTGCTAACCCCTTTGCATCACTCTATGCTCATCTTGATCGCCGCTTCGATCGTCTAGAAAACTCCCTTCAAGAGTTCTCCATGACCGAGCAGCAACATTTTGAAATGATGCAACAGCGTTATGAAGAGCTGTCCCATCAAATTGCTGAACTTCGTTTCTTTAATTCGGATAATTAGATCCTTTTTCATGTTTCCGGTTTAAGTTTCTTCTGTTCTTTTTAAATTCTGCAAATTTGCTTCATGTAATTTCCTGCTTTCTGTTTACAATTCAATAAAAAATTTTCAGTTTGTGATATATCTCTTTACTTGCATTCATTATTTTTGATGATTCCAAAGGGGGAGAAGTATTATTAACCTGTTCATATCTTGTGAAACTTATCTTGTTAAAATCTGAGAAGAACTGTTCATATCTTGATAAACATATCTTGTTTAAATCTGAAATAGATTTCCAAAAGATTAAAAGGATTAATAAATTCTTTTTGATAGGGGGAGATTTATTATTACTAAGAGATAAGAGATTAAGAGATAATGATTAAGAGATATAGATGCTGAATGTGATTAAGAGATAATGCAGCAGATATGTTTTTGCAAAAGAGATAAAATTAGAGATAAGTCTTGTGTTTAAAACTAACAACCCTCAAGAGATGAACATAGTTGTCATCATCAAAAAGGGGGAGAATGTGTTTGAATGTGTATACAGGTTAAGGAATTTTGATAATGACAAAAACACTCTTGAAGAAATCTTTGCAAAAACAAAGACATGGAGTCAGATGCTGAGAAACAGCGAAGCTAATCGATTTGGGAGACTATGCTAATCGATTAGGAGCATTCCGTTTTGGAAGAAATTACATTAGGCCACAAGCTAATCGATTACAGCAATCAAGATAATCGATTACAAAGCTACTGGAATTAAGATAATCGACTACACACATGAGTAATCGATTACAACTGTCAAAAATGGGATTAAATGCATCAGGTATAATGACTAATCGATTAAGGGAAGTTATGCAATCGATTAGGAGGCTACTGGAATTAAGGTAATCGATTACCATACAGGCTAATCGATTAGGAAGCTGCGAAATCAAATTAAATGCATCAGGTACAGGTGATAATCGATTACAAGCAAAGATATAATCGATTAGGTGCTCTCTGACTTGAATATAATCGATTACAATGCGAAGGTGTAATCGATTACGATAGTGGGAAAACAGTTTAAGTGGGAAACCAGCTCATATGTCCACCATTTTTCAGAAACCCACTAAGTGCAACGGCTAGGAAGAAGAAGGGCACACCTCAAGCTCTTAAATGGCTCTATAAATTGAAGAGGAACACAAGCACAAAAACACACCAAGAAGCTACAATTCCTTTGCTTATTCTTGTGCTTTGTAAGCCCTATTTCTTGTATCTTGAATTTCATTTGTATATCCTCTCATCTTGAGAGATTAGAAAGTGAGTGAGCTATCATTTGTCTATCCACTCTATTAAGAGAGTTATTCACTTGTAAAACACTTCACAAACACAAAATATTTTCACTCTAGGTTGAGTGGTCACAAAGGTTGGGGTTCAACCTTTGGGTATTGAGAGTTTAAGAGATTGGGTGGGTTGCCCTAGTGCTAGTGAGGATTGAGTTCTTGAGTGTGGGACACTAGGAAGCTGTAATTGCTCATAGCTTGTATCTCTAAACTTCAATAGTGGAAATCCTCTAAGTGGGTTGCTTAGAGGCGAGACGTACACCGGTGTTGGTGGAACTCGTTATATCGGTTTGCAAGCTTCTCTTCCTTACTCTTTTACCTTCACATATTGCATATTGGTTGATTGGTGTTGATTGCTTGTGAAGTACATACTTGAACTTGCCTAAACTATTACATTTCAAATACTGCCCACCAAGTGTTTGTTAAATTGCTTCTGCAACATTTACCATTGTAGTACATTGCATATTATCCTCAACTCGATTTTACTTGCATATTCTTATAAACTTGGATATAAAAATCAATTTCAAAGGTATTGAAATCAAAAGTTTTAAAACTCAATTCACCCCCCCTCTTGAGTATTGAGGCCACTTGAACAACAACATCGGTTCATAACATGGCAAGCAGTATTTACTACATCGGCCCAAAAGTGTTTCACAATATTACTTTCATTTAACATAGTTCTTACGAGCTCCGCTAAAGATCGATTTTTCCTTTCAACAACTCCATTTTGTTATGGAGTTCTTAGAGCCAAAAAAATTATGTTCAATTCCAAATTTTTCACAAAACTTTTCAAAAGATTGGTTTTCAAATTCTCCCCCATGATCTGTTCGAATGGATACGATTTTCAAATTTTGTTCGTTTTGGATGATCTTGGCAAGTTTCTTAAATGCATAATATGGTTCATGTTTATGAGTAAGAAACAATGTCCATGTATACCTAGAATAATCATCCACAATCACAAGACCATAATAATTTCCACCAAAACTTTTAGTTTTTGAAGGTCCAAATAAATCCATGTGTAAAAGCTGTAAAGGTCTATTTGTTGAAACAACATTTTTTGCTTGAAAAGAAACCTTTACTTGTTTTCCTCTTTGACATGCGTCACAAAATTTATTTTCATATTTCAATTTTGGTAAACCAATTTTGAAACAAGTTTGTTTAAATAGTCTATATGAATATGAGCAATTCTTCTATGCCATAGCCATGATTCATCCTCTTTAGTTATGAAGCATTGTACATCATTTGAAGCAAGACAATCAAGATTAATCATATAAATATTATCAACTCTTTAACCAACGAATTTTATTTCCTTGTTTAGCTTATTTTCAATTATGCAACAGTTTGATTCGAAAATAATTTTATAGCCCTTATCACATAATTGACTAATGCTAAGCAAGTTATGTTTAAGTCTCTCAATATATAATACATCATTTATAGAAGTGGAAGAGTTTTACCAACATTTCCGATTCCTAGAATTCTTCCCTTCGTGTTGTCTCCATATGTAACAAATCCTTTATTTTGTGGAGTAAATGATATAAACTTACTTTTGTCTCCTGTCATGTGTTTTGAACACCCACTATCCAAATACCAATGGGTGTTACTTGCTTTAAAGCATACCTATAAAACAGGTCAAGTTAGAGAACTTGGTACCCATTTTATGTTGGGTCCTTGTAGGTTAGTTTGAGGTAATGTTCCTTTAGGAACCCATACTTTTCTCATAACCTTTGGCCCTAGTTTTCTATCATTACAATTAGATGCACTATGTCCTTTAAAACCACAATAATTACATTTCATGAATGGTGGTGCAGTTTTACTAGGTGGTATAAAGAAATTTTTATAACTCTTTTGTTTCTTATAGGCATTAAAACCTAATCCAGTTTTATCAAACATGCAACATTATTTTCCAAGTAAAACATTTAAATTGTCTCTACCATTTGTAAATTTTTCTAGAGTTCTACTCAAGTCTAAAACCTTTGTTTCTAGCATGTCACATTTCTTAGCAAATTCACACGTTTTAGTTTTAGAGCATGCTTGAACATTTACTATTTCCTTTTTCAAAAATTTATTTTCTTTACCAAGTTCTACAAGATGCATTTCTAAAGTATTAATGGTTTTTCTTGATAACTTATGCTTATTAGAAACTTTTATAAATTTATCATACAATTCTTCAAGAGCATCAAGTAGTTCTTGCTTATCTAAGTCATGAAAATTTACCTCATCGTCTTCATCTTGGTGGTTGGCCATGAGGTAGAGATTTGCTTCTTCATTTTCTGATTCATCTGAGCTACTTATCTCATTTTCATCCCAAGCGATATATGCTCTTCTCTTCCCTTTTCTTTCTTTGTTTTTCTTCTTAAGGTTTGGACAATCTATCTTGAAGTGTCCTTCTTTTCCACATTCAAAGCAAGTAGGTGAGGAAGAGTTTTCTTTAAGAATAGGTTTCTTACCTTGAGATTTGAAATTCCTTTGGAAGCGTTTGCTCTTCATAAGTTTTCCAAAGTGTTTCACAAATAGGCCTAACTCTTCGTCCTCATCAAAATCACTCTCGGATTCATCTTCAACAATTGAGGTGGATTTGAGAGCTAGCCCTTTCTTCTTTGAGGCTTTTTCTTCTTCCTCGGCATGTTTCAAATCTTTCAACTCTTGTTCTTGTTCTTGTAACTTACCAAACAATGTGGCAAGGGACATATCATTTATATTGGGAGATTGCTTGATGGCAGTAACAAGAGGTTGCCATTCCCTAATAAGACTTTTTAGAACTTTGTGGATAAGTTCCTTGTTAGTGTAAGATTTACCAAGAGTAATAAGATGATTAATAATCAAAGTAAATCTCTTTTGAAGTTCTAAAATAGATTCATTGGAATTCATTCTAAAATTTTCATATTGACTAGTTAAAGTACTAATCTTAGAGTCCTTAACATCGCTAGTTCCCTCACGAGTTATTTGAAGGGTATCCCACATATCCTAAGCAGATTTACATGTAACTACTCTAAAGAACTCATCGGGACCTAAGGCTAAGGTGATAAGATTTTTTGCTTTGTAATTATACTGCACTTTCTTTTCTTCCTCACTAGTCCAATCATCCATAGGTTTTTCTATTTGTTTATTATCAACAATATGCATAGGTATAAAAGGACCATTTTCAATAGCATTCCAGATTTTTAAATCAATTGATTGTACAAAAATTTTCATCCTTTCTTTCCAAAATGCATAACCTTCCCCATTGAAGGCGGGAGTTCGATTTGTAGCACCGCCCTCGGGAGACATGTTATATGCGGTTGAGGCCATCTTTATCTCTTGAAGCTGTTAAGCTTGATCTACCAAGAGTCAAGCTCTGATACCACTTGTTAACCAAGTGGCCTCAATTACTCAAGAGGGGGTGTAACATCCTGCTTTTAATAATAACTCTATTTTGTAATTTATGAAGCATGGAAGGCTTGTAAGTGTTGACTAATGAATAAAACACTCTATGGATGTCTTTTAATGCTCCAAAAGTTTCATTTTTAGGTATAATTCTATAACTTATATAGATCCCTATTAATGAGGCCCAAATTCCGAGTGAAAATACCTTAGAAAGAACTGTCCGAGTGAGAAAGAGAGGCTATTCCGAGTGAAAACTGCAAATTCCGAGTGACCAAGAGGAATTCCGAGTGGAAAATGGAAATACCGAGTGCCAATGGTGTTTTTCGAGTGGAACATGGTCAGGAGGACTTATTCTGAGTGAGAGATTGTCTCAGAGACTCACTGCTGAGTCAAACATGTCAGAAAGACTTAATTCTGAGTCAAATATTATCCAATGACTCAATTCTGAGTCATACATTGCTAGGCATCTCTATCTATGAATAAAATTTTCCCAAAAGTTTCACTTCCGAGAGGAAAGACTTATATATTCCGAGTGGAGAAATCCTGAAAAACCATTTCCGAGTGGAGTGTTGTTGGAATGATTTCGAGTGAGACTATAGCCATCTGTTCCGAGTGATGGAGGTTCAAAGAAATTCCAAGAAGAATTAGTGCAACTCTGATGAATGGAAGATTTCTGAATATATTCTCCGAGTGAGAAATGTAAGTTTATGCCGAGTAATAAATGTGAAATACATTCAAGATTGTGTTGAAGTTAAATACACCGAGAGGTATGAGAAGTATTCCGAGTGAATGGAGCCCCAAATTCCGAATGAGTGTTCAATTAGATGGGAATCGGTTCTGGGAGGTTTACCGAGTTGATATGATTGAATGAAGACTCAGTTACCGAGTGAAAGTATGAGTAGGAGATGACTCGGTCTGGACAGATTCTACCGAGTGAGAAACCAAGTAAATTGAGTCGGATTCAGATGAATTCCGAGTGAATAGCAGGACTCGCTCAAGCGAGTGGGATTACGCTTGAACGAACTGACGTAAGGAAACACCCGGTGTCCTCTAAGCTCACATCGGAGTACTGATGAAGGAAAGGAAGGGTCCAGTATGATGCAGACCAAATAAGAAATTCACTCTGGTTAGGAAGATAACCGTCCTTAGAACATGTGTGGACACCGGATGACCCGAGCCGGTGTTCACCGAATCCGACCTCTTCGCTTTCTTTCATGGGCGTTGTCCCTCACAGCACACCGCCCTCACTCCATACTGACCTCACAGCACACCGCCCTCACTCAACACCGCCTCACACTACACTCCGCTCTCACACTACATTCCACCCTTATAAATTCAATACCGCCCTCTTCAAAATCTCCAACAACGAACACCTTTTAACTCCACTCAGACCACTTTATATAAATTAATATATCACTAACCTCCTTAATGCAAAGATGACAGTGAGACGAGTCAAAAGGTTCCATTAAATCTCACCTAATCCTCCATTCAAGTCTGCCACTTATTCTCTCATTATTAACAACTCACCACCTACATACGAACCACTTAGCAAATCACACACTCTTTTTCTTCTTCTTCTTATCCTTGTACGTTCAAAAGGCTGTTCTTTCCATCTCTTCCATTACGGACTGGAATGAGGAAACTACAAGACATACCTTGTTAATCAAAGGACATCAAATCAAGTAAGAGGGGACAGGGGTTATGAATATTTGTGAAATGGGTAGAATTGTATGCTGTTCTAGGATTCCAAAATTAACTTTGTAACTTGTTGCCCATTTTTGAAATTGAAAACATGTGAATTTGACTCTGACTTCTTCATGAAAGTTGTAGAACTTTTTGATATCTGAATTTTGAGACCTGAATCAAGTAATTTGAATAAGTATAGCAAAAGTTATAGCCAAAGTATTACAGCATGTTCGTGTAGAAAGTTTATCCTATGTTTTGTGTATATATTGATTTACTAGGAATTGTACGTGCAAGCTGTAAATCTGTGAACTTGAAATCCGTATCTTATTTTTAAAACTGGGAATTTTGTGTAAGAATTAGTGATCAGTGTCTTCATGAAAGTTGTAAATCTTTTTGTTATGTGAATTTTGAGACCTGAACCGATTGATTTGAGTAGGTGTAGCAAAAGTTATAGCCAAAATACTATTGTATGTCCGAGTGAAAGATTTGCTTCATGTTTAGAGCATATTTTGATATGCTGGGAATTATACATGCATAATCAGCCTTGGATGTCTTCATGAAAGTTGTAGATAATTAAGTTGTGGATTTGTAGAAAGTGGTTTCACATCAAAATAATTTTTCTAACTCAAGTTATGCTCAAATTACTGAAGTATGTACAAGCTGAAAATTCTGAAATTCTGAAATTTTGAAATCCGAATCTTGTTTTTTTTAAAACTGGGAAGTTTATGGTGAGAATTAGGGGTTGGTGTCTTCATGGAAATTGTAGATATGTGTGTTAAGAATAATTTAGAATTGGTTTCATGTCAAAATCATGTTTGTAACTCCAAATACGTTCTAAATACTAATCTGTGTATATTTTGGAAAACTTATCTTGAGGTAGTATGGTATTTTATGAAAAAAGTGGTATTTCTGATTAGAATCTGAAACTGTGTTCTTCATGAAAATTGTAGATAATTGTATTATTGAGCTATAGAAAGTGGAATCATCTAAAAATGAGTTGATTTGCCCATGTTATGACTGTTTTGCTAATGTATGTTGCTGTTGGGGATGCTGAAAGTCACTTAAAAAGGCTATTTTGAAAGAAAATGATATTTTCTCTATGGATAAAGATTATTTATTAAATTCTTGAGTGATTATGAATTATTATAAACGCTGTTGAGTATCACACAGTTTGTATATTGTGATGGTGAATAATTATGAATGACATAATTAATATATATATACATGAATGCCTTGCGGTTATTGACATATGTGGTTGAAACAGTAAATCCATGATTTTGTGAATTATTATGTGTATTGTGTCCCTTGAGGACTTGTATTATCCAAGAGGTTTTGGTAATGTGGATATCATGGTATGTTAAAAGAATTAAAGGCATTCATGCATCATAAGCATTCAGACGCACCATGGAATTTAGGGGTTCCATGATTGCCTACCCTGGTGGGGGGTTACTCTATGAGGAGATAAGCCCTATTTTGTTGTGTGCCATGGAGTGTAGGGATTCATGGTTTATGCAAAAGTCCTACTTATAATATTGTGTACTTCGGTACTTAAGCGCCATAAAGTATAGGGATTCATGGTATATGCTAAAGCCCTATTTGTGTCTCTATGAGACTTTTACTGCAGTATTCCCACCAAACCAAATGGATCCAACATGACATCATTTAACTAATTGAAGAATTATTAAATGGACTTGTTTGGCATATTCATCATATCATTATGAGTTGTTGATTGTGTTTGTGCAATTTTATCTATTTTATATTTATTCTATATTCTGTCTCACTCTTACATTAATTTTTACAGTGAATGACATGCAGAATGTAGAGTGATGCCATGATGGATGTCTATTTGAATTATTACCTAAACTTTGATTTTATGGGTTGTAATAAATATAATATGTCATGTACTATTATGTTCTAAATCGTTTCCGCTATTTAAGTATTTTCTTGAATTTAATTATTCACGACTAGCATGTATGATAATTTTTCCGCTGTTATCAACTATTACATAAACTCTGAATTAAATTGATGAATTTTAAAATGATCTTTCGAAAAAGCAAAAAATTTACTCGAAAATTTTAATCAACGTTTCGGGGCGTTACATGTTGGTATCAGAGCATTTTCAAAAATTCAGGACCAATTGCTATGACATGTACTGTTTCTCGACATAATATGTGAAATGTTTGATTTCTTACTTGATAACATGCTAAATGTGTACTATATGACTTGTGCCTGACTGATTAATTGCGAAAAGATTTGTTTTGATTACCGCTTGATAATATGATAAATGTGTTATATGATTTATTGCTTAACTGATAAACTGTAGAATAATGATAGTTATGTAGTACTTATATATGATATATTATCCCTTAGAATTGGTATAAACCAAACTACGAATATAGGATGGCAAGAAACAACAACAACAACAACAACGATATGGCAGCAGCTTTCAACCGCTTAGCTGAAGCTATAGAACGACAAAACCAACCAAGGAGCACTGGAGGACTCCATGGGTTAGACCACTTTCTGAAGAGAAAGCCTTCACAATTCAAATGAGGTTATAATCCATAAGAAGCATATCTTTGGGCCAAGGAAATGGAGCGCATCTTTCGAGCATTGCCCTGCACAGAATGCGAAAAGGTGGAGTATGCCACCTATATGTTGGTGGAAGAGGCAGAGAACTGGTGGATTCATGCTAGAATCTGTATGATCGAGACTGACAGACCCTTGATCTGGACCAACTTCAAAGACTGTTTCCTGGAGAAATATTTTCCAGCAAGTGTGAAAAGTCGCAAAGAGCTGGAATTTATGGAGTTGAAACAAGGCTCGATGTCCGTTGGAGAATATGCTGCAAAGTTTGAAGAACTATCTTTCTTTTACCCTCCTTTTCAACAGGCTGGTGCCGAAGAATCGAAATGTGTTAAATTTGAGAACGGACTGAATCTGGAAATCAAAGAAGCGATAGGGTACCAAGAAATTCGGAGTTTTCCTATTCTGATCAACAAATGCAGAATTTTTGAAGAGAATCACCAAGCCAGACTGGCACATGAAAGGGCCAATAGACAACTGAAACCTCAGTCAGTTGATTTCAAAAGAAGAGGATCGTTCTATCCAAGTCGCTCCAGAGGAGGATCATCATCATCGTCATCTTTTGATAGACGCAATAATATGAGGTGTCTTAAGTATGGAGGTAATCATCATGTACGTGATTGTAACAGACGTCTTGAAGAGGTCACTTGCTTTCGATGTAATCAAAAAGGACACATCAGTCCAAATTGTCCGCAGAACAATCAAAACAACAACAAGAACACTATGAGTGAACCAAGAGGCTCTAATTATCAGAGAGGCTGAGGAGAAGACACACGTACTGCCCAACCTCCAAGACAGAACAGGGAGTCCACAGATCAGAGGTTGCAACAAACAACTGGGAGAGTCTTTGCCATCAGCGGTTCAGAGGCAGACCAAGCTGATGACCTCGTACAAAGTAAGTGTGAGATTAATGGTACAATCCTATCTGTGTTATTTGATTCTGGTGCTACGCATTCTTTCATTTCTGATGAGTGTGTTAGACGCTTTCAATTACCTGTGAAGCCTATGACATATGATCTGATTGTTTTCACTCCCACCGGTACACAACTTAGGACTGCTAAGGTGTGTAACGAATGTTCTATACTCATAGAAGGTAGACGCTTTCTTGTCGATCTTGTTTGTTTACCTTTGAAGGATCTGGAGGTGATTCTGGGGATGGACTGGTTATCGACAAATCGAGTCTTGGTGGACTGTCACAACAAGACCGTGATATTTCCATCAGAAAATCTAAATTCTGACAACCTCAAGACCTATGTGTTACAAGGTGAAAGTCTATTGTTTGCTTTATTCACTCTTTACAAAGAAGATGGTGAACCTAAAGCAATCGAGATGCCGGTTGTTTCTGAATTTCCTGAAGTATTTCCTGAGGATGTCTCAAGTTTACCTCCAGAACGTGAGGTAGAATTCTCCATTGATTTAATTCCAGGAGCAGAACCAGTGTCTAAAGCTCCATACCGTATGGCACCAATTGAAATGGCGGAACTGAAAAACAAATTGAAGAGTTGCTGGAGAAGCATTTCATCAGACCTAGTGTGTCACCATGGGGAGCGCCAGTATTGCTCGTCAAGAAGAAAGATGGAAGCATGAGGTTATGTGTAGATTATCGTCAGCTGAACAAATTGACGGTGAAGAATAGATATCCTCTGCCCAGAATTGATGATCTGATAGATCAATTGAGAGGCGCTGCAGTGTTTTCCAAGATTGATCTACGATCGGGGTATCATCAGATTCGTGTCAAGTCTGAAGATATTCCAAAGACAGCCTTTAGAACACGATATGGTCATTACGAGTACCTTCTGATGCCCTTCGGAGTGACCAATGCCCCAGCCGTATTCATGGATTACATGAATCGAGTATTTCATCCCTACTTGGATCAATTTGTCATCATTTTCATTGATGATATTCTGATCTATTCAAAAACTGCAGAGGAACATGAAAGGCATCTTTGAGTGGTATTGCAGATTTTGAAGGAGAAGCAGTTGTATGCAAAGTTATCAAAATGTGAATTCTGGTTGAAAGAGGTAAAATTCCTAGGCCATGTAATCTCAAACGAAGGAGTATCTGTGGATCCTTCTAAAATAGAAGCTATGGTAAACTGGGAAAGACCTACTTCAGTCACTGAGATACGAAGTTTCTTGGGATTAGCTGGTTATTATCGGAGATTCATTGAAGGGTTTTCTCAAATTGCCCTACCAATGACTCGGCTAACCCGAAAGAATCAACCTTTTTCTTGGACGCCAGAATGTGAGAAAAGTTTCCAAGAACTGAAGTTGAAGCTTACATCTGCTCCAGTCTTAACCTTACCTAATCCACAAGAAGATTTCGTGGTTTATTGTGATGCTTCCAAAATGGGCTTAGGATATGTTTTGATGCAGCAACGAAAGGTGGTTGCCTATGCTTCTAGACAGTTGAGACCACATGAGATGAACTATCCAACGCATGATCTAGAATTGGCAGCAGTGGTATTTGCTCTGAAAATCTAGAGACACCATTTGTATGGAGTCAGGTTTGAAGTGTTCAGTGACCACAAGAGCTTGAAGTATTTGTTCGATCAAAAAGAATTGAACATGAGGCAGCGAAGATGGATGGAGTTTCTTAAAGATTATGATTTTGATTTGAAGTACCATCCAGGAAAAGCAAATGTGGTGGCAGATGCACTAAGCCGAAAGTCCATTCATATGGCATCTTTGATGATAAAAGAAATGGAGATGATAGAACAGTTCAGAGACATGAACTTGGGTGTAAAGATAAAATCTTCAAGGAGTATGACCTTGGGGACTTTGAAAATAACCAATGATTTCCTGAAACTGTTAGGTGAAAGACAGAAAGAAGATTTGCCATTACAAGAGTTGAGAGAATTACAGGCGAATGGCAAAGATATGGGACTACAAGAAGGATCAGATGGAATTTGGAGGATCAGGAATAGAATTTGTGTACCAGATGATGTTGATCTAAGAAGGACGATTCTAGAAGAAGCACATAAAAGTATGTTGAGCATTCATCCTGGATCAACTAAGATGTATCAAGATCTGAGGAAAAGCTTTTGGTGGCCAAGGATGAAGAAAGAGATAGTTGAGTATGTATGTTCATGTCTGGTGTGTCAAAAAGCCAAGGTAGAACATCAGAAGCCATCTGGTGAACTGCAACCATTAGAGATTCCTGTCTGGAAATGGGATGATATCTCAATGGACTTTGTGTCAGGGTTACCAAGAACATGTTCAGGGAATGATGCAATCTGGGTTATTGTAGACAGATTGACAAAGTCTGCTCACTTCCTCCCAATGAATATGAAGAACTCTTTACAAAAATTGGCACAATTATATGTGAAGGAGATCGTAAGACTACATGGTGTACCATCTAGTATTGTGTCAGATAGAGATCCAAGATTCACTTCCCGATTCTGGGGAAGCTTGCATCAGGAATTGGGTTTAAAGCTTCGATTGAGTTCAGCTTATCATCCCCAAATAGACGGGCAGTCAGAGCGTACCATACAAAGTTTGGAAGACTTACTGCGATCTTGTGTGATTGAACATGGTGGTAGTTGGGAGCAGTTTCTTCCATTGATTGAATTCACATATAATAATAGCTACCACAGCAGTATTGGTATGGCTCCATTCGAAGCATTGTATGGTAGGAAGTGTCGAACGCCACTTTGTTGGTTAGAAACTGGTGAAAGTTTGGCGTTAGGACCTGAAATTGTGCAGCAGACTACTAAACAGATAAAAATGATCAGAGAAAAGATGAAGGCATCTCAAGACAGACAGAAGCAGTATTATGATAAGAGGAGGAAACCACTTGAATTCCAAGTCGGTGAACATGTATTTTTGAAGGTTTCACCTCACAAAGGGATTGGCCGAGCATTAAAAAGTAAGAAATTGAGTCCGAGGTTCATTGGACCATATGAGATCCTAAAGAGGGTTGGTACAGTGGCATATCAGATTGCACTTTCCCCTCACCTGGCAAATCTGCACAATGTATTTCATGTATCACAGCTGAGGAAGTACGTACAAGATCCTAACCACGTGATTGCTGCTGATGATATTGAAGTTAGAGAAAATCTGACCAACTCCACAGAACCTATACAGATCCTAGAAAGATCGAATAAACGCTTGAGGAACAAGAATGTACCACTGGTAAAAGTTGCATGGAAACAAGGAACTGATGTAACTCTGACTTGGGAGCGTGAAGATGCTATGAGAACACAGTATCCAGAATTGTTTCACTGAGGAACGCGTTAAATTTTGAGGACGAAATTTTTATTAGGGAGGGAGAATTGTAACATCCTGCTTTTAATAATAACTCTATTTTGTAATTTATGAAGCATGGAAGGCTTGTAAGTGTTGACTAATGAATAAAACACTCTATGGATGTCTTTTAATGCTCCAAAAGTTTCATTTTTAGGTATAATTCTATAACTTATATAGATCCCTATTAATGAGGCCCAAATTCCGAGTGAAAATACCTTAGAAAGAACTGTCCGAGTGAGAAAGAGAGGCTATTCCGAGTGAAAACTGCAAATTCTGAGTGACCAAGAGGAATTCCGAGTGGAAAATGGAAATACCGAGTGCCAATGGTGTTTTCCGAGTGGAACATGGTTAGGAGGACTTATTCTGAGTGAGAGATTGTCTTAGAGACTCACTGCTGAGTCAAACATGTCAGAAAGACTTAATTCTGAGTCAAATATTATCCAATGACTCAATTCTGAGTCATACATTGCTAGGCATCTCTATCTATGAATAAAATTTTCCTAAAAGTTTCACTTCCGAGAGGAAAGACTTATATATTCCGAGTGGAGAAATCCTAAAAAACCATTTCCGAGTGGAGTGTTGTTGGAATAATTTCGAGTGAGACTATAGCCATCTGTTCCAAGTGATGGAGGTTCAAAGGAATTCCGAGAAGAATTAGTGCAACTCTGATGAATGGAAGATTTCTGAATGTATTCTCCGAGTGAGAAATGTAAGTTTATGCCGAGTAATAAATGTGAAATACATTCAAGATTGTGTTGAAGTTAAATACACCGAGAGGTATGAGAAGTATTCCGAGTGAATGGAGCCCCAGATTCTGAATGAGTGTTCAATTAGATGGGAATCGGTTCTGGGAGGTTTACCGAGTTGATATGATTGAATGAAGACTCGGATACCGAGTGAAAGTATGAGTAGGAGATGACTCGGTTTGGACAGATTTTACCGAGTGAGAAACCAAGTAAATTGAGTCGGATTCAGATGAATTCCGAGTGAATAGCAGGACTCGCTCAAGCGAGTGGGATTACGCTTGAACGAACTGATGTAAGGAAACACCCGGTGTCCTCTAAGCTCACATCGGAGTACTGATGAAGGAAAGGAAGGGTCCAGTATGATGCAGACCAAATAAGAAATTCACTCTGGTTAGGAAGATAACCGTCCTTAGAACATGTGTGGACACCGGATGACCCGAGCCGGTGTTCACCGAATCCGACCTCTTCGCTTTCTTTCATGGGCGTTGTCCCTCACAGCACACCGCCCTCACTCCATACCGACCTCACAGCACACCGCCCTCACTCAACACTGCCTCACACTACACTCCGCTCTCACACTACATTCCACCCTCATAAATTCAATACCGCCCTCTTCAAAATCTCCAACAACGAACACCTTTTAACTCCACTCAGACCACTTTATATAAATTAATATATCACTAACCTCCTTAATGCAAAGATGACAGTGAGACGAGTCAAAAGGTTCCATTAAATCTCACCTAATCCTCCATTCAAGTCTGCCACTTATTCTCTCATTATTAACAACTCACCACCTACATACAAACCACTTAGCAAATCACACACTCTTTTTCTTCTTCTTTTTATCCTTGTACGTTCAAAAGGCTGTTCTTTCCATCTCTTCCATTACGGACTGGAACGAGGAAACTACAAGACATACCTTGTTAATCAAAGGACATCAAATTAAGTAAGAGGGGACAGGGTTGTGAATATTTGTGAAATGGGTAGAATTGTATGCTGTTCTAGGATTCCAGAATTAACTTTGTAACTTGTTGGCCATTTTTGAAATTGAAAACGTGTGAATTTGACTCTGACTTCTTCATGAAAGTTGTAGAACTTTTTGATATCTGAATTTTGAGACCTGAATCAAGTAATTTGAATAAGTATAGCAAAAGTTATAGCCAAAGTATTACAGCATGTTCGTGTAGAAAGTTTATCCTATGTTTTGTGTATATATTGATTTACTGGGAATTGTACGTGCAAGCTGTAAATCTGTGAACTTGAAATCCGTATCTTATTTTTAAAACTGGGAATTTTGTGGTAAGAATTAGTGATCAGTGTCTTCATGAAAGTTGTAAATCTTTTTGTTATGTGAATTTTGAGACCAGAACCGATTGATTTGAGTAGGTGTAGCAAAAGTTATAGCCAAAATACTACTGTATGTCCGAGTGAAACATTTGCTTCATGTTTAGAGCATATTTTGATATGCTGGGAATTATACATGCATAATCAGCCTTGGATGTCTTCATGAACGTTGTAGATAATTAAGTTGTGGATTTGCAGAAAGTGGTTTCACATCAAAATAATTTTTGTAACTCAAGTTATGCTCAAATTACTGAAGTATGTGCAAGCTGAAAATTCTGAAATTCTGAAATTTTGAAATCCGAATCTTGTTTTTTTTAAAACTGGGAAGTTTATGGTGAGAATTAGGGGTTGGTGTCTTCATGGAAATTGTAGATATGTGTGTTAAGAATAATTTAGAATTGGTTTCATGTCAAAATCACGTTTGTAACTCCAAATACGTTCTAAATACTAATATGTGTACATTTTGGAAAACTTATCTTGAGGCAGTATGGTATTTTATGAAAAAAGTGGTATTTCTGATTAGAATCTGAAACTGTGTTCTTCATGAAAATTGTAGATAATTGTATTATTGAGCTATAGAAAGTGGAATCATCTAAAAATGAGTTGATTTGCCCATGTTATTACTGTTTTGCTAATGTATGTTGCTGTTAGGGATGCTGAAAGTCACTTAAAAAGGCTATTTTGAAAGAAAATAATATTTTCTCTATGGATAAAGATTATTTATTAAATTCTTGAGTGATTATGAATTATTATAAATGCTGTTGAGTATCACACAGTTTGTATATTGTGATGGTGAATAATTATGAATGACATAATTAATATATATATACATGAATGCCTTGCGGTTATTGACATATGTGGTTGAAACAGTAAATCCATGATTTTGTGAATTATTATATGTATTGTGTCCCTTGAGGACTTGTATTATCCAAGAGGTTTTGGTAATGTGGATATCATGGTATGTTAAAAGAATTAAAGGCATTCATGCATCATAAGCATTCGGATGCACCATGGAATTTAGGGGTTCCATGATTGCCTACCCTGGTGGGGGGTTACTCTATGATGAGATAAGCCCTATTTTGTTGTGTGCCATGGAGTGTAGGGATTCATGGTTTATGCAAAAGTCCTACTTATAATATTGTGTACTTCGGTACTTAAGCGCCATGAAGTATAGGGATTCATGGTATATGCTAAAGCCCTATTTGTGTCTCTATGAGACTTTTACTGCAGTATTCCCACCAAACCAAATGGATCCAACATGACATCATTTAACTAATTGAAGAATTATTAAATGGACTTGTTTGGCATATTCATCATATCATTATGAGTTGTTGATTGTGTTTGTGCAATTTTATCTATTTTATATTTATTCTATATTCTGTCTCACTCTTACATTAATTTTTACAGTGAATGACACGCAGAATGCAGAGTGATGCCATGATGGATGTCTATTTGAATTATTACCTAAACTTTGATTTTATGGGTTGTAATAAATATAATATGTCATGTACTATTATGTTCTAAATCGTTTTCGCTATTTAAGTATTTTCTTGAATTTAATTATTCACGACTAGCATGTATGATAATTTTTCTGCTGTTATCAACTATTACATAAACTCTGAATTAAATTGATGAATTTTAAAATGATCTTTCGAAAAAGCGAAAAATTTACTCGAAAATTTTAATCAACGTTTCGGGGCGTTACAGGGGGGGTGAATTGAGTATTAAAATTTTTACTTGGAATGCTTTTAAAATTAATTCTTTGATAAATATACTTGTTGAAGATAATAAGTGTCGCAACCTGGATCGCGACAGCGCGGCGAGAAAGAGAGAAAAAGTGGTTGGAATGAAACAGGGAGTCGCCACCAACGTTTTTATCCATAGGAAAAACATTGGAAAAAAAACTAGGTTCAGTAAAGCACTGGTTAAAAATTGAGATTCAAGTTCGGGAGTCGGTTACGAGTAGGGAAGGTATTAGCACCCTACATCGCCTGTCAAAGACAGTACCAAGATTGAAAGCACAATATAAATAGCCTTAAATAAAACATGGTTTCTTCCCTTTTACTTTTATTTTGAAAATGATAGAGTGGAGTAGAGAACTGTACAGACATAGAATGTTGAAGCGAGGTGAATGGGACGTTTCCTCCGAATTAAGCTCGACTTCGATATGAGACAGAGAGGGTGAGAGAATGCTAATAAGACGTCACGTCTAAATTAACATCCTCAGGTAAAAAGGATAGAGATAGGAAAGAGATAAGCGGGACGTCTTGTCCTAAGTATCCCTTCCCTATGAATTGTAGCGAGGTTTGAACAAAACCAGGGGGAAATCAACAAGACGTCACGTCTAAATTGATTTTTCACGGAAACGAAAAAAAGTAACAACATGAAAGAAACACAAAAAGCAAAGAAATCAATCAGTAAAAGGAAATAAGAAAGGTGGGCCCGACAGGAGTTAAAGTCCTGCTCCTACGTATTCTTGAATTATCAAGAAATCAGGGTTACGTAGTTCTGAATGTTTATTTTAGGAAAAGATTGGGAAAATGTTGGTGGGTATCATTTTGGTGAGGAACTCATACAAGACAAAATTCTTCGCACGTGTACGAATCCTATAGAGATTGTGTAGACGGAAGTATTTTCCGTACGACACTGACTAAAAATGATTTGTTTCTTTTTTTTTACTTTATCTAGATTTGAAAGAAAACACAAGAGACATTTATTTCTTTTTCATTATTATTACAAAGTAAAAAGAAATTTAAGTGAATGAACTTTAGGAAAGTAAACAAGTCCAAAAAATACAAACCCAGCAGATGAACGTTTAAAAAAAACGAAAGGAAAGAACACAGAACAGAACTGGTGGTGAGGTTGTTGAGGGAACAGCTTACCGATGTTGACCGGTGTGGATTCTGCTGGTGTGGATATGGGGTTGAAGGACCGAACAGTGGTGAGGAAATTCAGGAAATGTTGGGAAGATATATCGGGTTTAGGAGGCTGGGACGGTGTGGTGTTCAAGGAGTATGGAGATGAATTGGGATGTGTTGGGACGGTATAGTTTAGGGAGTATTGGGCCGGTGTGGATTGGGAGATGTTGGGACGGCGTGGATTGGGAGGTGTTGGGACGGTATGGTTTTGGGGGTATTGGGGCGGTGTGGATTGGGAGATGTTGGGACGGTATGGTTTTGGAGGTATTGGGGCGGTATGGTTTTGGGGGTATTGGGGTGGTGTAGATTGGGAGGTATTGGGGCGGTATGGTTTTGGGGGTATTGGGGCGGTGTGGATTGGGAGGTATTGGGGCGGTATGGTTTTGGGGGTATTGGGGCGGTATGGATTGGGAGGTATTGGGGCGGTGTGGATTGGGAGGTATTGGGGCGGTATGGTTTTGGGGGTATTGGGGCGGTATGGATTGGGAGGTATTGGGGCGGTGTGGATTGGGAGGTATTGGGGCGGTATGGTTTTGGGGGTATTGGGGCGGTATGGTGTTTAGGAGTGAACTAGGACAGAACTGTGTGAAGGGAATGAATTCCTTAAGACTCTTGAAGCGAAATTTAGAAGTTTCCCCTCTTTCCAGCTCTGGACCGTGCCAAGAACTTACCAGCCAGCCCCTTGAAAACGCAACCCCCGTAGCTTCTTTGGCTGGGGTATTTATAAGGCTTAAAGGTATGGGTTGAGTGTTTGGGACAACCAGAGTTCCCACTCACCCATACGCATAGTGGTGCAACCCTGGCCACTATCTGTTTGTGGGGAGCAGGGTTTCAGTGGGGTATTTTTAATTGTCCACTTTCGCCTCCCTGTCTGCCATTCTTGGGGAGTGCGATTCCAGGTCATCATGCACAAATTTCCGACCTCGCCCATCTGTTGTCAAATTTGTGACATCGGTTAGCAAAGACATCGGTTGGACAGAGTCTTCATTGATCCGTTGGGGTGTCTCAAGAACCTTTCCCTATGTCTTCACACCGGTCGAGTCTTTCAATGTAATCACAGGGGCGATGTTCCCCCTCCTAGTCTGGATCTACTACCAGCCGGTGTTCCTATTTTTGATCTGAGATTCCTTCTTCCTTAGGGCCGGACTGGCCTGTTACTCCTTTGTCAGGCGCACAACATCGGTCCGGTGTTAGTTTGAGCCTTGTCCGGTGTTGCCATTTTTAAGGCCGGATCCGGTGTTATAACAATATAGGCCGGACTGAAAGAGGTGTTCACAGGGGCGGTGTTCTCCCTCCTAGTCCGGATCTACTACCAGCCGGTGTGCCTATTTTCGATCTGAATCCGCCCACGAGATCGTCGTTTCTTGCTTGGGCCGGACTCACTCGTTCTTTCGTTGTCAGATCCGTGACATCGGCCATTAAAGGACTCTTACAACTGGTCCGATGTTCCCCCCTTTGGAATTTGGACCGGTTATATTTACATTTGGGACCGGTGTCCTTTCCATTTGGGTCGGACCGAAATAGGTGTTCACAGATGCCCCTCTTTACTCCTTTTTCACAAGAGAAATACGGAATCTTCGTATTTCCGAGGTGAAAAGGGAGTAAAGACATGAACACCGATGTAGGGGATAAATGGGACCAATCAACCGGACATCGTCCTTGCAAAGTATAGAACCTCGGATTAGTGCATGATGACCACCCCATCCTCAACTTTTGTTCCCTTTTAAATGGCCGGTGTATTGTGCATGACATCGGCCTTAGCAACTTAAACCTTGGATCCAATTCTATCCGAGGTAGGTTTCATGATACCGTTTGTTACGCCCCAAAGTAGTAACCGGTGTAACCACTGGGACACCGTCCCTTGTGACCTAATTCACGGTTCCCAGTTTATTCGATTTGAGGGTCATGACACTGCCCTTTGGACTACCTCCCATGTCTTGGAATAGAGAGAACCTCATCCACCTAGTGTCAACATCGGACCAACACCGCTTCTTTTTTTTTTTTTTTTAGAAACAGACAAACAAAAAGTAAAGGGTGCCTGAAAAGGCGAACTGGAAAATGAAGGAGGCCTGAATAGGCGAATGGAAAGTAAGGGGTGCCTGAATAGGCGAATGGAAAGTAAAGGGTGCCTGAATAGGTGAATGGAAAGTAAAGGGTGCCTGAATAGGCGAATGGAAAGTAAGGGGTGCCTGAATAGGCGAATGGAAAGTAAGGGGTGCCTGAATAGGCGAATGGAAAGTAAGGGGTGCCTGAATAGGCGAATGGAAAGTAAAGGGTGCCTGAATAGGCGAATGGAAAGTAAGGGGTGCCTGAATAGGCGAATGGAAAGTAAGGGGGGCCTGAATAGGCGAATGGAAAGTAAGGGGTGCCTGAATAGGCGAATGGAAAGTAAAAGGGTGCCTGAATAGGCGACTAGAAAGTAAAGGGTGCCTGAATAGGCGAATGGAAAGTAAAGGGTGCCTGAATAGGCGACTGGAAAGTAAAGGATGCCTGGATAGGCGGACGGAAAGTAAAGGATGCCTGAATAGGCGGACAGAAAGTAAATGAATGCCTGAATAGGAAACTGAGAAGTAAAAAGATGCCTGAATAGGCGGACAAACAGTAAAGGGATGCCTGAATAGGCGGACAAACAGTAAAGGGATGCCTGAATAGGCGGACAAAAAGTGAAGAGGTGCCTGAATAGGCGAGCAGAAAGTAAAGGATGCCTGAATAGGCGGATAGGAAGTAAATGGTGCCTGAATAGGCGGATGGAAAGTAAAGGGATGCCTGAATAGGCGGACAAACAGTAAAGGGATGCCTGAATAGGCGGACAAACAGTAAAGGGATGCCTGAATAGGCGGACAAAAAGTGAAGAGGTGCCTGAATAGGCGAGCAGAAAGTAAAGGATGCCTGAATAGGCGGATAGGAATGGTAAAGAGATTGGGGGGCTAACAGGACGTCTCGTCTGAATTAGCTCACTGTTGGCAGGAAATGTAAAGGTTGGGGGAGCTAACAGGACACCTCGTCCAAATTAGCTCACTGGACCTAAAGGCTCAGGGTGATGCCCCAGTTTGACATGATTAGAGGGATTCTTGGAAATTGGCTAGAACAAAAGAAATCTGGGGAGATGCCCCAGTTTGGAGGTGATTTGGAGGTTGTTGGGGAACTACCCCTTGAATGAACAAAAGGAATCTGGGGAGATGCCCCAGTTTAAGTTGTTTAAGAAATGTATTTCTACTAGAGGAGGATTGATGGTTCAGGGTACTGCCTCTTTAGGCGTAAGAGAATGATCCTGGGGTGATGCCCCAGTTTGAACTATTTGCTTTGAAACCTCAGGGAGCTGCCCCTTGAGCGAGAAGGAAATGATTCTGGGGTGATGCCCCAGTTTGATTTGTCTGGGAAGTGTAATTCCACAGGAGAAGGATTGATGGCTCGAGCATCGCTCCTAGACTGGGAAGGTAAAATTTGGGATCCGCCTAGTATGTGTAGATTTACCGAGAAAAACGTGCTGGGGCTCTTTGGGAAGAGTTCTTCTTACTTGACTGCTGGAGTGTATCAAGTAGATTCCCTGGAAGGGAGTTTGAAAAGTGTCAGCTTTGGCAGTTGAGGAGAAGACTTCAAGAAGTGCCAACTTTGGTGTTTTGGGGAAGGGCTTTGAGGAGTGCCAACTTTGGCGATTAAGGAGGAGACTTTGAGAGGTGCCAGCTTTGGTGATTTGAGGAAGGAGTTCTGAGAAGTGCCAACTTTGGTGATTAAGGGGAACTTGAATGATTCTAGTTTTGGCAGCTGCGGTTCCATTAAGGAAAAGGTCTTGATTGAGGCGTCAGAGCTTGACATGACCGTCTGTTACAATAACCTGCAGAAAAAGGGTAAATAGTGCAAAGATGCATTCAAAAACTGGGTAGGTCCTGTGAAGCCGCGGTCCTTAGGATAACTCATGGACAGAGGAGAATCAAAGAGGCGATCATAGCTTTGAAGCGCATGCCTGGCTGAGTCTTCATAATGATTGTCTAAGACGAGGTCGAGTAGTGGGAGCGTCTCGTTCCTCACGACTTTAAATGTTCACCATTCTTTCATTTTATAAAAAACACAATGTTTTATCAGATCAATGCAATTTATAACACGTACCGAAAAAGGATGAACTTTATTCATGTATGTCAAACAATGGACAATAGGGAAAATAAATGGGATGAAATGAAGTTACATAGGACAGGTCAAGGCCAGGAAAGTTCAAGGATCCTCCAGTGAATTCCTGAGACTAGTGAGAACCTTAATCCTGCGTCACGACCTCAAGTACATCGTTCAACTCTGCCTTTGAGAGGGTAGTTCGACCATGGTCCACATGGCCCCAGTTTGAATGTTTTGCATTGGGAGCTTTAGCTACTCTGCCAAAATCTTGACCCTAATTTTACCTGAGCAGCCTTTTTAGGTTTTTGACTCACTGGGTTGCTCTAACTTTTGCCTAGGCCGCCCTTTCAGGTTTTCAACCTAGCGAGCTTTTTTTCTTATGTTTTTCTCTTCTTCTTATTTTTGGCTGCATCCTTTACAGTAAAGGGTTGAAACTGGTCACACTCCAGCTGAGTCTGCCCAACCTTTTCCATATTTAGTTTGGATCCTTTGGGGAACTGATGTCTTCTCAAATAGGAGACTCTACTCCTTTTGAGGTGTTGACGATGATAAGAATACAAGTTCTTGGTCTAGTGACATTTATTCCCCCAATACAGAAAATGACAGCTTGCCTGATGATCTGGACGTAACCAGCTTTCCCTGCTTGGTATGTGCATTGGACTTCGAGCTTGGCTCTATTTTATTTTCATTTTTTTTTGATTTCATTTTTGGATTTTTCATTTTTTTCATTTTTTTGTTTGCCACCCTTCTTTTGTTTTTTATGCCCTTGATGATGCAATAACTCAGTCTGATAGACTATTTCCTTGGTTACATGAGCATGAGGAATAGCGTACCTTTTGAGGTGTTGATGATGATAAGAATACAAGTTCTTGGTCTAGTGACATTTATTCCCCCAATACAGAAAATAACAGCTTGCCTGATGATCTGGACGTAACCAGCTTTCCCTGCTTGGTATGTGCATTGGACTTCGCGCTTGGCTCTATTTTTTTCATTTTTTTTTCTTCTTTTTTTTTTTTGGCAAAGTCTTCCTCAGTTGTGTCTACATTTATAGACATAAGCGATTTCCCCCCTATTCAACTGTTGAGGTTTCCTTAAATGACTGGCCTACCACTTGTCCAATTCGGGACTTGCCCATATTGTCATTCCATGCCTTCTGATAGGTTGCCCCCGTGATTCCTTCAATTGTTCTTGACTTAGGGGTATACCCATCTTGATCCTCTTGTTCTAACAATCTTGTAAACTTGGATAGTGGCTCGTAGGTTTCCCTACCTCCTTCGTCAGCACAATCGACCGGGTAGTTGAGGTCGTAAAATGGGATTGTGATTTCATTAGTCTCAAGAGGATCTTTTTCGGATCTGCAATTTTAGCGCTTTATGGCAAGAAATAAAAAATGGAGAGGAAAAAAAAAAGGAACAAACAAATAAAGACAATGGATGAAAGCAAGGATAAAGGAATGAGAAAAATCTTTTCAGAATTTCGATACACATTTATTGATTGACTGGTAAAACAAGTTTTTTCGCCTTTATTACATGGAAAGTCCCAAAGCCTTAGGCATAGCAGAGGGATAAACAAGACACTAAGGCAAATGATAAATTAACCATTTAAAATCGTGGGGAATTTGACAGCCTTTCAGCTACTGAGCTCTCGTCCCGGTGGGCAAGCGGCCACCAAATCAACATTGTTATCAAAACTATCAACCACCACGACATTAACTTCTGAGCTTTCATGATTAGGCAGGGGATTCTTGACCACGTTAGGGCTTCCCTCTTTAAAATCGATCCATTCGGCCTTGATCAAATCTCTCACTTTATATTTCAAAGCCATGCAATTTTCTGTGGAGTGCCCTGGCGCTCCTGCATGGTAATCACAATGAGCATTCGGGTCATACCCCTTTGGGTAAGGAGGTTACAACGGCCTCATGGGGCATGGAGCTATCATTCCCCTCTCAACGAGGACTAGAAAAAGTTCGGTATATGTTATGGGAATTGGATCGAACTACGCAGGGGCGCGCTCGTTGTTGGGATTCCTTGGGTTCTGATTATAGTTGGGTGGTCGAGCTACTTGCTGCGGGTGATGGTATGGCATGGGTTGCGGTTGGGCATCCTCAACACCCGCAGAGGAGCCTCCTTCGGTAAGTTTCTTTTCTAAGAGTTTAGTTAACTCTACGACTCGCTCTTTCAGCTGATCGAACTCGATTCTAAAGTTTCCTTCAACAGCTTCTGCCTCAGCCATGAGTTTCTTTTAGAGCCGGGTCTGGTAAGGATGCCTACTCGTGACGTTGGTGTCTCGATTTTTTTTAAAAGAAAGAAGAAAAAAAAATGTTAGGTGGAAATAGAAAGAAGAATAATGTTGTGGGAAACCATCACAGACTTTGGCGAGTATCCTTTGACCATTCCTTAGAATTTATCATTCAAAAGTACAAGGTATGGTAATCATAGAAATTAATATGGGATAATTGTGAAGACAGAAGAAATCTTTCATCCTGAGGCGGGAGCCTCTAGCTCAGACATCTTCTTCGGGCAATTACAGCCCTTATTTCTTAAGTTCAATCCCATGTCAATTTCCATAGATACTCAAAGGGTACACGACCAAAAGAGGATTATCTATTCACCCGAAGAATACTGTGTGTTTCAAAACGAGTCATTATTTCAATAACTCAGTAAGTCTGCGGGTGGTAGATAATTCATTTTCTTGGATAAAAGGGGAAAGCAAAAATGACGTAAGGTAAAGTAAAGTTTGCCCTTTTGTGGCCTAGGTCAGGTTTTGCTGAAAGTTTTCTCTAGGCCCTATGGTTTGTCTAAAAGTGGCTCTTCACACCAGGTGGCTTATTCTAGACTTCTAGAAGGTCACCAGAGCCAAGATCCTGCCCATGACAGGGGCGCAACAGTGGGGAACCACTAGGTGCGTATATCATGAGAGGTCGAACTCTGGTTGAGGTTCTCATGAACACCGGATAGGAAGTACATCCCATACGATTCCGTTATCAACCTCTCCTAACTTAAGCTTTATTTGGGGCCCGGGTATAGGGCGCCACTCATAGGTGTGTGCAAATAATTGTGAGTGTAGTGTGTGGAAGGGCAGTCCATACCTTATACCTTACCCATTCTGCACAAAGAACAAACACAGAGCAAGTATACAGAGTCGTCTACCCTAGGGTTCAATGTTTGCGGAAAAGTAACATGGTCTCCTACCCTAGGGTTCAATAAACATGCAAAATATAGACAACGAAACAAATAACTAAACAATTAAAACAAGAACAAACATTCACAACAATCAATAGAAAATAAGACAAATGGGAAGAAATCCAAGCTAACAAAGGTTATATAAAAAGAACGTGTGCTTTCAATCAAACTGGCCTGACTCTCTTAAGTGTCCCCAGCGGAGTCGCCATTTGTCGCAACCTGGATCGCGACGGCGCGGCAAGAAAGAGAGAAAAAGTGGTTGGAATGAAACAGGGAGTCGCCACCAACGTTTTTATCCATAGGAAAAACATTGGAAAAAAAACTAGGTTCAGTAAAGCACTGGTTAAAAATTGAGATTCAAGTTCGGGAGTCGGTTACGAGTAGGGAAGGTATTAGCACCCTACATCGCCTGTCAAAGACAGTACCAAGATTGAAAGCACAATATAAATAGCCTTAAATAAAACATGGTTTCTTCCCTTTTACTTTTATTTTGAAAATGATAGAGTGAAGTAGAGAACTGTACAGACATAGAATGTTGAAGCGAGGTGAATGGGACGTTTCGTCCGAATTAAGCTCGACTTCGATATGAGACAGAGAGGGTGAGAGAATGCTAATAAGATGTCACGTCTAAATTAACATCCTCGGGTAAAAAGGATAGAGATAGGAAAGAGATAAGCGGGACGTCTTGTCCTAAGTATCCCTTCCCTATGAATTGTAGCGAGGTTTGAACAAAACCAGGGGGAAATCAACAAGACGTCACGTCTAAATTGATTTTTCACGGAAACGAAAAAAAGTAACAACACGAAAGAAACACAAAAAGCAAAGAAATCGATCAGTAAAAGGAAATAAGAAAGGTGGGCCCGACAGGAGTTAAAGTCCTGCTCCTACGTATTCTTGAATTATCAAGAAATCAGGGTTACGTAGTTCTGAATGTTTATTTTAGGAAAAGATTGGGAAAATGTTGGTGGGTATCATTTTGGTGAGGAACTCATACAAGACGAAATTCTTCGCACGTGTACGAATCCTATAGAGATTGTGTAGACGGAAGTATTTTCCGTACGACACTGACTAAAAATGATTTGTTTCTTTTTTTTTTACTTTATCTAGATTTGAAAGAAAACACAAGAGACATTTATTTCTTTTTCATTATTATTACAAAGTAAAAAGAAATTTAAGTGAATGAACTTTAGGAAAGTAAACAAGTCCAAAAAATACAAACCCAGCAGATGAACGTTTAAAAAAAACGAAAGGAAAGAACACAGAACAGAACTGGTGGTGAGGTTGTTGAGGGAACAGCTTACCGATGTTGACCGGTGTGGATTCTGCTGGTGTGGATATGGGGTTGAAGGACCGAACAGTGGTGAGGAAATTCAGGAAATGTTGGGAAGATATATCGGGTTTAGGAGGCTGGGACGGTGTGGTGTTCAAGGAGTATGGAGATGAATTGGGATGTGTTGGGACGGTATAGTTTAGGGAGTATTGGGGCGGTGTGGATTGGGAGATGTTGGGACGGCGTGGATTGGGAGGTGTTGGGACGGTATGGTTTTGGGGGTATTGGGGCGGTATGGATTGGGAGATGTTGGGACGGTATGGTTTTGGAGGTATTGGGGCGGTATGGTTTTGGGGGTATTGGGGCGGTGTAGATTGGGAGGTATTGGGGCGGTATGGTTTTGGGGGTATTGGGGCGGTGTGGATTGGGAGGTATTGGGGCGGTATGGTTTTGGGGGTATTGGGGCGGTATGGATTGGGAGGTATTGGGGCGGTGTGGATTGGGAGGTATTGGGGCGGTATGGTTTTGGGGGTATTGGGGCGGTATGGTGTTTAGGAGTGAACTAGGACAGAACTGTGTGAAGGGAATGAATTCCTTAAGACTCTTGAAGCAAAATTTAGAAGTTTCCCCTCTTTCCAGCTCTGGACCGTGCCAAGAACTTACCAGCCAGCCCCTTGAAAACGCAACCCCCGTAGCTTCTTTGGCTGGGGTATTTATAAGGCTTAAAGGTATGGGTTGAGTGTTTGGGACAACCAGAGTTCCCACTCACCCATACGCATAGTGGTGCAACCCTGGCCACTATTTGTTTGTGGGGAGCAGGGTTTCAGTGGGGTATTTTTAATTGTCCACTTTCGCCTCCCTGTCTGCCATTCTTGGGGAGTGCGATTCCAGGTCATCATGCACAAATTTCCGACCTCGCCCATCTGTTGTCAAATTTGTGACATCGGTTAGCAAAGACATCGGTTGGACGGAGTCTTCATTGATCCGTTGGGGTGTCTTAAGAACCTTTCCCTATGTCTTCACACCGGTCGAGTCTTTCAATGTAATCACAGGAGCGATGTTCCCCCTCCTAGTCTGGATCTACTACCAGTCGGTGTTCCTATTTTTGATCTGAGATACCTTCTTCCTTAGGGCCGGACTGGCCTGTTACTCCTTTGTCAGGTGCACGACATCGGTCCGGTGTTAGTTTGGGCCTTGTCCGGTGTTGCCATTTTTAAGGCCGGATCCGGTGTTATAACAATATAGGCCGGACTAAAAGAGGTGTTCACAGGGGCGGTGTTCTCCCTCCTAGTCCGGATCTACTACCAGCCGGTGTGCCTATTTTCGATCTGAATCCGCCCACGAGATCGTCGTTTCTTGCTTGGGCCGGACTCACTCGTTCTTTCGTTGTCAGATCCGCGACATCGGCCATTAAAGGACTCTTACAACTGGTCCGGTGTTCCCCCCTTTGGAATTTGGACCGGTTATATTTACATTTGGGACCGGTGTCCTTTCCATTTGGGTCGGACCGAAATAGGTGTTCACAATAAGTTTAATCACAAATGATAACAATTTATACTCAAGGTAAATTAACAAGTACTAAGTATATGGCAATAAATTCACTTTAAGAGATAAAGTAATATTCAAGTAACAATATCAAATTAATCACAACACTATTTTTGGTACTTAGAAAGATTTCAAATTAATTAAAGAATATTTCTTAAAATAATTTCAACAAAGTTAATCTAAATAATTTACAACTCAATAGAATATGCACTTAATTTTTACAAGTAAATTAATAAAGTTACTTAACTAATTAATTTATAAACACAAATATTTAGCAAGCAATCTTAAGTGCATAAATTTAAATGAGTGTAGGGAAGAGAGATTTGCAAACCGATATATACGAGTTCCACCACACTGGTGTACGTCTCGCCTCTAAGCAACCCACTTAGAGGATTTCCACTATTGGAGATTAGAGATATAACTTTGAGCAATCGCGGGTTCCTAGTGTCCCACACTCAAGAACCCAATTCTCATAAGTACAAGGGCACCCCACCCAATCTCTCAATCTCATAATTTTACAAGGTTGAAACCCAACCCACAACTCTAGAAATTTTGGTGTTTGGAATACAAGAGTAACTCTCCAATAGAGTGGATATACAAATTTAAGTTCTCTCAAAATGATAACTCTCAAAAAGAGGATATGCAAATTTTAGCTCACTCAAAATATTTTCCTTACAAGCTAACTCTCAAAATATTTCTAACAAAAATTGGAACAGAGAGTAAATACAAAGAAAGAAGAAATGGACGTAGGAGGAAAGAAAGAGCAAATGGCTTGCTGTGTGTTTTAATCCTTCGTTTCCTTCTTCAATTTATAGGTGGTGAAGGTATGGTGCTTGCAATAATTAATTTCCTTGTTGATGCAATTAGAGCATGGCTGGACAAATTAATTAGTCCCTTCGATGCAAAAGAGTATGGAGCATGGAGCGTTGTGCCTGCTTAGTGGAGTGTTAATGCGATGCAAGGTTGTAACGCATTTTGACTGAGTGAATCGATGAATGAATAGATTCCCACTGTGCATTTTGGCCTTCTGACAATGTATAAATCGATTCTTTAGATGAATGAATTGATTCCATGGTGAATTTTTGTATATGAATCAATTCAATAGCATGAAGAATCGATTCCCTGTGTGTTGTGCTTGAGTGAATTAATTCTTAAGTACAATGAATCGATTCCTGCTTTGCTAAATGCATATAAATCAATTCCCTTTGGCTTGAATCGATTCCTGCTTTAAATTTTTCAAGTTCCTGGACAATATAAACATGTGAATCGATTCTTAGCTACATGAATCGATTCATGAAGTTGTTCCTTTGCATTTTTGTTACGTTTTGGACCCTTTTTGATACTTCATGAATCATGGTTCCAATTCTTTGATCCTTAGGCACTTTGTTGATCATTTTCACTAGATTTAGTCCTTTGTAAATGCCTTGACTCAAGTCCTTTGTTGTTCATCAATCCTTATGCATTTAACTCCTGAATCCTTGACCCGTTTTGTTTGAACTTCATGATTTAATTAATCGCTTTGCACAACATCCTTAATATCTCTTCATTTGTTATGTCATTATCAAAACCTACATCAACATTTAAATACACCTATAACACTAGAAAATCTAATTATGGACTATATTACATGATGAGCACATGTAAATCTTCAAAGTGTCTTCATTGGGCTTGGGCCCACTAAGCAAAGTAAGGAAGCAAGTTAGGGCTTTTTGGATGGTCTCTTTGCCCTTTTTGGACTTGGCCCTAGTTAAGGGACCCTTGTATGCCTCTAAGCCCTTGTCCAAAATAATGTGTGGATCCTCCCATGTTGTGTCCTCATTAGTAGGTGTCGGAACTAGCGTCAAAAGGTTGTTAGGTGAAGTGGGTATCAGAATCAAAAATGGATTAGTGAATGTTATGGTCGTGGAGCGTGACCGACACAAGAAGCAATTAACTCAAGCATGGAATTGAGGTAAGGGGTGTGTTCAGGTCATAATTAATTAGAATTGGTTAAGGTCTAAATGGGTTTGAATGAGAAATAGCTTGGTTATGGAATATGAAAGAATCAAAGTATGATTAGGCAAATTATATATAAATATGGTGTTAATTGATAAATAAGAAGGACTTATGATTTTAGAACCTTATGAAGAATCTAACTAGTTAATGAGGACACACCAAGGGAGGACCCTCACACTACCCTAGATAAAGGACTTGAAGCTTACAAGGGTCCCCTCACAAGGGCAAAGTCAAAGAAAGTCAAAGAGAGCATCCACAAAGCATTAGTTTCCTACCTCTCTTTTCTTAGTAGGCCCAAGCCCAATAAGGACACCTTGAGGATCTACTCATATTTCTCTTGTAATATAGTTCCTAATTAAATTCTCTAGGTTTATAGGTTTTAATTAGGCCTTGCAAGGTCAATTGGGCCACTTTAGGGCCATGTACTTCATTTTGGGCCATGTATAGGCCATCTTCCTTTCCCTTTTCTCTTTTGGGCCTTGGATCCTTGAACCAAGAACATTATCTTATCCCTTGTCTGAAATCCCCTTCGCCTATATAAGGGTTTCTCCTTTTGTAAAAAGCTACATATTAATTCATTTTGAGATTTAGAACACTTAAGTGTGATTTCTAGTAAGAGATTCTCTCCCTTGTCTCTAGGCTAGAGCAAGTCTTTAGCAAGATCTTATCCAAGGTGGTTTCCTCCCTTCTTGGTGGTGAGAATTGTAAGAGTTATCTCCCTTGGGAGTGGCCTCCAATCTTTCCTTCTCCATTTTCCCTTTCCATTCTTCCATCTTTCCCTTTCTCCTTCAACTCTTCTTCTTTTCTTTCATCTTTTTTGTTTCAATTCCTATAGCCTAAACACTTTGTGAGTTCGGTTCCTATAAGATCTATTCATCATCCATGGAAATTGAAGGGTAGAAGAAGAAAAAGAGCCAAGATTATCTCCTTAGAAGCTCTCCTTGAAGATCTTCCTACATCACTAGTTAATGGTGTATGATATTTTAAATCGGTATACATTATGTGTGATTTATTTTGGCAAAGTAAATTACATAGTGTGGTGATTTATATGGTGAATTAGCATTTATTAAATGATAATGAGATATTAATTGATGACATAGAGAAACTGTGGTTTAGAAGATATACAAGTTATGTTAATCGATATATATATATATATATATATATAATGTATAATGAATTGAGTTACAGGAGTGATTTGTGAATCCTTTGGTGTATTTACTAATTAAAGGGTGGGATGTAAATTGTAAATAGAGAAATGGTGGGTTTTAGAAGTAAATAAACTATGTTGATAGTTTACAATTGAATAATGTTGTTGAATGAGAGCTCGATTGATAAAGTGTGGATAGGTTGATATTGGGATGCATTTGGTTGGAGCCATGCGAATAATAATAGGAAATACTAAATGCACTAGAATGTTAAGAATTGATAAAGTGGAGAATAATTATATTATGTTGATTAAATGATGACAGATATAAGTATAGGTAGAATTTGTGGAATTTTATTATTCTATTGAGTAAATTGTTAGTTGTAAATAAGGAAATGAAATAATATTGAATTGTTAAAGGATGTAATGAAGAAAATAGTAGTTGATGATTGTGAGAAGCCTATGACCCATGAAAATTATTAGGCGATTTATATGCAATGGATTGGTATAGTGATTTGTGATAATTATGGCTACCATGTCCTAGCGGATAGGTAAAAATTGATTGAGAATATATGTTATAGGCTGCCCTTTCATGGTTATATATCATGTTTAATGGTGATTAAGCGAGAATTTAATTTGTATGAAGTTATATATATGATTAATTGTGTTGTGAGTAAATTGAAAGGTGTGGTTATTTAAAATTTGAATTGTCATTAATAAATGAAATATGGTAGTTAGTAACTTGGTGTGTTGTATTATACAATTGAAAGCATGAGAAGTATGTTGATTTGTGGTGTGGTTTAGTATGATATATTTAGATATGTTTGGCGTATATGTTTTGGGCATGGTCTGTGTGGTCACCTTGATTGTTGATTGACTTGATATTTGATGATATGTGTACAACATGAGGTGTATAATTAGGGCTTGGTCTGAGAGGCCACCCTATATATTTAATATCAGGCCTTTATGCCATTTAATAAAGAGAAATAGGATTTAAAATGAATCTATATGGTTGGTTTGGTAGAGGACAACTGACGGTATATGTTGCCCCTTGCTTTTGGCTCCCATGGTCAAGTTAAACCCAATTGAGTTACCTAGCGGTCAAGTAGGACCCAGTGGTTGAAGTGGAGAGCCAAGTCGGGCTCGATGAACCGAGTCGAGTTTATGGGGTGTTAAGTAGGACCCTCTGTTGAAGGTCGATCTTTTTAGTATGTCATAATAAAAATTATTTGAGAGTCATTGGTGTTTTACATGACTTGACTTGGATGTTATGCATATTGGTGTTATTGAATCATTTAATATATGTATTGACATAAAATGGTGAATTATTGTAGTATGTGTTGATGATTCCTTTGATTAAGGATTGGGCAACAATTATGAGAAATGCATTCTATTATTGATGCGAATAAGACTTAAGAAGCTTGGTAAGCTGGTTATGTTGGTGATAAAATGGTGAATTGATAATGTTAATTTTAATTACCATTCTAGATTAATTATGATATTCCAAAAACTCACCCTTGCTGTGATTTTCTTTTCTTTAGTAACCAATGATAGGGAGGACATTGAGACCCCGAAGGGAAGTACTAATAAGGACACACTAAGGGAGGACCCTCACACTACCCTAGATAAAGGACTTGAAGCTTACAAGGGTCCCCTCACAAGGGCTAAGACCAAAAAGGCCAAAGAGAGCATTCACAAAGCCCTATCTTTCTTCCTCTCTTTTAGTGGGCCTAAGCCCAAGGATGATAGCTTAAGGATCTACCTATATTCTTCTTGTAATATACTTAGTAGTTAGGTTCTCTAGGCATTTAGGATGTATTTGGACCTTGCATGGTCAATAAGGCCACTTTTGGGCCATGTACTTTCATTTTGGGCCATGTATAGACCATGTTCTTCTCCTTTTTGTCATATTGGGCCTTGGATTCATGGACCAAGCCCATTCTCCCTCCCTAGGCCAAAATACATAGGTGCTATATAAGGGAGCTCTCCTTTGTAATTTGACACATTTAATTCATTTTGAGATTTTCATCACTTTGAGTGAAGTTTTAGTGAGAGACACTCCTCCTTCTCTCTAGGATTAGTGAAGCTCTTGCAAGCTCTTGTCCAAGGGGTCTCTCCCTCCCTTGGTGGTGAGTGGAGTTATATTCCTCTTTAGGAAATGGCCTCCAAAACCTTCCTTCCCCTTTTCTTAGACTTTCTCCTCTATTCCACCATTCTCCTCTTCCATCCCTTCCCTTTCCTCCATCAAACTTGCATCACATTCCTTAGATTTTTGCCTTTATGTTTTTGGTTTCCACCTTGAAGAAGAAGGTTTCTAGTTGCTCTTTGTCGCGACCGGGATCGCGACGGCACGGCTGACCCTCAAGACGATTTTTTGAAAATGAAAATGAACAGGGAGTCGCCACCAATATTTTTAGGATAAAATACCGGGAAAACCTTTAATTAAAGCATTGGTCAAAAAATGAGATTCCAGATCCGGGAGTCTAATTACAGGTGAGGAAGGTATTAGCACCTCACAGCTGTCCGTTATAAAAACGGTTACCTCAATTTAATAGCGCGCATTATAATTAACCCAATAATTATTTTAACTTTTCCATGAAAAGAAAATGTGCGAGACGACAAAACATATATAAATAAACAGAAATAAACACGGAATATTTACATGAGATTAACAGGACGTCTCGTCCAAATTAAACTCGCTCCACCCTTTTTTTAAAAAATGAGATTAACAGGACGTCTCGTCCAAATTAAACTCGCTCCTCCTTTTTAAAATAAAAAAAACAAAAAATGAGATTAACAGGACGTCTCGTCCAAATTAAACTCACTCCTCCTTTTTAAAATAAAAAGAATAAAGAATAAAAGAAATAAAAAAATTGCAATAATAATGATAATAACAATAGTCACACCTTTTATGCTAATTTAAATAGAATGTGTGAGGCACTCATTTTATTAATATTTATCAATCAATAAAGATTAATTGATAATTAAAAAGGAAGGTAAAATCACCGAATAACAATTGATTTAACAGAAAATAAAATAAATACAAGTATAAAAAAAATAAGGGGAAGAGTGGGACCAGTGTGGTGAGAAAGGAGTTGGATGGTGTTATGGGCTTGAGGTGCTGGACAGAGGGGAAATGGGGAATAAGGTGTTTTTTTTTTATAAATGAAGTGGTTTTTTTTTATGGAGGGGAACGATGTTTGAAAAGGAACGGCAAAGAGGTGTGCGTGTGATTTGGTTTTAATGGAAGAAAGGGAAAGTGAAGTGAGCGTAGAGTGAGGTGAGGTGAGGGAGAGTGGGACAGTGTAGGGGGGCTGTGAGGAATGAGGGGGTCGGTATTTTGAAGGTGCTGTGAGGAAAGTGTTTAACGGTGTTGAGGATGGTGTGGGCGGTGTTGAGGATGGTGTGGGCGACGTTGAGAGGAAGGTGTTGGGCGGTGTGTGGACGGTGTGGAGAGTAAGGTGTTGGGCGGTGTGTGGGCGATGTGGAGAGGACAGTGTTGGGCGGTGTGTAGGCGATGTGGGTGACGTTGAGAGGAAGGTGTTGGGCGGTGTGTGGGCGGTGTGGAGAGGACAGTGTTGGGCGGTGTGTAGGCGGTGTGGAGAGGACAGTGTTGGGCGGTGTGTGGGCGGTGTGGAGAGGACAGTGTTGGGCGGTGTGTAGGCGGTGTGGAGAGGACGGTTGTGGGGAGTATGCGTGTGGGCGGTATTGAGTGGGAGTGAGGTCGGTTGATGTGAGCAGTGATGTATTGGGAGGAGGTGGGGGACAGTGTTGGAAAGGGCTATAAGGACGGTCTTGGGGCGGTGTTTAGGAAGGAGTTGGGCGGTGTGTAGGCAGTGTGGAGGGGTAAGGTGTTGGGCGGTGTTGAGAACGGTGTGGGGAAGGGGGCAGTGTTTAAGAAGAGGAAGTTAGACAGTGAGAGGGCGGTGTGGAGAACAGATTGGGAAGGAGGTTTGGGCGGTTGAAAAGTGAATGAACTCTCTTTTAATGACTCTTCCAGGGATCCCTTCTTCTTCCTTCGCTTGCTGTATTTATAGAACATTTGAGGAGTATGATGATTGCTTGAACAGACCCGTGACCAGCCTGGCTGCCAATTGGTGAGAATTTTTTTAATATTTCTGCATTGTCTTCTTGTCAGCCGCCCTTTGAAATTGTCAAACAACTTGCATGGTGGTGTTGGAAACGGCCTGGATCTTTGACAATTAAGGCAAATGAAAGCTGGTGGCAATTCTTTATCATTTTCCACCTTGTCTTATTGCCAACCGGCCTCCGTAATTCAAGGATCCACTTGGAGGCTATTTCACTCGGAAATGATCATTCCGAGTCCTTTTTTTTTTTTAAATTCTTTTCTTCTTTTTTTTTATTCTTCCTTTTTTTCTTTTTTTTTAAAATTCTTCCTTTTTTTCTTTTTTTTTCTTTCTTTTTTTTTTTTTAAAAAAATTCTTTTCCCTTGTGAATTTCCCATTCTTGGTGAAAATTGACTGGAACGAAATAGGTGTTCACAGATGCCCCTCTTTACTTCTTTTTCATGAGGAAAAAGCATGAAGTTTCTTCTTGCTTTTTTTGAAATGGAAAGGGAGTAAAGACGTGAACACCATTGGAAAAGTAGAAAGTGAAGGTGTTACTTCTTGATTAACAGAAATGATGAGGATGTTGTCTCTAGGTTGACAGCAAAGGTAAAAGGATGAGGGTGTTGCCTCTCGATTGACTGGAAAAATAAAAGGATGAGGGTGTTGCCTCTCGGTTGACAAGGAAAGTAAAAGGATGAGGGTGTTGCCTCTCGGTTGACTGGAAAAGTAAAAGGATGAGGGTGTTGCCTCTCGGTTAACAAGGAAAGTAAAAGGATGAGGGTGTTGCCTCTTAGTTGACAAGGAAAGTAAAAGGATGAGGGTGTTGCCTCTCGGTTGACTGGAAAAGTAAAAGGATGAGGGTGTTGCCTCTCGGTTGACTGGAAAAGTAAAAGGATGAGGGTGTTGCCTCTCGGTTGACTGGAAAAGTAAAAGGATGAGGGTGTTGCCTCTCGGTTGACTGGAAAAATAAAAGGATGAGGGTGTTGCCTCTCGGTTGACTGGAAAAGTAAAAGGATGAGGGTGTTGCCTCTCGGTTGACTGGAAAAGTAAAAGGATGAGGGTGTTGCCTCTCGGTTGACATGACTGAGGCCCTGGATTGAAAGGGAATAAATCTGGGGGTAATGCCCTAATTTGGGGTAGTCTGAAAGAATTCTTGGGGCATTGCCTTTTGTCTAAAGGGAAACCTGGGGTGATGCTCCTGTTGGAATTGTTTAGGAAGTGTAGCTGCACTGGGGAAGGATAATTCCTCCTGGTAACCTTCATGGTACCACTGGGAAAGTATTAGGTGAGTTGGGACAGAGTAATCTGGGGGTTGTCGGGGAACTGTCCTTCTATGGAAAGAGAATGAAATCTGGGGAGATGCCCCAGTTTGATATGACTGCAGGTTGTTGGGGGACTGCCCTTTGAAAGAAATCTGGGGAGATGCCCCAGTTTGATATAACTGAAGGTTGTTGGGGAACTGCCCCCTTGAAAGAAATCTGGGGAGATGCCCCAGTTTGACATAACTGAAGGTTGTTGGGGAACTGCCCCCTTGAAAGAAATCTGGGGAGATGCCCCAGTTTGATATAACTGAAGGTTGTTGGGGAACTGCCCCCTTGAAAGAAATCTGGGGAGATGCCCCAGTTTGAGCTTTTTAGTGAGAGGAGTATGATGGATGCTAGTTTGGTAATGGTGAGCTCACTGGGGAAAGATAAGTCCTCTTAAGCCTGATCAAAGAAACATCCCGGTTGAGGGAACTGATCCCATTTTTATGGAACTCCTTGGGAGAGACATTCAGTCTATAGGTCTTGCTGAGAGAAAACTTTGGTGAATACCTACTTTTGGATGATGGATTTGGCGTCCCGCTGACAAAAGAAAGAGTTAGTATAAAAGACTTACAGGTAAATTTTCCTTGGCGACTGGCTCTTTAAGATAATTCATGGACGAAACAGAAACATCTCCCGACTTTTGGCGAGAGTATTTAGTGGAAATGGTTATGCTTATACCAAGCGAAGTTTGGCGCTAGGAAATATTTCATCCCCCATAACTTTATGCTCTTGTTGTTTCCAATTTCAAAAATTTTAGGCAAAAACTTGTTTATTCATAAAAAATGAACACATGTAGGATGAAGGGAGATTTTATAAACATCAGACATGTACAGCGATAATATTTAACACAGTGATGTGACAAGGTATATAAAGAATTGAAGGCAAAACAAAAGGAAAAGGCTCATATATCCTCAAATGATCCTCCGCGAGCAATGAGAAACTTGATCCCATATCATGACTTTGTGTTCGTCTTTTGATTTTGCTTCTGAGGGCGTAATTTGACAATGACCCTAATACCCGTTTTGACCTCCTTTGACTTTGGCTTGAAGGGTTTATGTTGTGGAGTAGAATTTGTAGAACCGCCTTTTTAGGTTTTTGGCTCATCTTGCTGCTCTAACTTTTGCCTAGGTCGCCTTTCCAGGTTTTCAACCTAGCGAGCTCTTTTTTTTTTTTATTATTATTATGCAAAGTATCTTTTCACTGCATCGGTATTGACAGGCATTGGCAGGTCTTCTCCATCCATATTAGTGAGTATAAGGGCTCCTCCGGAGAAAGCCTTCTTTATAACATATGGTCCCTCATAATTAGGTGTCCATTTCCCTCGGACATCCCTTTGAATTGGAAAAATCTTCTTGAGGACCAAATCTCCCTCTTGGAATTGTCGGGGGCGTACTTTCTTTTCGTATGCCCGCTTCATGCGTCTTTGATACAATTGTCCCTGGCAAAGGGCAGTTAATCTCTTCCCGTCAATTAGATTCAATTGGTCATATTTGGCCTGGACCCATTCAGCTTCTTGCAATTTAGCCTCCATAATCACCCTAAGGGATGGAATTTCCACTTCGAATGGTAGTACAGCTTCCATTCCGTAAACCAAAGAAAATGGGGTTGCCCCAGTTGAGGTTCGTACCGAGGTTCGGTATCCATGTAGTGCGAAAGGGAGCATTTCATGCCAGTCTTTGTAGGTTACTACCATCTTTTGCACTATCCTCTTTATATTTTTGTTGGCTGCCTCAACCGCTCCATTCATTTTCGGACGGTATGGAGAGGAGTTGTGATGGGAGATTTTAAAACTCTCACAAAGCTCCTTCATCATTTTGTTGTTTAAATTTGTACCATTGTCCGTGATGATTTGGTTTGGTAAGCCATACCGGCATATCAGCTCACGCTTGACGAATTTGACCACAACATTTTTCGTCATATTGGCGTATGAAGCTGCTTCTACCCACTTGGTGAAATAATCGATAGCAACCAAAATAAAACGATGACTATTCGAGGCTTTTGGTTCAATGGGCCCAATTACATCCATACCCCACATTGAAAAAGGCCATGGTGCTGACAAGACATTTAGGGATGAGGGAGGAGCATGAATGTGATCAGCATAAATCTGACATTTATGACACCTCCGTACGTAAGCAAAACAATCGGCTTCCATAGTCATCCAATAATACCCAGCTCTCAGTATTTTTCTTGACATAGCATGCCCATTTGTATGAGTTCCGAAAGATCCTTCGTGGATATCTTTCATGATCTGGTTTGCTTCAACGGTATCAACACACCGGAGGAGAATGGAATCATAATTCCTCTTGTAAAGCACGTTACCACTCAATAGGTATCCCATAGCTAGCCTTCTCAAAGTTCGTTTGTCATTGTCCGTGATACCTTCAGGGTATTCTTGGCATTGGAGGTATCTTTTGATGTCATGATACCAGGGCTTGCCATCTGGTTCTTCTTCTATGGCCTGGCAATGGGCGGGTTCTTGCTGTTTCTTTACCTCAATGAGAGGCACTTCGTAATCATTGCTGACCTCGAACATAGCAGCTAGGGTGGCTAAAGCATCTGCCATTTGGTTGTCTTCCCGTGGAACATGATGGAAGGTAACTTCATCGAACCTTTTGATCATCTCTTTGATATGAGCATGATAGGGAACTAGTTTATTATCTCTAGTCTCCCATTCATCCTTTAGTTAATGGATAACTAAAGCAGAATCTCCATAAACCTCCAGAACCTTTATTCCCACGTTTAGAGCCGCTTGTATTCCTAGAGAACATGCTTCATATTCCGCAATATTATTGGTGCAGTCAAAACACAGCCGAGCACAAATAGGGATGAATTCCTTATCAGGTGAGATTAAAACAACCCCAATTCCATGTCCTAGTGCATTGGATGCTCCATCGAATCTCATGATCCATCTGGTTTCCAGGCCATCTTCTTCTTTGGAAAGAGCCAAGATATCCTCATCTGGGAAATCATGCCGCATTGGTTGATAAGCTTCAATGGGTTGGTATGCCAAGTAATCTGCCAGCGCACTCCCTTTAATTGCCTTTTGGGTGACATATGTTATGTCATATTCCGTCAGTAACACTTGCCAATGGGAAATCCTTCCAGTCAAAGCGGGTTTTTCAAAGATATACTTGATGGGATCCATCTTAGACACCAGCCAAGTAGTATGATTAAGCATGTATTGCCGTAAGCGTCGGGCAGCCCAAGCCAATGCACAACACGTTCTTTCAAGAGACGAATACCTCATCTCACATTCGGTAAATCTCTTGCTCAAGTAGTAGATGGCGCATTCCTTTCTTCCAGTATCATCATGTTGACCCAATACACATCCCATGGATTCATTCAACACAGTCAGGTATAGGATTAATGGTCTCCCATGAACGGGTGGCACCAAGACTAGTGGCTCCAATAAGTACTGTTTTATTTTTTCAAATGCAATCTGGCAATCCTCATTCCACTGTCCAGGCTGATTCTTGCGAAGCAACTTGAAAATTGGCTCACAAGTTGCCGTCATTTGGGAAATGAATCGGGCGATGTAATTCAATCTTCCCAAGAATCCTCGGACTTCTTTTTCAGTACGAAGAGGAGGCATTTCCAGAATTGCCTTGACTTTGTCAGGATCAACTTCTATCCCCTTCTCATTCACGATGAACCCTAACAATTTGCCGGATCTTGCGCCAAAAGTACACTTGGCGGGATTCAATCTAAGCTTGAATTTCCTCAACCTTTCGAAAAGTTTTCTCAGGTCAGCAATATGCTTCTCCTCAGACCTGGACTTGGCAATTATGTCATCCACATAGACCTCTATCTCCTTGTGCATCATGTCGTGGAAGAGAGTCACCATTGCCCTTTGATAGGTGGCTCCTGCATTTTTTAATCCGAAGGACATTACTTTGTAACAAAAGGTGCCCCACAGAGTGATGAACGTGGTCTTTTCCATATCTTCTGGTGCCATCTTGATCTGGTTATATCCCGAAAATCCATCCATAAATGAGAAGATGGAATATTGAGCTGTGTTATCAACCAATACGTCAATCTGAGGTAAAGGAAAATCATCCTTAGGACTCGCCCGATTCAAGTCTCGGTAGTCCACACACATCCTTACTCTCCCATCTTTCTTTGGAACGGGAACTATATTGGCTACCCATTGCGGATACTTAGCTACGGCTAAGAAACCAGCGTCGAATTGTTTCTTGACTTCTTCTTTGATCTTAAGAAGCATTTCTGGTTTCATTCGTTGTAACTTTTGCTTGATCGGTGGACATTCCGGCTTTAAAGGCAACTTGTGTTCTACAATGTTATTATCCAGACCTGGCATATCTTGATACGACCATGCAAAAATGTCTCGAAATTCCCGGAGTAGTCTAATCAATTCACTCTGCCGTTGTTTGCTCAAAAGGGTGCCTATCTTGACTTCTTTATTTTCTCCTTTATCTCCCAGGTTAATGGTCTCAATCTTTTCCTGATGAGGTTGAATTTCTTTATCTTCTTGTTCTATTAACTTTGTCAACTCGAGTGAAGGTTCAAAGTCTTCCTCACTATCCTCATAGGCATAATCATTTGGATTATCAGAGTCATGAAATAGAACCGAGTTTTCATTGCTCTTAGAAGAATCGCTTTCAGATCTGCATTTAGTGTTATATCATAATGAATGAAAACAAAGAAAGGCAAGCAAATGGAAGGTTTAAAAGAAAGAGTTTGAACAAAGATGAGGTATGAAATCAGACTGCATTCATTTAATTTAATAAACAAGCAAGTTTTCGCCTTTATTACAAAACAGATCCTAAAGCCTTAGGCATAGCAAGAGGATCGACAAGTTTTGAAAACAACAATTACTTTGGCTGAGGATTGATAGTTATGGGGAACTCCATGATTTCCCAGTTGTCCAGTTCTTGACCGGGTAAGCAAGCGTGCACTAATTCCACATTAGCGCTGTGTCCGTCTCCAACCATAGCCACCTGACCCGGATATATAATCCCGGCGCTTCTGAAGCTTTGATAGAGGTCACAGATAGGGATTCTAGCAGTATCGAACTTTTGACCGGTAAGGCGAGCGATCCTTCTTTCCCTTCTTTCTTCTCCCATCCTTTTTCTATCAGCTGCCGTAGGCTTGTATCCCAGACCATACCTATCCCTGTTTTCTGGGAGACATATAGGTTGGGTTCTCCCTTCCAATTCTCGTCCTAACCCCTTTCCTAGCTTGTATCCTTCTCTCAACATTGTCTTTGCAACCATCAGAGGCACGTTTGGGAAGGATTTCTTTGTAATGCTCGTTGCATTGGCCACCTCTAAAGCCTGAAATGAGGTTTCAAGGGCTTCCTCAGTCGCTTCAATGTATGGGGTGTTGGCGGGCTTACTAACCAACAAGTCTTCTTCTCCAGAGACAATCACCAACTTGTTGTCAATGATGAACTTCAACTTTTGATGTAGAGTAGAAGGAACTACCCCAGCCGAATGGATCCACGGCCGTCCCAGTAAACAACTGTATGCGGGCGTAATATCCATGACTTGAAAAAGGATTTGAAAGGTGCATGGCCCAACTTGTATAGGCAATTCAATTTCTCCTATGACTTCTCGGCGAGTTCCGTCAAAAGCCTGGACTACCATGGAACTGGGTCTCATATGGGTCCCATCAAAAGGCAACTTTACCAACGTAGATTTTGGCATTACATTCAAGGACGATCCATTATCAACCAGCACCTTCGCCATGATATGATCTTGACATTTTACGGAGATATGAAGGGCTTTGTTGTGCCCTCTTCCTTTTGCTGGTGTCTCATCATCCGTAAAAGTTAGATAGTTGTTGGCCACAATGTGTCCCACTATGCCCTCGAATTTATCTACCGGCAAATCATGTTTCACATGTGCCTCACTCAAAACTTTCATCAACGTGTTCCGGTGTGGTTCAGAACTCATTAGTAAGGACAACAGAGAAATTTTTGCCGGGGTGTAGTTTAGTTGGTCCAACACTTGGTAGTCACTATGACGAATGAATCTAAGAAACTCTTGGGCTTCCTCTTCGGTTACTACCTTCTTTGCTTCACCGGAGGATTCTCCCTTCCCATTCCCTGTGGCTTTGTCAAGTTTTGGTTCTGGGGAAGCATACACTCTTCCACTTCGGGTGACACCCCCGATTCCGGCAATATTCGTGACAGGGGATGATGGAGTAGGCTCAACGGCCTCAGAACTGGTAACGATCACATCAGTACCATACTTCCATGGTACAGCTCGCGAATCCTTGTAAGGGAATGGGGTTGGAGTGTTTACCGTGATGACAGTTTTAACAGGGGTTGAAGCCACAGGTACATTTTTATTGTAAAATATGACTAGAGGTTTTGGAGCTCGAACTCGGCCTTGCTCTTGTATCATATTTATTATGTCTTCATGATGCCGGCAAACTTCTATGACGTGACTGTCCATAAATCCCTGAAGGGTTTTCTGGAAGTCTCTTCGCTTTGCGGACAGGAGGTCATTGCACTCTTTATCCCATGATCCTTTTATCAATCCCATCTTAAGCATATGGGAATGAATGGTTTCCAACGGCATTTGGATGTCCTGAACTTTGGAAATACATTCCTCATCTTTTTCCACAGCGTTAACGCCTGGTCTCCCATGGTTAGGCAAAGGATTGGTGGTCACATTCGGGCTTCCTTCCTTGAAGCTTATCCAATCAGCTCTGATTAAATCTCTTACCTTAAACTTCAATGCCAGGAAATTTTCGGTGGAATGTCCCGGTGCACCGGCATGGTAATCACATCGCGCATTTGGGTCATACCCTCTGGGATAAGGTGGTTGAAGCGGTTTTAAAGGACAAGGTGCCACTAGGGTGTTTTCAATAAGATGGGGGAGAAGCTCTGTGTAGGTCATGGGAATTGGATCAAATTGCACTTGGGTGCGGTCATCATTCTGTCTCCTCATGTTTGGATTTGGTGGGTTTATTTGGGGTGGTTGATATGGTGTTTGTGGTGGTGCGGGTCATCGCCTGACAGGTGGTCGAAAATACGGTGGGTTTGGATTTGGAATTGCAGCTACATATGGGTGTGGTGTGTTATGGTAAGTTGACGGAAAGGTGACGGGAGTAGGTGGTCTGAGCTGGTTCCTTCTTTGGTTGTGAGAGACCAGGCTAGTCTCTCCCTCTCTTCTTTTTCCTTCTCCAAAAGAAGGTTTTCTTGCTGTCCCAGCCCCAGATGGGCTACGAGTAATCTTCCCCGTTCTCAAGCCATTCTCTATTCTTTCTCCGATAGTGACGATGTCAGAGAAGTGGGAGGAAATGCTTCCAATCATCTTGTCATAGAAAGGTGACTGGAGTGTATCAATAAATGTGGAAATCACCTCCTTTTCTGATAGAGGTGGATCGACTTGTGCTGCTACTTTTCGCCACCGTTGGGCATATTCTTTAAACGTTTCATTATCTTTCTTGGCCATGTTTTGCAACTGTACTCTATCTGGCGCCATATCCAGATTATACTTGTATTGTTGCATGAAAACATCTGCCAAATCTTCCCAACAGCGTATATGAGATCGTTCAAGTTGGTTGTACCAGGTAAGAGGTGCTCCCGTCAAACTATCCTGGAAACAATGAATAAGCAGAGGGTCATTAGAAGCATGAGAGGCCATCTTCCGACAGTACATGGTTAGATGGTTCTTTGGACAGGTTAGCCCCCGATATTTGTCAAACTCTGGCATTTTGAATTTGGGGGGAATGACAACATCAGGAATCAGACAGAGTTGTGCAACACTGCCCATTCCAAACCTGTTTGTTCTCTCCATTTCTCGGAATCGCCTTTCCAGGAATTCTAGTCTTCCCTCCTGGGTAGTAGCAGCAGTATTTGGACCTGCAGTAGCATGATGACTGGTATCTCTAACTGGTTGGTCGACATGTGTCGAGTTTGCATTAGGCATTGAGATGTGGGGTCTGGCTGTCGTCTGGGTAGCTTGTGGTTGCGTAACTTGTGCAAGGATTGGATTTGCTTGAGGGTCTCGGACGGGCAGGACACTTGGCTGGGCCGTATGTAAAATCGCCTCTTGATAATCAGGTTCTTCTTGAAGCGGTGGGAAATAACCCTGTGGCAATCCGTAAGGTATGACGTTACCTTCTGCATCTACAAAGATGGGTTGCTGGGCTTCAGCAGTGTTTGGTTTCCTAACATGAATGGTTAGGGGAGGCACAGCTGGGTTTGAACTTGGTCCCCCAGTAGGACCCTGAGTGGACGGTCGTTGTCTAGTGTCTTCAATTCCTGCTGAAGAATCCCCTTCTGTGACCCTTCTCTCAAGAAGTTTGGCCATTTCAGCCATTTGCTCTTTCAGTTGATTGACTTCAGCTCTCAAACTCTCATTTTCTTGTTCTATTTCAGCCATGAGTCTGGTATTAAGCCGAGTCGCGTAAGGATGTTTACCCGTTATTTCCGAGAAGTCAACAAGAAATTGTTAAAAAGAAAGTAAAAAAAAACAGCAAAAGAAAAACAAATGATACGTGAAGCAATCGCGGAATTCAGCCAGTATCTTTCGACTTTTTTCAGAACTTCATTCAAAAGTGATGAGTGGAAATTAACATGAGGTAGTTGTGGGGACATGAAGAATCGGGTACATTTCCACCACAACCATCTGACCTCATGTTAATTTCCATATTTTACTCAAAGATACTGGCCAAGCCCTTAATAACTTCCTGTGGGGACATAAAGAAAAGACATGCTTTGCAAATTGATACTCCCCTAATAACTTTCTTGAAAACATTTTGGGATTTAGGGAAGTTACAATTTGTCGAAACTTGCAATAAATAAAGGATCACACGAGCTATGAATTTTCTGATTATTTTTTCTTTTTTTTTTTAGTAAGTTCATAACTCCAGATCCTAAGACTTAAGCAAATACAAAAAGAAAGGTCCACTTGCCCATTAGAGGATCACAGGTTAAAAATAGGTTATTCTTTGAAAAAGTAATCCTCTAAACAGGCAAGCGGTCCATTAGTTTGGATTGGAAGAGAAAACGAGAATGAGAAAAGGTATAAGTAAAGTTTGCCTCTTGGTGCCTTAAGTCGGGTTTTTCTGAAGATGCCTTAATGGTTCTAAGGTTTATTTATCAGTGATGTCTCACATTGGGTGGTTTATTCTAAAATTTCTAAAGGTCACTAGAGCCAAGATCCTACTCATGATGTTGGCCACAAATAGCAGGAAGTCTACTAAGTGTGGGCACCACGAATAAGTCGAACTCTAGCTGAGATTCTCACAGTAACCAGATAGGAAGTACATCCCAAATGGCTCCGCTATCAATCTCCCCTAATCTTAAGTTTTATTTGGGCCCGGGTATAGGGTCCCACTCAAAAGTGTGTGCAAGTTGTGAGTGTAGTGTGTGAAAGAGGCATTCAATACCTGTACCTTACTCATCCTGCACATAGAACAAACACAGATCAACAAAATAAAGTCGACTACCCTAGGGTTCAATGATCACACATATATTTACAGAACATAAAGGATAAGATACAAATAAAACAGAGACCAAATAAAATAAAGGAAAAAGTCAAATAATTAATATGATAATTAAAATATGCGCTATCAGATTGACTGGCTTGACTCTCTAGATCCCCAGTGGAGTCGCCATCTGTCGCGACCGGGATCGCGACGGCACGGCCGACCCTCAAAACGATTTTTTGAAAATGAAAATGAACAGGGAGTCGCCACCAATATTTTTAGGATAAAATACCGGGAAAACCTTTAATTAAAGCATTGGTCAAAAAATGAGATTCCAGATCCGGGAGTCTAATTACAGGTGAGGAAGGTATTAGCACCTCACAGCTGTTCGTTATAAAAACGGTTACCTCAATTTAATAGCGCGCATTATAATTAACCCAATAATTATTTTAACTTTTCCATGAAAAGAAAATGTGCGAGACGACAAAACATATATAAATAAACAGAAATAAACACGGAATATTTACATGAGATTAACAGGACGTCTCGTCCAAATTAAACTCGCTCCACCCTATTTTTAAAAAATGAGATTAACAGGACGTCTCGTCCAAATTAAACTCGCTCCTCTTTTTTAAAATAAAAAAAAACAAAAAATGAGATTAACAGGACGTCTCGTCCAAATTAAACTCACTCCTCCTTTTTAAAATAAAAAGAATAAAGAATAAAAGAAATAAAAAAATTACAATAATAATGATAATAACAATAGTCACACCTTTTATGCTAATTTAAATAGAATGTGTGAGGCACTCATTTTATTAATATTTATCAATCAATAAAGATTAATTGATAATTAAAAAGGAAGGTAAAATCACCGAATAACAATTGATTTAACAGAAAATAAAATAAATACAAGTATAAAAAAATAAGGGGAAGAGTGGGACCAGTGTGGTGAGAAAGGAGTTGGATGGTGTTGTGGGCTTGAGGTGCTGGACAGAGGGGAAATGGGGAATAAGGTGTTTTTTTTTTTTATAAATGAAGTGGTTTTTTTTCTATGGAGGGGAACGGTGTTTGAAAAGGAAGGGCAAAGAGGTGTGCGTGTGATTTGGTTTTAATGGAAGAAAGGGAAAGTGAAGTGAGCGTAGAGTGAGGTGAGGTGAGGGAGAGTGGGACAGTGTAGGGGGGCTGTGAGGAATGAGGGGGTCGGTATTTGGAAGGTGCTGTGAGGAAAGTGTTGGACGGTGTTGAGGATGGTGTGGGCGGCGTTGAGGATGGTGTGGGCGACGTTGAGAGGAAGGTGTTGGGCGGTGTGTGGACGGTGTGGAGAGTAAGGTGTTGGGCGGTGTGTGGGCGATATGGAGAGGACAGTGTTGGGCGGTGTGTAGGCGATGTGGGCGACGTTGAGAGGAAGGTGTTGGGCGGTGTGTGGGCGGTCTGGAGAGGACAGTGTTGGGCGGTGTGTAGGCGGTGTGGAGAGGACAGTGTTGGGCGGTGTGTGGGCGGTGTGGAGAGGACAGTGTTGGGCGGTGTGTAGGCGGTATGGAGAGGACGGTTGTGGGGAGTATGCGTGTGGGCGGTATTGAGAGGACAGTGTTGGGCGGTGTGTAGGCGGTGTGGAGAGGACGGTTGTGGGGAGTATGCATGTGGGCGGTATTGAGTGGGAGTGAGGTCGGTTGATGTGAGCAGTGATGTATTGGGAGGAGGTGGGGACAGTGTTGGAAAGGGCTATAAGGACGGTCTTGGGGCGGTGTTTAGGAAGGAGTTGGGCGGTGTGTAGGCAGTGTGGAGGGGTAAGGTGTTGGGCGGTGTTGAGAACGGTGTGGGGAAGGGGGCAGTGTTTAAGAAGAGGAAGTTAGACAGTGAGAGGGCGGTGTGGAGAACGGATTGGGAAGGAGGTTTGGGCGGTTGAAAAGTGAATGAACTCTCTTTTAATGACTCTTCCAGGGATCCCTTCTTCTTCCTTCGCTTGCTGTATTTATAGAACATTTGAGGAGTATGATGATTGCTTGAACAGACCCGTGACCAGCCTGGCTGCCAATTGGTGAGAATTTTTTTAATATTTCTGCATTGTCTTCTTGTCAGCCGCCCTTTGAAATTGTCAAACAACTTGCATGGTGGTGTTGGAAACGGCCTGGATCTTTGACAATTAAGGCAAATGAAAGCTGGTGGCAATTCTTTATCATTTTCCACCTTGTCTTATTGCCAACCGGCCTCCGTAATTCAAGGATCCACTTGGAGGCTATTTCACTCGGAAATGATCATTCCGAGTCCTTTTTTTTTTTAAATTCTTTTCTTCTTTTTTTTTCTTTTTTTTTCTTTTTTTTTTTAAATTCTTCCTTTTTTTTCTTTTTTTTCTTTTTTTTTTTAAAAAAATTCTTTTCCCTTGTGAATTTCCCATTCTTGGTGAAAATTGACTGGAACGAAATAGGTGTTCACACTCTTGAAGGAAGAACAAGGAAAGGACCCAAGATCCACCCCCTTTCAAGGAGAGTAGAAGCTTCTCCTACATCATTTGGTATCATTTGAGCTAAAAGGTTCTTTTCTACTTCTTTTTCCTTTCTAGATTTCAATTTTCATTCCTTTTGGTTGGCTGGAATTTTAGTTTCATACCATGTATGTGCTTTATGATGCCATGATAAAATAGAAAAGTCCATAAAAAGTGTTAGTTCTTTTGAGGTTGTGTTAGTTTCTTCCTTTCTTCAATGTTTTTGCATCTTGCTTTGTCATTTTCAGTTTGGTATGTGTTAATTATGTTTAGGCTTTCAAAAATTCAGATTTGGCACATGTCATTTTCGGTGTTGGGTTGTTACTTTGGTTGTTAGAAGTTTGTTAATTGTTAGTTGGTAGTTAGAGCCAAATTAGGAGTTAGTTGCGCCATGTGGAACCTTTGTCTAGTGTTCTAGAATTTTGTGTTGATTCACCTTGTTAAAAGTGCATAACCGTGTGGTAGAGATTAGTTCAAGCACCTTGATTAATCTCCCAAAGGTTCCATTCTTGTGTTATTGGGAGGTCTCATTTTAAGACTCTCCAAAGGTCATCTCATAATTAGGATTGTTAGTATCCAATCTTAGTTGTACTTCTAGGTTTATTTTGATTTTAATGCACTAGTAGGTATACATCCTAATTCGGTTTACATATTGCTTGCATAAAATGAAAATGTCAAAAAAAGTCATTACTTTCCGTTCCTCTTAAGTGGAAAAAGGTTGCATTATCTCCTAAGCAAGAAAGTGACAAATTGAACTTGTGTTAGCTTAGCCTTGTTTCGGTTTTGGAATCAAATAGTGGTGTTGTTTCATTGAAAAATACTAGAGGCAACAAAAAGAAAAACAAAGAGTACCAAAAAGAGAAAAAGAAAGACTAAACCCTACATTACCAAAATTTGAAAAAGGGTGTTAAAAAAGAAAAAGTAGCCTCATTAGAGAGTTGTAAAGTTGAAACACCAAAAACCAAGATATCATTTTCAAAATTCCATAACCTCAAAGTGAAGTGTTTACTAGTTGACCTTTCTACATTTGTTCATTTGAATCTTGCTTGCTCACTTTAATTGCAACTCTAGAGTCTCTAGGCTTAGGTGGTACCTTAAACTTTGTTCTTGCATTTTATTTTCATTGTTTGTCTAGTTTTGTCAAGTCTTCATTTCGATATTCCATTCAAGTTTAGCCTTTATTCATTTGAACATTTATTGCTTTAGAGTCTTGTCAATCAAAATCCAAAAATATTTTTCATTTTATGTAACTTTCCTTCTTAAGCCTTTTTAGTTTGTCATTGTTGTTTCTTAAGTTTTGTCTTGAGTTTGTATTCCTTTCAAATTCTAAGATAACTTATTTTCTCCATCAATTAGGGGTAGCATTTTGAGACACTTAAGATTGGTGTGGAAATTGCTTGAGTTTCTTAACTCTTAAAAAGAAGGCATACACTTGAGAGACACACTAGTGAGGTTTAAAATTTTGTTGATTTCTTTAACAATCTTTGTTTTGGAGTTGTTCTTTGCTTTGTTTTGCTAGGTAAGGTGGAGCTTCTACATCAAAGGAAGAGCTTGAAGAAATTTGTAAAGGAAGCAAAAGCCTTGTAACTGGTAGAACTTAGGGGAAAATTTTCAATTCTTAGAAATTTGTAGTAGGAATTTAGTCTTGTATTTTGGACACCCATTGGACATTGGACTTTGGACTCTATTAATTTTCAAATTTCCTTTGGTAATTTCAAAATTAGCTAGGGCATATGCATTTGTTTGTTAGCTAATTAGCAGTTAGTTATTTGTTAGTTATAACAAATGGTTGTTAGTTTATTGAGTGTCTTAACTAATTAGGTTAATTAGTTAGTGGTTGGAACTAATTCTAGTTGTCATAACTAATTCTAGTTGGTATAACAAACTTCCATAATCGAAATTAGTTGTTAGTTAGGGTTGTTAGACTTAGTTACAACTTCCATAACTAAATAACTACTTCTAGTTAGGGTTTGTTAAGAGTTTGTTAGTTAGTTGAACTAATTTGGTTAAACTAACTACTTGGTACCCGAATTTGGTTAAGCTTGTCTAGGGTTAGTTAATTGTTAGTAACAACCTAGGACAAACATAATTAACTTAGGTTAAAGACAACCTAGGACTTACATAAGCAATCTAGGACTAACCTAGTACAACGCATCCTAGGACATTGTTTCCCCTTAGGATAAAAACCTAGTATTCATATTTTAGGATTGTTGAGTGTTTCTTTTATTTGTTTGGCATTCATCTTCCTCGACTAGATTGTTTACACCTTCTTTGTTTTTGTCTCAAATTTCTTTAACAACCTTAAAAGATGTCATCTAGTGATAAGGAGAACAAAATAATGCTTCATAACATAATGGATAGCTTGAATAACATCAATGCTAGGCTAAATAATCTTGAGCATAATGAGAACCCTAGAACTAGGCATAGAATTCCAAGAAATCAAAGACATAACAATAGTGATAGTGAGGAAGAGCCTAGACAAAGAAGACATCATGAACATAGAAGAGATGATATAGGCTTAAGAGAAGTAAAACTTGAAATCCCCTATTTAATGGCAAAAGTGATGTTGAAGCTTATTTAGAATGGGATATGAGAGTTGAACAATTGTTTAATTCTAATCAAATAAAAAAAGAAAAGAAGCTTAGGATAGCCACTCTCTCATTCCAAAATTATGCCTTAGTTTGGTGGACCCAAGTGTGTAAGGAGAGAAAGAAAGATAACTTTCCACCAGTAGATGATTGGTTAGACTTGAAAGCTCTACTAAGAAAGCGTTATGTTCCTAGTTACTATCGAGGGGAGCTATTAGCCAAGCTAAATAGACTCACCCAAGGCTCAAAGAGTGTAGAAGACTACTACAAAGCCTTAGAGATAACCATGATTAGGGCCAACCTAGAAGAAGATGAGGAAACCCTAATGCATAGGTTCTTACATGGCCTTAATAGGAACATCAAGAATAGAGTAGAGCTCCTTCCACATGTAGACATAGAAGAATTACTACACCAATGTACTAAGGTAGAGAGCCAATATAAAGAGAGAGAAACCTATAATGGGGAAAATAAAGCCTATAAATCTAAGTGGATAACTCAAGAGAATAAGGGTAGGTTTGAGAGAAACCCTAGGGAGAGGGAAGTGGACACTTCATCTTCCAAACCACAAAGTGAGTTGCATAAGAATGGCAAAGTTTTTAGAAACCAAAGAGATAAGCATGAATCCACATCTAAACCACAATCCTCTAGATCATCTACCATGAAATGTTTTAAATGCCTTGGTAAAGGTCATATTGCTTCCAACTATCCAACAAAAAGAACAATGGTTTTGAAAACTAATGGAACCTACTCAAGTTAATCAGAGTCTAATTCTGATTCACACTCTTCAAGTGATGACTCAAGTAGTGATTCCTATGATAGTGAGCATATCTTAGGGGATGATGGTGAGCTTTACATGATTAGAAGATTGCTTGGTAGTCATGTTAAGCTAGATGACACTACACAAAAAGAGAACATCTTTTATACAAGATGTTACATAAATGACAAACTATGTTCTCTCATTGTGGATAATGGGAGTTGTGCAAATGTTATGAGCCAAAGACTAGTAAATAAGATAGGCTTAGAACTAATAGATCACCCTAGACCTTATAAGTTGCAATGGCTTAACGAAAAAGGGGAGATGTTAGTTAATAAGCAAGTCTTAATAAACTTCACCATAGGCACATATAATGATAAAGTAAATTATGATGTAGTACCTATTGAGGCAACTCATATACTTCTAGGAAGACCTTGGCAATTCGATAAGAAGGTCATACATGAGGGGTTCACTAACACCCTCACTTTCAAACTAGATGGTAAGAAGATAGTTTTACACCCCGTAACTCCACAACAAGTAGCTAAAGATCAACTACAAATGAAGCTTAAAAGAGATAGAGAGTTATGATCTTCTTCATCTAACCATGTAGAAAAACATAAGAAAAACAAAAAAGAGGATAAAGAAAAAGGAGTTATCATCTATGATGACTCTAGAGCCAACTATTTTGCCAACAAGTATGATGTGAAACATGCTATGTTTTCACATAAACAATGCTTGGTCATGTATGCAAAAGATATCCCTAGCACTTCTTTGTGCTCTATGGGCACTTCTCCTCCTCCTTTACCCAAACGGATTCAAAACATCTTACAAGAATTTAAAGACCTCTTCCCAAAAGACATCCCAAAAGGCCTACCTCCTATTAGGGGCATTGAGCATCAAATAGACCTAATTCCTGGGGCTAGTTTACCAAATAGGCCTGCCTATAGATGCAACCCTAAGAAGAGCTTAGAAATAGAAAATCAAGTGAATGAACTACTATATAAGGGTTGGATTAGGGAGAGTTTAAGCCCTTGTGCCTTACCAGTTTTACTAGTTCCCAAGAAATATTGTTCATGGGGGATGTGTACGGATTGTAGAGCCATCAATAACATTACCATCAAGTATAAGCATCCCATACCTAGACTTGATGATATGCTTGATGAGCTTAGTGGATCTACAATCTTTTCAAAGATTGATCTTAAAAGTGGCTACCACCAAATTAGAATCAAAGAAGGAGATGAATGGAAAGCCGCTTTTAAAACCAAGCTTGGCCTCTATGAGTGGTTAGTTATGCCTTTTGGTCTAACTAATGCACCAAGTAGCTTCATGAGACTTGTCGCGACCGGGATCGCGGCGGCATGACTGACCCTCAAAATGATATTTTTGTTCGAAAAGGAAAAAAACAGGGAGTCGCCACCAATATTTTTTAGGATAAAATACCGGGAAAACCTTTCATTGAAGCACTGGTTATAAAATGAAATTCCAAATTCGGGAGTCTGATTACAGGTGAGGAAGGTATTAGCACCTCACAACTATCCGTTATAAAAACAGTTACCTCAATATGATAGCGCGCATTGTAATTAACCCAGAAATTATTTTAACTTCTTCATAAAAAAAATACACGAAATGACAAAATATACAAAAAAATAAACAAAAATAAACACAGGATTTTTTACATGAGATTAACAGGACGTCTCGTCCAAATTAAACTCGCTCCACCTTTTTCAAAAAAAATAAAAAAAAATCAGATTAACAGGACGTCTCGTCCAAATTAATCTCGCTCTGTCTTTTTAAGAAAATAAATAAAATGTATGAAGCACTTATTCTTGTTAATATTTAACATGAATCTTGGTGGGGATTAATTCAATTATTAAAAATTAATTAATAATTAAAAAGGAAATGGATTCATCAATTAACAGCTAATTAATTTTGACGAAAAAATAAATAATAACAAATACTGAAAATGAGGAACAGATTTTTTTATGAGGATCTGATCTGATCAACGAAAATTAATTACTTATTGGAAAGGAAACAATTCCATCAAACAACAATTAATTTTAACAGAAAAAAATAATAATAATACAAGTATTAAGAAATGAGGGACAGATTGGAACCAGTGATGAGAAAGGAGCTGGACGGTGCGTGGGCTTGAGGGAGGATGGTGTGATGAGGATTTAAGAGGAAGAGGGCGGTATTGAGGATTTAAAAGGGCTGGACAGTGTGGTGAGGTTTAAGGAGAGGGGGACGGTGTGGTGGTGTGGCATGATGGACGGTGTTATTTTGGAGGGGGCTGTGCGGTGTTGGGAGAGAGAAGAAGGAAGGACAGTTTAGATGAGTGAGGGACGGTGTTGAGAGGTTTGAGGAGAGGGGGACGGTGTGGTGAGGGATGGTGTTGAGGATGGTTGGTGTGCGGGTTTGAAGGAAGATTAGGACGGTATGGTTGGAAGGAGGTGAAGGATGGTTGGTGTGGGTGGAAAAAGGGAGAGGGACAGTGGAAGGAGAAGGGAGACGGTTGGAAGGAGAGGGGAGACGGTGCTGGGCTAAGAGGAAGAGTGAGGACAGCATGGTTTTTAGTGGAGAGAGGGGACAGTAGGTGAAGGGGGGAAGGACGGACAGTATGGTGTTAGAGGGCTGCACGGTGTTGGTGAGGAGAGAGGACGGTTATGGAGTTAGAGGGAGAGAGGGATGGTGTAAAGAGAGTGAGGGGCTTTGTGTTGGTGGAGAAAGGAGAAGAGGGATTAACGTTGTGTTTCTTCTCTTAAAAAATGCTTCCTCCTCCTCCCTTTTTCTCTTCAGTTCTCTCCTCCCCTATTTATAGAAGTAGGGAGCCTTGTCAATCAGTGGCAAGTGGGTTTTTTTATTAATTTTTTGTGCCAGCCGCCCCACAATCACAACTTGCAGACAGCCTGGATGATGACAGCTATAGGGAACGGTGGAGAGACAGCCTGGATGTTGTCAACCGCCCCTTCATAAGTCAAAGATCCACTTGGGTAGTGGAAATCCAAGTCAGCAAGGGCATTCGGTGGAAATATGGGTCAGTTTTCACCTCCTCTCCAGAATCCGAATGGAAAAGGTGCCTTTTGTGCACAAGACCGAGTGGAAAAGGTCCCTTTTGTACACAAGACCGAGTGAAAAAAAGTGTCTTTTGTACACAAGACCGAGTGAAAGCCGGTCGGTGTTGAGGTTGTGAAGAGAGCTGGACAAATGATTAAAATATTCAATCGGAACCGAGTAAAGAATGACTCAGAACTGATTAAAAAGTGATTCACTCGGTACTGATTAAAAAGCAGCTCGGTTCTGACTGGAGATTAGTTCACTTGGTGCTGACTGAAAAGGACTCGGTGTTGACTGACAAGTCACTCACTCGGTGCTGACTGAAAGTGGCTCGGTTCTGACTGAAGAGGGCTCACTCGGTGCTGACTGAAAAGGATTCACTCGGTGCTGACTGAAAGAGTGGCTCATTCCGTATTCACCCACAGAGAGTCAATCCGAATGGAGTCGATGGTGTTCATACACAAAAGACCAAGTGGAATCACTCTGCTCATATAAAAGACCGAGTGGGAGTCAATCCAAGAAGAATAAATGCCCTCATAGAGAAGGTGGAGTGAAAGCTGGAATCCACAAGTCGGATCCGACCTCTGTCACTCGGTGTGGGATTGAATTCGTAGCTTATTGACTCGGAAATGGTTTTCCGAGAAGCATTACTCAGGACTTTTGTTGCTTTCACTCGGTGTTGCTTGGCCGGATGCATCACAGTTGCTGTGTGGAGAGTCGGTGTTGTTGCTGTGATTTATGGAGCCCGTGTGCAATTAGATTGAGTGGACGAGCAAAGCAAATCCGATTGCTTTACAGAGTGAAATATTCATTCGCAAAAGTGACTCAGACCGATTGAAAAGTGGCTCGGAACTGATTGAAAAGTGGCTCACTCGGTACTGTCTGAAGGGTGACTCAAAACACGTTCAAATGATTCAATCGGCCCTTTTACAATGTTTCACTCGGCTATGTCTCTGGAAATGAACCAGTCGGAGAGACCTTGCTCGGGTTTGCTTAGTAGCATCACTGTTTGAAGTATTCAATCAGAGTTACTTCAATTGGAGGGTTTTTCTCGGTAGTGCTTCTGTTTGAAGCATCTATTCGGTCTCTCTGCTTAATTTAGTCAGGAGCTTCTGGAAGTCTTTTTTAATTGATTCAATCGGAACTTCAGAAATATTCTGCTCGGCTGTTGTGGTTTGAGGGGATAAGTGAAGAGTGATTGAAGAGTGACTCTGATTGAAACATTTAATCGGAACCGACTGAAGAGAGTCTCGGAACTGATTCGTGCCCTATTGAGAAGTGTTCATTCAAATGATGCACTCAGACACCTTCACTCGGAAGTTCGAGTTGATTTTTACTAGGAATTGCCTTCGGTCGTCAATCAACTCACTCGGAATCGGATATACCTTTCACTCAGAACTTTGAATTTGAAGATTCTGGAGATTCCTTTTCTTTGCCCAAAATGCTATCTGTTCTAAATGAAACCACTCGGAGATCTCTTTATTAAACGTGTTCATTTCAATATTTTTTCTGCTCGGAATCAAATCACTCGGGAGTCGGCCTCATGCTCAAATCACTCGGGAGTCGGGCTCAGAATGGTTTCAATCGGTACCTCCTAAAATTTCTCACCCGGCTTTTGGAAATGAACCATTTGGAAAGACCTGTGGGAGTCATTCAGTCAACTCTTTCTTTACTCCACCCGGACACATTCATTCAGAAACCCGACTGGCTTCTCACTCAGAATTTCCTTCGGTCGTTAATCATTCCATTCGGTTGTTTTCACTCGGGAATCGTCCTTAGGAATGGTTTCACTCGTCAATCAACAGTTTGAATGCATTCACTCGGAGTTGGTCTTATTTTCCAATCGGGATGGTTTCACTTGTCATCCATCCTTTGGATGCATTCACTCAGAACCGATCCTATGGATGCATTCACTCGGAACTGACCCTATTCACTCGGATGTGTTCATTCGGAGTCAGTTTTGTTCTCAATCAGAAGGGTTTCAATCGACAATCAGCCCTCGGATATACTCATTCAGGAGTCAGATTTGTTTTTACTCAGAACAGCTTCAGTCGGAGATTATTCACTCAGATATGCTTTCCTTGGAATCTCACTCGGGCTTAGTTTGAAACATTGAGAGAGTCTACCCAAGGTGATTCGCTCAGAAATATCCCTGCCCAAAAAAAGCATTCATTCAAAGTCAGAGTCTCCACTCGGAGGTACTTCAGTCAGGAATTCAACACTCGGGTGCATCTTCGCCTGAGAGGCTTCAATCTGGAAATCATCATTCTGAGTCATTCCACTCGGCAGATCATTTGGAGATAAAGTCCAGTCCTCTCAGAATTCTTTCCACTTAGATCGGACCGAAAGAGGTGTTCACAAGACTCATGAACCATGTTTTAAGGGAATTTGTAGGGCATTTTGTTATGGTATATTTTGATGGCATCCTTGTGTACTCAAAGACCATGACCTCTCATATAAACCATCTAAGACAAGTTATGCTTTCCCTAAGAACAAACAATCTTTATGCAAACTTTGAAAAGTGTTCTTTTAGCATGGATAGCATTGTATTTCTTGGGTTTGTAGTAAGTTCAAAGGGTGTTGAGGTAGATCACTCTAAGGTTAAGGCAATCCAAGATTGGCCTACACCTAAAAATATGAGTGACATAAGAAGTTTCCATGGTCTAGCAAGTTTCTATAGGAGATTTGTGAAAGATTTTTCAACCTTAGCCTCCCCTTTAAATGAATTGGTGAAAAAGAATGTTCCTTTTATGTGGGGCCAAGGCAAGAAAAAGCCTTTTTAGATCTCAAAGATAGACTCACTCATGCTCCAATTTCGGCACTTCCAAATTTTTCTAAAACCTCTGAGCTTGAGTGTCATGCATCAAATATGGGTATAGGAGCTATTTTATTGCAAGAAGGTCACCCCATTGCTTTCTTTAGTGGAAAGCTTAATGGGGAAACCATCAACTACCCCACATATGATAAAGAATTCTATGCCTTAATTAGAGCCCTACAAACTTGGGAATACTACTTGATTCCCAAAGAGTTTGTTATATATAGTGATCACCAATCCCTCAAATTCATTAAAGAGCAACATAAGTTAAACAAAAGGCATGCTAAGTGGGTTGAGTACTTGGAACAATTTCCCTATGTCATCAAGTATAAGAATGGAAAATCCAATACTGTGGCTGATGCTTTATCTAGGAGGCATTCTTTACTTACCTCCCTAAGAGCCAAAGTTATTGGGCTTGATGAGATTAGGTCTTTGTATCCAAGTGACCTTGATTTTTCCAACATCTTTAACTCCTCGTCCACTTCTTCATCTCATAAAGGCTTCTACATTTTAGATGGCTATCTCTTTAAAGCCAATAGACTTTACATTCCTAGAAGCTCTTTAAGAGACCTATTACTTAGGGAAAGCCATGAGGAAGGTTTAATGGGCCATTTTGGAAGAGATAAAACCTTGTCAATTTTACATGAACACTTCTATTGGCCAAAAATGAAAAAAGATGTTCAAAACCATTGTGCTAGGTGCATTGTATGTAGAAAAGCTAAATCAAAACCTTCACCTAGTGGTTTATATACTCCCTTGCCAACACCTAGTGCACCGTTGATTGATATATCTATGGACTTTGTGTTAGGCTTGCCTAAGACCCAAAGGGGAATGGATTCCATCTTTGTGGTAGTGGATAGGTTTAGTAAGATGGCTCACTTTATCCCTTGTCATAAGGTAGATGATGCTAGTCATATTGCTAAACTCTTCTTTAAAGAGATTGTAAGACTTCATAGTGTTCCTAAAACCATAATTTCTAATAGGGACACCAAATTCCTAAGCCATTTTTGAAAAAATCTTTGGTCAAGGCTAGGAACGAAGCTTTTTTTTCCACCACTTGTCATCCTCAAATGGATGGACAAATAGAGGTAGTCAATAGGACACTTTCTCAACTTCTTTGGGTCTATTAGTACATAAAAATGTGAAATCTTGGGATGAATATTTACCCCACATTGAATTTGCATATAATAGCGTACAACACTCCACAACCAAGCATAGTCCATTTAAGGTTGTGTATGGTTTTAACCCTCTCACTCTATTGGACCTTTTGCCTATTGAGGTTTCTGACTCTGTCCTTCATATGGATGGAGAGGCAAAGGCCAAGTTTATCAAACATTTTCATGAGAAGGTTAAGAACCAAATACAAACTAAAAATGAACATTATGCACGTTGTGCAAATAAGAAAAGAAAGGAAGTCACCTTTGAGGTTGGAGATTGGGTTTGATTACATCTTAGAAAGGAAAGATTTCCAAACTTGAGAAATCCAAACTTGACCCTAGAGGTGATGGACCTTTCCAAATAATAAAGAAAATGAATAATAATGCCTATGTCCTTGATTTGTCGGGAGAGTACAGTGTGAGTGCTTCCTTTAATATTTCTGACTTATCTCCTTTTGACTTAGATGAAGAGGATGATGCCTTAGATTTGAGGATAAATCCTTTCGAAGAGGGAGAGCATAATGAGGATACACTAAGCAAGGACCCTCACACTACCCTAGATAAAGGACTTGAAGCTTACAAGGGTCCCCTCACAAGGGCTAAGACCAAAGGGGCCAAAGAGAGCATTCACAAAGCCCTATCTTCCTTCCTCTCTTTTAGTGGGCCTAAGCCCAAGGATGATAGCTTGAGGATCTACCTATATTCTTCTTGTAATATACTTAGTAGTTAGGTTCTCTAGGCATTTAGGATGTATTTGGACCTTGCATGGTCAATAAGGCCACTTTTGGCCCATGTACTTTCATTTTGGGCCATGTATAGGCCATGTTCTTCTCCTTTTTGTCATATTGGGCCTTGGATTCATGGACCAAGCCCATTCTCCCTCCCTTGGCCAAAATACATAGGGGCTATATAAGGGAGCTCTCCTTTGTAATTTGACACATTTCATTCATTTTGAGATTTTCATTACTTTGAATGAAGTTTTAGTGAGAGACGCTCCTCCTTCTCTCTAGGATTAGTGAAGCTCTTGCAAGCTCTTATCCAAGAGGTCTCTCCCTCCCTTGGTGGTGAGTAGAGTTATCTTCCTTTTTAGGAAGTGGCCTCCAAAACTTTCCTTCCCCTTTTCTTAGCCTTTTTCCTCTACTCCACCATTCTCCTCTTCCATCCCTTCCCTTTCCTCCATCAAACTTGCATCACATTCCTTAGAGTTTTGCCTTTATGTTTTTGGTTTCCACCTTAAAGAAGAAGGTTTCTAGTTGCTCTTGAAGGAAGAACAAGGAAAGGACCCAAGATCCATCCCCTTTCAAAGAGAGTAGAAGCTTCTCCTACATCAAGTACCAAGTGAAGAGGTTGATGTAAAGGAAGGATTAAAAGTAATATAATTATAATGACAATTAGGAATGGATTTAGTTATGTATGTATTATGTTATGATGACTTAATTTAATGGCGTATTATAAGTTCCAAGTGTAGAACTTGGTATGGTGATTGATGATGATGAATTTGATGATTTAGAATTTTGTATGTTGGAATTGATGTGTTATGCATTAGGAGTTATGTTGTTTTATGAATTGGCATGGAACCATTATTGTTCGATTTTGATTATTGATATGAGCAGGTGACTTGTGTAGATATAGTTGTTGCGATGTGATTGTGTTAAATGTGATAATGAGTTGATTGGTTGTTGAGGATAGGTGAATTGACATTGAAAACATGGCATATTGTATACTAGGTGATTTAATGGAGAAGTAAGCAATTGAAAGGGTGATTTGGTGTTCGGACGGGATTTAGGACCCTCGGAGGGGACTAATAGGTTCCTCACATCATTTAGGACTTGTGCATATAGGCCTTAGGTGATTTGGAACCCATTTGAATGGTTTGATGCATGGTATTTCCTAGAAATTGGATTTTATGCATTTTTATGCATATCTCATTCATATGATTGAATTTTGGCAAACTGACTATGCCAACAGTTTTAGAATAGGGAAAACATAGGGCCTGTGAAGTTTCATAGCAATTGGAGTTAAAACAGATGTTTTAGGTAGGTTGGAAGTTAGCCAAAGTGTAAAATTCTGCATCTTTGTTGTTGTCATGTTGCTAATTGATTACCATGTAGTAATCAATTACCAGCTGCCAAAAATGGGAAATTTGTTTTTTTACGCTAGTAATTGATTACTGTAACATCCTAATTAAATAATGACTAGATTAAAAATTCAGATTTATTGCAAAATAGGATTAATTGTTAATTGAGAATTAATGTGAAATAAAAGAAATTGATGCTGATAGGAGTAATGAGACATGACACATGATTGGATGGTGGCTTTCAAATTGCACGTTTCCCACTCACTCTCCTCATTACCTATGGTTCATGCTCAGAGCTCACAACCACTTCTTCATTCTCTCAAAAATCCCCACGAGACCTTTCCTCTTCCTCTGTACTTCTTCCTCTCATTCTTCTTCCTTCTTCTTCATTCTTCTTCGTCAGTTCAGTTGCAACTGTGGTGTTGTGGTGGACTTGAGGTTCCCCACTATTGGCAAGGAAGGATCGTTCGGTAGAGGAATAACTTCCAGTCTCACAAGATGTGTGTGTGGTGTTCGACTGGTACGACGGTTTTTGAGCAGGAGAGAGTGATTGTGGAAGTGAAGGAGCAGCAAAATCTGTGTAGGAAAAGTAGAGCACGGGTTGACACTAAAAAACAGAGGAGTTTCTTACGTCCTTTCAGAAGGTAGGGGGAGCTTTACATCTCAAATGCATAGTTATGGACGGATCCTGGGTGAAAGTACTGTGTTGTGTTTATGGTTGTGATTATGTTGAGTGTGTGAATCATATGATGACAGCTTTCGAATACCGGGTGTGTGCGTGTGTGTTAGTTGAGTCAAGTAAGGTTATATCCCTCTCCGTCCATGAAATATGTGATAGTAAACATATGAATGCATGAAAAGGTACTGGATTTATGTTGACCGAGTGCATGCATTAAGAGGTTGTTATGCTGAGTTCCGTGTGTGGTTAAATACTTAACAGCATGTGGTATAGGTTATTGATATTGCTAATACCGAGTGTATACTGGGGACTGTTGGTTGATTTCTGTGTAGATTTTCATACATGAAAGCATGAATATATGAGATGCAGGTGATATGTGGTTTTACCAAGTGAAATGCCTCTGTTGTGCTTATGAATATGTATGGAAAAATATAAAAAGACCCTGGGTTGGACTTGGGGCAGTGCCGAGTGCACTATAGAAAGTCCTCGGGTTGGACTCGAGGCAGTGCCGAGTGCACTAAGCGTTGGACGCTTAAAGACCTTGGGTTGGACTCAAGGCAAGCTTACTGAGTTGGACTCGGGGCTGCCCGTAACACTTCCGTTGTCGCTTGGAGCGACTGTGTTACATGTGAGGGCAAACAGTTTGGTACCTGTAAAACGGCCGAATCAGCTTGGAGTTGAGGAAAAGGCTTGGAGCCTATGTTGCAACATAAAACTTAATAAAACCGATCGGATCTGACTAAAAATTAATGTGTGCACACTTATACTGTTGACGAAATAAATGTGGTTATATGCGCATGTATGGGGAATATCAATATGATTAATATGGCTAGGTGTTATTTGAATGAATTCCGATTGAATGACACTATGTGTGGATATATTGAATGATAATGCATGTGATAGATTGATTGATGAGATAATGCTGTGTAGTGGAATTCTTGAGGTTTTCCGAGTCATTACTGTCATTTTATATGTATAAGCTCACCCCTATTGTGGCCATATTTCAGTGGATGTTGCTCGGAATGTGGAATGATGGGAGAGCACTGATTGCTGGGAAGTGCATTGTACAGCGGAGATGTACACATATATATTGTATAGAAGATTTTGTATAGCCTTGGCCGGCTCTTAGTCTAACTTTCTACTTTAATGCGTGGGATTTGAATTCTCTCGGTATTGAGAGTAAAACCAAACATATTTTAATATATATAAAGTTAAGTATTTTATCTGGTTCAGTGGGTAATGATGCGGGTAAATATCTAAGTTGTGTACATTTATTTTCTACTGAATGTATAATGCTTGCGTGATTCCGAGTAAGTGAGGGCTAAGGTAAATCCGGGTGATGTGAGATATGAGACCCTCTTCCGAATGAAGAAGAGTTGAGCGATTTTGAGTGGATAAGTATAGAATAAGTCCAAGTGTGACTTAACTTGGTGAATTCTTTCTTGTAGGAATGGGTCAATGTATTGCCCGAGTGCAGAATGGATATTATATCCCGAGTGAATTGAGGTTGAATTATACCGAGTGGAGTTACTCGCTTCAGCGAATAAGGGTTCGCTCCAACGAGTGTGAATGGAAGGTTTCGGGTTGGTTCGCTTAAGCGAATGGTGTTTTGCCCGAGCGAGATGGGCTGTCTCGCCCAAGCGAGTTTGGGTCTCGCTTGAGCGAGTGAACGCTGATTGGTTTCGCTTAAGCTTGGTTCTTCCGCTGTCGGTTTTTGTTTTCCCCTCCTTCGTTTGGTACATGTAATTCCGAGTGGGAATTTGACTTAAAGACTTCCCGAGTATGAACTTATTAGAAATTCCCCGAATGGAAGGGAGCTAGAGTATTTCCGAGTGAATGAAGTCTTAAAATCCTTAAGCGAGACTTGACCTTGTAGAGTTTTCAAGATAAGAAGGATCAGATATGCCGAGTGAAAAATGTGTGAAACATTTCGAGTGATATGTGACTGTGGAAATATTCCGAGTAAGGAAAAATTTATAGTTTCCGAGTGTAATGGCCGAGGGAATAATTCCCGAGTGAACTTAAGTTCGGATTCCGAGTGATAAGGTTACTGAGTGAACTTAAGCTCCGATACCGAGTGATGTTTAATCCCGAGTGGTCTAGATTATCCGTGCCTCGTTCGCTTGGGCGAATAAGGTTTCGCTCTAGCGAATCGTGGTCCGCTTAGGCGTTTCCTTCCGCTGTCCATTGTTTGTACGATAGGGAGTCTTGCTAACACGGGAGTGTTCCGTCTCGGTTTTTCCTTTCTTTGGTCGGGTTCTTGTTTTAATTTTCCCTGTTGGTCGTGCGGAATTTTGGGGAAAATTTTCTTTTGTTTTGTAATTTATTTAATTTACTTAGGATGTTTCAATTACCACTTACTGTAATCAATTACTAGAGTCTAAAATTGGGATTTTTGAGCTGTTTTGAGTGGCGTAGCCCTTAGGGTCCTATTATTTATTGTCGGGAACATTAAACGTAAAAAATTTACTCTATTTTTAAGTAGATCCTGGGATAAATTCTAGGAATATTTAAAGGGGACGTTACAATCCACATAAATTTACACAATTATAAAGTTCTTAAGAGAGCTTTTTCTGAACAGAGTTGTATCCACTTTTCCTCTAGTAAAGCCTTTTGAAATCAACAAGGTATTGAGTTTGTCATACCAAGCTCTAGGAGCTTGGTTTAGACCATACATTGCTTTACTAAGTTTGAAAACATGATTTAGAAAAGATGCATCTTCAAAATCAAGGGGTTGTTTTACATAACTTCTTCTTTAATAAACTCATTTAGAAAATCACTTTTAACACTCATCTGATATAATGTAATTCCTTTAAAAGCAGTAAATACAAGAAGTATCTTTATACCCTCAAGTCTGGCTACAGGAGCAAAAATTTCAATGAAGTTTATACCTTCTTGCTGATTGTAGCCTTGAGCTATAAGTCTGGCTTTATTTTTGATAACTTTTCCATCCTCATCAAGCTTGTTTTTGTAAACCCATTTTGTTCCAATGATGCTTTTTTTTGTGTCTTGGGACAAGACACTAAACCTTATTTCTCTCAAATTGGTTCAGTTCCTCTTGCATGACAATGATCCACTCATTATCCTCCAATACTTCCACAACAGATTTTGCTTCTAGTTTTGAAACTAAAGTAATAGTGGATTGGTTGAGAAGTTTGGATCTAGACTATCATGCTCCCCTTTCTTTGAAAATATTCGTCCTAAAATCTGGACTATCATCATGTTCATCTATGTCAAAAGGAGAAAAGTCAGACACATTAAAGGTAGCACTAACCCCATAATCACCAGGTAAATCAAGTACATAAGCATTATTATTAATCTTTTTAACTATTTGAAATGGACCATCACCTCTTAGGTTTAGTTTGGATTTTCTAAGGTCAGGAAACCTCTATTTCCTTATATGCAACCAAATCCAATCTCTAACCTCAAAGATAACCTTTTTTCTTTTCTTATTAGCACAATGGGCATAACGCTCATTCTTAGATTGAATTTGATTTTTAACCTTTTCATGAAAATCTTTTATAAAACTTGCTTTTGCTTCTCCATCCAAGTGAAGGAAGGAATCAGAAACCTTAATAGAAAAAAGATCAAGGGGAGTGAGAGGGTTAAAACCATAGACAATCTCAAATGGACTATGTTTAGTTGTGGAGTGTTGTACCCTATTATATGCAAACTCAATGTGAAGTAAATTTACTAAAATAAACATATGACTAGATGCAGTCATATGATCATGTGAGATATGGCAAAATATTGTCTTATTCTCAAAAAGATGGATTGTCCTAAAGGGATTATAGTGAGTAATGGCATCTAAAGTTAGTATTAAGGTATGCATGTCATGTAATGTTGCCAAAAATTCTCTATATAACCCTTTATGAAAATAAATCATATCAACATGATCATAAATAAGATGTGAAAAATGCAATGAAATTGACATGTTAATTGATGTACAAAATGTTAATCCTATAAAAATTCTACTATGCAACATGATAATATACGAAATGACTCTTGGAAATGACAATTCAAAAGAGTAAAGATATATGCTAATCCTATAAGATCCTATGATGATTGTATACATGCTAGAACTAACTCTAAGACAACTATGAACAATGATTGACCAATTCTCTTTACTAGGGATTGGTGAAAGGGGATATGATTCTTCTATACTTCTAAGGTCGTCCTGAGGCTTAAAACTGATGATGGGAAGAGACAAATTATCACTAATGCTAGAAAAACTATCACTAATGATTGGAATTGATAAACTTTTATTGGACATAGAAGTAGGTAAACTATGATCAAGGTGATTTTCTATTGAAACACTAAGGTTGCTTAAAGATAAGCTATTATTCTCTATCTTATGTTCTCTATTTTTATTTTCACCTTTGATTACTTTTTTCTTTTTCTTATACCTATCATATTCTTTCCAATAAAGTTTCACTTTTTCATCTATAGCTCTATTATGTTTGTGCCTTAATTTCTCTATTTCTTTTTCATTACTACACAAACTAATTTTTAAATTTCAAATGGTATCATATTTTAAAATATGATCCCAAATTTCTTTTAATTTTCTATCAAGAACCTTTTGTATCTTTTTATTTTTTTCTATGGAAAAATCATGCTTAGTCTCATAAGAATCTATTTTAGAATGAAAGACACCTAGTTGTTCAATTAAAACCTCAAATTTATTAGGTGTTCTATCTTTCCTATTTCTTTGCCTAGTTTGATCATTTCTATTTTCTAGGTTATCTAACCTAGTGTTAATTTTATCAAGAGATTCCATGATTAACCTAAGCGGGGACATGTTATCTCTATCACTAGATGACATTTTGAAATTCACATAAGTAGACAAAAAATACAAACAAGAGATTCTAGTCGAGAATGTATGCAAGACAAGAATTAAAATGCAAAAATGAAATTATGATGCAAGGGGAAAACCTAAGATGTTTGAACTAAATTGTCTATCTAAGGTTGTTATCCTATGTTTATGTCTTTACTAGGTTGATTATGATGTTCCAAGACAAAATACACTATACCTAGTACTTACCTAGAATTCGGTTATGGTAGGTTTTACTAACTAAAAGTTAGGTCAAACTTCTAACAACTTCTAACTAAATTTGGTTATGAAGTTATTATTGTTAGAACTAATCTATTAGTTACAACTAATCCTAATCAAATTTAGTTTTAAGATGATAACAACTAACTAAAATTAGTTTAATACCCTAACAAATTTAACTAAATTGGTTTTAGAAGTTATAACAACCTAACCAATTAACTAATTTTGTTAAGAGAATTAACAAGCCCTAGAAATTAGGTAAAACATGTACTAAGATGATGCACGCAATGTTATGTAACCAAATTTACCCTAACTATAAAAAAATTAACCAATGTCCAAGTCCTTTTTGAAATTTAAAAGTCCAAAATACAAGGCCTAAATTGAAAATTCAAATTGTGTATTTTTTTATACAAGGCTTTGCTTTCCTCCTTACAAGGTCTTCAAGCTTGTACTTCAAGTCCTCTTCAAGGCTTCAAGCTTACAAAAAACACAACTCAACAAAAATATTACGGTTAGGTCAAATCAAAAGAAAACTCTCCCTCTCAAGTGTTTCACTCCACTCTTCACTTTAGGTTCAAGCTTGTTCACCATTTAAGCAATTGTCACTATTATCCTCTATCCCTCAAATATGTTACGCCTTAGAGTTTAAAGAAGTCAAATCCCAAAACTCTAAGACAAACTTGAGATTAAGGAAAAATGATAAGCAATAAAAGGTACAATTTGAAAAGCACACAAAGTGGAATTGATGGTTAAGAGAGAAACCCTAAAATAATAAAATGGTAAAATTGAATGAAGATTTTACTCTACAATTATGGATTAGACAAGATTTTTCACAACAAACAAAACTAGATAAACTAAAAATTAAATGCAACAAGAAAAAGAAAAAAAATATCTAGAATGCAAAAAAATTGAATAAGCAATGATTTTAGTGCAAAAATTGATTTTAAGTAAAAATCTGGTATACGAACTTGCTGAATTGTAATACCACACCGTGCCAAAAAAAATTGGAATTCAAATGCTACAGCTTTTTGCTTTTTCAGATTTTGCTACCAGGCCCTTCTATTTTATTTTTTATTTTTTTTAACTGGGCTCACAATATATATATTTTTTTCAATTTGGAATCTTTTGTAATTTCACTTGCTTTTGTAATTTCAGGGACACGGTACTTTAGCAAAATAGAATTAAGCACGCACGTGGAATATCAAGACCGAATAGAGTAAAATTGGCCCAGTTACGAAGAACAATTGATTTATGAATTGAACAGCTAATTGCAATTGGCCAAATTAAACACTGTTAATTGATCAAGACCGAATGAAACCAAAATGCAATTGCCCAAGGAGATTCACGTCAATTGATGAAATGGCCAGCAAAACAATAACATGTACGCCTAATAGAACAATTTTCTGGAAATTGCCAAGAACAGTAATTGACCAATTCAAATGCACCGTAATTGACCAAGATTTCAAATTGCCAAAGACCGAATTGTTAATTGCACAAGAATTCACGTAATTAGCCAATGAACAATCAGAATTGATCACAAATTTTTACACACAGTGACAAGGTAATTGACCAGATTTGAATTGGGCACGCAATTACAATTGTTAAGAATGAATTGTTAGGGAATCCTTAATGCTTGAGCAGCGGAAATACAAGGATTCTCATAGGATTTGTAAAACGACGTGTTTCAAAGCATAAGACAAACATAAAAAAATATATTGCGTTTTAGGATTACCTCTTGAAGATTATCGAAGCAGTCGTAGCCTCGTCCTTTAGGAGTCCACACGAGTACTTCCACCAGAAACGCTACACCTTTCAAATGCTAGTTTGACGGCGTATAGCTTTTGTAACTTTTGCATATTTTGTGTCTCTTTTTGGGTCCACCGCCTATGAGCATCTTCTGCTCTATTTATAGGCTTAGGTTTGACCTAATTTGTTTTCTCTAAAGAGTAGTCTCCTTACTCATTCTGAATGAGTTAAACCCAATAACTTTATTTTAGTCTAACTAAAATAAAACATTTTCTTATGGGCTTACTCTATGTATGTGACTCTATAGGTAAAATACTTGGTCATATTAATAAAAAACTATTTTATTATTAAAATAAAATAAGAGCGGCATCTAGCAACACATCATTATGTCTGAATATTATTTAATATTAGCATAACCTATAAGTGATAATTATTTTATATGTTTGTTCCTTTTGTCACGATATCCTAATTGGGCCCAAGGCATGGTCACACATCCTTGTATGACCCAATTTATTTTACTTGATACTGGAGTAGTCTTTATTCGAATAAATATCGAATATTTATTCTTTCTAGCATGGCCATGCATTTCCTTAGTCTTGTTATTCAAGTGGCCTCAATACTCAAGAGGGGGGGTGAATTGAGTTTTTAAAACTTTTAGTTGGAATACCTTTGAACTTGATTCTTATATACAAATTTACAAGATTATGGAAGTGAAATAAAGTTTAGTGAAATATGTAATGCAAAACAAAGGTAAATATAGCTGAGACAATTAAACAAACACTTGGTGTGCAGTCTTCAAGATTTACCAATTTAAACAAGTTCAAGTATGTAAGCCACAATCAATCAACACAAGCCAATTAAGTGCAGTATATGAAAGTAAAAGAGTAAGGGAGAAGAGCTTTGCAAACCGATTTAACGAGTTCCACCAATCCGGTGTACGTCTCGCCTCTTGTTGTTCAAGTGGCCTCAATACTCAAGAGGGGGGGGGGGTGAATTGAGTTTTAAAACTTTTGGTTGGAATGCTTTTGAAATTGATTTTTATAACCAAGTTAATGAGAATATGCAAGTGAAATTAAGAAGAGGATAATATGCAAAGCACAATAATGAGAAGTATTGCTGAAGCAATTTCCCAAACACTTGGTGGGCAGTATTTGAAGAGTAACAAATTAAGCAAGTTCAAGTGTGCTCTTCACAAACAATCAACAACAATCAATTAGCAAGCAGTATATAAAAGTAAGGAGTAAGGAAGAGAAGCTTGCAAACCGATATAACGAGTTCCACCCAATCCGGTGTACGTCTCGCCTCTAAGCAACCCACTTAGAGGATTTCACTATTGAAGATTTGAGATACAAGCTTTGAGCGATTGCAGCTTCCTAGTGTCCCACACTCAAGAACTCAATCCTCACAAGCAAAGGGCAACCCACCCAATCTCACAATCTCTCAATACCCAAAGGTTGAACCCCCAACCTTTGTGACCACTCAACCTAGAGTGAACAACCACTCAACCTAGAGTGAATCCCTTGTGTTTGGTGTTGTGTTTACAGTCAATACACTCTCTTAATAGAGTAGATACACAAATGAAAGCTCTAACCAATTCTAACTCTCAAGATGAGAGGATATACAAATGTATTTCAAGATACAAGAAATAGGGCTTACAAGGCACAAAATAGAGTAAAGGATTTGTAGCTTCTTGTTATGTGTTTGTGCTTGTGTTCCTCTTCAATTTATAGAGCCAAAATAGCTGTTGAGGTGTGCCCTTCGTTCTTCATAGCCGTTGCACTCAGTGGAAATTTGAAGTATGGTGGAGACATGAGCTGGTTTCCCACTTAAAAGTGTTTTTCCACTAGCGTAATCGATTACACCCTCGCATTGTAATCGATTAGCTTCAAGTCAGAGAGTCACTAATCGATTATTTCATTTTCTGTAATCGATTAGCATCTATACCTGATGCATTTAATTTGATTTCGCAGCTTCCTAATCGATTAGCATATCTTGTAATCGATTACCTTAATTTCAGTGGCTTCCTAATCGATTGAATGGCTTCCTTAATCGATTAGGCATTATACCTGATACATTTAATCCCATTTTTGATGGTTGTAATCGATTAGCTTCAAGTACATAATCGATTATCTTAATTCCAGTGACTTCGTAATCGATTATCTTCATTCCCATAATCGATTAGCTTCAATCCTGATGCAGTTTCTTCCAAAACAGAAAGCTCCTAATCGATTAGCATAAGTGACATAATCGATTAGCTTCGCTTTTACTTGGACCCTGATTCCATATCTTTGTTTTTGCACAGATTTCTTCAAGAGTGCTTGTCATTATCAAAATCTTTGAACATCCTTGAACCTGTATACATATTCAAACACATTCTCCCCCTTTTTGATGATGACAACTATGTTCATCTCTTGAGGATTGTTAGTTTAAACAATTTAAACTTATCTCTAATTTTATCTCTTTGCAAAAAACATTTCTGCTGCATTATCAGTTTTTCAAAAATATTATCTATTTACCAAGTTCAAAAGTCAGAATCTTTATCAGCAGCAAATATCTTATCCCTTTTTAACTCTTATCTGTTATCTCTTGCTAAATCTCCCCCTATCAAAAAGAATTTATTAATCCTATCTTTTTCAGATTTTAAACAAGAAGAACAGATATTCTTCTCCATATTTTAAACAAGAGTTAAACAAGATATGAACAGATTAACCAAGATATGAACAAATATTCTTCTCCCCCTTTGTAATCATCAAAAATAATTCGTGCAATTTAAAGAGATAGAATATGAACTGAAACGAGATAATTTTATTGAATTGCATTAAGAAACAATATTCAGAATTTGAAAAGATAATAACATAAGCACCCTAAACAAAAGTATGACTAAGGATCTAATTATCCGGATTGAAAAAGCGAATTTCAGCAATTTGGTGAGACAGCTCTTCATAGCGCTGTTGCATCATCTCAAAGTGTTGCTTCTCGGTCATTGAAAACTCTTGAAGGGAGTTTTCAAGGCGATCGAAGCGGCGGTCAAGATGGGCGTAAAGAGATGCAAATGGGTCAGCTTGGGGTGCAGATGAAGAGGCTGATGGTGCAGCTTGTGGTTGAGGAGGAGGAGGAGCGGGTTCTTCTTCGGCAGGAGCTTCGAAGGGAATGTTGGCATCAATGCCCTCCATTCGTGAGTACCATGCTCCATTCGTGAAAACGAGACCCATTTTGGTGAGGTGATGGGTGCCAATGCAAGCTCTAGGAGGCACTTTTTCAGAGAGTTCTCCGGCCAAATCAACTCCATAATATTTAAAAATTTTAGTGAGGAGGATGCCATAGGGGAGTTTTTGCTGGTCCTTCGCATGGCGCATATGGAATTTAACCAACTGAACCCAGTTGATCTCCTTAGAGTTCAGCATGGCCCACATCAAGAGGACATCATCCTCTTCAACCAAAGCATAATTCCCACCGCGAGGAACTATCATTTTGACCAAGAAGAAGTGAAGCAGACGGTTGTTCATGGTCAAATGTCCTACCAGTTTGTGGTTACTCCTAGGGCGGTCAGCTTTCCACAAGGATTGACGAGCAGTTAGAGCATTGAAGCCCCATTCGTCTTCTGGTTCTCCTCTATCAAAATCAGCATTATTGAGAGGTAGCTGGGAGATTTCCGCGAATTGGGCGTTGGAAAGCTTGATGGTTGTGTTTTTCACTTTTGACTCAACCATGCCATTTACAAGGCGGAGATTGCAGTAGAATACCCTTATCAGTTCAGGGTAGTACTCTTCTTCCTTGAGGGAAAGGAAAGGAAAGAGGTTGTAGTGGTGAAGGCTTTGAGTGAAGGTTAGGCTGGGATTATCAAAGGTGTCGGTAATGGTGTAGTGGGGGGTCATTATCTCCCTTTCTGAGAAACTTTTCATGAAGTTCTGCAGGTCTCTAGGAGAAGTAAAGAACCTTGAAAAATCAAGGGGGTTCTGGGCTTGAGCTACAGAGGACCTTGCTCTTTTGACATTTCTAGATGAAGACATGGTGAAGAAGAAGATGAAGAGAGAAGAATGCCTGAGAGTTTTGGAGAGGTTTGAGAGGAAGGAGGTAGTGTGAGATGAGAAGGTGAAGAGAGGGGTATATATAGGTGAGAGTTAGGTTTAGGAATGAGGGAAGTAGGTTTAGAAAGGAGTGAAGTGAGTTAAGAGAGTGAGTGGTTCGAGTATGCCTCTGAAACTACAATTTTGACTCTTCAGAACCGAGGCTAATCGATTACTAGGCAGGTGGTAATCGATTAGCTCACTGTTTCTGAAGAATTCCAAACGTTTTGTGCAGAGCATAATCGATTAGGGCCTTTGACTAATCGATTATTTAAGAAACAGAACCGTCCTAATCGATTGGAGCAAGGTGGTAATCGATTATGGAGAAGAAGAGGAAACGTTTTGAACCTGAAACAGAAGCTTTGTAATCGATTGTGGATCAATGGTAATCGATTATCTTAGAAACAGAATCATTGTAATCGATTAGGTGCTTGGACTAATCGATTATGAAGGAAACAGAAGCATAGTAATCGATTGTGATGAGTCATATAATCGATTATTGATTAAAAACTTCAAGTTTTTCATATAGCAATGTTCCAAAACATAAAATGTAATATTAACCATTCATCATGCCATACAACATAGTTCTTATCAAAATATTTCATCATTTAAACACAATTTGACATATCAAGAATGCCTAATTCTCTCCTAATGTGAATGAATTGTTCTCTAGCCAAGGGTTTTGTGAAGATATCAGCTAGTTGCCTAGAAGTTTCAACATATTCAAGTACACAATCCCCTTTTAACACATGATCTCTAATAAAGTGATGCCTAATCTCAATGTGCTTGGTTCTAGAGTGCATTACTGGATTCCTTGAGATGTTGATGGCACTAGTATTATCACATTTGATGGGTACTTTGTTTAAAACAATGCCAAAATCAAGAAGTTGTTGTCTCATCCAAAGAATTTGAGCACAACAACTACCGGCGGCTACATATTCTGCCTCAGCCGTTGATAATGCAACACTTGCTTGCTTCTTGCTATGCCAAGAAACAAGGGAGCTACCAAGTAAATGACATGTGCCACTAGTGCTTTTTCTATCAAGTTTACAGCCAGCAAAGTCAGAGTCGGAATATCCTAAAAGATTACATTCAACGCCTTTGGGATACCACAAACCAACATTTTGAGTACCCACAAGATATTTCAAAATTCTTTTTACGGCAGTTAAATGTGATTCTTTAGGACATGCTTGATATCTAGCACACATGCATACCGCAAACATAATATCGGGCCTACTAGCGGTTAAATATAGTAAGGATCCAATCATACCTTGATATTTGGTTATTTCAATGTCCTTACCCTTTTCGTCTTTGTCTAGATAGCAGGATGTGCTCATGGGTGTAGCTATCTCGTTTGCCTTGTCCATTCCAAACCTTTTAAGTAGTTCCTTACAGTACTTAGTTTGGCTAATGAACGTTCCATCAATGGCTTGTTTTATTTGTAGTCCAAGGAAGAAGGTGAGTTCTCCCATCAAGGACATTTCAAACTTATTCTGCATAATCTTGGCAAACTCTTGACAAAGATTTTCATTAGTAGCACCAAATATTATGTCATCAACATAAATTTGTACCAAAAGAATGTCATTATTTTTGCGTTTTATAAACAATGTAGTATCAACCTTTCCTCTTTCAAAGTTGTGTTCTAAAAGGAATTTGCTTAGTCTTTCATACCAAGCTCTTGGAGCTTGTTTCAAACCATATAAAGCTTTTCTCAATTTGAAGACATGGTTTGGAAATTTGTGATTTTCAAAGCCGGGAGGTTGATCTACATAAACTTCTTCTTGAATGAAGCCGTTTAAAAATGCACTTTTGACATCCATTTGATAAAGTTTGAAATCCATACAACATGCAAAAGCTAGCAATAACCTAATGGCTTCTAACCTAGCTACGGGAGCATACGTTTCTTCATAATCTATTCCCTCTTCTTGATTGTATCCCTTTGCAACTAGTCTAGCTTTGTTTCTTGTTATTATACCATTTTCATCTAGCTTATTTCTAAAAACCCATTTGGTGCCTATTATTAGATGGTCATTGGGTCTTGGCACAAGTTTCCAAACTTCATTTCTTTCAAATTGGTTTAACTCTTCTTGCATGGCCAACATCCAATGTTCATCAATAATGGCTTCATCAATATTTTTGGGTTCAATTTGGGATACAAAAGCCAAGTGATTGCATGCATTTCTAATGGCGTTTCGAGTACTTACCCCTTTGGTTATTTCTCCAATGATTTTGTCCAAGGGATGATCCTTCAAGGTTACCCAATCTTGTTGTCTCTATATTTGTGTTGCACCTCCATCATTGTTGACTTCTTCTTTGTCTTCCAAGTTCATTTCTTGGAAAGTACCTACAAGATCATCAACATCTTCCTTTCTCGGAGGGTTATGGCTATTTTCATCAAACTTAACATGAATGGATTCTTCAATAGTATTTGTTTGTTTGTTGAAAATTCTATAAGATTTACTTGATTGAGAATATCCTAGGAATATTGCCTCATCAGATTTTGCATCAAACTTTCCTAGATTATCCTTTCCATTGTTGAGCACAAAACATTTACATCCAAAAATATGAAAGTATGCAATGTTGGGTTTTCTACCCTTGTAAAGTTCATAGGGGGTTTTCTTTAAAATAGGCCTTATTAAACATCTATTCATAACATAACACGCGATGTTTACCGCATCGGCCCAAAAATATTTTGCAGTATTGTTTTCATTTAGCATGGTTCTAGCAAGCTCCACTAGAGATCTATTTTTCCTTTCAACTACTCCATTTTGTTGTGGAGTTCTAGGAGCTGAAAAATTGTGATTAATACCATGTTTTTCGCAAAACTTTTCGAAAGATTGATTTTCAAATTCTCCCCCATGATCGGTTCTAATGGATGCAATTTTTGAGTTTTGCTCATTTTGGATAATCTTTGCAAGTTTCTTGAATGCATGATATGCTTCATTTTTATGAGCAAGAAACAATGTCCATGTATATCTAGAATAGTCATCTACTATAACTAGACCATAGTAATTTCCTCCAAAGCTTTTGATTTTGGATGGTCCAAATAAATCCATGTGCAAAAGTTGTAAAGGCCTTTGAGTAGAAACAATGTTTTTGGATTGAAAAGATGCCTTTACTTGTTTTCCTTTTTGACATGCATCACAAAATCTATTTTCAAATTTAAGCTTTGGTAGACCAATTACTAAATCTTTAGAAACAAGTTTATTCAAGTGGTCTACATGTATATGAGCTATTCTTCTATGCCATAGCCAGGTTTCATCCTCTTTAGAAATGAAGCATTGTTCATCATTTTTAGACAAGCTATCCACATCAATCATGTAAATGTTATCAATTCTTTTTCCAACAAATTTGACCTCTTTGTTTAGCTTATTTTCAATTATACAACAATTGGATTCAAATAAAACTCTATATCCTTTGTCACATAATTGACTTATGCTAAGTAGATTATGTTTGAGGCCTTCAACATACAATACGTCACTTATGGAGGTGGAAGAATTCTTACCAATATTTCCAATGCCTAGGATTCTTCCTTTAGTGTTGTCTCCGTAGGTGACGCTTCCTTTTCGTTTGGGAGTGAATGATGTAAATTTGCTTATGTCTCCCGTCATATGCTTTGAACACCCAATATCCAAGTACCAATGGGTGTTGCTTGCCTTGAAGCATACCTACAAAACAAAATCAGTTTAGAGAACTAGGTACCCATTTTATGTTGGGTCCTTTTAGGTTAGCTTGTGGGGATGTTCCTTTGGGAACCCACACCTTTCTTAAGACCTTTGGTCCTAGTTTCCTAACACTACACTTATAAGCACTATGTCCTTTGGAACCACAATAATTGCATTTCATAAAAGGTGAGAAGGATTTGCTTGGTGGTGCAAAGAAATTTTTATAGTGTTTCTCCATTTTATGATTGCTATTTTCTTGGTCATATCCTAGACCGGTTTTACTAAACATGCATTTTTGTTGCCCAAGTAGGATATTCAAATTATCTCTTCCATTAGTAAACTTCTCTAGTGTCCTATTTAGGTCTTCAACCTTGGTTTCTAACACAATGCACCTTTTTGCAAAATCACATGATTTACTTTTGGAACATGTTTGAGCGTTTTTCAATTCTTCTTTTAAGCATTCATTTTCTTTGCAAATCTCCATAAGGTGCATCTCTAGAGTGTCACTAGTTTTTCTAGATACCTTAAGTCTATTGGAGACTTTTGTAAATTTATCATACAATTCTTCTAGAGCATCAAGTAATTCATCCTTATCTAAGTCATGGAAGTTTACCTCATCATCTTCTTCTTGGTGATTGACCATGAGGCAAAGGTTTGCTTCTTCATTTTCTGAGTCATCCGAGCTGCTTACCTCATTTTCATCCCATGCTATATATGCTCTCCTTCTTCCTCTTTTCTCTTTTCCCTTCTTCTTAAGATTTGGGCAATCCGCTTTGAAGTGCCCTTCCTTGCCACATTCAAAACAATTGGGTGAGAAAGAATTTTCTTTAGTGATAGGTTTCTTACTTGGGTTTTTGAAGCTTCTTTGAATGTGTTTGCCTTTCATGAATTTCCCGAAGCGTTTCACAAATAGTCCAAATTCTTCTTCTTCATCAAGTTCGCTTTTGGATTCTTCTACTTCATTTATGGAAGTAGCCTTGAGAGCAAGACCCTTTTTCTTGGAAGATTTTTCTTCCTCTTCCGCCATCTTTAATTCTTTCAGCTCTTGTTCCTGTTCCTGCAACTTACCAAATAGAGTGGCAAGAGACATTTCGTTTATGCTAGGAGACTGTTTGATGGCGGTAACTAGCGGTTGCCATTCTCTATTAAGACTTTTCAACACTTTATGAATGAGCTCTTTGTTAGTGTAAGTCTTTCCAAGTGTAATGAGTTGATTAATGATGAGAGTGAATCTTTTTTGCATATCAACAATTGATTCAGGAGAGTTTAATCTAAAGCACTCATATTGACTAGTAAGGGTACTAATCTTAGAGTCCTTTACATAGTTAGTACCTTCGTGAGTTACTTGTAGAGTATCCCACATCTCTTTAGCAGTTTGGCAAGTCATTATTCTAAAAAATTCATCTTGACCTAAAGCCATAGTAATTAGATTTTTGGCCTTGTAGCCATATTGGACTTTCTTTTCTTCCTCGCTTGTCCATTCATCTATAGGTTTTTCGACATTTTTACTATCTACTGTATGCATTGGTATATAAGGACCATTTTCAATGGCATTCCAAATTTTCAAGCCAATTGATTGAATGAAGATTTTCATTCTCTCTTTCCAAAAGGCATACCCTTCCCCATTGAAAGCGGGAGGTCTGTTTATCGCACCACCCTCGGGAAAAACATTTTGAGAACTTGAGGCCATTTAGTCTCTTGAAGCTGTTAAGCTCGATCTACCAAGAGTCAAGCTCTGATACCACTTGTTGTTCAAGTGGCCTCAATACTCAAGAGGGGGGGTGAATTGAGTTTTAAAACTTTTGGTTGGAATGCTTTTGAAATTGATTTTTATAACCAAGTTAATGAGAATATGCAAGTGAAATTAAGAAGAGGATAATATGCAAAGCACAATAATGAGAAGTATTGCTGAAGCAATTTCCCAAACAGTTGGTGGGCAGTATTTGAAGAGTAACAAATTAAGCAAGTTCAAGTGTGCTCTTCACAAACAATCAACAACAATCAATTAGCAAGCAGTATATAAAAGTAAGGAGTAAGGAAGAGAAGCTTTCAAACCGATATAACGAGTTCCACCCAATCCGGTGTACGTCTCGCCTCTAAGCAACCCACTTAGAGGATTTCACTATTGAAGATTTGAGATACAAGCTTTGAGCGATTGCAGCTTCCTAGTGTCCCACACTCAAGAACTCAATCCTCACAAGCAAAGGGCAACCCACCCAATCTCACAATCTCTCAATACCCAAAGGTTGAACCCCCAACCTTTGTGACCACTCAACCTAGAGTGAACAACCACTCAACCTAGAGTGAATCCCTTGTGTTTGGTGTTGTGTTTACAGTCAATACACTCTCTTAATAGAGTAGATACACAAATGAAAGCTCTAACCAATTCTAACTCTCAAGATGAGAGGATATACAAATGTATTTCAAGATACAAGAAATAGGGCTTACAAGGCACAAAATAGAGTAAAGGATTTGTAGCTTCTTGTTGTGTGTTTGTGCTTGTGTTCCTCTTCAATTTATAGAGCCAAAATAGCTGTTGAGGTGTGCCCTTCGTTCTTCATAGCCATTGCACTCAGTGGAAATTTGAAGTATGGTGGAGACATGAGCTGGTTTCCCACTTAAAAGTGTTTTTCCACTAGCGTAATCGATTACACCCTCGCATTGTAATCGATTAGCTTCAAGTCAGAGAGTCACTAATCGATTATTTCATTTTCTGTAATCGATTAGCATCTATACCTGATGCATTTAATTTGATTTCGCAGCTTTCTAATCGATTAGCATATCTTGTAATCGATTACCTTAATTCCAGTGGCTTCCTAATCGATTGAATGGCTTCCTTAATCGATTAGGCATTATACCTGATACATTTAATCCCATTTTTGATGGTTGTAATCGATTAGCTTCAAGTACATGATCGATTATCTTAATTCCAGTGACTTCGTAATCGATTATCTTCATTCCCATAATCGATTAGCTTCAATCCTGATGCAGTTTCTTCCAAAACAGAAAGCTCCTAATCGATTAGCATAAGTGACATAATCGATTAGCTTCGCTTTTACTTGGACCCTGATTCCATATCTTTGTTTTTGCACAGATTTCTTCAAGAGTGCTTGTCATTATCAAAATCTTTGAACATCCTTGAACCTGTATACATATTCAAACACACCTCTAAGCAACCCACTTAGAGGATTTTCCACTATTGTAGACTAGAGATACAACTTTGAGCAATTGCGGCTTCCTAGTGTCCCACACTCAAGAACCCAATCCTCACAAGTATAAGGGCAACCCACCCAATCTCTCAATCTCACAATATCCCAAAGGTTGAGCCTCAACCTTTGTAACCACTCAACCTAGAGTGAACTTTGGTGTTTTGATGTAGTGTTTACAAGCAAGTAACTCTCTCAATAGAGTGGATAAGCAAAATGATAGCTCACACAATTTCTAATCTCTCAAGAAGAGAGGATATACAAATGAGATTCAAGATATACAAGAATAGGGCTTACAAAGCACAAGAATGAGCAAAGGAATTATAGCTTCTTGGGTGTCTCTTTGTGCTTGTGTTCCTCTTCAATTTATAGAGTCATTTGTGTAGCATCAAGGTCTCCTAGCCGTTGCAAGATGATGGCTCCAGCTTGTCTTTGCGCATTATAAGATTGGGTTCTTGTTTCCCACTTAAATCTGTCTTTTTAGTGGTGTTTCCCACTTCTTGAATCGATTCGTAGTGCCTTGAATCGATTCAGAGCATTCTGATTTGTGCAAATTTGAGTTCCAGATTCGTATGAATCGATTCGAGCTTTGTCTGAATCGATTCGAAACATTCTGTTTCTGCAATTTGGAGTTTTTGATTCGTATGAATCGATTCGAGCATTGTCTGAATCGATTCGAAGCATTCTGTCTTCAAATAAAGTGACTCCCAGGTGTTCGAATCGATTCAGAGTCATGGTGAATCGATTCGACCCATTCTGTTTTCAGTTTTTGTGACTTCCAGGGCTGTGAATCGATTCACTCGTGCTTGAATCGATTCAGGCTTTGCAATTTGACATTTCTCCATGCCTGTTGGTCATCTATTTGTATTTAGTGATTCATGGTTGCTTTCTTGTGTCTTGGCTCATTGGTTTCTTGATTTCTTGAACTTTTGTGAAACCGTTTTCTTCTTGCATTTGAATTTATATGACACCTTTAATTGTTTTTGATTCACAAAGAGTTTGCAGTGCTTGTTTCCTTGTCATATTTTTGTGGGCCGTGATGATCAGTGCTTGTTTCCTTGTCATATGGCAATTTCCCTTTGTCATATTTTTGATATGTTGTGTACCGCGGTCATGGTGAAAATGACCAGGTGTTGCAAGATGGGCGATGCGGTTTGGTACCAGTAAAACAATTAGTGAATGCATTCAATTTAAAGAATAAGTGTACACATTTTACTACTGCAGTAGGGGTGTGGTTAAATGACCATGCTTGAAACCCATAGTTGGTGTTGAATTTCCCACAGTCAGATCTGTAATTGTTGAAATATTCCTTGTGCATATGCATTAGTTAAGAGCATTTGCATATAGAAGGAAGTCTGCCAAGGTGGTGAGATGTGATGATGATTGTGTGAGGTGGTAAAAATATATTTAAGACAACATAAAAGATATGAATATCATTTAAAGGTTGTGTAACAATTCAATGGTTGAATAATGTGATTATGTATATGCTTGTGTGCTTGTGTGAAATGGTGTTGGTATATGGCATGGTGATTATTATTGATGTGCAAAGTATATATGTGGGGATGCCTTTATGCATAATCACTTGGTATTCATATTCATACCTTTTGAATGTGGACTTACTCTCCCATGTTGTCAATTTTAGACTTGTGATGCAGGGCATTCATGGGAAGAGTAAGCATTTTGAAGTATACTTATGGATGTGGAGGTAATTAGTGTATAGGGAGTGCCTTGGCCGGCGATATATGTAAACATATGTATTTTGTGTAGCAGGAGATGTAATGAATGTTTATTTTGAAAGTTTGCATGATAGATGATTTTGGAGGGTCACGGAGGAAAATGAGAAATTGTATGTATATCTCATTTTCATTGGTGACCCTAAGTATGTATGAAGGATTTATTTACAGTGGAATTTCCCTATAAGTTGATGAATGAATGAAGAATTATATTTGAATGTCGATTTTATAAAGTTGAAGAGATGAGGAATTGATTTATAAATTTATATATGCTTTTGGAAAGTTGAATGGAACTTAAGAATATGATGGTGTAGAACCAGTTTTAAATGACCCGAATGACGATTGAGATGTAATGAATCCTGGTAAAATAGATAGAGTTCAATTTTAGTGGATTATGTTGTGTAAATTTCGAGTCCTGCATGATGTCTGATGATTTCGCTCAGGCAAAGTGGATTCTCGCCCGAGCGAGAGCCTCACCTGTTTGGAAATTAGCTTCTGGGCAATTCTCGCTCAGGCGAGAGTGAATCTCGCTCAAGCGAGATTGTCCCAGTATCAGTGTTTAGATACTGGAGAAAATTCGCCCAGGCGAATGGAGCTTCGCCCGAGCGAGGGTGAAGGGAATTAGCTACTGGATGAAATCTGCCTGAGCGAAGGGTTTGGGGGATGGCATTCGCCCAGGCGAGACAGTTAAATGGTGAGTGGGTGAGTTCCTGAACGAATCATGTCCAAGTGGGAGTTTTGGAAATAAACTAAGAGGTGGTGGAATTTCCGAGTGAATTCTGAGTGACCTATGTCCGAGTCATGACCTTCCGAGTGAGGAAGTGTACAAAATCCGAGTGAGAAGGCTCTTGAGTGTGATGATCTGGGCAGTGGAGTCCCGAATATGAATTTCCGAGTCCAGTGTAACTTGTTCCGAGTGGTGTGCCCCGATTGTGCATTTCCGAGTGGGTGAACACCGATTGGAAATACTCGGTGTGAGTTTGTCCAGAAGTCCCCTGGAATAACTCCACTCGAGTGAAAAAGAGAGGAAGTCGGATTTGCAATAAAATATCGAGTGAAACTGGTCAGGTAATGAGTAAGTCTTGGAATGAGAATCCGAGTGAACGACCAATTAGGTGAAGAGTCGGTTCCTGGAGTGTTGTATCGAGTGGAACCCCGAGTGAGTGAGGACTTGGATTTGGACTGATTTTGCCGAGTAGAAGACTGAGTGGATGAAGAGTCGGTCAGGATTATCTTGCTTAGTGGTGAACCTGTGTGCTTCGAGTCGGCTTTAGGGAGATTCTGCCGAGTGAGAACCTCAGTGCTTGAATCGGTTTTGGAGGGATTATACCGAGTGAAAATCTCTGTGTTGGGAGTCGGATTTGGAGGGGCTGTGCTGAGTGAAAACTTAAGTATTGGAAAGCATTATTAAATGAGTGGGTATAGGCCCAGCTCTGTAAGGTGTTCGCCTAGGCGAGGAAGTCTCGCCCAAGCGAGTCAATCATGAATTAGATTCTGGACAAATTTCGCCCAGGCTCGCTGGCTTCGCCCAAGCGAGGTTTGTGTGACTCGCTCAAGCGAGTAGGGGTTCGCTTGAGAGAGATCGTCCCCTGATGCTTAATTATTCCTTTCGCTCAGCTTTTCTTTACTTCGCTCAATGTGCCTATGCTGGCTCGCTCAAGCGGATGAGAGTCTTGCTTGAGCGAGGGACACTCTGCTGCTCTGTTTGGTCTTGATTTTAACTTGGAATAATTATCATGAAAACTTAATCTTTTAATTTCACCCTCTCATATCTTCATATATGGGAGTGGTTCATCATTGATCCAGGTACTGTGTTAAAAATGCTTCAGCACTTAATTTCTTTCATTGAATTTATGATTTATAAAAATGTGAAAAATTTACCCTGATTTTTAGGGTGTTTCACTTGGTGGTAGAAGTATCATAAATAATTCATCCCAAGTGTATCAATTAATTCTAATCACCACCATGTCATGTCATCATTAAATACCCCATACACATCTCTTCAATTATCTCATAACACAAAGGAAGGGGTCCATCATAATCCCAAAACAAAGAAGATGAAATAAAATTCCATTTTGGGTAACTCGCTTGAGTGAGGCCTTTCTCGCTTGAGCGAGATCATCGCCACTCACTTGAGCCAGTCACGCTCACCTGGGCGAAAGTCCTCTAGTGTCATTGTCTTACACGCTCACTCGAGCAAGGCTTCTCTCACCTATATGCTCCCTCGGGTGAAAAACATCCAGTATCCAATTCCCCACTCGCTCACTTGAGCGAGACCCAATATGCCACATTATTCGCTTGAGCGAGATCAGTCGAGAACCATTTTCCCATCATGCTCACTCAAGCGTGGCCACACCCGCTTGAGCGAGATTCGTCTGTTATTCAAGTGGCCTCAATACTCAAGAGGGGGGGTGAATTGAGTTTTTAAAACTTTTAATTGGAATACCTTTGAACTTGATTCTTATATACAAATGTACAAGATTATGCAAGTGAAATAAAGTTTAGTGAAATATGCAATGCAAAACAAAGGTAAATATAGCTGAGACAATTAAACAAACACTTGGTGTGCAGTCTTCAAGATTTACCAATTTAAACAAGTTCAAGTATGCAAGCCACAATCAATCAACACAAGCCAATTAAGTGCAGTATATGAAAGTAAAAGAGTAAGGGAGAAGAGCTTTACAAATTGACATTTCTCCATGCCTGTTGGTCATCTATTTGTATTTAGTGATTCATGGTTGCTTTCCTGTGTCTTGGCTCATTGGTTTCTTGATTTCTTGAACTTTTGTGAAACCGTTTTCTTCTTGCATTTGAATTTATATGACACCTTTAATTGTTTTTGATTCACAAAGAGTTTGCAGTGCTTGTTTCCTTGTCATTATCAAAACCTGTTATCACATGCAAATACATTCTCCCCCTTTTTGATGATGACAAACAATGGCCATCTCTTGGGGTGTTTAATAACCAATAATACTTTTAAAAAGGCAGTGTTAACAAGTTATAAGAAATCATGTCTCCCTTTGTTAAACAATTATTATTATTATTATTTTTAAAATATGTCTCCCCCTTTGTTTTTCAATAAAACCATGCCTTTTGTCATTATATCTCAGTCATTATCTCTCCCCCTTTCAAGTGTTTGAAAAAATACACATGTATCTCTCCTTTTAAACCATTAGCATATATCTCTCCCCCTTTGTCATTATCAAAAACAAAATTTGAGAGTATGCAATCAATCGAGGAATAATCACAGGCCACGTAAGACTATTCAAGTAAGAAATTTAATCATCCAAACAGTTAACAAAGTAGCTATTGTAATAAACCAAAGTAAGTAAAGGAAATGTGGCAGTAGAACAACCAAGTCTGAACATGAGAGTAAATAATAGAAATCATGAAGAGCAAAAAGTCAATCAAGGCTGAGGAAAATGGATGCTTGAGATTTGAGTGGCAAGCTCGGTGTATCGCTCTTCCATGTTGGCTTCAAGCTTGTTCAGGCGAGCATTGATGTTGGCTTCCATAGAGTCTAGGCGCTGATCCAAGTGGGCAGTGAGTCTGGTGAACAGATTATCAGTAGGAGCGGGTGAAGGAGGAGGAGGAGCATCATCTTCAGCATCATGACGGGGACGTCTAAGAAATTGCCACCGTCCATGGTATTCAACAATATTCATCTTGGTGAGATGAGTTTTTCCAATTGGTGCTTTAGGACCAACAATTTCTTTGACTTCATTCTTCAAATCCACTTTGTAGTGGTGGAGCAATTTTGTGATGAAGATGGCATATGGAAGATGAGCAAGATTTTAGGCTTCAATCATATGATGCCTTACCAAGTCAATCCAGTTAATGTCCTTCTCATTTACAATGGCCCAGAGTAGCAAAATTTGTGCTTCATTTAGCCTTGCATAATTTCCACCGGAAGGGAGGAGAATTTTTACAAGGACAAAGTGCAGAAGACGGTGATTGAGGCTTAAAGTTCCAACGGTACTGGAAGGCCCTGCAAGATTGAAGAGAGTTCTTGCCTCCAAGGGGTTATAGTTCCATGCAAGAGGTGGTTCCTTGCCATGGAATGAAGCATTGCTAAGAGGAAGTAAGCCTACCTGGTTCATAACTTCATTGTCAAGAATTATAGTCTTGCCTTTCACTTTGGCAATGTACCGAGCATCTTGAAGGCGCAATGTTGAATAAAAGACACGGATTAATTCGGGGTAGATAGTCACTTCCTCAAGAGCCATAAATCCAACAAGCTCTTGTTGATGAAGGGTGTTGATAAGAGGAAGTCCAGAGGTCTCAAAGAAGGGAACATCAAGACAATGAGGGGAGATAAGATGTTTTTCAGAGAAAGAGGATTGGTACCTTTCCAATTCCTTTTGGGTAGTGAAAAATCTTGAGAGATCGGAGTGTTGAGGCAATGAAGCAGCAGCAATGTTGGCACGTTGCTTTTTTCGAGGTTGGGAAGAAGATGCCATTGAAGGTGGAGAAGTTGAGTGGAAGTTTTAGAGAGGAGGTTGGGAGGTTTTTAGGGGTGAAGAGTGGGAGATAGTGGAAGAGAAATGAGAGAAAGAGTGAATGAGTGCCTTAAATCAGCGTTACTGGGGAGAAACTGTCGCGTGAATCGATTCGAGGGATTGCTTGAATCGATTCGAACGTCACTGTTTTGAGAAAAATGGGACAGTCAGGTGCGTGAATCGATTCGAAGGAGGGTTGAATCGATTCGAGTGATTCTGTTTTGAAATTTTTGACCCATCAGGTGCTTGAATCGATTCGAGGATATGCTGAATCGATTCGAACGTTGCTGTTTTGAGAGATTTTGAATCATCAGGAGCTTGAATCGATTCGAGGAAAGGTGAATCGATTCGAATGACTGATTTACTCCAGATTACATTTCTATCCATTCCAATTTATTCAAGGCATGAAGAGGTTCATTTTGGATCATGAAGACTTTATTTTCATGAAGATCTTTTGCCTTCTTATTAATCAACTACCGTTATCAAGCAATCAATACACAAAATTAAGAGATTATTCAAACATAATTGGTCATGTCAAGAATTCCTAGCTCTCTTCTAATGTGGACGAATTGTTCTCTAGCCAAGGGTTTTGTGAAAATATCTGCTAGTTGCTTAGAAGTTTCAACATGCTCAAGTACACAGTCTCCTTTTAATACATGGTCTCTAATGAAATAATGCCTAATCTCAATATGTTTGGTTCTAGAATGCATTACAGGATTCTTTGAGATGTTAATAGCACTAGTATTATCACATTTAAGAGGCACATGGTCTAATACAACTCCAAAATCTAGAAGTTGTTGTCTCATCCAAAGGATTTGAGCACAACAGCTACCAGCTGCAACATATTCTGCCTCAGCTGTTGATAGCGCAACACTTACTTGTTTCTTGCTATGCCAAGAAACAAGAGAACTACCAAGCAAGTGACATGTTCCGCTAGTGCTTTTCGTGTCAAGTTTACATTTTGCAAAGTCTGAATCAGAGTAACCAACTAAAATACATTCAGCCCCTTTGGGGTACCATAAACCAACATTTTGAGTTCCTACCAAATATTTCATTATCCTTTTTACTACAGTAAGATGAGATTCTTTAGGACAAGCCTGGTATCTAGCACACATACACACAGCAAACATGATATCCGGTCTACTAGGGTTAAGTAAAGTAAGGATCCTATCATACCTCTATATTTTGTGAGTTCAACATCCTTACCTTTCTCATCCTTGTCCAAATAGCATGAAGTGCCCATGGGTGTGGCAATATCATTTACTTTGTCCATATTGAATTTTCTTAGTAGCTCTTTGCAATATTTGGATTGGTTGATGAATGTGCCTTCATGGGTTTGCTTGATTTGTAGTCCAAGGAAGAAAGTGAGTTCCCCCATCATGGACATTTCAAATTCTTCCTGCATTAGCTTAGCAAACTCCTTGCACATTGACTCATTAGTGGCACCAAATATTATATCATCAACATAGACTTGTATCAATAGTATGTTATTTTTCTTATGCTTTATGAATAAGGTTGTATCAACCTTTCCTCTTTCAAAGTGATTTTCTAAAAGAAATTTACTCAACCTTTCATACCAAGCTCTTGGAGCTTGTTTCAAACCATACAAAGCTTTCTTCAATTTGAAAACATGTTTTGGAAATTGATGGTTTTCAAAACCTGGAGGTTGATCAACATATACTTCCTCTTGAATGTATCCATTCAAGAAAGCACTTTTAACATCCATTTGGTACAATTTGAAATCCCTATAACATGCGAAGGCTAATAGTAGTCTAATTGCTTCTAATCTAGCTACGGGTGCATACGTTTGTTCATAATTAATACCTTCTTCTTGATTATACCCTTTAGCTACTAGCCTAGCTTTGTTTCTAGTAATTATACCATTTTCATCCATTTTATTCCTAAATACCCATTTAGTTCCTATTATTTGGTGATCATTGGGTCTTGGCACAAGCTCCCAAACTTCATTTCTTTCAAATTGATTTAGCTCTTCTTGCATGGCCAACATCCAATGTTCATCAATAATAGCCTCATTTATGTTCTTGGGTTCTATTTGAGATACAAAGGCTAAATGATTGCATGTATTTCTAATTGCATTTCTGGTACTTACACCTTGAGTCATTTCACCTATGACTTTGTCTAGAGGATGATCCTTCGAAGTGATCCAATGTTGTGGTTCCTCATGTTTGGCTTTATTTGTGTCTTTGATTTCTCCTTCCTTGTCATCAATGGTCAATTCTTGAAGAGTACCTACAAGATCATCAACATCTTCCTTTCTCGGAGGGTTATGGCTATTTTCATCAAATTTAACATGAATGGATTCTTCTATGGTATTCGTGCGTTTGTTGAATAATCTATAAGATTTACTAGATTGAGAGTATCCTAGGAAGGTTGCCTCATCAGATTTGGCATCAAACTTTCCTAGATTATCCTTTCCATTATTGAGCACAAAACATTTACATCCAAAAATATGAAAGTGTGCAATGTTGGGTTTTCTACCCTTGTAAAGTTCATAGGGGGTTTTCTTTAAAATAGGCCTTATTAAACACCTATTCATAACATAACACGCGGTGTTTACCGCATCGGCCCAAAAATGTTTTGCAATATGGTTTTCATTTAGCATGGTTCTAGCAAGCTCCACTAAAGATCTATTTTTCCTTTCAACTACTCCATTTTGTTGTGGAGTTCTAGGAGCTGAAAAATTGTGATTAATACCATGTTTTTCACAAAACTTTTCAAAAGATTAATTTTCAAATTCTCCCCCATGATCGGTTCTAATGGATGTAATTTTAGAATTTTGCTCATTTTGGATAATCTTTGCAAGTTTCTTGAATGCATGATAAGCTTTATTTTTATGAGCAAGAAACAATGTCCATGTATATCTAGAATAGTCATCTACAATAACTAGACCATAGTAATTGCCTCCAAAGCTTTTGATTTTGGATGGTCCAAATAAGTCCATGTGCAAAAGTTGTAAAGGCCTTTGTGTGGAAACAATGTTTTTGGATTGAAAAGATGCCTTTACTTGTTTTCCCTTTTGACATGCATCACAAAATCTATTTTCAAACTTAAGCTTTGGTAAACCAATTACTAATTCTTTGGAAACAAGTTTGTTCAAATGGTCTACATGTATATGAGCTATTCTCCTATGCTATAGCCAAGTTTCATCCTCTTTTGAAATGAAGCATTGTTCATCATTTGTAGACAAACTATCCATATCAATCATGTAAATATTATCAATTCTTTGGCCTACAAACTTAACTTCCTTATTAGTCTTATGCTCAATTATGCAACAATTTGATTCAAACAAAACTTTATATCCTTTGTCACATAATTGACTTATGATAAGTAGATTATGTTTGAGGCCTTCAACATACAACACGTCACTTATGGATGTGGAAGAATTCTTACCTATATTTCCGATGCCTAGGATCCTTCCTTTGGTGTTGTCTCCGTAGGTGACACTTCCTTTTCTCTTGGGAGTGAATGATGTAAACTTGCTTATGTCTCCCGTCATATGCTTTGAACACCCACTATCCAAGTACCAATGGGTGTTGCTTGCCTTGAAGCATACCTACAAAACATGATTAGTTTAGAGAACTAGGTACCCATTTTATGTTGGGTCCTTTAAGGTTAGCTTGTGGTAATGTCCCTTTGGGAACCCACACCTTTCTTATAACCTTTGGCCCTAATTTTCTAACATTGCAATTTGAAGAGTTATGACCTTTGAATCCACAATGATTGCATTTCATAAAGGGCAAAGATGATCTCATAGGGGGTACAAAGAAGTTTTTGTAATGCTTTTCCTTTTTAACAGAATTGTACCCTAAACCAGTTTTGTCAAACATGCATCTTTGATTTCCAATTTCTTTTGTCAAACATGCATCTTTACAATTTCTTTTGTAAAAGAATTTTTTTCACATGTTCTTTAAACAAACATTTTCCCCAAACACGGTTTTGCAACATGGCTCTGATACCATTGTTAGGGAATCCCTAGTGCATGAGCAGCGGAAATACAAGGATTCCCATAGGATTTGCAAAGCATCGTGTTTTAAAGCATAAGACAAACACAAAAAAATATTGCCTTTTAGGATTACCTCTTAAAGATTATCGAAGCAGTCGTAGCCTCGTCCTTTAGGAGTCCACACAAGTACTCCTACCAGAAACACTACATCTTCCAAATACTAGTTTGACGACATGTAGCTTTTGTAACTTTTGTATATTTTGTGTCTTTTTTTGGGTCCACCGCCTATGAGCATCTTATGCTCTATTTATAGGCTTAGGTTTGACCTAATTTATTCTCTCTAAAGAGTGGGCTCCTTACTCATTCTGAATGAGTTAAGCCCAATAACTTTATTTTAGTCTAACTAAAATAAAACATTTTCTGATGGGCTTACTTTATGTGTGTGATCCTATAGGTAAAATACTCGGTCATATTAATAATAAACTATTTTATTATTAATATAAAATAAGAGCAGTATTTAGCAATGCATCATTATATCTGAATATTATTTAATATCAACATAACCTATAAGTGATAATTATTTTATATGTTTGTTCCTTTTTGTCACGATATCCTAATTGAGTCCAAGGCATGGTCGCACATCCTTGTATGGCCCAATTTATTTTACTTGATACTGGAGCAGACTTTATCCAAATAAATATCCAATATTTATTCTTTCTAGCATGATCATGTATTTCCTTAGTCTTACTCCATCAAGTGGCCTATAGATATCACTCCTATCACATAGAAGAGACAAATCCCATCTACATCATTCATATCCCTCTGCATAATTTGTTCATTGCCTAAGCACAACCTTTATACTCCTCTTGTTATAGAAGATGTTTGATTGTATTAAAACAACAAACTCCTTATGCTGGAATCATAGTGACTTCAGGTCGAAGGACTACGTAAACCATTATCACATTGAGAATCGTTTATGACATGCATGTAACGATCCATGCAACGTTCTCATGGTGGGTCTGTCTAGTACATCATTACTCTTAATGTGTACCTATGTGAAGACTTGATATCATCTATATCCATGATCTGTGAGATCGGATCATCAGTACACCCATACACTAGTCTTAATGTATTTACATGTCCCGACGTAAATACTTGACTAGAGACATTTTAGGACTAACTCTCATATGACCTATTACTCCAAGGATAAATAAAGGCTGTTAAACTATTTAACAAAAAATGCCTTATACAAAATGATGCGTCCTATATAGGCTCTTAGTGCATATCTCCAACTTGAATGGCCAAAAATTTATGTACGTACAGCAAAGACAATTGACCAAAATTTGTAATTCGATGTGCATACAGCAAAGACCGAATAAATTTGCACTGTTTAAAAGAAATTGACGTACGTTGGAAAATTAATACCAAATGACCAAAATATCAAAGAGATAGGCACGTACCATTTTCTTGGAATTGGAAGAACCAGGAACGCAATTGCAAGTTTAAAGCCAAATGATCAAAAAATCCAAGAATAATGCTTACAAAATTGTGAATGACCAATTCAATTTGCCAAATATATATACACTTCCACGTAAGACACATGAACGGAAGGCATAAAATTCAATTTTAGACCATTAAAATGTAAAACAATATGCAAAAACAGAATGAAATTTTCATAACATGCTGACAGCAAACAAAAAATTAATTCCTAGAATTAAAACTAAAGAATGGAATCTAACACTCTTAATATTGGGCTAACACACATCACCTAAAAATGAGGCAATGAAACTATAGAATTAGAGCTTTCAATACCAATTAAAAGAATGATTTTAAATGGTATAGAATTAACACAACCTACAAGCAAAATTTAGAAATGACCTAAAACAAAGATAAAGCTCCAATATGCATCAAACACCCTAGTTTTGGCTCTAGATTCATGTATTTATCATTGCATTTGAACAAGACTAAAACTAAATTTTTTTTAATGGTGCAAGACTTAGAAACTAGAGTAAAATGACAAATCAAATTCTAAAAATTTAAAGAACTCAACACAAAATGCATAAAACTCAAAAAAGAAAATCAAAAGAAGAAAGATGGCACCTTAGACTTTTGATACCACTTCATATAGCCTAGACTTCAATCTTGTAGGCCAAGAAGGATGGATCTAGCTATCTTTCTTCAAAAAGACCAATGAACGCAAATTCAAAAGCATGGAAAGGTAGGAGATGGAGTTGGAAGGTTAACGATGGAAATGGAATGGATTAAATGGATGTAAAAGGGTTGGATGCCACCTTGGAGAAGGATAAGTCCTACTCGCCACTCTAGGGGGATGAGAGCCTAGAGATAAGAGCTTACTAGAAGGGAAAACTCATTGTAACCTAAAAGAGAGACTAAGCACTCACAAATTCATAACAATGTGTACATTCTCAAAAAATGTAAGGTGTAAGGGAACATGGAGAGCATGCCTTTATATAGGCAAGGGAAACGCACTCCCTAACGGGCTTCTCTATTTCCTAGGCCCAATTAGCAACTAATCTACATAAAATGGCCAAATACAAGGCCCAAAACATATATAAAGGCCCAAAAGTGACCCAAAAATAAACCTAAACTATTTTGAGTACAATTAAAAATATTTACAGACTATGCCCTCATCACAATTTCTTTAAAAAATAGTTTAGATATGGCTTGTGTCATCCACTTTGTGACAAGGAATGAAGTGAGCCATTTTACTAAATCTATCAACTACTACAAAGATAGAATCCATTTCCCTTTGAGTCTTAGGCAAGTCAAGTAGAAAGTCCATTGATATATCAATCTAAGGAGAACATGGAAGTGACCATTAGGTAATATTTTAGATTTAGCTTTTCTGTAAACAATACACCTAGAGCATGATCTTTCAATATCTTTTTTCATTTTAGGCCAATAGAAGTGTTCATTTAATATTGTTAATGTTTTATCTCTTCCAAAATAGCCCATTAAACCTCCCTCATGGCTTTCTCTAAGAAGTAATTCTCTTAAGGAATTCCTAGGAATACAAATCCTATTGGCTTTGAAAAGATAGCAATCTAAAATGCAAAATCCTTTATTGGAAATGTTTGAGCTAGATGAGTTATAAATGGTTGAAAAGTCTAAATCATTTTGATACAAATTCCTTATTTCATCAAGTCCAAGAGAAGCTAGCAAATTATGTCTTCTTGATAAAGCATCGGCCACAATATCAGATTTGTCATTCTTGTACTTTATGACATATAGAAATTGCTTCAAAAATTCAACCCATTTAGCATGTCTTTTATTTAACTTATGTTTCCCTTTGATATGTTTTGGTGATTGATGATCACTATGAGTTACAAGCTTTTTAGGGATTAAGTAATGTTCCCAAGTTTATAGGGCTCTAACTAAGGCACAAAATTCTTTATCATATGTAGGATAGTTCAGGGTAGCCCCATTAAGTTTTTCACTGAAAAATGTAGTAGGGTAGCCTTCTTGTAACAAGACTGCACCTATTCCCACATCGGATGCATCACACTCAAGCTCAAAGGTTTTAGAAAAATTAGGTAATGCCAAAATTGGTGCATAAGTGAGTTTATCCTTAAGGTCATTAAAATCTTTTTCTTGTCTTAGACCCCATATAAAAAGAGCATTTTTCTTAAATAACTCATTGAGTGGTAAGGCCAAGGTAGAAAACTCTCTAACGAACCTTCTGTAGAAACTAGCCAAACTATGAGAACTTCTAACTTCATTAATATTTTTAGGTGTTGACCAATCTTGTATTGCTTTAACCTTAGCATGACTAACTTCTACCCCCTTTTGAACTAACCACAAATCCAAGAAAAACAATACTATCCATGCCAAAAGAACATTTTTTAAAATTTACATAAAGGTGATTTATTCATAAGGCAAGCATAACTTATCTAAGATGCTCAAGGTGAAAGGTCATTGTCTTAGAGTAAATCAGTATATCATCAAAATAGACCATAACAAAGTGCCCAATAAATTCTCTTAAAACATGGTTCATTAATCTCATAAAAGTACTTGGTGCATTTGTTAAGCCAAAATGCATAACTAGCCATTCATTCAGTCAAAGTTTAGTCTTAAAAATAGCTTTTGCACTCATCACCCTCTTTGATTCGTATTTAGTGATATCCACTTTTAAGATCAACCTTGGAGAATATGGTGGAGCCACTCAATTCCTCAAGCATATCACTAAGTCTAGGTATTGGATGTTTGTACTTGATGGTAATATTATTAATGGCTCTACAATCAGTGCATATTCTTCATGAACCATCTATTTTTGGGAACAAGTAAAATAGGTAAGGCACATAGACTTAAACTCTCCCTTACCCATCCCTTATATAGTAGTTCATTCATTGGTTTTTCTATCTCTAGGATTTCCTTTGGATTACATCTATATGCATGCCTATTAGGTAAGCTAGCACCTAGGATTAAATCTATATAATGTTCGATGCCCCTAACAAGAGGTAATCCAATTGGTATGTCTTTTGGAAAGATGTCTCTAAATTCTTCTAAGAGGTTTTGAACTCCTTTTTTGGAAAACTAGAAGGGGAGGAGCCCATTGAGGACATAGAAGTGCTAGGAGTATCTTTAGGGTACATGACATACAAGGGTTAGTGAAGAAGCAGGGCTTGCTTCACATCGTGTTTAGTTGCCAAGAGATTAGATTTAGAGTGATCATGTATAACAACTCCTTTGCCTTTGTTATCTTTTTTGGTTTTTCTATGTTTTTATTTTTGGTGAGAAGGGGAATGACCTACTTCTCTATCCCTCTTTAACTTCATCTGAAGTCGATCCTCTAAAACCTACTGAGGAGTTAAGGGATGTAATACTATTTTCTTATTTTTATGTATGAAAATGAGGGTGTCAGAGAATGTAACATCCTACATTTTATATAAATGATTAAATATGAGGAAAAAATGGTAAATAATTATACGTGGGTTAATAACTGTCCCAAAAATATTAAAATAATTAAATTGAGATTTATGAGGGTTATTTATCATTTATTGAGGCTTTAAGAGTTAAAATTATACCCAGTTAAAATATGGGTGTCGGACCAAGTATCTCCGATTGAGATGCCATTAGTCAGGGCTGTTAAGAATATTATTGGGAATCCAAATCTATATTCGGAATAATTTTTAGATAAAGTATTAAGCCCGAACGGATATCCAATTTGTTATAAAACGGTGAAATTACTAATAAGGGGTTAAAATTTAAAACAAAACTCTCTTCTCCTCTCTCATTTTCATGACACTTTTCTTCTTCTTTAACAAACCACTTCCTCTTCTTCTCCTTTCATAGTCCTCTTCCTCTTCCTCTTCTTCTTCTCTAAAAACCTAGAGTGTGGTGTGCTCTCCCTTCTCCTTCCATTTTTGGTTGCTTCAAGCTTGGAGGAGATGACAATGGTGGTTTGAAGCTCTCCCTCTCCCTCTCATTTTCGTGCACTTCTTCTCCCATTCATGGAGCTCTCTTTGCTTGGCTTGAGGTAATGTTTCCTCTTTATTTTCTTAAGCTCTAACATTAGGTTTTGGGTTATGGTGGTTGGGAGAGTTTTTGATTCCATATAGGTTGTGTAAGAGAGGCATTAATGGTGTGAAACCTTAAGGTGGGTGCTTTAATGTGAGTTTTAAGTGGGTAATTATGGGCACACAAAAATAGCACCTAATGGAGTGGAAAATGATAAGTATAAGTAGTGGTTATTGAGTTTTCATGGAAACCCTAACTTTAGGAATTTAGGGAAAATATGAAATGTGAGTGGGAACTGTGTTTAATGATGTTAGGGAATGATATTGATGAGGAAGAATGCTCATTGATGATGATTGATGAATATTAATAATGGTGATTGAGTTTTGATGAAACCCTGGCCCTAAGAAATTGGGGAAAACATGTAATATTGGTTTGAGGATTAATTTTAGGTGGAAATATATGATATTTAGAGTATGGCTATTGTTAATGATGTTGGAAGGATAATTGTTGATGATGAGATATGGCATTAGTCAAGGTAAATGGTTGATAGAGGTGGTTCAAAGTCATTAGCATGGGAACCCATAGATAAGTATGGCCTTTAAATGAATAATAATGAGTTTGAACACCAAAACCATAATGGTTGTGATGGATGTATGGATTGGACATTATGGGTTGATGAGGCCTTAAGCCATGGCATGTGCCATTTGAATTTGTTGATTAATTATGGTTATTGGAGGATAAGATAGCTATGTTGAACTTTGAGTGATAATGATGGCTCATGAATTGAATACATGTGTATTTATATGTGTTGATAGGAGATTATATTCTAAACAATGTGGTAGAATTTTTAGAGCATGCAAATTGTTGTGGTTCTTCTCTCGAGGTAGGAGAGGAGTTTACATTTCAATTGTATTAGTTGAATAATTGATGGTTGACGTATATGATTGTACTCATGCTTGCCTTGCCATGATTATCTTGAATGGTGATTGATAATGTGATGGATGATAGGCTTGGCTATTTGTTAAATGTTTGGGAATTGCATATATATGAGATAATGATGAATATTTAGTGGTCTTTTGATGAATATGATTTATTTGTTGATAGAAACCCATGAATGGGTGAATTACTCAAAGATATGAGGTTGTGTTTTATGATTTTCATGCATAATTGAGGAACTAATAGGGCCATATTGTATTTTAGTATGTTTGGATGCCATGGAATGGTTCCAATAGTGTCTATTCATGATTTAAAACTTGTAGAAACTAGAATAGGCTAATTCCATTGAGAATTGACCCTTGAGTTACAAAAAAAGCCTTAAAATGGGCTAAACACATTTATGCATATAAGTTTCTCATTTTTGGGAATTTTTGAGTGCGGCCAGTGGCCACACGTCATAAATGATGTATATAAGTTGGTATTAAAATTTGGTATAGTTTGGAGTTGAAATGAAAGAGTTAGGATGCTTAGAAGTTGAAAAATTAAGCAAAATCTAGATAATTGCTGTCTTGAATCGGTTTAGAACAGTCTTGAATCGATTCAAGGGTCAGTGGAAGTGTTTGAATTGATTCACATGAATTTTGAATCGATTCAAAGCTCTCTGGAAGTGCTTGAATAGATTCATATGGGCTTGAATTGATTCAAAGCCCTGTTATGGCCACTGTTATGTTGTTTTTCTGACTGTTGTGATTTCTTTGCTGTTTTTGGCCCCTTTGGTATCTTAATGACGTTTTTGGCCTCCGACTTCTACATCAAAGTTGTAGATAATAATGTTATGGAGGTGTAAAAATTTGTCTTACCTCAATTGGAGTTTTCTAACTCTTATGAGGTGTAAATTACCGCACTCGCTGCATTGTAAAACTTAAGTTTAAAAGGGTCTTAAGCCCAACTTTTTATGGTTATCAAATTGGGACTAATAGGCGATATTTGTGACATGTCCCACTATTTTTAAGACTAAAAAGGAACTTCCCCCCTATATCTTAATGTTGAAATTTATCATGAGCTTAACAGTATCCAAACCCCTTTATTATGTAAAAACGAGAGATCTTATTAGGGGTATGTGATGATGGTGTGTCTTAGTGGTGTTGATATTGATTGAGACATGTTATGAAGACATGAATGTTAAACACTAATGGTATGATATGATGATTGATAATGAAAAGAAAATGTTATGGTTGTGTACACACCCTTAAATGATGATGAAACTAATGAAGGGACAATTGTATGACAATGTATTTATTATAAATCGATGAATTGGAGATGATATCGATAATGAATGATGATGGATGATGTTGTTGATCATTTCCTTGAATAAAAGGATGATTTTTATTATTGATGAATTGTTAAATATCGTTGTGTTTGATATAAGTGTGATCTTGTATGTGTGGTTTAAAGTCATATTGATGAATTGTTGTGATGCCACACTAATGTATAAACAATGGTAATGATCAATGAGATAAAAATCCACTAAGAGGTTATGTGGTGATATTAATGAATATTGTTGATGTTTATGATGCCATTGTGAATGTTGTAAGTATTGACTTGCATGTATAATATACATAATATGTTGAAATGAAATGCCACACTTAAAACATGAAACAATGGCTAAAACCGACAATGATAAAATCCACTAAAGATTGAATGGTGGTGTTGGTATTGATGATGATGATTGATGAGTGGCATGATAGGATGCATGGTGTGAGAATTCATTGATTAGCATTTACATCCATGGCATATCATACGTTGTCTATGTGGAATATTAGGGGTTCCAATAGGCGGGTCCAGTGGGAGGGCGACCTAGTACATGGGTAAATTGTTGTTGTTTCCTAGTGATTCTGGGAATCACGAAGCTGTCCATAGCTTAGCGACAAGGCACCCTATGTGGCGGGCCCAATGGGTGGGCGGCTCCGTGATGAGCAAGTTACCTCGGTGTCTGACGGGGCACGACTCTCTCAATGTGTGTTTAGGAGGGGCCCATAGCACTTTTGGCAGGTAAGGCCATGTTGTTGATCCGCAAGTCACGGGGTGACTAGTGCTACACATGGGTGATGCGGTTTGGTACCATTAAAATTAGTGACTATGCATGCATTATGAGATATGTGTACACATTATACTACTGTGGTAGGGGTATAGTATCACACCTATGCTTGATGTAATATCCCAATTTTTATATAAATGCCCAAATAAAAGAAATAAATGATAATTATTTATATATGGAAAAATTAATGCCCTAAAAATATAGAGATAAATTAATTTGAGTCTATTATGATTTTATATAAGTTACTAGGCTTCATGAGCTAAAATTTATGCCCGGTTAAAATATGGGTGTCGGACCAAGTATCTCTGATTGAGATGCCTTTGGTCAGGGCTATAGATAATATTATTGAGAATCTGAATATGTATTCAGAATAATTTTTAGAATGAGTATTGGGCCCAAACAGGGATCCTGTTTATGGTAAAATGGTAAAATTTAAATGAATGAGGTTAAAAATTAAAACACAACTTCTATCATTCACTCTCTTTTTATGTGGGCTTTTAATTCTAAGAAGAGAAAAACACTTCTTCTTCTTCCTCTCCTTTTCCCACTCATCTCCTTCACTTTCTTCTCATCCAAAACCTAAGTAAAAGTGGTGCCCCTTCCTCTCTTCATTTTCGTTCACCATTGGAGCAAGGAGGAGACAATGGATGCTTGAAGTTTTTCCTCCCTTCTCTTCCATTTTCATCACCATCTCTCCCCCTTGATTTCCATTTTTCGTTTTTGGAGCAAGGTAAGCTTCTTACCATTTTTCTTGTGTTTGGAACCTAGGAAATAGATGGTTATGGCTTAGGAGAGTATTAAATGCATATGGGTGTTGAAGGAAACCATTAAATACATAAACCCCAAGGTGGGGTGAGAGGAATATAAACTTTTATGGATAATGAATGGGGTACACGAAAATGGTGTTGGAATATGATAGATATTGATGATGTTTGATGGGTTTAAATGAAACCCTAACCTTTGATTTTAGGGGAAATGTGTAATGTAGATATGATTGGCATTTATTGATGAAAGAGGCGTTATTAATGATGAAGTATTGGCATTAAATAATGATGAGAATGTTATTAATGGTGAGAGATTGCCATAGATGATGATTTATGATGGTGGTTGGGAACCATTAATAAGAGAAATCCACTTAAGGAGTTGGGTGTGAAAATGGTATGTGTGGGTAACTTAACTACTTAGGTTGTGGCTTTTGATAATAATGAACTTTGATCAAAGGGAAGGAATTCCCGAAGCCTAATTAGGCAAATGAATAAAACTTTTAAATAGTTTCTACATGACGAGAATCATGTGTATATATATGTGTGTGTGTACATATTGATAATGATGCTTGAATGGATGATTGATGTGGTCCTATAATTGATTGATGTAGGATTTGATAACACTTGTGAGGCGGGAACATCAAACCCAGAAGTCTACTTCTCTTGAGGTAGGAGATGGGTGTATTTTCTAAATGTATAATGCCTTGTATGTTGATAATGTATATATTAATGCCATGTTGCATGTTTTTCCTTGAATGGATGTAGTGCTTAATGTGTGTGATATGAAATAAAGATTGAATCTTGTGATGGTTGATTATAAAATGGTACCTTGAAAAGGTTATGAGTTGTATAATGTGTGATGACATGTTATTGTTTCCATATGTGGCTTGATGAATATTTGAAATGCTTGGCTAGGATGATTCTTGAATATTATGAATGGTATGTATATTTGATTATGTGGGATTAACATTGTGATTGACTGTGAGTTGTACCCTAGATGAGAGGGTGAGATAATCCTTATGAGGTTAAGGCATGCATGAGCATTGTTGCATACATAGCATGGCATGCATATTATGACATTTGAAAGTGGTTGCGATCACTTGATATTTGGAAGATAAAGGGCTTACGAGTTCCTATGGTATTGAGCCGGTGGTTGCGATCACCTGGTGTTTGAAATAAAAGGCCCTGCGGGACCATTAAGAATGAATGCTTGTGGTTACGATCACGAGGCGGGAAACCATTATGAATTGTTGAACGTGGTTGCGATCACGAGAAAGCACCTTGCGAGGTTGATAGAGGGAGTACCCCTTGTTAGGCGGGAAACCAATAAGAATGAATGATTATGGTGGTTGCGATCACCTGATGAAATAAAATTGGATCTGTGCATATGCATTCTTAAACACCAACATGTGCATTAGCCATAGAAACATGGCATTGAGTGATACCCTATTGAGGAGGTTATGTGAGCTGTATGTGGAACCCTCTTTGGACATTAAACATATTTGTGTTATTGGTTTGGTTTGACTTTTATGAAACTTTATGAAATGACAATGAGTGTGATGGAACCATGAATGAATAATGTGATTAAATTGATCTTGGTATCATTTGAACTCCTTTTGGGAGAAGGTGTTAACTTGCATTCATATGTATATTATCACAAATTGTTGGATTTTTCATCATTAAGAAAGTATACTCACTCTCCATATGGTCTATCTTTTTAGCTCTTATGTTGTAGGGCTTGACTATGGAGCTCATGTATAGAGGAATTATGTGAAGGAAGTCATTTTGGGTAAAATGCCTTGGCCGGCAATGCCTTGATTTTATGGCTTATATGTATACTTTTGTAATGTACATACATGATGGATACTTTGTATAGCCATGAATTAATGTGGGTAAATTATATGGATGATAAGTAGATGAATGATGATTTTGGAAGTCATGTAGGAAAATGAGACCCTTGTATTTTATGGCTCATTTTCATTGGTGACCTTGTCAATGTTTGGATAATGATAGTGATGTGTTATGTTGTTAGAGTTGATGAATGAATGGATAATTATCTAGATTTTGGTGTTCTATAGAGCATACAATATGATAAGCTTTATTGTGATGTGATTAATGGATTGAAATGGGAATTGTTGAATATGATACATGGAACAAGTTCAAAATGCTTAATGTAATGTATGTAATGCATTAAACTTGTTCAATTTTGTTTGGGATGAATTTTCATATGCTAAGTTGTGAAACTCACATGTTTTCTGCGTGCGTACTGATAATATCACTCAAGCAAGATGGATTCTTGCTCAAGCAAGAATCCCCTGCATCAGTTATATGGCCTCTAGCCTAATCTCGCTTAAGCGAGAGTGGTTCTCGCTTAGGCGAGATTCCCCTGCACTTAGTATATGCATATTAGATGTTTCTCGCTCGAGCGGGTTCGCCTCTGCTCAAGCGAGAGTTGGGTGTAGTTGTTACTGGATAAAATTCGCTTAGGCGAGCTGGTATCTCGCCCAAGCGAGATTGCTTATGCATCAGGTATTAGCTACTGGAAGAAATTTGCTCAGGCGGGCCTGGCCTCACTCGAGCGAAATAAAGGCAGTAAGGTTCTTCAATTTATAATTACTTTTAAATCGCGAAAAATTTACCCCTATTTCTGGGATGTTACACTTGACCCACAATTGGTGTTTATTCCCACAGTCGGATCTGCAATTGTTGATGTTTATTCCATTATGCATATGTATTAGCTTAAGAGAATTTGCATATAGCATGGATAATGAGGACACGCTAAGGGAGGACCCTCACTCCATCTTAGACAAAGGACTAGAGGCTTACAAAGGTCCCCTCACAAGGGCCAAATCCAAGAAAGCTAAAGAGAGCATCCATAAAGCCTTGTCATCCTTCCTCTTTGTGCTTAGTGGGCCCAAGCCCAAGGGAGACACCATGAGGATCTACATGCTTTCATCTTGTAACATAGGTCATAGTTAGATTTTCTAGACATTTAGGCTTTATTTGGACCTTGCTAGGTCAATTGGGCCACTTTAGCGCCATGTACTTTCACTTTGGGCCATGTATAGGCCAATGTTCTCTCCCTTTTGTACTATTGGGCCTTGGATCCATCATCTAAGCCCATTTCTCCATCCCTTGGCCAAATTCTAGAGAGGCTATATAAGGGGGCTCTCCTTTGTAATTTGACACAATAATGATCATTTTGAGAATTTTTCACATTGAGTGCAAATTTCTAGAGTGAGAAGCTCTTTCTTCTCTCTAAGATTGAGTTCTCTAGAGCAAGCTCTTATCCAAGAGGATCCCTTCCCTCTTGGTGGCAAGATTAGGGAGTTATCTTTCCTAAGGAAGTGGCCTCCCACCTTCACCTTCCATTCTTCCCTTCCATCTTGTCCGAACCCTTTCACCTTTTCTCTTCTTCTCCACCCAATTTCATCCAATTTCCTTAGTTTTTCTCTTTGTTTTATTTCGGTCAAGCTTGGGAAGACAAGAATTCAGCCATTGAATTAAAGGAAGAACAAGGAAAGGAGCTAAGATTCATGTTTCTCTTAAGGAGCTTGAAGAAACTCCTACATCATTTAGTATCACTTGAGCCTAGGAGGTTCTTTTCTTACTTCTTATTCCTTTAGCTTTCGGTTTTAAGTTCCTTTTGCTGGTTGGTTGTGCAATCTTGTTTCATATAATTGTCTTGTTGATGCCATGATATAGTAGAAAATCCATAAAAAGTTGGTGTTGTTGTGAATTTTTGTGTTGCTTCTTCTTTTCTTTCAATTTTGGCATATTGTTCTTTTCATTTTCAGTTTTGGTATGGTCTTGTTATTGTTTAGAACTTCTAAAATTTCAGAATTGGCACATGTTAAATTCGGTTTTCAAGTTGTTGCCTTGGTAGTTACAAGTTGTTAGGTAGTTGGAGCCAAAAATAGGTGTATTGTGCCATTGTTGGAACCTTTTCCTTGTTCCAGTAAATTGTTTTGATCCAACCTTATAATGAGAACACACTAAGAGAGGACCCTCACACCATCTTAGAAAAAGGACTTGAAGCATACAAAGGTCCTCTCACAAAGGCCAAGACCAAAAGGGCCAAAGAAAGCATCCATCGGGCCTTATCTTCTTTCCTCTCCTTGAGTGGGCCCAAGCCCAATGAAGACTTCTTGAGGATCTATTCATATTCTACTTGTACTATACTCCTTAGTTAGATTCTCTAGGCTTATAGGTTTCATTTGGGCCTTGCAAGGTCATTTGGGCCACTTTTTGGCTATGTACACTCACTTTGGGCCATGTATAGGCCATACTCTTATCCATTTGCATTATTGGGCCTAGGCATCTTAGAGAGGCCTATAAGGGAACCATATGGCCGAATTCTTTGAAGCACTATATAAGGTGATCTCCTTTTGTAAATTGACACTTGCCATTTAAGAAATTACACACTTTGAGTGAGTTTTTAGTGAGAGAAGCTCTCCCTTCTCTCTAGGTTAGAGTGAGCTATAACAAGCTCTCATCGAAGGGGAATTCCTTCCTCTTGGTGGCAAGTTCCAAGGGAATTATCTCCTCTTGGAGTGGCTTCCCCTTCCTTTCCATAATTCCACCCTTCATCATTCTCCTTCCTTCCATCCATTTCCACCTTCTTCTTTCTCTTTTCCTTTTTCAATTTCCGAAATAGTGAGTCTTTTCCTTTCAAGTTTTCTTCAGTTTTCTCATCATCAAGGAGATAGCTCAAGGTTTGAAGAGGAAAGAAGTGGAAGAGTTCCCTAGATCCATCCTTCTTCAAGAAACTAGAAGAAGTTCCTACCTCATTTGGTATCTTAGAGCTTGGGAGGTTCTTTTCCTACTCTTCTTCCTCTTTTAGTTTCGGTTTTAAGCTTGTTTTGCTGGCTGGAATTTGTTGTTCATACCATCTTCTTGCCTTATTGTTGCCATGTTATAGTTGAAAAGTCATAAAAAGTTGATGTTCTTTTGAGCTTTTGTGGTAGTTGTGTCATTTCTTCAATTTCTTGCATATTGATTATTGAGTTTTGGTTTCTTGTTGTTTGTGTTGTGAAAATTCAGATTTGGCACTTAGGTATTTCGGTTATAGTTTGTTGATTATTGTTAGAAGTTGTTCAATTGTTAGTTAGTAGTTAGAGCCAAATAGGAGCTAGTTGTTGTGTGCCTTGTGGAACCTTGTCTAGTGTTCTAGGTCTTGTATTGTTTTCTCCTTTTAACAAGTGCATAACCGTGTGTTCTAGGAGTTAGTTCAAGCATCTTGACTAAACTCCCAAGGTTCCATTTTAATCTTGTTAGGAGGTCTCACTTTAAGATACTCTAAAAGTCATCTCATTGTTAGGATTATTAGTTTTCATTCTTAGTTTCTTTCTAGGTTAATTTTGTTTGTGAATGCACATTAGGAATACATTTCATACTCGGTTTTCATTTTGTTGCATTAAAGAAAATTTTGTCAAAAAGAATTGAACAAAGTCCTTCCACTCCTTTTGAAAGAAGGTTGCAAATATTTTCCCTTAAGCAAGAAGAGACACTTGTACTTGTTTTTGCATTGTTCATTTTGGTTTTAGGGTTTCATTTTGAGTGGTGTTGTTACTTGAAAAACAAAATTACAAGAGGCATTAAAAAGAAAAGAAAATCTATAAAAGAGAAAAGAAAAATAAAAGCCCTATGCTACTAAAAATTGAAAAGGGTGTGAAAAAGAAGAAGAAGCCTCATTGAGAAAAAAGTGTGAAGTAAGCCACCAAGTTTAATAACATTTTCAAAATTCCTTTATACTTGAAATGAATTGTTTGCCTAAGTCTCAAAATAGTTTTATTTGAATCTTACTTGCTTGATAGTGATTGTAACTTTAGAATCTCTAGGTTTAGATTATCCTTTCTTTTTTTATTGTTGCATTTGGTTTATTGTTTGTCTAGTTGTGTCTTCAATTTTTGAAATTCTTATCCTAGTGTAGCCTTTATTCTTTGAACATTTATTGCTTTAGTGTCTTGTCATTTAAAAAAAATCCAAAAACATTTTCCACTTTGAGTATCCTTTTCTTCTTAAGCATTTTTAGTTTGTCATTTTTCCGTCTCAAGTTTTATCTTTGAAGTTGTCTTTTCTTCAAACTCTTGATAATTCCCTTCTCAAAACCTTGAGGGTAGCATATTGGAATACTTGAGGTGAGAGTGTAAATTGCTCGGGTAAACTTGACACCAAAAGAAAGGGTAAGAGTTGTGAGGAACTTCTTGAGAGATACACTTGTGAGGTTTCATCTTTTTGATTGAATTCATTAACAATTTCGTTTGGAGTGTTTTGGTTTGTCTTGTTTTGCTAGGTAAGGTGGAGCTTGCACATCAAGGAAGAGCTTGAAGAAAAGTGTAAAGGAAGCAAAGCCTTGTAACTAGTAGAATTTAGGCAAATTTTCAAATTCTTAGGCTTGATGTATTAGGTTTTTTGTCTTGTATTTTGGACAAACCTTTTGGACATTGGACTTTGGACACTATTAACTTTCATTTACTCTTGGTAATTTCGGCTAGGCTAGAGCATTTGCATTTGGTTGTTATTTTGTTAGCTAGTTAGTTGTTGGTTATAACTAATAGTTGCTTGTCTTAACTAATTAGGTTAGTTAGTTAGTGGTTGGAACTAATTCTAGTTATTTCAACTAATCATAACCGAAATTAGTTTTAGGTCTTAACTAGATCATAACCTAATTAGTTAATTGGTTAGGGTTGTTAGACTTTGTTACAACTTCCACAACTAAACAACTACTTCTAGTTAGGATTTGTTAGGTGTTGGTTAGTTAGTTGAACTAATTTTGTTAGGTTAACTACTTGGTAAACTGAATTGGTTAGCTTGTCTAGGGTTAGTTACTTGTTAGAAACAACCTAGGACAATCATAATCAACTTAGGTTAAAGCCAACCTAGGACTTTCATAAGCAACATAGGATTAACATAGTAAAAGACAACCTAGGATCTTGTTGTTCCCTTAGGATAGAAACCTAGTATTCATATTTTAGGATTATTGTGTGTTTTCTTTCAATTTTTTTGCATTCATCATCCTCGACTAGCTTGTCTACACATCCTTTGTTTGTGTCTTGAATTTCTTTTACAACATTAAAAGATGTCTTCTAGTGATAGGGAGAATAAAACTATGCTTCATAACATAATGGATAGCTTGAATAACATCAATGCTAGGTTAACAAATCTTGAGCATAATGAAAACCCTAGAACTAGACATAGAAACCAAAGAAATCATAGGCATAATAATAGTGATAGTGAAGAGGAGCCTAGGAAAAGAAGGCACCATGAGCATAAAAGATAAGATATAGGCTTAAGAGAAGTCAAATTAGAAATACCCCCATTTCATGGCAAGAGTGACATAGAGGCTTATCTAGAATGGGAAATAAGAGTAGAACAAATCTTTAACTCATATCAAATAAAAGATGAAAAGAAGGTTAGGATAGCCACCCTCTCATTCCAAAACTATACCTTAGTATGGTGGTCTCAAGTGTGTAAGGAGAGAAAGAAAGATAATTTTCCACCAATAGATGATTGGTTGGATTTAAAAGCTCTTTTAAGAAAATGTTATGTTCCTAGCTACTATAGAGGGGAGCTATTAGCAAAGCTAAATAGACTCACCTAAGGGTCAAAAAGTGTAGAAGACTACTACAAATTTTAGAGATAGCTATGATTAGGGCAAACCTAGAAGAAGATGAGGAAACCCTAATGCATAGGTTTTTGCATGGCCTTAATAGGAACATTAAGAATAGAGTAGAACTCCTTCCACATGTAGACATTGAAGAACTCTTTCACCAATGCACTAAGGTAGAGAGCCAATACAAAGAGAGAGAAGCCTATAGTGGGGAAAATAGAGCCTATAAACCTAAGTGGGTAGGACAAGATAATAAGGGTAAGATTAATATAAATCCTAGGGAGAGGGAAGTGGGCACTTTATCTTCCAAACCTCAAAGTGAGTTGCATAAAAATGGAAAAGTCTTTATGAATCAAAGAGATAAGCATCAATCCATATCTAAACCATAATCCTCTAGATCATCTACCATTAAATGTTTTAAATGCCTTGGTAGAGGTCACATTGCTTCTGACTGTCCAATAAAAAGAACTATGGTTTTGGAAAATAATGGAACCTACTCAAGTCAATCAGAGTCTAATTCTGATTCTCACTCTTCAAGTGATGACTCAAGTAGTGACTCATATGACAGTGAGCATATTTTAGGGGATGATGGTGAGCTTTACATGATTAGAAGATTATTTGGTAGTCATGTTAAGCTAGATGATACTACACAAAGAGAGAACATCTTTTATACAAGATGTTACATAAATGACAAATTATGTTCTCTCATTGTGGATAGTGGGAGTTGTGCTAATGTTATAAGTCAAAGACTAGTGCATAAAATGGGCTTAGAACTAATAGATCACCCTAGACCTTATAAGTTAAAATGGCTTAATGAAAAGGGAAAGATGTTAGTTAATAAGCAAGTCTTAATAAATTTCACCATAGGCACATATAAAGATGAAGTTAATTGTGATGTTGTACCTATGGAGGCAACTCATATCTTGCTAGGAAGACCTTGGCAATTTGATAGGAAGGTCATCCATGAGGGGTTCACTAACACCCTCATTTTCAAACTAGATGGTAAGAAGATAGTTTTACACCCCCTAACTCCACAACAAGTATCTAAAGATCAATTACAAATGAAGCTTAAAAGAGATAGAGAGTTAGGATCTTCTTCAAATCATCTAGGAAAAACTAAGAAAAATAAAAAAGAAGATAAAAGAAAAGGAGTTGTTGTCTATAATGACTCTAGTTCCAACCTTTTGGCCACCAAATATGATGTGAAACATGCTATGCTTTCACATAAACCACGCTTGATCATGTATACAAAAGACATCCCTAGCACTTCCTTGTGCTCAATGGGCAATCTTCCTCCTCCTTTGCCCAAAGGGATTCAAAATATTTTAAATGAATTCAAATACCTCTTTCCAAAAGACATCCCAAAAGGCTTACCTCCTATTAGGGGCATTGAACATCAAATAGATTTAATTCCTGGTGCTAGTTTACCTAATAGGCATACATATAGATGTAATCCTAAGGAAAGCCTTGAAATTAAAAATCAAGTGAATGAACTACTTTCTAAGGGTTAGATTAGAGAGATCTTAAGCCCATGTGCTTTACCTCTTTTACTTGTTCCCAAAAAGGATGGTTCATAGAGAATGTGCACCGATTGTAGGGCCATCAATAACATCACCATCAACTATAGGCATCCTGTACCTAGACTTGATGATATGCTTGATGAGTTAGTGGTTCTACAATATTTTCTGAGATTGATCTTAAAAGTGGCTATCACCAAATAAGAATCAAAGAAGGAGATGAATGGAAAGCCGTTTTTAAAACCAAACTTGGACTACATGAGTGGTTAGTCATGCCTTTTGGCTTAACTAATGCACCAAGCACATTCATGAGACTCATGAATCATGTTTTAAGGGAATTCATTTGGCATTTTGTTGTGGTATATTTTGATGACATTTTAATCTACTCAAAGACCATGACCTCTCATCTAAATCACCTTAGACAGGTTATGCTTGCCCTAAGAACAAACAATCTTTATGCAAACCTCAAACAATGTTCTTTTGGCATGGATAGTATTGTCTTTCTTGGATTTATAGTTAGTTCAAAAGGTGTAGAGGTAGATCACTCAAAGGTTAAGGCTATCCAAGATTGGCCCACACCCAAAAATGTGAGTGACATAAGAAGTTTCCATGGTCTTGCAAGTTTTTATGAGAGATTTGTGAAAGATTTTTCTACCTTAGCCTCCCCTTTGAATGAATTGGTGAAAAAGAATGTTCCTTTTATTTAGGGGCTAAGGCAAGAAAAAGCTTTTCTAGATCTCAAAGATCACCTCACTCATGCTCTAATTTTATCACTTCCAAATTTTTCTAAAACATTTGAGCTTGAGTGTGATGCATCTAATGTGGGTATAGCAGCTGTGCTTTTACAAGAAGGTCACCCCATTGCTTTCTTCAGTGAAAAGCTTAATGGGGCAGCCATCAATTATCCCACATATGATAAAGAGTTTTATGCCTTAATTAAAGCCCTATAAACTTGGGAACACTACTTGATTCCCAAAGATTTTGTCATACATAGTGATCATTAATCCCTCAAATTCATTAAAGGGCAATATAAGCTAAATAAGAGGCATGCTAAGTGGGTTGAGTATTTGGAACAATTTCCCTATGTCATTAAGTATAAAAATGGAAAATCCAATACTGCGGCTGATGCTTTATCTAGGAGGCACTCTTTACTTACCTCCCTAGGAGCCAAAGTTATTGGGCTTGATGAGATTAGGTCTTTGTATCCAAATGACCTTAATTTTTCTAACATCTTTAACTCATCTTCCACATCTTTATCTCATAAAGGCTTCTACATTTTAGATGGCTACCTTTTCAAAGCCAATAGACTTTACATTCCTAGAAGTTCTTTAAGAGATCTTTTACTTAGAGAAAGCCATGAGGGGGGCTTAATGGGCCATTTTGGAAGAGATAAAACATTATCCATATTACATGAACACTTCTATTGGCCAAAAATGAAAAAGATGCCCAAAAACAATATGCTAGGTGTATAGTGTGTAGAAAAGCAAAATCAAAACTTTCGCCTAGTGGTTTATATACTCCTTTACCAATACCCACTGCACCTTGGATTGATATATCTATGGATTTTGTGTTGGGATTACCTAAGACCCAAAGGGGAATGGATTCTATCTTTATGGTTGTGGATAGGTTTAGTAATATGGCTCACTTCATCCCTTATCACAAGGAAGATGATGCTAGTCATATTGCTAAACTCTTTTTCAAAGAGATTGTAAGACTTCATGGTGTTCCTAAAACCATAATTTCTGATAGGGACACCAAATTCCTAAGCCATTTTTGGAAAACTCTTTGGTCAAGGCTAGGAATGAAGCTTCTCTTTTCCACTACTTGTCATCCTCAAACGGATGGACAAACATAGGTAGTAAATAGGACCCTCTCTCAACTTCTTAGGGTCTTAGTGCTTAAAAATGTTAAATCTTGGGATGAGTGTTTGCCCCACATTGAGTTTGCATATAATAGAGTACAACACTCCACAACCAAGCATAGTCCATTTGAAGTTGTTTATGGTTTTAACTTTCTCACTCCTTTGGACCTTTTGCCTATTGAGGTTTCTGATTCCATCCTTTATATGGATAGAGAGACAAAGGCCAAATTTATCAAAGATTTTCATGAGAAGGTTAAAGACCAAATTCAAGCTAAGAATGAACATTATGCTCGTTGTGCCAACAAGACGAGAAAGGATATCACCTTTGAGGTTGGAGATTGGGTTTGGTTACACCTTCTAAAGGAGAGATTTCCAAACTTACGCAAATCCAAACTTGATCCTAGGGGTGATGGACCTTTCTAAATCATTAAGAAAATGAATAATAATGCTTATGTCCTTGATTTGTTAGGAGATTATGGAGTGAGTACTTCCTTCAATATTTCTGATTTATCTCCCTTTGACTTAGATGAAGTGATGATGCCTTAGATTTGAGGACAAATCCTTTCAAAGAGGGGGAGCATAATGAGGACACACTAACAGAGGACCCTCATACCATCTTAGAAAAAGGACTTGAAGCATACAAAGGTCCTCTCACAAAGGCCAAGACCAAAAGGGCCAAAGAAAGCATCCATCGGGCCTTATCTTCTTTCCTCTCCTTGAGTGGGCCCAAGCCCAATGAAGGCTTCTTGAGGATCTATTCATATTCTACTTGTACTATACTCCTTAGTTAGATTCTCTAGGCTTATAGGTTTCATTTGGGCCTTGCAAGGTCATTTGGGCCACTTTTTGGCCATGTACACTCACTTTGGGCCATGTATAGGCCATACTCTTGTCCATTTGCATTATTGGGCCTAGGCATCTTAGAGAGGCCCATAAGGGAACCACATGGCCGAATTCTTTGAAGCACTATATAAGTTGCTCTCCTTTTGTAAATTGACACTTGAATGCCATTTGAGAAATTACACACTTTGAGTGAGTTTTTAGTGAGAGAAGCTCTCCCTTCTCTCTAGGTTAGATTGAGCTCTAGCAAGCTCTCATCCAAGGGGAATTCCTCCCTCTTAGTGGCAAGGTCCAAGGGAATTATCTCCTCTTGGAGTGGCTTTCCTTTCCTTTCCACAATTCCACCCTTCATCCTTCTCCTTCCTTCCATCCATTTCCACCTTCTTCTTTCTCTTTTCCTTTTTCAATTTTCGAAATAGTGAGTCTTTTCCTTTCAAGATTTCTTCAGTTTTCTCATCATCAAGGAGATAGCTTAAGGTTTGAAGAGGAAAGAAGAGGAAGACTTCCCTAGATCCATCCTTCTTTAAGAAACTAGAAGAAGTGCCTACATCACCTTAGCAAGTACAATCTGTGTGAGAGAGTTGCCTAATCATCTTTAGGAACTCTTCTATAGGTTCCAAATCCTTGTGTTAGGAGACCTTAATTTTAGGTTCTCCAAAAGTTAGCTCATCATTAGGTGTGTTAGAAATCTACTATTAGCTTTGCATCTAGGTTTAATTTTGTTTTGAAAGCACTAATAGGGTCATCTTTAATTCGGTTTCATATTGTGTTGGATAAAAGAAAAATTTTGTCAAAAAGAATCATAATCCTTCCATTCATGTTGATGGAAGTAGGTTGCATTCTCCCTTTAAGCAAAAGAGTGAACATTAAAACTTGTGAAGCTAGTTGGGTTTCGGTTTTGGAGCTAAAAACTTGGAAAAAGTGTCTTACAAAATCAAGAGGCAAAAGATAAAAGAAAAGAGAAAAAGAATAAAAGAAAAAGAAAAGCAAAACCCCTTACAATTCAAAATTCAAAAGGGTGTAAAAATAAATTGCGGAAAGTAGACCTCTTTAGCAAAATTTGTGAAGTTTGAGCACCAAACCAAGTTACATTTTTGAAACCCTAATTCATTTGCTAGTTGATACCTTTCACTTGTTTCAATTATATTTGATTGCTTAATTGTGCAACTCTAGTGTTCTAGGTTTAAGTTTTCCTTCCTTTGTTTTCTTGCATATTATTTTGCTTGTTTGTCTTGTTTTGTCTATCAATTGTCAAATCCGAATCTTAGTTGTGTAGCTTTTATTCTTTTTAGCTTTTCTTGCTTTGGTATTGTCATAATCAAAAATCCAAAAACATTGTCATTTGAGTAGCTTTTCTTTCTTAAACAGTTTTAGTTTGTCTTTTATTCCTTCTTAAGTTTTGTCTTTGAGTTGTCTTCCTTTCATAATACCTTTGATAATTCCCTTATCTATACCATTGAGGGTAGCATCTTGAGGATACTTGAGGTAAGAGTTCAATTGCTTTGGTAGACTTAAGACTAAAGAGCAAGGGTAAGGATTGAGATAGGACAATTAAGAGATACACTTGAGAGGTTTAAAATTTTGTCTTGACTTTGCTAACCTAAATTTTTGTTGGAGCTTTTTGTGTTGGAATTCTTTTGTAGGGGAGGTGAAGCTTCTACAAATTCAAGTGAAGAAAAGTGAAGACCTTGTAAAGGAAGCAAAAGCCTTGTAACATTAGACACTTAGGAAAATTTGTGAATTCTTAGGTTTTGTGTAGTAGGTTTTTGTCTTGTATTTTGGACACTAAAAGGACTTTGGACTTTGGCCACTATTAATTTTTCCCATTGGTAATTTTGGCTAGCTTGTAGAAGCATATGCATTTGATTATTTGTTAATTAGTTAGTTGGTTCAAACTAGAGGTTGTTAGTTAGTTGTTGGTCTTAACTAAATTTGTTAGTTAGTTGCTTGTCTTAACTAAGTTGGTTAATTAGTTAGTAGTTAGAACTAATTCTAGTTATCATAACTAATTGTAACCGAATTAGTTAGTTGTCATAACCAACCTATAACCGAAATTAGTTGTAGTTAGGGTTGTTAGACTTAGTTACAACTTCCATAACTAAATAACTAATTCTAGTTAGGGTTTGTTAGGTGTTAGTTAGTTAGTTGAACTAATTTGGTTAGTTAATCCACTTAGTTGGCCAAAATAGTTAAGCTTGTTTAGGATTAGTTACTTGATTAGTTACAACCTAGGATCATCATAAGGAACTTAGGTAAAGACAACCTAGGTCTTGCATAACTAATCATAGTACTACATCCTAGGATACAACCTAGTACAAGACAACTTAGGTTCTTATTTCCCCTTAGGAAAGAAACCTAATACTTATATTTTAGGATTGTTGTGTGTTTTCTAATACTTGCTTTGCATCAAGCATCCTCAAATAGATTGTTTACAACTTTGTTTCCATTGTCTCAAATTTCTTTGACAACCTTAAAAGATGTCTTCTAGTGATAGGGAAAACAAATCTATGCTTCATAATATAATGGAAAGTTTGAATAACATCAACAATAGGTTAAATAACCTAGAGCATAATGAAAACCCTAGAGCTAGACATAGAAATCAAAGAAATCAAAGACATAACAATAGTGATAGTGAGGATGAACCTAGACATAAAAGACACCATGAATGTAAAAGAGAAGACATAGGCTTAAGAGAGGTAAAACTTGAAATTCCCCTATTTAATGGAAAGAGTGATGTTAAAGCTTATCTAGAATGGGAGATGAAAATTGAGCAATTTTTTAATTCTCATCAAATAAAAGAAGAAAAGAAGGTTAGGATTGTAACTCTTTCTTTCCAAAATTATGCCTTAGTGTGGTGGACTCAAATATGTAAGGAGAGAAAAAGAGATAATTTTCCACCCATAGATGATTAGGTAGACTTAAAAGCCCTTCTAAGAAAAAGATATGTTCCTAATTATTATACAGGGGAGTTATTAGCAAAGCTAAATAGACTCACCCAAGGCTCAAAAAGTGTAGAAGACTACTACAAAGCCTTACAAATAGCCATGATTAGGGCCAATCTAGAAGAAGATGAAGAAACCCTAATGAATAGGTTCCTACATGGCCTCAATAGGAACATCAAAAATAGGGTATAACTTCTTCCTCATGTAGATATAGAAGAGTTACTACACCAATTCACTAAGATAGAAAACCAATTTAGAGAGAGAATCCTATAGTGGGGAGAATAAAGCCTACAAGTCTAAGTGGGTAGGTTAAGAACACAAGGGTAAGTTTGAGAGAAACCCTAGGGAGAGGGAAGTGGGCACTTCTTCTTCCAAGTTACCAAGTGAGTTTCATAAGAATGGTAAAGTCTTTAGGCACCAAAAAGATAAGCATGAATCCACATTTAAACCACAATCCTCTAGATCTTCTACCATAAAATGTTTTAAATGTCTTAGTAGAGGTCATATTGCTTCAGACTATCCAACAAAAAAAGCAATGATTTTGAAAACTAATGGAACCTACTCAAGTCAATCAGAGTCTAATTCTGATTCTCACTCTTCAAGTGATGACTCAAGTAGTGATTCCTATGATAGTGATCATATTTTAGGGGATGATGGTGAGTTGTACATGATTAGAAGGTTGCTTGGTAGTCATGTTAAGCTAGATGACACTATACAAAGAGAGAACATCTTTTAGACAAGATTGAGATTGAGATGTGATGATTGATGATGATTGAGATTGAGATGTGATGATGATGAGATAGGTAAATGAAAACCTAAAAGACAACATGAAAATATAAATGATGTGAATACAATGAAAAGACATTGTATATGATGATGCTGTTGTGATAGCCCAATATGATGAAGGGCTCGTTTATGTATAATTGATAATGATGGTGTTGGCCCATTCTGGCAATGAGAAAATATGTGTGTATGTAATTGCTTTGCTATGAATGGATGGATGAATACATGATATGTATATTGTTAAGATGATTAGATTATGAAGATTGTTGATGATTTTAGTAAAGCATACATGATGTTAATATGTATATGCACATAATCTCAATTGTATTCATATTTGTCATTTGAAATGTATAACTCACTCTCCCATGTTATCCATTTTTAACATTGATGCAAGGATATCATGGGATAAGGATATTTTAAAAGTAAAGCTTTGGTGAAGGTAAATAGTGGTAGTGGAATACCTTGGCCGACAATAGATATAAATCATTTCATTGTGAATAACATGTATATAATGATGTGATGACTATTGATGTTGGTGGATGTATTGTGAATAATGATATAAGTGGATGATGTATCGATATTTGGGATAATAGAATTCCTACCCATTTGATGAATATAGTGACGTTGGACATGTAGCCCATTTTGGGAATGTATAAGTGTTGATGATACATGATATTAAGATAGAATTGAATGTGGTCAATTATAGAATGTGAGTGTTGGAGATGTATGCTGCATGATCATATATATTTATATATATACATATTCTAGGCATTGCATGTTTATGACTTATGTGTAAGGTTGATTATGGCCTATATGGTTTATGTTATGTATTTGCATGCTTTGCCGAGCCTTTTCCCATATCTTCATATATGGGACTAGATGTATGCCCTGTATACATATTCTTCTTCCGCTGTAAACTCTATTATTTTTGTATACAATCATGGGTGATTTATTTTACGATCCAGTTATAAACTATCAAATCTCACTCTTTGGTTTTCTGTGGTTCGAGTCTTGATGTAATCGTTGAGGTGTATTGAAATTATTTCAAATGCAAAAAATTTATTCACATTTTTATTAATTAATTATCTTGATTACATTAGGATTCGGGTCCAGAAAGTTAGGTGTTTCAAGATGGTATCAGAGCGTATTTTGCTCTGAATTAGATTTGTTAATTATCATTGAAGTATGGTTACTCTGCATTGAAATTGATATCATGGATGATTGGAGCATGATTGCTCAATATTGAAACATTTTGGTGATCATTGGAATATGGTTGTTCAGAATGGCAATTATCTTGAGGATGATATTATGTTAAACATTGGTTGCCCTATATGGATTTGTGAAGGACTAATTGTCTAATAATTATGAATTGACTATGAGGGCAATGTTTTCTTAATGGCGATTCTTTATGAATTATTAGTATTGAATTATGATGGTAGCTCATTGAGGACTCTTTGTGAAATTATGATTCATAAGTTATGATTGATGTTTATGGGAGTATGTCCCTTTATCGCTGAGGTTGTATGATGCACTTATGGAGCATAGTCGCTCATTAGCAAACTTAACGATTCATGAGATTTAATACATATGGATGAATTTCTCAATGAGATTAATATGGTTGTTTGTGTAAGTCTGGCTAAGTTCCTTACACTATTTCCATCTAATGATGAATACATTGATATTATGCATTTGATATTGATATGTTAAGTGTGACTTGAATTTATGATGAATTCGTACCATGTGCGATCATGGATATGATATATTGAATATGAATTGATTTGATGATGGACCTATGCCGTGTGTTGATCACGAATAGGAGATATTAAATGAGAATTGGGATGGTGGTAGACCATATATGTTGAGACCTTGATATATATATTGGAATTGAATCATGTGATTAGGTCTCTTGTATGAGTTGCACTTATGGCTCATGGCCAAGGTATGCTTATTGAATGTGAATGGTTCATATGAATTGATTGAATGAATGGTAGTGAAAGAACTCCCTAACATGAGTATTCATGGAATTAAATGATTGATTATGTTATTGTTGAAAGATGAATTGAAAGGATTAATTATGCTATTTGTGAAAGATGAATTTCATATCCTTTGGTAGGAGAATCTTGTATCTTATGATGCAAGTGACTTACTATGTCTCCTTAAATTGACAACATGAATAAGTGATAACATGATTGAATATGAAATTATGTTGGCACATGATTGGGATTATGACTCAGTTTTATGTTTGTGAACTGAGTGAACGATTGATTTAATTATGACCCACTGGATGTGGTAACCCCGGTGTGACTTAGTATGATCTTGTATGATCAAAACTTATGACATTTGGCCCTATGGTGGTCTCAGCTCTATGCCATATTATGAACTTCATTTAATGATGTTTGTGTGTTGTAAGAGTATTGCATAATAGGTACTAGGTAACCCTTAAACTTTATAAGTCTAGTGATTAATTGAACCTTATGAATAGTTGAGCCATAATGAAATTAATTGTGAAATACGTTGTTGAAGCTAGGGCCGGTATGTGCGATGGAAATACGAATAATGAATGTAAATCCCCAAGTGATTGGTGAATGATGATGTTGAATTTAGGGTATACTTGGGTTTTGACTATGATATATGATTCTATGGTATGGCCTTGGGGTAAATTGTGTGCCCTTGACGTTGTGACCCTGAGGATAATTATGGAATATGATATGATATAGAGATGACCCGTGTGATTACGAGTTGGTATATAGAAATTTAACCATGACATTACCTCCCTTTTAATTTGAAAGGAGCTATATTGATGGTAGAAACTATGTAGTGATGTGATATAGTATGGGTTGCGCGTCCAATGGATGGACTTTGGTTGTGATCTATGAGAAGATTCACCAATGTGGAAGCTTATTATACGATTGAGAACCCTATTATAACCTTAAGGTTGTGTACTTAATATGAGTTTAGTGACTCAATTAGGCTCAAATTCATTTAAAGCCAGCAATATATGAATGAGACAAATGGTTATTAGGCTATTTGATTATGGCTTCTGGATGCATAAAGCCTGATGATGGGGTATTTACCCTGGGATGATTGGGGATCTATAGTTGATGCGTCGATTTATGGTGATGTTAATTAATATTTGATGATTGGTATGGCATGGTTTATGTCGGATTAGGTGTTAGGACGACGTGATACGAATATGTTGAGTTATGGACTTATGTGAATTATCACTAAGTCCCATATGAATAAATGTCGTTCGAGTTAGTATGAATAATGTGAGTGATAAGAATTGAAGGTACTTATCCTGATATGACTCTACATGCCATAGGTATTGTGGCAACGTGCACTTATGCCCCAACCTCATGTGTTTGTGGTAACCACTACGGGATTGGGACGCCTTCTTGTATGTCAGATGCAACAATACTTAAGTCGGGCAAGTGAAGTTGTAACTACTTATGGTGAATGTATAGGATCTATCTGGTAGTACTGGATATGAATGTGTGAGTTAAGTCGGATGAATTGAGAATTATTGAGTTGTAACACGTCTTGGATATATGAGGTTTTATGTTTAGGACAAAGGAATGATGATGATCATATCCTATTGGACTTTGGGAAGTCCGATACTATTTTTCGATGATGATGAACCCTGATGGTGTGCGGCCTCAAGTGTGGCCTTGTGATGTATATCGATCTCAAATTTCGAGGACGAAATTTTCTTTTTAGGCGGGGTGGATTGTAACATCCTGAACTTTATATAAATGATTAAATATGAGGAATAAATGGTAAATAATTATACGTGGGTTAATAACTGTCCCAAAAATATTGAAATAATTAAATTGAGATTTATGAGGGTTATTTATAATTTATTGAAGCTTTAAGAGTTAAAATTATACCCGGTTAAAATATGGGTGTTGGACCAAGTATCTCCGATTGAGATGCCAATGGTCAGGGCTATTAAGAATATTATTGGGAATCCAAATCTATATTCGGAATAATTTTTAGATAAAGTATTGAGCCCGAATGGACATCTTGTTTGTTATAAAACGGTGAAATTACTAATGAGGGGTTAAAATTCAAAAACAAAACTTTCTTCTCCTCTCTTATTTTCACAACACTTTTCTTCTTCTTTAGCAAACCACTTCCTCTTCTTCTCCTCTCATATTTTTCTTCCTCTTCATCTTCTTCTTCTCTAAAAACTTAGAGTATGGTGTGCTCTCTCTTCTCCTTCCATTTTTGGTTACTTCAAGCTTGGAGGAGATGACAATGGTTCTTCGAAGTTCTCCCTCTCCCTCTCATTTTCATGCACTTCTTCTCCCATTCTTGGAGCTCTCTTTGCTTGGCTTAAGGTAATGTTTCCTCTCCATTTTCTTGAGCTCTAACATTAGGTTTTGGGTTATGGTGGTTGGGAGAGTGTTTGATTCCATATGGGTTGTGTAAAAGAGGCATTAATGGTGTGAAACCCTAAGGTGGGTGCTTTAATATGAGTTTTAAGTGGGTAATTATGGGCACACAAAAATAGCACCTAATGGAGTGGAAAATGATGAGTATAAGTGGTGGTTATTGAGTTTTCATGGAAACCCTAACTTTAGGAATTTGGGGAAAATATGAAATATGAGTGGCAAATGTGTTTAATGATGTTAGGGAATGATATTGATGAGGAAGAATGCTCATTGATGATGATTGATGAATATTAATAATGGTGATTGAGTTTTGATGAAACCCTAGCCCTAAGAAATTGGGGAAAACATGTAATGTTGGTTTGAGGATTAATTTTAGGTGGAAATGTATGATATTTAGAGTATGGCTATTGTTAATGATGTTGGAAGGATAATTGTTGATGATGAGAGATGGCATTAGTCAAGGTAAATGGTTGATAGAGGTGGTTGAAAGTCATTAGCATGGGAACCCATAGATGAGTATGGCCTTTAAATGCATAATAATAAGTTTGAACCCCAAAACCATAATGGTTGTGATGGATGTATGGATTGGACATTATGGGTTAATGAGGCCTTAGGCCATGGCATGTGCCATTTGAATTTGTTGATTAATTATAGTTATTGGAGGATAAGATAGCTAAGTTGAATTTTGAGTGATAATGATGGCTCATGAATTGAATACATGTGTATTTATATGTGTTGATAGGAGATTATATTCCGGACAATGTGGCAGAACTTTTGGAGCATGCAAATCGTTGTGGTTCTTCTCTCGAGGTAGGAGAGGAGTTTATATTTCGATTGCATGAGTTGAATAATTGATGGTTAATGTATATGATTGTACTCATGCTTGCCTTGCCATGATTATCTTGAATGGTGATTGATAATGTGATGGATGATAGGCTTTTCCATTTGTTGAATGTTTGGGAATTGCATATATATGAGATAATGATGAATATTTAGTGGATTTTTAATGAATATGATTTATTTGTTGATAGAAACACATGAATGGGTGAATTACTCAAAGATATGAGGTTATGTTTTATGATTTTCATGCATAATTGAGGAACTAATAGGGCCATATTGTATTTTAGTATGTTTGGATGCCATGGAATGGTTCCAATAGTGCCTATGCATGATTTAAAACTTGTAGAAATTGGAATGGGCCAATTCCATTGAGAATTGACCCTTGAGTTGCACAAAAATACCTTAAAACGGGCTAAACACAATTATGCACATAAGCTTCTCCTTTTTGGGAATTTTTGAGTGTGGCCGATGGCCATACGTCATAAATGATGTATATAAGTTTGTGTTAAAATTTGGTAGAGTTTGGAGTTGATATGAAAGAGTTAGGATGCTTAGAAGTTCAAAAATTGAGCAAAATCTACATAATTGCTGTCTTAAATCGATTTAGAACAGTCTTGAATCGATTCAAGGGTCACTGGAAGTGTTTAAATCGATTCACACGAGTTTTGAATTGATTCAAAGCTCTCTGGAAGTGCTTGAATCGATTCATACAGGCTTGAATCGATTCAAAGCCTTGTTATGGCCACTGTTATGTTGTTTTTCCGACTGTTGTGATTTCTTTGCTGTTTTTGGCCCCTTTGGGCATCTTAGTGACGTTTGTGGCCTCCGACTTTTGCATGAAAGTTGTAGATAATAATGTTATAGAGGTGTGAAAATTGGTCTTACCTCAATTGGAGTTTTCTAACTCCCATGGAGCGTAAATTACCAGACCTGCTACATTGTAAAACTCAAGTTTAAGAGGGTGTTGAGCCTAACTTTTTATGGTTATCAAATTGGGACTAATAGGCGATATTTGTGACATGTCCCACTATTTTTAAGACTAAAAAATAACTTCACTCCTATATCTTAATGTTGAAATTTATCATGAGCTTAATAGTATCCAAACCCCTTTGTTATGTAAAAATGAGAGATCTTATTAGGGGTATGTGATGATGGTGTGTCTTAGTGTGTTGATATTGATTGAGACATGTTATGAAGACATTAATGTTCACCACTAATGATATGATATGGTGATTGATAATGAAACGAAAATGTTGTGGCTGTGTACACACCCTTAAATGATGATGAAACTAATGAAGGGACAATTGTATGACAATGAATTTATTATAAATCAATGAATTGGAGATGATATCGATGAATTGGAGATGATATCGATAATGAATGATGATGGATGATGTTGTTGATCATTTCCTTGAATAAAAGGATGATTGTTATTATTGATGAATTGTTAAATATTGTTGTGTTTAATACAAGTGTGATCTTGTATGTGTGGTTTAAAGTCATATTGATGAATTGTTGTGATGCCATACTAATGTATGAACAATGGTAATGATCAATGAGATAAAAATCCACTAAGATATTATGGGTGATATTGATGAATATTGTTAATGTTTATGATGCCATTGTGAATGTTGCAAGTATTGACTTGCATGTTTGATATACATAATATGTTGAAATGAAATGCCACACTTAAAACATGAAACAATGGCTAAAACCAATAATGATAATCCACTAAAGATTGAATGGTTGTGTTGGTGTTGATGATAATGATTGATGAGTGGCATGATAGGATGCATAGTGTGAGATGCATTGATTGGCATTTGCATCCATGGCATATCATACGCTATCTATGTGGAATGTTAGGGGTTCCACTAGGCGGGCCTAGTGGGAGGGCGACCCAGTGTACAGGTAAATTGTTGTTGTTCCCTAGTGATTCTGGGAATCACGAAGCTGTCCATAGTTTAGTAACGAGGCACCCTATGTGGCGGGCCTAGTAGGTGGGCAGCTCTGTGATGAGCAAGTTACCTCAGTGTCCGACGGGACACGACTCTCTCGATGTGTGTTCAAGAGGGGCCCGTAGCACTTTTGGCAGGTGAGGACATGTTGATCCGCAACACTTGGGCGATGCAGTTTAGTACCAGTAAAATTGGTGATTATGCATGCATTATGAGATATGTGTACACATTATACTACTACAGTAGGGGTATAGTAGCACACCTATGCTTGACCCACAATTGGTGTTTATTCCCACAGTTGGATTCACAATTGTTGATGTTTATTCCATTGTGCATAAGCATTAGCTTAAGAGCATTTGCATATAGCATGGAGATATGCCAAAAGGTGATGATGATTGATGATGATTAAGATTGAGATGTGATGATGATGAGATGGGTAAATGAATACCTAAAAGATAACATGAAAATATAAATGACGTGAATACAATGAAAAGACATTGTATATGATGATGCTGTTGTGATAGCCCAATGTGATGAAGGGCATGTTTATGTATAATTGATAATGATGGTGTTGGCCCATTGTGGAAATGAGAAAATATGTGTGTATGTGATTGCTTTGCTATGAATGGATGGATGAATACATGATATGTATATTGTTAAGATGAATAGATTATGAAGATTGTTGATGATTTTAGCAAAGCATACATGATGTTAATATGCATATGCACATAATCTCAATTGTATTCATATTCATCATTTGAAATGTATAACTCACTCTCCCATGTTGTCCATTTTTAGCATTGATATAGGGATATCATGGGATGAGGATATTTTAAAAGTAAAGCTTTGGTGAAGGTAAATAGTGGTAGTGGAATACCTTGGCCGGCAACAGATGTAAATTATTTCATTGAGAATAACATGTATATAATGATGTGATGACTATTGATATTGGTGGATGTATTGTGAATAATGATATAAGTAGATGATGTATCGATATTTGGGATAATAGAATTCCTACCTGTTTGATGAATATAGTGACGTTGGACATCTAGCCCATTTTGGGAATGTATAAGTGTTGATGATACATGATATTGAGATAGAATTGAATGTGGTCAATTATGGAATATGAATGTTGGAGATGTATGTTGCATGACCATATATATATATATATTTATATATATATATATATATGTATACATATTCTAGGCATTGCATGCTTATGACTTATGTGTAAGGTTGATTGTGGCCTATATGGTTTATGTTGTGTATTTGCATGCTTTGCCGAGTCTTTTCTCATATCTTCATATATGGGACTAGGCGTGTGCCCTGTATACATATTCTTCTTCCACTGTAAACTCTGTTATTTTTTTATACAATCATGGGCGATTTATTTTACAATCTAGTTATAAACTATCTAATCTCACTTTTCGGTTTTCTGTGGTTCGCGTCTTGATGTAATCGTTGAGGTGTATTGAAATTATTTCAAACGCGAAAAATTTACTCATATTTTTATTAATTTATTATCTTGATTACATCGGGATTCGGGTCTAGAAAGTCTAGTGTTTCAGAGAACCCCTTATAGATAACCTTCCTATCAAACTGCCAAGGTCTTCCTAAAAGGATATGGGTTGCTTCCATAGGAACTACATCATACATTACTTCATCTTTATATGATCCTATGGTGAAGGCTATTAAGACTTGTTTATTTACAAACATCTCACCTCTCTCATTTAACCATTGAAGTTTATATAGCCTAGGGTGATCTACTAGATTTAAGCCCATTTTATGGACTGGCCTTTGACTAGCCATATTTACACAACTTCCATTGTCCATAATTAGAGAACAAAGTTTTTTTATTTATCTAACATCTTGTGTAAAAGATGTTCTTTCTTTGTGTACAGTCATCAACCTCATGACTTCCAAGAAGTCTTCTAATCATGTAAAGTTCACCATCATCCCCTAAAATATGCTCACTATCATATGAGTCACTGTTTGAGTGATCACTTGAAGAGTGAACATCAGAGTCAGAATCTGACTGACTTGAGTAGTTCCCATTATTTTTCAAAATTATAGTTTTATTTGTAGGGCATTTAGAAGCAATATATCATCTGCCTAGACATTTAAAACATTTGATGGTAGAAGATTTGGAAGAAGAAGGTTTTGATGTGAAGTTATGTTTATCCTTATTTGTCCTATAGATTTTACATTCTTCATGCAACTCACTCTTTATATATGGAGAAGAAGCGCCAACTCCCTTCTCCCTAAGTTTTCTTTCAAACATCTTTTTCTTTCTAAGGCTAGAATCCTCCTTGCCTTTCCACTTAGGCCTAAAGGGTTGGTAGTCCCCTTTATTATAGGAGTCCCTCTCACTTAATTGGCTTTCTACCTTGGTATACTAGTGTAGTAATTCCTCTATTTCTACATATGGTAAAAGCTTTACCCTATTCTTTATGTTCCTATTAAGGCCATGCAAGAATCTGTGCATTAGGGTTTCTTCATCTTCTTCTAGATTAGCCTTAATCATTTCTATTTCTAAAGCCTTATAGTAGTCTTCTACAAATTTTGTACCTTGGGTGAGCCTATTTAGCTTTGCTAATAGTTCCCCTCGGTAATAGTTTGGAACATATCTTTTTCTTAGCAGTGCTTTTAAATATACCAGTCTTCAATTTGAGGAAAATTATCTTTTCTTATTTCTTTACAGATTTGAGTCCACCAAACTAAAGCATAGTCTTGAAAAGAAAGGGTTGCTATCCTAACCTTTTCATCTTCTTTTATTTGATGGGAATTAAAGAGTTTCTCAACCCTCATCTCCCATTCCAGATAGGTCTCCACATCACTGTTACCATGAAAGGGTGGGATCTCTAGTTTTACTTCTCTCAATCCTACATCATCCCTTTTGTGATGTCTCCTTGACCTAAATTCATCCTCATTGTCACTCTCCTCATGCCTAATGTGTCTTTGATTCCTATCCCTATTTTTATGTCTAGATTGATCATTTTTATTTTCTAGGTGTTGATTTTATTCAAATTTTCCATAATCAACCTAAGCAGGGACATATTATCTCTATCACTAGATGACATGTTGTTAGCCAAGGCCTCAATACTCAAGAGGGGGGTGAATTGAGTATTGTAAATTTTTGCGTGGAATCCCTTTTAAAATGGTTAGTGGTACACAAATGATGCAATATAAAAGAGATAATAATTATGAAACACATATCATACTAAGATACTTTGAGTTGAAGATACAATATTTAAGAATTGATTTTGATAAACAAGGCAAGTTATTAGTTTAGGCAATTCTTGAAATACTTGGCATGCTATAATTAATTCCAATATAAATTTAACTTAAACAATTTCTAACAAATTAATTAAGCATGATTAATTTACCAAGTTATTAACAAAAATATTCAACTTATGTAATAATTAAATCCAACAAGATTTAAGTCAATTAGTTCAAGGATTTAATTTAAGCAATTTTAACATACCAATTAGATATAAATATTTTAGCATGCAATTTAAATTCACAATAATAAAGGAGCTTAAGGGAAGAGAGAATTTGTAAACCGATATAACGAGTTCCACCACCCCGGTGTACGTCTCACCTTCAAGCAACCCACTTGAAGGATTCCACTATTGAAGTTTAGAGATACAAGCTATGAGCAATTGCAGCTTCCTAGTGTCCCACACTTAAGAACTCAATCCTCACTAGCACAAGGGCAACCCACCCAATCTCTCAAACTCTCAATACCCAAAGGTTGAACCCCAACCTTTGTTACCACTCAACCTAGAGTGAAACCTTAGTGCTTTATGTTTGGTTTACAAGATTTTTTCTCTCTCACTAGAGTAGATATACAACTTGAAGCTCTCACAAAATAATAATAAATCTCACAGAGAGGATATGCAAATTTAAGAACACCCAAATATTTTTCTCTCTAACTCTCAAATAATTCTTAAAGGAGAAATATGCAAATTATGAACCAAGAGAAATTGCAACGAAGATAGGAACAAGACAGGAACAGAGGAACTGCTTCTCCATTGGTGTGTATTGCAAGCTCGGTTTCTTCTTCTATTTATAGGCTCCAACGGCATGGCTTATGCAATTTGAAAATTCATCCGTGACATGGTGCAGCATGTAGTGGTTCAGCTTTTGCATAGTGGAGCATGGTTTTGTGAATTGATAATTCCCTTCGATGTGGTGCAGCATGGTTCCGTTGCATTTTTAATTCCCTTCGTCATGGTGGAGCATGGAGCGTGTGTCTGCTGGAGCAATATGGTCACTGTTAATGCGATGCAAGGCTGTCTCTACATGAATTGATTCATCTTCCCCTTGAATAGATTCCCATCGTTATTTTTGGCCCTGACACAGTGCATGAATCGATTCTCTGAAGGCTGTGAATTGATTCCTTCATGATTACAAAGGCAATGAATCGATTCTTCTAGCTGTGAATCGATTCCCTGGGCCAATTATACTATGTGAATCGATTCCTTTCATGAGTGAATTGATTCCTGCATTTTGAATCATAATTTCCTTGCCTGTTAACGTGTAAATCGATTCCTTAAGCCATTTCTTGTGCCGTGAATCGATTCCTCTAATTAATTTGCAATTTCCAGCCTATGTCAACGTATGAATCGATTCATATGGCCATTGGTTGTTGTATGAAGCGATTCATGTACCTGATACATGAATTTTGACACTTTGTTTTACCCTTTTTGATATTTGTTCAATCATGGCTCCAATCCTTTGATCCTTAGCCACTTTGATGATTATATTTCACATGTTTTAAACCTCTATAACTTCCTTGAATCATTTCTTTAGAGTTCATCAATTTTGCATCATCAAACATAATTAATTTGTCCATAATAATTTATGTTTGATCTTGATTCTTCATTTGTTGTGTCATTATCAAAACCTGTATCAACATATAAACACACATGTTTGAAAATCAGAGAAGAAGACAAAGGCAAATAAGTGATATTGTAGTCGAGGATGTATGAAAAATAAGGATTAAAATGTAAATGAAAACCTAAGATGAAAAGGTATTACTAAGATGCTCTATACTATGTTGTCTTCCGAGGATGTTGTACTAGGATGTAGGACTAGGTTTGTTATGAGATGAGAGACAATATACACTACTCCTAGGTTCTTAACCAAATTTAGTGATGTGTAGGAAAAACTAACCTAGTTAGGTGTAACAACTAACAACCCTAATTAGTTAAGGAAGTTATTAATTAAAACTAACCCTAATTAGTTGAGACAATATCCTAACAATCCAACTAATTTGGTTTTGGGAATTCTAACAACTTAGTTTAAACAACCTAATAAATCCAACAAAATTAACTAGAAGTTGTTAAGAGGTTATAACTTCCTAACTACTAACAAATTTAGTTAAAACTAACAACTAAGCCTAACAACTTAACTAGAATTTGGTGGGAAAATGCAACTAAAATGATGATATGCTCTAGCTAGTTGAATTTATATCTTAAGGAAAACTAGGAAAATTCCAAAATTTAAAGAGTCCAAAGTTCTTTGCAAGTAAATGTCCAAAATACAAGGACTTAGAAGCAAATACAAGGAAATCAAAATTTATTTTGTGAAATTGTGTTGCAAGACTTTGTTTCCTTTACAAAATTCTTCAAGCTCTTTTAATCTTTACAGCTCCAAGGTCCCAAAAACAACTCAACAAACTTTGGTTAGCACAATTCAAAAACAAAAAAGAAACAATTGAAAAGGCATTTTCCACTCTCTTAGTGTTTCACTCTTCAACCTCTTTAGGCCAAACAAAATTCACTCTTATTCTTCAATGCCCCTAAGATGCTACCTCCAATTAATGAAAAGATATAGGCTTATCAAGAGTTCAAAAAAAAATAGAGACACAAAGACAAAACTTTGGAACCTTAAAGACAAGCAATAAAAGGTAATTTGAAAAAGGTAACTCAAGAGGAATTGAAATGTGACAATGGAAGAGACCAAAAGCAATAAAAGGTTAATGAATAAAGCTTGTACACTTAGGAAAGGAATGTTGTGACCTTGACAAAACTTAGACAATCAACAAATTAAATGCATAAAAGAAGTAAGCACAAAATTTTAAACCCTAGAGACCTAAAATGTAATATTTGTGTAAGAAAGGACTAAAATGTAAAATTGAATTTTAAAAAGAAAGGTTTCTTAACAATCCAACAAAGGAATTAGGGCTTCACAAAATTTTAAACAAGTGCTCATACTTTTTCTTTTTAACGGGTTCACATTTTTTCTTTTTGAATTTTACCAAAAGATCTTTCAATTTTGTAATTTTGTGTATAAGGACTCAAGCTTTTCTTTTAATGATTTTTTATACTTTTCTTTATCTCTTTTTCTCCCCTATAACAAAATTTTGCAGCATTTACACAAACTTTTAGCCCCAAAAAAATGATCCAAGAAACAAGGTCTAAAATTTAATTTTTAAGAACATTTTCTTACAACAATACATGCATCTTCTTCCACTATGTCTATAGTATGGAAGGGTAAACAAATGACATGACATAAAGTATGATTTTGACATGTAATGAGAGTACTAAAACACCTAGTTTCTGTTCATACAAAAGAAAATCAATCTAGAAGTAGAACTACTAAGAAACTAGTCTAACAATTCCTAAAAATGAGCTATTTTATCCACCTTAAAGTGAGGTATGACTAACTTAACCTAATGGAGCTTAAAGACACATAACACAACATGAATTAAGTACCTTGAAAACTAGTATATGGACAACCTTGAAAACTAGTATATGGACATCACACGGTTTTGTATAAAAGACCTAGAAAACACAAGACAAGCTCTACACAAATTGCACCCTTTTTACACCTAGTTGGCTTAATTGAATGATAATAACCTAGGCATGCTTCTAATTCAGTTTTAGCTTGATTTTAAGAATACAAACTTACTTTGAAACTAATACAAATAGATTTAAAATAACTCAAACAAAAAGAAACAAAAAACATGCAACAATATATAACTACTAACAACTTGTAACCAAAATGCAACCAACTTGTAACTATTTTGCCCTAACTTTATCTTTTTAGTTTTGACACTTGAAACACCATCTATAATTCATATTTTTGTATTATTTTGAAAAAATTATAGAATATAGATGAAGGTTCTCAAGAAAATTGAATTGAAACCTCAAAGAAAAAGCTAGTATACAACATTTTTCATGCACTTTTTAAGGGATTTTCAATTTTTATGTTGCATATGGAATGAATAAACCAAGATAAGAGGGGTCTAATATCTAAGAAAACCAAAGAAATAATACTCATCCAGCCATTGTATAATTTCATAAATGCAAAGAAAAAGATAGAAGAAGAATCTCCCAAGCTCTAAGATATCACTTAATGAATGAATGCCTTTTAAAAGATGAAGATCTTAGTTCCTTTTCTCTTCTTCCTTGCATTACACTTCTTGATCTTCTATGGAAACCATGGAAACATGTAGAAAACTAAAATGGAAATGTTAGAAAAGATCCTAAAAGACTAAGACTAGAAGGTATAGAAATAAGGAAGAATAGAGGAATGGAAAGAAAGGAAAGGGATGAATGGACTTTGGTATGTAAGGGAAGGTTTGAGACGCCACCTATGGGGGATAAGTCTCCTAAATCTTGCCACCAATAGAGGAGGAAGCCATTCGATAAGAGTTGTTTTAGACTAAAGAGGCCTAGCCTAAAAGAGAAGAAAGGTCACTCACTTTCTTACAAAAGAAATGCTCTTTCAATTAAAATTCAAGGTAAGGAATACAAATGCATGAAGACCTTATATAGGCCTTGGGAGAATTTCGACTATAGACTTCTAATTGGGCTTCCACCAAGTTCCTAGGCCCAATATGCTCAAATTAGGGAAAGATGGCCAAATACAAGGCGCAAAATGAAGTACAAGGCCCAAAAGTAGCCTATTGACCATGTAAGGTCCAAATTCTAACCCTAAAATGTAAGACACCCTATGTTACACTTAAAAACCTATTTCTCTAAATATTACATGTAAAGAACGCATAGGTCTTCAAGTGCTCCTCCTTGGACTTAGGCCCATGTAAAGTGGTAAGAAAAGCAACTAGGGTTTGTTGGTTAATGTCTTTAGCCTTTTTAGTCCTTGCCCTTGTCAAGGGACCTTTGAATACCTCCAAACCCCTGTTTAGGGTTGTGATGGGATCCTTCTTAGCTATGTCCTCATCACTAAATAAGTTGTAAGGAGAATTTACTACTAGAAAAACCCTGCATAGCTACTCCCATTTAGCGACCGCCTGAGGCCGTCGCTATTTAGTGACCGACTTAGCGACCAAAACAAGAAAAGGACCTTAGAATGAAAAAATAATGACCAAATCAGCGACCACCACACCACCGTCGCTAACGTCAGCAAAAAAACCATCACTAACACCGTCGCTAAAATTACCACCATCGAAACCTCGATCGCTACAGTTCCCTCCTCTATTTTTTGGTTTCCCTCCAAGAGTTTTTGTTGCTTCTACGTTAGCCACCGCAGAATTTCGCTAAGTCCAGTAAACATAGCGACCACTAGTTCTCGGTCACTAAACTTTGCAAAAGTCCGTAACTACCACCGTCGCTACCTTTCCCTCCTTCCATTTTTTGTTTTCCCTCAAGAGTTTTGTTGCACGCAAGTTAGCGACCGTGTTCGACGGTCGCTATGTCCAGAAAACGTAGCGACGAAATCTTTCCCGTAGCTACTGTTACCTGTTAATTTTTGTCTTCCCTCCTAATTCCAATTAAAACGTAATGACAGGTAGTGTGTTGGTCGATAATAGGGGTTATTTAGAGACGGTTCGCTCAGTCATCGCTAGTTTTATTATGGCGACGGGGTGTTTTAGTCGCTAGGGTGGCCACGTGTCTACATTTTAAGTTTGGCAATGGGGTTAGCGACGGTATGTTGTGTTTGTCGCTAAATCTCATATGTCACTAACCTTTTTTCCCCTTCAAAACCCTAAACATGTCTTTCTTCCCTCTCAAGCTCTGAATCTCCCTGTCTCCTCTCTTCCCTCTCCCTTTCTGTCAACCATATTGTCGGTTCCCTCCTCGTTCCTTCTTTCTCCCTTCACGTTTTGTGTAACATCCCAAATTTTAAAATAAGAGAATTAAATTAATAGAATAAATATTAGGAATTTGTGTGTGAATTACTTAACATCCCAAATTATTGAGAATAATTAAATTGAGAATTTTGGGAATTTCTGGTGGCTTATGGAAATCGGTTAAGCTAAAGACGAACCCGGTTGAGACATGGGTGTCAAACCAAGTATCTCAGAATGAGATGATATTGGTCAGGGCTGTCGAGAAAAATATTGGGAATCCGAATATATATTCGGAATAATTTTCAGATGGAGTATTGAGCCCAAACTGAGAACCTGTTGGTTATAAAACGATGAAATGTTAATGAATGGGATTTAAAATAAACTCAAAAGCCCAAATTTCTTCTCCTCTTCACGCGTGAACTTCTAAATATTGAGAGGCACATTTTATTTCTTCACTTTCCCTATTCCATTCTTCTTCCTCTCTTTTTCTTCATACAAATCCCAAGTCAAGGTGGTGACTCCCTCTTCTTCTCATTTCTTTTCAAGAAGCTTAGAAGGAGACCGTTGAAGCTGAATCCTTCCTCCTCTTCTTCCTTCATTTTCGTGTGGCCTACCTCTCCTTGGAAGCCCATTTTCATTTTAGGTGTGAGGTAAGCCCTTTAACTATTTTTAGGTGGATTGATGTTGGTATTATGTAATATTGTGACTTGGGAGGGTCATGCATGAACATAGAAGTATATAGAGAGCATTTAATGCATGAGTTTTAAGGTGGGTTTTTATGAGAGTAAGATTTCTTGGGGAAGTAATGAAGGTGGATGCATTTATGGTTGGAAGGAGAAGAGTATTTATGATAGTTGTTGGATTTTATGAAACCCTAGCCTCATAAATTTGGGGGAAATGTATATTGGAGGTAGATGAGCAATTATTGTTGGCAATAAATGTGGGTTATGATGAATAAGGGTCATTGGTGATGGTATTTGGTTGGTGGAAGTCATTGATGGAGAAACCCATGAAAGGGTTTGGTTCTAGAGTGCATAACAATAAATGGTGGCACCTAACCCATGGTGGTTATGGTGGATAAAATGAAATAAAAGAGGTTTGAGAATTAAAATAATATAAACATCAAGTTATTGAAATATATAAGTATTTGAGTCTTGATGGGTAAATAGAAAATTGATTGTGTAATGTGTTGTGATGTAGGAAGTGACCCCATCGACGAGGCGGAAACGTCAAACCGCGTTGATCACTACTTCACTTGAGGTAGGAGGGGGTAACTATTCTAAATGCATGATTTCATCCATTGATGATGTGAAAATATGTATATGTGATTATGTTGATGATTGTTTGAATGGATGATGTGATGATGTTATGATTTGAATGCATTTAGAATGATTATTGTTGTGTGGCATGTGTTTGGGATAATGGATACGATGTTGTAATGAGATTATGATGATGAGATGTGATGGTGGTTTAAAACCATGTATGAATTGAAATCCATGATGAAAAATATCCCGAAGATGTATGTTTGAATTGATGAATGTGTATGCCACTAACTCTTAATGTGTATGAAATGTAAAGAGAATTGGTGATGACTGAGGATGATGAAAATATTGAAATCCATGAAGTGGTGGTGAATGATTGTATGTGGAGTGGCATCTAGGATGCACAGTGTGAGGATGCATTTGATTTGCATTTGCATTGCATCCATGGCATATCATAGCTGTCTATGTTGAATATTAGGGGGTTCCACTAGGCGGGCCCAGTGGGAGGGCGGCTCAGTGCACGAGCGTATTGTGGTTTTTCCCTGTGACTCGGTGTGTGAGTCACGAAGCTGTCCATAGTTTGGTGACGAGGCACCCTATGTGGCAGGCCCAGTGGGCGGGCGGCTCTATGGTGAGCGAGTTACCTCAATGTCCGATGGAGCACGGCTCTCTCGATGTGTGTTCGGGAGGGGCCCGTAGCACTTGTGGTAATTGAGGCCACTATGTTGATCCACAAGTCACGGGGTGACTAGTGCTACAGATGGGCGATAGCGGTTTGGTACCAGTAAAATTATGATGGTGTAAGCATGCATGAATTGAGATATATGTGTACAAAATTTTCTACTGCAGTAGGGGCATAGTAGCACACCTATGCTTATCCCACAATTGAATTAATGTTATACTCCCACAGTCGGATCCGTATTGTTGATGAGAAATCCTTGTGCATATGCATTAGCTTTAAGAGCATTTGCATATAGTATGAGATATGCCTAGTTGAAAGCCCATGGTGGCAATGGATGAATGAGAATTAAAAAGGGAAGAGAGTTGGATACTAACCCTAGGTGTGTATTTGGTAAACCAAATGAATAAAATTGTGGATGTATACTTGAGTTTATGAGATATGTTTATGAATGATGTATGATGTTGTGTAAGAATTGCTATTTGTGCAAGTATGCATGCATTTCACCATAATGTATGACTTTTATTCATTTGGATTATGTTGCTCACCTCCTCGTTGCAATTTTTAAGTTTGATGTAGGTATGATGTAAATCCTACCATTTTGGAGGCCGAGTTTGAAGAAGGTAAATATGGAATGGGAATGGGAAAGCCTTGGCCGGCATGTTTTTATTTTGTATTGTACATGGCACATATATGCCCAATTTTGTAATCTTGATATGGTAAATGAAGATTTTGGGGTCATGTAGGAAAATGAGACCTTATGTACATGGCTCATTTTCATTAATGACCTTTGGTAAGGTATAATACCATTGTGATGTTTAAATCTTAGTCAATTTGATGTAAGGATGTTGAAAATTATGAGTTATAGCTCCTTTATGATATGTGTTTGAGATTTGGTATAGTTGTTTTATGCATGAGCTAGGAATTAGCATGGTCAAACAATGATTTATGAGGTTTTGATGTGATGTAAGGAATGAGACAGCTTAAGTATGTTATTTGTGGTTTGTGTGAAATGGAATGGATCCACTTTGCCAAAAGTAGACCACTTGGTTACCTTAAAATGCCTTAAAATGAGATAATCGTGCTTATGCGCATAAATTACTCATTTTTAGGAATTTTTGAGTGCGGCCAGTTGCCACACGTCACAAATAATGTGTTTTAGCTTGTGTTAAAATTTGGTGGCATTCCGATATCGTTTACATGGGTTTTGGTGGTTGAGAAGTTCATCTTTGGTGCAAAATCTGCATAATTTCTGCAGAATGACAGGGCGTAATCGATTAGCCTCCAGGGTGTAATCGATTACAAGGCCTCTGTCCTTAATCTAATCGATTCTGCATCAGACTATAATCAATTATGAGTCATCCAGAGTCAATGTAATCGATTATGCTCTGAGTGGTAATCGATTAGCAGAAACACCTGATGCATTACATAAATCCCAGCAGCTTGCTAATCGATTATGGGTAGTGTAGTAATCGATTATGCGTCCAACAGAAACCAAGTAATCGATTAGCTAAGGATCTGTAATCGATTAGGTGATGCCTCTGATTCAATATACCATTCCAGGAAGTCAGTAATCGATTACCATTTGCTTGGTAATCGATTAGGGCATTGTAATCGATTATTTCCAGTCCTTTAAAGCCTTGATTAAGTAAGGGATAGTCGATTATACTATTCGGTGATCGAAATGGTATTGTTTGGACATGTGTTGCGTACTATGATACCTTCTCATATCTTTATATATGAGATAGGTTACATAGATCCAGGGTATTGATCGAGCTCTCCATTATAATTTTTCGTGGAAATAAATTATGAAAGACGTGAAAAATTTACCCCTATTTTTGGGGGCGTCTCATTTTGGCTCCCCGTTCCTCCTTTCTCTCTCCGCGACCTTCACCATTCCACTATCTTCGTCATACACACCTAACACCATTCCCTCTTACCAATGCCACGGTCCCCCCTTCACCTTAGTGGCTCACTCCCTCATTTCTCCCTCACGGCTGACGCACACTGGTCACCATTCTACTATCTCTGTCAACCATACTCAGACAACACCATCGGTCATCTCCCTCATGACTCTATGTTAGTCAGGTTCAAATCCCTCACATTGGTTATTTTCAATTTTTTCTCAAGTCTAGATTCTGGTGACATTATGGCCTTTCTCTGACTTAATTATAATTGAAGAATATTTTTTGCATATAAAATAAAGGATTTTAAAATAAAAAGGCCTTTAAGAATAAGGAAACTTGAATATGTGTGTAATCAATGTTGTAAAGTTAGGGTTTGGAATCGATTAAGATCTATATTGACTAAGTAATTCTTAATTTTCCTAATGAGTATTAGTCTCATCTTCCTGTTGTGCCATCAACTTCTTTTTCTGCATAACAGAAGGAGGTTATTGAGTTTGAGTATTTGGATGACAATGTGTTGGAAGACCTTCTCCTGTCAACAAGAGAGGAAAATGATCGAGTAAAGAGCTAGTGAACTATTTGTTTTTTTATGTGCTCTTCCTTTTATTTATTTTTTTGTTCCACCATAAACTAGAGCTTGTATGAGCTTTTCAAATATTAGTTTTCATATATAAATTTGTTATTGATTGAATTGTTAGTTGTGCTAATCGTTCACCCATATATAATTTAAACATGTTATGCTTTTAAAATCATAGAATAATGTATACATTAGCCATCTACGCTAGCTAATACTCTAAGTGTTTTGATGGATCCTTGACATATGCCTTCTTTGATCTTGATGAGAATATGGGTGAACGAGTTTTTCCATTTTACAACCACTACTTCAATTACATTCTGAATTTGGCAGTAGATGTATAATACTGGGATTAGGATTTTGGTTAAGTAGGATTTGGAAAACAGATACCTCAAATCGCACAAAATTGGAGTTGATTCAGATTATGGCACCAGATTTTAGTATGTGCAATGTGGTGTTTCTCATTTCTCTAATTCATTTATTATAACTCTATTGTTTTGTCTGGGACAAATTCTGGAATTTTTAAATATTTGCATGGATAAATACTGGTTGTTGTGAAATTATATTACTAGCCAAGTCTTGCACTGCATTATATTGTGGTTCAGTGCCATGTCTTTGAAAGCTTCCTCATGTTGCGATGAATTTGTCTATCTTTTTTCTTATTGGCTAATTTCTCTTTGGTGTTGGCTTCTACATTTTTCAAGAAAAGTTACATTTCTATTAAATTTCATTTGTTATTTTAATACTATCAAATTTCATTAGGAAGCACCCTTATTTGTCGACTTTGAGAATGCATAAGTCCATCATCCCATAATCGACAAGCTACCCATCATATCCTGTCATCCTATAAAACTCACACAATAAGTTAGTGTAGCACTTGTGGAATGGAAATTGTACACTTTATTTATTTATTTTGAATGTTTTTTAATTTCTAAAATTAAATAAAAATAAAATAATATTAAAAACTGTAAAATTAAAATTTTAAAAAGCAACTCATCCTAATCAATAACACAAAATAAAAATAAATCAAATCATAGAAAATTTAAATTTCAAATTTCAAACTAATTCTAATCATAATCCTAACAAATCAAACAATTTAAAATAGTATCAATTCCTAACCAATCTTACTGCTGCTCAATTTATATGGATAATACTTACTAAATTTTGTATATAAAGATCCTCAAGCAGTATATATAAGTTAGGATACCATAAGAATGTCTTTTATTATGAATATGGTCAAACAGATACCGTAATGCCTGAAATATTTATTTGTGCCTAAAAGATACAAAATGAAATATATAAAAGCTTCACACCACCAAAAGATTAGCATAACCGTTTTCTGAACAGAAAAAGGAAAATAAGTACTTGCATTAATCTTGATGAAACAGAATGGTGTTTCTTTGGTATTGGTACAACAACAGGTCAACCCAAAATCTTAAGAGGCACCACCCTAATCTAACATAACATTAAATTCAATTCCCTCATGGTTTCGATATTAACAAAACTGGGTTGAGAGTGGGAGGTGGTATGACATCTTGCCTCAACCAACTTCAATCTACTTCTACTTCTTATTCTGGGTAGTGGTTTGACTAGTTCCCTTGATCTGCTTATATTTGTTGATTTACACAGGTGAGGGGTTAAACCTCTCTGTTCTTGTGTCTTGCAGCTAGGAAAATAACATTAAGTGGGGTAGGGGAATTTCTTATGCATTTTTAATTTTAGGTGAATAGGATGTTGGTTGTGATTTAAAGTCATATATACTTTATTTAGGCCAGATCGTATAATATTGGTCACAATCATGTGATTTATGGGTTTTCCTTGCCATAGTTTAGATAAACAAGAAATGGGGATAGAATTCAGAGTTTAGTGCTCAATGCTGAATATGGTAAATGTTGAGTAAGGACAAAGTTGTTATTTGCGTAACAAGGAAAGATGGGGAAGAATCATATCACTACATCACATGATCCTCATCATAAATAGCTGTTATCTCAGGCATGACATGCATGATCCCTAAAATGCAACTTGGCTGTTGTAAGGGAACCACCACCAACCACTTTATCCTGTACCATTGCAATTGCATTGTAGCACCATTACCTATGACTGATTACTCTGCTTCTATTCACTCTCCCTTGAGTTGCTAACAAAATATTTAATACTTAAAATATAGGTGTTGTACAGTATTTTCATTATATTAAAAATGTTCCAACAAAAACTTAGACAATAAACTGACTAAGCAAATACAACCAGACATCATAAAATACAACCTAACTAACTAAGCTTCAATTTAGAAACAATTAAAAAACAAAAACATGAAATTAACTACATGTTTGTATTGCACAAATTGAACTGTTAATGTAAACCTTATAAATTATCTGAATAGGCACTATACATGTTTCTAAACCTTATAAATTGCTGCAATTTGCCTCTCACAATTCAAGAAAATAGCTTGGTGTTTGATGATCTTATTCACATTTTGTGTATTTATTTTAGATTTCATTTCTGATGTAAGAATTCCTAAGTCTCCATGTTTTTGAACTGTTTTGTCTCTTTAATGCAAGTAAATAATCTTATATTTTTTTAAAAATGCATGACTGTCATATTACTGTAAATCATTGGTAGTGTTTTAAATTTTGTCATTTAATTTCGCTGCTTTTTGAATTTGAGATTTTAGGTGCAAACTGCCCATAAGGTTCATTTTGATTATATTTGCTACAAATGTACGGAATCATGATATGAATTTGGAGGACTAAAAAATGTGATTGCAACCCCTTACATGTATGTTTATTATGATTTTTAACATGGAGCTATGGTCATCAACCCCTTGCTATGAATGAATAAAGATTTATAGGATGAAAATGTACTTAAATGCCTGAATTTGGTATTGTTGTGATAAAGATGGATGAGGTGTAATAAAATAATAAATTTGTTTAATGGATTGTTTGTATGATTTAAAATTTATGATGATGAGTTAATAAATACATTAAAATAGAAACTGAATCAGTGTTGTGAATATAGGAGGGGTTGAATCAGTGTTGTGAATATAGGAGGGGTTATTGTTCTTGGTAAGTTGTTTTGCTTCTTCCCTAACTGTCATTCTCATCCCTAACTATTACAAATTGCTTCCAATGCACCAGGTTTAAAAAGGGTTTCTTCTTTGACATCTTCGCCATCCTCCTTATTCCCCAGGTTAGACCATTCTTATCTAATCTTTTTAATTCTCAAACCTTAACATTCTCAAACCTTTTCCATTGCTTTTGTTGCTCTGGTTCATTCTTTGATAGTGTGGTAACATTCTCAAACCTTTTCCATTGCTTTCATCATTTAGCAGTTAGCACTTAATCATTTGATAGTGTGGTTAAAAATAAGATAGGTACCAGATGATAACGCCAAATAGAAATGAAATTTTCAGTGTCATACTCAGGCATGTATCAAGATGATATCAGGTCCTGCATTTCTGAAAAAAATAATTTGAAATATTAAATTTTGAAAATTAAACTAATATTATACACATGAATACCATTTGAAGTTAGAAAATAGTTTGCTTTTGTTGTGTTATGTTTGGAAAATAGTTTTGGGTCGTGTTTATAAGTACTGTGCTAATTGCTCATTTAAGAATAAAAGTTATATCTTTTTTTGTTGTACTAAATTCTATTAAATTGCATGCAAGGATCTTTTGCCTCTCTCTATCTCTATCTCTTAATTTCTTTCAATTTGCCTCTGTTGACCCGGGTTAGTGAATTTTAATATGTTGTTTTTTGTTGCTCTAAATTTCATTCTTTCTTTTTGACTTTTTGGTATTATTGGTTTGGTATAGGATTTTTGTTCTGTATCATTAAGACTATAAAGCATCATGCACAACTTACTATATTTTGCTCAGGTGGTTATCTATTGCTTAAAAAATATCAGCTTACTATATTTTGTAGAACTATGTTAAAAAATATATATTTTTAAAAAATATAAGCTTCTTGCTATTCTGCTTTGTTATCAGTTTACTATATAGGCTTGCAAAATTCTGTTTTGTTATTTTGTTTTATGATCAGTTTACTATATAGGCTTGCAAAATTATGTTTTGTTATTCTATTTTGTGATTAAGAAGGGACATTAACTTGCAGAATTCTGTTATGCTCAACTTTCTATATAAGCTTACTATATAATGCTGAGTTCTGTAGGAAATGTAAAGTTTGATAGAACATATTAAGATTACAAGCAATGAGATAAAAAGAAACTTATGATTCGATTATTTTTTCTACCATTTTAGTGGAGAGACCATATTTTGCTTAATATCCACAGTTTCTTTTGCCTATGTTCAATCTTTGTTTTGTATATCAAAGAGCCCCTACACCCCTCTTCTTAGTTTTTTTATACTATTTTAGTTGATTTCCTTTCAAGACCACTAGCTGTGATTGTTCTTGTTCTTGTTACCTCTTTAGGTTGCTGCATGAAATTTTTTATTGTTTAGATTTTTTTAACAAAGACTATGGCACCTTGTAAATGTGATTTTTCTTACTAAGTCTATTAATTAGAAATCGCTTAACACAACTTTTAGAGGCAAGTACTACTTGGGCGGGTACTACTCAATGTATGAAAATTTAGAGGATCTAGTAGTGCTCCTTTTTGTGCTTCTTTATGTTAAATCTCTTAAAAAGCTTTAGTTCTCTGACTTCTCTTCATTGTTCGTAAATAATTAATTATGAACAAAGTTAAAAAATTATTCTCTTCCCTAAAGAAGTTAAAAAAACTATTTTAAAAACTTATAAAATGAAAAAGATTTTAAGTAATAATATTTAACAACTAAAAGGTCTTAAACCATAAATTATTTGATAATGCATTAACATAAAACTAATAATTATTCAATCAAATATAACACATTAAACATAATTTTAAATTGTTGAGTTAGAACAACATAAATAGTAGTTATATATACAAACATTATTATTTTATCAATTATATTGCTACCAGTAAGAAGTGAGTGATTATTTTTTTAAAAACTAATAAAATACTTTAGATCAGTATTTCAATTGAGAGTGTTTTATGTTTTGATGATGAACTTTGATCTATAATTTGCTTTACGTGTATCTCTTTGTTTAGTTGCCTTGCTACTTGTAATTGTCCAACCACTTCTTGGTTTGTAATGCAGACCAGCACACATTACGCGTGGTCTCTGATCGTCTCTCTTCAGCTTCGTATTCATCATTGACTTTTTTCCCCAGGTAATCCCCTAACGCTAACTTTCTATCTTTTGATGTGTATGCATGCCGATTATTGTTTGTTAGTGGAGAGTAGAGCTCATTAGGCATTGGTCTTGTATACTGATAACATGTCATTTATGCATGTGTATTGTTGTTTGTTAGTGGAGAGCAGAGCTCAATAGGCATTATTTTGTGTGATGATAACATGTGTTTAGTGTATACATATGTATTGTTGTCTGTTAGTGGAGAGCAGAGCTCACTAGGTTGCGGTGTTGTTTGCCTCAATTTCATATACAATGCGTAGCGTATATATTGAATTGTATTGGGAAATCTTCTGTGTGTAACAGGGCGTTATAAAAAATTTGGAATTATCTAGTTTACAGGGGAGACTCTGCCGAAATTTTGGTAGGCTCCCTGTTTTAGGGTACATAAAAAACTACGTTAAAAGTTAACATTGTAGTGTTTAGTCGTGTGTGTACCTACTAGGTTCCCGTTCAAGATGCAAGACAACCGGCCGACATACTGTGTTGTGTTAGATCTTAAATTGTCCCGGTTGGACAGTTTGGGATGAATTCGTAACCAGTAGGGCGTAACCCATCACTGTTGTTTGGGATCTATCTTGTGTTATTGATGTCCATTTTGAATTTTGGTTACTGTGTTTCGTATTGTCTTCGAGTGCATGTCTGCGTCCAGTGTTTCACACCGCACGTATCTCTGTGTACTCGGGGACCAATATGGAATGCTGCCGAAATTCCAAATAAACATCAACAATTCAAGATAGACTATAAACAACATCGACGGGTTATGGATGGTTGCATATTCATCCTGAATGGGATAGGGCCCCATCGACTTGCAACATCAAAGAGATAGAGACCGATTCATAAATGATAGTCATATAATGTTTAAATCAAAGTAACTAGAACTTTGCTTGTTAGATATCGTGAATGGAGGTTCTGGTAAATTGGCAATGGATGTACAACCGACTAGATCACAATCGGCGAGTGACTAAAGAGTTTATGATGGGGTTGTTAGAGTTCATTCCGTTCGCTACGGTTTAGCATGCCTAGTTTTGAAGTGACTCAGAAGATTCATTGTCTGTGCTTAAGGTGCAAATGCATGAGTTTTGAATATGCGGATGATGGTATGTGCCACCTAAGTGAGAAGGGGTTCATGGAAAGATACTACTGCTGGTACAACCATGGTGAGAAATTACTGCCCAGGCCATCAGCCGTAATCATGCAACAGTCTTACTATGAGGTTGAAGGAAACAGGGATACATACAACAATATGGAAAAGATGGTGATGGATCATGTTGGACCCTCCACCAGGCGTATGCTAGAACATGATGACCAAGCAGGGAATGAGGATGACAACGTAGAGGAGGATCCTAATCTGGAGGTGAAGAGATTTTATGATTTATTAATGGCGGCTCAGACTCCATTATAGGACAGGTGCAAGAGTCACACTGAATTAGCCGCCTCCCTAGTTGCCTTAAGCCTAAAGGCAGATTGTAATCTTTCAGGAGGTTGTTTTAATAGGATGGTTGATCTGATGGGTTCTACCATGCCTAATAATTATCGAATGCCATCAAACCTGTACCATGCTAAGAAAAGAGTGGCAAACTTGGGGTTGGATTGTGTGAAGATAGAGTGTTGTGTTGGCAGGTGTATGCTGTTCAGAAATAAGTTTGAAGACAAGAGTGTCACAAAATATGTACATTGTAATGAGGAACGCTATAAAACCATTAAAAGGAGAGGGAAGGTAACTAGGACGGCCAGGAAGAAAATGTGGTACTTCCCCATAACACCGCATCTTCAACGCCTATATGCCTCATTGTCCATGCAAAACACATGCGTTAGCATGCCCTGAACTGAACACAAGAGGGTCTTCTGTGTCATCCTTCCGACGGGAAAGCATGGAAGTGTTTGGATGAGCTATATCCAGACTTTTCAAGTGAGCCGCGCAATGTACGACTTGGCTTATGTACTGATAGGTTCAACCTGTTTGATTAATACGGAAGAGCGTACTCTTGTTAGCCAGTCATAGTGACCCTATACAATCTGCCTCCTGATATGTGTATGAAGAAGGAGGTCATGTTTCTATCTATACTGGTTCCAGGACCCAAAAATCCAAAGGTGAAAATAGACGTGTTTTTGCAACCATTGGTTGAAGAGTTGTCACAATTATGGGATGTCGGGGTGATGACATATGATGCATCTTTGAAGAATAATTTCATGATACAGGCTATTTTAATGTGGACCATTAACGACTCCCCGGCGTATGGTATGCTTTCTGGATGGCCAACGTCTGGGAAGCTTGCTTGCCCTATATACATAGAATATACCGGGGGGAATCACTCCCTGTTAGTGGAAAGACAAGTTTTTTTGACTGTCATAGAAAGTTTCTACCATTGGATCACCCGTTCAGGAGAAACAAAACCGCTTTTAAAAAGAACAAGGTTGTGAATGAACCTCCACCCCGTAGGTTATCCGGTGCACGAGTTTGGCAGAGAGTCAAAAAGTATCCATACATTTGGTATAAAAGTGTTAAGGAGTTTGCAGGATATGGGAAGGAACACCACTGGGTGAAGCAGAGTACCTTATAGGATTTGCCATATTGGAAAGACTTGTTGTTAAGACACAACTTGAGGTCATGCACACTGAACAAAATGTTTTAATGAATATTTTTGACACTGTAATGGACATCAAAGGGAGAACAAAGGACAACGAGATGAGTCGTCTTGACCTGCTGATTTGGTGTTCTAGGAAGGAGTTGGAATTGAGGGATGCGGGACGTGGAAGAATGTTTAAACTACATGCAAAATATGTTTTAACTAGACCTCAATAGATGGCTGTGTGTGTGTGGATGAATGGGTTGACCCTGCCTGACGGATTCGCTTCTAACTTGAGTAGATGTGTCAACATGAAGGAGGGCAGGGTGTTTGGCATGAAAAGTCATGATATTCATGTGTTTATGCAACAACTACTATCGTACGTGTTTCATGCCTTACCGAAACCTATTTGGAAACCGCTGGTTAAGTTGAGTCACTTCTTTAAGGAGTTGACGGCAACTTCGTTAACTGAGAATAAACTTCTGAAGATGGAAGAAAATATCCTGGTCTTGATTTATAAGTTGGAGCATATTTTCCCACAAGTTTTTTTGACTCGATGGAGCATCTGCCTATCCATTTACCATACGAGGCCTTAGTTGGTGGCCCGGTGTAGTACTGTTGGATGTATCCATTCGAAAGGTGAATGCCAGAACTATTTAATTTCGTTGCAAACATGGTTTCCTATAACAGTATTTTGTAACTTAACATTTGTTTATGTTGTTCTAGATTCTTACGCTCTTTAAAATACAAAGTGTCAAACAAAGCGTATATTGAAGCATCAATTTGCGAGGCTTACTTAGTGGAAGAAATGACCACTTTTGCTTCTTTCTATTTTTCGACAGAGATAGAAACCAGAATGAATAGAATTCCTTGCAATGTTGGGGTAGCCACACATAAAGCGCTGGATGATCAAATTTCAATTTTTAACTCTCCCGGTCGTCCTGGGGGAAAGGTCATAATATGTTACATTGATGAGAAAGATCGAAAGGCGGCTCACTTGTACATTCTTCTAAATTGCCCAGAAGTGGAACCCTATCTTGAGTAAGGGAGCGACTTATACTTTGCATTCTAAAGCTAGCTTTTATTGTATCTAAATTTTTGTTCTTTAAATAGCTTATAAGCAGATATGCTAAAACTTGAGCAAAATGATATAACTGATGACCAAATTCATAGTGAGGTATCATCCAAATTCATCGGTTGGTTTGCATAAAACGTAAGACCCGTATACCATGTGTTTTTTAGTTGTACTTCTAACGTTAGGTAACTAACGATGACCTATGTGTTATGTTGTACATAGATTCAAGACCCTAACAACCATATTGAAGATCCCTTACTCCAAGCCCTTTCTTGGGGGCCGCTGAAAACTGTTAAAAAATTCCCTATTTACTATGTAAATGACTACAAGCTTAACATTTTTCAATGGAGTGAAGGGATGCGCACCCATAACTACGGGGTTTGTGTTAAAGGCACAACCAGACAGTTAAAGGAAGACTTCTATGGAGTGTTGACAGAGATTGTTGAAGTTTCTTTTTCCGGAAGACTAAGAAGAGATATCATACTATTTAAGTGTGATTAGTACAACAACACAATCGGTGTAGGAACAAAGGTTGACAAAAACTATGGCTTAGTTGAGGTCAAGAAAAATGATAGATATAAAGGATTTGATCCCTTTATTTTTGCCCAACAAGCCGAGCAGGTTTATTACACGGGCTTCCCTTGAAGGCACCAGGACTGGTACACAGTAATCAAGGCCAAGGCTCGAACTCAGATCACTGATAAATGTCTCTGATGAGGTTGAGGATGCTTATCAGCTTGCTTCAAACAAGCTCAACGATAGTCATTTGCTGTTCAATATTGATCCAGTCATAATGGATGAGACGCTCGCCACTACGGGGGATGAACACATTGACAAAAATCTTGTCTTCCATTCAAAATGGTCTAGGGCCGATTTGGAGACTGAGAAACCTGTTGAAATAGATAGCCATAGTGACACTAAATTTGAGGAGGAATTTCAAACTAAAACAAACAGAGAGTATGCAGTTATTTTCCATATATACATACATACATATCTTTGTAACAGGGACTAACATTTGTTTTCATGGTTCATTCTACAGATGACAGGACGTCGACTACCCTTCAACCGGGGCGGTGGTTCGAGGACCCCCAGATCTCATCTATAGGCCACCACCCCACAGCAGGCCACCACCCCTTCACCATCTGGCCCTACCATCCCATAGCAGGCCACCACTTCTTCACCATCACAACAGACCACACCACATAAGACCATCACTCCTTCACCACAACAGCAGACCACCCCATAGCATACTGCTTCACCTGGTGGTTTGGATGACGCTGGCCTCGAGGCCACCCCACCTCCGGCATCCCCCTACCTATGTTGGTCCCATTGCCGGCTGGAGACGAGTAAGTATACTATAATTTGTTTTAAGTTAATTGGTAGCTTGTTAGTTTCTTTGTATATAAAACTCACATAGTTGTATGTTAGTTAACTTAGTAGTTATATAGATTGAACTGTACTGGAAACTTTTCTATTTGTAACAGGGCAACTGTTTAAATTTGGAAATGTTATATTTACAAGGAAGACTCTGCCAAAATTTTAGTAGCCTCCCCGTGTATAAGTTGTTTTATTTATTTCTAATTATTGGCTATTGTCGCGACCGGGATCGCGGCGGCGCGGCCGACTCTCAAAACGATTTTAAAAATAAACAGGGAGTCGCCACCAATATTTTTTTAGGATAAAATACTGGAAAAAACCTTTCGTTAAAGCACTGGTTATAAAAACGAAATTCCATGATTCGGGAGTCTGATTACAGGTGAGGAAGGTATTAGCACCTCACAACTGTCCGTTATAAAAACGGTTACCTCAATTTGATAGCGCGCATTATAATTAATCCATTAATTATTTTAACTTCTTCATGAAAAGAAAATATACGAGATGACAAAATATACAAAAATAAACAAAAAAATAAACACAGAATATTTACATGAGATCAACAGGACGTCTCGTCCAAATTAATCTCGCTCCGCCTTTTTTTAAAAAAAATATTAAAAAAGATATAAGATTAACAGGACGTCTCGTCCAAATTAACCTCGCTCCTTCTTTTAAAGAAATACTACAAAAATATGAGATTAACAAGACGTCTCGTCTAAATTAACCTCGCTCCTTCTTTTTTTTTAAAAGAGATATTTAAAAAATATGAGATTAACAGGACGTCTCGTCCAAATTAATCTCGCTCCTCCTTTTGATAGCAAGACAAAAATGGAAACTCTAAAAATTAAATAAAGGAAGATGGGCCCGACAGGAACTATTTCCTGCTCCTACGTATTCTCGAGCTTTCGAGAAATCAGGGTCACGTAGTTCTTTAGATGTTTTTTTTAGGAAAAGATTAGGGAAATGTTGGTAGGTATCATCTTAGTGATGAACCCATACAAGACAAAGTTCTTTGCACGTGTACGGATCTTATAGAGGTTGTGTAGATGGAAGTATTTTCCGTACGACACTGACTAAAAATGATTTGTTTCTTTTTTGATTTTATTTAGATTTGAAAGAAAACCCATGAAACATCCATTTCCTTTTATTATTTTTATTACGAAGCAAAAGAGGGAAGGTAGCAGAAGCTACAAGAGAGAAAGGGGAACAGTAAGTTCGAAGAGGAGAGGGAAAAATAAGCGAAAACTGAGTGGGAGAAGAGAAAACAGAGTGAAAAATGGAAAAAACCGAGTGAAAAATGGAAAAACCGAGTGAAAAATGGAAAAACCGAGTGAAAATGGGAAAACCGAGTGAAAATAGTAGAATATCGGGTGAAAGTTTGAGAAACCGAGTGATGGAGCAGGAGAGCTGGTCTCAGGATACTAAATAGTGAGGTGTGAAGGGTGCTGGTGAGGAGAGGGGCTGTACCGAGTGGTGTTGGTGAGGAGAGAGGATTTGGGACAGTATTGGTTGAGAGGAAGGAGTTTTTTTGTATTGGTGGAGGAGGGATGACAGTGGGACGATGGAGAGAGGAAAGAAGAGAAGGTATGGTGAGGGTGTTGGGCCGTGTGGGTGTTTGAAGGGAGTTGGCAGGTGGGAGGACAGTTGCTGGTGAAGAGAGGGAAGGGAGCTGGTGTGAGGGAGAGAGAGAGTGAGGGTGAATTTAGGCAGAGTTTTCTCTTAATCAATGCCTTCGCCCCTTCAAAGCTTCAACGTTTGTCTATTTATAGGCTTTTCCAAGTGGAAGGCCAGCTCAGGCTTCCACTCAGGCCTGGTAGTGGGGGACAACGGCTGGTGGGAATTTTTAATTCCTCCACTTCCGCCCCTGTCTGCCACCCCCAGGATTCCTGGATCCACTTGGGTGGTGGAATCCAAGTCAGCACGGGCGAACAGGGGGAACCTGGTGGAAATTCGAGAGAGGATAGTGGAAATCTGAGAGAGGACGACTCAGATTGGCCTCTCAGTCAGCATTCATCCACAGTGGGAGTGAATTCTGAGAGAAATGAAGGTTTTCCTAGTGAAAATGGTCTTTTCCGAGTGAGAATTCTTCTGAGAGGAGCCCTTTTATGGAAGGCCGAGTGGAGGTTTTGCTCGGTGGTGGGTTATTTGTGAGGAGAATCCGAGTGAAAAGCAAAGCAATTGGATTGAGGGGACAAACAAAGCAATTCTGATTGAATTTCAATCAGATCGAGTGAAAAGTGACTCGGAATAGACTGAAGAGGACTCCTTGCTGACTGAAAGATGGTGGCTCGGTAATGGCTAAAAGAATGGCTCAGGAACGGGAGGAAATAAGTGGACTCGGATCCGACTGAAATGGTTCAAGGATGACTCGAAAATGGGTGAAATGTGACTTTTGTGAAAGTCACTCGGAAATGGGGGAAAGTCACTCGGAAATCGAGTGGAAAGGGGTTCGAAAATGGGTAAAAGGATGGCTCACTCGGTGCTGACTGAAATGGCTCGGAAATTGTGTGAAATGTGACTCGGAATTGGGTAAAAGGATGGCTCACTCGGTGCTGACTGAAATGGCTCGATATTGGTGTACATGATTCAATCGGCCTTTTTAATTAATTTAGTGAGGAATGTCTGAAAGTCCCGTTTGATTGATTGATTAATTTCCCTCGGAAGCTCATGATTTGATTTACTCAGAAAAATCTTGCTCGGATATATAGCTCAGACTCATTCATCAAGCTTAGTCTTTACTCAGAGTTGTTTCAATTGTGCATCATCTCACTCGGATATGCTCACACATCAATTCACTCGGATACATTTGCTCAGGAATCCTCTTCACAATGGTTTCACTCGGAAGCTGATGGAAGCTTTACTCAGAACTGATTGAACAGTGTTTCACTCAGAAACCAATTAAAAGGTGACTCAGAAATGATTGAATCAGTGTTTCACTCGGAGCTGACTGAGTCTGGTGAATCAGAACCGACTGAATATGGCGAGTCAGAACTGACTGACTGAATCAGTGTTTCACTCAGAATTCTCTCGATCGAAAGTATTTGGTTCAGATCTTATTTCTGTTTGAAGCATTCACTCGGAATCACTTCAATCGGAGGTGTGCTACTCAGATCTTGTCTTTGCTTGGAATGTTCACTCGGAATGTCTTCAAAAGTGACTCAAAACTTTACTACTTGAAGGTTTTACTCGGAACTGACCTTGGGAGTCGAATTTTCCGTCAGTCTGAATCTGACCACTCAGTTACACTCAGAGTCGGTCTTTTTACTTTAGTCAGGAGAGTTTCATTCAATAACAGGTCCTCAAACTTTGTTTTCACTCGGAACTGGCTCTCTTTCCACTCAGAACTTGGAAACTTGGCATTTTTACTCGGAATCAGCCTTTACACTTCAACCAAAGGGCTTTCAATCAACGTTCGCCCCTCGGATGTGTTCACTCGGGATTCAGCCTATTCACTTCAGAAAAGCTCCATTCAATAGCCTGTCCACTTCACTCGGATACCCGACTGGCTTCTCACTCGGTATTTCCTTCAGTCGTCAATCACTCACTCGGATATACCTTTCACTCAGAAATTTGGACTTGAACGACTCTGGAATCTGGCTGATAGAAGTTCTTTCATGGCCGAGCCTTACTTTGCTCGGAAAAATAATTTTCTGCCCCTAACTCACTCGGATGTCTTCCTTGGGGACATCACACTCGGGCTCAGTGTGAAACTGTGAGTCTGTCCGAGTATGGTTCATTTAGTGGCTTCTTCTGCTCGGAATCCATTCACTCGGAACAACTTTTTTGCCCAAAAAAGCACCTATTCCCTGGTCAGACCTGTTTCAGTCAGCATCCTTTCACTCGGAATTAGCTTTGGGCAGTTTTATTGGTCAAGTCCCTTTTATCACTCGGAATGGTTGCATTCGGACAGCTTCCATTCGGATTCACCTCTATCAGGGACATATTTCTTTTCAGCATTGAACTGCCAACAGGGTCAGCCATTTACCACTCGGATTGTCTAAGACAAGGAACTTTCCACTCGGATTCTCCTCCAACAGTGAAGTATTCCACTCGGATTTGCTCCATCATGAGTAATTCCACTCGGATTTGATCATTTCTGAGTCATTTCACTCAGATTTACTCCAAAAGGAGCATATTCCACTCGGATTTGATCCATTCTGAGTCATTTCACTCGGATTTGATCATTCCTTAAGTCATTTTACTCGTATTTATCCCAAAAGGGCAATATTTCACTCGAAAATGCTTCAATCTGAGTCATTCTGTTCGGATTTGATCATTTTTGAGCCATTCTTTTCGGATTCATCTCCAACATGGCTATATTTTACTCGAAAATGCTTCAATCTGAGTCATTCTTCTCAGCAGATCATTCAGAAATGAAGTCTAGTCCTCTCAAAATTCTTTCCATTTGGGTCGGACCGAAAGAGGTGTTCACAGCTATTACAGTTTTGTTGATAGTAGTTGCACTACCAAAGCGACTACTAAGATTCTGAAGGCCAGTGGGATGGACCATATATCTCTTGGACAGATACAAGGTAGGCTATCCAAGATAGGTGGTTTGACACCTTTTCAGTAAGCCAACACTCCCTTTTGTTGTCAATTTGTGGCTAATTCATATACCTATTTTTAATATTGAAATTTCATTTCATATAATAGCGAGATTATTAGTGGACCGAGGGTATGATTGATGAGATTAGGAAGGTCTTTGCTATAAAGACCTCCAAAATCATCAAGAGTACCCTTTAGAAGGTGAGGGACAAGGGCGAGCGCCGTCGTTGGATCCCCGAGGACCACTGGGATAGAATGGTCCAGAAGTCAGGCGGTGTCTTGTTCCAGCAGGCGAGTGCTCGGAACAAGGCAAACAGAGCCGCCGATGCTGCAGCGTCAGTTTACACTGGGGGTAGCATTTCAACCCTCGAGCATAAGAAAATATTTGTAAGTATATTTATCTTAAACATTTCTTTTATGATTGGTCTGACATGTTTTCCAACAATAACTTCAATGCTTGTTGTCCACTACAGGAGCTGAGGGAGCACCGCGTGTAACATCCCGAATTTTATAAAATGGATAATTGACGAGAATAAATAATAAATAATTGTATGTGGGTGGACTTGTGTCCCAAAAATATCGGAAAGATTAAATGGGGATTTATTATGGATATTTATGAATTACTGAGCTTAAGTGAGATAAAATTATACCCGGTTAGAATATGAGTGTCGGACCAAGTATTTCCGATTGAGATGCCGTTGGTCAGGGCTGTTAAGAATATTATTGGGGATCTGAATCTATATTCGGAATAATTTTTGGAATTAGTATTGAGCCCGAACTGTGAGCCTGTTTGTTATAAAACGGTGAGATTTTAATATGAAGCAAAATGATAAAAATATAAACTCTCACTTTCTCTTCTCTTTTCACGTCACTTCTCCTTCTCCTTCTTCTCCCTATTCTTTTCATTTCCTCTTCCACTCATCTTCTTCTTCCTCTTCTAAAAACCCTATGCATGGTGGTGTGCCTTCTTCTTCTTCATCTTCATTTTCCTTCAAGCTTGGAAGAGATGACAATGGTGATTAGAAGCTCTCCCTCTCCCTTGTATTTTCGTTCTCTTTCTCTCATTCTTGGAGCTCACTCCCTTTTGCTTGAGGTAAAGCTTCCTCTCTATTTTCTTGAGCTCTAACCCTTGGTTATGTGTTTGGGTTGTTGGGAGAGTGTTAAATATGTATGGGTAGATCTTGGAGAGGCATTTATGATGAGAAACCCTAAGGTGGGGTGTTGTTATTATGGCATTAATGGTGGGTTATTATATGTGTAAGGAGTTAATACTTGGATGAGTGGAAAATGAATGAGCATTTATGGTGTTGTTGGGTTTTAGTGAAACCCTAACTTTAATAAATTGGGGAAAGTGTGAAATATGAATAGAATGTATGTTTAATGATGATAGAGAATGATATTAATGATGAATGATGGCCATTAATGGTGATTAATGAACATTGGAGAATGTTGTTGGGTTTTGATGGAAACCCTAGCCCTAAGAATTTAGGGAAATGGATATGTTGTGAATTAGGAGGTTAGATTGAAAGAGAATGGATGATGTTTAAGATTAAATGTTGCTTAAAATGATATGGAACCATTATGGTGATTAATGGGTATCATTAAGTATGATAATAGACGATGATAATGATGATGTTTGAAGGATAGATGTAACATCCCAAAAATTTCAATCTCATGTGCAATTATTTTTAATCTAGGTCATTATTAATATTATCCATTTTATCTCAATTTTCTATAAAAAAAAATTTTTGGTTAGGACAACATCTTCAATTTAACCTTTTACCATGGTAAATAATTTTAACTTTATACCTTAGGTAAAAGTTAATCAAGTAACTTATTACCTATTTCCTTAGTTATTAATTCCTTTGGTTTTTCCAATTCCTCTCATCAAATTACCACATACTCTACTCAAATTGCGTCATCTTGTATACATTTTAATTATTAGTTAGACTCTGAATTTGGAAATATGATCAACTACAAAGTTGTTCCTCATTGTCTTAGCTTTCTAACAAGACCAAATTTGTTAAAATCCATTAAGATATGAGAGAGATATACCCAAAATACCAAAACAGTATCAGAATTGGTATTTTACTTCAATCATATCATCTTATACATATTTTAACTCCTAGTTAAAGTCCGAATCTGAAAAAGTGATAAACTACAAAGTTGTTCCTCGTTGTCTTAGATTTCCAACAAGACCACATTTATTAAAATCCATTAAGATATGAGAGAGATATGCCCAAAATACTAAAACAGTGTTAGATTTGTTGTTTACTTCAATCATACAAGCTCCATTATGTAGGCTGCGGAAATGGTCAACAATACAGCTCATTTTTCTTACCTAAAACCTCCATTATCACCACAATAATGTACCTAACATCCCACTACAATCCCATTATGAAAAGCTTGTCCCCCACTTGTCATTTGCATCATTAAATCAACACTACATCTTGTTCCCAAGTCTGAATTCTTAGAACAAACTAAAGTTAGTGAAGTCTCTCTCTCATTTCCTTTCATTTTCTCCATCAAAGTCACCCTTGATCTGAAGCTAGGACAATAAGTGAACATTTTCAACCACTCTAGGATCCTCCATCAAGGTAAGAGGGGATAGGGTTGTGAATAATTATGAAATGGGTAGAATTGTATGCTGTCCTAGGATTCCAGTTTTATTTTCGTAACTTGTTACTCAGTTTTGAGATTGAAAACGTATGATTTTGATTCTGACTTCTTCATGAAAGTTGTATATCTTTTTGTTATCTGAATTTTGAGACCTGAATCAATTAATTTGAATATGTATAGCAAAAGTTATAGCCAAAATACTACAGCATGTCCGAGTGGAATATTTATCCTATGTTTTGTGTATATATTAAAATTCTGGGACTTATATATGCATAATCAGCCTTTGATGTCTTCATGAAAGTTGTATATATTTGTGTTATGGATATGTAGAAAGTGGTTTCAAGTCAAAATGATTTTTGTAGCTCGAGTTATGCCTAAAATACTGAAGTATGTTCAAGCAGTAAATCTGTTAACTTAAGATACATATTTTATTTTTAACAACTGGGAACTTTGTGGTGAGAATTAGTGATTTGTGTCTTCATCAAAGTTGTAGATATTCTTGTTATGTGAATTTTGAGACCTGAACCGACTGAATTGGATATGTATATCATGAGTTATGATCAAAATACTACAGTATGTCCGATTGAAATACTTATCTTGTGTTTTGTGCATATATGAATATTCTGAGAATTATACATACGTTTTTAGACCTTGATGTCTTCATGAAAGTTGTATATATTTATGTTATGGATCTATAGAAAGTGGTTTCAAGTTAAAAGGATGTTTGTAGCTCTAGTTATGCCTAAAATACTGAAGTATGCTCAAACTAAAAATCTGTTAACAATGAAATGATATGTATAGCATGAGTTATAGCCAAAATACTACAACATGTCCAATTGAAATACTTGTCTTATGTTTTGTGCATATATTAATATTCTGGGAATTATACATACATTTTTAGACTATGATGTCTTCATGAAAGTTGTAGATATTTATGTTATGGATCTATAGAAAGTGGTTTCAAGTTAAAAGGATGTCTTTAGCTCTCGTTATACCTAAAATACTAAAGTATGCTCAAACTGAAAACCTGTTAACTATGAAATCCAAATCTTATTTTTAAAACTGGGAATTTTGTGGTGAGAATTAGTGGTTGGTGCCTTCATTAAAGTTGTAGATATTTGTGTTAAGAATAATTTAGAACTGGTTTCATGCCAAAATTGTTTTTGTAGCTCCAGAAACGTTGAAAATACTAACCTGTGTACGTTTTAAAAATCCTCTTTGAGGCAGTTTTGTATTATGTGAATAAGTGATGTTTTGTTTAGAATTTGAATTTATGGTCTTCATGAAAGTTGTAGATATTTATGTTATTGAGCTATAGAAAGTGGAATCACATAAAAAGGATTTGATTTGCTCATGTTTTGACTGTTTTACTAACGTATGTTGCTGTTGGAAATGCTGAAATTTGCTTATAATGGTTATTATGGATAAAAATGATATTTTCCCTATGGGTAACAAATTATTATTGAATTCTTGAGTGATTATGAAGTATTATGAATGTTTATGAGTGTCTAATGAGCATCATTCAGTTTGTGTATTTTGGTGGTGAATAATTATGAATGACTAAATATATATATACATGAATGCCTTACGGTTATTGATATATGTGGTTGAAACAGTAAATCCATGATTCTGAAAATTATTATATATGATGTGTCCTTTAAGGACTTGTGGTTTTCCAAGTGGTCTTGGAAATTGATATATCATGGTATGTTAAATGATAAAAAGAATTAAAGGCATTCATGCATCATAAGCATTTGGACGCACCATGGAATTTAGGGGTTCCATGATTGCCTACCCTGGTGGGGGGTTACTCTATGATGAGTTAAAGCCCTATTTTTGCGATGTGTTGGTCATGGGGCTGTAGGGATCCATGACTGTATAAATTCCTACCGATGTGTTGGTCATGGGGCTGTAGGGATCCATGACTGTATAAATTCCTACCGATGTGTTGGTCATGGGGCTGTAGGGATCCATGACTGTATTAATTCCTACCGATGTCTCTATGAGACCTTTTACTGCAGTATTCCCACCAAACCAAATGGATCCAGCATGACATCATTGGACTAAATTAAAGATTTATTAAATATAAATGAACTTGTTTGGCATATTCATCATATCATTATGGTTTGTTGATTGTGTTTGTACAATTTTATTTATTTTATATTTATTCTATATTCTGTCTCACTCTTACATTAATTTTTACAGTGAAAGCCACCCAGAATGAAGAGTGATGCTATGGTTGATGCCTATGTGAATTATTGCTTGGATTTCTAATTTATTCTAATTTTATGATTTGTAATAAATACAACGTGTTATGTACTGTTATTTTTAAAATCGTTTCCGCTATGTAATTATTCCTTGAATTTTATTATTCACGACTAGTATGCATAATAATATTCCGCTATTATCGACCTTTATGTGAACTCTGATTTTAATTTATGAATTTTAAAATGATCTTTTAAAAACAAAAAAAAAATTTATTCGGAAAATTACATGGGACGCCACATTGGTGGTATCAGAGCATTTTCAAAAATTCAGGACCAATTACCATGACATGTATTGATTCTTGATATACTATGTGAATTGTTTGATTATTTGTTTGATAATATGTTACGTATGTGCTATATGACTTGTGCCTGACTGATAATTTGCAAGTGATTTGTTTGATTACTAGCTTGATGATATGATAAATGTGTGTTATATGACTTATTGCTTATCTGATAAATTATAGAATACTTATAGTTACGTTATAATATTATATATATATATATATATATATTTTCCCTTAGAATTAGTATAAACCAAACCACAAATGTAGGATGGCAAGAGACAATAACGACGCTATGGCAGCCGCTCTTAACCGTTTGGCTGAGGCTTTGGAGAGGCAGAATCAACCAAGAAACACCGGAAGACTTCACTGACTAGATCACTTCCTAAAAAAAGGAAGTCATCGATAATCCAGAGGTAGCATACCTATGGATTAAGGAAATGGAATGCATTTTCGAGCCTTACCCCGTTCAGAAATTGAGAAGGAGGAGTATACCACCATACGATGATTGAGGAAGCAGAGTACTGGTGGACCCATGTTAGAATCAGGTTAACAACTGATGGACACGCCATCACTTGGGAACGAATTCAAGACGAAATTTCTCGCCAAATATTTCTCTGAAGACATAAGGAGGCAGAAAGAGCAGGAATTCTTTAATTTGAAATGAGGTAATATGACAGTTGGGGAGTACGCTTCTAAGTTTGATGAATTGGCCAAATGTCCCTACTACACCCAAATGGGAAAAGCGTTGAGATGCGTAAAAATTTGAAGGAGGGCTACGATAGAAAATCCGTTAAATATTATTGGGACTAGAGTTAAAATTATACCCAGTTAGAAAATGGGTGTCAGACCAAGTATCTTCGAATTGAGATGCCATTGGTCAGGGCTATTAAGAATATTATTGGGAATCCAAATCTATATTCGGAATAATTTTTGGATTTAGTATTAAGCCCGAACGGGAATCCTGTTTGTTATAAAACGGGAAATATTTTAATGATGGACCGAGACATAACTTATTTCCCTTTTCCTCTCCCTCATTTTCGTCACTTCTTCCTCCTCTACACAAACTCTCTTTTCTCCTCTTCTTCTACAAAGCTCACCATTTTATGAATCTCCTTCCATACCTAACCAACCATGCCTTCTTTTTCTTCGTTTTGAAGAATGATTCAGATGCTTGGAAGCTCTCTATTCTCCCATTATATTCGTATACATGCTAGGGTTTTGGGATAGCTTGGGGCTTGAGGTAAACTTCTCTACTCTTTTGTTGTTTTGGCCCTAGGTTTTGGTTTCTATATGGTTAGGAGAGTGTCTTATGAATGGATTTAGAAATAAGAACCATTTTCATGTAAAACCCAAAGGTGGGATGTGATTTATGTGTTTTTGGTTAGGTGTGAAGTAGTATACGAAAGTTTTAAGAATTAGAGATGGAAGATGATGATTGTTAACGGTGATTATTGATTTTAGTGAAATCATAACTCTAGAATTTGGGGGAAATGAGTAATAAGGTTATGAAATGATTTTTAGTGAAAACCCCTAGTAATGAGTGTGTAGGTGTTATTAATAATGGAGGTTGGTGATTATTAGAAATGATTATTTAGTTTTGATAAAGAACCCTAAGTGTTATAATTTGGGGAATTTAGTTAAATTGAAGATTTCTGATGACTTTGAATACTCTAGAATGATTATATAAAGAGGAAATGAATGTTTGAAGCATTAGTGTTGAATATTGAGGATTGGGAGAAAAGTGTATATGAATATGTGTATGGTTGGGGGAATTAATTTAGGTTGTTGATGTTTATGATGATGTTAAAAATGGTTGTAAGCCATTGATAGTGGATTAGGGAAATAGATACTTAAATTGAAGAATGGATATGCCATTTTGAAATAGTTGAATTGGTAATGGTCTTAGACGGATCCAATAGGTTTATAATGAGTTCGAATAGATTTTTGATGATGATTGAATGATTCATGTGATTATTTGGAGGTCTTAAGGCTAAGGGACATAGTATTGTTGTTGTTAGGTGTGGTTAGCCATTTAAGATTTAAAGAATCTTGGTCTTAGGAGAGGAATTCCCGAAGCCTAACATGAGCGTGTAAATTGGATTAGACAAGTCTAGGACATGATAGTGAGTTTTGGGGGATGATGTCTTATGATGGTATAATAATAGCATGAATATGTATAGTTGTGATAAGATTGTGTTCCGGATGATGGGGCGGAATGATTTCAGCTTTGAAATTTCGAGGACGAAATTTTTATTAGGGTGGGAGAATTGTAACATCCCAAAAATTTCAATCTCATGTGCAATTATTTTTAATCTAGGTCATTATTAATATTATCCATTTTATCTCAATTTTCTATAAAAAAAAATTTTTGGTTAGGACAACATCTTCAATTTAACCTTTTACCATGGTAAATAATTTTAACTTTATACCTTAGGTAAAAGTTAATCAAGTAACTTATTACCTATTTCCTTAGTTATTAATTCCTTTGGTTTTTCCAATTCCTCTCATCAAATTACCACATACTCTACTCAAATTGCGTCATCTTGTATACATTTTAATTATTAGTTAGACTCTGAATTTGGAAATATGATCAACTACAAAGTTGTTCCTCGTTGTCTTAGCTTTCTAACAAGACCAAATTTGTTAAAATCCATTAAGATATGAGAGAGATATACCCAAAATACCAAAACAGTATCAGAATTGGTATTTTACTTCAATCATATCATCTTATACATATTTTAACTCCTAGTTAAAGTCCGAATCTGAAAAAGTGATAAACTACAAAGTTGTTCCTCGTTGTCTTAGATTTCCAACAAGACCACATTTATTAAAATCCATTAAGATATGAGAGAAATATGCCCAAAATACTAAAACAGTGTTAGATTTGTTGTTTACTTCAATCATACAAGCTCCATTATGTAGGCTACGGAAATGGTCAACAATACAGCTCATTTTTCTTACCTAAAACCTCTATTATCACCAAAATAATGTACCTAACATCCCACTACAATCCCATTATGAAAAGCTTGTCCCCCACTTGTCATTTGCATCATTAAATCAACACTACATCTTGTTCCCAAGTCTGAATTCTTAGAACAAACTAAAGTTAGTGAAGTCTCTCTCTCATTTCCTTTCATTTTCTCCATCAAAGTCACCCTTGATCTGAAGCTAGGACAATAAGTGAACATTTTCAACCACTCTAGGATCCTCCATCAAGGTAAGAGGGGATAGGGTTGTGAATAATTATGAAATGGGTAGAATTGTATGCTGTCCTAGGATTCCAGTTTTATTTTCGTAACTTGTTACTCAGTTTTGAGATTGAAAACGTATGATTTTGATTCTGACTTCTTCATGAAAGTTGTATATCTTTTTGTTATCTGAATTTTGAGACCTGAATCAATTAATTTGAATATGTATAACAAAAGTTATAGCCAAAATACTACAGCATGTCCGAGTGGAATATTTATCCTATGTTTTGTGTATATATTAAAATTCTGGGACTTATATATGCATAATCAGCCTTTGATGTCTTCATGAAAGTTGTAGATATTTGTGTTATGGATCTGTAGAAAGTGGTTTCAAGTCAAAATGATTTTTGTAGCTCGAGTTATGCCTAAAATACTGAAGTATGTTCAAGCAGTAAATCTGTTAACTTAAGATACATATTTTATTTTTAAAAACTAGGAACTTTGTGGTGAGAATTAGTGATTTGTGTCTTCATCAAAGTTGTAGATATTCTTGTTATGTGAATTTTGAGACCTGAACCGACTGAATTGGATATGTATATCATGAGTTATGATCAAAATACTACAGTATGTCCGATTGAAATACTTATCTTGTGTTTTGTGCATATATGAATATTCTGAGAATTATACATACGTTTTTAGACCTTGATGTCTTCATGAAAGTTGTATATATTTATGTTATGGATCTATAGAAAGTGGTTTCAAGTTAAAAGGATGTTTGTAGCTCTAGTTATGCCTAAAATACTGAAGTATGCTCAAACTAAAAATCTGTTAACAATGAAATGATATGTATAGCATGAGTTATAGCCAAAATACTACAACATGTCCAATTGAAATACTTGTCTTATGTTTTGTGCATATATTAATATTCTGGGAATTATACATACATTTTTAGACTATGATGTCTTCATGAAAGTTGTAGATATTTATGTTATGGATCTATAGAAAGTGGTTTCAAGTTAAAAGGATGTCTTTAGCTCTCGTTATACCTAAAATACTAAAGTATGCTCAAACTGAAAACCTGTTAACTATGAAATCCAAATCTTATTTTTAAAACTGGGAATTTTATGGTGAGAATTAGTGGTTGGTGCCTTCATTAAAGTTGTAGATATTTGTGTTAAGAATAATTTAGAACTGGTTTCATGCCAAAATTGTTTTTGTAGCTCCAGAAACGTTGAAAATACTAACCTGTGTACGTTTTAAAAATCCTCTTTGAGGCAGTTTTGTATTCTGTGAATAAGTGATGTTTTGTTTAGAATTTGAATTTATGGTCTTCATGAAAGTTGTAGATATTTATGTTATTGAGCTATAGAAAGTGGAATCACATAAAAAGGATTTGATTTGCTCATGTTTTGACTGTTTTACTAACGTATGTTGCTGTTGGAAATGCTGAAATTTGCTTATAATGGTTATTATGGATAAAAATGATATTTTCCCTATGGGTAACAAATTATTATTGAATTCTTGAGTGATTATGAAGTATTATGAATGTTTATGAGTGTCTAATGAGCATCATTCAGTTTGTGTATTTTGGTGGTGAATAATTATGAATGACTAAATATATATATACATGAATGCCTTACGGTTATTGATATATGTGGTTGAAACAGTAAATCCATGATTCTGAAAATTATTATATATGATGTGTCCTTTAAGGACTTGTGGTTTTCCAAGTGGTCTTGGAAATTGATATATCATGGTATGTTAAATGATAAAAAGAATTAAAGGCATTCATGCATCATAAGCATTTGGACGCACCATGGAATTTAGGGGTTCCATGATTGCCTACCCTGGTGGGGGGTTACTCTATGATGAGTTAAAGCCCTATTTTTGCGATGTGTTGGTCATGGGGCTGTAGGGATCCATGACTGTATAAATTCCTACCGATGTGTTGGTCATGGGGCTGTAGGGATCCATGACTGTATTAATTCCTACCGATGTCTCTATGAGACCTTTTACTGCAGTATTCCCACCAAACCAAATGGATCCAGCATGACATCATTGGACTAAATTAAAGATTTATTAAATATAAATGAACTTGTTTGGCATATTCATCATATCATTATGGTTTGTTGATTGTGTTTGTACAATTTTATTTATTTTATATTTATTCTATATTCTGTCTCACTCTTACATTAATTTTTACAGTGAAAGCCACCCAGAATGAAGAGTGATGCTATGGTTGATGCCTATGTGAATTATTGCTTGGATTTCTAATTTATTCTAATTTTATGATTTGTAATAAATACAACGTGTTATGTACTGTTATTTTTAAAATCGTTTCCGCTATGTAATTATTCCTTGAATTTTATTATTCACGACTAGTATGCATAATAATATTCCGCTATTATCGACCTTTATGTGAACTCTGATTTTAATTTATGAATTTTAAAATGATCTTTTAAAAACAAAAAAAAAATTTATTCGGAAAATTACATGGGACGTCACATTGGTGGTATCAGAGCATTTTCAAAAATTCAGGACCAATTACCATGACATGTATTGATTCTTGATATACTATGTGAATTGTTTGATTATTTGTTTGATAATATGTTACGTATGTGCTATATGACTTGTGCCTGACTGATAAACTGCAAGTGATTTGTTTGATTACTAGCTTGATGATATGATAAATGTGTGTTATATGACTTATTGCTTATCTGATAAATTATAGAATACTTATAGTTATGTTATAATATTATATATATATATATATATATATATATATATTTTCCCTTAGAATTAGTATAAACCAAACCACAAATGTAGGATGGCAAGAGACAATAACGACGCTATGGCAGCCGCTCTTAACCGTTTGGCTGAGGCTTTGGAGAGGCAGAATCAACCAAGAAACACCGGAAGACTTCACTGACTAGATCACTTCCTAAAAAAAGGAAGTCATCGATAATCCAGAGGTAGCATACCTATGGATTAAGGAAATGGAATGCATTTTCGAGCCTTACCCCGTTCAGAAATTGAGAAGGAGGAGTATACCACCATACGATGATTGAGGAAGCAGAGTACTGGTGGACCCATGTTAGAATCAGGTTAACAACTGATGGACACGCCATCACTTGGGAACGAATTCAAGACGAAATTTCTCGCCAAATATTTCTCTGAAGACATAAGGAGGCAGAAAGAGCAGGAATTCTTTAATTTGAAATGAGGTAATATGACAGTTGGGGAGTACGCTTCTAAGTTTGATGAATTGGCCAAATGTCCCTACTACACCCAAATGGGAAAAGCGTTGAGATGCGTAAAAATTTGAAGGAGGGCTACGATAGAAAATCCGTTAAATATTATTGGGACTAGAGTTAAAATTATACCCAGTTAGAAAATGGGTGTCAGACCAAGTATCTTCGAATTGAGATGCCATTGGTCAGGGCTATTAAGAATATTATTGGGAATCCAAATCTATATTCGGAATAATTTTTGGATTTAGTATTAAGCCCGAACGGGAATCCTGTTTGTTATAAAACGGGAAATATTTTAATGATGGACCGAGACATAACTTATTTCCCTTTTCCTCTCCCTCATTTTCGTCACTTCTTCCTCCTCTACACAAACTCTCTTTTCTCCTCTTCTTCTACAAAGCTCACCATTTTATGAATCTCCTTCCATACCTAACCAACCATGCCTTCTTTTTCTTCGTTTTGAAGAATGATTCAGATGCTTGGAAGCTCTCTATTCTCCCATTATATTCGTATACATGCTAGGGTTTTGGGATAGCTTGGGGCTTGAGGTAAACTTCTCTACTCTTTTGTTGTTTTGGCCCTAGGTTTTGGTTTCTATATGGTTAGGAGAGTGTCTTATGAATGGATTTAGAAATAAGAACCATTTTCATGTAAAACCCAAAGGTGGGATGTGATTTATGTGTTTTTGGTTAGGTGTGAAGTAGTATACGAAAGTTTTAAGAATTAGAGATGGAAGATGATGATTGTTAACGGTGATTATTGATTTTAGTGAAATCATAACTCTAGAATTTGGGGGAAATGAGTAATAAGGTTATGAAATGATTTTTAGTGAAAACCCCTAGTAATGAGTGTGTAGGTGTTATTAATAATGGAGGTTGGTGATTATTAGAAATGATTATTTAGTTTTGATAAAGAACCCTAAGTGTTATAATTTGGGGAATTTAGTTAAATTGAAGATTTCTGATGACTTTGAATACTCTAGAATGATTATATAAAGAGGAAATGAATGTTTGAAGCATTAGTGTTGAATATTGAGGATTGGGAGAAAAGTGTATATGAATATGTGTATGGTTGGGGGAATTAATTTAGGTTGTTGATGTTTATGATGATGTTAAAAATGGTTGTAAGCCATTGATAGTGGATTAGGGAAATAGATACTTAAATTGAAGAATGGATATGCCATTTTGAAATAGTTGAATTGGTAATGGTCTTAGACGGATCCAATAGGTTTATAATGAGTTCGAATAGATTTTTGATGATGATTGAATGATTCATGTGATTATTTGGAGGTCTTAAGGCTAAGGGACATAGTATTGTTGTTGTTAGGTGTGGTTAGCCATTTAAGATTTAAAGAATCTTGGTCTTAGGAGAGGAATTCCCGAAGCCTAACATGAGCGTGTAAATTGGATTAGACAAGTCTAGGACATGATAGTGAGTTTTGGGGGATGATGTCTTATGATGGTATAATAATAGCATGAATATGTATAGTTGTGATAAGATTGTGTTCCGGATGATGGGGCGGAATGATTTCAGCTTTGAAATTTCGAGGACGAAATTTTTATTAGGGTGGGAGAATTGTAACATCCCAAAAATTTCAATCTCATGTGCAATTATTTTTAATCTAGGTCATTATTAATATTATCCATTTTATCTCAATTTTCTATAAAAAAAAATTTTTGGTTAGGACAACATCTTCAATTTAACCTTTTACCATGGTAAATAATTTTAACTTTATACCTTAGGTAAAAGTTAATCAAGTAACTTATTACCTATTTCCTTAGTTATTAATTCCTTTGGTTTTTCCAATTCCTCTCATCAAATTACCACATACTCTACTCAAATTGCGTCATCTTGTATACATTTTAATTATTAGTTAGACTCTGAATTTGGAAATATGATCAACTAAAAAGTTGTTCCTCGTTGTCTTAGCTTTCTAACAAGACCAAATTTGTTAAAATCCATTAAGATATGAGAGAGATATACCCAAAATACCAAAACAGTATCAGAATTGGTATTTTACTTCAATCATATCATCTTATACATATTTTAACTCCTAGTTAAAGTCCGAATCTGAAAAAGTGATAAACTACAAAGTTGTTCCTCGTTGTCTTAGATTTCCAACAAGACCACATTTATTAAAATCCATTAAGATATGAGAGAGATATGCCCAAAATACTAAAACAGTGTTAGATTTGTTGTTTACTTCAATCATACAAGCTCCATTATGTAGGCTGCGGAAATGGTCAACAATACAGCTCATTTTTCTTACCTAAAACCTCCATTATCACCACAATAATGTACCTAACATCCCACTACAATCCCATTATGAAAAGCTTGTCCCCCACTTGTCATTTGCATCATTAAATCAACACTACATCTTGTTCCCAAGTCTGAATTCTTAGAACAAACTAAAGTTAGTGAAGTCTCTCTCTCATTTCCTTTCATTTTCTCCATCAAAGTCACCCTTGATCTGAAGCTAGGACAATAAGTGAACATTTTCAACCACTCTAGGATCCTCCATCAAGGTAAGAGGGGATAGGGTTGTGAATAATTATGAAATGGGTAGAATTGTATGCTGTCCTAGGATTCCAGTTTTATTTTCGTAACTTGTTACTCAGTTTTGAGATTGAAAACGTATGATTTTGATTCTGACTTCTTCATGAAAGTTGTATATCTTTTTGTTATCTGAATTTTGAGACCTGAATCAATTAATTTGAATATGTATAACAAAAGTTATAGCCAAAATACTACAGCATGTCCGAGTGGAATATTTATCCTATGTTTTGTGTATATATTAAAATTCTGGGACTTATATATGCATAATCAGCCTTTGATGTCTTCATGAAAGTTGTAGATATTTGTGTTATGGATCTGTAGAAAGTGGTTTCAAGTCAAAATGATTTTTGTAGCTCGAGTTATGCCTAAAATACTGAAGTATGTTCAAGCAGTAAATCTGTTAACTTAAGATACATATTTTATTTTTAAAAACTGGGAACTTTGTGGTGAGAATTAGTGATTTGTGTCTTCATCAAAGTTGTAGATATTCTTGTTATGTGAATTTTGAGACCTGAACCGACTGAATTGGATATGTATATCATGAGTTATGATCAAAATACTACAGTATGTCCGATTGAAATACTTATCTTGTGTTTTGTGCATATATGAATATTCTGAGAATTATACATACGTGTTTAGACCTTGATGTCTTCATGAAAGTTGTATATATTTATGTTATGGATCTATAGAAAGTGGTTTCAAGTTAAAAGGATGTTTGTAGCTCTAGTTATGCCTAAAATACTGAAGTATGCTCAAACTAAAAATCTGTTAACAATGAAATGATATGTATAGCATGAGTTATAGCCAAAATACTACAACATGTCCAATTGAAATACTTGTCTTATGTTTTGTGCATATATTAATATTCTGGGAATTATACATACATTTTTAGACTATGATGTCTTCATGAAAGTTGTAGATATTTATGTTATGGATCTATAGAAAGTGGTTTCAAGTTAAAAGGATGTCTTTAGCTCTCGTTATACCTAAAATACTAAAGTATGCTCAAACTGAAAACCTGTTAACTATGAAATCCAAATCTTATTTTTAAAACTGGGAATTTTATGGTGAGAATTAGTGGTTGGTGCCTTCATTAAAGTTGTAGATATTTGTGTTAAGAATAATTTAGAACTGGTTTCATGCCAAAATTGTTTTTGTAGCTCCAGAAACGTTGAAAATACTAACCTGTGTACGTTTTAAAAATCCTCTTTGAGGCAGTTTTGTATTCTGTGAATAAGTGATGTTTTGTTTAGAATTTGAATTTATGGTCTTCATGAAAGTTGTAGATATTTATGTTATTGAGCTATAGAAAGTGGAATCACATAAAAAGGATTTGATTTGCTCATGTTTTGACTGTTTTACTAACGTATGTTGCTGTTGGAAATGCTGAAATTTGCTTATAATGGTTATTATGGATAAAAATGATATTTTCCCTATGGGTAACAAATTATTATTGAATTCTTGAGTGATTATGAAGTATTATGAATGTTTATGAGTGTCTAATGAGCATCATTCAGTTTGTGTATTTTGGTGGTGAATAATTATGAATGACTAAATATATATATACATGAATGCCTTACGGTTATTGATATATGTGGTTGAAACAGTAAATCCATGATTCTGAAAATTATTATATATGATGTGTCCTTTAAGGACTTGTGGTTTTCCAAGTGGTCTTGGAAATTGATATATCATGGTATGTTAAATGATAAAAAGAATTAAAGGCATTCATGCATCATAAGCATTTGGACGCACCATGGAATTTAGGGGTTCCATGATTGCCTACCCTGGTGGGGGGTTACTCTATGATGAGTTAAAGCCCTATTTTTGCGATGTGTTGGTCATGGGGCTGTAGGGATCCATGACTGTATAAATTCCTACCGATGTGTTGGTCATGGGGCTGTAGGGATCCATGACTGTATTAATTCCTACCGATGTCTCTATGAGACCTTTTACTGCAGTATTCCCACCAAACCAAATGGATCCAGCATGACATCATTGGACTAAATTAAAGATTTATTAAATATAAATGAACTTGTTTGGCATATTCATCATATCATTATGGTTTGTTGATTGTGTTTGTACAATTTTATTTATTTTATATTTATTCTATATTCTGTCTCACTCTTACATTAATTTTTACAGTGAAAGCCACCCAGAATGAAGAGTGATGCTATGGTTGATGCCTATGTGAATTATTGCTTGGATTTCTAATTTATTCTAATTTTATGATTTGTAATAAATACAACGTGTTATGTACTGTTATTTTTAAAATCGTTTCCGCTATGTAATTATTCCTTGAATTTTATTATTCACGACTAGTATGCATAATAATATTCCGCTATTATCGACCTTTATGTGAACTCTGATTTTAATTTATGAATTTTAAAATGATCTTTTAAAAACAAAAAAAAATTTATTCGGAAAATTACATGGGACGTCACAATAGACGTAATATGGGATCGCATTATGGAATGGATGAGATGATGATGTTATTGGGTTTAGTTGGCCTTTTAAGATCTAGAGGATCTTGGCTTTGGGAAAGGAATTCCCAAAGCCTAACACAATTGCATAAGTTGATGATTAACAAGTCTAGGACTTGGGGTTAAGCTTTGTGATAAGCTAACAAATGTTTAGAGTTATGATGGTTATTGATTATGTGTATGTATATGTATGGTATATAGATTGTATTCCGGGTGATGCAATGGAGCATTCGGAGCATTGGAATCATTTCAGCTCTTCCCTCAAGTTAGGAGAGGAGTTAACATTCAAATTGCATGAGTAAATTTGTGAGTGATTTGATGCATGTGTTAAATACTCATGCTTGCCTTGCCTTGCGTATGTATTGAATTAATTGAATTAGTGAGTTGATGATTATTGAGGATGATTCGTATGAATATGTGGATTTGTTGTGGCAAGGTATGAATTCATGTATATAAGATGATGATGAGCTTGAATTTAATATGAATAATAAGCTTGGAATGTAAATTCATAAGTATGAATGTTGAACAGGCTGTATATGCCTTTCATGATATGTATGAACTGTAGGATAAATCCAAATGTGGTTTATAATGAGAAATTCCGAGTGAGAATTCTTAGAACGAGTTGAATGTGCCTCAAATATCGTATATGATGTGTTGGATATGATTAAATTGGCTTTGAATGTGATTTCATATGCTGAGTGGTGAGACCTTTCATTTTCTGCATAAGTGCTGATATTCTCGCTCAGGCGAGAAGGGATCTCGCTCAGGCGAGGATCCCCTGTATTGGTATAATGGTCTCTGGACCATTTTCGCTCAGGCGAGTGAGTGATCCGCTCGAGCGAGTAGAGTGTGTTGTGATCAGGTGAGGTTCTGGACGAATCTCGCTCAAGCGGGCATGGCTGCGTTTGAGCGAGCAAGGGAGGACATTGATTCTGGATGAATTCCGCCTGAGTGGGGACTTAGAAAATAATACATGGTCTGTGGTGAATTTCTAAGTGAAATTCCGTGTGGGCTATGCCAAGGCAGAACCCTCCAAGTGAGGGAGTGGATAAAATTCCGAGTGAGAGGTCTCCCTGTGTGATATTCCGAGCAATGGAGTTTCAAGTGGAAATTCCCGAGTTCCAAGTAACTCATTCTAAGTGGAGCCCCTCCGTGTGTGTAATTCCGAGTGGGGATGCCACCGAGTGGGAACACATGGTGTGTTGTCCAGAAGTATTCTGGAATAACTTCACTCGTGTGAGAATGAAAGGAAGTCGATTTTTGGAATGAGTTACCGAGTGGAAAACCGAATGAGAAAAGACTCGGTCTAGAGTATTTTTCCGAGTGGGAACCCGAGGGTGATGAGTCGGTTTTAAAGAAATTACCGAGTGTAAGACTGATTGTGATGACTCAGATTTGGAATGAAGTTGCCGAGTGAAAAACTGATTGAGATGACTCGGGTTTGGAATAAATTGCCGAGTGAAAGGTCAAGTGAGAGACGAGTCGGCTTTGATTGATTTTACCCAGTAGAAAACCAAGTAAGATGAGTCGGTGTTGAGATGAATTAGCGAGTGAACGGTCAATCAAATGATGAGTTAGTTTTGGAGTAATTAGCCGAGTGATAGACTATGTGAGTGTGAGTTGGCCCTAGAATGATTTGGTTGAATGAATAATGGGTTGGTCTTGAGGGATTCTGTCAAGTTAAAACCCGAGTGACGGGAGTCAGTTTTGGTGGGACTTTACTGATTAAAAACCCAAGTGTTGGGGAGCCTAGTTGAACGAGTGGGTACATGCTTGGCAATGTGAAGTTGGTCCTGGAATGATTTAGCTGGGTGAAGGACTCAATGGAAGGAGTCGGCCCTAGAACAGGTCCACTGAGTAAACCGAGTGTTGGGAAGGACGACCCCTGGTCGGTTTCCGCTCAAGCGAGTGGATACCTCGCTCATGCGAGCGAGTGTAAAATTAGCTACTGGAGCTATTTCGCCCGAGCGATTGGCTGGGTGTGTAGTGTCTCTCCCAAGCGAGCAACCTGGGAACTAGATATTGGCTTGATTTCGCCCAAGCGAGCTGAGGCGCTCAAGCGAGATGGGCTGTCTCGCTCAAGCGAATGTGTGCCTCGCTTGAGCTAGTGAACGCTGTTAGTATTTTCCCTTCTTTTCTCTCGGTTTTGATTATGTTGACCCTTCTTTTCTTGGTCCTGATTATTTTGGGCCTTTTTCCCTTATATTATTTGATACTTGAGGGATGTATAAAGATCTATATATATGACTATGACATGATAAAATGGATTGTTGTGTTGCCATCTTAATTATGAGATAACGGTGATGAATAATGGGTTGGAACCCACCGAATGAACATATAGTGACACTGATGAATAATGAGAAATATTATGACACCCTTGTGGTGAATACAAGTAATTAACTTGTACGTGTGTGAGGCAATGATGATTGCTATATATATATATATATATATATATATATATATATATATGTTCTGAAAATACCTTGTTGTTACATGTGTGAATTAATATTATGATGTTTGCTATGCCCTTTGACATCCATGTGTGGATTGTTGTGAAATGATGTTGTGGCCATTGAGATGCCAATTATATAGACGATATGCCTTGAGGGGCTTTGTAAATGATTATGAATAATTATTAAGATGCCAAAATTGAAATATATCCCTAAGTGAGAGGGTGAGATATCTTTGCGAGGTTGTTGAGCACATGCATTATTGCATTGTTGCATTCATGGCATAGCATGGCATTGATATGCATTATTGTTGAATATATCACCTTGCGGGGTGCCACGAAGGGTAAATCCTTGAGTGAAGAGGACGTTGTCCTATTGCGGTTGAATAATATGGAATATATCACCTTGCAGGGTGCCACGAAGGGTAAATCCCTGAGTGAAGAGGACGTTGTCCTATTGTTATTGAATTATTATTTATATCACCTTGCGGGGTGCCACGATGGGTAAATCCCGGAGTAAAGATGATGTTGATCATATTGTTGAATATATCACCTTGCGGGGTGCCACGAGGGGTGTATCCCTGAGTGATGATGATATTGTGATAATTATTGTGAAGAGAATCACCTTGCGGGGTGCCACGAAGGGTATATCCCGGAGTGAAGAGGACGTTGTCCTATTGTTGTTGAATAAATCACCTTGCGGGGTGCCACGAAGAGTGTATCTCTGAGTGATGATGATAATTTAAGTGATTGTGATTATTATTGAATTTGAAATCGGATCCGTTGCATATGCATTAAACAGTTGACATATGCATTAGCTTTAAGACCATGGCATTTGAGATGGGATGACCACGAGCGATGAGAAACCCCTTGCGAGGAGGTATTGAGCAAAGCCATAATGAAATAATGATGATAATGATTATGAGTGCCCTTGTTGATAAGTGGCAAAGAGATTATGTATGTGATTGTGTATATGTTGTGCTTATTTATGATATGAATTACGATTCATGAGGCTTGTATGCCTATTATAATAATGAGATGATATATGAATGATAATTTGATGATTTGATAGCAAAGCATACATGACATTTGTATGCATATACACTAGAGCTGGCAAAATGGGTTGGCCCGCATGGGCCGGCCCGAACCCGCCTATAAAAATGTAGTGCGCGGGCTTAAAATAAAAAATTAAAATCAATACATGGAAAAAAAAGCCCGACCCTAAAAAAGCCCGAAAAAAATGGCCCGAGTGCGGGCCGGCCCGTGTGGCCCGCGGGCGGCCCGATTATTTTTAAAAAATAAAAATAATAATTTTTAGTTATGTTAGGTGCTTGCTTTTGTGACTTTTATTATGGACTTTTATGAAATATATGATTCAACTTTGTGTATTTTGTTTTCTTCCATAATGTTTTCTTTGATTGATTTTGTACATTTTAGTAAAAAGCATAATATAGAGAGTCAAACATAATGTCATCTCCATAAGAAAATATCACTTTATGTCAACACTAATAGTTATGCAGTTCATGACTTCACCTTAATAAGGTTTCACAATGTTGCCGTTGTGAATTGATAATATCACTTTATGACTTCACCAATAGTTATGCGCTACGTTATATGCATTTTTAATTTGATTACGATAAACCTTGAAGCTGTATGTCCATAATTTTTTAGTTATAGCCTATATGTTTACACAAATCATGATCTTTGATATATGTATATTTTTTTTAATCGTGTGCCTTTCTCATTCAGTAATGTCGTTTTAATTAAAACTTTTTCCAGCTAATTTAATTAAATAGTATTATTTCATAGAACAATTTTTTTATAAATTTATTTTTAAACTTTTTTTAAGCGGGCCGCCCGAAGTGGCACGCGGCCCGTTGAGGGCCGGGCTAGGGCCTTTAATTTCAAGGCCCGAATTTTTGCGGGCCTTTTTTGGCCCGGCCCTAAATGGCCCGCAACCCGATAAAGCCCGGCCCGTTTAGGGCCGCCCGCCCGAATTGCCAGCTCTAATATACACATGATCATAATATATATATATTATTCGTCATTTTGAATGTATAACTCACTCTCCCATGTGGTCTCCTTTTTAGCATTGTGATGCAGGTTGCCATGGGATGAGTTTGGATTTAAAGATCAAGATTTGGTGAAGGTATATAGTGGTAGAGGAAGTGCCTTGGCCGACATCATTTGTGAACTATTATGTATTGAAATTATGAAATGAATAGATTGTATATGATGATATAGAGGATTTAGTGATTGTGAATATGTATAAGATAAACCTTGAATTGGTGGATGGTGAATATATATATATATATATATATATATATATAGAATGTAAGAGACAATTTGATGTATATTAGAAAGATTAAAATTGAATGATGAATATTGATGATTGTGATAGTTGGGGGAATATCCCTGAATGTATGTGAATATAGGTCTATATATATATAATTATATCTTAGGCATTGCATGCTTATATAATTATGTAAAATGATGATGGTTGTCTATTAGGCTTATGATATGCCATTGCGTGCTTTGCCGAGCCTTTTCTCATATCGTCATATATGGGACTAGGCGTGTGCCCGATATACATATTCTTCCGCTGTAAACTCTATTATTTTCGTATACCGTTATGGGAAAATTATTTATCGATCCAGCTTTAGGTTACTTAATCTCACTCCTTGGTTTCCTGTGATTTGGGTCTTGATGTGATCATGGTGATGTCTTGGAAATGTTTTTCAAACGCGAAAAATTTATTCGCATTTTTATTATTTATGACGATTACATCGGGATTCGAGTACAGAAAATCAGGGGTGTTGTACCGCGAGCCTTCCCTTTTTGAGGTCATGCAAATGACCAAGAAGAACAAAGTCGATGCATGGGTTAACCAAAAGACTACAGATCTAGTGGTATTTTATTTTAACTTACACATGCTTATAATTTACAAATCAGCTTACTAATCCTACCACTATTTTACATTTACAGGAGGCATATCAAGCTAGGAGGGCAGAGAAGGAGGTGGAGTTGGTGGCTTCCACTCCTGAGGGGGAGGTACCTCCCACCCTGTCTTGTTCTGACAACAACGCCATCTACATGGAGGCTGTTGGTGGCGTGAACAAGAAAGGGAGGGTGTTCGGGTTGGGCAGTGTGGGCACGCAGATCACGAGAAAGGGGAAGACCTCTTCCTCCTCTTCCTCCTCTGGCCTTTTGGCAGATGTTGTTTAGGTCATTCAAAACCTAAACAACGAGTTATAGGAGGAGCGACTCCAGAGGCAACTTTTGGAGGAGCGTGCCGAGACTAGTCAACAGCTTGCTGTGCAACAGCAGCTACTAATGCAGTTGATGGCGAGGCTCCCTTCCCCTACTTCCGAGCCGCCACCACCACCACCATAGGATCCCCTTCCCCCATGATTTTACTTTTTTTATGTTTCATTTGGTTGTATATTTAGCGACACGACATTGTATTTTTGATGTTTATGTTATATTTTATTCAGTATTTATTTTTTGTCATTTTTTGTTTATAATTTTTATGTTATTCGATATTTCTAGTTTAAAATTAAAAGAACAAAACTTATATTCAAAATATGAATATTTTAAAAGTCAAAAAATTAATTTAAAAAAACAAAAATTAATATTAGCGACAGCATTTATTTCGTCGTTGAATACACAATGTTAGCGACGGGTAGAGTCATCGGTAAATACATAATGTTAACGACGGGTACGGGTGGTTGCTGTGTAGGTAATTCTAGCGACGAAACATGGTGGTTGATGTGTACGTACTAATAGTGACCACGTAACCCCGTCGCTACTATTAAGTAGTTAGCGACCACTAAGTCCCATCGCTAACGAGTGGTCGTTGTGTAGCCAATAGTAGCGACCGCTTAGTCCCGTTGCTGATACTTGATCTGTAGCGACGACAAGCTGTGATCACCACCATACAGGCGTAGCGACGGCGTCATATGGTCGCTGTGTAGCGCCGTAGCAACGACATTATGTGGTCGCTGTGGAGCACCCGTAGCGATGACATGCGTCACCAACATAGGGACCACATTAGCGACGACATTACGCCGTCGACACAGTAGCGACGGAAGTCTTTCGCGTCGCTGTGGTGTCAGCGACTATGGATATAGCAACGGTGCTATTTCTATCATAAAGGCCGTTGCCAACAGATTTTTTTTTAGTAGTGATTGTTGATCTTAACTAGATACTTATGATGTTACCATGATAATTGAGAATTAGTAATAGATATTGATGATGTGAATATGTGAGAAAATAGTTGAAGTTATGTATTAAAATGACATTGTCATGTATGTGTGTAATAAAATATTTTAAGGTGTGAAACCATAATACCATGATCTTAGGTCTTCTTAGAACTAATCCTAAATCCCTTCTTGCTTTTGGGCCAACATAAATATTCCACAAATATATGTTTAGTAATTATTTGACTAAATTATTTTAAGTGGGTGTTGAGTTTCGCTAGACACTCTTAGAGCAAGGAGTAGGTGTTGTTTGAAGTTACATTCCTTCTCATATCGTCATACATGAGATAGGTCTTTAAATAGATCGAAGGTTGATGATCAAAAATTTTAATTGTGTTGTTCTTCTTTCAATAGATTATGAAACGTGAAAATTTTATCCTAATTTTCATTATTTAATTATTATTATTATTATTATTATTATTATTATTATTATTTACTGGATTAAGGGCACCACATTTATCCCGGGGTCTGATTAAAATCAAAGTAAATTTTTCGCTTCTAAATTTCTCCGGCAATAAACAGTAAAAACCTAAGGGCCACGTTACTAAAAACCACTCAAAACCCCACTTTCTGGTGTTGGTAATCGATTACCAGACACCCTGCTCTGTATAACTATACACCTCTAGGCCAACTTCTACCCTACCTAACTTTCTTGTTTCAACTCCAATTGCTACAAAACTCCATGGGCACTATATTTCCCCTAATCTGGATTTGTTGGTGCATCCTGTTCTCCAAAATTCCTTCATATGACTAACTTATGCGCTAAAATGCAATTAACTTAGTTTCATGCAATGATACCTCTCAAATTACTTTAAATGCAACACAAGCATCATTTCTTATATGTAACCAAATTACAAATACGTCTAGGGACCTATTGGTAGCCTTCAGTATGGATCCCGATTGAACTCATTGTCACCCCTATTAATTGGCTAAAATGCGCCTTTTCTCAACATAGTACTACCAATACCTATTTATCAAGCAATCATCATTCTTATCCATCACACACCATATAATATCCTTACACTAACCTGCCAATATGCATACAACACATAACCAATGACTCAGTGCCAAATAAATCATAGAAGCTGCCCATAATCAACTTAGACATCACATCAATGGCTCCATGCCAAATTTAATCAACACATTTGTCATCATAAACATCACCATGCATAAGTCATCATTAATAATCATCATCATCATGCATACATGCATAAGTCTCACTACGATCCGCACAAGGCTAGCATGCCATACTCATATATCATATTATCGCCAAGCGCATATATATATATATATATATATATATATATATATAAACATACACATATATCTCCATCAACATAACCACCATTAGGGCACTCAAATCTCAAAACATACTAATACATATATATATATATATATATATATATATTTACATAATTACAAGTAAACATTTATCATTCAAATCTCCTTCCCTTGGCATTGTTTCACCTCTGGGCACTGGTCTCTGTAGTGTCAACAACATCCCTATCTTTAGTCACTAAAAATAATTGTAAGGGTGAGTGACTGGCTATATAAATTAATACAAATAATCACAACATCTAATCATGCATTGGGAAAAGCATAGTATAGTTCACAATGCATGCAACCAAGTTCAATTAGTGCATCTGCAATCAATTTCACCATTTTTTATCACTTCTTCTATTCCATTTACGTTCAAAGCAATCACCATCATCATACCATATTATTAATTCATCCATTCACCTCATCAATCCAAATAATACTAATATTATCCTCAATGTAAGTAACATCCATTTTATCATCAATTCAAATACATTAATCTCATCATCATCTTATATAACATCAATTTCATCATCAATTTGCACAACAACACCACTGACTCTCAATTCATCATAGTAACAACACGACTCTCTAGTATCTGGATACTAAAAGGACCGACCGTCAGCTGGGGGTCCTACCTGACACCCTGTGAACCCTACCTGGTCCACCGAGCCCGCCTGGCTGCCCACCTCACCATTGAATCATACCTGATCGCTGGGTAACTCAACGGGCTACAAACGACACTGAAGTAAAAAATAAGGGGTAATCTATATCGATCAGCTGCCCACACCACACAACTTACACATAAGCATTTATAACTCATCAACAACTTAATTACATCAATAATTCTAATTATCACATCATGTAATTCAACATCATCCAGTCCCAGCATTATAGCCATCACCCTGGGACATCAACATCAGCCACTTAGTAACTTTATATCAATCTCATTTTACAGCTTTATTAATCATCACATCATCACAGAATCTCATCTACATTGTAATTTATCATACCAATTCATCATCATGTGCTACCATATCATCATCACCATTATCATGCAATACATGAATACAATGCAACATTATATTAATTATTAACAATTCTCATAATCTCTCAATTATCAAATCAATTCACTGTCATACATGTCTAAGAAAATATACATCAACATCATCATCATCATCAACATCACTCTACAATACAAGCATATAAATCTACATTATCATATCAAATTTCATAATTCATCATTTATATTTTTCATTATCCATAGACACACATATAGGAATTAATCTAATTCATTATTCTATCCTTTATCCTAATTGCCATAGTCGGCTTTGGTAATTATTCCCGTTAATATATATTCCTTGTACACCCCCTTACCTAAACTTCGTGCTTTTAAAGCTTTGAAACAATCTCCAACTTTACCTAACTCCGCCGAATATCTAAAATTAAAACGTTTACGAACTAAATTCACATATCAACCTTCGAAACTATAATTCAAGACATCCAAACATACATTTAAAGGTTCCGAAACTCATCGTGGCTACTTCCGACTCTTGTTCTCAAGTTCCACCCCATCGACAATCCTTCGACCTCCGATTCAAAACCTAGGAATGTTGAAACTGTCAACTGTTGGTCAGTTCGAACCACCCATTATATTAATAGTCATCCTCAAGCCTCAAAATGCCATGCAAAAGAAGAAGAGAAACCACCCCCACGAAACCTCTTAATTCAGGTAGATAGAAAGGATGAAACATAAAATTGACTATATCAATGGACTCACCCTGCTTCCCTGAACACAAAGACACATTCAATTTGTACTTACAGCAAGGAAACGACCCTCAATTTGGAGCTCAAAGCTCACGATTATGGCTTCCACTCTTTCTCTCGGTTTCACTCTCTCCCACATGACGAAGACAATGAAATGTAATTGGCCTTGTTTTACTCCAAGGGCAAATAGGTAATCCCCTATCCTTTTTGTTTCATTTTCCATTTCTTTCTCTTTCCTTTTATTTCTTTAATTAATTTAATTAGGTTTCCACCTTTTACCCTCCAGTAATTATTAATTTATCATCGTAACTTAAGTTAATCCACTTTTCTAGCCATACTCCTTTAATTAATTAATTTATTTATGAACTTAATTAATTTAAATTTAATGACTACCAATTAATTAATCACCACAACATGAATAAAATTTTAATTTAAATTATTGGGATGTTACAAAAAGAGGAAGATCGGAAGAAGGTTATAATTAGTTCTACAAAGGTTAATATTTATACAACCTTAATCAAATTAGATTGCAGAATTAAAATAATAAAATATTTAAAACATTTTAACAAAACAATAATAATAGGTACATTTAAAAAACATATTTAGAGATAAAACCAATTCAAAAATTAACCATTCTTTAAAAATTAAAATTAAAATTCATAAAAAAATTGTTGCTACCCAATTTTGTCTGGGCCCATTTAAAATTTTTAATAAATAAATAAATAAATAGAAAATCAATCCGACATGGAATTTAATTTTTAAGAAAAAAATGAATCTATGGACTTCTTTTAATTTTGAATTGTTGATTCAGACTTTTATTTTTAAAATTTTTTTAATCACTGTCAGAACCATAAATTTTGAATTTCTTTTAAGGACTGGAATCTAAATTTTGAAATTTAAATAGGAGTTTGTTTTTAGTACATCTATTATAAAAACTGGATTGATAAAATTTACAATTTGAATTAAAAATGGAACAGATTCAGTTTCTTACTGGATAAAGGAAATCAAAATTCTTTTTTTAAAAAAATGATTTACGGATTCGGTTTTTAATATATATATATATATATTATATAGAAGGCACGAAAAAAGAAAAGGAGGAATTAGTTTTTTTAAAGTATATATATTATACGGAAAAAATGAAAAAGGGCAAAGGATATTTTATATATATATATATATATATATATATATAGAAGATGTATCATGTGAGAAAGACTCTCTTATGTGAGAGTGAGAGGGCTAAATCTGGGCCGTATAACAATACAATGGATGATTGAGATTTATCATGTGACTTTTTTAAGAAGTCATGTGACCTTTTAAGTGGTCATGTGACTTTTAAAAACTTTTAATCTCAACCACCCATGTATGGTTATACGGCCCAGATTTGCCCCTCTCACTCTTATATATATATATATATATATATATATATATATTACAAATCAGCGGAGGATTATATATTTATATATAAAACACTGATCAAGGAATTATTGTTATATATATAATACGCACGGAAAACAAGGAGAGAAACTATAGGCGCGCCGCTGATGATAATGGAAAAGGAATTATATATATATATATATATATAGAGAGAGAGAGAGAGAGAGAGAGAGAGAAAGAGAGAGAGAGAGAGAGAAAAAAAAGACGCCAAAGAATTTGGGATAGGGAATCAGTTTTTTCAACATGTATATATACATTATAAAGCAGGGGCTGATATATATATATATATATATAAATATATATAGGGTTGTAACTTATGAGAAAGGTTCTTTTATATAAGAGTTTGAGGAACGAACTTGGACCGTATAATTATATAATGGATGGTTGAGATTAAAAGCTTTTAAGGTCATATAATCACTTCAAAATGTCACATAAGTTCTTTAAAAACTCACATGATTAATCTCAACCATCTATTGTATGGTTGTACGACCCAGATTCACTGTTCTCACTCTCATATAAGAGAACCTTATACATCCATTTTTTTGTGTGTCATAAAAGCATAAGATAAGTCTCTAAAAGATTCTTAATTTTCTTTTATTCCTTGTTGTGATTGTCTTGATCCTTGTTTCTTAGCGAGTTGTAACAAGATAATATGCATGATTAAACATGTAGAGTCCTTTCCCATTTAGGAAAATCTAACAATCAGTAGCGTAGAATATCTTTTGATGTTCGTTACTTACCAAGTTAGAGTATCATGTTTGTAGGATTAAAAAATAAACTTGATATTTACATGTAACAAAATTTAAAATCTTTATATTAGAGATTAATTTGGACGATACGTCCTATTAATCTATGTTTTAATTTAACATTTTTCAAAATTAATTTAAACCATAAAATATTTTAATAATATTGATAGGTAATAAAAATTAAAATATTTATATTAAAGATTAATTTGAACGAGATGTCCTATTGATCTAGGTTTTAAAATAATATAAATTTCTTTATTTCAAAATTAATTTAGACCATTAAGTTTTTCTCTCCTTCTAAAAAAATAATAAATAAACCTAAGGTTCCCTTTTTCTTAAAAGAAATATACAATATTTGAGATCAATTTGGACGAGACGTCCTGTTGATTAATTGTTGAAGAAAAGTCTTATTTGAAAAGAAACAATAAGTAATTACTTGATCAGACCTCAAAATTACGCATTATCTTTAGAACCTGGATTCGCTAATAACAAGCATCAATGGTTGGTCAAATGAAGTTTGCAATCATGTAATCTGTAACATCCTGCTTTAATAATAGTTCAATTATGTAATTTATGAAGCATGAAAGGTCTGTAAGTGTTAATCAATGAATAAAACACTCCATGGATGGTTTTTAATACTCCAAAAGTTTCATTTTTGGATATAATTCTAGAATTTATATAGATCCTTATTGATAAGACCCAATTTCCGAGTAAAAAAGCCTTAGAAAGAACTGTCCGAGTGAGAAAGAGACTCTGTTCTGAGTGAAAACTACAAATTCTGAGTGACCAAGAGGAATTCCGAGTGGAAAATGGAAATACCGAGTAAAAATTGTGTTTTCCGAGTGGAACATGGTCAAGAGGACTTATTCCGAGTGAAATTCTGTCTCAGAGACTCACTGCTGAGTCAAACATGGTAGAAAGACTCAATTCCGAGTCAATTATTCCTGAGTGACTCATTTCTGAGTCAAACACCTCAGAATGACTCATTTCTGAGTCAATTATTCCTGAGTGACTCATTTCCGAGTCAAACACCTCAGAATGACTCATTTCCGAGTCAATTATTCCTGAGTGACTCGTTTCCGAGTCAAACACCCCAGAAAGACTCATTCCTGAGTCAAGCTTCTTCCAAAGACTCGTTTCCGAGTCAATCATAATGCAATACCGAATGAAAGTTATACCGAGCAAAAACCCAAGGATTGGGAATCGGTTTTAATAAATTTACCGAGTAAACAGTCGAGTGGAATAACTCGGTTTGGAGATGAATTACCGAGCAACAACTGACCTAATGTTGAGTCCTCTTTGGCAATGAAAACTGAGTGAATGATGAGCAATAAAGGATTACCTTGCCGAGTGAAAAATCTGAGTGTTGGAGTCGGACTCAGAAGAATACTTCCGAGTATAAAAAGAATGAGGTGTTTCTGAAAGAGGAATCAGAATTGTGTAACATACCGAGTGAAGCTTATGCATATTGTTCTTTTCCGAGTGGTGAAAACCTTAGAGGTTTCCGAATGAAGAACAATTCAAGGGTTTCTGCCAAGTGGAAACCTGGGAGCATTGAGTCGGTCTGAGACGACTTGACCGAGTGAAAGGATGAAGGAAGAGGAATCGGTTTTAATTAAATTACGAGTGGATAATTGAGTGGAATGAGTTGGCTTAATAATGATTTTAAACGGCCGAGTGGAAAACAGAGAAGAATGACTCGGTTTCAGAGAGAATATGCCGAGTGAGATACTTTATAAGTAAGTCCGAGTAAGGAAACTCCGACTGTCACCTCCAAGGAAGAGAAATCAAACAGAGTGTTTCAAGAAGAACCAATTCCGAGTAAGTAATAGGTGAAGACTCGGTTTCAGGGGGTTTTACCGAGTGGACTAAGATGTTGAATGAAAACCGAGTGGATTCGCTTAAGCGAATGAATTCCTCGCTTAAGCGATGGAGAGTGCCTGGCTCAAGCGAGTTGGTATTCGCTTGAGCGAAACTCACACTCGCTCAAGCGAGTCGGTTTTCGCTTGAGCGAAACCCCTCAGCCAGTGTATTATATGGCACTCGCTCAAGCGAGTCATATTCCGCTTGAGCGAGAGGACTCGGTTTCCCTTCTTCTTCACACGACTGGAGGAATTCCAGTCGGTTTATAGGCTAACCGAGTGGAATTCCAGTCGGTTTTCAGTGCCAGGAGTAACTTTTGACTCCTTTCTTGTCTCTTATGCATAGTTTAATGCATTTAGCCCCATTAATCCCTCTAGTATGTAGGACGGCCAGAAGTGGACCATTATAAGCCAATTTCTTATTTTTAATTCTCCATTATCTCCACTATCAAAGCACTAACAACACTAAACATCCACTCACGGGGATAACGTTCCCCACTTGTCTTGCATTATTAACTCTGCCCCTTGCTAGACCAGAATGCATTAGAACAAAGCTAGTGAAATATCTTTTATTCAATTTCTCTCCTTCATCAAAACATCTTTGAGCTGGAACTAGGATAACAAGGAGGACTTCTTTTCAGTCAGCCATAGATCATCAAACCAAGTAAGAGGGGACGGGGTTGTGAATAACTATGAAATGGGTAGAATTGTATGCTGTTCTAGGATTCCAGAATTAATTTCGTAACTTGTTGCTCATTTTTGAAATTGAAAACCTGTGAATTTGATTCTGACTTCTTCATGAAAGTTGTAGATCTTTTTATTATCTGAATTTTGAGACCTGAATCAATTAATTTGAATGTGTATAGCAAAAGTTATAGCCAAAATACTACAGCATGTTCGTGTGAAAGATGTATCCTATGTTTTGTGTATACATTGATTTGCTGGGAATTGTACGTGCATAATTAGCCTTTGATGTCTTCATAAAAGTTGTAGATATTTATGTTGTGGATCTTTGGAAAGTGGTTTCAAGTCAAAATGATTTTTGTAGCTCAAGTTATGCCTAAAATACTGAAGTATGTCCAATCTGTAAATCTGTTAACTTGAGATATGAACTTTATTTTTAAAACTGGGAATTTTTTGGTGAGAATTAGTGATCAGTGTCTTCATGAAAGTTGTAGATCTGTTTATTATGTGAATTTTGAGATCTGAACCGACTGATTTGAGTATGTGTAGCAAAAGTTATAGTCAAAGTACTACAGCATGTCCGAGTGGAATATTTATCCCATGTTTTGTGCATATATGAATATTCTGGGAATTGTACATACGTTTTTAGACTTTGATGCCTTCATGAAAGTTGTAGATGTTTGTGTTATGGATCTGTAGAAAGTGGTTTCAAGTCAAAATGATTTTTGTAGCACAAGTTATACCTAATATACTAAAGTATGTACAAGCTGTGATTCTGTTAACTATGAAATCCGAATCGTATTTTTAAAACTAGGACTTTTGTGGTGAGAATTAGTGGTTGGTGTCTTCATGAAAGTTGTAGATATTTGTGTTAAGGATAATTTAGAACTGGTTTCATGCCAAAATCATTTTGGTAGCTCCAGAAACGTTCAAATTACTAATATATGTACGTTTTGGAAAACTCACCTTGAGGCAGTGTGGTATTTCGTAAATAAGTGTAATTCTGTTTGGAATTTGAAATTATGTTCTTCATGAAAGTTGTAGATAATTGTATTATTAAGCTATAGAAAGTGGAATCACATGAAAAAGTTATGATTTGCTCTAGTTATGACTGTTTTGCTAGAATATATTGCTGTTGGAAATGCTGAAAGTTAATTATAATAGTTATTATGAATGAAAATGATATTTTCTCTATGAGTAACAATTTATTATTAAACTCTTGAGTGATTATGATTTATTATTGATGTTGTTACGTTATAATGAGTATCATACAGTTGTATATTTTGGTGGTGAATAATTATGTATGACATAATTAATATATATGTACATGAATGCCTTGTGGTTATTGTTATATGTGGTTGAAACAGTAAATCCATGATTCTGAAAATTATTATATGTGATGTGTCCTTTGAGGACTTGTGGTTTTCCAAGTGGTTTTGGAAATTGATATATCATGGTATGTTAAATGATAAAGAGTATTAAAGGCATTCATGCATCATAAGCATTGGACGCACCATGGAATTTAGGGGTTCCATGATTGCCTACCCTGGTGGGGGGTTACTCTATGATGAGTTAAAGCCCTATTTTCACAAGAACCATGGAAGTGTAGGGATCCATGGTTGTGTAAATTCCTACTGGTATACTTATTTGTGCAGGAGCCATGAAAGTGTAGGGATTCATGGTTATGCTAATTCCTACTTGTGCACTTAATTTCGCAGGAGCCATGAAAGTGTAGGGATTCATGGTTATGCTAATTCCTACTGGAGTCTTTTTGAGACTTTTTACTGCAGTATTCCCACCAAACCAAATGGATCCAGCATGACATCATTTGACTAATTAAAGACTTATTAAATATAAATGAACTTGTTGGCATATTCATCATATCATTATGGTTTGTTGATTGTGTTTGTGCAATTTTATTTATTTTATATTTATTCTATATTCTGTCTCACTCTTACATTAATTTTTACAATGAATGCCACGCAGAATGAAGAGTGATGCCATGATTTATGCCTATTTGAATTATTACTTGGACTTTAATTTAATGGGTTGTAATAAATATTACATACTATGTACTGTTACTTCTAAATCGTTTCCGCTATGCAAATATTTCATGAATTTTATTAATCACGACTAGTATGCATGATAATATTCCGCAATTATCGAATTTTATGTGAACTCTGAGTTAATTTACGAATTTTAAATTAATCTTTCAAAAACGCGAAAAATTTATTCGAAAAATTATACGGGACGTTACATAATCTAACTTGTTTGTCAAACTATTTCAGGAACCACACAAGCCGCAAAACATAGGGGGATTTATTATCAACAAAAGTTTGATCTAACAAACAACACTATGTTAGACCTTAAAAAGTTTGATACAAATGCGCCCAGTCCAGTGTTCTGATGAATATCAGGAATCAGACTTTTGGGCATCCTTAATCAAACAAGAGAAGAACGTTACACCAAAGACCAAACCTCAACGTTCTTAAATCTATTTATGGGATGCCTTGGAACTCATGCACTTATCAAGACAAATGTGTTTATCACCAAAAAGAATAAGAAACAGAACATCAGAGCAGCCAACTGAGTACTCGAAGATCCTAACACAATCCTCTGTGCAGATATAAAAAGCTGGAACAAGTTAGCATGTGTGTCAGCTTAGTTTCAGAGGATTACAACTTTATTTTTTTCTCTCTGTTCCAATCAAATAAAGTAAAGTAAACAGCTTTATTTGTCGATGTTGCATAAGGAACTATTTTCATGCAAGAACAGATGAACCCAGGTATCAGACTCTCCAAACACCTTGCTGGAATAACAAAAGTCTAATACCTCTCAAAGCTCAAAGCAAAACTCCTTTACAGGATTTCCAATGGACATATCTCCTTTCAAATGGCAGCAACAATTACCATTTTGCTTCCTATAAATACTCTTCAGAAGATTGATGCAAAGTAAAACGAAGTTATAAGAGTCATTTGTAAAAATATCATTGATTTCTCTTTCTTTGCAAAGTCTTTAAGTCTCTCAAAAGACAAAGATATTCTTTATGTGTTCTGCCTCTAGCAGACCTTGATATTATGTCTTTTCAACTTAGTATATACAATCTTCATTGTATATCCTGAAATACTAAGTTCTGTGAGATGCCCTTCTCTCACTCTTTCAAACTCACCTTTGTAAAGGCTGGTATGCTATCAGTCTTAGTTTTTAGTGTGGAAAACATTGTTGACCTGAAGAGGCTTTAGAAAGAATACTTGGGTTATTGAGCCAGGAGTGGCTTGTTGAAAGAATACTTGGGTTAAGCTAGAAGTGGTTGGAGTCAAGAATACTTGGTGCACTGGTCTAGTGTTGTTATTGTAAAGGAGATTTTTACAATAGTGAAAGTCCTTCAAGTTTGAAGGGATTGGACGTAGCTTCTGTGTTAAAAGTGAATAGGTATAAACCTCTTGTGTTACTTTCTCCTTCCTGCTTTTATAAGTCTGATTATCCATGATTAATTTGGTTCATTCCGCAAAAAAAAGTTTGTGACTTATTCAACCCCCTTTCTAAGTCAGACTCTGAACCATCATTAATGTTCCCTAAATCTCAACATTTTAAACTTATTTTATATCTTTTAAATAATAAATAAAAGAACTACGTAACCCTGATTTCCTCTCACGCTTGGGGAATACGTAGGAGCGAGAGCAATCACTCCTGTCGGGCTAAATTTTTAAAAATAAATATATCCCATTAACTCAAAAAATAAAATCATAACATTTGTAAACGATGACCTAATTAATTTGGACAAGACATCCTGTTAATCACCAAAAATATAACTTTAATTATTAAGTTGACAATGAATCCACAGGACATCTCTAAGAGGTTTAAATTACAAACTGTTAGGATATTCAAAACTTAAACAATTTAGGGTAACTTTTAAAAACGGATAATGTGGGGTGCTAATACCTTCCCCACCTATAAACATACTCCCAAACTTAAAATCTCAACTTAGGACCAATACCTTAGGTTAGGGTTTTTCCTATGTTTTACCTTAAAAATATTGGTGGCGACTCCATGATTTCCGAAAGGAATTCGGGAACTTATTTTCTTTTACAATCAGCCTCCCGCTGCGATCCTGGTCACGACAAAAACAATAAAAACTTTAATCCAATAATATGGTGCATTCTTGCATGTGAGCTAGAATTATCAAAATAAGCTAGGCTTTTTAGGTTGAGTCGGGCTAGCCCATAAAATAGATGGGCCTGAGCTTCAAGAAAGGAACCTGAACTAGAAGCAAGCCTTTTTTAGCCCAGCCCAAAAAACCATATTGAGACAGGTTATTTTATAACGTCTTGCCTAATTATTAGATACTAACCTTTAATCCAACATATAATGTTGTACCGATAAAAATACCGAGGAAATGTTTTTGTGATTTGCAAAATATTTAAAAGTTGAGAATGATGAAAGTTTATATAAAAAGAGGTTGAAAGATGCACCATTAAATTGTTAAACATTAATAATGCCATCACATAATGGTAACAATGTTTCTATAGTCATGGAACCCAAAACAATCAAGAAAAATGGTTAAATGAAGCAAAAATAAAGAAAATAGAATCAGGGCAACTCGCTTGAGCGAGGCCCTGACTCGCTTAAGTGAGATCAGCAAGGGTCGCTTGAGCGAGCCCGTCCACGCGTGAGCAAAATCCCTCCAGAACCTTAACCACGTTCGCTCGCTTGAGCGAAATCGCCACAGAATCATTCTGCCTGGCACTCGCTCGAGCGAGGCCAAGCCCACCTGAGCGAGATTCATCTAGTAAGCACCCCTCTGATGCACGCATGTCTCGCTTGAGCGAGAATCATTCTCGCTTGAGCGAGATTAGGCCAGAGGCCACACCGCTAATGCTGAGGACTCTCGCTTGAGCGAGAATCCATCTCGCTTGAGCTAATTATGCAGTACATGCGTGGAAACTTAGAATTTTCACATAATCTGATATGCTTAAACATTCACATGCACCACTTGGCCTAAATTATCCTTCTATATACATTCAAACATGCATTTGGGATTTACTCTAACTAATCATACACATCAATCTTAACTCTAATTCACCAAATGCATCACAATTAAACTTATCACTTCATATACTTTTATAGAAGACAGAAATTTGTGAAATTCATCAATTCATCCAATCATCAAGACACTACACAATTCACACACAACTTGCATCATTCATGACTCACAATTATATCCTGCCCATATTAATTTATCATCCATACCTAATATTGGCTCCATGCCAATATACATCAAATTCATGAAAATCAACATTGCTCACATTAACATCACCACCATACCACTCCATCAACATGAATTCATATCCTCATCAAATTAACACATGAATTTTGATTCATCATTTATCACAATCAATCATAATTCAAATTGTCATTATTCGTACCACATAATATCCACATTGACCATATGCTAAGTTAATCCAACAAATACATAAAGCATGTTATGATGTTACATACATTAAACACATTACATATATTCATTCATTTCACAATTTTCTTCATTCCTTGGCATCAATTCTCCGCTTGGCGCACCTCTGGGGTATCAACATCCTCCCTGTCACTGGCTACTAAATTAAAGGAAACCACAGCAAGGGAGAGTATTTGGTAAATCATAATTAATTTAGAACGGTAAGTAAATAACAAAGCATATGATTAACTAAATGTTATCACTAATACTAATTCACTAATTCTACCATATGCAAATGGTTTCACTTCTCTTTATCATCAATTCATATCTACAACTTCCTTACAACCTATACATACTTACAAACTACCTAGTTTCATACAAGTTTTAGCATCCTCAAGGTGAAAATCACAATCAACAGACATAATAGAGCACATTCATATTATCACATAATATCAACAATTTCATTAAATATCACAACTGACTCTCATATAATTCGACGCATAGTATCCGGATACTAAAGGATCGGCCTTCAGCCGGGGGTCTTACTTGACACCCCGTGGACCCTACTTGGTCCACCGAGTCCTGCTTGACTCTCCACCTCAACCACTGGGTCTTACTTGACCACTAGGTAGCTCAACTGGGCATAAAAACCACAGGAGCCAGAAAACGAGGGGCTATACATATCGTCAGCCATCCCACACTACATAATCATGCAGGTACATCATGTCATTATGGCTTCAACCATCATCACACCCATTCGCAATTGTCAGAAACCGACATAAAATATCGCATAGGACAGTCACACAGATCCAGCTATCCCAAGCTATGTTATAACCTTTCCATCATTATCATTTCATGATTTACTTAATATCACACATGTACATAATTCATAAACTCGTTACTTTACTTTCTATCAATTACTTAATCAAGTTGAGTATATTTTCTCAAACACATAACTATCAAATCACGCATACACATATACACATATTTATATCAACAATGTTGAGCTAATTTACAAACTTCCTAATACGCCTAATTATTTTATGCATTCCCCGAATCCAATTATCAGACCAATCCTAATTAATTACGACTCAAACACCCCCTTACCTCGATTCCAAGCTTTAACAATTTGTTCTTGGTGTCAGTTGCGTCCTCCAATCATTTGGTTCAAGGTTCCACTTCCGAATCTAACACCCGCTTCACCACTCGGTCTTCTGACATTCATTTCGCTACCTACAAATGTCGGAACATGAAACTTATCAGTTTTCGATTGCACCCGCTATCTTAAGATCAATACCCAAGTCCTACATTGTCATAAAAGGCAAGACCCAAACCTTTCCTCACACATGCAACATGCTTCTAGAGAAAGAAGGAGGAGAGGGAAGAAGAAGCTTGAAATTGAAGGCGCAATTAGGCATACCTCGATGCCTCGACTTCAAAAACGCGATCAATTTGAAGTTCCGATGCAAAACGAGCCTCCCATTGGAAGCAATGAGCTCGGCAATAGGGAGGAACAAAAAAGAAGATGGTACGCGTGAAGATGAGGAAGAAGAAATGTGATTTTTGTTATTTAAGGTCCAGGGGCGAAATGGTCTTTTTTCCTATTTCTTTTATATTTTTCCTTTAAAACTTTTAATTAAATTTCTTCACTTTTAACCTTTGGTAATGAAAATTTACCATCATTTAATTAAACCTTATTTAAGTCTTTATAATTAATCAATCAAATAAATTTATTTAATTCCACAACATTTAATTATTTATAATTGTATTTATAATAATAATTTTCAAAAATCTAAAATAAATTTGAGAAAAATTATTAATATTTTCCCGCTAATCAAAGATTTTAATTTAATTATTCTGGATGTTACATCCACTCCCCCTGAAAAGGGATTTCGTCCCCGAGATCAACGTACCTTATTGGAAAAGATGGGGATACAACCGCCTTATGTCTAATTCCAACTCCCATGTATAGGTTATTCCATTTAGATTTTGCCACTTCACTTTCACTAAAGGCACCTCCTTGTTTCTCAACCGCTTAGCCTGGTATCCCTCAATGCAAATAGGTGCTACTTCCATTGTCAATTCCTCTTTTAACTCAATAGAATCTTCCGACACAATCATCGAATCACAAGGAATATATGCCCTCAGTTGCGAAACAAGAAACACATCGTGAATGCTGGTCAAGGATCGAGGAAGGTTTAATCTATAAGCTACATCACCAATCCGTTCCAGGATCTGATATGGCCTGATATACCTCGAGTTGAGTTTCTGGCTTTTCAATACACGAGCTACACCCCTCATAGGTGTCACCTTCAAAAATACCCAATCTCCTACTTGAAACTCAAGTGGCCTATGACGATTGTCATAGCAACTTTTCTGTCGATCCTGGGCCATCTTCATTTTCTCTCGAATCAAGGCAACTTGCTCATTCGTTTCTTGGATCAATTCGGTCCCAAATGGATAGCATCACCATTTTCATTCCAACATAAAGGTGTACGACACCTTCTACCATACAAAGCTTCATACGGAGCCATACCGATGCTACTAAGATAAGTGATATTATACGCAAACTCCACCAATGGCAAATACCTCTCCCAAGAACCACCTTGTTCCAACACACAAGCACGGAGCATGTCCTCCAAAGTCTAGATAGTGCACTCTGATTGGCCATCAGTTTGAGGATAATAGGCCGAACTTAACCTTAATTCGGAACCTAGCTCTTGATGTAAACTCTTCCAGAATCTAGAAGTAAACTGTGGGTCACGGTAAAATAATACTTGAAGGCACACCATGCAGTCTCACAATCTCAGTGATATATAACCTAGCCAGTCTGTCCAACGACCATTTCATATTCATAGCCAGAAAATGGGCACTTTTGGTCAATCTATCCACAATCACCCAAATAGAGGGATCACGCTTTTAATGCATAAACCTTTAAAGCAAATAAAAAAAATGCTAAAACAACTCGTTTAAACATTTTTATTGTAAGTGTGCATCACTTTCCTGCTGGTGGAACACAATGGAAGAGTTGACCAGATCATCCTTATCCTATCTCACAGCAATTAATGTTAATGATATAAATATCATATTCTAGAAAACAACAAACGTGCGCCCTTTACATTACCATTAAACTCCCACCATGTCATCAATATTCATATATTATAGGAGTAACACTCATAATGATAAATTTTTTCTCTATAAGATTTAAATTCGAGAACCTATTTTAAAAAAATTAAATATGTATTACTTAAATTAATTATTTATTATAACTAATTAATCAACATACACATGAATTAGTTATATAATTAATAATATATAATTTCATTTATAGATGATTCGTTAAGAAACAAAATGCACCCTCAATGTAGTAATACACATTGTTTGTTTATAATGTGGGATACATATTGGAAATTCCAGTGTGACAAAACCCCAATATGGATTGCTCAGAAATTAATGCAGATTTACTAGCTGCTAATTAAACTTCTTTAGTTGATTCACTGTATTCCTTGTTTTTAATTCCTTGTTTTTCTGTCACCGGTAATTATAAAACTAATCTCTAGTATATTAAGCTGTAAGAGAGTAATCATAGAAGTTTTTCTATTCATCAATCGGTATGTTATTAGGAATGGAAACGGAGCAGAGTGGGTACAGATATCATACTACCTGTACCCGTACCCGCAATTAGGAATGTAAACGGGGCGGGGCGGGTACGGATATCATACTACCCGCACCCGTACCCGTAATAAAAATCCGTACCCGCACCCGCCCGTTACCCGCACGGGTACCCGTATAACGGGTTTTTCTGCGGGTTTTGAAAATCCACGGGTACCCACAGATACCCAACGGGTACCTATCAAACACCTTTAAACAATTATAACATCATTAAATTTTAATAAAAACAACACAGATCCATAAAATTAAATTAAATTTGATACAACTATAAAATCCTTTTGAAGGAGGTCTATGCTATCCTTGAGGTTCAATAAAGCTTCAAAATATGCATGTTGGTCAAGGATAGACTCAGAGCAAGTGCCATGTTTATCCCATTCATGTTTCCAGAACCTTGTATTATCACTTCTACTGGTATTGTTTTCTATTTTCTTGCCTCCAGCACAAGAGAGTGATGCCCAGCTTGTCTGTGCTCTTGGAATTAGATCAATGACCTGGTCCATCATAGAAAGCGAATTATCTAATTAACAAAACAGTAAGGAAAACAAAATTTGGCCAAAGTCCATGAATGCTAAAATTTGATGCAGGGAGAGGAGAGAGTGAAGTGATTTCGTAACATTATTAGATTGAAGTAAGAGGTAGAAAGAAATATTAAAAGAGAAAGGGATAGGAGAGAGTGAGAAGGGAAACCGAGATTGAGAGAGAGGCAATCGAAGAGAGGGGGCGACGGAGAGAAGCTGAACCTGACGCGGGTGGTTGGCCTCGGATCGGAGCTTGGTCACGGAGGTGCTCGGACGACAGGGGGCTGGCTCACATGATCGGCGTCAGGCACTGCTCTGGTTTGTCGTCGGCGTGATCTGGGCGGTGCAGGTTCATCGGGGTCAGACCCCGTTCGTAGTGCAGGGGTGGCTTGCGAGAGAGGGAGGCTGATCTGCTTTGCAGGTTGATGATAAAGAGGCCCTTTTCAATTTAGGGTTGCATGGTACCTAAAAAGACCAAAAACCCATTATTTATATTAGCTGTCACATAATGTATATAAGGGCATTATAGTATTTTAACATATACGGGTACCCGCGGGTACGGGTACCCTTATACCCGTGCCCGCCCGTTTATTTGCGGGTTTTAAAATACCCGTTACCCGCTACCCGTGGATACCCGTTTTTACAGGTTTTTTAACCCGTTACGGGTATTTACTCACGGATACCCACGGGTGCGGGTCTCCTTTGCCATCCCTACCCGTAATGGAAACCCATACCCGCACCAGCTCTAGTAATTATTCATAAGTGTGAACACCTTTTTTAATCAAATGATTATAATAATAAAAATTAAATAATGATTAAATTTTCAAAAAAATGAAAGGAGGTAAACGTTCTCTCTTTCCTACCTTTTATTATTTTGTTTTATCTTTTATTTTTATTTTGTTTTGTCTTCTGCTTCCTTGATTTTCTATTAGGATTTTTGCCATTTTTGCACCCAACCCATTTTGTGTAGTAGGAAAGGGAAACCATTGTAGAGGTTGTTTTGGGGTTTACCCTCAAAGGGTCAACTCTCTTGCAGGGGATAACCATGGCAGAAAGAAAGAGGCCATTTGCTTTATGGAAGTATAAAACAATGCAAGAAAATATGAACAAAAAAACATTCTCTTCTTTGACAAAACCAACTATCAGCAATTCAACCATCTTTATCTCCTACATTTCATCAACAACAAAAAATAAAAAAAAAACCCCTTCACCCAAAATAGTAACCCTCTAAAAAATCACAAACCATCATCCCTCTCATCTTCCTTATCTCAACCAACAACAAACAACAAACAACAATCATAAACTTAAAATAGCAACCCAAATCAACAACCATCAACCAACGACATCCATTAACCATTACATAAACCACAACTAAATATTTAAAAACAACAATCAACAAAAGAGGAGAAGGAAAAAATAGCCTCACTGCCGGGGCCAGATACGAACGAACCGCCTGGCACCCTCCAGGCCGACCAGAACCTTGTAGCCTAACCAGCCTCCTCTCCCGACCACGCGCGCCCCTATCGACCGCGAACCAGCCCCGACCGTCCGAGCACCTCCGTCGCCGACTTCCTCTTCCGATCTCTCTTCTCCCTCTTAGTCTTCTTCTTTTTTCCTTCTCTCAAACTCGATTTTCTCTCTCTCCTCACTTTTCCATTTTCGCCACCCACCCCGTGTGCCTTATTCCCCCTCTTTCGTTCTAGGGTTTGTTTGTTATTTTGGGCCTCAGATGGTGAGGCCCATTCCTACAATCAGCCTCTTTTCTTTTTTTAGGGGTAATGGGCTTCAGAAACCCAATTCGTTATTGGTAATGTTTTTTTTAAAAAAACTGAAACTTAGAATTATTTTTTTCTAGAAAATCATAAAAAGATGTACTATTATTATTACCTATTATTATTAATTAGGATTGTATTTTAATATATGCTAAATATTACTCAAAATTGTTTATCTTAAGAAATGTTAAATTGAAAAAATGAGCAAATATTAAAACCTAAACACCCTTTTCTTTAGAAAAATAATAGGTAGATAAATGAATAATTTTACTTTTTATGTTAAATCAAAGTATAAAATATTAAAAATCTAAATATCTTTTAAGAATAAAGATTAATAGTTTTTTATTTATGTTAAATTGGAGAAAATAATAATATTAAATGTATATTTCCTTTTTAAAATAAATGTCTCAAAATCTTATAAACAATTTCGTGCAAAATTATTTTTGCCTACATTATGCACATGCGAATTACTTCGTCTTGTATTTTTCCTTCCTCATAAATTTTCTTTCATTATTAAAATCAAATCAATTAAAAATAATTTTAAATATTTTCTCGAATTTATATCCAAAGAACTACATAACCCCTCGAGAATACATAGGAGCGGGAATCAATTCCTGTCGGGCCCACTTTTCTTTTATTAATTTTCTTGTGCCTTTTATGTTATCTTAATTAATTTTATATCGCTACTGTCTAATTTTAAAATATTATTTCACTATAAAGAGGTCAATTTAGACTAGACGTCTTGTTAACCTTTTCATATTCTTAACATCTTTATTTAAGCAGTGTTTCTTATAAAAGGAGGTTAATTTAGATGAGACGTCTTGTTAATCTCATATTTCCAATAATTTAAATAATATTTCTTATAGGAGGAGATTAATTTAGACGAGACGTCTTGTTAATCTTCTCATTTTTATAATATCTTTTATTTATAATAATGTTTTTCTCATAAAAAAGGTTAATTTGAATGAGACATCCTGTTAATCTTTTTGTTCGATTTTAATTCATTTCATATCATCTCACATTGTTTTATCTCATCTCATTCCATTCCATTTAATCTTATTTAACTTCATTTTGTCTCAATCCCTAAATCTTTGTCACAAATTAAGGTTAATTTGGATGAGATGTCCTGTTGACCTTTGTTTTTTATTCTATCTTGTTTTTTTAATTATTATTCTTACTATTTAATTAAGTTGTCGATTTGAGATTAATTTGGACGAGACGTCCCGTTGATCTTATGTCGAAAGTTTCTTTGTCTGTGTTGTTGGTCTCTTTTTGAAGTTAAACTAATTTTTTAGGCTATTTGATGTAACATCCTAAAATTTTAAAATAGAAGATTAATTAAGGAAAATAAATATTGACGAATTGAATGTGAATTATTTAATGTCCCAACATGTTGAAATAAATTAAACTAAAATTTTTGGGGACTGTTGGTGAATTATGGAGACCGGTTAAGCTGAAAATAAGTCCGGTTGAGATATGGGTGTCGGACCAAGTGTCTCGGATTGAGATGATATTGGTCAGGGCTGTTAAGGATGATATAGGGAACCCGAATATGTATTTGGAATAATTTTCAGATAAAGTATTGAGCCTGAACGGAGAACCTGTTTGTAGAAAAACGATGAATTTTAATGAATGAAGCTAAAAATAAACCCAAAAGCCCAAAATTTCCTTCTCCTATTCACGTGTACACGCTGAAGCTTTTGGCAAGCACACTCTACTTCTTCTTCTCTTTATTTTTTCTCCATTCTCTCTTCTCTCCTTTTTCCAAACCCTAAGCTAAAGTGGTGCCACCTTCACTCTCCTCCATTTTCATTTGAAAGAGGCTGGAAGGAAGACCATTGAAGCTTAATTTTTTCTTCCTCTTCTCCTTTATTTTTGCAGCCATTCTTTTCCCCTCGGAATCCATTTCATTTTGGGTGTGAGGTAAGCTCCCTTCATCATTTTTAGATGGGTTAATATTGATATTATAAGATGTTATGATTTGGGGGAGTCATGCATGTGAATGGGTATTTATTGGACATTTAATGCTCATGCCCTAGAATGGGTTATCATAAATGCAAGTGTTTGTGAGAGGATAATGGTGGTTGGTGCATTAATGATGGTGGGAAGTGAAGGTTTATGATGTATTAATGAATGTGGTTAGGTTTTGGAGAAAACCCTAACTTTAATATTTAGGGAAAATGAATAACATTGGTGCAAGAGAATGTTTGTGAAGGAATGTATGTTATGATGGATATGAATATGGATAAAGGAGGTTATATGAAGGTTAGGGATTATACTCGTTTTGTAACCTTTTAAATTTAATGACGGTGGCTTGATGGGAAGGAATTCCTGAAGCCTAATAAATAATGAAAATGAGATTATAGCATGTCTTGTACATGTTATGAAGTGTTAAATATAATGATGATTAATTAAGAGTTGAAATTGTGTAGTAAATGGGTGAATAATTAAAATCTTACATGTATGACTATGTAGGAAACAACCCCATCGACGAGGCGGGACCATCGGGCCGCATTGATCACTACTTCACTTGAGGTAGGAGGGGGTAACTATTCTAAATGCATGATTTCATCCATTGATGATGTGAAAATATGTACATGTGATTATGTCGATGTTATTTAAATGGATGATGTGATGTTGTTATGATTTGAATGCATTTAGAATGATGATAGTGGTATGGCATTGTGTTTTGGGATACTATTGTGATGTGGTGACGATAATGTGATGATGAAGTATGTTGATGGTTTGAGACCATGTATGAATTAAAATCTATAATATAGAATATCCCAAAGATGTGTGTATGATTCGTTGAATGTGTATGCCACTAACTATTTATGTGGATAAGTCCCAAAGAGAATGGGGATTGGATGAGAATGATGAGGATATTGAAATCCACCAAGTGATAGTGGTGAATGATTAAATGTGGAGTGGCATCTAGGATGCATAGCGTGAGGATGCACTTGATTTGCATTTACATTGCATCCATGGTATATCACAGCTGTTTATGTAGAATATTAGGGGGTTCCACTAGGCGGGCCCAGTGGGAGGGCGGCTCAGTGCACGAGCGTAATGTTGTTTTCCCCTGTGACTCGGTGTGTGAGTCACGAAGCTGTCCATAGTTTGGTGACGAGGCACCCTATGTGGCGGGCCTAGTGGGCGGGCGGCTCTATGGTGAGCGAGTTACCTCGGTGTCCGACGGGGCACGGCTCTCTCGATGTGTGTTCGGGAGGGGCCCGTAGCACTTGTGGCAATTGAGCCCACGAGGTTGATCCGCAAGTCACGGGGTGACTAGTGCTACAAATGGGCAATAGCGGTTTGGTACCAGTAAAAATTATGATGGTGTAAGCATGCATAAATTGAGATATATGTGTACACATTTTTCTACTGCAGTAGGGGCATAGTAGCACACCTATGTTTGTCCCACAATTGAATTAATGTTGTATTCCCATAGTCGGATCCGCATTGTTTGATGAGAAATCCTTGTGCATATGCATTAGCTTTAAGAGCAATTGCATGTAGTTGGAGATATGCCTAGTTGGAAGCCCATAGTGGCAAATGGATGAATGAGATTTGAAAAGAGAGAGAGTTAGATACTAACCCTATGTATGTATTTGGTGAACCAAATGAATGAAATTTGTGAATGTATACTTGAGATTATGAAATATGTTTAGAGATGATATATGATGTTGTATGAGATGTGTTATATGAACAAGTATACATGTATTTCATCATAATGTATGACTTTAATTCATTTGGATTATGTTACTCACCTCCTCGTTGCTACTTTTAAAGTTGATGTAGGTATGATGTAAATCCTACTACTTTGGAGGCCGAGTTTGAAGAAGGTAAATATGGATGGAAATGTGTAAGCCTTGGCCGGCATGAAATCGTTTTGTGGAGTATATGGTGTTCATATACTCAATTTTATAATTAGTTGATAATTTTGGAGTTCATGGAAGAAAATTGGATATGTGTGTATGGCCAATTTTCATTCATGACCCAAATAATGTAAAGGATATATTAGTGGCACTTGATGGTGTCAATTGAATGAAGAAATGTGTGTATGTGTTTGTACCATTTTATAGAGCATGTTAAATGTTGTCTAATTTTATGAAAGAATGAAAGTTTATGCAAAAATTTGTGTTTTGTTGATCACATGAATTGGTGTGTGTTTGAATATGTATACAGGTTCAAGGATGTTCAACGATTTTGATAATGACAAGCACTCTTGAAGAAATCTGTGCAAAAACAAAGATATGGAATCAGGGTCCAAGTAAAAGCGAAGCTAATCGATTAGAGCACTTATGCTAATCGATTAGGAGCTTTCTGTTTTGGAAGAAACTGCATCAGGATTGAAGCTAATCGATTATGGGAATGAAGATAATCGATTACGAAGTCACTGGAATTAAGATAATCGATTATGTACTTGAAGCTAATCGATTACAACCATCAAAAATGGGATTAAATGTATCAGGTATAATGTCTAATCGATTAAGGAAGCCATTCAATCGATTAGGAAGCTACTGGAATTAAGGTAATCGATTACAAGACATACTAATCGATTAGAAAGATGCGAAATCAAATCAAATGCATCAGGAACAGATGCTAATCGATTACAGGAATTGAAATAATCGATTAGTGACTCTCTGACTTGAAGCTAATCGATTACAACACGAGGGTGTAATCGATTACGCTAGTGGAAAAACACTTTTAAGTGGGAAACCAGCTCATGTCTCCACCATACTTCAAATTTCCACTGAGTACAACGGCTATGAAGAACGAAGGGCACACCTCAACAGCTATTTTGGCTCTATAAATTGAAGAGGAACACAAGCACAAAGACACACCAAGAAGCTACAAATCCTTAACTCTATTTTGTGCCTTGTAAGCCCTATTTCTTGTATCTTGAAATACATTTGTATATCCTCTCATCTTGAGAGTTAGAATTTTGTGAGAGCTTTCATTTGTGTATCTACTCTATTAAGAGAGTGTATTGATTGTAAACACAAACACCAAACACAAGTTATTCACTCTAGGTTGAGTGGTTGTTCACTCTAGGTTGAGTGGTCACAAAGGTTGGGGTTCAACCTTTGGGTATTGAGAGATTGTGAGATTGGGTGGGTTGCCCTTTGCTTGTGAGAATTGAGTTCTTGAGTGTGGGACACTAGGAAGCTGCAATTGCTCAAAGCTTGTATCTCAAATCTTCAATAGTGAAATCCTCTAAGTGGGTTGCTTAGAGGCGAGACGTACACCGGATTGGGTGGAACTCGTTATATCGGTTTGCAAGCTTCTCTTCCTTACTCTTTTACTTTCATATACTGCATATTAATTGATTGGTGTTGATTGATTGAGAAGAGCACACTTAAACTTGCTTAATTTTCTATACTTCAAATACTGCACACCAAGTGTTTGCTATATTGCCCCAGCAATATTTTCTTTTGTAGTGCATTGCATATCATCCTTTACTTGCTTTCACTTGCATACTCTCATAAACTTGGTTATAGAAATCAATTTCAAAGGTATTCCAAGCAAAAGTTTTATAACTCAATTCACCCCCCCTCTTGAGTATTGAGGCCACTTGAACAACAAGTGGTATCAGAGATTGACTCTTGATAGATCAAGCTTAACAGCTTCAAGAGACTAAATGGCCTCAAGTTCTCAAAATGTTTTTCCCGAGGGTGGTGCGATAAACAGACCTCCCGCTTTCAATGGGGAAGGGTATGCGTTTTGGAAAGAAAGAATGAAAATTTTCATTCAATCAATTGACTTGAGAATATGGAATGCCATTGAAAATGGTCCTTATACACCGATGCATACTATAGATAGTAAAAATGTTGAAAAACCTATAGATGAATGGACAAGCGAGGAAGAAAAGAAAGTTCAGTATGGCTACAAGGCCAAAAATCTTATTACTATGGCTTTAGGTCAAGATGAATTTTTTAGAATAATGACCTGCCAAACTGCTAAAGAAATGTGGGATACTCTACAAGTAACTCACGAAGGTACTAATGATGTAAAGGACTCCAAAATTAGTACTCTTACTAGTCAATATGAGTGCTTTAAATTAAACTCTCATGAATCAATTGTTGATATGCAAAAAAGATTCACTCTCATTATTAATCAACTCATTACACTTGGAAAGACTTACACTAACAAAGAGCTCATTCATAAAGTGTTGAAAAGTCTTAACAGAGAATGGCAACCGCTGGTTACCGCCATCAAACAATCCCCTAGCATAAACGAAATGTCTCTTGCCACACTATTTGGTAAGTTGCAGGAACAGGAACAAGAGCTGAAAGAATTAAAGATGGCGGAAGAGGAAGAAAAATCCTCCAAGAAAAAGGGTCTCGCTCTCAAGGCTACTTCCACAAATGAAGAAGAAGAATCCGGAAGTGAACTTGATGAAGAAGAAGAATTCGGACTATTTGTGAAACGCTTCGGGAAGTTCATGAAAGGCAAACGCTTCAAAAACCCAGGTAAGAAACCTATCACTAAAGAAAATTCTTCCTCACCCAATTGTTTTGAATGTGGCAAGGAAGGGCACTTCAAAGCGGATTGCCCAAATCTTAAGAAGAAGGGAAAAGAGAAAAGAGGAAGAAGGAGAGCATATATAGCATGGGATGAAAATGAGATAAGCAGCTCGGATGACTCAGAAAATGAAGAAGCAAACCTTTGCCTCATGGCCAATCATCAAGAAGAAAATGATGAGGCAAACTTCCATGACTTAGATAAAGATGAATTACTTGATGCTCTAGAGGAATTGTATGATAAATTTACAAAAGTCTCAAACAGACTTAAGTTGTCTAGAAAAACTAGTGACACTCTAGAGATGCACCTTATGGAAGTTTGCAAAGAGAATGAATGTTTAAAAGAAGAATTGGAAAACGCTCAAACATGTTCCAAAAGTAAACCTTGTGACTTTGCTAAGAAATGTGTTGATCTAGAAAATAAAGTCCTAGATCTAAACAAAATCTTAGAGAGGTTTACAAATGGTAGAGATAATCTGAATGTACTACTTGGAAATCAAAGATGCATGTTTGACAAAACTGGCTTAGGGTACAATTCTGTTAAAAAGGAAAAGCATTACAAAAACTTCTTTGTACCCCCTATGAGATCATCTTTGCCCTTTATGAAATGCAATCATTGTGGATTCAAGGGTCATAACTCTTCAAATTGTAGTGTTAGGAAACTAGGACCAAAGGTCTTAAGAAAGGTGTGGGTTCCCAAAGGAACATCCCCACAAGCTAACCTAAAAGGACCCAACATAAAATGGGTACCTAGTTCTCTAAACTGATTTTGTTTTGTAGGTATGCTTCAAGGCAAGCAACACCCATTGGTACTTGGATAGTGGGTGTTCAAAGCATATGACGGGAGACATAAGCAAATTTACATCATTCACTCCCAAACGAAAAGGAAGCGTCACCTACGGAGACAACACTAAAGGAAGAATCCTAGGCATTGGAAATATTGGTAAGAATTCTTCCACCTCCATAAGTGATGTATTGTATGTTGAAGGCCTCAAACATAATCTACTTAGCATAAGTCAATTATGTGACAAAGGATATAGAGTTTTATTTGAATCCAATTGTTGTATAATTGAAAATAAGCTAAACAAAGAGGTCAAATTTGTTGGAAAAAGAATTGATAACATTTACATGATTGATGTGGATAGTTTGTCTACAAATGATGAACAATGCTTCATTTCTAAAGAGGATGAAACTTGGCTATGGCATAGAAGAATAGCTCATATACATGTAGACCACTTGAACAAACTTGTTTCTAAAGATTTAGTAATTGGTTTACCAAAGCTCAAATTTGAAAATAGATTTTGTGATGCATGTCAAAAGGGAAAACAAGTAAAGGCATCTTTTCAATCCAAAAACATTGTTTCCACTCAAAGGCCTTTACAACTTTTGCACATGGACTTATTTGGACTATCCAAAATCAAAAGCTTTGGAGGAAATTACTATGGTTTAGTTATAGTAGATGACTATTCAAGATATACATGGACATTGTTTCTTGCTCATAAAAATGAAGCATATCATGTATTCAAGAAACTTGCAAAGATTATCCAAAATAAGCAAAACTCAAAAATTGCATCCATTAGAACCGATCATGGGGGAGAGTTTGAAAATCAATCTTTCGAAAAGTTTTGCGAAAAACATGGTATAAATCACAATTTTTCAGCTCCTAGAACTCCACAACAAAATGGAGTGGTTGAAAGGAAAAATAGATCTTTAGTGGAGCTTGCTAGAACCATGCTAAATGAAAACAATATTGCAAAACATTTTTGGGCCGATGCGGTAAACACCGCATGTTATGTTATGAACAGATGTTTGATAAGGCCTATTCTAAAGAAAACCCCCTATGAGCTTTACAAGGGTAGAAAACCCAACATTGCACACTTTCATATTTTTGGATGTAAGTGTTTTGTGCTCAACAATGGAAAGGATAATCTAGGAAAGTTTGATGCAAAATCTGATGAGGCAATATTCCTAGGATATTCACAATCAAGTAAATCTTATAGAATTTTCAACAAACAAACAAATACTATTGAAGAATCTATTCATGTTAAGTTTGATGAAAATAGCCATAACCCTCCGAGAAAGGAAGATATTGATGATCTTGTAGGTACTTTCCAAGAAATGAACTTGGAAGACAAAGAAGAAGTCAAAAATGATGGAGGTGCAACACAAATTGAGAGACAACAAGATTGGGTAACTTTGAAGGATCATCCCTTGGACAAAATCATTGGAGAAATAACCAAAGGGGTAAGTACTCGAAACGCCATTAGAAATGCATGCAATCACTTGGCTTTTGTATCCCAAATTGAACCCAAAAATATTGATGAAGCCATTATTGATGAGCATTGGATGTTGGCCATGCAAGAAGAGTTAAACCAATTTGAAAGAAACGAAGTTTGGGAACTTGTGCCAAGACCCAATGACCATCTAATAATAGGCACCAAATGGGTTTTTAGAAATAAGTTAGATGAAAATGGCATAATAACAAGAAACAAAGCTAGACTAGTTGCAAAGGGATACAATCAAGAAGAGGGAATAGATTATGAAGAAACGTATGCTCCCGTAGCTAGGTTAGAAGCCATTAGGTTATTGCTAGCTTTTGCATGTTGTATGGATTTCAAACTTTATCAAATGGATGTCAAAAGTGCGTTTTTAAATGGCTTCATTCAAGAAGAAGTTTATGTAGATCAACCTCCCGGTTTTGAAAATCATAAATTTCCAGACCATGTCTTTAAATTGAGAAAAGCTTTATATGGTTTGAAACAAGCCCCAAGAGATTGGTATGAAAGACTAAGCAAATTCCTTTTAGAACACAACTTTGAAAGAGGAAAGGTTGATACTACACTGTTTATAAAACGCAAAAATAATGACATTCTTTTGGTACAAATTTATGTGGATGACATAATATTTGGTGCTACTAATGAAAATCTTTGTCAAGAGTTTGCCAAGATTATGCAGAATGAGTTTGAAATGTCCTTGATGGGAGAACTCACCTTCTTCCTTGGACTACAAATAAAACAAGCCATTGATGGAACGTTCATTAGCCAAACTAAGTACTGTAAGGAACTACTTAAAAGGTTTGGAATGGACAAGGCAAACGAGATAGCTACACCCATGAGCACATCCTGCTATCTAGACAAAGATGAAAAGGGTAAGGACATTGAAATAACCAAATATCGAGGTATGATTGGATCCTTACTATATTTAACCGCTAGTAGGCCCGATATTATGTTTGCGGTATGCATGTGTGCTAGATATCAAGCTTGTCCTAAAGAATCACATTTAACTGCCGTAAAAAGAATTTTAAAATATCTTGTGGGTACTCAAAATGTTGGTTTATGGTATCCCAAAGGCGTTGAATGTAATCTTTTAGGATATTCCGACTCTGACTTTGCTGGCTGTAAACTTGATAGAAAAAGCACTAGTGGCCCATGTCATTTACTTGGTAGCTCCCTTGTTTCTTGGCATAGCAAGAAGCAAGCAAGTGTTGCATTATCAACGGCTGAGGCAGAATATGTAGCCGCCGGTAGTTGTTGTGCTCAAATTCTTTGGATGAGACAACAACTTCTTGATTTTGGCATTGTTTTAAACAAAGTACCCATCAAATGTGACAATACTAGTGCCATTAACATCTCAAAGAATCCAGTAATGCACTCTAGAACCAAGCACATTGAGATTAGGCATCATTTTATTAGAGATCATGTGTTAAAAGGGGATTGTGTACTTGAACATGTTGAAACTTCTAGGCAACTAGCAGATATTTTCACAAAACCCTTGGCTAGAGAACAATTCATTCACATTAGGAGAGAATTAGGCATTCTTGATATGTCAAATTGTGTTTGAATGATGGAATATTTTGATAAGAACTATGTTGTATGGCATGATGAATGGTATATGTTACATTTCATGTTTGGAACCTTGCTGTATGAAAAACTTGAAGTTTTTGAATCAATAATCGATTACATTCCTCTTCACAATCGATTACTATGCTTCTATTTCCTTCATAATCGATTAGTCCCATCCCCAAATCGATTACAATGATTCTGTTTCTAAGATAATCGATTACCATTGATCCACAATCGATTACAAAGCTTCTGTTTCAGGTTCAAAACGTTTCCTCTTCTCCATAATCGATTATCACCTTGCTCCAATCGATTAGGACGGTTCTGTTTCTTAAATAATCGATTAGTCGAAGGCCCTAATCGATTATGCTCTGCACAAAACGTTTGGAATTCCCCAGAAACAGTGAGCTAATCGATTACCACCTGCCTAGTAATCGATTAGCCTCGGTTCTGAAGAGTCAAAATTGCAGTTTCCAAGGCATACTCGAACCACTCCCTCTCTTAACTCACTTCACTCCTTTCTAAACCCACTTTCCTCCTTCCTAAACCTAATTCTCACCTATAAATATCCCTCCTTTCACCTTCTCATCTCACACTACCTCCTTCCTCTCAAACCTCTCCAAAACTCTCAAACACTCTTCTCTCTTCATCTTGTTCTTTGCATTCTTCACCATGTCTACATCCTGCACTGCTAAGAGAGCACGATCATCCATGGCTCAGGCCCATAACCCCCTTGACTTCTCAAGGTTCTTCTCTTCCCCTAGAGATCTTCAAAATTTTGTGAAAAACTTTTCTGAAAAGGAGATAATGACTCCTCACTTCACAATTGCCGACACCTTCAATAACCCCAGCCTAACCTTCACCCAAAGCCTTCACCACTACAACCTCTTTCCATTCCTCTCCCTCAAAGAAGAAGAGTACTATCCTGAACTCATGAGGGTATTCTACTGCAACCTCCGACTTGTCAATGGGATGGTTGAATCCAAAGTGAAGAACGCAACCATCAAACTCACCAATGCTCAATTTGCGGAAATCTCCCAGCTACCTCTCAACAATGCTGATTTTGATGGAGGAGAACCGGAAGACGAATGGGGCTTCAATGCTCTAACTGCTCGTCAATCCTTGTGGAAAGCTGACCGCCCTAAGAGCAACCACAAACTGGTAGGACATTTGACCATGAACAACCGTCTGCTTCACTTCTTCTTAGTCAAAATGATAGTTCCTCGCGGTGGGAACTATGCTTTGGTAGAAGAGGATGATGTCCTCTTGATGTGGGCAATGCTGAACTCTAAGGAGATCAACTGGGTTCAGTTGGTCAAATTCCATATGCGCCATGCGAAGGACCAGCAAAAACTCCCCTATGGCATCCTCCTCACTAAAATTTTTAAATATTGTGGAGTTGATTTGGCCGGAGAACTCTCTGAAAAAGTGCCTCCTAGAGCTTGCATTGGCACCCATCACCTCACCAAAATGGGTCTCGTTTTCACGAATGGAGCATGGTACTCACGAATGGAGGGCATTGATGCCAACATTCCCTTCGAAGCTCCTGCCGAAGAAGCACCCGCTCCTCCTCCTCCTCAAACACAAGCAGCACCCCAAGCCTCTTCATCTGCTTCCCAAGCTGACCCCTTTGCATCTCTTTACGCCCATCTTGACCGCCGCTTCGATCGCCTTGAAAACTCCCTTCAAGAGTTTTCAATGACCGAGCAGCAACACTTTGAGATGATGCAACAGCGCTATGAAGAGCTGTCTCACCAAATCGCTGAAATTCGCTTTTTCAATCCGGATAATTAGATCCTTAGTCATGCTTTTGTTTAGGGTGCTTATGTTATCGTTTCTATTTAATTCTGAATATTATCTTTTGGTTTACTTCCTGTAATTCCCATCCATTTTACTATTCAATAAAATTTCAGTTCATCATATATCTCTTTCATTGCACGAATTATTTTTTGATGATTACAAAGGGGGAGAAGAATATCTGTTCATATCTTGTTTAATTCTTGTTTAAAATATGGAGAAGAATATCTGTTCATCTTGTTTAAAATCTGAAAAAGATAGGATTAATAAATTCCTTTTGATAGGGGGAGATTTAGCAAGAGATAACAGATAAGAGATAAAAAGAGATAAGATATTTGCTGCTGAATGTGATAATGATTCTGACTTTTTGAACTTGGTAAATAGATAATATATTTTGAAAAACTGATAATGCAGCAGAGATGTTTTTGCAAAGAGATAAAATTAGAGATAAGTTTAAATTGTTTAAACTAACAACCCTCAAGAGATGAACATAGTTATCATCATCAAAAAGGGGGAGAATGTGTTTGAATATGTATACAGGTTCAAGGATGTTCAACGATTTTGATAATGACAAGCACTCTTGAAGAAATCTGTGCAAAAACAAAGATATGGAATCAGGGTCCAAGTAAAAGCGAAGCTAATCGATTAGAGCACTTATGCTAATCGATTAGGAGCTTTCTGTTTTGGAAGAAACTGCATCAGGATTGAAGCTAATCGATTATGGGAATGAAGATAATCGATTACGAAGTCACTGGAATTAAGATAATCGATTATGTACTTGAAGCTAATCGATTACAACCATCAAAAATGGGATTAAATGTATCAGGTATAATGTCTAATCGATTAAGGAAGCCATTCAATCGATTAGGAAGCTACTGGAATTAAGGTAATCGATTACAAGACATACTAATCGATTAGAAAGATGCGAAATCAAATCAAATGCATCAGGAACAGATGCTAATCGATTACAGGAATTGAAATAATCGATTAGTGACTCTCTGACTTGAAGCTAATCGATTACAACACGAGGGTGTAATCGATTACGCTAGTGGAAAAACACTTTTAAGTGGGAAACCAGCTCATGTCTCCACCATACTTCAAATTTCCACTGAGTACAACGACTATGAAGAACGAAGGGCACACCTCAACAGCTATTTTGGCTCTATAAATTGAAGAGGAACACAAGCACAAAGACACACCAAGAAGCTACAAATCCTTAACTCTATTTTGTGCCTTGTAAGCCCTATTTCTTGTATCTTGAAATACATTTGTATATCCTCTCATCTTGAGAGTTAGAATTTTGTGAGAGCTTTCATTTGTGTATCTACTCTATTAAGAGAGTGTATTGATTGTAAACACAAACACCAAACACAAGTTATTCACTCTAGGTTGAGTGGTTGTTCACTCTAGGTTGAGTGGTCACAAAGGTTGGGGTTCAACCTTTGGGTATTGAGAGATTGTGAGATTGGGTGGGTTGCCCTTTGCTTGTGAGAATTGAGTTCTTGAGTGTGGGACACTAGGAAGCTGCAATTGCTCAAAGCTTGTATCTCAAATCTTCAATAGTGAAATCCTCTAAGTGGGTTGCTTAGAGGCGAGACGTACACCGGATTGGGTGGAACTCGTTATATCGGTTTGCAAGCTTCTCTTCCTTACTCTTTTACTTTCATATACTGCATATTAATTGATTGGTGTTGATTGATTGAGAAGAGCACACTTAAACTTGCTTAATTTGCTATACTTCAAATACTGCACACCAAGTGTTTGCTATATTGCCCCAGCAATATTTTCTTTTGTAGTGCATTGCATATCATCCTTTACTTGCTTTCACTTGCATACTCTCATAAACTTGGTTATAGAAATCAATTTCAAAGGTATTCCAAGCAAAAGTTTTATAACTCAATTCACCCCCCCTCTTGAGTATTGAGGCCACTTGGCACTTGATGGTGTCAATTGAATGAAGAAATGTGTGTATGTGTTTGTACCATTTTATAGAGCATGTTAAATGTTGTCTAATTTTATGAAAGAATGAAAGTTTATGCAAAAATTTGTGTTTTGTTGATCACATGAATTGGTGTGTTGGATTCCCTATGATTTCATGAATTAGAATGCCCTTAGGAGATAATGATGAATGAGACAAGTTATGAATGTGTTATATAATGTGTAGATCGTGTTGAATGTAAATGATTTGTAGTAGAATGAGTTTTGGCATGGTGTGTTGCATGAAAGGTGTACAATTTCGCATTTTCTGCATAAACTCTGCAGAACTCGCTCAAGCGAGTGCGAATCTCGCTCGAGCGAGATTGACATGAAACAGAGATTTGGCCTCTGGCTTGTTTTCGCCCGAGCGGGCAACAATCTCGCCCAAGCGAGATTGTTAAGGAAACAGGGGAATTGTTACTGGCCTGAATTCGTTCAGGCGAATGGCCATCTCGCCCAAGCGAAAATCGACCAGAGAGTTACTAACGCATCTGGAACAATCTCGCTCAAGCGAGTCATGATCCGCTCAAGCGAGATTGGTACCTGATGCTTACCTCCTCCTTCGCTCAAGCGTTTCGCTGATTCGTTTCCTTTGCATCTCGCTCAAGCGAGGCAAGTCTTGCTCAAGCGAGATCGACCCCTGATACTTGAATTTTCATTCGCTCAGCTTTTCTCCACTTCGTCCAAGCGTGACTACGCTGGCTCGCTCAAGCGGATGGGGTTCTCGCTTGAGCGAGTGTCACCCTGATGCCCTTTTTCTTTTAATTTCAATTATTTACATTTCCTTTGTAATAAATTGCATTAATGTATTATTTTTAAAGGAGTTTGAACCCAGTATGGATCATGGAATTTCATGAGGTCCTTTCTCTTAAATTTTATTTTTGCAACAACTTAATTTAATTAATTCTTCTGCTGTTTTTAATTGGAAAATTATTATGAAATGATCTTTTTAATTTACCCTCTCATATCTTCATATATGAGAGTGGCTTATCATAGGTCCAGGTGTTTTATAAAAATGCTTCACCACTTATTTTCTTTCATTGAATTGTGATTTATAAAAACGCGAAAAATTTCCCCGTATTTCCGGGGGCGTCTCATTTGATATGTGCGCAATCAATTTGAAGTAACTGTTTTATAACGGACAGTGTGAGGTGTTAATACCTTCCTCACATGTAATTAGACTTCCGAACTTAGAATTTCATTTTTACGACCAGTGCTTTAACAAAGGTTTTCTTGATATTTTTACCTTTAAAAAATATAGATGGCGACTGCCTGTTTTTTGAAAGGATTTCAAAAATGTTTATCTTTTTCGGTCGGCCTCCCGCCGCGATCCTCTTCGCGACAATAAGTATTTAAAGCAACATAGCAATCCCTTTATATATATTTCTAATATGTGATAACCTATAAAAATGAACCATAAAAAATTCAAATAATATAATAGATTGAAATAGAAAAATCAAAAAAATGGAATTCTATTTTTTTTAGAAATAGAATTTTTCTAGAAATTAGAAATTATAGAATTCAATACCCGTACAGGTACTCGCATAACAAGTTTTTTACGGGTTTTGAAAATCTACGTGTACTCACAGATACCCACGAGTACTTGTCAAACTACATAAACTATTACAACAACCTTAAATTATAATAAAAACAACACAAAAATAAATAAATTAAACTAAATTTGATGCAACAACTATAAAATCTTTAATATAAGATAATAAAAATAATATGATAATCCATAATATTATCTTAATGTTAAAATAAACTAAAATGTTCAACACACCAATCCATATTATAGCATTTTTACATATACAGCTACCTACGGCTACAAGTACCCTTATACTCGTACCTACCCGTTTATTTACAGGTTTTTCAAATATTTGTTACCCGCTACCCGTAGATACCTATTTTTACAAGTTTTTTTTACCCGTTACAGGTATTTACCTGTAGGTACCCGCGGGTCCAGGCCTCATTTACCATCCCGATGTGTTACATGATAGTGTTACGAAGTTTTTTCTACTCACAAAAATAAAAAATTAAACCTCTAACGCTTACTTAGCTAAGGTCGGTGAACTTTAATTGGTTGCCTGAATTGCTAAAGCTGTGAATTGTGTGCGGACATGCATTTTATCCATAACTATCCAACACTTACCTTTGAAGATGTGAAGCATCATAAATAAGATAACCAAATGCTCAAATAAAAATTCTTTCAAACTTTTTTCGGACTAATCAAATTCATCATTTATCAAGTACATATTACTCATTCACATTCAACAATTTTTGGGCCCTTTTAATTATATTTTCATTTATTGTTTTCTGTTTATAAAACTACCAGTATTATATTTTATATTTAAATAATGAAAATAATTTAATTTTTACTTTTAATTTTTTTTTGTTTTTATTATATTTCCCACTATGATAACCATTTTATAATTAAAACTAAAAAAACAGATAATGAAAATAAAAACCAAAAAAACCCATGGAATCACCAATTATTCATTGCAGTGGATCCATTCTCATGGTATACAAGACATGTTTATAGTTTACATGTTTGTATTATACCTGATCAACACTGTCACCGAAATAACATGCTAGCTAGCTAGTATCGGACATCAGAGCACATATTTTTAAGACCTTCAATACATGGCACCCCTGAAGAAAAAGACACAAATTTGATGGGCCATGCATCTGCTAAAAGAGTGAAAAGAATCCAAATTGTAGATTGAAACATTTGTGTGTGCCTATATAACTTCAATTTATTTGCTAGCTTGGTTCAATATTTTTATCATTGTTAAATCCAAAGTGGATCATGTGCTAAATTATGCTCTCACACACACAGCTATGATGAATTAATCCAGCGTGTTTTGGTTTAATTAATCTATATATATAGCAACTTTAGTACTGGATCGGTTGTATTGAAGAATCCACTTGAACAATACGTGAGAACAGGAAAAAAAATTGAAGCAAAATAATTTCATACAAGCTAAGTTACATTAATGCAGCTGCACTAAAGCAGAGCGGAGAGAGAAGGAAACACAAGATATTACATATGAATTATGATCATGGTCTAAGGTGGGAAATTGGAGAGGGGAAGGGTTGTTTTGGTTGCCACAGTTGATGAAATCAAAGACATAATCATAATAATAATCATCCCCCTTATTTTACTACACATATCATATATAGATGAAAATCAAAGCCAAGCATCAGACTTGCCTAGAGGGCACATTCACCAATTACCTCCTTTCTTGTTTGTGTGCTCCAGATGTGATGCTGTGTTCAACCTTAAGAGCCTCATCATGAGATCTTCTTCTCTCTTTGGCACTAAGAAGAAGAAGGTTAGAAGATGATAAGAAAGGAGAGGGATTAGGTTTGTTGGGGATCAGGAAATTAAAGGTTATATTTATAGTAGGCCCTAGACGGTTGAAACAATATTTTCATCATTTTGTAAAGAGGGAAATACAAACAAAAGCCCGTAAGAACATGTATGAACATGCCTGTGGCTAATGCCCGTTTAGTGCTGCAGGGTTAAGGAATTTGGTAATCTGATAACAGGGGTTGGAGTCTGTATAAACGGCAATCGTAAGTATAATGATCTTAAGATTACATTTCTTAAAAAAGTAAAAGATGAAAATTTAAAAATATTATTAAAATTGATTTCTAAGTAATTTTTTACAAAATTTTTACAAAATTTAAATTTTTCGCGTTCAAAATAGTTTCAAAAACACTCCCACGATTACCTCGAGACTCGAACCACAGAGAACCGAAGAGTGAGATTTATCAACATATAAATAGATCGACAACTAATTCGCCCATAACGGTATACAAAAATAGTAAAGTTTATAGCGGAAGAAGAATGGGTATACCGGACATACGCCTAGTCCTATATATGACGATATGAGAAAAGGCTCGACAAAGCATGCAAACACCTAACGTAAACCTATTAGATCATAACCCATTCATGCACTCACAATAGACACATGCATTACCTAAGATATAATATAAATATGCATATACGTTTGGGGTCATGCCCCAACTATCACCACTACCCATATCTCATAATTGGCCTACCTATTCACCTATTGGCATTAATCCAAACACCGCCATCATCAATGTATATATTGTTCAAGTTTAATTCCTTAAGTACTCATCAAATCATCACTTATGTACACCATTCATGCATGCATGATTATCTTATACATGACCAAAATCACTAAATCATTAATATCATCATATACAATTTATTCATTACATTAAAATTCACAAATGATGCCGGCCAAGACACTTTCACTACCACTATTTACCTTCCTGAAACTTCAATTTAAAATCCGAATTCATCCCATGGCAACCTGCATCACAATGCTAAAAAGGAGACCACATGGGAGAGTGAGTTATACATTCAAAATGACAAATATACATATATTGTGATCAAGTGTACATGCATTCATTCAATCACATTGCCTATCATACTACGTTTCATAAGGCTTGTATGCCTATCATACTCTCCCTTCTCTCTAGGTTAGAGTGACCTCTAGCAAGCTCTCATCTAAGGTGATTTCCTCCCTCTTGGTGGCAAGTTCTAAGGGAGTTATCTCCCCTTGGAGTGGCCTCCCCTTCCTTTCCTCTTTTCCATCCTCCATCCTCCTCCTTTCTTCCTTCCATCTCCACCTTCTCCTTCTCTTTTCCATTGTCAAATCTGAATAGTTTGAGTCTTTTCCCCTTTGTTCCATTTCAATTTTCCCACAATCAAAAAGATTGATCAAGGTTTAAAGAGGCTAGAAGAGGAAGAGTGCCCTAGATCCACCCTTCTTCAAGAGGTTAGAAGAAGTTCCTACATCATTTGGTATCACTTGAGCTTGGGAGGTTCTTTTCTACTCTTCTTCCTCCTTTTAGTTTTGGTTTTGTCTTTGTTTTACTGGCTGGAATTTTATGTTCATATCATCTACTTGCTTTATTGATGCCATGTTAAAGTAGAAAAGTCATAAAAAGTTAATGTTCTTTTGAGTTTTTGTGTTAATTGTTTCTATTTCTTCAATTTCTTGCATATTGTTTTTGAGTTTTGGTTTCTTGTTGCTTTGTCTTATAAAAATTCAGAATTTGCACTTTGGTATTTCGGTTATAGGTTGTTGCTTAGTTGTTAGAAGTTTGTTCAATTGTTAGTTAGTAGTTAGAACCAAATAGGAGTTAGTTGTTGTATGCCATGTGGAATCTTTGTCTAGTGTTCTAGGCTTTGTGTTGATTTCTCCTTGTTAGCAAGTGCATAACCGTGTGAATAGGAGTTAGTTTAAGCATCTTGACTAATCTCCCAAGGTTCCATTCTTGTATTGTTAGGAGGTCTCACTTTAAGACCCTCTAAAAGTCATCTCATTTTAGGATTGTTAGTTTTAACTGTTAGTTTCTTTCTAGGTTAATTTTGTTTGTGAATGCACCTTAGGAACTCATTTCATATTCAGTTTTTATATTGTTGCATCAAAGAAAATTTTGTCAAAAAGAATTGAACAAGTCCTTCCTTTCCTTTTGGAAGAAGGTTGCAAGTATTTTTCCTTAAGCAAGAAGAGACATTTGAACTTGTTTTGGCAAAGTTTCATTTGGTTTAGGGATTTCTTTAAGTGGTGTGTGCATTGTAAAATACAAGAGGCATTAAAAAGAAAAAGAAAGTATTCAAAAGAGAAAAAGAAGAACAAAAGCCCTATACTCCTAAAAAAATTGAAAAGGGTGTTGAAAAAGAAAAAGAAGCCTCATTAAGAAAAAGTGTGAAGTAAGACACCAAGATTCAAAATCAATTTCGAAATTCCCTTATACTTGAATTGAGTTGTTTTCCTAAGTCTCCATATAGTTTCATTTGAACCTTACTTGCTTAAATTGTGATTGCAACTTTAGAGTCTCTAGGCTTAGGTTGTACTTTCCTTTTGTTGTTGCATTTTTAGTTTCTTGTTTGTCTAGTTTTGTCTTGAATTTTGAAATCCTTATCTATAGTATAGCTTTATTCTTTGAACATTTATTGCTTTAGTGTCTTGTCAATCAAAAATCCAAAAACATTTTCCACTTTGAGTAGCCTTTTCTTCTTAAGCATTTTTAGTTTGTTATTTTTCCTTCTCAAGTTTTGTCTTTGAAGTTGTCTTTTCTTCAAACTCTTGATAATTCCCTTCTCAAAACCTTGAGGGTAGCATATTGGAATACTTGAGGTGAGAGTGTAAATTGCTTGGGTGAACTTGACACCAAAAGAAAGGGTAAGAGTTGTGAGGAGACACTTGAGAGATACACTTGTGAGGTTTCATTTTTGTGTTGAATTCATTAACGATTTCATTTGGAGTGTTTGCTTGTCTTGTTTTACTAGGTGAGGTGGAGCTTACACATCAAGGAAGAGCTTGAAGAAAATTGTAAAGGAAGCAAAAGCCTTGTAACTAGTATAACTTAGGCAAATTTTCAAATTCTTAGGTCTTGTGTATTAGGTTTTTGTCTTGTATTTTGGACAAACCTTTGGACATTGGACATTCGGACACTATTAACTTTCCTTTACCCTTGGTAATTTTGGCTAGAGCTAGAGCATTTGCATTTGGTTGTTATTTCTTTTAGTTAATTAGTTATTGGTTATAACTAATAGTTGTTAGTTAGTTGCTTGTCTTAACTAATTTGGTTAATTAGTTAGTGGTTGGAACTAATTCTAGTTACTTCAACTAATCATAACCAAAATTAGTTTAGTCTTAACTAGATCATAACCGAATTAGTTGATTGGTTAGGGTTGTTAGACTTTGTTGTAACTTCCATAACTAAATAACTACTTCTAGTTAGGGTTTCTTAGGTGTTGGTTAGTTAGTTGAACTAATTTTGTTAGGTTAACTACTTGGTGAACTAAATTTGGTTAGGTTTGTCGAGGGTTAGTTAATTGTTAGAAACAACCTAGGATAATTATAATCAACTTAGGTTAAAGCCAAACCTAGGACTTACATAAGCAATATAGGATTAACATAGTAAAAGACAACCTAGGATCTTGTTTTTCCCTTAGGATAGAAACCTAGTATTTATATTTTAGGATTGTTGTGTGTTTTCTTTAACTTTTTTTGCATTCATCCTCCTCGACTAGTTGGTCTACACATCTTTTGTTTATGTCTTGAATTTCTTTAACAACCTTAAAAGATGTCTTCTAGTGATAGGGAGAATAAAACTATGCTTCATAACATAATGGATAGCTTGAATAACATCAATGCTAGGTTAATAAATCTTGAGCATAATGAAAACCCTAGAACTAGACATAGAAATCAAAGAAATCGTAGGCATAATAATAGTGATAGTGAAGAGGAGCCTAGGAAAAGAAGACACCATGAGTATAAAAGAGAAGATATAGGTTTAAGAGAAGTCAAATTAAAAATTCCCCCATTTCATGGCAAGAGTGACATAGAGGCTTATCTAGAATGGGAAATAAGAGTAGAACAAATCTTTAACTTACATCAAATAAAGGATGAAAAGAAGGTTAGAATAGCCACCCTCTCATTCCAAAACTATGCCTTAGTATAGTGGTCTCAAGTGTGTAAGGAGAGAAAGAAAGATAACTTTCCACCAATAGATGATTGGTTGGATTTAAAAGCTCTTTTAAGAAAACGTTATGGTCCTAGTTACTATAGATGGGAGCTATTAGCAAAGCTAAATAGACTCACCCAAGGGTCAAAGAGTGTAGAAGACTACTACAAATCTTTAGAGATAGCTATGATTAGGGCAAACCTAGAAGAAGATGAGGAAACCCTAATGCATAGGTTCTTGCATGGCCTTAATAGGAACATTAAGAATAGAGTAGAACTCCTTCCACATGTAGACATTGAAGAACTACTTCACCAATGCACTAAGGTAGAGAGCTAATTCAAAGAGAGAGAAGCCTATAGTGGGGAGAATAGAGCCTATAAATCTAAATGGGTAGGATAAGATAATAAGGGCAAGTTTGATAAAAACCCTAGGGAGAGGGAAGTGGGCACTTCATCTTCCAAACCTTAAAGTGAGTTGTATAAAAATGGAAAAGTTTTTAGGAATCAAAGAGAAAAGCATGAATCCACATCTAAACCTCAATCCTCTAGATCATCTACCATTAAATGTTTTAAATGCCTTGGTAGAGGTTATATTGCTTCTGACTGTCCTACAAAAAGAACCATGGTTTTGAAAAATAATGGAACCTACTCAAGTCAATCAGAGTCTAATTCTGATTCTCACTATTCAAGTGATGACTCAAGTAGTGATTCATATGACAGTGAGCATATTTTAGGGGATGATGGTGAGGATCAAGACTTCTCCTAAAAAGGACTTCCTGGCAATGTAAGGACCCTTATTGCTGTAATCTGTGCTCATTAAGCTAGGTTGATCATGGTAGAGTTGATCTTGGACCCGAGGTTAAGAGTAGCCATTAAGGTGTTGATTTTTTTTTGTCAAGTGAATGGTGTGTAACCCTTTGTGTTCGTACTGCGTCTATTTTATCACATGTGTGCTATTATTATCATAATCATAGTGCATTTATTTAATTTCCATATTTCAATTATTAACTACATGCATGTTTACTAAATGAAATGAAAATGAGAATGAAAGGTATGATTAAACAATGAATGAAGGGAAAATTTTTATTGAGTAATGAGGACACACTAAGGAAGGATCCTTACACTACCTTAGACAAGGGGCTAGAGGCTTACAAGGGTCCCTTCACAAGGGCCAAGTCCAAGAAAGGCAAAGAGATCATCCACAAAGCCCTATCTTCTTTCCTCTCTTTGCTTAGTGGGCCCAAGCCCAATGGTGACACCTTGAGGATCTACTTGTACTCATCTTGTAATATAAGTCATAATTAGATTCTCTAGTCATTTAGGTTATATTTGGACCTTACTAGGTTAATTTTGGTCACTTTAGGGCAATGTACTCTCATTTTGTGCCATGTATAGGCCATACCTTTCTCATTTAGCTTAATTGGGCCTAGGATCCATGGTGAAAGCCCAATCCACTTCCCTTGGCCGAATTTCCTAGAGGCTATATAAGGAAGCTCTCCTTTGTAAAATCCACACATTATTCATTTTGAGAAATAGAATCACCTTGAGTGAAATTTTTAGTGAGAGATTCTCCTCATTCTCTCTAGGCAGAATGGATCTTTAGCAAGCTCTTATCCAAGAAGGTTCTCTCCCTCTTGGTGGCAATACAAGGGAGTTATCTTCCCTTGGAAGTGGCCTCCCATCCTTCCATTTCCATCCTTGCATCCATCCTTCACATTCCCTCATTCCTTTTTCATCTTTTCTCCTTTTCCCTTTCACCAATTTTGTCTATTCCTTTAGTCTTTTCCCTCTTTGAGTTTCGGTGTGCAACTTGGAGAGCTCAATATCATTGGCATTTGAAGGCTAGAAGAAGGAGAAGGACCTAGATCCAACCCTTTTTAAGGAGACTTAAAGATCCTCCTACATCATTGAGTCAAGAATTATAGGCACAAAGGTGAATCTAGGGAACAACACTGGTACAAGGAAAAAGGAATTAGATGGTAGGGGTACCAAATAGCCACCTTTTTGAAATTGACTATATATGTTCTAGAAATTATGACTTTGAAAATCCTTTAAGTCGATCCTTGAAGTGACGATACTGCCTTTGAGGAAACATTTGCCCCAAGTTTTGTAGAATCACCTCAATGTAGAATGTCATAGCCTTTTAGGTCCACCCCAATTTTTATCTTCAACCTACCCTAACTTTTGCCTAGACTGCCCTTTTAGGTTTTCAATCTAGTGGGCTTTTCTTCTTTTTCTTCTTTTCAACCTTTATTTGGCCCTAACCTTTGCCTAGGTCGCCTTTCTTGAGCTTTTAACCTAGCGGGCTTCTCTTCATCTTCTTTTTATTTATATTATTTTGAGTAAACATTTGCCCTGAGTTTTGTAAAACCACCTCAGTGTAGAATTTCATAGCCTTTTAGGTCCACCCTAATTTTTATCTTCAACATGCCCTAACTATTGCCTAGACTACCCATTTGAGTTTTCAATCTAGCGGGCTTTTTCTTCTTTTCCATCTTTATTTGGCCCTAACTTTTGCCTAGGGTACCTTTTTTGGGCTTTCAACCAGTAGACTTCTCATCATTTTCTTCTTTTTATTTATATTTGGCCCTAACTTTTGCCTAGGTTGCCTTTTTTGTTTTCAGCCTTGCGGGATTTTTTGCATAATTTTCTCAATAACGCCTGATCACTAGGGTGAAAAAGTTCTTTGTTATCCATATCGGTGAAGGTCAAGCCTTTTTCTAAAAAGACTTTCTTCCAATATGAGGACCTTTTATAATCTGGGTGCCTATTTTCCTCATTGATCTTCTTGAATGGGCAAAGTCCTTTTGAGCACCGAGTCTTCTTCATGGAGTTCCTGAGACAAACCTTAAGCTTTTTCTTACTTTTTTTACAATTGGCCATGGCATAAAGCTGTCAACCTTTTTTCCTCAATTTACTTAATCGAACTTGGTCTAGACCCACTGGGCTTCATCCAAATTGACCTTCCTTAAGATGATTCTAATGGAAAAGTTTATACTTTAAACGATAAGAAAACCTCTATACCATATACGAATAAGAACGTGGTTGCCCCAGTTGAGGTATGAATTATGGTATGGTATCCTTACCAGGTAAATAAGAGCATCTCATGTTAATCTTTGAATGTTATCATTGTTTCTTGAGTGATCTTTTTGATGCTTTTTTGCTCTAATTTTTTATTTTGCTGATGGGGAGGAATTGTGGTGTTGTACCTTGATGGTTCCATATAGCTCTTGTATTATCTGCTATCAACTTGCTCTGAACAACCAATCAGTAAATCACAGCATCTATCTATTTGGTGGAAGTAGTCAATCGTAACTAAAATGAAACGATGACCATTTGAAGTTTTGGATTTAATTAGTTGATTCGTTTCTCTTCTTGGCTCAATTTGTCGAGTTATCAAAGTTATAACATGAGGAACACACATAGTCATTTCCAAGAAAATTACCTTTAGATTTTAGACTTATTTGAAAGAGAAAGGTGAGATGAAGCTTTTCATGTTTTTTTGCCTCTTTTATTTTGCTTTGGATGTTTTTGGTATTTTGGAATTAAATAAGAAGATCATGGAAACATGCATTAATTAAAAATTGAAATGTTAACCCATTCAATATATTCCTCCTAAAGTGATGTAGGAGAGACTTGTAGGAGACCTTTCTTAAGGGTGGATCTTGGTCATTCTTCTCCTTCCTTAGCAATCAAGAACCTTGATCATGGAATTCTTCTTGGTTGGCCGAAAATGACTCAAAGGAAAAAGACTCTAAACACTTGGAATTTAAAGAAAAAGGAAAGGTGAAGATGAAAAAGAAAGGTGAAAGGTGGAGGAGGATGCAACTTGAAAGTGGAAAGTGTGTGTGGGAAGCCACTTCCCTAGGGAAGATAATTCCCAACTCACCACCAAGAGGGAGATGCCCCTGGGATAAAAGCTTGCTAAAGCTTTCTTTAGCCAAGAGTAAAGGAGAAGACTCACTCTCTCAAATTACACAAAGTGTATGTAAAAACTCTGATATTCATGTCTATTTTTAAGGAGAGAACATCCTTATATAGCCTCATGGAGTTTCGGCCAAGGAGGGTTAATTGGGCTTCTAACATGGATCCTAGGCCCACTTAGAGCAAATGAAAAGGAAAAGGCCTAATACATAGCCTAAATGAAAAGTACATGGCCCAAAAGTGACCAAATAACCTAGTAAGGTCCAAATAAACCCTAAAACACTAGAAAATCTAATTATGGACTATATTACATGATGAGCACATATAGATCTTTAAGTTGTCTTCATTGGGCTTAGGCCCACCAAACAAAGTAAAGAAGCAAGCTAGGGCTTTTTGGATGGCCTCTTTGCCCTTTTTGGACTTGGCCCTTGTTAAAGGACCTTTGTATGCCTCTAAGCCTTTGTCCAAAATAGTGTGTGGATCCTTCCATGTTGTGTGCTCATTATGCTCCCCTTCCTCGAAAGTATTTGTCCTCAAATCTGAAGGTTTATCCTCTTCATCTAAATCAAAAGGAGATAAATCAGATACATTAAAAGAAGCACTCACACCATAATCACCAGGCAAATCAAGGACATAAGCATTATTTCCCATCTTTTTAAGGACTTGAAAAGGACCATCACCCCTTGGGTCAAGTTTGGATTTTCTCAAATTTGGAAACCCTTCTTTTTGAAGATGTAACCAAACCCAATCCCTAACCTCAAAAGTAACTTCCTTTCTCTTTTTATTGGCACAACGAGCATATTGTTCATTCTTAGCTTGAATTTGGTTTTTAACCTTCTCATGAAATTCTTTTATAAACTTGGCCTTTGCCTCTCCATCCAAGTGAAGCACAAAAACATCAATGGGCAAAAGGTCTAAAGGAGTGAGAGGGGTAAAACCATAAACAATTTTAAAAGGACTATGCTTAGTTGTGGAGTGTTGCACCCTATTATAAGCAAATTCAATATGTGGCAAACACTCATCCCATAATTTAACATTTTATTAACTAAGACCCTAAATAATTGAGAAAGGGTCCTATTCACTACCTTTGTGGATGACAAGTGGTAGAAAATAGAAGCTTTGTTCCTAGCCTTGACCAAAGTGTTTTCCAAAAATGGCTTAGGAATTTAGTGTCTCTATCAGAAATGATAGTTTTAGGAACACCATGAAATCTTATAATTTCTTTGAAAAATAGTTTAGCAATATGACTTGCATCATCCATTTTGTGACAAGAATGAAGTGAGCTATTTTACTAAACCTATCTACCACAACAAAGATAGAGTCCATGCTCCTTTGGGTCCTAGGTAAGACTAACACAAAATCCATAGAAATATCTATCCAAGGAGAAATAGGTGTAGGCAAAGGAGTATAAAGACTATTAGGTGATACTTTTGATTTAGCTTTTCTACAAACTATACACCTAGCACATAGTATTTGCATATCTTTTTTCATTCTAGGCCAATAGAAGTGTTCATTTAAGATTGACAAAGTTTTATCCCTTCCAAAATGACCCATTAAGCCACCCTCATAACTTTCTTTAAGCAATAAATCTCTCAAAGAACTTCTAGGAATACAAATTTTGTAAATTTTGTTGGCCCTAAAGAGGTAACCGTATAAAATGTAGAATCCTTTTTGAGATGTGGTTTCAAAAGATGAATTATAGATTTTAGAGAAATCAAGATCACCTTGATACAAATTCCTAATCTCATCAAGTCCAATGACTTTTGATTCAAGAGAGGCAAGCAAAGAGTGCCTTCTTGATAAAGCATCAGCCACAGTATTTGATTTTCTATTCTTGTACTTGATGACATAGGGAAATTGCTTCAAAAACTCAACCCATTTTACATGGCTTTCATTCAATTTATGTTGCCATTTTATGTTTTTAAGTGATTGATGATCACTATGAATGACAAATTCTTTTGGGATCAAGTAATATTCCCATGTTTGGAGGGCTCTAACCAAAGCATAAATTTTTTTATCATATGTGGGATAATTGAGGGCAACCCCATTGAGTTTTTCACTGAAAAATGCAATAGGGTGGCCTTCTTGTAACAATATAACTCCTATCCCCACATTGGAAGCATCACACTTAAGCTCAAAAGTTTTTGAAAAATTTGGAAGTGCTAAAATTGGAGCATGAGTGGGTTTTTCCTTAAGGTCTTTAAAAGCTTTCCCTTGCCTTGGTCCCCATACAAAAGGAACATTTTTCTTAACCAATTCATTTAAAGGGGGGGGCTAAGGTAGAGAAATCTTTTACAAACCTTCTATAAAAACTAGCCAAACCATGAAAACTCCTAACTTCATTCACATTCTTTGGTGTTGGCCAATCTTGGATGGCCTTCACTTTTGAGTGATCTACCTCTACACCTTTTGAACTCACTACAAATCCCAGGAAAACAACACTATCCATGCCAAAAGAATATTTTTCAAAATTTACATAGAGGTTATTTGTTCTTAAGGCAAGCATAACTTGTTTCAAATGGTTTAGATGAGAGGTCATGGTCTTTGAGTAAACTAAAATATCATCAAAATAGACCACAACAAAGTGCCCAATGTATTCCCTCAAAACATGATTCATTAACCTTATAAAAGTGCTTGGTGCATTATTCAAGCCAAAGGGCATAACTAACCACTCATATAATCCAAGTTTGGTTTTCAAAACAGATTTCCATTCATCTCCCTGTTTAATTCTTATTTGATGATAGCCATTTTTAAAATCAATCTTAGAAAATATGGTAGAACCACTTAATTCATCAAGCATATCATCAAGTCTATGTATTGGATGCCTATACTTGATGGTTATGTTGTTGATAGCTCTACAATCAGTGCACATTCTCTATGAACCATCTATTTTAGGAACCAATAAAATAGGTAAAGCACATGGACTCAAGCTCTCTCTAATCCATCCCTTAGATAATAGATGATTCACTTGTTTTTCAATTTCAAGGCTTTCCTTAGGGTTACACCTATATGCAGGCCTATTGGGTAGACCAGTGCCAGGGATTAAGTCTATTTAATGTTCTATTCCCCTAATTGGAGGTAAGCCTTTAGGAATGTCTTTAGGAAAGACGTCTTTAAATTCATCTGGAATGTTTTGTATCCCTTTGGGCAAAGTAGAAGGGGAAGATCCCATTAAACACAAGGAAGTGCTAGGGATATCTTTAGGAATCATGATTAAGACTTGTTTTTGAAGAAGCATGGCTTGCTTTAAATCATGTTTTGTAGCCAATAAATTGGCTCTAGAGTCAACATAAATGACAACTACTTTTCCTTTATCTTCTTTTTTTTTCTTTTATTTTTCTAAATGGCAAGAAGAAGAATCTAATTCTCTATCCCTCTTTAACTTTATTTGAAGTTGATCTTTAAGCACTTATTGAGTAGTTAATGAGGACACAACATGGGAGGATCCACACATTATTTTGGACAAAGGCTTAGAGGCTTACAAAGGTCCCTTAACAAGGGCCAAGTCCAAAAAGGGCAAAGAGGCCATCCAAAAAGCCCTAGCTTGCTTCCTTACTTTGCTTAATGGACCCAAGCCCAATGAAGACACCTTGAAGATCTATATGTGCTCATCATGTACTATAGTCCATAATTAGATTTTTTAGTGTTTTAGGAGTTATTTGGACCTTATTAGGTCATTTGTTCACTTTTGGGCCATGTACATTTCATTTGGGCCATGTATTAGGCCATCTCCTTTCCATTTGCTTTAATTGGGCCTAGGATCCATGATAGAAGCTCATTTAGACCTCCTTTGGCCGAAACCTCCTTGAGCCTAGGGTGTCTCTCCTTGTAAATTGGTCATAGTATGAATTTTAGATTTTTCACACACTTTTGTGCAAACTTTGAGAGAGTGAGTCTCTCCTTTTCTCTTGGCTAGAGGGAACTTTAGCAAGCTCTTATCCAAGGGGCATTCTCCCTTTTGGTGGCGAGATTGGGAATTATCTTCCCTAGGGAAGTGGCTTCCCCACACACTTTTACCATTTCCAATTTCCTTCATCTTCCACCCTTCACCTTCCTCTTCCATCTCCACCTTTCCTTTCCCTTAGTTTCCAATTGTTAGAGTCTTTTATTTCTTTGTGTCTTTCATCCAATCAAGAAGTATTGTAAGGCCGTGACGCTTGAAGGCTAAAGAAGGAGGAGAAGAGCCAAGATCCATCCCAAGGAAGGTTTTCCATCAAGTCCATCCTACATCAAGTGGTATTAGAGCTTGGAGGTTCTTCTTTCTAAATCCTTCTTCTTAGTTTCGGTTTCTATAGCTTTCCTTAGCAAGTTGTTGATTTCGTTTCATGTTGGTATAATTGTTGATGCCATGTTATATGATGAAAAAGTCAAAAAAAAAAGATTGAGTTTAATGCATTTTATGTCATCTTTCTTTTATTTTCTCAAGTTTTTACATCTTCTTCTTTGTGTAGTTTGATTTGTTTGTGTCATATGCTTTAGGTTAGAATTAAAATTCTAAGTTTTGACCATTGTTAATTCAATTTTGTCTTCAAGAATTAGGATTGCCAAGTTTGTTCATCCTTAGAGCCATATAGGGTGTGTTTGGTGCAAGTGGAACCTTTTCTTGTTTCTAAGTGTGTTTCAAAGATTTAGCATTTAGGGTGCTTAAAACTATGTGGGAGAGTTACGTATCACATCAATTATGACTCTAAAGGTTCCATTCCAAGTGTTAGGAGACCTCACTTTAAGGTCCTCTAAAATTGTGCTCAATTTTTAGGTTGTTTAGATTTCTACTCTTAGTTTCTTCTAGATTCTTTTTTAATGTCAAGCACCACTTAGGACATATATGTGTTTTGGTTTTCATATTGAAATTGCATAACAAAATTTGTCTAAACATAATTGCCTTCCATAAATGAGTTTAGGAGAAGATTGTAAGGTTACCTAAGCAAAAAGGGTGAATTTGAACTTGTAACTAGCTTTAATCTTGTTTTGTTTTTTTGGCTTGGTTGTGTTGATGTTAAAGTGATAAAATACTAAGAGGAAAAAAGAAAAGAGAAAAAGCAAAAGAAAAGAAAAGCCCTTACAAAAGCAAAATCAAAAAGGGTATCAAAATAAAAAGTTCAAAATAAAACCTCTTTTAGCAAAATTTAAAAAAAGTGTAAGCACTAAACCATCTTGTTACTTGAAACACCAAGACCTAAAAAGTTAATTGCTAGTTGACCCTTCTTACAAAGTCAATTGAACCTTGTTTGCTTAGCTTGCAATTCTAGGGTTTTTAGGTTTTTTATTTAGCTTGCCTTTAATTCTTGCATTTAATTGTTGTTTGTCAAGTTTTGTCCTCTTACTTCATTTTTGAAATTGTATGTCCTTAAGCTTTCTTCATTTTAGCTTTTGTTGCTTTAAGTCTTGTCATAACAATAATCCAAATATAATTCCTTTGATTTGCCTTTTAATTTTTAAGCATTTTTAGTTTATCTCCATTGATTCTTAAAGATTTATCTCTTGAGTTTTCTTTCCCTTCAATTTCAAGATAATCTCTTTCTTAATATCAAGAGGGTAGTGTATTGAATGCACTTGAAGATAAGTGTATAAATTTCTTTGGTGATCTTGAAACCAAAGAGAAAGGACAAGGCTTGAGAGGAAACACCTTGAGAGAAACACTTGTTAATTGAATTGCTTAAGAATTTTGTTTGAGTTTTGTTGTTTGCTAGGAGCCATGTAGGATTTCACATCAAGGCTAAGAAGAATTTGAAGAATTGTAAAAGGAAGCAAAGCCTTGCACTCATTAGTAAATATTAGGAAATTTTAAAATTTTTAGGGCTTGTAGTAGCAAAATTTGGTCCTTGTATTTGTGGACACTTGGACTTTGGACTTGTTCTTTTTAACCTCTTAATTTCATTTAGTATAGAGCATTTGTATTTGTTTACTTTAACTGATTATTATTAGTTAGTTTAATTAGTTAAGTAGTTATAACTAAAAGTGGTTAGGTTGTTAGTGGTCTTAACTAAAAGTTGTTAGGTGGTTAGTTGTCTTAACTAAGTTTGTTGTTAGTTAGGTTTAGTTGGAACAAACTCCTAGTTAGTTGTAACCTTCTTGTAAGCAAATTAGTTCTAGTAGTTAGGGTTGTTATAACAAGTTAGGATAGTTACAACAATAATAACCACATAACCAATTTAGTTATAGGTTGTTAAACCTAATTTTGGTAGCCTAACAAACTAGAAACTGAATTTGGTTAGTGTGTTAGGGTTAGTTGTTTGTTTTGTTATAACCTTGATTTTCATGATGAATCATAGTAAGACAACCTAGGATTCTACCTAGTACAAACATCATAGGTGTGTGTCTCTTAGGTAGAAAACCTAGAATTTGATTCTTAAGATTGTTGATTGATTTCTTGTAATTGTTTTGCATAAACATCCTCAAATAGCTTGATAGTATTTTTGTTTGCCTTGTCTTGTTTTTCTGTGACAACCTTAATCATGTCTTCTAGTGATAGGGAAAATAAGTCTCTTCTTCATAACATCATGGATAGTTTAAACAAGATTAATACTAGGTTAACTAACCTAGAAAACAAAGAAGAAAATCCTAGGCATAGACATAGAGAAAGGAATCAACGAAATCAAAGGCATGAACTTAGTGATAGTGAGGATTTGTATAAGTCTAGAAGACACCATCATAATAAAAGAAAAGACCTAGGTTTAAGAGAAGTCAAGCTTGAAATTCTCCTTTTTAATGGAAAAAGTGATATTGAAGCATACTTAGAATGGGAAATGAGAGTTGAACAATTGTTTAATTCTCATCAAATTAAAGAAGAAAAGACAGTTAGGATAGCCACTCTCTCATTTCAAAACTATGCCTTGGTTAGACTTAAATGCCTTGTTAAGAAAGAGATATCTTCCTAATTACTATAGAGGGGAGCTATTAGCCAAGCTAAATAGGCTCACCCAAGGTACAAAGAGTGTTGAGGATTACTATAAGGCCTTAGAGATAGCAATAATTAGGGCTAACTTAGATGAAGATGAGGAAACCCTAATGCATAGGTTTTTGCATGGCCTAAATAGGAACATTAAGAATAGAGTTGAACTCCTTCCATATGTAGACATAGAGGAGCTTTTGCACTAATATACAAAAGTAGAAAACCAATTGAAAGAGAGGGAATCCTATAGAGGGGAATACTAAACCTCTAGGCCCAAGTGGTTAGGCAAGGATGATAGAAAAGATAGGTTTGAGAGAAAGCCAAGGGAGAAGTGAGTGGGCACTTCTTCTTCCCATTTACCTAGTGAGTTGCATAAAAATGGTAAAGTTTTTAAGACTCATAAAGATAAGAATGATTCCACATCTAATCCTTCAACCTCTAGATCATCTACCATAAAATGTTTTAAATGCCTTGGTAGAGGTCATATTGCTTTTGTCTGTCCTACAAAGAAAACCATGATTTTGAAAAGTAATGAAATCTATTAAGTCAGTTAGAGTCTAATACTGATAATCACAATTCAAGTGATGACTCAAGTAGTGCTTCATATGATAGTGAGCACATTTTAGGGGGATAATGGAGAGCTTTATATGATTTGAAGGTTACTTGGAAGCCATGTTAAGCTTGATGATTGTACACAAAGAGAGAACATCTTTTACATAAGATGTTATATAAATTAAAAATTATGTTCTCTCATTATGGATAGTGGGAGTTGTGCCAAAGTAGCTAGTCAAAGGCTAGTTCATAAAATGGGCTTAAAACTAATAGATCACCCTAGACCTTACAAGTTATAATGGTTAAATGAAAAGGGAAAGATGTTAGTTAATAAGCAAGTCTTAATTAATTTTTCCATAGACTCTTATAAAGATGAGATAAAATATGATGTAGTACTATGGAAGCAACCCACATACTTTTAGGGAGACCTTGGCAGTATGATAGAAAGGTCATCCATGAAGGGTTCTCTAATACCCTTACCTTTAGGCTTGATAACAAGAAAATAGTTTTACATCCCTTAACTCATCAATAAGTGCTTAAAGATCAACTTCAAATGAAGTTAAAGAGGGATAGAAAATTAAGTTCTTCTACTAACCTTTTAGGAAAACAAAAGAAAAATAAAAAAGAAGATAAAGGAAAAGGAGTTGTCATTTATGATGACTCTAGAGCCCATTAAAATATGATTTAAAGCAAGCCATGCTTCTTCAAAAACAAGTTTTAATCATGATCCCTAAAGATATCCCTAACACTTCCTTGTGTTCAATGGGCTCTTCCCCTTCTACTTTGCCCAAAGGGATTCAAAACATTCTAGAAGAATTTAATGACCTCTTTCCTAAGGACATTCCTAAAGGCTCACCTCTAATTAGGGGAATAGAACATCAAATAGATTTAATTCCAGGTGTTAGTCTACCCAATAAGCTTGCATGTAGGTGTAACCCTAAGGAAAACCTTGAAATTGAAAAACAAGTGATTGAACTATTATCTAAGGGATGGATTAGAGAGAGCTTGCTCCCATGCGCTTTACGTGTTTTATTAGTTCCTAAAACAGATGGTTAATGGAGAATGTGCACTGATTATTGAGCTATCAATAACATAACCATCAAGTATAGGCATCTAATACCTAGACTTGATGATATGCTTGATGAATTGAGTGGTTCTACCATATTTTCTAAGATTGATCTTAAAAATGGCTATCATCAAATACAAATTAAAGAGGGAGATGAATGGAAAACTGCTTTTAAAACTAAACTTAGATTATATGAGTGGTTAGTTATGCCCTTTGGCTTGACTAATGCACCAAGCACTTTTATGAGATTAATGAATCATGTTTTAAGGGAATTCATTGGGCACTTTGTTGTGGTATATTTTGATGATATTTTGGTTTACTTAAAGACCATGACCCCTCATCTAAACCATTTGAAACAAGTTATGCTTGCCTTAAGAAAAAATAACCTATATGCAAATTTTGAAAAATGTTCTTTTGGCATGGATAGTGTTGTTTACCTTGGATTTGTAGTGAGTTCAAAAGGTGTAGAGGTAGATCACTCAAAAGTGAAGGCCATCCAAGATTGGCCAACACCAAAGAATGTGAATGACGTTAGGAGTTTTCATGGTTTGGCTAGTTTTTATAGAAGGTTTGTAAAAGATTTCTCTACCTTAGCCTCCCCCTTAAATGAATTGGTTAAGAAACATGTTCCTTTTGTATGGGGACCAAGGCAAGAGAAAGCTTTTAAAGACCTTAAGGAAAAACTCACTCATGCTCTAATTTTAACACTTCCAAATTTTTTAAAAACTTTTGAGCTTAAGTGTGATGCTTCCAATGTGAGGATAGGAGTTGTATTATTAAAAGAAGGCCACCCTATTGCATTTTTTAGTGAAAAACTCAATGGGGCTGCCCTCAATTATCCCACACATGATAAAGAATTTTATACTTTGGTTAGAGCCCTCCAAGCATGGGAATATTACTTGATCCTAAAAGAATTTGTCGTTCATAGTGATCATCAATCACTTAAATACATTAAAGGGCAACATAAACTAAATAAAAGACATACAAAATAGGTTGAGTTTTTAGAGCAATTTCCCTATGTCATCAAGTACAAAAATAGAAAATCAAATACTGTGGCTGGTGCTTTATCAAGAAGGCACTCTTTGCTTGCCTCTCTTGAATCGAAAATCATTGGACTTGATGAGATTAGGAATTTGTATCAAGGTGATCTTGATTTCTCTAAAATATTTAATTCATCTTTGATAGCCTCCCGTAAGCGCACGGGGCATCGAAATAATAAAAAGATATCATTCCCACAGACATTGTGCCTAAGTACTAGTTATAACGGTGGTTCAATTATCTAGTGAATCGATTAAAACAAATTGCTAAAACTATGATGAATAGTAAATTAGAAAACATAAAATCCAACGTCTTTTGTAGAAGAAAATCAGAGCAAGTTTGAGGGATTCAATTAAAGGAAGGTCTTGGGATTTAAGGGTTCATATGCTAGTACCAAAATTAAAGGTCAACTGTCTATCCAATTATACGATTTACGTTTCTAAGGTAGATACCCCTACTTTGATTAATACCTTTCTCTCAAAAGCCTATTAACGTGCCTAATTCCCGAAGAACCATGTTCAATTCATTAATTAAGCCCTTTAAGTTCTATGGGAATCCAATTAATCCTGAAATGAGTTTGCTTACCGTCGTAAAACAAAAACATAGGTTCAATTTATGTGTTTTCGAATAATATACCTACTCTCGTAGCGTATATAATTTGGAATCAACTACGCTTATCTCTAAGTCTTGTAGAAGCATTACGATACATAAATCAAATAGAAACATGAAATCATATCATTGAAAGGTAAAGAACAATTAGTTGAGATACATAAGCGTACTACATCCTTTAATCCCAAGAATAAAAGTTTCGTGTGCCATAAAGATTGCAAAGAAACCAAAAAGAACAAGTGTAATTCTGTAGAAAAATTAAAATAAAACAGAAAATGCAAAGAAAATAAAAAAATATGTAGAGGATGCATACTAGTCTATTCAAACACTACTTAGCCAATAGTCAGGGAAACACAATCCCCAGCAACAACGCCAAAAACTTGATAGCCTCTCGCAAGCGCACTGGGTATCGAAGTAATAAAAAGATATCGTTCCCATGGAGATTGTGCCCAAGTACTAGTTATAACGGTGGTTCAATTATCTAGTGGATCGATTAAAACAAATTGCTAAAACTATGATGAACGGTAAATTAGAAAATAGAAAATCCAATGTCTGTTGTAGAAGAAAATCAAAGCAAGTTTGAGGGATTCAATTAAAGGAAGGTCTTGGGATTTAAGGGTTCATATGCTAGTACCAAAATTAAAGGTCAATTGCCTATCCAATTATACGATTTCCGTTTCTAAGGTAGATACCCCTACTTTGATTAATACCTTTCTCTCGAAAGCCTATTAACGTGCCTAATTCTCAAAGAACCACGTTCAATTCGTTAATTAAGCCCTTTAAGTTCTATAGGAATCCAATTAATCCTCAAATGAGTTCGCTTACCATCGTAAAACAAAAACATAGGTTTAAATTATGTGTTTTTGAATAATATACCTACTCTCGTAGCACATACAATTTGGAATCAACTACGCTTATCTCTAAGTCTTATAGAAGCATTACGATACATAAATCAAATAGAAACATGAAATCATATCATTGAATAGTAAAGAATAATTAATTGAGATACATAAGCGTATTACATCCTTTAATCCCAAGAACAAAAGTTCAGTGTGGCATAAAGATTGTCATCATCATGTCATACATAACAAAATCAATGCCAAACATAAAAGGAATAAAAAATGTAAACTAGGGTTCTAGAATTACAAATTAGTTCTCACTAGGATTGCAAACTCTTTCTCCTAAATCTGTAGAATTGATCTCCCTTGATGAATTGATTCTTGATTTCCAATGAATTCTTCCTCAAAAGTCCCTTCAAAGTCTCCCAAAAGATCTCTTTCAATTTGTCTCTCCAGAGCCTCCTCTAATTCTCCCCTCCTAAGGCCCATTAGAAACCCTAAAACTTAAGTGAATTGGGCCTCGTAGGGGACAACCACGGCCCGTGGTGGATAACCACTGCCAGTGGTTCGAGCCCTGATGCTCCCTGGCCTCAAATGCGCAGTTGTTGGTGACAAACAGAGTAAACCACGGCCAGTGGTTGCTTCTGACTTGTCCCTTTTTACTTCAACAATGCTCCTTGGTGTTCCCTAGTGCCCACCACGGCCAGTGGTGGCCTCTGACTTGCTTTTCCCCTTCTTCCAGTGCTAACCACGGCCAGTGGTTGTCCACCACTGGTAGTGGTTTCCTCTAACCTTGCCAATATGTACTCTTAGAGGCCTTAGAAGTCTCTTCTTTCATCCATTTTGCCATTTTTGCTCAAAAGAGACCTAAAATATTATTGATCCTGCAAAATAGGAACAACCAAGTAATATGTGTGGAAAAGAATCAAAATCAAGGGAATCGGGCATGAACAATATGCAGAAACCCTAAAAACTAGACCTAAAAAAACCAAAAATAACACACACTTATCAATCTCCTAAAACCACATCTCAAAAAGGATTCTACATTTTAGATGGTTACCTCTTTAGGTCCAATAAGATTTGTATTCCTAGGAGTTCTTTGAGAGATTTATTGCTTAGAGTGATGTAGGCTCTTCATGCACTTTCTTGAAGAGAGATAGATCTAGGGCTCTTTCTCCTATCTTCCTTCAAAGCAAGCTTGAGAACTTCTTCTTCAAGGCAAGGGACACTGAAAGCTAAAGCCTAAAACTAGAGGAGAGTGACGCAAAAACAAAGGAAAAGAGAGTGGAAATGGAAGGAGAGAAGGTGGACAATGGAGGAAGGCTTGGAAAAAGGGAGAGGGAAAGGTTGGAGGCCACTTCCTAAGGTGGAGGAAGATAACTCCACTCACCACCAAGGGAGGGAGAAACCCCTTGGATAAGAGCTTGAGAGAGCTCTCAAATTCTAGAGAGAAGGAGGAGAATCTCTCACTAGGAAACACTTAAGTGCTCTCAAATTTTGCAAATGAATTAATGGTGCTTGTTTACAAAAGGAGAAGCCCTTATATAGGCCATGGGAATTTCGGCCAAGGACTAGGTAGATGGGCTTGGTCATGGATCCAAGGCCCATTAAGAGAAAAGATGAACAAATGGCCTATACATGGCCCAAAAGGGAAAGTACAAGGCCCAAAAGTGGCCCATTTGACCTTGTAAGGCCCAAAGCTATCCTATAAACCTAGAGAAACTATTTAGGAAGTATATTACAAGCAAAGTACATATAGATCCTCATAGGTTCCTTATTGGGCTTAGGCCCACTAGAAGAGAGAAAAGAGAAAAAGAGCTTTATGAATGCTCTCTTTGGCCCTTTTGGTCTTTGCCCTTGTGAGGGGACCTCTATATGCCTCAAGTCCTTTCTCTAATGTAGTGTGAGGGTCTTCCTTGGGTATGTCCACATTATGCTCCCCCTCTTCAAAAGGATTTGTCCTCAAATCAAAGGCATCATCCTCATCATCTATATCAAAGGGAGACAAATCAGTTATATTAAAAGAAGCACTCACACCATAATCTCCTGGTAGATCTAGGACATAAGCATTATTATTAATTTTCTTGAGAATTTGAAAAGGCCCATCACCTCTAGGGTTGAGTTTGGATTTTCAAAAATTGGGAAAGCGTTCCTTTCGAAGGTGTAACCATACCCAATCTCCAACCTCAAAGGTGATCTCCTTTCTTTGTTTATTTACACAATGAGCATAATGTTCATTTTTAGTTTGTATTTGGTGTCTAACCTTCTCATGAAAATCTTTGATGAATTGGGCCTTTGCCTCTCCATCCATATGAAGGACAGAATCAGAAACCTCAATGGGCAAAAGGTCCAAGGGTGTGAGAGGGTTAAAACCATATACAACCTCAAATGGACTATGCTTGGTTGTGGAGTGTTGTACCCTATTATATGCAAACTCAATGTGGGGTAAACACTCATCCCAAGATTTTACATTTTTGTGTACTAAGACCCTAAGAAGTTGTGAGAGGGTCCTGTTTACTACCTCTGTTTGGCCATCCGTTTGAGGATGACAAGTTGTGGAAAAGAGGAGTTGTGTTCCTAGCCTTGACCAAAGAGTTTTCCAAAAATGGCTTAGGAGTTTGGTGTCCCTATCAGAAACAATGGTTTTGGGCACACCATGTAATCACACAACCTCTTTAAAGAAGATCTTAGCAATATGACTAGCATCATCAACCTTATGGCAAGGGATGAAGTGAGCCATCTTGCTAAACCTATCCACAACCACAAAGATAGAATCCATTCCCCTTTGGGTCTTAGGCAGGCCTAACACAAAGTCCATTGATATATCAATCCAAGGTGCACTAGGTGTTGGCAAGGGAGTATATAAACCACTAGGTGATAGTTTTGATTTAGCCTTTCTACAAATAATACACCTAGAGCAATGTTTTTGAACATCCTTTTTCATTTTGGGCCAATAAAAGTGTTCATGTAAGATAGACAAAGTCTTATCTCTTCCAAAATGACCCATGAGTCCTCCCTCATGACTCTCTCTAAGTAGTAGATCTCTTAAAGAGCTTCGTGGAATACAAAGTCTATTGGCTTTAAAAAGATAGCCATCTAAAATGTAGAAGCCCTTATGAGATGTAGAAGTGGAAGATGAGTTAAAGATGTTTGAAAAATCAAGATCATTTGGGTACAAAGACCTAATTTCATCAAGCCCAATAACTTTGGCTCCTAGAGAGGTAAGTAAAGAATTCCTCCTAGATAAAGCATCAGCCACAGTATTGGTTTTGCCATTCTTATACTTGATGACATAAGGAAATTGTTCCAAATACTCAACCCACTTTGCATGCCTTTTGTTTAACTTATGTTTCCCTTTAATGAATTTCAAAGATTGGTGATCACTATGTATCACAAACTCTTTTGGGATTAAGTAGTGCTCCCAAGTTTGTAGGGCTCTAATTAAGGCATAAAATTCCTTATCGTATGTGGGATAGTTAATAGTGGCCCCATTAAATTTCTCACTAAAGAAAGCAATGGGGTGTCCTTCTTGTAAAAGCACAGCTCCTATGCCCACATTTGATGCATCACACTCAAGCTCAAAGGTTTTAGAAAAATTTGGAAGTTTTAAAATTGGAGCATGAGTGAGTCTATCTTTGAGATCTTGAAAGGCTTTTTCTTGCCTAGGCCCCCACACAAAAGAAACATTCTTTTTAACCAACTCATTTAAAGGGGAGGCTAGGGTTGAAAAATCTTTCACAAATCTCCTATAGAAACTTGCGAGACCATGGAAACTTCTTATTTCACTCACATTTTTAGGTGTAGGCCAATCTTGGATTGCCTTAACCTTAGAGTGATCTACCTCAACACCTCTAGAACTAACTACAAAACCAAGAAAGACAATGGTATCCATGCCAAAAGAACATTTTTCAAAGTTAGCATAAAGATTGTTTGTTCTCAAGGCAAGCATAACTTGTCTTAGGTGGATTAGATGAGATGTCATGGACTTTGAGTACACAAGAATGTCATCAAAGTATACCACAACAAAATGCCCTATGAAATCCCTTAAAACATGGTTCATAAGTCTCATGAAGGTACTTGGTGCATTAGTTAGGCCGAAAGGCATTACTAACCACTCATAAAGGCCAAGCTTGGTTTTAAAAGCGGCTTTCCATTCATCTCCTTCTTTTATTCTAATTTGGTGATAGCCACTTTTAAGATCAATCTTGGAGAAGATTGTAGATCCACTAAGCTCATCTAACATGTCATCAAGTCTAGGTATGGGATGCCTATACTTGATGGTGATGTTATTAATGGCTCTACAATCCGTACACATTCTCCATGAACCATCTTTCTTGGGTACAAGTAAAACCGGTAATGCGTAAGGGCTTAAACTTTCTCTAATCCAACCTTTGGAAAGTAGTTCATTCACTTGTTTTTCTATTTCTAAACTTTCCTTAGGGTTGCATCTATAGGCAGGTCTATTTGGCAAACTAGCCCCAGGAATAAGGTTTATTTGATGCTCAATGCCTCTAATAGGAGGTAACCCTTTTGGAATGTCTTTTGGGAAGAGGTCGTTAAATTCTTGTAAGATATTTTGGATCCCTTTAGGCAAGGGGGAAGGAGAGGTGCCCATTGAACACAAGGAAGTGTTAGGGATATCTTTTGGATATATGATCAAGCAATGCTTTTGTGAAAACATGGCATGTTTCACATCATATTTATTTGCAAAGAGATTAGGTTGGGAGTCATTATAGACAATAACTCCTTTCCCTTTATTGTCTTTTTTGTTTTTCTTTGGTTTTTCTAAACTCACATGGGAAGAAGATCCTAACTCTTTTTCTCTCTTAGCTTTCATTTGGATTTGGTCTTTGGCTACTTGTTGTGGAGTTAGAGGATGTAATACTATCTTCTTACCATCTAGTTTAAATGTGAGGGTGTTAGTGAACCCCTCATGAAGGACCTTCCTATCAAATTGCCAAGGCCTTCCTAATAGTATATGAGTCGCTTCCATAGGTACTACATCACATTTGACTTCATCTCTATATGTGCCTATGGTGAAATTGATTAGGACTTGCTTATTGACTACCATTTCCCCTTTTTCATTTAACCATTGTAATTTGTAGCGACTTGGATGGTCTATAAGCTCTAATCCCATCTTTTTGACTAGTCTTTGGCTTGCAACATTTGCACAACTCCCACTATCCACAATGAGAGAACATAATTTGTCATTAATGTAACATCTTGTATAAAAGATGTTCTCTCTTTGTGTTGTGTCATCGAGTTTTACATGACTACCAAGCAACCTTCTAATCATGTACAACTCACCATCATCCCCTAAAATGTGCTCACTGTCACTGGAATCACTACTAGAGTCATCACTTGAATAGTGAGAATCAGAATTAGACTCTGATTGACTTGAGTAGGTTCCATTGGTTTTTAAAATCATTGTTCTTTTTGTTGGACAGTCTGAAGCAATGTGTCCTCTTCCAAGGCACTTAAAACATTTAATGGAAGAAGATCTAGAGGATTGTGGTTTTGATGATGGATCATGCTTATCATGTTGATTGCGAAAGACTTTGCCATTTTTGTGTAACTCACTTTGGGGTTTAGAGGAGGAAGCGCCCACTTCTCTCTCTCTAGGGTTTCTCTCAAACTTACCCTTATTTTCTACCCATTTTGACTTATAGGCTCTATTGTTATCCCCACTATAGGATTCTCTTTCCTTAAATTGGTTTTGTACTTTGGTGCATTGGTGGAGTAACTCTTCTATATCCACATGTGGAAGAAGTTCCACCCTATTTTTGATGTTCCTATTAAGCCCATGTAAGAACCTATGCATTAGGGTTTCCTCATCCTCTTCTAGATTGGCTCTAATCATGGCTATCTCTAAGGCTTTATAGTAATCTTCTACACATTTGGAGCCTTGGGTGAGCCTATTTAGCTTTGCTAATAGTTCACCCCTATAATAGTTAGGAACATATCTTTTTCTAAGGAGAGCTTTTAAGTCTACCCAATCATCTATGGGAGGGAAGTTGTCTCTTTTTCTCTCCTTACAAATTTGGGTCCACCAAACTAGGGCATAATTTTGGAAAGAAAGAGTTGCAATCCTAACTTTTTTATCATCTTTTATTTGATGAGAGTTGAATATTTGTTCTACCCTCATCTCCCACTCTAAGTAAGCTTCAATGTCACTTTTTCCATTGAATGGGGGAATTTCTAATTTTACCTCTCTTAAGCCTATGTCATCCTTTCTATGTTCATGGTGCCTTCTTTGTCTTGTTTCTTCCTCATTATCACTAGTGTTATGTCTTTGATTTCTTTGTCTATGCCTAGTTCTAGGGGGTTCATTATGCTCAAGATTAGTTAGCCTAGCATTAATATTGTTTAAGCTATCCATTATGTTATGAAGCATGGTTTTGTTCTCCCTATCACTAGATGACATCTTTTAATGTTGTCAAAGAAATTCAAGACAAAAACAAAGTATGTATAGACAAGCTAGTCGAGGAAGATGAATGCAATACAAGTGAAAAAATCACTTCAACAAACCTAAAATATCAATACTAGGTTTCTATCCTAAAGGGAAACAATGTCCTAGGTTGTCTTTAACTAGGTTAGTCCTATGTTGCTTATGTAAATCCTAAGTTGTCCTTAACCTAAGTTGATTATGGTTGTCCTAGGATATTGCTAGTGATTAACTAACCCTAGACAAGCCTAACCAAATTCGGTTTTAAGAAGTAGTTAACCTATCAAAAATTATTTCAACTAACTAACCAAGTCTTAACAACCCTAACCAAAAGTAGTTAATTAGTTATGGAAGTTGTAACAAAGTCTAACCACTATAACTACCTAACTAATTCGGTTATGTATTAGTTAACCCAACTAACAATTAGTTATGACAACTAGAATTAGTTCCAACCACTAACTAATTAGTAAGACACTCAACTAACTACCAACTAACTAACTAATTATAGTTGTAACTTCTAACTAACTCTAACCAATTAACTAAAAGTAGTTAACAAACAAATGCACATGCACTATCCTAATTCAAAATTTACCAAGCAAAAGGGAAAATTATAATGTCCAAAAAGTCCAATGTCCTTGTTGTGTCCAAAATACAAGACAAAATCCTACTACACAAAGCCTAAGAATTGAAAAAACTTTGCCTAAGATCTACTAGTTACAAAGCTTTTGCCTCCTTTACAAGTGTCTTCACAAGTCCTTCTTGATGTATAAGCTCCAACTTTACCTAGCAAGAGAACACAAGGCAACAACTCCAAACAAGATTTGGTTAATAGAAATCACAAAGAAACTTTAAACCTCACAAAAGTGTATCTCTCAAGTGTATGCCTTCTCTTAGAGATTTTCAAGCTCAATAAATTTCCACACCAATCTCAAGTGTTTCAATATGCTACCCTCACTTAATGGTGAAATGGAGTGATCTTAGAAGTCCAAAAGAATACAAACTCAAGACAAAACTTTAAGAAACAAAAATGACAAACTAAAAAGGCTCAAGAAATAAAGGCTACTCAAATGGAATAGAATGAAGGATCAACAATTAACTTGGAATGACAAGACTCTAAAAGCAAATAAAAGTTCAAAAGAATGAAAGCTAACTTGGAATAGAATTGAAATTGACAAAACAAGACAAACAAGAAAATAAATGCAAGAAACAAAGTTTAAGGTATAACCTAGCCTAGAAACTCTAGAGTTGCAAGAATAAGCAAAGAAGTCTTAATGAACAAGTCTTAGAAATGTCAAGTAATGAAATACTTTTCTTTTGGTATTAGTAATTTCGAAATTTGGTGATGATGTTTGGTGTCTCAAATTCAACTTGGCAATGAGGCTTTCTTTTCAATACTCTTTTTTTTTCTTTCTTTGGTACTTTTCTTTTCTTGTGATTCTTTTCTTTTCTTTTGATACTTTTCTTTCTTTTCTTTTTGCCTCTCAAGATTTCAAGATAACAACACCAATTTTTATAATACCAAAACTGAAATGCACAAATGGTATTAACAAGTTCAATTAATGCTTCTTGCTTAAGGGAAAATTATGCAACCTTCTCCTAAATTGATGTATAGGAGGTAACTAAAATCTTTTTTGACAAGTTTTGTTTTTGATGCAAGCAAGATGAAAATAAGAATGTAAAAGAGATATCCTAATAGTGCAACAAAATTAAACCTAGAATCAAACTAAGAATAGAAACTAACAATCCTAAAAATTGAGTTGACTTTGGAGTGTCTTTAATGTGAGACCTCCTAACAAGAATGGAACCTTTGTAGGAGCTAATCAAGATGCTTGAATTGCCCCTATATCACACGGTTTTGCACACTAAAAAGGAGAAACAATTAACTTCCTAGAACTCTAGAAAAGGTTCCACATGACACTTAACTAACTTCCTAAATTGGCTCTAACTAACAACTAACAATTAACTAACATGTAACAACAACCTAACCACCTAATAACCGAATTTAACATGTGCCAAATCTGAAATTTTAGAAACTAAAATAGAATGGAAACAATAACCAACCGAAAATGACCCTCCAATATGCAAAAAATTGAAACCACAAAGAAACTAGCACAAAAACTCAAAAGAACCAAGACTTTTTATGATTTTTCTATACTAACATGGCATGAATAAGGCATATGAATGACTAAGAAACAGAATTCCAGCCAGCAAAAGAAATGAAAACCGAAATTTAAAATGGAAGAGAAGAAGAAAAGAACCTCCCAAGGCTCAATGATACCACATGATGTAGGCTCTTCATGCACTTTCTTGAAGAGAGATGGATCTAGGGCTCTTTCTCCTATCTTCCTTCAAAGCAAGCTTGAGAACTTCTTCTTCAAGGCAAGGGACACCGAAAGCTAAAGCCTAAAACTAGAGGAGAGTGATGCAAAAACAAAGGAAAAAAGAGTGGAAATGGAAGAAGAGAAGGTGGACAATGGAGGAAGGCTTGGAAAAAGGGAGAGGGAAAGGTTGGAGGCCACTTCCTAAGGTGGAGGAAGATAACTCCACTCACCACCAAGGGAGGGAGAAACCCCTTGGATAAGAGCTTGAGAGAGCTCTCAAATTCTAGAGAGAAGGAGGAGAATCTCTCATTAGGAAACACTTAAGTGCTCTCAAATTTTGCAAATGAATTAATGGTGCTTGTTTACAAAAGGAGAAGCCCTTATATAGGCCATGGGAATTTCGGCCAAGGACTAGGTAGATGGGCTTGGTCATGGATCCAAGGCCCATTAAGAGAAAAGATGAACAAATGGCCTATACATGGCCCAAAAGGGAAAGTACAAGGCCCAAAAGTGGCCCATTTGACCTTGTAAGGCCCAAAGCTATCCTATAAACCTAGAGAAACTATTTAGGAAGTATATTACAAACAAAGTACATATAGATCCTCATAGGTTCCTTATTGGGCTTAGGCCCACTAGAAGAGAGAAAAGAGAAAAGGGCTTTATGAATGCTCTCTTTGGCCCTTTTGGTCTTTGCCCTTGTGAGGGGACCTCTATATGCCTCAAGTCCTTTCTCTAATGTAGTGTGAGGGTCTTCCTTGGGTATGTCCACATTATAGAGGGAGCCATGAGGGTGGCTTAATGGGTCATTTTAGAAGGGATAAAACTTTATCAATCTTAAATGAATACTTCTATTGGCCTATAATGAAAAAAGATGTGCAAAGACTATGTGCTAGGTGTATAGTTTGTAGAAAAGCCAAATCTAAAGTATCACCTAATGGTCTTTATACTCCGTTGCCTACACCTACTTCTCCTTGGATAGATATTTCTATGGATTTTGTGTTAGGCTTACCTAGGACCCAAAGAGGCATGGACTCTATCTTTGTTGTGGTAGATAGGTTTAGTAAAATGGCTCATTTCATTCCTTGTCACAAAGTGGATGATGCCAGTCATATTGCTAAACTATTTTTCAAAGAAATTGTAAGACTCCATGGTGTTCCTAAAACTATAATTTCTGATAGGGACACTAAATTCCTAAGCCATTTTTGGAAAACACTTTGGTCCAGGCTAGGAATGAAGCTTTTATTTTCTACCACTTGTCATCCACAAATGGATGGTCAAACTGAGGTAGTGAACGAGACCCTTTCTCAATTACTTAGGGTCTTAGTTAATAAAAATGTTAAATCATAGGATGAGTGTTTACCACATATTGAATTTGCTTATAATAGGGTACAACACTCCATAACTAAGCATAGTCCTTTTGAAATTGTTTATGGTTTTAACCCTCTCACTCCTTTAGACCTTTTACCCATTGATGTTTCTGATTCTGTCCTTTACTTGGACGGAGAGGCAAAGGCCAGCTTTATAAAAGAATTTCATGAGAACGTTAAAAACCAAATTCAAGCTAAGAATGAACACTATGCTTGTTGTGCCAATAAAAAAAGAAAGGAAGTTGCTTTTGAGGTTGGGGATTGGTTTTGGTTAGATCTTTGAAAAGAAAGGTTTCCAAATTTGAGAAAATCCAAACTTGATCCTAGGGGTGATGGTCCTTTTCAAGTCCTTAAAAAGATGGGCAATAATGCATATGTACTTGATTTTCCTGGTGATTATGGTGTGAGTGCTTCTTTTAATGTGTCTGACTTGTCTCCTTTTGATTTAGATGAAGAGGATGAACCTTCAGATTTAAGGATAAATCCTTTCGAGGAAGAGGAGCAAAATAAGGACACAACATGGGAGGATCCACACATTATTTTGGACAACGGCTTAAAGGCTTACAAAGGTCCCTTAACAAGGTCCTTTAAAGGGTTGTAATGGGGCAAGGGGATTCATAGCATAGGAATGGAAACCAAGAAAAGGGAAATGTAAAGGGCTTAATTCTGTAAGAAGAGCAATATCACAGGAGGGCAAGCAAACCTCAATTTAATAACTCTCTATACTTTTAAACCATAAAGGGTATGTTCATTTTTCTTTTTCTCTTCTTTTAAGTTTGAGATCAAACTCCTTATCTGTCCTTTTCTTTGAATCACACACCCCAAATTATCATGGTTTTTGTTTTTCAATTCAACCACATTTAGTTAGCTTACCCTTTTTGCCTCTTTTATATGTGAACCAGAAATCCTAATGTTAAAGGTTTTGAAAGAAAATAAATATTATTTTGTGGCTTAAAAGGGACAACTAAGGGGTTACACTTTTCAACAAATTCCGAGGTTGAAGAAAACCAAACCTAAAGTGCCTTTTTCATTCCAAGCACGCATTCATAAACCGTTTTGAATTGGTCAAAAGCCAAGTTCTAGAGTGTCTAAAAATGTGTGAATCACCCAGTCAAGGAATCATGGGTCATTTACAATTTAATGCGTTGAACACCCTATTGGCTCAAAAGCTCACAGTAGTAATTGGCCTAATCAAAGAAACACAGTCATCATGTAGAGTGATTATTCTGGCAAAAATAGCAATCTTTATTTCTTTTTTATTTATTTTTTTACAAGATTCACCCAAGTAATGCTTGGGATCCAACCAATCTACATCATATGTCATACAGATAACAATAACTGCAATCAATAATCAATGCTAGCCTAAGGCATATGAGCAGACATACAATCATGCAAATGAACTAGAAAATAAAAAGAAACAAAAATAAATAGGAATAAAGAAAGAACGAGCTGAACTTTTATGTAGCCATCACCCCAAAATAAAACTAGACATTGTCCCCAATGTCCATATCAAGGGGACCAAATAGGTCCGTAATTGAGGAACCAGGGGTAAAAGGACACAAAAGATCAACTGTTACCTGTCATGGAGAAGAGGGGTGGAAGTGACCCTACTGGGTATACCAATCATACATGGCATCTACTCGGTCAAAAATCTGGTCGATGCAGGCCCCTTGACGGGTTTGCTCAGCAGACATCTGCTAAAGCAAAGTGTATATTTGCTGCATGGAGAAAGGTGGCTCCTCACCAAAATGAGATGGCTCACCCTACTCTGGAGGCCTGGTGGGTAGTGGCATCTCCATAGAGAGTGGAGTATGGTCATCTGTCTCTACAAAAAGAAAAGATGTCTTGTCCTCCAAACTAGTAAAAGTAGGATTAGGCAAAGGGTGAAGCATAGAAAAACCAGGTATGACTAAACAATAAACATTATGCTCCTTTACAATTATCCCCATGTTTATTAGTTCACCTTTATCTACCCTCTTTGGTTGGTAAAGAAGAGTATCCTACTCTAAATCTATACGCACATACCTTGCTATAGGATTATTGTAACCTGCAAGAACAATTTTACCTATAGTGGCATTACAGACTTAGAAAAATTGGCTACCTAACCATTTAGCAGAGTCAGTGGAAGTATTATTAAGTATAGAGTGTAAGAAAAATACCTCAGCTTATCGGACGGTACCAGCGCTATCATACCTACCAAAAATAGAGCGGGCTATAAACTGCTGAAGGTATCGAAAAATGGGATGATGAATAGAGGAAGCTTTGGAAGAGGAGGCATCATAGTTACCCCATGCACTAGAAATAAAGGACCAAAAGTACCCTGGTCTAAAGTCCTTTGGGATGCTAACAGCACCCTCTTGGGGAAAACCATAAATTTCAGCCACCTCATCCACATTTATTTTATAATCAGTATTATTCAGCCTAAATAACATTTCCCAACCATCAGTAGTTGGGTACCCATTCACCTCCACTAAACTTAGGAATTCTAAAGAGGTACGCTCATACACGGGTTCAAACAATTCAATAAAGGAATCCCAACCTACATTTTGACATAAGCGTAATGTATCTTTAAAAATTCCCAATTCCATCAAAGTATCTTTGCAGAAAAATCTAGAGGGAATAAGCTCTCTACTTAATAAAGATTCCAACCTTATCTTTTTCCCCTCCGATGGGCATTCAATATCATTCAAATTAGAGTAGTCAGAAGACTTACTTTTGGTCTTCCTTTTCTTTGAGGGAATCTTGGGTGCCATGGAGTTGAATGAAAACTTAGAGATGTCTTAATAAAACCATGCAAAGAAGGTTAAAAAGCATTCTAAATCAAAGCTCCAAAGTATTGTATCATGACAAGAAATAACACCTAATAAGCATACATTCATGGCATGTAATAGAGAAATGAGCATATATGAATAATTAAATACCATGAGAGATGAACTACACCAAATGCATATTCAAACCATGTAAAAATTGAAAATTTTTGCCTCTTGGGCATTTCATCAAACACTTGGCAGGCACTAAATAAATGAGTGCCAAATGCAACAATCAAGAGCAATGCTTCCACTATTCAAGTTTAATAGCCACAATTAACAATCAATTTCAGAATTTAACCACCAATCAAACATTCAATCATCATCAAAGATCATAATTTACACAAAAACACAAATGGGGTACATGAAAAAGTATGAGCACAAGGATGAAATTCATGAAGATTTAGTGTTACCCATTTAGTTTTATAGCATCCAATGCATCACAAAGCAATTAGGGAAAACTTAATTGAATCAATTTAGAGTTTTCATGAAAAATCCCTATATTTTTAGAAACCCCCAAAAAACCCAATGGGAAACCCCAAACTAATGAAAGAGAATAGAATGCTTAGTTGATTTAGAGAAGAGAAGAGATGACTCAAGTAGCAAGATGATGATGATGCAAGAATATTGAGAGAGATTAAAGTTTCTAAAGAGGTTTGGTGGGTGTTTCAAGGGAGATGAGTGAAGAAAGCAAAAGGGCAATGTATAAAAGAAGGTACATGGGAAAATGATGTTTAAAAAGGCCAAATTCCTCAAGTTGGGTCGAACCACGGCCAGTGGTTATAAACCACGGCCCGTGGTTTACTCTGCCTTGGTCTAGAATTTTTTAATGCAAATTAAAATACTCACCTGATGGTAACCACGACCAGTGGTGGGAAACCACGGCTAGTGGTTGCTGCTGTTTCATGCCCAAAAGCTTTTAAAATGCAGAGGGAACCTCCAGAGCTAACCACGACCAGTGGTTCTCATTGTTTTACACCTAAAAAACTTAACGTTTATAGTGGAATCTCCCTGGGACAAACCACTACTAGTGGTTTACATTGTTTTACACCCAGAAAATGCTTTTATATCTCCTGAAAATCATTGGGTCAAACCACTGCTTTTAGACCAAAAATTGTATCAAGCAATCCCAATCTAAAACACTTCCTTTTGATTCCAACCAAATCATGCACAATGGTGATCAATTCAAATACCTTACTCTACAAAAGGCAATACCAAAACATATACATTTTTTATTTAATTTATTTTATGAAAACATGCAAGCAAATATATTCATGCAAAAACAATTAAAGGAAAATGACAAATGGGGTTACCTTCCCAACAGTGCTAAGTTCAACGTCTTCAGCTAGACATTTTTCACTGTTTGGCTTTACGAATCCAATACATCAAGTAATTCTAAAGCACTTACTTGATGAATGGGCTCGCCTGTCAAGTAGTGCTTAAGTCTTTGCCTATTTACCTTAAATGGTCCACACTTTTCGCTCCATAACTCAACAGTGCCAAAGGGAAAGACTTTTAAAACTTTAAATGGCCCCGACCATCGGGATCTCAGTTTACCTAGAAATAACCTCAATCTGGAGTTAAATAACAGGACCATATCTCTTGGATTGAATGTCCTCCGAAGAATGTGACGATCATGCCAACACTTTGTTTTTTCCTTATAAATTTGAGCATTTTCGTATGTATCCAAACGGAGTTCCTCTAGTTCATTTATCTCCAATAACTTGCGCTCACTTGCAACCTTATGATCAAGATTAAGCATCTTAATTGCCCAAAATGATTTATACTTAAGTTCAACAGGTAAATGACAAGGCTTTCCATATACTAGTTTGAAGGGTGTGGTTCCAATAGGGGTTTTATATGCAGTGTGATACGCCCATAAGGAATCGTCTAATTTAATAGACTGGTCCTTACATGATGTATTGACCACTTTTTGGAGAATATTTTTTATCTCCCTATTGGAAACCTCAACCTGTCCACTAGTTTGAGGATGATAAGGTGTAGCAACCTTATGCCTCACTCCATATTTCTTTAAAAGGGTCTGAAAAGTTTTCTCAATAAAATGAGACCCTCCATCACTTATAACACACTTGGGAACCCCAAACCTCAGAAATAAAATCTTTTCAAAAAGCTTAATAACAGTTTTAGCATCCAAATGAGGTGAAGCAATGGCTTTCACCCATTTAGACACGTAATCAACTGCTACCAAGATAAATTGATTTCCAAAGGAAGAGGGAAAGGGCCCCATGAAATCAACCCCCCACACATCAAACTGCTCAACCTTTAAAATGCTATTAAGTGGCATTTCATGCCTCTTACCTATGTTACCTGTTCGTTGGCAAGCATCACAAGTCAGGATATACTTACGCACATCCTTAAAAAGGTGTGGCCAGTAGAACCCGACTTGTAATACTTTTGAAGCTGTCTTGAACGTGCTCATGTGGCCTCCACAGGAAAAAGAGTGGCAATGGTCTAGGATGGCATGGACTTCGTCCTCCGGTACACACCTCCTAATCAAACCATCTGCACATTGTTTGAAAAGAAGGGGCTCATCCCAATAGTAATGCTTAACATCTGCAAGAAACTTCTTTTTCTGCTGAAAACCAAGGTCAGGGGGTAAAATACCACAAGCAAGAAAATTAACAAAATTAACACACTAAGGCACTTCTTGGACACTAAGACTCAGTAGTTGTTCATCTGGAAAAAACTCATTAATGGGGACAACATCACCCAACTCATCTTTTTTAGATGACAACCTAAATAAGTGGTCAACAACAAGGTTCTCAGTACCTTTTTTATCTTTTATTTCTAAGTCAAATTCTTGCAAGATTAAGATCCACCTAATTAGCCTAGGCTTTGCTTCTTTTTTATGTAAAAGATACTTGATGGAAAAATGGTCAGTATATACAATAACATATAAGCCTACCAAGTATGATCTAAACTTATCAAAAGCAAAGACAATAGCCAATAATTCCTTTTCAGTGGTGGCATAATTTACCTACGCTTCATCAAGTGTACGACTAGCATAATGGATTACATGCAGCTTCTTATCCTTTCGCTTCCCAAGCACAGTCCCTACTGCGTGATCACTAGCATCACACATCAGCTTGAATGGGAGTTCCCAATCAGGGGGTTGTACCACAGGAGCAGAAATCAAAGCTTGTTTAATCTTGCAAAAAGCCTCAAGACAAGATGAGTCAAAAACAAAAGGCACATCCTTACCCAAAAGATTAGTTAAAGGCTTGGTGATTTTGCTGAAGTCTTTAATGAATCGCCGATAATGTTGGTGTATGCACTATGAGCTTTTATGCTTTTTCATTTGTATTATTTTTTTGCTTATCAATAAAATAAGTATTTCAGTTTAAAATTGTTTTAAAACGTATTTATCCTTGGAGTAATAGGTCATATGAAAGTTATTCCTAAAATGTTCCTAGTTAAGTATTTACATGGGGACATGTAAATACATTGAGACTAGTGTGTGAGTGTACTGATGACCTGATCTCACAGATCATAGATATAGATGTTACCAAGTCTTCACACAGGTACACATTAAGAGTAATGATGTACTGGACAGACCCACCATGAGAACGTTGTATGGATCGTTACATGAATGTCATAAACGATTCTCAATGTGATAATGGTATATGTAGTCCTTCGACCTGAAGTCACTACGATTCCTATATGAGGAGTTTGTTGTTTTAATACAATCAAACGTCTTCTGTAACAAGAGGACTATAAAGGTTGTGATTAGGCAATGAATAAATTATGCAGAGGGATGTGAGTGATGTAGATAGGATTTGTCTCTCCTATGTGACAGGAGTGATATCTATAGGCCACTTGATGGAGTGAGACTAAGGAACGCATGGCCATGCTAGAAAGAATAAATATTAGATATTTATTCGGATCAAGTCTACTCCGATATCAAGTAAAATAAATTAGGCCGTACAAGGATGACGCGACCATGCCTTGGGCCCAATTAGGATATCGTGACAAAAGGAATAAACATATAAAATAATTATCACTTTTAGGTTATGTTGAAATTAAATAATATTTAGACATAATGATGCATTGCTAGATGCCGCTCTTATTTTATATTAACAATAAAATAATTTATTAATAATATGACTGGGTATTTACCTATAGGGTCACACACATAGAGTAAGCCCATCAGAAAATATTTTGTTTTATTTTAGTTGGACTAAAATAAAGCTATTGGGCCTAACTCATTTAGAATGAGTAAGGAGCCCACTCTTTAGAGAGAACAAATTAGGTCAAACCTAAGCCTATAAATAGAGCATAAGATGCTCATAGGCCATTCACTAAAAAGAGACACAAATTCGCAAAAGTTGTAAGAGCTACACGCAGTCAAACTAGCAGTTGGCAAGTGTTGCGATTCTGGTCGGAGTGCTCGTATGGACTCCTAAAGGAAGAGGCTACGACTGCTTCAGTGTTGTTCAAGAGGTAATACTAAAAACAAATTTTTGTGTGTGTTTGTCTTATGCTTTGAAACATGGCGCTTTGTAAATCCTATGGGAATCCTTGTATTTTCGCTGCTCATGTACTAGGGATTCCCTAACAGATAAAACTTGGCATGCCCAAGAAAACTTTGAATACCTTTCACATTAGTCGGCGGGGGTAATTTTTCAATCACCTCCACCTTAGCCTTATCCACCTTAATTACTCTCTTAGACACCAAATGTCCAAGAACTATGCCTTCTCTTACCATGAAATGGCATTTCTCCCAATTTAAGACCAAATTGGTGTCCTCACAGCGCTGTAAAATTTGGCACAAATTAGTTAAACAATTTCCAAAATCCAAGCCATGCATAAAAAGTCATCCATAAAAACTTCCATCACAATCTCAATCAAATCAGAAAAGATAGCCTGCATACACCTTTGAAAGGTCGCAGGTGCATTCTCCTATATGCATATGTCCCATAAGGGCATGTGAAGGTAGTTTTCTCTTGATTAGATGGATGGGGATTTGATGAAAATTGAGTACTTATCCAAATAACAGAAATAAGAGTGCTTAGCAAGCCTCTCAAGCATTGATCAATGAAAGGAAGAGGGAAATGATCTTTCTTGGTGGCGCTATTTAGCTTTCTATAATCAATGCACATACGCCACCCAAAAACTATCCTAGTAGGAATTAGTTCCTATTTATCATTTTTCACAATAGTTATCCCTCATTTTTTAGGCACCACATGAACTGGACTTACTTACTACTAGCAATGGGATATATAACACCAGCATCAAGCAATTTCAAAATTTCCTTCTTAACCACTTCTTGCATTTTTGGATTTAGTCTCCTAAGTGGTTTTACTGTGGGCCTACTCTCATCATCTACAGTTATCCTATGCATGCAAAAGTAAGGGCTAATCCCCTTTATATCATCCATTGTATAATCAATAACCTTCTTATACAACCTAAGTTGTTTCAAAAGCTTCTCAGTCTCACATGGATTAAATTTAGCATTTACAATGACAGGATATGTAGAGTTGGGTCCAAGAAATTCATACCTCAATGAAGCCAGTAAAGGCTTCAATTCAACATTTGAGCTTACCTCTTTCCTACACATGACTTCAGTATCATGCTTCAGTGGGGCATTTTCTTCCAAACCTCTTGCAGGCTCAATTGATAAAACAAATTCAAGTGGATCCTTAGGAAGGGTTTCCTCCTTCACCACTTGGTTAATAAAATCCATAATGTAAACATTATCAAAAGGTTTCTTTAAAGCATCTTTCAAACTAAGGAATAATTTATAAATATTAAGAGGGAGTTAGGAATTTTGGAAATAAATAATCTAAGTTAAAATTGTTTATTTTAGAAAATATCTTGATGATAATATCTCTTAATAAATCTTTAAAAAGAATTTCATAATTATTTAAACTCGATCTCTAATTGATTTTGCAAAATCAGAAAAAGATTTGCCATGCATATCTCGTGTACTTCTCCTTGGAAACATGATCAATTTGAATTCAAATCTTATATGACATCATGTGAATTGCATCTTGTGATTTTCACTTTCCAATAAACTATCAGAGATTCTCTTGCACACTTTTGTTATCAAAGATAAGGACAACAAAGGAGTTCACGTGATCTACTCATTCAAAATTCAAATGCTTTCACGTGACAAACCATTCAAACCTGCACAAATTAAGCAACGAGAATCGATTCACTCCCTACTTAAATCGATTCACTTGTGGTCAATGGGAAAAAATTCATATTCTCATATAAATGAATCGATTCACCTCCTGTCACGAATCGATTCACGCGTGCCTCTGATTCAATTTTTCATGTTCAACCAAGATGAATCGATTCCTACCTTATTTGAATCGATTCATGCGTACTAATGGGCTATAAATACAGGCCTGATTCACATTCTTTTCACCCAATCTTCATCCTTCTTTTATAATTCTCTTGCATCTTCTCTAAACACTCTTTTTACACTTCTCTTAAAACCTTCATGGCTTCTTCTTCTTCAAACCTAAGAAGAAAAAGAAGAGTTGACATTGCTGGATCCTATGCTTCATAAACCATTAATATATCTAGATTATTTGCCACACAAAAACAACTCTCTAGATATCTAGAATACTTTTCTGAGAAGTCTCTCATTACCCCTCATTGGCTTGATTATCAACTCTTCCATGATAACTTCAGCTTCTTTGAGATTCTCCAACAACAAAATCTTGGTGAATTTGCTACCCTTCAAGAAAATTTTATTTATCCGGAATTAATTAGAGCCTTCTACTCCACTCTAAAAGTCACAAATGGTCATTACATAGCCAAGGTGAAAGGAGTCACCATCCACCTTGACGACCATATTCTTCATCTCGTAGGACGGCTTCCATTAAGTAATAGTGATTTCAATGGAAAGACGCCCGTTCCGGAATAGAACTATAACTCTCTCGAGGCAAGAACTTTTCTAAGCCTCTCCTCTTCCTCAACAAGCACGGTGGGTCAAATAGATATAGAGCACTGTCTTCTCTATTATTGCTTGGTGAAGATACTGCTTCCCAAAGGAAGCAATAACGCAAGGGTAAATGAGCTACAAATTCTTATACTTTAGGCTATGTTGCATAAAAAAGAGATAAATTGGATTGCACTAATAAAGCAACACATGATTGATGCACAAAAACTCACTCGCCTTTCATATGCCGTCTTGATCACTAAACTCCTTTATCATATCAATGTTGATCTCTTAAATTAAGTCAAGGAGTTAGTTAGTTCGAAAGGTTTAATTAGTGGACCATACCTCACCAAAATGGGATGGACCTTTCATAATGAAGAATGGCATTACTCTTCTCCAAATGCACTAAGTGAAGATGAAGCATATTCTGAGCATGAAACTCAACCTCAAGAACATGCACCTCCTCCACCTATAAATCTTAACGATGCGTTATTCAATAGGTTGACCTCACACTTTGATAATCGCTTTGATGCAATGAATGCTCATTTTGACACTATAGAGAATAACATGAATGCCCGCTTCAACCAAATGGAGGACACTATGACTACTCAATACAATGAACTCTCTCAACAATTTTTTGAGTTCAAATTTTTCAATCCATAAAGTTAGAAATTATTGTATCTCTTTGTTTAGTTTGATTATTAAGTACTTTATCATGTTCCTACTTATCTTTAATCATTCAATAAAAATGTTCTCATGTTTTGCTAAATCCTTTAGTTTTTGATGATGCCAAAGGGGGTGAGAAATATCGCTTTAATTATTATTTTCTCTTGGTATCTTGAATGATTATCATTGCCTTAATTATATGAATCATTTTTATGATGTCCATTGCATAATTAAGGGGGAGCATGATACGTAAATATCTTGTATAATAAAATGGTATCAAATTGCATTAGATAGGGGGAGTATTATTGTTTGTCAAAAACTTGTATTATATAATTATATACTATTATGAAACTAATATCTCAAGAGATGAACACTTGTTGTCATCATCAAAAAGGGGGAGAATATGTTTATATGTTGCAGTAGGTTTTGATAATGACAAACAAGAATCAAATTCAAACATAATTATTATGGACAAATTAATTATGTTTGATAATTCAAAATTTATGAACTCCAAAGAAATGATTCAAGGCATGTACAAAGGTTCAAAACAAATGAAAAATGATCATTAAATAGCAAGAATCAACGGATTAAAGCAAAGATTGATCACACAACAGTACATAGCCATATGAATCGATTCACACGTTGAAGCAGGCCTTGGATTGCAAAATTGAAAGCATGAATCGATTCACCCTACACCTGAATCGGTTCACACGTTTAAAAATGGCCCAGGATGTTAAAATTTGATGCTTGAATCGATTTACCATAACCCTGATTCGATTCATACATTGTATTTTGCCCAGTCACTTCAAAAATCCATACTTGAATTGATTCATATGCCAAATGAATAGATTCATACGCTGATTAAAGTCTAAATACACTAAATGAATCGATTCATGAATAGATTCATTCAGTGTAAATTTGAATTTCCAATTTTAAAAGCTGACAGAGTTGCAGGATTTACGGGAACCTCTCTTTGCTTCAAATTCCAATCAACCAAGATGCCAATTTATAGATTCAAGGTCAGGAAACTTGTGCCAGGAAATAAGGAACTTAAATCATGGATTAATTTGAGGATTTATGCTTCTGAGGGAATTAAAAATTGCACAAATTACATGCACCCTTGCCTATAAATAGAAGAGAAGCTGAAGGCCAAAATAACACCAAGCAAGCTATGAAAATGACAATGCTTCTCCGCTTTGTTCTTAATTCTTGGCTATTTACTCTCTGTTCTATTTAATCTGTAATTAATCTTTGAGAGTTAATTTGTGAGAAAAATATTTTCTTGAGTGCTAAATTTGCATATCCTTTTCTAAGAAGAGAAAAATATTTTTCAAGTGATTAAAATTTGTATATCCACTTTATTGAGAGTCACACTTGTAAAATCACATACACAAATCCTGAAGTTTTTGGGTTGGGTTTTAACCTTGTAATTGAGAGATTGTGAGATTGGGTGGGTTACCCTCTTTGCTTGTGAGGATTAAGTTCTTGAGTGTGGGACACTAAGAAGCTGTAATTGCTCAAATCTTGTATCTCAAATTCTCAATAGTGGAATCCTTCAAGTGGGTTGCTTGAAGGTGAGACGTACACCGGTGTGGTGGAACTCGTTATATCGGTTTACAAATATTTCTTCCTTAAACTCCTTTATTATTGTGACTTAATCTGCTTGGTAATTTAAAATGCACTAGTAACTTGATATAAATTGTTTGATTAATCATTTAGATTAATTTAATCTTAGTAATATTCTTGAATTAATTATGTTAAAATCATTTATTACGTTCTAAGTGCTAAAATAGCTTTATGATTAATTTGATATTATTACTTGTTCTTTTGTGTATTATTCTTATTTATCAAATTGATTACAAAAGAATTAATTTTAAAAGCATTCCAATAAAAGAATTTTAATACTCAATTTACCCCCCTTTTTGAGTAATTGAGGCCACTTGGTTAGCACCTTCCTCCATATTCTTACTCATGAAGGCACCGCCAGCTGCAGCATCCAAGGTCACCTTCTAGTTTGGAGTGAGCCCATTATAGAAAATGTGCACAGTCAACCAACACTCAATACCATGGTATGGGCATTCACGGAGCATTTCTTTATACCTCTCCCGGGCATCATAAAGAGTTTCATCATCTTTTTAAGCGAAAGTGATGATTTGCTTCCTCAACTAATCTGTTTTGCTTCTTTGATAGTACTTGTTGAGGAAAGCATGAGACAACTACTCCCATGTAGTGATTGACCCCTCTAAAAGCGCATATAACCAAGCTCTGGCCTTGTCCCTTAAAGAGAATGGGAAAAGCCTAAGTCAGATTGCATCATTTGAGACCCCATTCACCTTGAGCGTGTCACAATAATGAAGGAAAATCTCAAGATGCAAGTTAGGATCCTCGGAAGGCAATCCTCCAAACTGACTTTGTTGAACCATCGAGAGCAAGGATGGCTTCAACTCAAAATTATTCACCTTAATGTTGGGTCTAATGATGCTAGATCTTCATTCCATCGTATTAGGCACTGCAAAATCATGAAGTGCTCTATTGTTGAGATCTTCCATTTGTGCTTGACTCGTTGAACTTGAAGGTTGGTGCCTGTTTTGTTCAATGCGTGTCCTAAGAAGTCTAATCTTCTGAAGAGTTCTTTCAATCTCAGGATCAAATATATGCTCAAAGCTGTCGTTTTTTCGCATAAAGAGGCCTGCACAAATCAATGAAAAACCAAAAAGAACAAGTGTAATTCTGTAGAAAAATTAAAATAAAACAGAAAATGCAAAGAAAATAAAAAAATATGTAGAAGATGCATACTAGTCTAATCAAACACTACTTAGCCAATAGTCGGGGAAACACAATCCCCAGCAACAACGCCAAAAACTTGATAGCCTCTCGCAAGCGCACTGGGTATCGAAGTAATAAAAAGATATCGTTCCCATGGAGATTGTGCCCAAGTACTAGTTATAACGGTGGTTCAATTATCTAGTGGATCGATTAAAACAAATTGCTAAAACTATGATGAACGGTAAATTAGAAAATAGAAAATCCAATGTCTGTTGTAGAAGAAAATCAAAGCAAGTTTGAGGGATTCAATTAAAGGAAGGTCTTGGGATTTAAGGGTTCATATGCTAGTACCAAAATTAAAGGTCAATTGCCTATCCAATTATACGATTTCCGTTTCTAAGGTAGATACCCCTACTTTGATTAATACCTTTCTCTCGAAAGCCTATTAACGTGCCTAATTCTCAAAGAACCACGTTCAATTCGTTAATTAAGCCCTTTAAGTTCTATAGGAATCCAATTAATCCTCAAATGAGTTCGCTTACCATCGTAAAACAAAAACATAGGTTTAAATTATGTGTTTTTGAATAATATACCTACTCTCGTAGCACATACAATTTGGAATCAACTACGCTTATCTCTAAGTCTTGTAGAAGCATTACGATACATAAATCAAATAGAAACATGAAATCATATCATTGAATAGTAAAGAACAATTAATTGAGATACATAAGCGTATTACATCCTTTAATCCCAAGAACAAAAGTTCAGTGTGGCATAAAGATTGTCATCATCATGTCATACATAACAAAATCAACGTCAAACATAAAAGGAATCAAAAATATAAACTACAGTTCCAGAATTACAAATTAGTTCTCACTAGGATTGTAAACTCTTTCTCCCAAATCTGTAGAATTGATCTCCCTTGATGAATTTATTCTTGATTTCCAATGAATTCTTCCTCAAAAGTCCCTTCAAAGTCTCCCAAAAGATCTCCTTCAATCTGTCTCTCCAGAGCCCCCTCTAATTCTCCCCTCCTATGGCTTATTAGAAACCCTAAAACTTAAGTGAATTGGGCCTCGTAGGGAATAACCATGACCAATGATGGATAACCACTGCCAGGGGTTCAAGTCCTGATGCTCCTTGGCCTCAAATGCGTAGTTGTTGGTGATAAACAGAGAAAACCATGGCCAGTGGTGGGAAACCACGGCTAGTGGTTGCTTCTGACTTGTCCTTATTTGCTTCAACAATGCTTGGTGTTCCCTAGTGCCCACCACGGCCAGTGGTCGATAACCACGGCTAGTGGTGGCCTCTGACCTACTTTTCCCCTTCTTCCAGTGCTAACCACGGCAGTGGTTGTCCACCACTGGCAGTGGTTTCCTTCAACCTTGCCAAAATGCACTCCTAGAGGCCTTAGAAATCTCTTCTATCATCCATTTTGCCATTTTTGCATAAAATAGACCTAAAACATCATTGATCCTACAAAATAGGAACAACCAAGTAATATGTGTGGAAAAGAATCAAAATCAAGGGAATCAGGCATGAACAATATGTAGAAACCCTAAAAACTAGACCTAAAAACAACCAAAACCAACACACAATACATACTTATCAATCTTCTAAAACCACATCTCAAAAAGGATTCTACATTTTAGATGGTTACCTTTTTAGGGCCAATAAGATTTGTATTCCTAGGAGTTCTGTGAGAAATTTGTTACTTAGAGAGAGCTACGAGGGTGGCTTAATGGGTCATTTTAGAAGGGATAAAACTTTATCAATCTTAAATGAGCACTTCTATTGGCCTAGAATGAAAAAAGATATGCAAAGACTATATGCTAGGTGTATAGTTTATAGAAAAGGCAAATCTAAAGTATTACCTAATGGTCTTTATACTCCATTGCCTACACCTACTTCTCCTTGGATAGATATTTCTATGGATTTTATGTTAGGCTTACCTAGGATCCAAAAAGGCATGGACTCTATCTTTGTTGTGGTAGATAGGTTTAGTAAAATGGCTCACTTCATTCCTTGTCAAAGTGGATGATGTCAGTCATATTGCTAAACTATTTTTCAAAGAAATTGTAAGACTTCATGGTGTTCCTAAAACTATCATTTTTGATAGGGACACTAAATTCCTAAGCCATTTTTGGAAAACACTTTGGTCCAGGCTAGGAACGAAGCTTTTATTTTCTACCACTTGTCATCCACAAATGGATGGTCAAACTGAGGTAGTGAACAAGACCCTTTTTTAATTACTTAGGGTCATAGTTAATAAAAATGTTAAATCATGGGATGAGTGTTTGCCATATATTAAATTTGCTTATGATAGGGTGCAACACTCCACCACTAAGCATAGTCCATTTGAAATTGTTTATGGTTTTAACCCTTTCACTCCTTTAGACCTTTTTCCCATTGATGTTTCTGATTCTGTCCTTTACTTGGATGGAGAGGCAAAGGCCAACTTTATAAAAGAATTTCATGAGAAGGTTAAAAACCAAATTCAAGCTAAGAATGAATACTATGAATGAATACTATGCTCGTTGTGCCAATAAAAAGAGAAAGGTAGTTGCTTTTGAGGTTGGGGATTTGGTTTGGTTACATCTTCGAAAAGAAAGGTTTCTAAATTTGAGAAAATCCAAACTTGATCATAGGGGTGATGGTCCTTTTCAAGTCCTTAAAAAGATGGGCAATAATGCGTATGAACTTGATTTGCCTGGTGATTATGGAGTGAGTGCTTCTTCTAATGTGTCTGACTTGTCTCCTTTTGATTTAGATGAAGAGGATGAGCCTTCAGATTTAAGGACAAATCCTTTTGAGGAAAGGAAGCACAATGAGGGCACAACATGGGAGGATCCACACATTATTTTGGACAAAGGCTTAGAGGCTTACAAAGTTCCCTTAACAAGGGCCAAGTCCAAAAAGGGCAAAGAGGCCATCTAAAAAGCCCTAGCTTGCTTCCTTACTTTGCTTAATGGACCCAAGCCTAATGAAGACACCTTGAAGATCTATATGTGCTCATCATGTACTATAGTCCATAATTAGATTTTCTAGTGTTTTAGGAGTTATTTGGACCTTACTAGGTCATTTGGTCACTTTTGGGCCATGTACATTTCATTTGGGCCATGTATTAGGCCATCTCCTTTTCATTTGCTTTAATTGGGCCTAGGATCCATGATAGAAACCCATTTAGACCCCCTTTGGCTAAAACCTCCTTGAGCTTATATATAGGTGTCTCTCCTTGTAAGTTGGTCATAATATGAATTTTAGAATTTTCACACACTTGTGTGCAAACTTTGAGTGAGTGAGTCTTTTCCTTTTCTCTTGGCTAGAGGGAACTTTAGCAAGCTCTTATCCATGGGGAATTCTCCCTCTTGGTGGCGAGATTGGGAATTATCTTCCCTAGGGAAGTGGCTTCCCCACACACTCCTACCATTCCCAATTTCCTTCATCTTCCACCCTTCACCTTCCTCTTCCATCTCTACCTTTCCTTTCCCTTAGTTTCCAATTGTTAGAGTCTTTTCTTTCTTTGTGTCTTTCATCCAATCAAGGATTATTTCAAGGCCATGACCCTTAAAGGATAAAGAAGAAGGAGAAGAGCCAATATCCATCCCAAGGAAGATCTTTCATCAAGTTCATCCTATATCAGGGGTTAAGGGATGTAAAACTATTTTCTTGTTATTAAGCTTAAATGTGAGGGTGTTAGAGAACCCTTCATGAATGACCTTTCTATCACACTGCCAATGTCTCTCTAAAAGTATATGGGTTGCCTCCATAGGTACGACATCACATTTTATCTCATCTTTATAGGTACCAATGGTAAAATTAATTAAAACTTGTTTATTAACTAACATCTTTCCCTTTTCATTTAACCATTGTAACTTGTGAGGTCTAGGGTGATCTATTAGTTCTAAGCCCATTTTATGAACTAGTCTTTGACTAGCCACATTGGCGCAACTCCCACTATCCACAATGAGAGAACATAATTTTTCATTTATATAACATCTTGTGTAAAAGATATTCTCTCTTTGTGTATAATCATCAAGCTTAACATGGCTTCCAAGTAACCTTCGAATCATGTAAAGCTCTCCATCATCCCCTAAAATATGCTCACTATCATATGAATCACTACTTGAGTCATCACTTTTGTATTAGAATCAGACTCTGATTGACTTGAGTAGATTTCATTGTTTTTTAAAATCATGGTTTTCTTTGTAGGACAGTCAGAAGCAATATGACCTCTACCAAGACATTTAAAACATTTTATGGTAGATGATCTAGAGGTAGAAGGATTATATGTGGAATCATGTTTTCCTTTTGGAGTCCTAAAAACTTTACCATTCTTATGCAACTTACTAGGCAAATGGGAAGAAGAAGTGCCCGCTCCCTTCTCCCTTGGTTTTCTCTCAAACCCACTTTTTCTATCATCCTTGCCCATCCACTTGGGCTTAAAGGGTTGATATTCCCCTTTATAGGATTCCCTCTCTTTCATTTGGTTTTCTACTTTTGTACATTGGTTTAAAAGTTCCTCTATATCCACATGTGGAAGAAGTTCAACTCTATTCTTAATGTTCCTATTTGCGCCATACAAAAACCTATGCATTAGGGTTTCCTCATCTTCATCTAAGTTAGCCCTAATCATTTCTATAGTAATCCTAAACACTCTTTGTACCTTGGGTGAGTCTATTTAGCTTGGCTAATAGCTCCCCTCTATAGTAATAGGAACATATCTATTTCTTAACAAGGGTTTTAAATCCAACCAATCATTAATTAGTGGAAAGTTATCTTTCTGTCTCTCCTTACACACTTGTGTCCACCACACTAAGGCATAGTTTTGAAATGAAAGAGTGGCTATCCTAACCTTTTTTTCTTCTTTAATTTGATGAGAATTAAACAATCGTTCAACTCTCATTTCCCATTCTAAGTATGCTTCAATATCATTTTTTCCATTAAAAAGGGGAATTTCAAGCTTGACTTCTCTTAAACCTAGGTCTTCTCTTTTATTATGGTTCTTCTAGACCTATGTTCATCCTCACTATAACTAAATTCATGCCTTTGATTTTGTTGATTCCTTTCTCTATGTTTAGGCCTAGGGTTTTCTTCTTTGTTTTCTAAGTTAGTTAACCTAGTGTTTATCTTGTTTAGACTATCCATGATGTTATGAAGAAGAGACCTATTTTCCCTATCACTAGAAGACATGATTAAGGTTGTCAAAGAAAAACAAGACAAGGTAAACAAATGTACTATCAAACTAGTCGAGGATGTTTATGCAAAACAAATATAAGAAATCAAACAACAATCCTAAGAATCAAGTTCTAGGTTTTCTACTTAAGGGCACAACACCTTATGATGTTTTGTACTAGGTAGAATCCTAGGTTGTCTTACTATGATTAGTTATGAGAATTAAGGTTGTAACAAGACAAGCAATAAACCCTAGAGATACCAAATTCGGTTTTAGCTAGTTAGGCTAACAAACTTAGGTTTTGACAACCCTAACAACCTATAATTAAGTTGGTAATTTGGTTATTATAGTTGTAACTATCCTAACTTGTTATGAAAACCCTAACTACTAGAACTAATTCAGTTACAAGGGGGTTACAACTAACTAAGAGTTTGTTCTAACCAAAATTAACTAACAACAAACTTAGTTAAGACAACTAACCACCTAACAACTTTTAGTTAAGACCACTAACAACCTAACCAATTTTAGTTGTAACTAATTAACTAATTGAACTAACTAACAACAATTAGTTAAAGCAAACAAATGCACATGCTCTACTCTAGCCGACATTTAAAGTAGTAAAACGTCCAAGTCCAATGTCCAAGATGTCCACAAATACAAGGACAAAAATTTCCTACTGCAAACCCTAAAAATTTAAAAAATTTCCTAATATTTGCTAATGAGTATAAGACTTTGCTTCCTTTTACAATTCTTCAAAGTCTTCTTAGCCTTGATGTGAAATCCTCCATGGCTCCTAGCAAATGAAAACTTGAACAAAATTTTTTAAGCAATTCACTTAAAAAAAGAAAATGTGTCACCAAGTGTTTCTCTCAAAGTGTTTTCCTCTTAAGCCTTGTCCTTTTTCTTTGGTTTCAAGATCACCAAAGCAATTTACACTCTTATCTTTAAGTGCATTCAATACACTACCCCCATGATATTGAGAAAGGTTTATCTTTGAAGTTGAAGGGCAATGAAACTCAAGTGACAAAACTTTAAGAGTCAAAGAAAGACAAACTAAAAATGCTCAAAATTTTAAAAAGGCAACTCAAAGGAATTATTTTTGGATTTTTGTTATGACAAGACTCAAAGAAACAAAAGCTAAAATCAAGAAAGCTAAGGATAACACAATTTTGAAAATGGAATAGAAAGACAAAATAACAAACTAAATGCAAGAAATAAAAGCAAGCTAAGGGAAATACCTAGAAACCCTAGAATTACAAGCCAAGCAAACAAGGTTCAATTGAATTATGTAAGAAGGATCAACTAGCAATTATGTTTTTAGGTCTTGGTGTTTCATGTAACAAGATGGTTTAGTGCTTCCACTTTTTAAAATTTGCTAAAAGAGGTCTTGTTTTGAACTTTTTATTTTGATACCCTTTTTGATTTTTGACTTTTGTAAGGGTCTTTATTTTTCTTGTTCTTTTCTCTTTTCTATTCTTTTTCTTTTTGCCTCTAGTATTTTAGCACTTTAACACCAAAACAACCAAGCCAAAACCTAAACATACTAAGACTAGTTACACTTCAATTTTACTCTTTTTGCTTAGGCATCCATGCAATCTTCTCCCAAATTCACTTACGGAAGGCAATTAGGTTTAGACAAAAATTTTATGCAATTTCAATATGAAGACTAAAACACATTTATGACCTAAATGGTGCTTGAAATTGAAAACTAAAAAGAACCCAGAAGAAACTAAGAATTGAAATCTATACACCCTAAAAGTTAAGCACAATTTTGGAGAACCTTAAAGTGGGGTCTCCCAACACTAGGACTGGAACCTTTCTAGAGTCACAAATGATGGAGAATGTAACTCTAAACACGGTTTTAGCACCCTTAATGTAGAATTTTTTGAAACAAACTAGAAACAAGAAAAAGGTTCCACATGCACCAAACAACCCTAAGTGGCTCTAACAATTAACAAACTTGGCATTCCCTATTCTTGAAGACAAAATCGAAACAAAAATGGTGCATAAACTCAGATTTTTAATCCTAACATATGGTATATGACACATCAATATCAAACTACACAAAAACAAGATGCAAAAACTTGAGAAAGAAGAAGAAAGATGACTAAAAATGCATTAAACTTCAATCTTTTTTGACTTTTTCAACATATAACATGGCATCATAATCATATCATCATGAAACGAAAAACAAAACTAGTCAAGGAAAGCTTATAGAAACCAAAACTAAGAAGAATAAATAGGAAGAAGAACCTCCAAGCTCAATGATACCAATTAATGTAGGAGAGGCTTGTAGGAGACCTTCCTTAGGGGTGGATCTTGGTCCTTCTTCTCCTTCCTTAGCACTCAAGAGCCTTGATCATGGAATTCTTCTTGCTTGGCTGAAAATGACTCAAATGAAAAGGAAAAGGCCTAATATATGGCCCAAATGAAAAGTACATGGCCCAAAAATGACCAAATGACCTAGTAAGGTCCAAATAAACCCTAAAACACTAGAAAATCTAATTATGGACTATATTACATGATGAGCACATATAGATATTCAAGGTGTCTTCATTGGGCTTAGGCCCACCAAACAAAGTAAGAAAGCAAGCTAGGGCTTTTTGGATGGCCTTTTTGCCCTTTTTGGACTTGGCCCTTATTAAGGGACCTTTGTATGCCTCTAAGCCTTTGTCTAAAATAGTGTGTGGATCCTCCCATGTTGTGTCCTTATTATAAAGCCTTGGGTATAGCTATAGGAGTTGCACCATATGATTACTAAAAAATAGACACAAGCAATTCAAAGGTTTTGAGTTTTGAAGCATAAAATTTTGGGGTAAGGGTACACCAAATCACCATTCATAACCTTTTCTTCAATGGCCGTAACTCAATCAAAATGATTTAACCCGACGTTTGCAGCACTTAGGATCTCTTTTATGGCCTTTGTTGATTGCATGCATGGTCAAAGGATTAGCCTATATAGTTAGTCCTTTGTTGGGTTAGGTTTATGGTTTCTTGACTAAGGTTGAGTCATTTTGAGGTTATTGGTGGATGGAAGAAGGGACCAGGGCATTAATGGTCTGTATTGAGGGTAAAGCATTGGCTAAGTGGTATGATGAATGAAGGTAGCTAGGTTGATGAATGGGTCGGGTGCCCCTAGGTTCTTGGTGAAAGACTAGAGGTGGAGTGTAGCCAGATGAGAGCTTATATGGGAGCTAAACATACTTAGATGGGGAATAGCCTACAAAAGCTATATGTAGGGTTGAGTCTGGGAGAGGTGTAAAGGCTATTGAAGTTTCCCCTGAGGTATTTTGAGGGGTCCTTTAAGCCAAACTTCTTTGATCTTTAGAGCTTCTACTTTTTCAACTGCTCAATTTCTTTTCAGTCTACCATTGCCTTTCTTTTACGTGAGTGTTATAATGGTGATGGGGAATCATTTTGAATATCCTTTACTTCCTTCGGGAGTCAAACAACATATTAGCAAAATATTTTAAACAAAATAAAATGAAGGTTATTGCCTTTCGAAATCATAATCATTGTCACACGGTGTTGATTTACAAGCTGTGCATGGAGTGAGAATGGAAATTAACATGGGAGCAAAAGTGGACTCTTCATAAAGAAAGCTCTTTATTTCAATGTTCATGAGTACGTAAATCGAGCCTATCAGGGATTAACAGAAAATACATTCCAGCTAACACCACTGATAACTCTAAATATGTTATGTAGGAGTTTCTTCAAGCTCCTTAAGAGAAAGGTGGATCTTGGCTCCTTTCCTTGTTCTTCCTTCAATTCAATGGTTGAATCCTTATCCTCCAAGCTTGAACCGAAACAAACACAGTGATGTAGGAAGATCTTCAAGGAGAGCTTCCAAGGAGAAGACCTTGGCTCTTTTTCTTCTTCTACCCTTTAATTGCCATGGAAGATGAATGGGTCTTGTAGGAACCAAACTCACATATAGGAATTGAAATGAAAAAGATAAAAGAAAGAGAAGAAGAGTTGAAGGAGAAAGGGAAAGATAGAAGAATGGAAATGGAAAATAGAGAAGAAAGGATTAGAGGCCACTCCCAAGGGAGATAACTCCTACAATTCTCAAAACCAAGGAGGGAGGAAACCACCTTGGATAAGAGCTTGCTAAAGACTTACTCTAGCCTAGAGAGAAGGGAGAGAATCTCTCACTAGAAATCACACTCAAGTGTTCTAAATCTCAAAATGAATTAATGTGTACCATTTTACAAAGGGAGAAGCCTTTATATAGGCTATGGAGAATTCGGCCAAGCCATGGATATAGGCTTGGCTAATTGGATCCTAGGCCCAAAACTAAGAAATAGGAAAGGAAATGGCCTATACATGGCCCAATGTGAGAGTACATGGTCCTAAAGTGACCAATTGGCCTAGTAAGGCCCAAATAAAGCCTAAGTAACTAAAGAATCTACTTATGACCTATATTACAAGATGAATACAAATAGATCCTTAAGCTATCTCCATTGGGCTTGGGCCCATTAAACAAAGAGATGAAGGAAGATAGGGCTTTATGGATAGTCTCCTTGCTTTTCTTGGACTTGGCCCTAGTGAGGGGCCCTTTGTAAGCCTTGAGTCCTTTGTCCAATATAGTGTGTGGGTCCTCCCTTAGAATGTCCTCATTATGCTCCCCTTCTTCAAAAGGATTTATCCTCAAATCTAAGGCATCATCCTCCTCATCTAAGTCAAAAGGAGATAAGTCAGACACATTGAATGAAGCACTCACACCATAATCACCTGGTAAATCAAGGATATAGGCATTATTATTCATTTTCTTGAGTATTTGAAAGGGGCCATCCCCTCTAGGGTCGAGTTTGGATTTTCTTAAGTTAGGAAATCTTTCCTTTCTAAGATGTAGCCAAACCCAATCTCCAACCTCAAAGGTGACTTCCTTTCTTTTCTTGTTGGCACAACGAGCATAGTGTTCATTTTTAGTTTGTATTTGGTTCATAACCTTCTCATGAAAGTCTTTGATAAATTTGGCCTTTGCCTCTCCATCCATATGGAGGACAGAGTCAAAAACCTCAATAGGCAAAAGGTCCAATTGAGTGAGAAGATTAAACCCATACACAACCTTGAATGGTCTATGCTTGGTTGTTGAGTGTTGTACCCTATTATATGCAAATTCAATATGGGGTAAACACTCATCCTAAGACTTAATAGTTTTATGCACTAACACCCTAAGAAGTTGAAAAAGGCTCCTGTTTACTACCTCTGTTTATCCATCCATTTGAGGATGACATGTGGTGGAAAAGAGAAGTTTTGTTCCTAGCCTTGACCAAAGAGTTTTCAAAAAATGGCTTAGGAATTTGGTGTCCCTATCAGAAATTATGGTTTTAGGAACACAATGAAGTCTTACAATCTCTTTAAAGAAGAGTTTAGAAATATGACTAGCATCATATACCTTATGAGAAGGGATGAAGTGAGTCATCTTACTAAACCTATCCACTACCACAAAGATAGAATCTATTCCCCTTTGGGTCTTAGGTAAGCCTAACACAAAGTCCATAGATATATCAATCCAAGGTGCACTAGGTGTTGGCAAGGGAGTATATAAACCACTAGGTGAAAGTTTGGATTTAGCCTTCCTATATATAATACACCTAGCACAATATTTTTGAACATCTTTTTTCATCTTAGGCCAATAGAAGTGTTCATGCAATAAAGACAAGGTTTTATCTCTTCCAAAGTGGCCCATCAAGCCTCCCTCATGGCTTTCTCTAAGTAAAAGATCTCTTAAAGAGCTCTTAGGAATGAAAAGTCTATTGGCTTTAAAAAGGTAGCCATCTAAAATGTAAAAGCCTTTATGAGATGAAGAAGTGGAAGATGAGTTGAAAATGTTTGAAAAGTCAATATCACTTGGGTACAAAGTCCTAATCTCATCAAGTCCAATAACTTTGGCTCCAAGGGAGGTAAGTAAAGAATACCTTCTTGATAAAGCATCGGCCACAGTATTAGATTTTCTATTTTTGTACTTGATGACATATGGAAATTGTTCCAAGTACTCAACCCACTTAGCATGTCTTTTATTTAACTTATGTTGCCCTTTAATGAATTTTAGTGATTGGTGATCACTATATATAACAAACTCTTTTGGGATCAAGTAATATTCCTAAGTTTGTAGGGCTCTAATTAGTTCATAGAATTCTTTGTAATATGTGGGATAGTTAAGAGTTGCCCCATTAAGCTTTTCACAAAAGAAAGCAATGGGGTGACCTTCTTGTAAGAGAACGGCTCCTATTCCCACATTTGAAGCATCACACTTAAGCTCAAAAGTTTTAGAAAAGTTTGGAAGTGCTAAAATTGGAGCATGAGTGAGCTTCTCCTTAAGATCTAGAAAGGATTTCTCTTGCCTTGGCCCCCATATAAAAGTAACATTCTTTTTCACCAATTCATTTAGGGGAGAGGCTAAGGTAGAGAAGTCTTTCACAAACCTTCTATAAAAACTTGCAAGACCATGGAAACTTTTAACCTCACTCACATTTTTAGGTGTTGGTCAATCTTGGATTGCCTTCACTTTAGAGTGATCAAGTTTAACACCTTTGGAACTAACTATGAATCCAAGGAATATAGTGTTGTCTATGCCAAAAGAACATTTTTCAAAATTTGCATAGAGGTTGTTTGTTCTTAAGGCAAACATAAATTATTTAAGATGGTTTAGATGAGAGGTAATGGTCTTGGAGTATACCAAAATATCATCAAAGTAGACCATAATGAAATGCCCAATGAATTCCCTCAAAACATGATTCATTAACCTCATGAATATGCTTGGTGCATTAGTCAAGCCAAAGGGCATAACTAACCACTTATATAATCCAAGTTTGGTTTTAAAAGAGGCTTTCCATTCATCTCTCTCTTTGATTCTTATTTGGTGATAGCCACTTTTAAGATCAATCTTGGAAAATATAGTAGAACCACTAAGTTCATCAAGCATATCATCAAGTCTAGGTATTGGATGCCTATACTTGATGGTTATGTTGTTTGTGGCTCTACAATCGGTACACATTCTTCATGAACCATCTTTCTTAGGAACTAGTAAAATAGGTAAGGCACATGGGCTTAGGCTCTCTCTAATCCATCCCTTAGATAATAGTTTGTTCACTTGTTTTTCAATCTCAAGGCTTTCCTTAGGGTTACATCTATATGTAGGCCTATTAGGTAAGCTAGCACTGGGAATTAGATCTATTTGATGTTCAATGCCCCTAATAGGAGGTAAGCCTTTTGGGATATCCTTTGGAAAGAGGTCTTTAAATTCATTTAGGATATTTTGAATCCCTTTGGGCAAAGGAGGATGAGTGCCCACAGAGCACAAAGAAGTGCTAGGGATATCTTTTGCATACATGATCAAGCATTATTTTTGTGAAAACATAGCATGTTTCACATCATGTTTGTTGACCAATTAGTTGGCTCTAGAGTCATCATAGATGATAACTCCTTTTCCTTTATCCTTTTTTTGTTTTTCTTATGTTTTTCTACATGGTTAGAGGAAGAAGATCCTAACTCTCTATCTCTTTTAAGCTTCATTTGTAGTTGATCTTTGGCTACTTGGTATGGAGTTAGGAGGTGTAAAACTATCTTCTTACCATCTAGTTTGAATGTGAGGGTGTTAGTGAACCCCTCATGGATGACCTTCCTATGGAATTGCCAAGGTCTTCCTAGAAGTATATGAGTTGCCTCCATAGGTACTACATCACAATTTACTTTATCATTATATGTGCCTATGGTGAAGTTGATTAAGACTTGCTTATTAACTAACATTTCTCCCTTTTCATTTAGCCATTGCAACTTATAAGGTCTAGGGTGATCTATTAGTTCTAAGCCCATCTTATTTACTAATCTTTAGCTCACAATATTTGCACAACTCCCACTATCCATAATGAGAGAACATAGTTTGTCATTTATGTAACATCTTGTATAAAAGATGTTTTATCTTTGTGTAGAACCATCTAGCTTAACATTACTACCAAGCAATCTTCTAATCATGTAAAGCTCACCATCATCCCCTAAGATATGCTCACTGTCATAAGAATCACTACTTGAGTCATCACTTGAAGAGTGAGAATCAGAATTAGACTCTGATTGACTTGAGTAGGTTCCATTAGTTTTCAAAACCATTGTTCTTTTTGTTGGACATTCAGAAGAAATATGACCTCTACTAAGGCATTTAAAACATTTTATGGTAGATGATCTAGAGGATTATGGTTTAGATGTGAATTCATGCTTATCTCTTTGGTTTCTAAAAATTTTGCCATTCTTATGCAACTTACTTTGTGGTTTGGAAGATCTTCAAGGAAAGCTTCCAAGGAGAAGAACTTGGCTCTTTTTCTTCTTCCACCCTTCAATTGCCATGGAAGATGAAGTGCCCACTTCCCTCTCCCTAAGGTTTCTCTCAAACCTACCCTTATTATCTTGACTTACCCACTTAGATTTATAGGCTTTATTTTCCCCATTATAGGCTTCTCTCTCTTTATATTAGCTCTCTACCTTAGTACATTAGTGTAGTAACTCTTCTATGTCTACATGTGGAAGGAGTTCTACTCTATTCTTGATGTTCCTATTTAGGCCATGTAAGAACCTATGCATTAGGGTTTCCTCATCTTCTTCTAGGTTAGCCCTAATCATGGCTATCTCTAAGGCTTTGTAGTAATCTTCTACACTCGTTGAGCCTTGGGTGAGTCTATTTAGCTTGGCTAATAGCTCCTCTCTATAGTAATTAGGAACATAATGTTTTCTTAATATAGCTTTCAAGTCTAACCAATCATCTATTGGTGGGACGTTATCTTTCTTTTTCTCCTTACATACTTGGGTCCACCATACTAAGGCATAATTTTGGAATAAGAGGGTGGCTATTCTAACCTTCTTTTATTCTTTTATTTGATGAGAATTAAACAATTGCTCAACTCTCATCTCCCACTCTAAATAAGCTTCAACATCACTCTTGCCATTAAATGGGGGAATTTCAAGTTTTACCTCTCTTAAGCCTATATCTTCTTTTTTATGCTCATGGTGTCTTTTATGTCTAGGTTCATCCTCACTATCACTATTGTTGTGTCTTTGATTTCTTTGGTTTCTATGCCTAGCTCTAGGGTTTTCATTATGCTTTAGGTTATTTAACCTATTATTGATGTTATTCAAACTTTCCATTATGTTATGAAGCATAGATTTGTTTTCCCTATCACTAGAAGACATGGTTTAAGGTTGTCAAAGAAAATAAGGCAAGACAAACAAAGTTGTAAACAATCTAGTCGAGGATGCTTAATGCAAGGCAATTATTAAAAAACACACAACAATCCTAAAATACAAGTACTAGGTTTCTTTCCTAAGGGGAAACAAGAACCTAAGTTGTCTTGTACTAGGTTGTATCCTAGGATGTAGTACTATGATTAGTTATGCAAGACCTAGGTTGTCTTTACCTATGTTCCTTATAAGAATCCTAGGTTGTAACTAGTCAAGTAACTGACCCTAAACAAGGCTAACTAATTCGACCACAAGGTAGTTATCTAGCCAATTTAGTTCAACTAACTAACTAACACCTAACAAACCCTAACTAGAATTAGTTATTTAGTTATGGTAGTTTGAACTAGATCTAACAACCCTAACTAGCAACTAATTTCAGTTATGATATTAGTTACGCCAACTAGTAGTTTGGTTAGGATTACTTATGACAACTAGAATTAGTTCCAACTACTAACTAATTAACCAACTTAGTTAAGACAAGCAACTAGCTAACTAATTTTAGTTAAGACCAACAACTAACTAACTACTTCTAGTTTTAACCAACTAACTAATTAACAAACACTCAAATGCATATGCTACTAAAGTCTAGCCAAAATTACTTAAAGGAGAAATTAAAAGTCCAATAGTCCAAAGTCCAATGAGTGTCCAAAATACAAGACAAAATCCTACTACAAAATTTCTAGTAATTGAAAATTTCCCTAATTTTCTACTAGTACAAGGCTTTTGCTTCCTTTACAATGGTCTTCAAATTCTTCTCTTGATGTGTAGAAGCTCCTTCTTACCTAGCAAAAACAACACAAACAAGACTTCCAAACAAAACTTGTTAGGGAAACTCAAACAAGAATTTGAAACCTCTCAAGTGTTTCCCTTAATCCTCACCCTTTCTCTTAGGTGTCAAGAAGTCTCTAGCAATTTCCTCACCTATCTCAAGTGTCTCCCAAACACTACCCTCAATGGATTGAGAAAAGGGAATTATCTTGGAATTTGAAAGGATTAAAAACTCAAGGACAAAACTTAAGAAAAAAAGGAGACAAACTAAAAAAATGGTAAATTTGAAGAAGTTACTCAAATGGATTCTTTTTTTGGATTTTTGATTATGACAAGACCAAAGCAAGAAAAAGTTCAAATCAATAAAAGCACACACTTAGAATTCAAAATTTAAAGATGACAAAACAAGACAAGCAAGAAATTAATATGCAAGAATAAAGGTAAAGGAAACCTAAGCCTAGAAACTCTAGAGTTGCAACTACCAAGCAAGCAAGTGTAATTGAACAAGTGTAAAATGTTAACTAGCAAAGACTTCTCTTAAGTCTTTGTGATTTCAAAATTAAGATTCAAAGTATGGTGTTTCACTCTCCAACTTTGTTAAAGGAATTTTCAACTATTTCTTTTGGTACCCTTTTTTCTACTTTTAGTCTTTAGGGTTTTATTTTTCCTTTTCTTTTTGGCTTTTGTCTGGTCTTTTCTCTTTTCTTTTTGCCTTTTACCAATTTGCAAATCTACACCCTTTCTTATGAAAAAACCAAAATCACTTAGCTAGCTTACTAGGTTCAATTGTTACTCTTTTGCTTAGATGTAAATATACAACCTTCTTCTACAAGATGAATGAAAGGTGTAAAGTTCTATTGATAATTTCTTTTATGCTAAAACAAGATGCAAACTGAATTTGAATATTGACCTAATGTGCTTGAAAAGAAAATTAAACCTAGATAAAACTAAGATTGGATCACTAACAAGCCTAAAAAAAGTAAGGTGCACTTGGAGGACCTTAAGATGAGGTTTCCTAACAACAAGATTAGAACCTTTTAGGGAGTAAACCAAAGATGATTTGAGTCACTCCTCCACATGGTTTTAGCACAACTAATAGGTTGAAGCAATTAAAATTTCTACTACTCTAGAAAAAGGTTCCAAATGGCACATACACTTTTATTTGGCTCTAGCATTCAACAAACCAACAACAAGCAAAATTAAAGCACAAAACTGAGACAAGATAATTTCCAAACTCAAAATTTTAAAAGCCTAAAACAAGTTCAAGACATACCAAAACCGAAACTAGAAGAAACAATATGCAAAATTGAAGTACAAGAAAAACTATCACCAAAATTCAAAAGAACTATAACTTTTTATGATTTTTCTACTTTATCATGGCATTTAACAACAACTAAACATGGAATTGGAAACAACAACCAGCCTACAATCACAAAGTAACTTTGAAATTTAAAGGATTTAGAAGTAGGAAAAAAAACCTCCCAAGCTCTAAGATACCAAATGATGTAGGAAGATCTTCAAGGAGAGCTTCCAAGGAGAAGCTCTTAGCTCTTTTTCTTCTTCTACCCTTCAATTGCCATGGAAGATGAATGGGTCTTGTAGGAACTAAACTCACAAAGTGTTTAGGCTATAGGAATTGAAACGAAAAAGATGAAAGAAAGAGAAGAAGAGTTAAAGGAGAAAGGGAAAGATGGAAGAAGGGAAATGGAAAATGGAGAAGGAAGGATTGGAGGCCACTCCCAAGGGAGATAACTCCTACAATTCTCGCCACCAAGGAGGAAGGAAACCACCTTGGATAAGAGCTTACTAAAGACTTTCTCTAGCCTAAAGAGAAGGGAGAGAATCTCTCACTAGAAATCACACTCAAGTGTTCTAAATCTCAAAATGAATTAATGTGTACCTTTTTACAAAGGGAGAAGCCTTTATATAGGCTATGGAGAATTCGGCCAAGCCATAGATATAGGCTTGGCTAATTGGATCCTAGGCTCAAAACTAAGAAATAGGAAAGGAAATGGCCTATACATGGCCCAATATGAGAGTACATGGTCCTAAAGTAACCAATTGGCCTAGTAAGGCCCAAATAAAGCCTCAGTAACTAAAGAATCTACTTATGAACTATATTAAAAGATGAATACAAATAGATCCTCAAGCTATCTTCATTGGGCTTGGGCCTATTAAACAAAGAGATGAAGGAAGATAGGGCTTTATGGATAGTCTCCTTGCTTTTCTTGGACTTGGCCCTAGTGAGGGGCCCTTTGTAAGCCTCGAGTCCTTTGTCCAATATAGTGTGTGGGTATTCCACTAGAATGTCCTCATTACAAAGGGAAAATATAAGGGAAAGTTGGACGGAATTAGGTGGAGAAGAAGAGAAGAGATGAAAGGATTTAGACAAAATGGAAGGGATGGAATGGGAGAATGGAAGATGAAGATGGGAGGCCATTTCCTTGGGAAGATAACTCCCAATCTCACCACCAAGAGGGAGAGGATCCTCTTCGATAAGAGCTTGCTCTAGAGAACTCAATCCTAGAGAGAAGGAGGACCTTCTCACTCTAGAAATTTATACTCAATGTGAAAAATCTCAAAATGATCATTATTGTGTGAAATTACAAAGGAGAACTCCCCTATATAGCCTCTCTAGAATTTGGCCAAGGGATGGAGAAATGGGCTTGGATGATGGATCCAAGGCCCAATAGTACAAGAGGAGAGAACATGGCCTATACATGGCCCAAAGTAAAAGTACATGGCCCTAAAGTGGCTCAATTGACCTAGCAAGGTCCAAATAAAACCTAAATGTCTAGAGAATCTAACTATGACCTATGTTACAAGATGAAAGCATGTAGATCCTCATGGTGTCTTCTTTGGGCTCAGGCCTACTAAGCAAAGAGAAGAAGGATGACAAGGCTTTATAGATACTCTCTTTAGCTTTCTTGGATTTGGCCCTTGTGAGGGGACCCTTATAAGCCTCTAGTCCTTTGTCTAGGATGGAGTGAGGATCCTCCCTTAGCTTGTCCTCATTATGCTACCCCTCTTCAAAAGGATTTATCCTCAAATCTAAGGCATCATCCTCATCATCTAAGTCAAAAGGAGATAAGTCAGACATATTGAATGAAGCACTCACACCATAATCACCTAGTAAATCAAGGACATAGGCATTATTATTCATTTTCTTGATTATTTGGAAAGCGCCATCACCTCTAGGGTCGAGTTTGGATTTTATTAAGTTTGGAAATCTTTCCTTTCTAAGATGTAGCTAAACCCAATCTCTAACCTCAAAGGTGACTTTATTTCTCTTCTTATTAGCACAACGACTTAGTGTTCATTTTTAATTTGTATTTGGTTTTTAACCTTCTCATGAAAATCTTCAATAAACTTGGCCTTTGCCTCTCCATCCATGTGAAGGACAGAGTCAGAAACATCAATAGGCAAAAGGTCTAAAGGTGTGAGAGGGATAAAACCATACACAACTTCAAAGGGACTATGCTTAGTTATTGAGTGTTGTACCCTATTATAGGTAAATTCAATATGGGGTAAACATTCATCCCAAGATTTAATATTTTTATGCACTAAGACCCTAGGAAGTTGAGAAAGGGTCATGTTTACTACCTCAATTTGGCCATCCATTTGAGGATGTCAGGTGGTAGAAAAGAGAAGCTTCATTCCTAGCCTTGACCAAAGAGTTTTCCAAAAATGGCTAAGGAATTTGGTGTCCCTATCGGAAATGATAGTTTTTGGAACACCATGAAGTCTTACAATTTCTCTAAAGAAGAGTTTAGCAATATGACTTGCATCATCTACCTTATGACAAGGGATAAAGTGATCCATCTTACTAAACCTATCCACCACTATAAAGAAGAATCCATTCCCTTTTGGGTCTTAGGCAAGCCCAACACAAAATCCATAGATATATCAATCCAAGGTGCACAATGTATATCAAAAGAGTATACAAACCACTAAGTAAAAGTTTAGATTTAGCTTTTCTACATACAATACACCTAGCACAATGTTTTTGAATATCTTTCTTCATTTTAGGCCAATAGAAGTATTCATGTAGGATAGATAAGGTTTTACCTCTTCCAAAGTGCCCATTAAGTCTCCCTCATGGCTTTCTCTTAATAACAAATCTCTTAAAGAGCTCCTAGGAATGTAAAGTCTATTGGCTTTAAAGAGATAGCCATCTAAAATGTAGAAGTCTCTATGAGATGAAGAAGTGGAAGATGAGTGGAAGATTTTGGAAAAATCAAGGTCACTTGGATACAAGGTCCTAATCTCATCAAGTCCAATAACTTTGGCTCCAAGAGAGGCAAGTAAAGAATGCCTTCTTGATAAAGCATCAGCCACAGTATTAGATTTTCCATTTTTATACTTGATGACATATGGAAATAGTTCCAAGTACTCAACCCACTTAGCATGTCTTTTGTTTAACTTATGTTGCCCCTTAATGAATTTTAGTGATTGGTGATCACTATGTATAATAAACTCTTTTGGGATCAAGTAGTGTTGCCAAGTTTGTAGGGCTCTAATTAATGCATAAAATTCTTTGTTATATGTGGGATAGTTGAGAGTTACCCCATTGAGCTTTTCACTAAAGAAAGTAATGGGGTGACCTTCTTGTAATAAAACGGCTCCTGTTCCCACATTTGAATCATCACACTCAAGCTCAAAGGTTTTTGAAAAATTTGGAAGTGCCAAAATTAGAGCATGAGTGAGCTTCTCCTTGAGATCTAGAAAGGCTTTCTCTTGCCTTAGTCCCCATATAAAAGGAACATTCTTTTTCACCAACTCATTTAGAGGGGAGGCTAAGGTAGAGAAATCTTTCACAAATCTCCTTTAGAAACTTGTTAGACCATGAAAGCTTCTTACTTCACTCATATTTTTAGGTGTTGGCCAATCTTGGATTGCCTTCACTTTTGAGTGGTCTACCTTTACACCCTTAGAACTAACTACAAATCCAAGGAATACAATGCTATCCATGCCAAAAGAACATTTTTCAAAATTTTCATAGAGATTATTTGTTCTTAAAGCAAGCATAACTTGGTTTAGATGAGAGGTCATCGTCTTTGAGTAAATTAAAATGTCATCAAAGTAGACTACAACAAAATGCCCTATAAATTCCCTTAAAACATGATTCATGAGTCTCATAAAAGTACTTGGCACATTAGTCAAGCCAAAAGGCATAACTAACCACTCATATAGTCTAAGCTTGATTTTAAAAGTGGCTTTCTATTCATCTCCCTATTTGATTCTTATTTGGTGATAGCCACTTTTAAGATCAATCTTGGAAAATATAGTAGAACTACTAAGCTCATCAAGCATATCATCAAGTCTAGGTATTGGATGCCTATACTTGATGGTTATGTTGTTTATGGCTCTACAATCTATAACATTCTCCATGAACCATATTTTCTTGGAACTAGCAAAACAAGAAAGCACAAGGGCTTAAACTTTCTCTATTCTAACCCTTAGATAGTAGTTCATTCACTTGATTCTTTATTTCTAGGCTTTCCCTAGGGTTGCACCTATATGCAGGTCTATTTGGAAGACTAGCACCAGGAATTAAGTCTATTTGGTGCTCAATGCCCCTAATAGGAGGTAAGCCTTTTGGGATATCCTTTGGGAAGAGATCTTTAAATTCATTTAGGATGTTTTGAATCCCTTTGGACAAAGGAGGAGGAGAAGAGCCCATAAAGCACACAGAAGTACTAGGGATGTCTTTTGCATAAATGATCAAGCAAAGTTTTTGTGAAAACATAGCATGTTTCACATCATGTTTGTTGGCCAAGTAGTTGGCTCTAGAGTCATCATAGATGATAACTCCTTTTCCTTTATCCTAGTTTTTGTTTTTCTTATGTTTTTCTAGATGATTAGAGGAAGAATATCTTAACTGTCTATCTCTTTTTAGTTTTATTTGTAGTTGATCTTTAGCTACTTGTTGTGGAGTTAGAGGGTGTAAAACTATTTTCTTACCATCTAACTTGAATGTAAGGGTGTTAGTGAACCCCTCATGGATGACCTTCCTAATAGGATATGAGTTGCCTCCATAGGTACTACATCAAAATTGACTTTATTATTATATGTGCCTATGGTGAAGTTGATTAAGACTTGCTTATTAACTAACATTTCCCCTTTTTCATTAAGCCATTGCAACTTATAAGGTCTAGGGTGATCTATTAGCTCTAAGCCTATTTTATTAACTAATCTTTGGCTCACTACATTCACAGAACTCCCACTATCCATAATGAGAGAACATAGTTTGTCATTTATGTAACATCTTGTATAAAAGATGTTCTCCCTTTGTGTAGTGTCATCTAGCTTAACATGACTACCAAGCAACCTTCTAATCATGTAAAGCTCACCATCATCCCCTAAAATATGCACATTGTCATAGGAATCACTACTTGAGTCATCACTTGAAGAGTAAGAATCAAAATTAGATTCTGATTGACTTGAGTAGGTTCCATTAGTTTTCAAAATCATTGTTCTTTTTGTTGGACAGTCAGAAGCTATGTGACCTCTACCAAGACATTTAAAACATTTTATGGTAGAAGATCTAGAGGATTGTGGTTTAGATATGGATTCATGCTTATCTTTTTGGTGCCTAAAGACTTTACCATTCTTATGCAACTCACTTTGTGGTTTGGAAGAAGAAGTGCCCATTTTCCTCTCCCTAGGGTTTCTCTCAAACCTACCATTATTCTCTTGACCTACCCACTTAGACTTGTAGGCTTTATTTTCCCCACTATAGGATTCTTTCTCTTTAAATTGGTTCTCTACCTTAGTGTATTGGTGTAGTAACTCTTTTATATCTACATGAGGAAAGAGTTCTACCCTATTTTTGATGTTCCTATTGAGGCCATGTAAGAAACTATGCATTAGGGTTTCTTCATCTTTTTCTAGATTGGCCCTAATCATGGCTATCTCTAAGGCTTTGTAGTAGGCTTCTACACTTTTTGAGCCTTGGGTGAGTCTATCTAGCTTTGCTAATAGCTCCCCTCTATAATAGTTAAGAACATATCTTTTTCTTAGGAGGGCTCTTAAGTCTACCCAATCATATAGGTGGAAAACCATCTCTTTTCCTCTCCTTACAAATTTGAGTCCACCACACTAAGGCATAATTTTAGAAAGAAAGAGTTGCAATCCTAACTTTCTTTTCTTCTTTTATTTGATGAGAATTAAACAATTGCTCAACTCTCATCTCCGCTTCTAGATAAGCTTCAACATCACTCTTGCCATTAAATATGGGTATTTCAAGTTTTACTTCTCTTAAGCCTAAGTCTTTTCTTTTATGTTCATGGTGTCTTCTATGCCTAGGTTCATCCTCACTATCACTATTGTTATGTCTTTGATTTCTTTGATTTCTATGTCTAGCTCTAGGGTTTTCATTATGCTCTATGTTATTTAACCTATTGTTGATGTTATTCAAACTTTCCATTATATTATGAAGCATAGATTTGTTTTCCCCATCACTAGAAGACATCTTTTAAGGTTGTCAAAGAAATTTGAGACAATAGAAAAAAATTGTAAACAAACTAGTCAAGGATGCTTGATGCAAGGCAAGTATTAGAAAACATACAACAATCCTAAAATACAAGTGCTAGGTTTCTTTCCTAAGGGGAAACAAGAACCTAAGTTGTCTTGTACTAGGTTGTATCCTAGGATGTAGTACTATGATTAGTTATGCAAGACCTAGGTTGTCTTTACCTATGTTCCTTATGAGAATCCTAGGTTGTAGCTAATCAAGTAACTAACCCTAAACAATCTTAACTAATTTGGCCAACTAGTTAGATTAACTAACCAAATTAGTTCAAACACCTAACAAACCCTAACTAAAATTAGTTATTTAGTTATGGAAGTTGTAACCCTAACTAACAACTAATTTTGGTTATGGATTGGTTATGAAAACTAACAAATTTGGTCAGGATTAGTTATGATAACTAGAATTAGTTCTAACTACTAACTAATTAACCAACTTAGTTAAGACAAGCAACTAACTAACAAATTTAGTTAAGACCAACAAGTAACTAACTACTTCTAGTTTTAACCAACTAAGTAATTAGTAAACAATCAAATGCATATGCTTCTACAAGCTAGCCAAAATTACCAATGGGAATTGAAAAATTAATAGTGTCCAAAGTCCAAAGTTCAATGGGTGTCCAAAATACAAGACAAAATCCTACTACATAAAACCTAAGAATTCACAAATTTCCCTAAGTGTCTAATGTTACAAGACTTTTGCTTCCCTTACAAGGTATTCACTTTTCTTCTCTTGAATTTGTAGAAGCTTCACCTCACCTACAAAAGAATGCCAAGACAAAATCTCCAACGAAATTTAGGTTAGCAAACAAGTCAAAAAATTTTAAACCTCTCAAGTGTATCTCTCAAGTTTCCTCTCTCAAGCTCTTTACCCTTACTCTTTAGTCTCAAGTCTACCAAAGCAATTGAACTCTTATCTCAAGTATCCTCAAGATGCTACCCTCAATGATGTATAGAAGGGATTTACCAAAGGAATTATGAAAGGAAAATAACTCAAAGACAAAACTTAAGAAGGAATAAAAGACAAACTAAAAATGTTTAAGAAAGAAAAGCTACTCAAATGGAAGTCTTTTTGGATTTTTGATTATAACAATACCAAAGCAAGAAAAAGCTTAAGAGAATAAAATCCACACAAGAAAGATTCGGATTTGACAAAGTTTAGACAAAATAAGACAAGCAAGTAAAAATAATATGCAAGAAATAAAGAAAGGAAACTTAAACCTAGAACACTAGATTTGCACAATTAAACAAGCAAATGTAATTGAAACAAATGTAAGGTATCACTAGCATAGCACTTTAGGTTTCAAAAATTGTATTTGGTTTAGTTCTTAAACTTGACAAAATTTGTTAAAGAGGTCTATTTCCACACTTTCTTTTTACACCCTTTTGAATTTTGAATTGTGAGGGTTTTGCTTTTCTTTTTTGTTTGTACCTTTTCCTCTTTTCTTTTATCTCTTGCCTCTTGTTTTTGTATGATACTTTTTCCAAGTTTTAGCTCCCAAAACCAAAACCCAAAACTAGCTACACAAGTTTAAGGTTCACTATTTTGCTTAAGGAGAAAATGTAACCTTTTTCCACCAAGATGAATGAAAGGTTATGATTCTTTTTGACAAAATAATTTCTTTTATGCAAACAATATGAAACCGAATTAAAGATGACCTAAAAGTGCATTCAAAACAAAATTAAACCTAGATGTAAAACTAAGAGTAGATTTCGAACATACCTAATAATGAGCTACTTTTTGGAGAACCTAAAATCAAGCTCTCCTAACACAATGGATTTGGAACCTTTAGAAGAGTTCCTAAAGATGATTAGGTCACTCTTCACACACGGATTACACTTGCTAAGGTGAATTAAAACAATTTACTAGAATATAGAAAAGGTTCCAACAATTGCACAACACACCTAGTTTGGCTCTAACTACCTAACAAACATGTAACTACCACGCTAACAACTTCACAACCAAAATAACTATGTGCCAAATCTGAATTTTTGAAGTCCTAAACAAGACAAGATTAACCAAACCGAAATTGAAAGATCAATATGCCAAAAATTGAAAGAACAAGAAGAACTAACATAAAACTTCAAAGAAACAACAACTTTTTATGGATTTTCTATCACATCATGGCATCAACAAGACAATTATATGAAATAAACTTGCACAAGCATCCAGAAAAAGGAACTCCAAACTGAAAGCTAAAGGAAGAAGAAGTAAGGAAAGAACCTCTTAGGCTCAAATGATACCAAATGATGTAGGAGTTTCTTTAAGCTCCTTAAGAGAAAGGTGGATCTTGGATCCTTTTCTTGTTCTTCCTTCAATTCAATGGTTGAATCCTTGTCCTCCAAGCTTGAACTAAAATAAACAAAGGGAAAATCTAAGGGAAAGTTAGACGGAATTGGCTGGAGAAGAAGAGAAGAGATGAAAGGATTTGGACAAAATGAAAAGGATGGAAGGGGAGAATGAAAGGTGAAGGTGGGAGGCCACTTCCTTAAGGAAGATTACTCCCAATCTCGCCACCAAGAGGGAGAGGATCCTCTTGGATAAGAGCTTGCTCTAGAGAACTCAATCCTAGAGAGAAGGAGGAGCTTCTCACTCTAGAAATTTGCACTCAATGTGAAAAATCTGAAAATGATCATTATTGTGTGAAATTACAAAGGAGAGCTCCCTTATATAGCCTCTCTAGAATTCAGCCAAGGGATGGAGAAATGGGCTTGGATGATGGATCCAAAGCCCAATAGTACAAGAGGAGAGAACATGGCCTATACATTGTCCAAAGTGAAAGTATATGGCCTTAAAGTGGCCCAATTGACCTAGCAAGGTCCAAATAAAACCTAAATGTCTAGAGAATCTAACTATGACCTATGTTACAAGATGAAAGCGTGTAGATCCTCATGGTGTCTCCCTTGGGCTTGGGCCCACTAAGCAAAAAGAGGAAGGATGACAAGGCTTTATGAATGCTCTCTTTAGCTTTCTTAGATTTGGCCCTTGTAAGGGGACCCTTATAAGCCTCTAGTCTTTTATCTAGGATGGAGTGAGGATCCTCCCTTAGCTTGTCCTCATTAATATGGCTCAATCACTACTAGCCCTAAGAATTATTGTCTTCAGTTCGTCCATAAGTTCCTGAATATTGTGATGCTTTGAGGTGTAAGGAAGAGAGACACAAATGCTTGAGCTTCACACAGCATTTTGGGAACCTCTCCAGTAGCTCTTATGACCATCCTTCCAAAACTCAATATGTGAGTCCTTGACTCCCAACTCTTGGTCTTTCAACTTAATCCTTTCATTGCATTCATGGATACATCAGATCACCTTGTGTTTCTAGAAGTTAAGCTCATCCTCATAGTTAGTTTGAAGGAACACAATTTCTTATTGTAAGCTATCAACTTGGTCATTCAAACGATTCATTTCATCCAAAACATAGTGTTTTTCATTGGTTATCTAAGTCAAAAGGCCCTCAATTCTATTTTTTGCCCCAGTATGTCATCAACTTCTTTTTTGTTTTTAGTTTAGAATAAACTTCTTCTAAGCACCCCTTAACTTGGTGATGGGATTTTTTTTCTGTTTGTAGTTCTTTTTTGATATGTTCACACTCCCTAATTTTATCCTCAAGGTTTATCTTCAAAGTTGCTCGGTCTTGGTGACTTCGAAAAAGATCTCTTTCTGCTTCTTCTTTGCTCTTCTCCATCTTGGCTAATTCTTCTTTAAGTTGTAGCAGTTCTATAGATTCATCCTTCTCAGGGAGCACAGGTTTGCTTGGATCATAAGCTTCCAATAGTTCAAAGGGTAGCTTAATTTGTTTTACCCTTTTCGTCATCCACTAACAATAGGTTATGGATGGATCACATAATTCAAGGTTTATTTCTCTACCTCCTACTACTAGATTCTTCCATGCTTTGTAGGCTTTCTAAAAACCTTTCTCTCCAAGGTAGTATATAACAGGTTTTAAGGCTTCCAAGATGGTGAACCCCTCAAAGGGTAAGAGTATTGTCGCATAGCCAGAATATGGTTATAGTTGATAAGTGCACGGGACCCAAGAAGTGGTACATTAGGGTAATCCTTGCAGCGGTAAATAAGTTTAGACCTTTGTTGCCAGAATGGTTGCCATCTTATCTTTCCATCATCTAAGCTATTACAAAGTGTTTTCCGATCTTTCGGCTTTCTAATGTTTGGTCGGAATGCCATGTAGTCGTCAATTGAATAAGTGATGCTACCAGCCCTCTTAAACACATGGGAGGTGATCCAAGTGTAAAAGATGGGTAAGCAAGATAAGATCTTTTGTGCTCCTTTTTCATGACAGAAGAGCATAGTAGAGTAGGCATTGGCTAAAAGGGCTATGACTGGAGATTCTGAGTACTTTTGAAAGTCCAAGAATACATTTATAGCTAGCCTGTCCACTAGGCTATCTGCACTAGGAAACAGAACCACACCATCAATCGTAAAAGCAAGGACTTCCATAAAGGTATCCCACTTAGTTATTGCCACAAACCTTTGCATGTAGTCTTTTAGGAAGTTTTGGCTTAGACCTCAAGTTGTCTAATTTTTAATCTTTTATTTTTCCAACTCATCAGGGTTCATTTTCAAGACTTCTGCTAATTCACTGATGTGGTTCATATGTTCACGAAACTGATAAGGCTTGTTATTGCCTAATGGAAGGTCAAATATCTGCTCAAACTCTTCAATTTTGGGAGCCAACTAAAAGTTGAAGAAGGTGCAACATCGCAGTAGAGGATCAAAATACTGAGCAAAGGTAACGATGGCCCCGTGCTGAACATCCATTTCCAGGATCTTTAACAGATTCCTATACTTGTTCTTGAAAGCTAATCTTTAGCGAGAACTCAACTTCCTTCTGAGCTGACTCAAACTAGCAAAGTCTACTTTCCTTTCTTTTATCCGGATCTTATTTTTGAGTTGAATTGGCTCTATGTTAATTTCCATTCTCGTTTTTTCTTTTTCTTTTATGACAAGATTAATATTCTGTGACAACAACAACAAACACATTAATGGTAGAAGAAAGGAAAAAGAAAAAAGAGAAAAAAACATTGGTGAGTTGTTAATCTCCTGATCCACCTATTCCTTTTTCAAATTCATGGACCGCCACATATTTTAAAATCATAGACCCATAGATTAACAACTCATATGGATGTGTCATTAATCCTTTGCACAGACTTGAGAAAAAAAGAATTTGCACGTTTGTCCCAAAGGATCAACGATCCATACATAATTAAGGAAAGGTTGAAAAAAGAAGAAGGGTGTGCCCCCTTAGTGTCCTAATTGGATTGCCTATTGGGTTCTACCCTAGGGTTCTAGGGTATTTATACTTTGCATTGACACGCTGTCGTTGTCGGGTCAAATAAAAAGTTAAATTAATATAGTATAAGGTGAACAACCTTAGTCCTCTCTCGAGGACCTTAGTTCAATTAGTTACATTCAATTTAGTTATAACAAAGGGGGTTTGTGTTAACATTGAAAGGAAAATTAAGTAATTATATAATAATACAAAAAGTAAATTTATGAGTGAGTGAATAATGAAATTTAGAAATAACCAACCCAAGGAATTAATAAATCTTTAGTTAACTAATCATTGATCACAAATATGATTAAATGTAATTAATTTCTCAACCTTGAATCATTTGGAATCCCTAAATGATTATATTCTAGAAAATCTTCTGGAATTGAATTAATGAACTAATAAGAATAATCAATCGATATATTCTTATTAATTACTAAAATAACTTTAAAACCATAATTTTATTGAGTTAAGAAACTAAATAGAAGTCCCTTACTTAGTGACTTAATCTTTGTTCTCAAATTGATTATTGATTAACCAACCAACATCATTTTAGATTATATATTGTTTAATTATATACCAATCGGTTATACACTTAAATAATCTACCATCATAAGTGTTTGAGAAACAAAGAAAAGTAATTATCTTCAATCAAAATATTAAGAGCAAGAACTCAAAGTTAACATAAAGAAAAATTAAATTCCTTGAGTTGATTTTAAAAGATTAAGCTTCCATGATAATTTTTAACAATGAAAGCTAATATTAAATTAACTATAACTTTGATTATAAAAGTAAATAACAAATAATAAAATTAACTTACTTGATATTGAGGAAGGGAAATGAAAGTCATAACTTGAGGGATGGAATATAGAACAAAGAAATAAAGCAAGAGAAAGAACTAAAACTTAAGAAACTAAAACAAAGATATAGAAATGTAATGAAAACTAAAGCATATATTTCTTATGTATCTCTTGTGTATCTTGCTTACAACTTCAAGCATCTATTTATAGGCAAGGTATCATGACACTATACATTCAATTTATGATCATTAATGTATTTTTTCAATATTGGTGGGCTTGAAATTACAATAATTCAAAAGAAGATAATGGTAGGTGTTGAAATTCATTCTCCTCTTTATCTTCACCTTACGAGTCAAATATGACCATCTAGATGGCCAAATGTTGCAAAATCTTCAACATGAAAGTTGTAGATCTCAATCTTATTGAGAATTTAGTGAAAGAATGAGGTCATTTGAACATCTACAGCTCCAGATATGTGTATTTTGGTGAACTATGTCAATACTGGTGGGACACATCAGGGTTGATTGATTCAAGCTCCATTTCTTCATTTTCTCAGATGTAAAATAACCAAATCTGATCATCATGATGTAGGCCTCTGTCTTAGTTTTCCATGGGCTCCAAGATTAGCCCATTTAGATCACAAAAGCCCAAGTTATGGCCAAAACAAGGCAAGATACTCTAGATACATACAAAAAATGAAAATTGAAACATATATGCATAATACTTCAATTTAACTAAACAACATAAAACTTAATTAAAATACTATTATTAAACATAGTAATTATATAATAAGCCTCAAGTGTAAAACTATAAGAAGTGTATTAAAATTGATTTATCATGTATCTCATAGGAAGGCATTATTATTCCTAAGAGGCCACTAGAGCTGACGACTTTCTTAGACATTTACCACAATAACAAGTACATGTCAATTGTGGGATGCCCAAGAAAACCACACTCTAGTTGGGCTTTCACGGAAGCCAACAGGAAGTACATCCTAATTGACACCGTTAATTGTCCTCTATCCAAAAGGTTCTTCTCATGCTCTTAGGTGTAGAAGCTACTCTTAAAATAAATTAGTGAGGTGTGTGCTAGGGGACACACAAACCTGTCATACGTTACCCCTGAAAACAAACAATTGAGCTAAACACAATTCAAATAGTTGTCTACCCTAGGGTGTACAGAATATATCATCCAAACAAGTATATACAAGGACAAATATTCATATACAACAAATATTCCAAACCATCAAAAGATAAAGACAAATAAATAAATAAACACAAAGGGTCACAAAAAACTAATACATGAATTATGCAATTTAATTTAAATGGCCTAACTCTCACAATGTCCCCAGCGGAGTCGCCATCTATCGCGACGTAGACGGCCGATAACGATTCCACAAACTTGATTTTTGAAAATAAATTATAAAATGTGTGGAGTCACCATCAAGATTTTGTATTATTTTAAAAGGGTAAAATATTGAAAAAAAACCCTTTACAGCTCTAGGTTCGGGAGTTGGTTACGAATAGGGAATGTATTAGCACCCCTATTCGCCTGTTCCAAAGAAACAGTACCTTAATTAAATTGTATAATTATTTTTTAATAATTTAAAAGTGACCCAATAATAAAAATAAAAAACAAATATTTACATAAAAGGAAAATTAATTTTTAAAGAAAATGGGCTCGATAAGAATTGATCTTGCTCCTACGTATACGTATTCCCAAGTACAATGGGAAAATAGGGTTACGTAGTTCTTTGATTTTTTGTTAATCGGTATCATGTATCCCACGATACCGATATGCTTTTTATAACAACTTTATTGGTGTAGTGTATCCCACGATGCCAATAAAATTATTCATATAATTTTTAGAGTAACTTTATTGATCTAATGTATCCCATGACACCAATAAAGTTATTCATCAAATTTTAGAGCCACTTTAATTGATATAATGTATCCCATGACATCAATAAAATTGTTTAGAAAAATTTTAGAGCAACTTTAATTGATGTAATGTATCCCACGACATCAATAAAATTGTTTATTAAATTTTAGAGCAACTTTATTGATGTAATGTATCCCACGACACCAATAAAATTGTTTATTAATTTTTTAGAGCAATTTTATTAATGTAATGTATCCTATTACAACAATAAAACTGTTTATAATTTTTAGAGCAACTTTATTGATATAATGTATCCCATGACATCAATAAAATTGTTTATACCATATATGCTAAGAGAACAAACTTACAAGTTATATATACATTCTTTAAATCAATTCAAATAAATAAATAAATAAATAAAAATAAATACTCATAAAATGAATGACGAAAAAAACTAACCAATTAAAGCATAAAATGAAAACAATAAAAAGATAACTATATACAACATAACTAATAGAATAGACTAAAAAAGAAAAAAGAAAAAGAAAATGTACCTTCTTTTCTGAAATTTTAAAGCTAGCCTCCGGATTTGGTGGCGTCTCTAGATTTTCTAAACTGAGACTTCCGTGGAAACACCAAATCTTTTCTAATGTGGAAGATCGGTCAAAGCCGCAACCACAGAGTATACTCAGAAATAAGTTATATTCACGGTATTACTGTTAGTCCTTAAATTTACAATAAAATCCTTAATAAAAATTTTGTAAAAATAATAAAAATTAGTTTAATTTGTTAGAAATTTAGGTTTTAAATTCAATAAATGGATGTTGTTGGAAATAATTTGCCCTTGATCAATTTTCTCTAGTTTTGTAGTGAAAAAGTAAAGAATTTAAAGAGAAAAATGAAGATCTGGAGAGCTGACGCGTAGCGTGGGGATTTATGATGCTGACGCTACGCGTCACGCCCACGCGTAGCGTCAGGAGCTACGTGGACTCCACTTCCAGGTGGCCAAGCACTCAGCCTTTGACCCATTATTGGCCTCTCCATTACTTACAAATGTCCAAGACGAAGTGGAGACAGGGACACATGGCCAAGCATGATTCATTTTTATAATCCATCATGGCCACTTCGAGCTGTTTAATGGGAGCTGAGTCAGGGACCTGACACGTAGCGTCAGGCTGGTGCGTAGTGTCAGGACCCTTCCTCAGCCCTATAAATAGGGCCATTCTCCACACATCCAGCATCTTATCTCACATTCTAAGTTCTCTTTCTCTCTTATACACTCGTGTTTGAGTGTTTCTTTTGTGAGTTTGTAATTCTAGAATAGTTTTCTAGATGCTTGAGAGTGTTGTGTAGTATTGTGATCGTTGTATTGTGAAGTTTCCATCGCCTTTGTAATGTCAATCTCTGTAAGTATTGTTTTTACTTTCACCATGTGTAACTAATCTGTTTATGTTGGAATTGGTGAACTAATTTATTGAGTATGATGTTGTGAATTCGAGCTCTGCATGTTTATGATTCAAGTGCATGTTAGTATTTCAATCTTTTATTAGTATGAACGTCAAACGGGAGAATGATTTTCATACGTATTGGAACTTGTTTTATTAGTGTGAATGTCAAACAGGAGAACGATTATTCATGCCGTATTGAAACTTGTTTTAACGAAAGTAAAAGATGGAATACCCTTGGTATCTCAATTCTATATGGGTTGTTAACCATTGTTGTGAAAAGGCCTGAACTTAATGCAAGTTTTTACTGAGAAAGATCACGAGGGATCGGACTTTACGGTAATTACTTAGAATTTATATCACGAGGGATCGGTTATAATGATTTTAAGATACAATAACATGAACTTGATGATTAAACATGCATGTCTTGAGTTCCTTCATTGTTATTCTAGATTAGGGATCCAAATTCCAACATAATTTGTTTATCTGTGTTTACCTCAAGTATCTTAGCTATTCTAAATTGCAACTCAACCTTTTAGATAGATTTTACTTTCTTTTTATCTCATGAACCACTCAATTATGCAATCTTATGAATATTGTATAAATTGTATATAATTCATTCTTTTGTGAATAGGTTTTGATAAGTTTACCATAGTAACTAGAGAATTACTGTTAGTTATTGGACTTTCAATCCCAGTGGAACGATATCTAAATTTGAAAACTATAAACGATTGGTGCGCTTGCCAATTAATAACCCAACAGTAACACAGGGGTTAACAGTTACCAGGAAGTATCTATAACTTTTTTGATGTGGACATAGTCTATAAATAATTTCAATTGTTCTTAAAATAGTTTAGGTTTATTGTTGGGTCACTTTTGGGCCTTGTACATCATTTTGGGCCTTGTAGTTGGCCATATTTCCTAGTTTAGTTGATTTTGGGCCTAAGGAAGAGTGGGAAGCCCAAGTTGCCTAGCTTGGCCACCACTCCACCTTGCCTATATAAGGACCTCTCCATGTATTTCCACACCTTTAGTTTTGAATGAAATTTACACTTTGTGAGATTTGAGTGCAAACTCTCTCCTTTTGGTTAGAGAAAGTCTAACCCCTTTCAAGCTCTTATCACTAGGTGACCAACCCTAGAGTGGCGAGTAGAGACTTATCCAAGTCATTGGTGGCGTCTCCTTCATCATCTTCCATCCCTTCCGTCAACCTCTATCCATCTTCCATTCTTCCATAGAAACCATCAATGGAGAACAAGATTAAGTGAAAAAGAACCTAGATCCATCCAGTTTAGAAGGTAAGCCTTCATCAAGTGGTATCAGTTAGCCTTGGAGGTTCTTATTCTACCTTGTTTCTTCTCTAAAAATACAAAAAAAAAAATTCAAAAAAAATTCTTTTGATTTTTCTTTGATTTTTTGTGCATATTGTGTTGAGTTCTTTAAATTTTTAGAATTTGATTTGTCATCTTCTTTAGTTTCTTAGTCTTGCACCATTAAAAATCAAAATTCAGCTTTAGCCTTGTTAAATACATGATTCTAGAGCCAAAATTAGGGTGTTTAGTGCATATTGGAGCTTCATCTTTGTTCTAGGAATTTTTTAAAATTTTGCTTGTAGAAGTGCTAATCCTATACCATTAAAGATCATCTTTTAATTGGTATTGAATGCTCCAATTCCATTGTTTCATTGCCTCATTCTAAGGTGATGAGTTGTGCTCATTGTTAGGCATGTAGTTTTATTCTTTAGAATTTTTCTCTAGGAATTCATTTTGTTTGGTCCAGCACTATAGGGAAATTATGAATTATGTTTTGGCATATTGATTTTGCATAAGAAATGGTCTAGTTTGTGAATTATACTTCTGTCCTCAAAGTTTTGTGCGGAAGTGAGTTTGCATAAATTTTAGTCTTCCATACCTTGTCTTGAACGGAAGCTTTGCATCAAGGGATAAGCAATTAACGTGCAATCTTGTCATCTTGTGAATTTGGCAATTTTGTCTTCTTTCAATTCTGCCAAATCCAAGAACGGTACATGCTTAATTTTTTTGGTCAATTGAAATTGTTCAATTCAAATGGTACGTGCCTATTTCTTTCTTCTTGCCCAATTAATATGCGTCACTATGTTCAATTTAAAATCTTGATACCAATTGCAATTTCCTATTGATAAAGTGTCGGTACTGAATTGACGTGAATTTCATGCAACAGTGCAATTTCAGTTTTTGGCAATTCTTTCCCTGTACGTGCCCAAATTGAATTTTACCGGGTCAATTTCAATAACTGTGTCACGCTGAATTCTGGAAATTGATGATCAATTGAAATATACCGTGCAATTGAAATTTGTTGATGATAAGTGGTTAATTCAAAAATTCTGGTGCATTTGAATTGGTCAATTGCTATTTTGATCTTGGCAATTCTTTGTGAAATTGAAAGTTTCTTCAGTCAATTTGTTGTTCAATTGGCATATTAGCATTCACAATTCCCTGGTCTCCATGTGATACTTCACGTAACTGTACAATTAACATTTGTTTTGTTGATCAATTTGTCAATTGATATATGTACATGGCATAATTGTTGATCAGTCACTGTAATAATTTCTTTCTTTTACTGGTCATTCGTTCGTGAATCTGGCAAGTGCACAAATTGAATTTTGCTCGGTCTTGTATAATTCCTAAGCACTGAATTGTTTTTGGTCCATTATCAAATTGTTGTGCACGTGAATTTTTTTCTTTTCAGTCAGTCTCAATTGTCCAATTGCTGTTACACATTGAAGTCATAAAATTTTGGTCATTCTAATTGCAATTTAAGCAATTCCCGTGCAATTGATGCTTGTACAGTGAATATTTCATTCAATTCTGGTTGTATTAGTAATACCTATGCATAATCAATTTTGTCAAGTGATTGGTCATCCATACTGTTGCACTGCTTGTACCGTAGCCCCACCTGAATTTTTTTTTCTTTACAAAAGCAAGTGACAAAATAAAAGCTGTAAAAAAAAGAAAAAAAAGCCTAGTTCAAAAAAAAAGTCCCGTTCAAAAAAAAATCAGATTTTCTTTTCTTTTTTTCTTTTTCTAGAAATTCTAGGTATTAAAATTTTGTGCTTGCATTTTATTGTTGCATTTTAATTTTGTTGATTGTCTAGTTTTGTTTTTGTGTAATATCTTGTCTTTTCCATAGTATAGAAAGCCTTCTTCATTCATTTAAACTTTTATTTGATTTTTTTTAGGTTAATTCTTGCCAAATTTTAAAATCTTTTTGAGTAACCAATTCTTTCAAATTAATATTTTTTGGCTTGTCTTCTTCTCTTCTAGTTTTGTCTTTGAGTTTCCATTTCCTTTGAAATTCTCTTGGATTTTTCTCTTCCCCCATCTCAAAGGGTAGCATTCTTTGGGAAATAGTAGATAAGAGTGAAAATTGAAGGAGGTGAAAACAATTGAAGGCCTAAAGGAGAAGTTGAGTGAAACACAATTGTGAGATGAGTGGTTAAATTTTGAATTTAATTTTTGCTAACAATTCTTTAAGTTTGTTCATTGTGTAGCAAAGTTGGTGGAGAAAGGACTTGAAGTACAAGCTTGAAGACTCTTGAAGATTTGTAAAGGAAGCAAAAGCATTGTACTCTTTAGCAAATATTAGGAAGTTTTTAAATTTTTAGGGCTTGTGGTAGTAAATTTTGTCCTTTGTATTTTTGGGACACTTGGACATTTGGACTTTGGATTTGAACTTATTATTTTCCTTTCCATTTTCGTTAGCTTTTAGTGCATGTGCATTTGTTTGTCTTAACTAATTGTTGTTAGTTAGTTTAATTAGTTAAGTAGTTGTAACTAAAAGTGGTTAGGTTGCTAGTGGTCTTAACTAGAAGATGTTAGGTGGTTAGTTGTTATAACTAAATTTGTTAGTAGTTAAGTATAGTTAGAACAAACTCCTAGTTAGTTGTAACCATCTCATAACCACATTAGTCTTAAGTAGTTAGGGTTGTTATAACAAGTTAGGGTAGTTACACCAATAATAACCACATAACAAATTTAGTTAGGGGTTGTTAGGGTTGTTAAACCTAAGTTTGTTAGCCTAACTTTTAAAACCAAATTTGGTTAGCTTTTCTAGGGTTTGTTACTTGTCTTGTTACAACCTTAATTCTCATAACTAATCATAGTAAGACAACCTAGGATTCTACCTAGTACAATACATCTTAGATGTTGTGTTCCTTAGGTAGAAAACCTAATTTGATTTTTTAGGATTGTTGTTTGATTTCTTGTTTTTGATCTTGCATACATTCTCGACTAGTATCGCTTGATTGTTTTCTTGTATACTTTTGTGAATAGAGATAACATGTCCTCGCTTTGGTTAATCATGGAAAATTTAGATAAAATCAACTCTAGGTTAGATAATCTAGAAAATAAGGATGAACCTAGGTCAAGGAAACATCAAAAAAGGGAAGATAGGAAAAGTAGAACACCTAATAAATTTGAGATTTTAATTGAACAACTAGGTGTCTTTCATTCTAAAATAGATTCTTATGAGTCTAAGCATGATTCTTCCATAGAAAAAAAATAAAAAGATAAAAAAGGTTCTTGAGGAAATCCATATGAAATTAAAAGAACTTTGGGATCATATTTTAGAATATGATACCATTAGAAATTTAGGAATTAGTTTGTGTAACAATGAAAAAGAAATAGAAAAATTAAGACACAAACATAATACAACTATGGATGAAAAAGTGAAACTTTATTGGAAAGAATATGATAGGTATAAAAAAATGAAAAAAGTTATCAAAGGTGAAAATAAAATTAGAGAACATAAGGTAGAGAATAATAGCTTATCTTTAAGCAACCTTAGTGTTTCAATAGAGAACCACCTTGATCATAGTTTACCTACTCCTATGTCCAATAACAGTTTATCCATTCCAATCATTAGTGATAGTTTTTCTAGCATTAGTTATAATTTACATCTACCCATCATCAGTTCTGAGCCTTAAGATGACCTTAGAAGTATAGAAGAATCATATCCTTTTTCTCTTGTCCCTAGTAAAGAGAATTGGTCAATTATTGTTCATAGGTGTTTTAGAGTTAGTTCTAGCATGTATACAATCATTATAGGATCTTATAGGATTAGCATATGTTTTACTCTTTTTGAATTGTCTTTTCCAAGAGTCATTTCATATGTTATCATGTTGCGTAGTAGAAATTTTATAGGATTAACATATTGTCCATCAATTAACATGTCAATTTCACTGTATTTTTCACATCTTGTCCATGATCATGTTGATATGATTTATTTTCATAAAGGGTTATATAGAGAATTTTTGGCAACATTGCATGACATGCATTCTTTAGTACCAACTTTAGATGTTATTACTCATTATGATCCCTTTAGGAAAATCCATCTTTTTGAGGATAAGTCAATATTTTGTCATATCTCACATGATCTTATAACTACATATACTCATATTTTCATTTTATTACATCTAGATAGTAGCATGATTAACTGTCATAGAGGTATCCATAGTTTTACATGTGTATTCTTATGAGAACTTTTGATTGTCTTCCTTGCTAATATTTCTTATATCATCCTTTCAAAAATAAAAAGGTTAGTGTTTGATCCTGGTGGTCAATACCCTACCTTATTTTTTGTACATTGTAGTTTCCTTTATTTTTTAGTTTTTGAACTCATTACTCTCTTTTCTTTTACAGGATTTGAGGACAAATCTTTTTTTAAGAGGGGGAGTATGATGCAGACATAGTCTGTAAATAATTTCAATTGTACTTAAAATAGTTTAGGTTTATTGTTGGGTCACTTTTGGGCCTTGTACATCATTTTGGGCCTTGTAGTTGGCCACATTTCCTAGTTTAGTTGATTTTGGGCCTAAGGAAGAGTAGGAAGCCCAAGTTGCCTAGCTTGGCCACCACTCTACCTTGCCTATATAAGGATTACCTCTCCATGTATTTCCACACCATTAGTTTTGAATGAAATTTACACTTTGTGAGATTTGAGTGCAAACTCTCTCCTTTAGGTTAGAGAAAGTCTAACCCCTTTCAAGCTCTTAACACTAGGTGACCATCCCTAGAGTGGCGAGTAAAGACTTATCCAAGTCATCGGTGGCGTCTCCTTCATCATCTTTCATCCCTTCCATCAACCTCTATCCATCTTCCATTCTTCCATAGAAACCATCAATGGAGAACAAGATTAAGAGAAAAAGAACCTAGATCCATCCAGTTTAGAAGGCAAGCCTTCATCATTTTTGTGTGTTTCCAATGTGTTACAAGGTGTTCCTTATATAGTAACTTGACAAGCCAACTCTCATAAGAGTTTTCAATGTGGGACTAAGTAACACTCATAAATTTTAGAATTTAGTAACTTTTAATCTTAGAGTTTTCAATGTGGGACTAAATCTAGTCTATTTTTCTATTTGTGTTTTCTTTTTCTTTTTCCATTCTTCTTTATTTTTTATTCTTCTATTATTTATTATTCCCCTTAAACAAGACGCATTTTTAAGAGCCCTTTAGACAAAAAAATTTAAAATTTGTTACCCTTTTATTTTTAAAATGGCAACTCAGATGAAATTGGGTAGCAACATATATGATCATTACAATAATATATACTTACATGATATATTAGTTGCATTGAAGAAATTTATTTTCAAAATAAATTATTGAATGTGTAATTTTATAAAATATGACACCTATATATAATATCAACTGCTCTAACTCTATATACTAATGCATTAAATTATAGATATTAATTTTAAACTAAAGATAAACTAGGTGTTACTTTTTATAAACTAGATTTCATATACTCTAAAACTAATTAAGCATTAATAAAATAATTATTATTTCAAAAATATATTAAGCCATTATTATTTCAAAAATGGATCTATGATTGTACTTTAATTTTGGGGATGATTTATACTTCCTGTTAGTATACACAAGAGAATAACTAACCTATCCAAATATATATAGTGAGACGTAGGATATGAGAAAAATTATTCTTTTTGATTAACCTATAAAAATATAATATGAATTAAAGCATTAAATCAGAAAGATTATGAAGCAAAGAGGAGGCCTTTTCATCATAGCCAACAAGTGTACCTTCTTTTCCAAAATTTTAAAGCTAGCCTCAGAATTTGGTGGCCTCTCTAGATTTTCTAAACTAAGACTTCCTTGGAAACACCAAATTTTTTCTAATGTGGAAGATCGGTCAAAGCCGCAACCACAGAGTATACTCAAAAATAAGTTATATTCACGGTGTTACCAGGAAGTATCTATAACTTTTTTTATGTTTCCAATGTGTTACAAGATGTTCCTTATATAGTAACTTGACAAGCTAACTCTCGTAAGAGTTTTCAATGTGGGACTAAGTAACACTCATAAATTTTAGAATTTAGTAACTTCTAATCTTAGAGTTTTCAATGTGGGACTAAATCTAGTCTATTTTTCTATTTGTTTTCTTTTTCTTTTTCCATTCTTCTTTATTTTTTATTCTTCTATTATTTATTATTCCCCTTAAATAAGACACATTCTTAAGAGCCCTTTAGACAAAAAGTTTAAAATTTGTTACCCTTTTATTTTTGAAACTGCAACCCAGACGAAATTGGCTAGCAACATATATGATCATTACAATAATATATACTTACATGATATATTAGTTGCATTGAAGAAATTTATTTTCAAAATAAATTATTGAATGTGTAATTTTACAAAATGTGACACCTATATATAATATCAACTGCTCCAACTCTATATACTAATGCATCAAATTATAGGTATTAATTTTAAACTAAAGATAAACTAGGTGTACTTTTTTATAAACTAGATTTCATATACTCTAAAACTAATTAAGTGTTAATAAAATAATTATTATTTCAAAAATATATTAAGCCATTATTATTTCAAAAATGGCTCTAGGATTGTACTTTAATTTTGGGGATGATTTGTACTTCCTGTTAGTATACACAAGAGAATAACTAACCTAGCCAAATATATATAGTGAGATATAGGATATGAGAAAAACTATTCTTCTTGATTAACCTAGCCAAATATTATAAAAATATAATATGAATTAAAGCACTAAATCGGAAAGACTATGAAGCAAAGAGGAGGCCTTTTCATCATAGCCAACAATTGTTTCTCTTGACATCAACATGAAGGCTTTAGAGTTCGTTTATTTAAATTTATTTTAGGATATAAGTATTTTTTTAATTAAAAAATGTTGATGTATGCATTACGAGCTATTAATGTATCAATTTTAACTTATCAATAAAATTAGTATTTTCAATTTTTAGACTAATTTTAATGCTATTTATCCTGGAATAATAGGTCATATGAGAATTATTCCTAAAATGTCCCTAATCAAGTATTTACATGGGGACATGTAAATACATTAAGATTAGTGTGTGAATGTACTGATGATTTGATCTCACAAATCTTGGATATATGATATCAAGTGTTTACACGGGTACACATTAAGAGTAATATTGTACTGGACAGACCCACCATGAGAACGTTGCATGGATCGTTACATGAGTGTCATAAACGGTTCTCAATGTGATAATGGTATATAGTCCTTCAACCTGAAGTCACTATGATTCCTACATAAGGAGTTCATTGTTTTAATACAATCAAATGTTATCTGTAATAAGATGACCATAAAGATTGTGATTAGGCAATAGACAAATTATGCAGAGGGATATGCGTGATGTAGATGGAATTTGTCTCTCCTATGTGACAGAAGTGATATCTATGGGCCACTTGATCGAGTGAGACTAACGAAATGCATGGCCATGCTAGGACAAATAAATATTAGATAAAGTCTACTCTGGTATCAAGTAAAATGAATTGGGCCATACAAGGATGACGACGACCATGCCTTGGGCCCAATTAGATATCGTGACAAAAGGAATAAATATATAAAATAATTATCACTTATAGGTCATATTGATGATAAATAATATTCAGACATAATGATGTATTACTAGATACCGCTATTATTTTATATTAATAATAAAATAGTTTATTATTAATATAACTGAATATTTTACCTATAGGGTCACACACATAGAGTAAGCCCATCAGAGGATAGTTTTATTTTAGTTGGACGGAAAATAAAACTATTTGGGCCTAACTCATTTAGAATGAGTCAGGAGCCCAATGTTTAATGAGAGCTCAGGTCAAGACCTAAGCCTATATATAGAGCATGAGATGCTCATAGGCTGCTGCTCAGAAATTAGATTACAATCAAATTTCCGTAATAGCATTCGGAACTTTGTTTTTCTAGTGGGAGTGCTCGTGTGGACTTCTAAGGGCGAAGTTACAATTGCTTCGATCGAGGAACTTGTTTTGCGTCTACAAGAGGTAATCCCTAAATCAAAAATTTAATTTTGCATAATGCCTTGAGACATTTGTATTTGCAATCCTTTTTGGGAATCCTTTGTGTTTCCGCTGCCTGACCCTGATGGGATTCCCTAATAAAAAAATACTTATTTTAAATTTTGATGTATTTGTTTAAAGTTTTAAAAATAAGCCAAATTTAAAAATAAGTAGATTTCTAGTTATTTTAAGAAGTAACTCTGATCAACTTATTAAAAAATTACTCATAAAAAAGTATTTTTTAAAAAGCACTTAAAAATAAACTTAAACAAATGGGCCCTTAATGTTTTCATCTATGTGGCATGTTATGTAGGTTATTTTTTCATATCATTAATTTTTTTCTCAAGAATAATAAGTTCAAATAAAACCCTTTTTTATCATGTAATTTCATTTTTGTCCCTATACTAGGTATCTTTTGGTTAGGTGGAAAACTAAGATAGATTTATTTTTGACTCATTTAAGAAGGAAAGTATTGTTTCATGCTTGTTTTGTTAAGAGGATGGCATGAGAGGGAAGGATTATTTTGCTATAGGTCCCATAAAATAAAATATGTGCAAAGCTTTTTAATGTGATGCGCACATAGAAAGATTGAAACACTTTTTTTAGAAAAATAGACTCGAAACATGTTAAGGTATAATACAAAGAAGGGTAAAATTGTCATTTTAAAAATTATTCTCTTTATTTAAATATCTTCTCATCTTAATTACTTTCCCTCTTTCTATGATTTTTTAATCCATCCCTACCCTAACCCATCACCATCGATGTAACACCCCAAAAATGGGGGTAAATTTTTCATGATTTAAGCAATATATATAAAATGGCATGTAATTACCCCGGATCATTTAATAACTTATCTCATATATGAAGATATGAGAAGGTATCAGAGTGCTCCTTGGACAACTGGACTCGAGATCGTCATAAGGGAAAAGTGGAAGATTGGATAAAATTTAAGAGTTATCAAAATCTAAGTGGGGAAGGGGATAGAAGATGCCTCATCAACTGGTTAAACCTTAATAATATAATTCTATAATAAAAATGATATTTCTATAATGTGTGAGTACCAAAACAAGTAAGAAAATTGAGCCAAGAAGCAAAAATGAAGAAACTGGGAACAGGGCAACTCACTTGAGCGAGTCCCTGTCTCGCTTGAGCGAGACCCACATGGGTCGCTTGAGCGAAGCCAGCGAGCGTGAGCGAAAACACTCCAGTATCAAAACCACGCTCGCTCGCTTGAGCGAAAAAGGGACAAAACCTCACTGCCCACATTTGGCTCGAGCGAGGCCAGGCCTGCTTGAGCGAAATCTATAACATCCTTAATTTTAAAAATAATTTTCAATAAATCAAATAAATTTCCAAAAACAGAAGTCGGATTCAATGAATAACACGCTCGGTTTTCCATCAATCCGACCGGTTATTTAAAATACAATTAATTTACTTAAATTTCAAACAGATTTTGAATTAAATAAAATTTCAATATCTGTTTTACATAAGCCGACCGGCTCTTTTAAATTACATAAATAAATAAGTTCACTCGGTATTTTCAGGAGCCGGCCAAGGCTTCTACCAAACTACACTCCGAGCTGCTGAATGTCTTCACATATCATAGTTGGGCCTTCATTCACTGAAAAATGGCAACTGTAGAGGGTGAGCATAACATATCAAATAACAGTTATTGAATTGGATAAAAGTCCAATTAATAACTATAAAATCAAAACTGATCACACTCGGCAATTCTAACTCACTCGGCAATAATTTAAATTTTCATTCGGTAATTATAACCATTTTACCACTCGGTAAATATAACATCAACAAATCTAATAAACTGCACTCGGAAAACATCACAAATCATTCATTCTCAAAACCGAGACATATATATTTATCATAAATCAGCATGTTCTCAATAACACAAAAATCAGTGTATGCACATGCTCAATCAAATGGATCCATTAATAAGTATCAATATCAGTATACATGACCAACCAAAATGGGATCATTATACTGTTTGTGTTGCAACACTGGCTCCTCGAGCCATAACTCAGCTCCTCACTGATCCGACTGTTTTACAGGTACCAAATCGCTCTGCGCCCATAATGTAACACCGAGTACCACTCCCAGAGTGATAGCGGTCCTCTACTCAGTGCTACGGGCCGGCCTTGAGTCACATTCAAAGGCGTCCGTGGTATATAGGAACCACCATAGGGTTTATGCCATCAACAGGCGCGTCCATCTGGACCGACAACACAGGCCCCTGCAGTCCTGTGTGCGTCTCAATACAGTTGATATATCAAATAATATCAATCACACATCAACCTAATCATTATATCATTCCACTCGGTAATACAATAGGCATAACACATAATAATTTCATGCCTACAATTCATACCACATCACCTTCATCAATCTCTTATAAACTCAATATCATCACATGTAAACTCAATATGAATGGAAAGTAATTAACATAAAGTATGTTATTCAATTGGGGTCTCATTTCATACATATATCACATATAACACATCAATAATACCCCAAATCCATTCATAAACCATCTATTTAAGATGTACGCTCCCCCTACCTGGAAATAAGGTGTTCCAGCAGCTTTAAAAGCTATAACTAAGTCACTGCTCCAGAATTCCGACTGGAATTGCAGTGTTGTTCCACTCCAAGCTTTCTTCGTAAAGAGAAGGAAATGGAGGCTTAATTATCTTAGTTCGATAGTTTCCAAAGAATTGGAAAGAAAGGCTAATGATTTCACTTTCAAGAGTTCTCCCATTAATCCAACAATGGAAGTATTTATATGTGTCCTTCACGTAGAAGAGACGTGAATGACTTGAAGTACTCTGACATACATATCTTTTAAATGATTAAGATATTTAATGAAAAGGGGATAGCACATTAAAAAGGGTCCCATTCTGAGAAAATATCTGAAAGTGAAACTGCTAGAAGGTGGAAGAACAAAACGATGTGGACAGCTTCCAGATTTAAAATATTTATTAATTCTGACTCAGTTTCAATGTATTCCGACTTGGAGAAAGCTTCTGTTCATTCAGAACTGCATTAAGAAATCAATCAGACATCTCACTCGGTTATACTTATTTCCGAGTCAAGGTCTTACTCTTTCATCATTCGGAAGTCTTCTCAACTAAAAGATCACTCGGAATTCAGAGTCCACTTCCTTCCTCGGAAATCATTCCTCTTGAAAGGATTACTCGGATATTTTCTCTTCTTCGAATTTATTTATTCTTAAACATATTCAATCGGAGTTTAAGTCTGTCCAGAAGCACTCTTTCTGGAAAGACTCACTTGGAATGTCTTACTCTATATCATTTCACTCGGAAGTGTCACACTCAGAGACACTTCACTCGGATATACTCCACTCGGGAGTTTACTAATCGGTCCGAGAAGTGGAAACAACCCATTCGGAATCATTCCACTCAGAGATGTTTTCGTTTCACTCGGAGTCAGATTCATTTCACTCAGAATCTGATTCATTTCACTCAGAAAATCTTGTCTCATTAATTTTTCACTCGAAATTTCATCTAGAAATTCTTCTTTAATCCTTTTTAAGTTATTTTTATAATAATCGGGATGCTACAAAATCCATCCAGTAACAAACCACATAACGCTCGCTTGAGCGAAGGCAAGCCCGCTAGAGCGAGGAACGTCCAGAATGCACACGCCAAGAGCAGAGTCGTTTCGCCTAGCGAAAACCACTCTCGCTTGAGCAAGATTGGGCCAGAGGCCATACTATTGATACAGGGGATTCTTGTTTAAGTGAGGATCCATCTCGCTTGAGCGAGATTATCAGTTCATGCGCAGAAAACATGAAAATCTCACAACCTAACATATAAAAATTCATCCTAAGCAAAATTGATCAAAATGAACCTATCACATACGTCATATTAAGTGTTTAAAACTTGTTTCAAGTATTCATACTCAATAACTTCCATTCCAATTCATGAATCCTATCACAACCAAACTCAGCACCTTATATACTTTATAAAACACAACATCTTGGGAAATATGTCATTCATCCCTCAATTCTAACAGCATTTCACATCATATTTGTCATTCACACCTTATCAAGGTCATTAATGAAAATAAGCCATACATACAAGGGTCTCATTTTCCTACATGACCTCCAAAATCATCATTCATCATATTAGATTACAAAATTGGGTATGTATACATTATATACCATACAAAATAACAATATGTTGGCCAAGGCTCCCCACTTTCCTTCCATATTTACCTTTATCAATACTCGACCCCCAAAAGAGTAGGATTTACATCACACCTACATCAAACTTAAAATGGCAACTAGGAGGTGAGTAACATAATCCAAATGTGTCAAAGTCATATATTATGATGATACTCATCCATGCTTATATATGATACATTTCTCAAGAAACATCACAGTTTCATTCACATACTACATCATTTCATTTCAACATGTTACACACTCAAAGAAATACATCTATAACACACGTATCCAAATCATTGGCATTCTCTATAACATCATCATACACAAAATGTTAGTACCATATTTCTTTCCTCTTTATTTTTCAATCATCCATCGCCACCACGGCTTTCAACTAGGCATATCTACGGTTATATGCAAATGCTCTTATAGCTAATGCATATGCACAAAATAATCATTACCAAATTCGGATCCGACTGTGGGAAAACAACAACATACTAAATGTGGGACAAACATAGGTGTGCTACTATGCCCCTACTACAGTAAAAAATGTGTACACATATACCTAAATTCATGCATGCTTAACAACATACTTTTACTGGTACCAAACCGCTCTCGCCCCTATGTAGCACTAGTCACCCCGTGACTTGTGGATCAACATCATGGCCTTACTTGCCAAAGTGCTACAGGCCCCTCCCGAACACACATCGAGAGAGCCGTGTCCCGTCGGACACTATTAGTCCTCAAATTTATAATAAAGTTCTTAATAAAATTATGTAAAAAATAATAAAAATTAGTTCATTTTATTAGAAATTTAGGTTTTAATTATAATAAATGAAAGTTATTGGAAATTATCTGCCTTGATCAAATTTCTCTAAGTTTTGCAGTGAAAAATTAAAGAAAATCAAGAGAAAATTGAAGAACTGGAGAGCTGACGTGTAGCATCAACACCACGCGTAGCGTGCGAACTTCTGATGCTGACGCTACGCGTCACAGCCATGTGTAGCGTCAGAAGCTATGTGGACTCCACTTCTAGGTGGCCAAGCACTCTACCAAGTGGCCCAAATAATGGCTAACCTACTTACACCAGATGCCAAATTGAAGTGGGAGATAATTGGCCCAATGTCCGTTTATAATTAGAATTAAATAATCTCAATCATGGCCACTTCAAGCTACGTTTAATGGAGGCTGAGTCAGGAACCTGATGCGTAGCGTCATCCTGGCACGTAGCGCCAGGACCCTTTCTCAGCCCTATAAATAGGCCATTTCCAAGGCATTCATGGCATCCCATTCTGATCCAATTTCACTTCTGAGATTCAAAGTCCCCTTCCTTTCTTTCGAGTTTGAGAGTTTGTAAGTTTAGAGTGATTTTTAGATACTTGAGCGTGTTTTATAGTATTATGAATTCGTGTATCGTGAAGTGTTTTCATACCTTCGTAATGTCAATCTCTGTAAGTGTTATTTTAGTTTTACCATATGTAACTAAATTGTTTATGTTAGAATTTGGTGAATCAATGTATTATATGATGTTGTAATTATGACCTCTGCATGTTTATGATTCAAGTACCATGTTAGTATTTCAATCTTTTATTAGTATGAACATCAAATGGGAGAATGATTTTCATGCATATTAAAACTTGTTTTATTAGTATAAATGTCAAACGGGAGAATGAGTATTCATGCCGAATTAAAATATGTTTTAATGAAAGTAAAAGTTGAAATACTGTTAATATGCCAATTACTAGGAATAGAATTGGTGATTATTATTGCCATAAGGCCAGGACTTAATGCAAGCTTTTACTGAGAAAGATCACGAGGGATCGGACTTTACAGTAATTACTTAGAATTTATATCATGAGAGATCGGTTATAATGATTTTAAGCTGCAATGACATGAACTTGATAATTAAATATATATTTTGTAATCATTTCATTATATTTTAGCGTGAGGATCCTAATTCCAACATAATTTATCAATTTGTGTTTTTACTTCAAGTATCTGAGATTATTCTGAATTACATCTTAACTTTCTAGATAGATTTTATCTTTATCATCTTTTTACCACATGAACAAATCAATCATCAAATTCTGTGAATATTGTATAAATTGTTTATAAATCATTCTTTTGTTAATAAATTTTGATACATTTGCCATAGTAAATAGAAATTACTGTGAATTACTGGAACTTTCAATCTCAGTGGAACGATATCTAAATTTGAAAACTACAAACGATTAGTGCACTTGCCAATTAAAAGACCCAACAGTATTCAGGGTTTAACAGACACCGAGGTAACTTGCTCATCACAGAACCGCCCACCCACTGGGCCCGCCACATAGGGTGCCTCGTCACCAAACTATGGACAGCTTCGTGATTCCCAGAATCACTAGGGAATACAACAATATACCCGTGCACTGGGTCACCCTCCCACTGGGCCCGCCTAGTGGAACCTCTATCATTCCACATAGACAGTGTATGATATGCCATGGATGCAAATGCCAATCAATGCATTCTTACTCTATGCATCCTATCATGCCACTTCACATTCAACAATTCACCATAACCACTTAGTGGATTTCGTATACTCATCATCCTCCACCACCACCAACATTTTGAAAATTTGAAAAATCAAATATGGTTGTTGAACAAAGAAGAACATTAGGACAGTTTGCTGCTATCAATGGACTACCCCGTGTTTCGGGGATGTACCAAGGACCTATTGCTGTTGTAGAAATTAAACCAGCTACTCTTAACATTATTCAAAATAATCAATTTACTGGTTTAAATAATGAGGAACCTTATGAACATTTAACTATTTTTTATGAGTTTTGTAGCATAATTGGTTTCGAACCCAATCAAGAAGAATCTGTTTATATGAGATTGTTTCCTTTTTCTTTGATTGGGAAAGCTAAAGAATGGTTTAAATCTTGTCCACCCGGTAGTTTTGCAAACTGGTCCGATGTTGAAACTAAATTTTTGGAAAGACTTTATTTACCTTCAAAATATTTTGAAACAATGACAGCCATACATTCTTTTTCACACAATCACGATGAATCACTTGGTGAAGCATGGGAAAGATTCAAAGCACTTCTTAGGAAATGTCCAAACCATAATTTGGATGATGCTGGGAAGGTAAGAATCGTTTATCATGGTTTATTACCTCAGTTCAAGATGATGTTAGATGCATGTGCAGGTGGTTCTTTAATGAACAAAACTGTTGAAGAGGCAATATCAATCATGGAGTCCATGTCAACTAGTGACCGTCAAGCAAAGCATGAAAAAAGTAGTACATCAAGGAAACCAGGTATGCTTGAGTTGGGAGTAAATGATGTAGTTTTAGCTTAGCAAAAATTTCTAACACAACAAATGGAAGCAATGAGCAAACAATTAGAAAAACTTCAAATTGCTCAAGTATCATCACCACCCCCCGCTCAATTGAAACAATGTGTGCATTGCATGGGTGAACAACCATGTGGTTACTGTGCCCCTGATGGAAATGATCAAGAACAAGCCAATTTCCTGATTCACCAAAGAATACCTTTAGGTACTTGTCGCAACCTGAATCGCGACGACGCGGCGAGAGAGAGAGAAAAGTGGTGGAATGAAACAGGGAGTCGCCACCAACGTTTTTATCCATAGGAAAAACATTGGAAAAAAAACTAGGTTCAGTAAAGCACTGGTTAAAAATTGAGATTCAAGTTCGGGAGTCGGTTACGAGTAGGGAAGGTATTAGCACCCTACATCGCCTGTCAAAGACAATACCAAGATTGAAAGCACAATATAAATAGCCTTAAATAAAACATGGTTTCTTCCCTTTTACTTGTATTTTGAAAATGATAGAATGGAGTAGAGAACTGTACAGACATAGAATGTTGAAGCGAGGTTAATGGGACGTTTCGTCCGAACTAAGCTCGACTTCGATATGAGACAGAGAGGGTGAGAGAATGCCAATAAGACATCACGTCTAAATTAAACATCCTCGGGTAAAAAGGATAGGGATAGGAAAGAGATAAGCGGGACGTCTTGTCCTAAGTATCCCTTCCCTATGAATTGTAGCAAGGTTTGAACAAAAACTAGGGGGAAATCAACAAGACGTCACGTCTAAATTGATTTTTACGGAAACGACAAAAAGTAACATCATGAAAGAAACACAAAAAGCAAGGAAATAAATCAGTAAAAGGAAATAATAAAGATGGGCCCGACAGGAGTTAAAGTCCTGCTCCTACGTATTCTTGAATTATCAAGAAATCAGGGTTACGTAGTTCTAAAAATGTTTTTTTTTAGGAAAAGATTACGAAGATATTGATGGGCATCATTCTAGCGAAGAATCCATACAAGGCGAAGTGCTTCGCACGTGCACGGATCCTATAAAGGCTGTGTAGACGGAAGTATTTTCCGTACGACACTGATTAAGAAAAATGAATATATAAAAAATAAAAAAAACTGAGTGGGAGAGGAAAACGAGTGCAAAAAATGAAGAAAACAGAGTGAAGAATAAGAAAACCGAGTGACAAATAAGAAAACCGAGTGAAAAATAAGAAAACCGAGTGAAACTATGAAAATCCGAGTGAAAACAGAGAAAACCGAGTGAAACAGTGACAATATGAGTGAAACAGTGAAAATCTGAGTGAAAATAAGGGAAACCGAGTGAAACTATGAAAATCCGAGTAAAAACAGAGAAAACCGAGTGAAACAGTGACCATATAAGTGAAACAGTAAAAAATCTGAGTGAAAATAAGAGAAACCGAGTGCAAAATAGTAAATCCGAGTGAAAAGAGGATTACCGAGTGATGATGGAGTAGGGGTGCTGGTCTGAGAGGGGAAAAAGGAATGGGAAGGTGCTGGGAGGTGTGGAGGATGGAAGGATTGTGGGCAGCAATGGTGAGGGATGATGGAAGGAGAAGAAGAGAAGAGTTCCTGTGAGAGAGAAGAGAGCACGAAGGATTTTGGCAGAGTTTCCTCTTCTCCAATCCCCTTCCTCAGCTGTCCTCCCCCTTGCCTATTTATAGGCTGGTTTGAGTGGAAGGCCAGCTCAGGCTTCCACTTCCGAGTGGAATGCCAGCTCAGGCCTCCACTCAGGGTGAAGTGGGGGACAACGGCTGGGTGGGAATTTTTAATTCCCCCCACTTCCACCCCTGTTTACCACTTGTCTGCCACCCCCATGATTCCTGGATCCACTTGGGTGGTGGAATCCAAGTCAACACGGTCTAACAGGGGGACCTGGTGGGAATCCTAGTGAGAATGGAAGAATTCCGAGTGAGAATTATGGAAATCCGAGTGAAAATGTTGGAATTCCGAGTGAGGATAGTGGAATTCCGAGTGAGGATATTGAAATCCGAGTTAGAATGGTGATATCCGAGTGAACATGGTGAAATTCTGAGAGAGGATGTAGAAAACCAAGAGAAAATATTGTAATCCGAGTGGGATTTTGAAATTCTGAGAGAGGATGTTAAAAATCTGAGAGAGGATGTGGAAAACCGAGTGAAATGGTGGAATGCCGAGTGAAAATGGCTCGGCTTAATCCCTCAGTCAGTGTTCAACCATGGTTGGAATTGACTCCGAGTGAGAAAAGGGTTCAGTCCACACTTTACCTCCTGGATCCGAGTGGAAAAGGTTCATTGAGTGCGAAAGACCGAGTGAAATCATGTTGATGTGCCATTCGGAACATTCAGTCAGAACCGAGTGAAGCACTTCTCACTCGGTTCCTAAATTCCTCTCCACAATCCGAACCACCAACGACTCGGAACCGATTGAAATGTGTGAAGTGTGACTCGGAATTGAAACATGGCTCGGAAAGGTGTAAAAAATGACACGGAGGGGATTTGGTGTTGGTAAAATTTGACTCGGGAAAGTGTAAAAGAGGACACAGAGCCGATTGAAAATCAAAGAGAAACACTCGGAAATTGATTTGGAGAGTACCTGGCTCGGACTTCACTTCCTCTCCCCAATCTGAGTGACCATTGACACGGAACCGACTGAATGGCTCGGAAATTGGAATTTTGACTATTTTTCGCTCGGAAATAAACTTCTTCACACTCAGAATTTAGAAATTTGAATTTCTTCACTCAGAATGGCACTGACAGGGAAGCTTTCCACTCAGAATTGACTCATTCTGAGTAGTTCTACTCGGATTTGCTCCATTCTGAGTAGTTCCACTCGGATTTGATCTAACAGGAGCATATTCCACTCAGATTTTACTCATTCTGAGTGATGCTACTCGGATTCAACTTCAACAGGGGGTTTTTCACTCGGATTTGATCCATTCTGAGTATTTGCACTCGGACTTACTAGTTTTTGGGCCATTCCACTTGGATTTTTGTTCAACAGGGGCATTTTCTACTCGGATTTGATCCTTTTTGAGTCATTTCACTCGGATTTGATCCGTTCTGAGTATTTTCACTCGGACTTACTAGTTTTTGGGCCATTCCACTTGGGTTTTTGTTCAACAGGGGCATTTTCTACTCGGATTTGATCCTTTTTGAGTCATTTCACTCGGATTTGCCTCCAACAGGTCTATATTCCACTCGAAAATGCTTCCATCATAGTCATCTTGCTCGGATCTGACCATTTTTGAGTTATTCTATTCAAATTTGACCATTCTGAATTGGAATTAAGTATAAAAAGAATCATTCCACTTGGACCGGACCAAAAGAAGTGTTCACAGTACTTTTCCTATCAATCTTGGTAATTCTTTTCCTAACAATTACCTGCAGGGTTGGCAGAATCAGAATCTTGGATGGAAACAAGATGTTGGACCTTCCAACAGGCCTCCTAACAATCAATTCAAACAACAACAATCACAATCTAATCAAACAGCGAGGCTAACTAGGATAGAGGAATCTATCCAACAATTGCTACAATATATGCAAACAAATGAGGCCTTATGTAAAGCGTTGGATATGCAATTAGGATAGTTAGCAAAAGAAGTAGCCGACATGAAAAGCTCTGGTTTTTCTGCAAATACTCAAAATCCAAGAGAACAATGTAAGGCTATTTTTACAAGAAGTGGAAAAGTTGTAGGAAATGATTGTAAAGAAAAAGAAAAAGAAGAAAAAGAAAAAGAAGAAGAAAAGAACAATGAAAAAGAAGAGAAGAAAAAGAGAATGAAGAAAAAATAATGAAAAAAATGAAAAAGATGATGAAAAAGAAAAACAAAAAAATCAAAAAAATAAAAAACAAAAAAATCAGTATTTGGGTCAGACACCTCCAGTTAAGGATCTACCTTATCCACATGCACTATCAAAGAAGGATAAGGAAAAGGAATACAAAAGATTCCTTGAAATCTTCAAGCAATTACACATAAACATCCCATTTTCGAGGCATTGGAACAGATGCCAACATATGCAAAGTTTATGAAAGAATTGCTTACCAAAAAGAGGAGGTATAATGAGGAAATTGTTGAACTTGAAGCAGGTTGCAGTGCTATTTTGCAATATAACATGCCAGAAAGTCAAAAGACCCTGGAAGTTTCATCATTCCTGTCTCCATTGGAGGTGTAAATATTGGGAAAGCCTTGTTAGACTTAGGTGCTAGCATTAATCTAATGGTTCTAAGTATGATGAAACGAATTAGTGATCTTGATCCTCAGAGAACAAAAATGACTCTGCAATTGGCCGATAGATCAATCAAGAGATCCTACGGTATTGTGGAAGATGTACTTATAAAGGTTGACAAGTTCTACTTCCCTGTTGACATTGTGGTTTTAGACATTGATGAGGACATAGTCTGTAAATAATTTCAATTATACTCAAAATAGTTTACGTTTATTGTTGGGTCACTTTTGGACCTTGTACATCATTTTGAGCCTTGTAGTTGGCCATATTTCCTAGTTTAGTTGATTTTAGGCCTAAGTGGGAAGCCCAAGTTGCCTAGCTTGGCCACCACTCCACCTTGCCTATATAAAGATTACCTCTCCATGTATTTTCACACCATTAGTTTTGAATGAAATTTACACTTTGTGAGATTTGAGTGCAAACTCTCTCCTTTAGGTTAGAGAAAGTCTAACCCCTTTCAAGCTCTTATCACTAGGTGACCATCCCTAGAGTGACGAGTAGAGACTTATCCAAGTCATTGGTGATGTCTCCTTCATCTTCTTCCATCCCTTCCATCAACCTCCATCCATCTTTCATTCTTCCATAGAACCCATCAATGGAGAACAAGATTAAGTGAAAAAGAACCTAGATCCATCCAGTTTAGAAGGCAAGCCTTCATCAAGTGGTATCAGTTAGCCTTGGAGGTTCTTATTCTACCTTGTTTCTTCTCTAAAAATTTAAAAAAAAATTCTTTTGATTTTTCTTTGATTTTTTTTGTGCATATTGATTGAGTTCTTTAAAAAAAAAAATTTAGAATTTCATTGGTCATCTTCTCTAGTTTCTTAGTCTTGCACCATAAAAAAATAAAATAAAAATTCAGCTTTAGTCTTGTTCAAATGCCATGATAAATACATACAAATTCTAGAGCCAAAACTAGGTGTATGGTGCATAATTGGAGTTTGTCTTGTTTCTAAGTTTTCATTGATTTTGTGATAGAAGTGCTGAATTTCTTGTGCCATTGATAGATATCCTTTTAATGGCCTAAGCTCCAATTTCTTGTGTTGATCATCTCATTTTTAGGTGATCTAAATTTATATGCTCAATTTTTTTAGGCTTGTAGTTTCATTCTTTAGTTTTTAATTCTAGGAAAATTTTTGCTTTTGTTCAGCACATAGGAATATTAGAATTCTATATCATCTTGAATTTTATTTTGTCAATTTTTCACGTTGCTGTACTTGCCTTTCCCTATCATCCTTTCATTTCTTTGAATTGAATTGTACCTTCCGTACCTATATTACACGAAAGCCTTATCACTTGTGCTACTTCAATTGGCAAATTCAATTCCTCCAGAGCGATTCACGTATGGGCTAATTTTCAATTTCAATCTTCGAATTCCAATCTTGCAATCTGACGAATGGTACGTGCATAATTTCTCTTCCTTCACCACTGTGCGCGTTACATTTTGGTCATTTGTCAATTCTTTTCTTTGAATTCATGCATTGGTCAATTAAAAATTCTTGGTCTATTGGCTGTATTTGTAATCTTTGTTCTTGATCGATTGAAAATTTGTTTTGCCAATTTCTTGAATTCACAAATTACCACATACACTAATTTTTTTCAATTCAATTTGTGCAATTGAATATTATGTGATCGTTCTGATTAGTTCTTGGCATTCTCTGTACGTGAAGTTATGGGCAATTGAAAACTTTGGTCAATTTGCTATTCATTCGGTCCTGTGTGTATAATTCCCGAGCATTGAATTTTCATTGGTCCATTGTCAAATTGCTGTGCATTTTAATTCAAAGTCTTGTTGGTCAATTGAATTTGGTTAAAATACCTTTTTAGCCCTTCAAAAGTCTAGGGTATAGGAAAAAGCCCCTATGAAATTTGACCTAGGATTTTGACCCTTATAAAAATTTAGGTTATGTAAAATCAAGGAAGGCTGACTTTTTGCTGAGGTGACTAATGCATGGCCCACTTCAATAGTGAAACGTGGAGGCTGACCTGGCTAAACAGGTGTTTAAATACTTAATTAAGTGATTAGCCATGTGAATTATAATTAATGGATTAAATATTTTAAAAAAATAAGAAATGGTTTTTTGCCAAAACGTGCGTTTTGATAAGTGTGTTCCCATTTCTTCTTCTTCCCAGTTCTTCTTCTTCCTGGCGCGAGTATCTCTGCATTCTCCTCGTGTTCAACCTAAAATCGATGGCAAGGTCTAACATTTCCACTAGGTCTTCCTCATCAATGGAGGTTGAACACGTAAATTGCAGGTGTGGGAAGAACCCTGTCCTCCTCATATCAAAAACGAAGAAGAACAATGGACGGGCCTTCTGGAGGTGTCCATTTTTCTTGGTGAGTGGAGGAATGTCATTATTTACGTTGTTGGGTTTTTTTAAAACGGTTTTTTTTGTTGTGTCAGAGCAAAGAGGATTGTGGTTTTTTCAAATGGGCTCCTACTGTTCCGTTGGTAACATTGATGGGAATGATGGGTGTACCTGCAAGGTGGAGCTGGATAAGATGCGTGAGGAGTTTGAAAAGAAGTATGCAAAACTAAAATCCAAGTTGGTGGCTGAGAAGAGGAAAACTTCAATGTTGTTGACACTCCTCACTGTTTCCTGGGCCATTACCCTGAGCATGACAATGACATATTTAGCAAGAAAACATTAAGGAGAAATGAGATTCTGAGGTTGAAACGTGTGTTGTGGGTTTTTGGAAAAGGGTTTTTGTATTCAATAGGGTGCAGAAAACACCTTTATTTGTTGTGTGATTTGTTTAGGAGTGTGTACATGTTTAGGGTTTGGGATTTAGCCACTTTTTAGGTTTTTAGGATTGAGGGTTTAGGAGTTGGTTTTGTAATGAATATAATCCCTAATGAGATGGTTGTTATTTTGGCAAGCATTTGCTTTTTTCTTGAGTCATTAAGTGTTTTACTTTATTCAATTGTTGATGGAGTAAATTAACTAGTTGATCCCAATGCAAATAAGTGCTCAAAACAGATACAAATTTAAATAAAACTCGTGCATAGATTAACTTGTCACATATTTACATAATTACAGTCATTAAAGGGGAAGTAAAATATCCTGGGTCTCTAAAACAGAATGGAATGAAAATTACAGTCTGTTGTTGTGACCCTGCCCCTGCCCCTGCCCCTGCCTCTTCCTCTTCCTCTTCCCTTATGTGTTCTTCTTCCCTTATCTGTTCCTCCTCCTCTTGGTCTCCCCCTGGTTGAGGTTGATGTTGTGGCGGACTCAGCACCCACATTAGTATCAGTATGTGGTGGGTTTGGTGTAGTTGCAGTCTGAAAAAGATTACATAAAATAATAAGATACTGATGGATGAACACCAAAATACTGATGAATAAACACCAAAATTAAGCACTCTTACCTTGGTAGAAGGTGGATTAGGACATGTGGTTTTATTATGACCAATACCATCACAGTTTGCATAATGGTACTGGCCTGGAAATCTTGGACGCCTTGTTGTGTTATCATCTTCATATGGGTCTCTTCTTCTCAATTTTTTTGGTCTCCCAGGACGCCTCTTATAAGATGGAGGAAGAACTTCAGGTGCATCAACCTTAGGCCACATAGGCTGCCCATTGATAGGTTGGATAATACCTACATAAGCCTGAGCATATGTTGTCTTGGAGTACCAGTGGGAGACATAAGCTTTTGGGTTGTCACCCTTGTACTTCATAGCAGATATGGCATGCCTACATGGTATGCCATTTAACATCCACCATTTGCAGCTGCACACTTTCTCACTCAAGTCAACTATAAACCTATACTCAGACTGAGTATGCTTCAGTTCAAATAGCAACTGTCCTACCCACACTGGAACCCACTGTCCACTAAATTCAATTTCTCTCCCTAACCTCTTATAGGGTCTTGGCATGATGTCCCCCTCAATTGTGCAGACCTTAGACCTCAACTTGGCAAACCTCCCTAACAAGTATTGTCTTACCCTGTAACATCCCAATTTTATAATAATGTACCGGGTGAAATAAGCCATTAAAATAATAATTCAGAAGTGGAAACTGTTCACTAATTACCCTTAACTTAATTAATCAAAAGGTGATTAGCTTTAGTGGATGCTGATGGGACTGGGTGACGTGAGCAGACTGCTCCTCACGTTTTCCCACCCCACCATTCCTTTCCTTCATGCATGCGTTTATAATTGGTTGATGGCTTTCCTTGCCATTCATTCTTCAGAATTTCCCTGCGAGTTCTTCTTCTTCTTCCTCCTTCTCTTTCTCTCTTGTTTTCCTTCTTCTCTTCTCCTTCTCTGCTCTCTGTTTCCACTCCCTGTTTTGGAAGCCATGTTGATGGTGCAGCAGAGGAGTCAGAGCTCCCTTATATGTAATACCCCTATTTTTATTTTTATATTAAAATTTTGAAGGAATTAAATTATGGTTCTTTAGAACTTTTTAACCTACGTATTATTTATGATTTTTTAGAATTTTGAAATTTTTTTAATAAAATAATATTTTTAAATAATTTTAAATTCATATAAGTGACTTAAATTAAAAATATTTATAAGAAAGTGAATTTAAATTATAAGAAAATTTTCTAAAATCCGTTTCAAGTAGACTTATCTAAAAATTATCGGTTTGAGAAAAATCTTAATTTTTTTCCAATAGTTAAAAAATTAGAAACGTATCAATAAATTTTTATTAACAGAAAATTTTAGATTTTTAAAATTTCAGCTTTATATTACTTATTATAAAATTAATGAGGACTGATATAATATCGCTAATTCAAAAAGGACTCATTTTGAATATTTAAAATATACCGAGTGAAGGCTACTATTTGACTTAATAATTTTGTCGACAATTACTATGCAAATCACTGTGCATGTATGAAATTTTCAAAAGATGCACAGTAACCTGGAATAAAAAATTCAAAAATGCATAGTACTTTTATATTAAAATAATAGAATGCATAGTAAATTTTTTTCCTATAAATACCGAAGGATTTCTTCTTTAGAATTCACAATTTCAGATTAAGTTTTCTTAATATAGTAGTGCTAGTGAGATAGTGGTGGAAGTGAGAGAGAAGAAAAGTTTTTGGAGAGAAGGTTCTGCCAAAATCCTAAGGTAAGAATACTTCTCTTTTATATTTTTTGGGTTATTTTTATATCGTTTTTAAAAATCTGTTATTATACTAGAAATAATATTATTTTAAGTTACTATTCTGCATAGTAAACACTATTTCAATAGTAAATTACTATTTCAATAGTAAATTACTATTCAAATAGTAAATTACTATTTACTGTTACTATTTACCGTTACTATTCACGATTTACTATTTACCGTTACTATTCACATTTTACTATTTACTGTTACTATTTACGTTTTACTATTTACTGTTACTATTTATGATTTACTATTCACTATTCACTATTCACTATTCAAAATTTACCATTTCTGTTTTAAGTAGTAATCTTAATCTTCGTCTTATGCTTATACTGAAATAAGATTGGTATTAATATTTCTAGAAATCGGAGGCGCAAAGCAAATCCATTTTGGGTAACGATTCAAGGTAAGGGGGAGTGAGATAAGAGTATAATATGAAAAGACATAAGAATAATGGGAGGAGTCCCCTACTTCTTTTAAATTTAATAATAATATTATTTTAAAATATTAACCTTTTAACTTAACAATTTTAATAAATTTTAAATTAAATATCCGGTTTAACTAACTCTAACATACCTATGCAAGGACTTGGACCATTATGACCTATATAGACTGGACTATACCTATGCAAGGACTTGGACCATTATGACCCATATGGACTGAACTATACCTATGCAAAGACTGGATTATATGGACTTACATATACCTATGCGAGGAATTGACCAAGATGACTCAAATTGACTATATTAATAATCATTAAATTTTGTATTATGATATGTATTAATGATATTTAATTGATTTGATTATGATTTGATTATGATTGATTGATTGATGATATTTAGTTATGATTGATATTGCTTGATTTTGATTGATGATATTGTAATGTGGAGTTTGAGCATATAGCGAGCATGACGGAAAGCTAAAATTCAGTAAGAATTTCTTACCTTACTCTTTAAATTTTATTATCTTTTATTCCTTCTTAGAAATTATTTTTATTAACTTTATTTCCAATATTTAGAATAAAAAATTTAGTATTTATTTTAGAAAGAAAACATTTTATGAGAAATTATTTAATTAAATCTTGAGTTAAAGAAAAATTTTGTAATTTTAAGTATTTTTGGTTAATAATTATTCTCTTTTAATAAAACAAAATTTTTAAAAGAAAATTATTTTATTTTTCCAACTTAATAACTAAAGATATTTAAAAATAATTGAGATTTCTAAATTTGATTTTGTTAAGATTTAATTTGAGAAAGATTATGTAAAGTTTTATATGAGAAAGTTTTTAGATATTTAAGGCTTAGAAACTCAATTTTCAGTGAGATTCGAAAACTGTACAAAATTTATTTCTGTGGGACAGAAATTCAGGGAATTAAGAAAATGTACAGTTTATTAAAATGATATTGTAAACCTTTAAGGTATTTAATAATTGAGTTTCTAAAAGCCTTAACCAACTCAATACGCGAGTAGTTCATGCATCATGAATCATTAAAGTGAAATGAAATAATATTGTCTGGGGACGGATTATAGAAACCGAGGATACATTAGAGGAGGCTTAATTACGAGCCTTGGGATGAGAGGGTGTGAAAGGGTGCTTCAGGGGACCTGGGGTAGCTCCCTAGTGTCGGGTACTTTCACAATAAAAACTTTCTCAATCTGACTAGTCTCTAAGTGTTTCCATGCCAGTTGAGCTGTTCATATTATTATTATCCGGACTTATGGAACAGTGTAAACTCCTAGTTGGCCCAGTGCAAATTAAAATTTAAGGGCCCACATATATAGGTAAGTTATGATGAAGATATTGCATAACATTCATGCATTCATAATTGATTGTGTATGTGATTGTGATTGATATTATTATGTATTGGTTTGTGAAAACCCTTTGTTGCTTATGTCTTAATCGAGAATATTATATTCTGTTTCTCACTCCTTTCTCCGTGTTTTTGTTTCATATGTTTTAAATTGATGGTTCAGAGGGAAGGATCGAAGAATATCGACAGTAAATATAGCACGTTCTAGAAAGGGAGCTCGGTATGAATACCGTGGTCCAATGAATAAATAATGTTAATAAGTAACTGCTTCTGGGCCATGGAGTTTACTCTCTTTCTTATAATGTTTAATGTTTATTTTCTTCGGATGAATGTACAATTACTTTATAAAGTTTTAATAATATTTGTGAGGTATTTCAGAAATAATGTATATAATTTATTCCGATAGTTTCTTTTTAACAATCATATCCTTAAAAAAAAAATTACGAGTTTCTCTAGAATTTATTAAGGTGTAACAGAGGGTGTTACAAAGTGGTATCAGAGCAGTTAATCCAATAGGCCTGGGGAAAAGGTCTATCTTGCTTTGTCTGTAAACTCTGTATAGGTAGAATATCTGACTTGGTAGTAACTGTGATTGCTGTGACAAATCTCAGTTACTGTGAAACAGGAAACTAATGGCTGGAAACGATCTTGCTGGAGTTGTAGAACGCTTAATCAATGCAATGGGAGCACGTGAAGGTCAAGATAATGATGCCTTGAGAAGGCTGGACCTATTCGAAAAGCGCAATCCACCTCGTTTTAAGGGAGGATATAACCCTGATGGAGCACAAATCTGGATTCGAGAGATAGAGAAGATTTTTCGAGCATTGCAATGTAATGAAGCTGATAAGGTAGTCTTCGCTACTTATGCCTTATCTGAGGATGCCGAACATTGGTGGGATAGCATGCGTAGACAATTTGAAGTCAATAACGTGGAGATCACTTGGGATTATTTCAAGGATATGTTTCTGGAGAAATACTTTCCAGCTGATGTTAAAGAGAAAAGACAATTCGAATTCCTGTCGCTGACCCAAGGAAATATGACCGTTGGAGAGTACGCATCCAGGTTTGAGGAGCTATCTCGTTTTCATTCTCATTATAATGATGCTACTAATGAAAGAGATCGGTGTGCAAAGTTTGTAAATGGATTGCGGCCAGAAATTAAGGAAGCTATACGAATGCAGGAAATCCGTGAATTTTCTGCATTGGTAAATCGCTGCAGGATCTTTGAAGAAGATCATAAGGATAGAATGACCAAAAGTCGTGAGCCCATTCACAAGGCAGGAGAAATGAGAAGTGGAGGACCTCACCATCACCAAAGAAGAGACTTCAGAAGGAATAAGCCTTACCAAGCGCCATTTCGCCGGTTTGGAGCAGCATCTATTCCTAACAGACCCCAAGCTTCAACTGGAAGCTATTACCCAACATCTGCACCAAATTTTAAATGTTTTATCTGTGGAGGATCCCATTTAAAAAGGGATTGTCCTAAAAACACTTATGTTTGCTTTAAGTGTAACAAACCAGGTCATCACATTAAGGATTGCCCAGAGATGAAGAGAGAAAACCCTGAAGGTGCGAGTACAAACATAAATACTCAAGGAGGCGTACATAGTGCAGTCGGAAGGCCGAAGGCAAAAGGAAAGGTTTTTGCAATCACTGGAGAAGAAGCATCTCATTCTGATTCCATGGTGGAAGGTAAGTGTATCATTAATAAGATTCCTTTAACTGTTATGTATGACTCAGGAGCATCACATTCCTTTATTGCCAATGACTGTGTAGAAAAACTAAAATTACCTGTGATAGAACTGCCATTTGACTTATCTGTACATACTCCTGGAAACAATCCCATTGTCACTTCTAAAGCCTGTTGGAAATGCCCTATTGTCATAAATGGTAGGGACTTTAAAGCTAATCTTTTCTGTTTACCCCTTTCTGGCTTAGAAGTTATTATTGGGCTAGATTGGTTGTCTGACAATCGTGTTCTAATAGATTGTCATAATAAAACCATAATGTTTAAAGAACCAGTGAATTTGAATCCTGAGGATTCGAGATTTCTAACCGCCAACCAAGTGAGTGCCTCTTTAAAAGGAGGGGCTCAAGGATTCATGCTATTGCTTTCAACGAAAGGAGAGCAAGAATCAAAAATCAAAAATCTGCCGGTTGTGTGTGAATTTCCTGACGTTTTTCCTGAAGATATCCCTGGTTTACCCCCAGAAAGAGATGTAGAATTTTCCATTGATCTAGTACCTGGAGTTGGACCTATTTCAATTGCACCATACCGAATGTCACCTCTAGAATTAGCAGAGTTGAAGAAACAACTTGAAGAGATGATAGAGAAGCAGTTTATACGACCCAGTGTATCCCCCTGGGGTGCACCAGTGTTGTTGGTTAAGAAAAAGGATGGTAGCATGAGATTGTGTGTAGATTATCGGCAACTGAATAAGGTGACGATCAAGAACAGATACCCTCTGCCAAGGATTGACGACTTGATGGATCAGCTACGTGGTGCCACGGTGTTCTCCAAAATTGATTTGAGGTCTGGATACCATCAAATAAGGGTGAAGAAAGAAGATGTATCAAAAACTGCTTTTAGAACACGCTATGGCCATTACAAATATCTAGTAATGCCTTTTGGTGTAACTAATGCACCAGCCGTATTCATGGATTACATGAATAGGATTTTTCATCCATATCTAGATAAATTTGTAGTGGTGTTCATTGATGATATATTAGTGTACTCTAAAAGCAGAGAAGAACATGTTGAACATTTGAAGGTCGTGTTGGAAATCCTGAAAAAGAAACAACTATATGCAAAGCTGTCAAAGTGTGAATTCTGGTTGGAAGAAGTGAACTTTTTAGGACATGTAATTAGTCAAGGAGGAATAGCTGTAGACCTTTCCAAGGTGGAAGCAGTTTTAAAATGGGAGAGACCAACCACGATCACTGAGATTAGAAGTTTCTTGGGCTTGGCTAGATACTATAGGAGATTCATTGAAGGATTTTCAAAGCTAGGATACCCATTGACCAAGTTAACACGGAAAGGACAACCTTTTGTGTGGACGACACAATGCGAGAATAGTTTCCAAGAGCTGAAAGATCGACTTACTTCTGCGCCGGTGTTAGTACTCCCTGATCCATATCGAAGTTTTGAAGTTTACTGTGATGCGTCTAAACAAGGACTAGGAAGTGTACTCATGCAAGATAAGAAGGTTGTAGCCTATGCGTCGCGCCAATTAAGGCAACATGAGATTAACTACCCTACCCATGACTTAGAGTTAGCCGCTGTAGTTTTTGCCTTAAAGATTTGGAGGCATTATCTATACGGTGCATCATTCGATGTGTTTAGTGATCATAAGAGTCTTAAGTATTTATTCGACCAAAAGGAGTTGAACATGAGGCAACGGAGATGGATGGAGTTCTTAAAGGACTACGACTTTGAGTTGCAATACCATCCTGGAAAAACGAACGTAGTAGCTGATGCTTTAAGTCGAAAGTCTCTACATGCATCCACAATGATGATTAAAGAGCTGGAATTAATAGAGAACTTCAGAGATCTTAACCTAGCAGTAAAGGTTAATGCTAACAGCTACAGATTAGGAGTGTTGCAAGTGACAAGTGAATTTCTGAGACAAGTTTTAGAGGCTCAAAGAGAGGATGAATTCCTACAAGAGAAGAAAGAACTCTTGAAACAAGGAAAAGAAGTCGAGTTCAATGTAAGAAGTGACCAATTGCTAAGGTATAAGGATCGAGTGTGTATCCCTAATCAAGAGGAGTTGAGGAAAGCAATTCTGGAAGAAGGCCATAAAAGTTATATGAGCATTCATCCCGGAGCTACTAAAATGTATCAAGATTTGAAGAAGTTATTTTTGTGGCCTGGAATGAAGAAAGCAGTGGCAGAGTACGTGGCTGCATGTCTAATTTGCCAGAAGGTTAAAGTAGAACACCAAAAACCCCCTGGAATGCTACAATCAATGGAAATACCGGAATGGAAATGGGATGGCATTACCATGGATTTTGTGACTTCTCTACCCAAAACTCCATTAGGACATGATTCAATATGGGTAATAGTTGATAGACTAACAAAGTCTGCCCACTTTATTCCCATCAACATTCGTTACTCTATGGAGAAGCTGGCAAAATTATACATCGAGGAGATTGTGAGATTGCATGGAATTCCTTCAAGTATCATTTCTGATCGTGACCCTCGTTTTACATCACAATTCTGGAAGAGCTTGCACAAGGCTTTGGGAACAAGACTGCGTCTGAGTTCAGCATATCATCCTCAGACGGATGGACAATCAGAAAGAACAATTCAATCTCTAGAGGACTTGTTACGAGCTTGTGTGTTGGAGCATAAAGGAAGTTGGAATCAATTCTTACCATATGTGGAGTTTACCTACAACAACAGTTTCCATGCTAGCATTGGCATGGCACCTTTTGAAGCATTATATGGAAGAAAATATAGGACCCCGCTATGTTGGTTTGAGACTGGTGAAAACTTGATGCTAGGACCAGAGTTGGTACAACAAACCACGGATAAAATCAAAATAGTTCAGGAAAAGATGAAGGCAACACAGAGCAGGCAGAAAAGTTACTATGACAAAAGAAGAAAGCCGCTCGAATTTCAAGAAGGCGATCATGTATTCTTGAAAGTCATACCTATGACTGGGGTCGGTCGGGCGATGAAATCTCGAAAACTAACTCCTAGATTTATTGGTCCATACCAAATAATGCATAAAGTTAGTCCCCTTGCCTACCAAATAGCATTACCACCTTTTCTTTCTAATATCCATAATGTTTTTCATGTGTCAAACTTACAAAAGTATATATCTGATCCTACACATGTTATTGAACCTGATGTCATACAAGTTAAAGATAATCTTACATATGATGCACCACCTGTTAGAATAGGTGACAGAAGAATAAAAAAATTAAGAGACAAGACAATTCCGCTTGTAAAGGTCATTTGGAGTGAAACGAGAGGAGAAGATGCTACATGGGAACTAGAAACTGAGATGAAAGAGTCTCATCCTCATTTGTTTTACTGATTAATGTAAATTTCGATGACGAAATTTTCTAAGGGGAGTAGAGTTGTAATACCCCTATTTTTATTTTTATATTAAAATTTTGAAGGAATTAAATTATGGTTCTTTAGAACTTTTTAACCTACGTATTATTTATGATTTTTTAGAATTTTTTGGAATTTTGAAATTTTTTTTAATAAAATAATATTTTTAAATAATTTTAAATTCATATAAGTGACTTAAATTAAAAATATTTATAAGAAAGTGAATTTAAATTATAAAAAATTTTCTAAAATCCGTTTCAAGTAGACTTATCTAAAAATTATCGGTTTGAGAAAAATCTTAATTTTTTTCCAATCGTTAAAAAATTGGAAACGTATCAATAAATTTTTATTAACAGAAAATTTTAGATTTTTAAAATTTCAGCTTTATATTACTTATTATAAAATTAGTGAGGATTGATATAATATCGCTAAATTTCAAAAAGGACTCATTTTGAATATTTAAAATATACCGAGTGAAGGTTACTATTTGACTTAATAATTTTGCTGACAATTACTATGCAAATCACTGTGCATGTATGAAATTTTCAAAAGATGCACAGTAACCTGGAATAAAAAATTCAAAAATGCATAGTACTTTTATATTAAAATAATAGAATGCATAGTAAATTTTTTTCCTATAAATACCGAAGGATTTCTTCTTTAGAATTCACAATTTCAGATTAAGTTTTCTTAATATAGTAGTGCTAGTGAGATAGTGGTGGAAGTGAGAGAGAAGAAAAGTTTTTGGAGAGAAGGTTCTGCCAAAATCCTAAGGTAAGAATACTTCTCTTTTATATTTTTTGGGTTATTTTTATATCGTTTTTAAAAATCTGTTATTATACTAGAAATAATATTATTTTAAGTTACTATTCTGCATAGTAAACACTATTTCAATAGTAAATTACTATTTCAATAGTAAATTACTATTCAAATAGTAAATTACTATTTACTGTTACTATTTACCGTTACTATTCACGATTTACTATTTACCGTTACTATTCACATTTTACTATTTACTGTTACTATTTACGTTTTACTATTTACTGTTACTATTTATGATTTACTATTCACTATTCACTATTCACTATTCAAAATTTACCATTTCTGTTTTAAGTAGTAATCTTAATCTTCGTCTTATGCTTATACTGAAATAAGATTGGTATTAATATTTCTAGAAATCGGAGGCGCAAAGCAAATCCATTTTGGGTAACGATTCAAGGTAAGGGGGAGTGAGATAAGAGTATAATATGAAAAGACATAAGAATAATGGGAGGAGTCCCCTACTTCTTTTAAATTTAATAATAATATTATTTTAAAATATTAACCTTTTAACTTAACAATTTTAATAAATTTTAAATTAAATATCCGGTTTAACTAACTCTAACATACCTATGCAAGGACTTGGACCATTATGACCTATATAGAGTGGACTATACCTATGCAAGGACTTGGACCATTATGACCCATATGGACTGAACTATACCTATGCAAAGACTGGATTATATGGACTTACATATACCTATGCGAGGAATTGACCAAGATGACTCAAATTGACTATATTAATAATCATTAAATTTTGTATTATGATATGTATTAATGATATTTAATTGATTTGATTATGATTTGATTATGATTGATTGATTGATGATATTTAGTTATGATTGATATTGCTTGATTTTGATTGATGATATTGTAATGTGGAGTTTGAGCATATAGCGAGCATGACGGAAATCTAAAATTCAGTAAGAATTTCTTACCTTACTCTTTAAATTTTATTATCTTTTATTCCTTCTTAGAAATTATTTTTATTAACTTTATTTCCAATATTTAGAATAAAAAATTTAGTATTTATTTTAGAAAGAAAACATTTTATGAGAAATTATTTAATTAAATCTTGAGTTAAAGAAAAATTTTGTAATTTTAAGTATTTTTGGTTAATAATTATTCTCTTTTAATAAAACAAAATTTTTAAAAGAAAATTATTTTATTTTTCCAACTTAATAACTAAAGATATTTAGAAATAATTGAGATTTCTAAATTTGATTTTGTTAAGATTTAATTTGAGAAAGATTATGTAAAGTTTTATATGAGAAAGTTTTTAGATATTTAAGGCTTAAAAACTCAATTTTCAGTGAGATTCGAAAACTGTACAAAATTTATTTCTGTGGGACAGAAATTCAGGGAATTAAGAAAATGTACAGTTTATTAAAATGATATTGTAAACCTTTAAGGTATTTAATAATTGAGTTTCTAAAAGCCTTAACCAACTCAATACGCGAGTAGTTCATGCATCATGAATCATTAAAGTGAAATGAAATAATATTGTCTGAGGACGGATTATAGAAACCGAGGATACATTAGAGGAGGCTTAATTACGAGCCTTGGGATGAGAGGGTGTGAAAGGGTGCTTCAGGGGACCTGGGGTAGCTCCCTAGTGTCGGGTACTTTCACAATAAAAACTTTCTCAATCTGACTAGTCTCTAAGTGTTTCCATGCCAGTTGAGCTGTTCATATTATTATTATCCGGACTTATGGAACAGTGTAAACTCCTAGTTGGCCCAGTGCAAATTAAAATTTAAGGGCCCACATATATAGGTAAGTTATGATGAAAATATTGCATAACATTCATGCATTCATAATTGATTGTGTATGTGATTATGATTGATATTATTATGTATTGGTTTGTGAAAACCTGTCGCAACCTAAATCGCGACGGCGCGGCGAGAAAGAGAGAAAAAGTGGAATGAAACAGGGAGTCGCCACTAACGTTTTTATCCATAGGAAAAACATTGGGAAAAAACTAAGTTCAGTAAAGCACTGGTTAAAAAAATTGAAATCCAAGTTCGGGAGTCGGTTACGAGTAGGGAAGGTATTAGCACCCTACATCGCCTGTCAAAGATAGTACCAAGATTGAAAGCACAATATAAATAGCCTTAAATAAAACATGGTTTCTTCCCTTTTACTTGTTGTATTTTGAAAATGACAGAATGGAGTAGAGAACTGTACAGACATAGAATGTCGAAGCGAGGTCAATGGAACGTTTCATCCGAATTAAACTCGACTTCGATATGAGACAGAGAGGGGAAGAGAATGCTAATAAGGTGTCACGCCTAAATTAGACATTCTCGGATAAAAAAAACAGGGATAGGAAAGAGATAAGCGGGACGTCTTGTCCTAAGTATCCCTTCCCTATGAATTATGGCGAGGTTTGAACAAAAAAACTAGGGGGAAATCAACAAGACGTCACGTCTAAATTGATTTTCACGGAAGCAACCAAAAAAAGAACATTTATGAAAGAAACATGAAAGTAAGGGAATAAATCAGCAAAAAGGAATAAGAGAGATGGGCCCGACAGGAGTTGAGGTCCTGCTCCTACGTATTCTTGAATTATCAAGAAATCAGGGTTACGTAGTTCTGAATGTTGTTCTTTTAGGAAAAGACTTGGGAAATGATGGTGGATGTCATTGAGACGGGGAACTCATACAAGGCGAAGTTCTTCGCACGTGTATGAATCCTAAAGAGGTTGTGTAGACGGGAGTGCTCCTGTACGACACTATTTTAAAAAAGATTTGTTTCCCTTTTTTTTAATTTTTATTTAGTTTTGAAAGAAAACATAGGAAGCATTTATTTTCCACAGTAAGTTCGGAAAACAGAGGAAAAATGAGCAAAAACTAAAGGGAAGAAGAGAAAACCGTGTGAGAAAGAGGGAAAAAACTGAGTGAAAATGGAAAAAACCGAGTGGAAATGGAAGAAATCGAGTAAAAAATGAAATACCGAGTGAGAAAAAGCAGAAAACCGAGTGAGATTGAGGAAAACCGAGTAAAAATGGTAAAAACCGAGTGGAATAGGAAAATTCCGAGTGAAATTGAGGAAAACCGAGTGGAAATAGCAGAAACCGAGTGAAACAGTGAAAATTTGACTGAAATAGTAACAAATCTGAGTGAAACAGTGAAAATCCGAGTGAAACAGTGAAAATCCGAGTGAAACAGTAAAAATCTGAGTGAAACAGTGAGAATCTGAGTGAAACAGTGAAAATCCGAGTGAAACAGCGAGAATCTGAGTGGAATAGTAAAAATCCGAGTGGAAATAAAGGAAACCGAGTGAAACAGTGAGAATCCGAGTGGAAAGAGGCTTACCGGGTGAAATTTGAGCAGAGAAGAACGATTGGGACAAGAATTGCAAGTCCGAGAGGGAAAATGGAGCTGGAAGGAGTGCTGTCGAGTGAGAGTGTAGAGGATGTTGGGGTAAAGAGAGTTTGAAAGGTGAGGGGTGAGTGAAGTGAGAGGGAGAGAAGACTTGGCGTGAGAGAGAGAGAGAACAGAGGTTTGGCAGAGTTTCCTCCTCTGAAAAATGCCTCCTCTTGAATGCCCTCCCCCTTGCCTATTTATAGGCTGGTTTGAGTGGAAGGCCAGCTCAGGCTTCCACTTCTGAGTGGAATGCCAGCTCAAGCCTCCACTCAGAGTGAAGTGGGGGACAACGGCTGGGTGGGAATTTTTAATTCCCCCCACTTCCACCCCTGTTTGCCACTTGTCTACCACCCCCAGGATTCCTGGATCCACTTGGGTGGTGGAATCCAAGTCAGCACAGTCTAACAGGGGACCTGGTGGGAATCCGAGTGAGAATGGAAGAATTCCGAGTGAGAATGTTGGAAATCCGAGTGAAAATGGTGGAATTCCGAGTGAGGATATTGAAATCCGAGTTAGAATGGTGAAATCCGAGTGTAAAATGGTGAAATCCGAGTGAGAATCACTCGGATCACCCTCTCAGTCAGCATTCCTCCTCATTGGGAGTCGAATCCGAGTGAACATGGTGAAATCTGAGAGAGGATGCAGAAAACCGAGAGAGAAAATATTGTAATCCGAGTGGGATTTTGAAATTCTGAGAGAGGATGTGGAAAACCAAGTGAAATGGTGGAATGCCGAGTGAAAATGGCTCGGCTTAATCCCTCAGTCAGTGTTTAACCATGGTTGGAATCGACTCTGAGTGAGAAAAGGGGTCAGTCCTCATTTTGCCTCCTGGATCCGAGTGGAAAAGGTTCATTTTGCAAAAGACCGAGTGAAATCATGTTGATGTGTCACTCGGAACATTCAGTCAGAACCGAGTGAATCACTTCTCACTCAGTTCCGACCTAAAATTGGCTCGGACCTAAATTCCTCTCCACAATCCGAACCGACTGAAATGTGTGAAGTGTGACTCGGAATTAAAACATGGCTCGGAAAGGTGTAAAAGATGACACGGAGGGGATTTGGTGTTGGTAAAATTTGACTCGAGGAAAGTGTAAAAGAGGACACAGAGCCGATTGAAAATCAAAGAGAAACACTCGGAAATTGATTGGGAGAGTACCTGGCTCGGACTTCACTTCCTCTCCCCAATCCGAGTGACCATTGACACGGAACCGACTGAAATGGCTCGGAAATTGGAATTTTGACTATTTTTCGCTCGGAAATAAACTTCTTCACACTCAGAATTTAGAAATTTGAATTTTTTCACTTGGAATGGCACTGACAGGGAAGCTTTCCACTCAGAATTGACTCATTCTGAGTAGTTCTACTCGGATTTGCTCCATTCTGAGTAGTTCCACTCGGATTTGATCCAACAGGAGCATATTCCACTCAGATTTTACTCATTCTGAGTGATGCTACTCGGATTCAACTTCAACAGGGGGTTTTTCACTCGGATTTGATCCATTTTGAGTATTTGCACTCGGACTTACTAGTTTTTGGGCCATTCCACTCGGATTTTTGTTCAACAGGGGTATTTTCTACTCGGATTTGATCCTTTTTGAGTCATTTCACTCGGATTTGATCCGTTCTGAGTATTTTCACTCGGACTTACTAGTTTTTGGGCCATTCCACTCGGATTTTTGTTCAACAGGGGCATTTTCTACTCGGATTTAATCCTTTTTGAGTCATTTCACTCGGATTTGCCTCCAACAGGTCTATATTCCACTCGAAAATGCTTCCATCATAGTCATCTTGCTCGGATCTGACCATTTTTGAGTTATTCTATTCAAATTTGACCATTCTGAATTGGAATTAAGTATAAAAAGAATCATTCCACTTGGACCGGACCAAAAGAGGTGTTCACAGATGCCCCTCTTTACTTCTTTTTCACAAAAGAAACACGAAGCTTCTGTGTTTTTGAAGTGAAAAGGAAGTAAAGATATGAACACCGATGTAGGGGGGCCAAGTGGGACCTCTTGATTGGTATGGCAACTGATGGTTTGGGCAATCATGAGTCTGTATGACCTCTTTTTCTTAAAACGAGCATTCTCCACTTCTGTTTCTCTTCTTCTCTTCTTCTTTTTTTTTTTTGAATGGACAGGGAAAAATTGTCTTTTAGTTAACAGGAGGTAATGAGATCAAGATTGACCCCCAGTAGACTGGAAAGTAAAGGACGCCATGATAGGTAGCTGGAAGATAAAGGATGCCTCGATAGGTGACTGGAAAGGTAAAGGATGCCTTGATAGGCGGCTGGAAAATAAAGGATGCCTTGATAGGCGACTGAAAAAATAAAGGATGCCTTGATAGGCAGCTGGAAAGATAACGGATGCCTTGATAGGCGGCTGGAAGATAAAGGATGCCTTGATAGGTGGCTGGAAAGATAAAGGATGCCTTGATAGGCGGCTGGAAAATAAAGGATGCCTTGATAGGCGGCTGGAAAATAAAGGATGCCTTGATAGGCGGCTGGAAAATAAAGGATGCCTTGATAGGCGACTGGAAAGATAAAGGATGCCTTGATAGGCGGCTGGAAAATAAAGGATGCCTTGATAGGCGGCTGGAAAATAAAGGATGCCTTGATAGGCGACTGGAAAGATAAAGGATGCCTTGATAGGCGGCTGGAAAATAAAGGATGCCTTGATAGGCGACTGGAAGATAAAGGATGCCTTGATAGGCGGCTGGAAAATAAAGGATGCCTTGATAGGCGGCTGGAAAATAAAGGATGCCTTGATAGGCGGCTGGAAAATAAAGGATGCCTTGATAGGCGACTGGAAAGATAAAGGATGCCTTGATAGGCGGCTGGAAAATAAAGGATGCCTTGATAGGCGACTGAAAGATAAAGGATGCCTTGATAGGCGGCTGGAAAATAAAGGATGCCTTGATAGGCAACTGGAAGATAAAGGATGCCTTGATAGGCGGCTGGAAAGATAAAGGATGCCTTGATAGGCGGCTGGAAAGATAAAGAATGCCTGGATAGGCTATCAGACGGGAAAGAATGCCTGAATAGGCGAATGGAAAGTAAAGATTAGGGGGGGAGCTAACAGGATGTCTCGTCCGAATTAACTCACTGCTGGCAGGAAATGCAAAGGTTGGGGGAGCTAACAGGACGTCTCGTCAACCTTAACTTACTGGACTTCAAGGTTCATGGCGATGCCCCAGTTTGACATAATTGAAGGTTCTTGGGGAATTGCCCCTCAACTGGAACAGAAGAAACCTGGGGAGATCCCTCCCCCAGTTTAAGATGGTCTGAAGGTTCTTGGGGAATTGCCCCTTAACTGGAACAGAAGAAACCTGGGGAGATCCCCCCCCCAGTTTGAGATGGTCTAAAGGTTCTTGGGGAATTGCCCCTCAACTGGAACAGAAGAAACCTGGGGAGATCCCCCCCGCACCAGTTTGAGATGGTCTGAAGGTTCTTGGGGAAAGGCCAGAATAAAAGAAATCTGGGGAGATGCCCCAGTTTGAAGGTTCTTGAAAGAATCTCGGGGAATCATCCCCTGTGACAGTAGGAGGAGAGACATGGGGAATCGCCCCCTTGATTGCGAACGGAGAAACATGGGGTGATGCCCCGGTTTGACATGATTTTAGAGAATCTTGGGGAATCGTCCCCTTGACGGTAAGAGGAGGAACATGGGGAATCGTCTCCTCGATTGAGAAAGGAGAAACATAGGGTGATGCCCCAGTTTGACATGATTGGAGGGATTCTTGGAAATTGGCTAGAACAAAAGAAATCTGGGGAGATGCCCCAGTTTGGAGGTGATTTGAAGGTTGTTGGGGAACTACCCCTTGAATGAACAAAAGAAATCTGGGGAGATGCCCCAGTTTAAGTTGTTTAGGAAATGTATTTCTACTAGAGAAGGATTGATGGTTCGGGGTACTGCCTCTTTAGGCGAAAGAGAATGACCCTGGGGTGATGCCCCAATTTGAACTATTTGCTTTGAAACCTCAGGGAGCTGCCCGTTGAGCGAGAAGGAAATGATTCTAGGGTGATGCCCCAGTTCGATTTGTCTGGGAAGTGTAATTCCACTGGAGAGGGATTGATGACTCGAACATCACTCCTAGATTGAGAAGGTAAAATCTGGGGTCCGCCTAGTATGTGTGGATTTACCGAAAAAAACGTGCTGGGGCTCTTTGGGGAGAATTCTTCTTGCTTGACTGCTGGAGTGTATCAAGTAGATTCCCCGGAAGGGAGTTTGAGAAGTGTCAGCTTTGGCAGTTGAGGAGAAGACTTCAAGAAGTGCCAACTTTGGTGATTTGGGGAAGGGCTTTGAGGAGTGCCAACTTTGGCGATTAAGGAGGAGACTTTAATGATCCTGGTTTTGGCAGCTGCGGTTCCATTAAGGAAAAGGTCTTGATTGAGGCGTCAGAGCTTGACATGACTGTCCGTTATAATAACCTGCAGAAAAAAGGTAAGTAGTGCAAAGATACATTCAAAAAAACTGGGTAGGTCCTGTGAAACCGCGGCCCTTAGGATAACTCATGGGCAGAGGAGATTCAAAGGGGCGATCATAGCTTCGAAGCGCATGCCTGGCTGAATCCTTGTGATGATTGTGTAAGGCGAGGTCAGGTAGTGGGAGTGTCTTGTCCCTTACGACTTTAAATGTTCACCATTCTTTCATTTATTTTTATAAAAAAAACACAATGTTTTATCAGATCAATGCAATTCATAACACGTATCGAAAAAAGGATAAATTTTACTCATGCAGGTTAAACAGAATACAGAGAATGGACAACAGGGAAAATATAGGGGATGAAGTGAAGCCTCGTAGGACAGGTCAAGGCCAAGGGAAATAGGAAAGGTTCAAAGATCCTCCAGTGAATTCCTGAGACTAGCGAGAATCTTAATCCCACGTCAAAACCTCAAGTACCTCGCTCAATTCTGCCTTTGAGAGGGTAGTTTGACCATGTTCCTGATGCCTCAGTTTGCATGTTTTGTATTGGGAGCTTTAGCTACTCTGCCAATATCTTGACCCTAATTTACCTGAGCCGCCTTTTCAGGTTTTCGACTCACCGGGTTGCTCTAACTTTTGCCTAGGCCGCCTTTTCAGGTTTTCAGCCTAGCGAGCTTTTCATTCTCTTTATAATGTGTTCTTTTTTTTTTTTTGGCTGCATCCTTCACAATAAAAAGTTGAAACTGATCACACTCCAGTTGAGTCTGCTTAACCTTTTCTGAGTTTTAGCCTGAGGAGCTGATGTTACCTCAAATAAGAGAGTCTTCCTCTATGCTATGTATCCAAGGAAACATTGGTGAGTCTTTTGGCATTGATGAGAGGGGTTAATTCGAGTCATCATTTTGGCCTTCATATATTTTTTTTTGATTTTTTGATTGATTTTTTTTTTGTTTGCCCCCTTTTTTTCTTTTTTTTTGTTTTTGTTTTTTTTTTGTTTTTGTTTTGTGTTTTTTTTTAACCCCCTTAATGACGCAATGACTCAATCTGACAGACTATTTCCTTGGCTATATAGGCATAAGGAATGGCATACTCTTTGAGATGTTGATGATGACAAGAATGCGAGTTCTTGGCCTAACGACATTTATTCCCCTTATACAGAAAATGACAGCTTGCTCGAGGATCTGGACGTAACCAGCTTTCCCTGCTTGGTACGTGCATTGGACTTCAAGCTTGACTTCTACTTTTCATTTATTTATTTATTTATTATTTTTTTTTTGAATTTTTTTGGCCAAGTCTCCCTTGACTGTATCTGCATTTAAGGCATTAGCAATTTTCCCCTACTTATGCTGGTAACTGTTGTGGTTTTCTTAGTTGACTGGCCTACCACTTGTCCGATTCGGGACTTGGCAATGTTATCATTCACATAGATTATTTCCACGTCCTGAAACAATATTACTAATGTCTTTTGATATATTTCCCCGTGATTCCTTCAGTCATTCTTGGCCCAGGGGTATTCCTTAACCTCTTGTTCTAACAATCTGGTTAACTTGCGTGGTGACTCACAAGCTTTCCTACCTTCTTTGTCAACATAATCGAACGGGTAGTTGAGGTCATAAAATGGGATTGTGATTTCATTAGTCTCAAGAGGATCATTTTCGGATCTGCAATTTTAGCGCTTTATGGCAAGAAATAAAAATGGAGAGAAAAAAAAAAGAACAAACAAGTAAAGACAATGGATCAAAGCAAGGATAAAGGAATGAGAAAAATCTTTTTAGAATTTCGATACACATTTATTGATTGACTGGTAAAACAAGTTTTTTCGCCTTTATTACATGGAAAGTCCCAAAGCCTTAGGCATAGCAGAGGGATAAACAAGACTTTTAAGGCAATGACAGATTACTTTGGTGAATCATTTAAAATCGTAGGGAGTTCGACAGCTTCCCAGTTACTGAGCTCTCGTCCCGGCGGGCAAGCGGCCACCCAAATTAGCATTATCATCAAAAACCATTTCCAACATCTGTCACCACGGCATTAACTCCTGAACCTTCGTGATTAGGTAGGGGATTTACGGTCACATTAGGGCTTCCTTCTTGAAAACTAATCCACTCGGCTTTGATCAAATCTCTCACTTTATATTTCAAAGCCATGCAATTTTCTGTGGAGTGCCCTGGTGCTCCTGCATGGTAATCACAATGAGCATTCGGGTCATACCCCCTCGGGTAAGGAGGTTGCAACGGCCTCATGGGGCATGGAGCTATCATTCCCCTCTCAACGAGGACTGGAAGAAGTTCGGCATATGTTATGGGAATTGGATCGAACTGCATAGGGGTGCGCTCGTTGTTGGGATTCCTTGGGTTCTGATTATGATTGGGTGGTCGAGCCACTTGCTGTGGGTGATGATATGGCATGGGTTGCGGCATTGGCGCTCTTACCATGGGTGGGCGGAAGTGAGGAGTATGAGCTGTTGGGCCACCAGTGGCTGCGGCCATATAAGGATTGGGAGCTTGAATCATAGTAGGAAAGAATGGTCTTGGCGAAGTCGTCTTTTGATTAGAAGAGATGGAATTAGTTTCTCCATCCCTTTTCCCAGGCGCCGACCTTCTTGTCATGCTTGCCCCAGACGAGCCCTGAGTGAGCTTACCCGTTCGTATTCCACTCTCCACTCTTTCCCCAATAGTCACGATGTCGGAGAAGTTGGCTGAAACACTACCAATCATCTTGCCGTAGAAAGGTGATGAGAGCGTGTCGATAAACATCTCGACTATTTCTTTTTCCGACAATGGGGGATCCACTTGCGCCGCTGTCTCTCTCCATCGTTGAGCATACTCCTTGAACATTTCACTGTCCTTCTTCACCATATTTTGTAAATGAACCCTGTTGGGTGCCATATCCATGTTATACTTGTATTGTTTAAGGAAGGCATCTGCCAGGTCCTTCCAACAACGGATATGGTTCCGATCAAGGTGAGCATACCATGTAAGAGCAGCTCCTGCTAGACTATCTTGGAAGCAGTGGATCAATAATTGGTCATTAGAAGAGTAAGATGCCATCTTTCGACAGTACATCGTGAGATGATTCTTAGGACAAGTCATTCCCCGATACTTGTCAAAGTCTGGCATCTTGAATTTGGGTGGGAGAACAACATCTGTGACTAAACATAGCTCTGAAGCATCTATTAGTCCAAAACCTCCGGCGCCTTCCATCATTCTTAAACGCTCTTCTAAGATCTCTATCCTTTCCCTTCGAAGAGCCGCGACCGCGCGGGTTGTATCTTGGAGGTTGGTCCCATAAGGGGTTCCGTATCCATACGGATAGCCGAATGACTGGTTGTATAGAGGCAACACATGGGACTAGTTTACTAGGCCTGTATTTGGTGAGGGGCCTTGAGGATGGGCCACATCATAAGTCGGCTGGGTTATCTAGGCTTGTGTATTTTGGGCTTGGGCGTTGTAGGTTGGCTGGGCCATCGGGGCTTGTGTGTTTTGGATTTGGTGGGTTTGTGGGTCATGGACCTGTGTGTTTTGGGTTTGGTGAGCTTGTGGGTCATGGGTTTGCGTGTCCTGGGTTTGGTGGAGTGGTGGCATGCTTGGTTGTGTGGGGTATGAAGCATGAGGATTTACCGCTTGCTGGTTGTGGGCGTCTTGTTGGTTGGCGAGTGGGGGATAGTACCCCGGGGGTAGGCCATAAAGTGGAAAAGGTACTGGGTTGCCGTCTAAACCAACAAATGTATGCTGTGCGTAAGACTGGCCGTAAGGTGGCTGGGTCTCAATGGCAGGGTTAGGTCTCCCGACATGAATGGTGAGAGGGGGTGTCATTGTGTTAGGGAGTTGGGTTCTTGCTGGGTCAGAACCAAGGGGAGGTGGCGCAGTGGCAGGTTGCTGTTGGGCATCCTCAACACCTGCAGAGGAGCCTCCTTCGGTAAGTTCCTTTTCTAAGAGTTTAGTTAACTCCGCGACTCGCTCTTTCAGCTGATCGAACTCGGTTCTAAAGTTTCCTTCAGCAGCTTCTACCTCAGCCATGAGTTTCTTTTGGAGTCGGGTCTGGTAAGGATGCCTACCCGTGACGTTGGTGTCTTTTTTTGTTTTTTAAAAGAAGGAAGAAGAAAAAAAAATGTTAGGCGGAAATAGAAAGAAGGAAAATGTTGTAGGAAACAATCACAGACTTTGGTGAGTATCCTTTGACCATTCCTTAGAACTTATCATTCAAAAGTAGTAGGTATGGTAATCATAGAAATTAACATGGGATAATTGTGAAGACAGAAGAAATCTTTCATCCTGAGGCGGGAGCCTCTAGCTCAGACATCTTCTTCGGGCAATTACAGCCCTTATTTCTTAAGTTTAATCCCATGTCAATTTCCATAGATACTCAAAGGGTACATGACCAAAAGAGGATTATCTATTCACCCGAAGAATACTGTGTGTTTCAAAACGAGCCATTATTTCAATAACTCAGTAAATCTGCGGGTGATAGATAATTTATTTTCTTGGATAAAAGTGAAAAGCAAAAATGACGTAAGGTAAAGTAAAATTTGCCCTTTTGTGGCCTAGGTCAGGTTTTGCTGAAAGTTTTCTCTAGGCCCTATGTTTGTCTAAAAGTGGCTCTTCACACCAGGTGGCTTATTCTAGACTTCTAGAAGGTCACCAGAGCCAAGATCCTACCCATGACAGGGACGCAACAGTGGGGAACCACTAGGTGCGTATATCATGAGAGGTCGAACTCTGGTTGAGGTTCTCATGAACACCAGATAGGAAGTACATCCCATACGATTCCGTTACCAACCTCTCCTAACTTAAGCTTCATTTGGGGCCCGGGTATAGGGCGCCACTCATAGGTGTGTGCAAGTAATTGTGAGTGTAGTGTGTGGAAGGGCAGTCCATACCTTCCACCTTACCCCATTCTGCACAAAGAACAAACACAGAACAAATATACAAAGTCATCTACCCTAGGGTTCAATAATTACAGGAAAGTAACATGGTCCTCTACCCTAGGGTTCAACAAGCATGCAAACATAGATAATGAAACAAATAACAAGATACGATTAAAACAAGAACAAACTTTTACAACAATTAACAGAAAATAAAACAAGAGGGAAGAAATCCAAGCTAACAAAGGCTATATAAAAAGAACATGCGCTTTCAATCAAACTGGCCTGACTCTCTTAAGTGTCCCCAGTGGAGTCGCCATCTGTCGCAACCTAAATCGCGACGGCGCGGCGAGAAAGAGAGAAAAAGTGGAATGAAACAGAGAGTCGCCACCAACGTTTTTATCCATAGGAAAAACATTGGGAAAAAACTAAGTTCAGTAAAGCACTGGTTAAAAAAATTGAAATCCAAGTTCGGGAGTCGGTTACGAGTAGGGAAGGTATTAGCACCCTACATCGCCTGTCAAAGACAGTACCAAGATTGAAAGCACAATATAAATAGCCTTAAATAAAACATGGTTTCTTCCCTTTTACTTGTTGTATTTTGAAAATGACAGAATGGAGTAGAGAACTGTACAGACATAGAATATCGAAGCGAGGTCAATGGAACGTTTCATCCGAATTAAACTCGACTTCGATATGAGACAGAGAGGGGAAGAGAATGCTAATAAGGCGTCACGCCTAAATTAGACATTCTCGGATAAAAAAAACAGGGATAGGAAAGAGATAAGCGGGACGTCTTGTCCTAAGTATCCCTTCCCTATGAATTGTGGCGAGGTTTGAACAAAAAAACTAGGGGGAAATCAACAAGACGTCACGTCTAAATTGATTTTCACGGAAGCAACCAAAAAAAGAACATTTATGAAAGAAACATGAAAGTAAGGGAATAAATCAACAAAAAGGAATAAGAGAGATGGGCCCGACAGGAGTTGAGGTCCTGCTCCTACGTATTCTTGAATTATCAAGAAATCAGGGTTACGTAGTTCTAAATGTTGTTCTTTTAGGAAAAGACTTGGGAAATGATGGTGGATGTCATTGAGACGGGGAACTCATACAAGGCGAAGTTCTTCGCACGTGTATGAATCCTAAAGAGGTTGTGTAGACGGGAGTGCTCCTGTACGACACTATTTTAAAAAAGATTTGTTTCCCTTTTTTTTAATTTTTATTTAGTTTTGAAAGAAAACATAGGAAGCATTTATTTTCCATAGTAAGTTCGGAAAACAGAGGAAAAATGAGCAAAAACTAAAGGGAAGAAGAGAAAACCGTGTGAGAAAGAGGGAAAAAACTGAGTGAAAATGGAAAAAACCGAGTGGAAATGGAAGAAATCGAGTAAAAAATGAAATACCGAGTGAGAAAAAGCAGAAAACCGAGTGAGATTGAGGAAAACCGAGTAAAAATGGTAAAAACCGAGTGGAATAGGAAAATTCCGAGTGAAATTGAGGAAAATCGAGTGGAAATAGCAGAAACCGAGTGAAACAGTGAAAATTTGACTGAAACAGTAACAAATCTGAGTGAAACAGTGAAAATCCGAGTGAAACAGTGAAAATCCGAGTGAAACAGTAAAAATCTGAGTGAAACAGTGAGAATCTGAGTGAAACAGTGAAAATCCGAGTGAAACAGCGAGAATCTGAGTGGAATAGTAAAAATCCGAGTGGAAATAAAGGAAACCGAGTGAAACAGTGAGAATCCGAGTGGAAAGAGGCTTACCGGGTGAAATTTGAGCAGAGAAGAACGATTGGGACAAGAATTGCAAGTCCGAGAGGGAAAAGGGAGCTGGAAGGAGTACTATCGAGTGAGAGTGTAGAGGATGTTGGGGTAAAGAGAGTTTGAAAGGTGAGGGGTGAGTGAAGTGAGAGGGAGAGAAGACTTGGCGTGAGAGAGAGAGAGAACAGAGGTTTGGCAGAGTTTCCTCATCTGAAAAATGCCTCCTCTTGAATAACCTCCCCCTTGCCTATTTATAGGCTGGTTTGAGTGGAAGGCCAGCTCAGGCTTCCACTTCTGAGTGGAATGCCAGCTCAGGCCTCCACTCAGAGTGAAGTGGGGGACAACGGCTGGGTGGGAATTTTTAATTCCCCCCACTTTCCACCCCTGTTTGCCACTTGTCTGCCACCCCCAGGATTCCTGGATCCACTTGGGTGGTGGAATCCAAGTCAGCACGGTCTAACAGGGGACCTGGTGGGAATCCGAGTGAGAATGGAAGAATTCCGAGTGAGAATGTTGGAAATCCAAGTGAAAATGGTGGAATTCCGAGTCAGGATATTGAAATCCGAGTTAGAATGGTGAAATCCAAGTGTAAAATGGTGAAATCCGAGTGAGAATCACTCGGATCACCCTCTCAGTCAGCATTCCTCCTCATTGGGAGTCGAATCCGAGTGAACATGGTGAAATCTGAGAGAGGATGCAGAAAACCGAGAGAGAAAATATTGTAATCCGAGTGGGATTTTAAAATTCTGAGAGAGGATGTGGAAAACCAAGTGAAATGGTGGAATGCCGAGTGAAAATGGCTCGACTTAATCCCTCAGTCAGTGTTCAACCATGGTTGGAATCGACTCCGAGTGAGAAAAGGGGTCAGTCCTCATTTTGCCTCCTGGATCCGAGTGGAAAAGGTTCATTTTGCAAAAGACCGAGTGAAATCATGTTGATGTGTCACTCGGAACATTCAGTCAGAATCGAGTGAATCACTTCTCACTCGGTTCCGACCTAAAATTGGCTCGAACCTAAATTCCTCTCCACAATCCGAACCGACTGAAATGTGTGAAGTGTGACTCGGAATTGAAACATGGCTCGGAAAAGTGTAAAAGATGACACGGAGGGGATTTGGTGTTGGTAAAATTTGACTCGAGGAAAGTGTAAAAGAGGACACAGAGCCGATTGAAAATCAAAGAGAAACACTCGGAAATTGATTGGGAGAGTACCTGGCTCGGACTTCACTTCCTCTCCCCAATCCGAGTGACCATTGACACGGAACCGACTAAAATGGCTCGGAAATTGGAATTTTGATTATTTTTCGCTCGGAAATAAACTTCTTCACACTCAGAATTTAGAAATTTGAATTTTTTCACTTGGAATGGCACTGACAGGGAAGCTTTCCACTCAGAATTGACTCATTCTGAGTAGTTCTACTCGGATTTGCTCGATTCTGAGTAGTTCCACTCGGATTTGATCCAACAGGAGCATATTCCACTCGGATTTTACTCATTCTGAGTGATGCTACTCGGATTCAACTTCAACAGGGGGTTTTTCACTCGGATTTGATCCATTCTGAGTATTTGCACTCGGACTTACTAGTTTTTGGGCCATTCCACTTGGATTTTTGTTCAACAGGGGCATTTTCTACTCGGATTTGATCCTTTTTTGAGTCATTTCACTCGGATTTGATCCGTTCTGAGTATTTTCACTCGGACTTACTAGTTTTTGGGCCATTCCACTCGGATTTTTGTTCAACAGGGGCATTTTCTACTCGGATTTAATCCTTTTTGAGTCATTTCACTCGGATTTGCCTCCAACAGGTCTATATTCCACTCGAAAATGCTTCCATCATAGTCATCTTGCTCGGATCTGACCATTTTTGAGTTATTCTATTCAAATTTGACCATTCTGAATTGGAATTAAGTATAAAAAGAATCATTCCACTTGGACCGGACCAAAAGAGGTGTTCACAAAACCCTTTGTTGCTTATGTCTTAATCGAGAATATTATATTCTGTTTCTCACTCCTTTCTCCGTGTTTTTGTTTCACATGTTTTAAATTGATGGTTCAGAGGGAAGGATCGAAGAATATCGATAGTAAATATAGCACGTTCTAGAAAGGGAGCTCGGTATGAATACCGTGGTCCAATGAATAAATAATGTTAATAAGTAACTGCTTCTGGGCCATGGAGTTTACTCTCTTTCTTATAATGTTTAATGTTTATTTTCTTCGGATGAATGTACAATTACTTTATAAAGTTTTAATAATATTTGTGAGGTATTTCAGAAATAATGTATATAATTTATTCCGATAGTTTCTTTTTAACAATCATATCCTTAAAAAAAAATTACGAGTTTCTCTAGAATTTATTAAGGTGTAACAGAGGGTGTTACATTATACGAGTAGAGGACGAGCGTCGAAGCAGAAGCAGAAGCAGCCCTGCACCACTCGTGGAAGGCAGCAGTGTTCCAGCGAAGGTTAAACGAGTGAAAGTAGCAGCGAGGAAAAAGGATCAGCGCCCAAGCAGAAGAGTCTCTCGGAGTCTCGTAGTTGGTAGGGGGAGTACCTTACATGTTAAATGCATGGGTTATGAACGGGTTTTGGGTGTTGATAAGTGTGGTTCTGCATTCTGTTTGCATGATGTGCCTGCATGTAAAGTACCCGAGTGTAGGATAAGTGAGAGTGAGTGTTGCATGTTATGTTGTGTTGATTGGCATACTTATTTGAATCTATTGATCTCTATATGGATGCATGCGTTGATTAAGTCCTGATACTGTTGTATACCGAGTGCATGTGACGCTTGAGTTGATGAGAATACTTATAGAATCTTGATATTGATTGACACCGATTGCACTGGACCTTTATGTTGCTGTATCCATCTAATGGAGTTATGATGATGATTGCATGGAAGTATGTGTGTGTTAGATTAATATGTGGAGTTCTGAAAATGGTATTACCAACTGCATGTGAAGTATGTATGGCTGAGTTAAAGATTGTGTGCATGAACTCTATGTTGTTTGATGAATCTGCGTGTGGCGCATGGGATGCGTTGTGCTGGGAGCACGTAGTGTGGAACACTACCATCGGTTATAAAGCGTGGGACGCTGTAAAATCCTTGAGTGGAACTCTAACTGATAAATCCTTGAGTCGCGTATATATATAGCCGAATGAGAATTGTGGATTCTAACTAATAAATGTTCAAAAGATGTATTCTGATTCATGAACCTTAACATTATGTCACTGATTGTTGTATGTTGATGTCATTGGGTTGATGTGTGTAAGGGGGGTAAGTGACAACTGGTGGTTTCCGATCGGTAAGGATCTTGTGTGTGTGTCCTGGTTGATTAGTTATACTCTGACCTTAATTATTGCCATGTGTGATTGTGTGTGCATATATATAGTTATATAAATGTGAGACAACCTGAGTCAGTATCTATCATTTAAAATTTAAGATACTCACCCCTGCTGTGGCAATTTTTCAGTGGACATCTCTCGTAATGAGGATTGGAAGAGGAACTGAAATGTCGGGTGAAGTGCTGATGCACTATGGAAATTTTATGACTGTGCATGTGCTGTATATAATGTTTTGGGTTAAGCCTTGGCCGGCTCGTGTTTTGCTATTAGTCTTTTACACAGAGTTGATCCCCTTAGAATGGGAATATGACAATGTGGTTGTAAATCCGTGATATGCACTCCTATATACATATATATATGCCTATGTTTATGCCATGTTGCATGTCTATCTTATGCTGTGAAATGCCTGGGTAATCGATATATATATATGTGCGTTCATATTCCCGAGTGTGTAGGAAATGACATAACTTAACATGGAGAAGCCAATCTATGGCCTATAGGGTGAGTTTGTGACTCTGTCACCGAGTGGGGGAGGTTCAGACGTTCTGAGTGAGTGAAATCAGATAGCTCCGAGTAGGAATTGGCATAGAAGACTGCCCCTAACGATGAGTTGTTAGGATCGAAGTTGAGAGCCTAAATACACGTTCCGAGTGGTTATTACTAAAATTTCTCCCGAGCGTAGGATAATCAACGAACCCCGAGTGAGAATCCGCCGAGTGAAGGTTTTTCCGACTGGAAAGTGACACCTTAGACTCTAGGGGACCCCACTGTAGTAAGCTGTTAGAGACAAAAGAATCCAAGTGAGTCTTAGCCTAGTAGAATGTTGAGAGTCGGAAGATTATGGTTACCGAGTGAAAACTAAGTGAAATACCCGAGTGACAAAAAGGACGTGAAGATTACTCTGAGTGAGGAGTCCTCCTAGATTCTGAGTGAGTGATAGTGGGGACCACTTCCGTATTATTCGTGTATATGTTCTGATTGATGGAACCGTAGAATAAGTTGCATTATCCGAATGGGACTAGTAGGTGCAAGAGCTAAGTCCGAGTGGACTGAGGTTAGATCCTTCCGGGTGAATCAGGCGATGAAACCCGAGTGCAGAAATACCGAGTGAAATGAACGAATACCGAGTGAAGCTTTCGCTTGAGCGCGTGCGCGTTGCTATGTGACCTGCCTATGCGATTTCCCCTTCTTCCGCTGTTAGTTTCTTGAATTTCTTTTGTTCTCTTATTCTTCTTCTCCTCTCATTTCTTATACCGTGGTATTCTGGTTTTAATTGTGAAAAATTTTCTCTATTTTTCTTGTCTATGATTTGTTTAAATTAGGGTGTTACATACCCATTCTAGCATTGTAATTATAGGCTTATCCCTAGATGGCAAGATAATTGAATTGAAAGCCTCACAGTTATTGTTCATGACTACATCACATGTTGAATAAGATGAAAAAGCATGCTTACACCAATGCTTTGTAGGAATAGCCATCAGCCACTCATATGCCCCATGATTCAGCTCCCTGATGGTCTGCATCTTGGTCTCCCAACCTTGGACATATGTAGCTTTGCTTGCACCAAGCATAAGATGCTTCAATAAGGCACCTCCACCAAATCTCTTCTTAAGGTTTGTGTATAAGTGTCTTACACAAAACCTGTGCTCTACTCCATCTAATAATTCCTCAAAAACCTGCACCAAACCCTGAAAAAAAAATCAAGTCAAAACAAACAAACCTGCAACAACCAACTATAAACAATGAACTCAAATGTACAATGACAACACTGGTTTAGTATACTACCTTCTGCTGGTCAGAGATGAAGACCAACTGCCTATCTCTGACCTCACCTATGTCTTTAAACAATAGACTCAAGAACCACTTCCAGCTATGCTTGTTCTCAACTTCCACTACTGCCACTGCCAATGAAAAGTACTGATCATTCCCATCCCTACCAACTGCTGTCAAAAGCTGGCCACCAAACTTAGTCTTCAAATGGCAGCCATCAACCCCAATAAAGGGCTTGCATCCATTCAAAAACCCCTGCTTGCATGCCCCTAAGCACATGTAGAATGACCCAAAACGTGGCTGCAGACCTCCTGATGGGTTGTCCAACTGCAATTTGCATCTGTTGCCTTGATCAACCCTCTTTAACTCTGCACTGTAACTCCACAACAAGCTATATTTCCTACCAGCCTCACCCTCCAACACCTCAAGTGAAATCCTCTTCCCATTGTATACACTCCAATAGGTTAATTGCACAACATACTAAGCCCTGATAAGTTCAATGATTTGAACTATAGACATCTTGGGAATTACCCTCAAATGCTTTAAAAGTATTTTAGAAACCCATTTTGAATTCTGATTCTTATTGTCAAACACTCTAGGACAGGTATGCTCAGGCCCTAATCTCTTCAACAATATGACATTTGTCCTGCCAACTTTACTCCCAAAAGCCTGCCATCCACAATCTTTATTTGCACACTTCATACGACATCGTTCAGGCTCATTCTTCACAAACTCCCCTTGCCTCCCCTTATACAGATTGTATTCCTTAATTGCCTGTCTGAACTGAACCATAGACTGAAACTCCATACCCACTTTTAGTTCATACTTCTCCCCCATTCTCTCTTCATCAATGCCTCAGTTTGCCCCATGTCACACTCCTTATTAGTATCCATATCAGTATGCATTTCATCAGTATCATAGGTATCATCTATGTCTCCATAATCATCACCCCCTAAACCATGTAGATCCTCAGCCCTGAAACATGTCCTGTTCTTATCCCTTTCATCCCTCTTATAATTTTCAAATTGTGAACCTTCACTGTCAGCCCCTGAATTATCTTCGGGTCTTGGCCCAGGTTCCGTTACATCTTCTACCTCTGGAACATCAAATTGTGAGCCTTCACTGTCAGCCCCTGAACTATCTTCGGGTCTTAACCCAGGTTCAGTTACATCTTCCACCTCTGGAACATCAAATTGTTTAGTATTCAGACTGCACACAAAGTTTTCTGTTGGCACTTTACTTGGCCTCTCACTTGTTAGACCAGAAGGCCCTTCATTTGCCACACCAGACAGCCCCTCACTTGTTACACCACTTGAGCCCTGACTTGATCCTTTACTAGACCCTACACTTCTCAATCTCTGAAGTTGACTACTATAAAGTTTTTTTCTTGTCACAACTTTTGTGGGACTCACATAAGGGCTGTGACCAGGCACAGACTTTGTTCCTCTACTTCTTAATTCTTGTTGGGTTTCAAGGTCTTTTTGGGCCTGTTAGGTTTGTTGGGCTTTTTGGGAAAATTGGCTTTCATGGGTCTGCTCTGTTTGGGCCACACTTTCTTGGACAGCTACCTTTTCTGCCTCAGCCAAACCCACCACCACCTCAGCCTCTTCCACACAGTGCTCAACATAAAGGTCAACCTCACAGATGTTATTAACTGCAAACTCACCCATTTCTAATGCATGTGAATCCCATGTTACACTCTTGTAGTCCATTTCTCCTATTTTTTTCCACCATAACTTAAATTCCCCTATATACCCAAGGTCTTCGACCAATGACCGTGCCTCAAAAAAAGACCATCTATCAATATCTACGTTGTGAATGGCATGTATTTCCTTATCAATGTAAGTACATGGTGGGCCCTCTTGAAATTTACCCTTATGGTGTATCACAACCGTAAAACTCATACCTAAACAACAATGACATAAGCTACACAGTAAGCACAATAAGTGAAAGCTATATGGTCCAGCCCTAAACCCTAACAAACTAACAACATGTGCTCCTTCCACATCCCTGAACTGAACCACACTCTAAACACACAACAAATAAATAATTTTAGAATATACTACTATGCTTTACTTTGACACAAAACTTCAAAAAACGTACCTGAAAACTTGAAACACCCACGTTGTCTTCTTGCTTGTTGATGTCCAACCTGGAAACTCGAAACACCCACAGAGATTTTTGAACATGCACGCACCACACTGACACTCTTCGAGAAGACGATGGAATTGCAGAGACACTCAAAGAAGAAGACGATGGAATTGCAGAGACACACCAGGAAGAAGAAGGAATTGCAGAGACACTCGCTCGCGCCAGGAAGAAGAGGAAATGGAGAAACACTTATCAAAACACACGTTTTGGCAAAAAACCATTTCTTATTTTTTTTAAATATTTAATCCATTAATTATAGTTCACATGGCTAATCACCTAATTAAGTATTTAAACACCTGTTTAGCCAGGTCAGCCTCCACGTTTCACTATTGAAGTGGGCCATGCATTAGCCACCTCAGCAAAAAGTCAGCCTTCCTTGATTTCACATAACCTAAATTTTTATAAGGTTCAAAATCCTAGGTCAAATTTCATAGGGGCTTTTTCCTATACCCTAGACTTTTGAAGGGCTAAAAAGGTATTTTAACCATTGAATTTTCATTGGTCAATTGCTATAAGTGCAGTAATTTTTTTGGTCAATTTGTTATCGCGTGAATTTTTGAAATTTGTCCATGGTCATTTGGATTTGGCAAGTGCTGTACGTGCTTAAATTGAAAATTCAGTAGTCAAATTCTGTGGCCTGTGGCCTTTCGCTTCCTTCAATTTTGTTAAAAGGTAGGCAATTAAAGTTCCAATTGTATTGGTCAATTACAATTTGTTGTTTTGTGCCTATTTCTTTCTTTTGTCCAATTACTGTGCACACTGAAAATTGGAAATTTCATTCGAGTCTTGGCATGTGCAATTGATTTGTTAGATTTCTTCGGGCTTGTCAATTCACTATACGTGCAATTTCAGTTTTAGCAATTCAGGGTCTGTTTGGTTACCTGTTGGGGTAACCTGGTTGAGAAAACTGAGGTTAGAAAACTGAGATTTTGTAAAGGAAGTTGTGTTTGGTTGTTGAAAAAGTTGGGTTAGGTAAAAGTGGGTTGAGGAGTAGTGATTGTGTTTGGTTGGGAAAAAAGTTAGGTTGGGTAAATGGTGGTTTGATGGAAAATTACCAAAAAGGGTATTAATAAAAAATATATTAAGTATGTATATATATTTATAATGTAAATATATCTTAATTAAAATATGTGTATATATATAGATAATATTATGTATGATTAGATTTTTTTAAAAAAATAGAAATTTTTTTAACAATACAAATTAGGGTTTTTTTTAAACAAAATATATTATTGTTATTCAACCCTAAACAACAATTATATTTTTTTATATTTCAACAAATACAATGCTTGTTTCTAAAACCCTCAAAATTGTATTCACTTTTCATTCCATTTCTCATAAATATTATTCTTAACACTCAATACCTTTTATAATTTTTTTATTCCTTTACTAAAAGGTGTTTCATCTATAAAAAATATAATTTTTTTAAATCCATTACAAAAATGTAATTAGTTTTTATTCCATTACTAATAACATTCCTATTATTTTTTACACCATTATAGAAAAAATTCAAATTATTCCTTTATTCCTTTTCAAAACAGATCAGATTCCCTAAATCTAAAAACAGAGCACTTACGCATCGTCAACGTATAACTAACTAAATGGATAAATGTAAACAAATAACTCTTAACGAATAAACGTAAACAGATAAATCTAAACGGATAAATCTAAATGGATAAATCTAAATGGATAAATCTAAACGGATAAACGTAAACGGATAAATCTAAACGGATAAACGTAAACGGATAAATCTAAACAAATAATCTAAATGGATAACTCTAAACGGATAACTCACAATTTAAAACGGGTAACTTAATAAAAAAAATTTCAAACCATATATTAAAAGACAACATATAACAACATTTCAAATACAACTATACATAAATTACATAATCACATTATCTATTTTTTACAAAAAAAAAAATACATCCTAAACAAATAAATACATTTAAATATATGCCAAGAAAAGAATAGGGTCAAATTAATCCATCCATGCCAAAATCATACAATTTTCAGTTTTTTACATAAAAATTTCAGTTTTTACAATAGGTTATGGTGCACCCACTAACCTCTAGTCCACTGATGCACCTCTAATCACCACCATTCACATCACCTTACTGTAAACCATCTGCTACACCCCCATCCATGCACCTTCATCACAACCATCATCCCTCACCACCAACCACCAGATTCCATCAACCCTCACCCACCCAAAACCATCCCCAACCACCCACACCCACCACCAGATTCCATCAACCCTCTCCCACCCAGAACCGTCACCACCCACCCACACTCAAACCGTCACCACCCACCCACACCCAAGCTGTCACCACCCACCCATACTCAAACTGTCACCCACCCACACCTAAATCCCACCACCCATAGACACAAACAGAGACCACCTTCATCACTGACACAACCCAACCCCTTACCACACATAAACAACACCACCCACCCACCCAAAAGCCAACCACCCACAGAAACATAAACAGGGACCATGAGAAAGAAGAAACAGAGAACCATAGAAACAGAAACAGAGAGCCCAACAGCTTCGTAGAAATGGCAATGGTTTTCCCACCCACAACAGAAAATTGAACAAAATTAAAGAGGGAGAAGGTTACCTGTGAAGCTAAGTTTCTTGTTTTTCCATTCGATCGTGCGTCGGGACGAACCAGGCACCAAAACTTTTTCCGATCTACACCGAAACGCTACCCTCATTGTCCGAAGTTTTTCCCTTTCACCGATTGAGAGGCTCAGCGTGTGAACCCCCACCCTTGGCCTCTATTTTTAACCCAAAAACCAGGGCCAACCTCGACATTTCACCATCTTCCGTTGGCAGGAGGGAGCCAGAACCTACCTCTGCCAAACAGAGCTTGTGCGCACGCCAAGATTCCACCAACGGAGGTTGGGCTGACGAAACGGAGCTTTGCACTCAACCAAACACTAGTACGTTTAGGGAACGGAGATGAACGGAGGTTGGGGGAACGAACGGAGGTTGAAGAAGATAACCAAACAGGCACTAAATACATTTAAATATATGCCAAGAAAAGAATAGGGTCAAATTTATCCATCCATGCCAAAATCATACAATTTTCAGTTTTTTACATAAAAATTTCAGTTTTTACAATGGGTTATGGTGCACCCACTAACCTCTAGTCCACTGATGCACCTCTAATCACCACCATTCACATCACCTTACTGTACACCATCTGCTGCACCCCCATCCATGCACCTTCATCACAACCATCATCCCTCACCACCAACCACCAGATTCCATCAACCCTCACCCACCCAGAACCATCCCCAACCACCCGCACCCACCACCAAATTCCATCAACCCTTTCCCACCCAGAACCATCACCACCCACCCACACTCAAACCGTCACCACCCACCCACACCCAAGTCGTCACCACCCACCCACCCACACCTAAATCCCACCACCCATAGACACAAACAAAGCCCACCCTCACCACCGACACAACCCAACCCCTTACCACACATAAACAACACCACCCACCCACCCAAAAGCCAACCATCCACAGAAACAGAAACAGGGACCGTGAGGAAGAAGAAACAGAGAACCATAGAAACAGAAACAGAGAGCCCAACAGCTTCGCAGAAACGACAATGGTTTTCCCACCCTAATGTGGACATACCCAAGGAAGACCCGCACACTATATTAGAGAAAGGACTTGAAGCATATAGAGGTCCCCTCACAAGGGCCAAGACCAAAAGGGCCAAAGAGAGCATTCATAAAGCCCTTTTCTCTTTTCTCTCTTCTAGTGGGCCTAAGCCCAATAAGGAACCTATGAGGATCTATGAGTACTTTGCTTGTAATATACTTTCTAAATAGTTTCTCTAGGCTTATAGGATAGATTTGACCTTGCAAGGTCAAATGGGCCACTTTAGGGCCTTGTAGTTTCCTTTTGGGCCATGTATAGGCCATTTGCTTATCTTTTTCTCTTAATGGGCCTTGGATTCATGCTCAAGCCCACTTTGCTAGTCCTTGGCCGAAATTCCCATGGCCTATATAAGGACTTCTCCTTTTGTAAACAAGGAACAATTAATTCATTTGCAAGATTTTGAGAGCACTTAGTGTTTCCTAGTGAGAGATTCTCCTCCTTCTCTCTAGAATTAGAGAGCTCTCTCAAGCTCTTATCCAAGTGGTTTCTCCCTCCCTTGGTGGTGAGTGGAGTTATCTTTCCCTCTTTGGGAAGTGGTCTCCAACCTTTTCCTCTCCCCTTTTCCAAACCTTCCTCCATTGTTCATCCTTCTCTACTTCCATTTCACTCCCTTTTCTCTTGTTCCTTACGTCACCCTCGTTTAGTTTAGGCTTTTGGTTTTCGGTTTCCTTGCCTAGAAGAAGAAGTTCTCAAGCACCGTGTAGTATAGGGGCAATTCAAGCACTTTGATTAGCTCCTAAAAAGGTTCCATTCTTGTTGTTGGGAGGTCTCACATTAAAGACAATCCAAAGTCAAGTCAACTTTTAGGATTGTTAGTTTCCAATCTTAGCTTTGATTCTAGGTTTAATTTTTCTTTACTTGTACTATTAGGATATCACTTTTACATTTCTTTTCATCTTGCTTGCATCAAAAACAAAACTTGTCAAAAAAAAATTAGTCACCTCCTATACATAAAATTGGGAGAAGGTTGCATAGTTTGCCTTAAGCAAGAAGCATTAATTGAACTTGTTTGTACCATTTATGCATTTCGGTTTTGGAATTATAAGATTGGTGTTGTTACCTTGAAATCTTGAGAGGCAAAAGAAAAAAAGTATCAAAAAGAAAAGAAAAGTATCACAAGAAAAGAAAAGTACCAAAGGAGAAAAAGAGTATTAAAAAGAGAGCCTCAATACCAAGTTGAATTTGAGACACCAAACATCATCACCAAAATTTCGAAATAACCAATACCAAAAGTGAAGTGTTTCATTACTTGACATTTCTAAGACTTGTTCATTAAGACTTCTTTGCTTATTTTTGCAACTCTAGAGTTTCTAAGCTAGGTTGTACGTTAAGCTTTGATTCTTGCATGTGTTTTCTTGTTTATCTTGTTTTGTCAAAGTCAATTCTATTCCAAGTTAGCTTTCATTCTTTTGAACTTTTATTGCTTTTAGAGTCTTGTCATATAAAAAAAAAATAAAATCCATTTGAGTAGCCTTTATTTCTTAAGCCTTTTTAGTTTGTCATTTTTGCTTCTTAAAGTTTTGTCTTGAGTTTGTATCTTTTCAAACTTCTAAGATCACTCCATTTCTCCATTAATTGAGGGTAGCATATTGAAACACTTGAGATTGGGGTGGAAATTGATTGAGCTTGATAATCTCTAAGAGAAGGCATACACTTGAGAGATACACTTTAGTGAGGTTTAAAATTTTTCTTTGTGTTTTCTATTAACCAAATCTTGTTTGGAGTTGTTGTCTTGTCTTCTTTTGCTAGGTAAAGTTGGAGCTTATACATCAAGAAGGACTTTTGAAGACAATTGTAAAGCAGGCAAAAGCTTTGTAACTAGTAGAACTTAGGCAAAGTTTTTCAATTCTTAGGCTTTGTGTAGTAGGATTTTGTCTTGTATTTTGGACATAACAAGGACATTGGACTTTTTGGACATTATAACTTTCCTTTTGCTTAGTAAATTTTGAATTAGGATAGTACATGTGCATTTGTTTGTTAACTACTTTTAGTTAATTGGTTAGAATTAGTTAGAAGTTACAACTATAATTAGTTAGTTAGTTGGTAGTTAGTTGAGTGTCTTAACTAATTAGGTTAATTAGTTAGTGGTTGGAACTAATTCTAGTTATCATAACTAATAGTTAGTTGGGTTAACTAATACATAACCAAATTAGTTGGTTAGTTTTAGTGGTTAAACTTTGTTACAATTTCCATAACTAATTAACTACTTTTTAGTTAGGGTTTGTTAAGACTTATTTAGTTAGTTGAACTAATTTTCTTAGGTTAACTACTTCTTAAAACCGAAATTGGTTAGGCTTGTCTAGGGTTAGTTAATCACTAGTAACATCCTAGGACAAACATAATCAATTTAGGTTAAGGACAACTTAGGATTTACATAAGCAACATAGGACTAACCTAGTTAAAGACAACCTAGGACATTGTTTTTCCTTTAGGATAGAAACCTAGTATTGATATTTTAGGATTGTTGAAGTGTTTCTTCAATTGTATTGCATTCATCTTCCTCGACTAGCTTGTCTATACATACTTTTTTGTCTCAAATTTCTTTGACAACATTAAAAGATGTCATCTAGTGATAGGGAGAACAAAACCATGCTTCATAACATAATGGATAGCTTAAACAATATTAATGCTAGGCTAACCAATCTTGAGCATTATGAACCCCCTAGAACTAGGCATAGACAACAAAGAAATCAAAGACATAACATTAGTGATAATGAGGAAGAAACAAGACAAAGAAGGCACCATGACCATAGAAAGGAGGACATAGGCTTAAGAGAAGTAAGGTTAGAAATTCCCCCATTCAATGGCAAGAGTGACATTGAAGCTTACTTAGAATGGGAGATGAGGGTAGAACAAATATTCAACTCTCATCAAATAAAAGATGATAAAAAAGTTAGGATTGCAACTCTTTCTTTCCAAAATTATGCTCTAGTTTGGTGGACCCAAATTTGTAAGGAGAGAAAAAGAGACAACTTCCCTCCCATAGATGATTGGGTAGACTTAAAAGCTCTCCTTAGGAAAAGATATGTTCCTAACTATTATCGTGGTGAACTATTAGCAAAGCTTAATAGGCTCACCCAAGGCTCCAAATGTGTAGAAGACTACTATAAAGCCTTAGAAATAGCCATGATTAGAGCCAACCTAGAAGAGGATGAAGAAACCTTAATGCATAGGTTCTTACATGGACTTAATAGGAACATCAAAAATAGGGTAGAACTTCTTCCACATGTGGATATAGAGGAGTTACTCCACCAATGCACCAAAGTAGAAAACCAATTTAAGGAAAGAGAATCCTATAGTGGGGATAACAATAGAGCCTATAAGTCAAAATGGGTAGAAAATAAGGGTAAGTTTAAGAGAAACCCTAGAGAGAGAGAGAAATGGGCGCTTCTTCCTCTAAACTCCAAAGTGAGTTACACAAAAATGGCAAAGTCTTTAGGAATCAACATGATAAGCATGAACCATCATCAAAACCACAATCCTCTAGATCTTCTTCCATAAAATGTTTTAAGTGTCTTGGAAGAGGACACATTGCTTCGGACTGTCCAACAAAAAGAACCATGATTTTAAAAACTAATGGAACCTACTCAAGTCAATCAGAGTCTAATTCTGATTCTCACTATTCAAGTGATGACTCTAGTAGTGATTCCAGTGACAGTGAGCACATTCTAGGGGATGATGGTGAGTTGTACATGATTAGAAGATTGCTTGGTAGTCATGTAAAACTCGATGACACGATATAAAGAGAGAACATCTTTTATACAAGATGTTACATTAATGACAAATTATGTTCTCTCATTGTTGATAGTGGGAGTTGTCCAAATGTTGTAAGCCAAAGACTAGTCAAAAAGATGGGATTAGAGCTTATAGATCACCCAAGTCCCTACAAATTACAATGGTTAAATGAAAAAGGGGAAATGGTAGTCAATAAGCAAGTCCTAATCAATTTCACCATAGGCACATATAGAGATGAAGTCAAATGTGATGTAGTGCCTATGGAAGCAACCCATATACTATTAGGAAGGCCTTGGCAATTTGATAGGAAGGTCCTTCATGAGGGGTTCACTAACACCCTCACATTTAAACTAGATGGCAAGAAGATAGTACTACATCCTCTAACTCCACAACAAGTAGCAAAAGACCAAATCCAAATGAAAGCTAAGAGAGAAAAAGAGTTAGGATCTTCTTCCCATACGAATTTAGAAAAACCAAAGAAAAACAAAAAAGACAATAAAGGGAAAGAAGTTATTATCTATAATGATTCCCAACCTAATCTCTTTGCAACTAAATATGATGTGAAACATGCCATGTTTTCACAAAAACATTGCTTGATCATATATCCAAAAGATATCCCTAACACTTCTTTGTGTTCTATGGGCACCTCTCCTCCCCCTTTGCCCAAAGGGATCCAAAATATCTTACAAGAATTTAAAGACCTCTTCCCAAAAGACATTCCAAAAGGGTTACCTCCTATTAGAGGCATTGAGCATCAAATAGACCTTATTCCTAGGGCTAGTTTGCGAAATAGACCTGCCTATAGATGCAACCCTAAGGAGAGTTTAGAAATAGAAAATCAAGTGAATGAACTACTTTCCAAAGGTTGGATTAAAGAAAGTTTAAGCCCTTGCGCATTACCGGTTTTACTTGTACCCAAGAAAGATGGTTCATGGAGAATGTGTACGGATTGTAGAGCCATTAATAACATCACCATCAAGTATAGGCATCCCATACCTAGGCTTGATAACATGTTAGATGAGCTTAGTGGATCCACAATCTTCTCCAAGATTGATCTTAAAAGTGGCTACCACCAAATTAGAATAAAAGAAGGAGATGAATGGAAAGCCGCTTTTAAAACCAAGCTTGGCCTTTATGAGTGGTTAGTGATGCCTTTTGGCCTAACTAATGCACCAAGTACCTTCATGAGACTTATGAACCATGTTTTAAGGGATTTCATAGGGCATTTTGTTGTGGTATACTTTGATGACATTCTTATGTATTCAAAGTCCATGGCATCTCATCTAATCCACCTAAGACAAGTTATGCTTGCCTTAAGAACAAACAATCTTTATGCTAACTTTGAAAAATGTTCTTTTGGCATGGATACCATTGTCTTTCTTAGTTTTATAGTTAGTTCTAAGGGTGTTGAGGTAGATCACTCTAAGGTTAAGGCAATCCAAGATTGGCTTACACCTAGAAATGTGAGTTAAGTAAGAAGTTTCCATGGTCTCGTAAGTTTCTATAGGAGATTTGTGAAAGATTTTTCAACCTTAGCCTCCCCTCTAAATGAGTTGGTTAAAAAGAATGTTTCTTTTGTGTGGGGGCCTAGGCAAGAAAAATCCTTTCAAGATCTCAAAGATAGGCTCACTCATGCTCCAATTTTAAAACTTCCAAATTTTTCTAAAACCTTTGAGCTTGAGTGTGATGCATCAAATATGGGCATAGGAGCTGTGCTTTTACAAGAAGGTCACCCCATTGCTTTCTTTAGTGAAAAACTTAATGGGGCCACTATTAACTACCCCACATATGATAAGGAATTCTATGCCTTAATTAGAGCTCTACAAACTTAGGAGCACTACTTAATCCCAAAAGAGTTTGTGATACATAGCGATCACCAATCTTTAAAATTCATAAAAGGGCAACATAAGTTAAACAAAAGACATGCTAAGTGGGTTGAGTATTTGGAACAATTTCCTTATGTCATCAAGTATAAGAATGGCAAAACCAATACTGTGGCTGATGCTTTATCTAGGAGGCATTCTTTACTTACCTCTCTAGGAGCCAAAGTTATTGGGCTTGATGAAATTAGGTCTTTGTACCCAAATGATCTTGATTTTTCAAACATCTTTAACTCATCTTCCACTTCGACATATCATAAAGGCTTCTACATTTTAGATGGCTATCTTTTTAAAGCCAATAGACTTTGTATTCCAAGAAGCTCTTTAAGAGATCTACTACTTAGGGAGAGTCATGAGGGAGGACTCATGGGTCATTTTGGAAGAGATAAGACTTTGTCTATATTACATGAACACTTCTATTGGCCCAAAATGAAAAAAGATGTTCAAATACATTGCTCTAGGTGTATTGTATGTAGAAAGGCTAAATCAAAACTTTTACCTAGTGGTTTATATACTCCCTTGCCAACACCTAGTGCACCTTGGATTGATATATCAATGGACTTTGTGTTAGGCCTGCCTAAGACCCAAAGGGGAATGGATTCTATCTTTGTGGTTGTGGATAGGTTTAGCAAGATGGCTCACTTCATCCCTTGCCATAAGGTTGATGATGCTAGTCATATTGCTAAGATCTTCTTTAAAGAGGTTGTGAGACTACATGGTGTACCCAAAACCATTGTTTCTGATAGGGACACCAAATTCCTAAGCCATTTTTGGAAAACTCTTTGGTCAAGGCTAGGAACACAACTCCTCTTTTCCACAACTTGTCATCCTCAAACAGATGGCCAAACAGAGGTAGTAAACATGACCCTCTCTCAACTTCTTAAGGTCTTAGTACACAAAAATGTAAAATCATGGGATGAGTGTTTACCCCACATTGAGTTTTCATATAATAGGGTACAACACTCCACAACCAAGCATAGTCCATTTGAGGTTGTATATGGTTTTAACCCTCTCACACCCTTGGACCTTTTGCCCATTGAGGTTTCTGACTCTGTCCTTCATATGGATGGAGAGGCAATGGCCCAATTTATTAAAGATTTTCATGAGAAGGTTAGACACCAAATACAAACTAAAAATGAACATTATGCTCGTTATGTAAATAAACAAAGAAAGGAGATCACCTTTGAGGTAGGAGATTGGGTATGGTTACACCTTCGAAAGGAACGCTTTCCTAACTTGAGAAAATCCAAACTCAACCCTAGAGGTGATGGGCCTTTCCAAATTCTCAAGAAAATTAATAATAATGCTTATGTCCTAGATCTACTAGGAGATTATGGTGTGAGTGCTTCTTTCAATATAACTGATTTGTCTCCCTTTGATATAGATGATGAAGATGATGCCTTTGATTTGAGGACAAATCCTTTTGAAGAGGGGGAGCATAATGTGGACATACCCAAGGAAGACCCACACACTACATTAGAGAAAGGACTTGAAGCATATAGAGGTCCCCTCACAAGGGCCAAGACCAAAAGGGCCAAAGAGAGCATTCATAAAGCCCTTTTCTCTTTTCTCTCTTCTAGTGGGCCTAAGCCCAATAAGGAACCTATGAGGATCTATGAGTACTTTACTTGTAATATACTTTCTAAATAGTTTCTCTAGGCTTATAGGATAGATTTGGACCTTTCAAGGTCAAATGGGCCACTTTAGGGCCTTGTACTTTCCTTTTGGACCATGTATAGGCCATTTGCTTATCTTTTTCTCTTAATGGGCCTTGGATTCATGCTCAAGCCCACTTTGCTAGTCCTTGGCCGAAATTCCCATGGCCTATATAAGGACTTCTCCTTTTGTAAACAAGGAACAATTAATTCATTTGCAAGATTTTGAGAGCACTTAGTGTTTCCTAGTGAGAGATTCTCCTCCTTCTCTCTAGAATTAGAGAGCTCTCTCAAGCTCTTATCCAAGTGGTTTCTCCCTCCCTTGGTGGTGAGTGGAGTTATCTTCCCCTCTTTGGGAAGTGGCCTCCAACCTTTTCCTCTCCCCTTTTTCAAACCTTCCTCCATTGTTCATCCTTCTCTACTTCCATTTCACTCCCTGTTCTCTTGTTCCTTGCGTCACCCTCATTTAGTTTAGGCTTTTGATTTTCAGTTTCCTTGCTAGAAGAAGAAGTTCTCAAGCTTACATTGAAGGAAGATAGGAGAAAGAGCCCTAGATCCATCTCTCTTCAAGAAAGTGGATGAAGAGCCTACATCACACCCACAACAGAAAATTGAACAAAATTAAAGAGGGAGAAGGTTACCTGTGAAGCTAAGTTTCTTGCTTTTCCGTTCGATCGTGTGTCGGGACGAACCAAGCACCCAAACCCCCTTCCGATCTGCACTGAAACGCTGCCCTCACTGTCTGAAGCTTTTCCCTTTCACCGATTAAGAGGCTCAGCGTGTGAACCCCCACCCTTGGCCTTTGTTTTTAACCCAAAAACCAGGGCCAACCTCGACATTTCACCATCTTCCATTGGCAGGAGGGAGCCAGAACCTACCTCTGCCAAACGGAGCTTGAACGCACGCCAAGATTCCACCAACGGAGGTTGGGCTCACAGAACGGAGCTTTGTACTCAACCAAACACTAGTACGTTTAGGGAACGGAGATGAACGGAGGTTGGGGGAACGAACGGAGGTTGAAGAAGATAACCAAACAGGCACTAAATACATTTAAATATATGCCAAGAAAAGAATAGGGTCAAATTAATCCATCCATGCCAAAATCATACAATTTTCAGTTTTTTACATAAAAATTTTAGTTTTTACAATAGGTTATGGTGCACCCACTAACCTCCAGTCCACTGATGCACCTCTAATCACCACCATTCACATCACCTTACTGTACACCATCTGCTGCACCCCCATCCATGCACCTTTATCACAACCATCATCCCTCACCACCAACCACCAGATTCCATCAACCCTTGTAACATCCCAATTTTAAAGTTAAATGCCGAATGAAAAATAAACTATTAAGGTTTTGATTTCAAAGTGAGAAGTTAATTGATAATCATAATCAGATTAACTTAAGGAATAATGACAATTTAATTAAGGCATAGTTGGTGAAAGATGGCTGTTTGTGATTGGCGAGTTACGTGAGTGGGCTGCGACTCACGTTCTCCCATCCCACTTCCTTTTCTTTGCATGCATATATATATATATACCCTGTATCACCGTGGATACTCGTTCTTTTCCACTGCTGCATCCTCTCTTTTCTTCTTCCTCGTTTTTATTGTCTTTTCCCATCCCCTGTTTTGCTCTTCGTTTCTGGAGAACGCAACGACGGTACCGAAGGAAGGTCAGAGTCCCCTTCAACTGGTGGAAGATGACCATTGAAGCAGAGGAAGAACAACTTCTCATCCCCGAGCCAATTTCAGAGTGCAACGGTGAGAAGGAGATCTGGACGAGTCGGATAGAGCCTCAGACCGAACGTTGAGAGCAGGAGAGCTACTTGAGTTCCTTTCCGTAGGTAGGGGGTGCTTGTATGTCAAATGCATGGTCCACGAACGGTACCGGATGAATGTATTGCTTTAAGTGTGTGCATGTGTTTGTGGCGATTGAATAATATGCATGATTGTTGATTTTGGATCCTGTGTGTAAGATAGTAGTTGTACAATAATTGCATGTGATCCAGATGGTGGTAATGTAGCCTGTTAGCCTTGTTATAGACGAATGAAATGCATGGTCCTATCTCTGTTAACACTGTGAGAACATGAACGTGTGATTGTTGGTTGATTTGTCAGACGATATTACCTTGACTGTCCGATTGCTATGCATGTTGTTATGGTTGGCAAAGTATATGTAACGACTGTGTTGAATCTGTTCCTACTACGATGGTTGCGAAGGAGGTACCAGTTGAGTAATGATGCTTGCCGGTAAATGCATTAGCTGCATGTATAAGAATGGGGTGACCCGTGGAAGGTCTAGAGCCCCGAGGGAATGGCTTCCAGCTACAGTCCTTGGCTAGATCCTGTGAGAGCTCGTGGTAGCTGTAGGAGCTAGAGATGAGTCTCGAGACGTCAATGGGAGACCGGTACCACACGGGAAGAGCTGATGGACGAGCGGCCAATAAGAGGGAAACTGTAACTGAAAGTCATTACTTAAGTCGGATCCGCAGGCATGCATGTAGATATGATGCTGATTAAGATATAGTACGCATAGCATGTGTTGAGTATTATGGATGACTTTCTAATGTGTGGATGCATGTGTACGTGTGAATTGAGATGAACTTATGTAGTATGTATGTCATAGATATCATTCTGATTTGCATGACCTTAGTTTAACCTGAATACGACTGAGTGAAAGTAAGTATGCGTACTGACACTGATACCGAGTCTTTGATTGTCATTTTGCATGTAAAAGCTCACCCCTACAGTGGTTACATTTTTCAGTGAATATCCCTTGGAATGAAAGATGAAGAAGAGGCTGAGTGCAGAGCAGAGAAACCGAGCGCTATGGAATATATGTGTATATGTAAATACTGTGTATAAGGTCTTGTTAAGCCTTGGCCGGCTCGTATTTTGATTTTAGTCCTTACATCTGAACTTGAACACTTTCGGGTAGTGAAAACGTGCTAATGCGTTGTAATATTTAATACGTCTATATATATATGTGTGTTGTGTGTTGTTCTATACTGTAGGTGATGTTCGAGTGGTAAATATGGGTGTATAAGTATACCTTTCCGAGCGTAGGAGATCAGTGTGACTATGGGTAGAAGCGGAGCTAAGTCATTGTTGGAGGAAAGCGAGATAATGAGTCATTCTGAGTGATGAAAGGTTGAATAATCCGAGCGATTGGGGTCGCATTGCCTAGAGTAGGAGTTGGTTCGAATCCCGTGAGTCACAATTATGAAATTTCATGAGTAGAGGATAATCAACAATTTCCGAGTGAGAATCCGCCGAGTGAGCAGTTCATCGACCAGGGAACGACACCTAAGACTCTAAGTGGACCCATTGTAATAGATTAGCGAGTAGCTAAAGAACCCGAGTGAGTCCTGGCTTAGTAGGAAAATTAGAGCAGAAAATAATATGGTTACAGAATGAAAAGTAAGTAGAATACCCCGAGTGGCGTAATGGACGTGGAAGTTATCCCGAGTGAGGAGTCTTTATGGATTCTGAGTGAGTGACTTGGAGATCATTTTTGGGTTGCCAATGTATATGTATATGTAATCCGATCGAGTGGAGCCAGGGAGTGGGAATGCTGTCTAAATAGAACTGGTACGTATTAAGGGGAATCCAAGTGGGTTAAGAAGTGAATCTCCGTGAGCGAACCGTAGGCTAAAACCGAGTGGAATGGCAGGATGCCGAGTGAACTTCTCACTCGAGCGAACAAGGTACTCGCTCCAGCGAGTGTATTTCAGGAAGACTCTTGTGTGAGTATCGCTTAGGCGAATCGTCCCTCGCCCGAGCGACTTGAGCTATTTCGCCCAAGTGTGTGGGGTCACGCTGAAGCGAGTGGACGTTGTTTATGGGATTCGCCCAGGTGATGATGGGTTTCGCTGAACTGAATGGATCGGTCAAGCCTTATTCCTTCCACTGATTGCCGTGCGTATGAATGTTCTTTCATTTCTCCCTTGCCTTCTTCTTCTTTTCTATACCGAGTGACCAGTGGTTGCTTTTACGAAAATTTTTCCTCCCCTGTTTTGGGTTTATTTATTTATTAAAAATTAGGGTGTTACATTTTGGTATCAGAGCAGACCGAAAGGTCCAAGGCCAAGGTATGCTTACCGAGTGTGAGCGGTTGTGTGCTTTCTGATCGAATGATCATTATTATTGTGATATTGTTGAACCTGATTGATGCTATGATATTGAATTATGGATAGGAGGTTATTCCTCCTGGTCTGATTGATTGTATAACACATAGAAATAGTATGCTGTGTTAAGATACTGAACATTAGGCTAAAATCTGACTGGTAATGAGTGACTCGGTATACTTATCCTTGAATGTTAATTTCAGGATAAGGGATACCGCATCGCCAAAGCATGGAGGCTATAGCCACAACATTCCAATGCTTTGCGGACGTGTTTGAGAGGCAGGGCCAGACTCGAGCTGAGGATGGCCACGTGCTGGACCTCTTCCTGAAGAGGAAGCCGAGTGAATTTCAGGGAGGACGGAACCCTGAGGCAGCTTTTAAATGGACTCAGGAACTGGAGAGGATTTTTGGGGGTCTTCGTTGTCCGAGGCCCAAAAGGTAGAGTGTGTAGTGTATATACTGCGAGACGAGGCGGAAAACTGGTAGAAGATAGCCAGAAACCGATTTCCAGAGGATGATGCTCAGCTGACTTAGAATGATTTCAAGACATGCTTCTTAGAGAAGTACTTCCCCGACACAGTAAGGAGTCGGAAGGAGTTGGAGTTTATGGAGCTGAAGCAGGGCTCCATGACTGTGGAAGAGTACGCGACTAGGTTTGAGGAGTTGTGCCTATTCTACCCATCTTTCCAACAACCAGGGACGGAGAGCTCCAAGTGCCTTAAATTTGAAAATGGATTGAGATCAGATATTAAGAGAGCCTGCAAATATCAAGAGATCAGGAGTTTCCCTGCATTGGTGAACAAATGTAGAATATTTGAAGAAGATGACAAGGCCCACTCGAGCCAGAGCAGCAGAACCAACCAGTACTTGAGGCTTCAGCAGTCACGGTTCAAGAGGCCAGGAAATGTAGGAAGAAATGGACCCTTTACCAGATATCAAGATCGTAGTAACCAAGGGAGACAGATGAGTGGACGACCAAAATATGGCAAGTGTTTTAAGTGCGGTGGTGACCACTTTGCTCAAAATTGCAATAGTACAGAAGTCAAGTGCTTTCATTGCCAGGAGAAGGGGCACATTCGCCCCGACTGCCCCCAACTTCGTCAAGCAAACTCCAACGCACGTCATGGAGGTTTCCAAGAGAGAAACTGAGGGAACGATAATCAAGGACCGAGCGGCAGAGGTAGCAGAGCAAGAGGGAATATGATGTTTGCCTCAAATAACCGGAAGAGAGACGCCGATCAACCAACTGCTGGAAGAGTTTACGCAATCAACGCGGAAGATGCTGCACAGGCAAATGACTTGGTACAGAGTAAGTGCCTACTCGGTAAATATACACTTAATGTAATTTTTGATTCTGGAGCCACCCACTCCTTTGTAGCTGATAAGTGTGTGAGACGACTACGATTACCGACTGTGGATATGGATCGGACTTTGGAAGTAACCAACCCGACTGGCCCTAAGGTGTTGACATCAACAATGTGTAAGGGCGTAACGTTTGTGTTGGACGATCGGAGTTTTACCTTCGATCTTGTGTGTGTGCCTCTGAAAGGCCTTGATATCGTGCTCGGCATAGATTGGCTTTCAGCCAACAAGGTGTTAGTGGATTGTAGAAACCGAAGGATAATCTTCCCGAGGCAGCATAATGAGGACGACACGACACAAGGTATAGCTCAACTGTTTATGATGCTTTGTTTAACCGAGGGTAAAAGTAAAACCTGAGTGAACAAAATTCTGACTGTCTGTGAATTCCCAGAAGTGTTTCCCAAGGACGTACCGAGTGTCCCTCCCAATAGAGAAGTTGAATTCTCTATAGACTTGATTCCTGGAGCCGAGCCAGTCTCCAGTGCACCTTATAGAATGTTCCCAACTGAATTGGCCGAGCTAAAGAAGCAAGTGGATGAGTTACTCGGAAAACAATTCATTAGACCGAGCGTATCACCATGGGGCGCACTGTGCTGCTTGTTAAGAAGAAGGATGGCAGCATGAGACTTTGTATAGATTACCGACAGCTAAACAAACTCACGATTAAGAACCGATACCCATTGCCTCGAATTGATGACTTGATCGACCAACTGCGTGGAGCCTCAGTCTTCTCGAAAATCGACCTACGATTGGGATGCCACCAAATCCGAGTGAAGGACTCGGATATCCCAAAGACTGCCTTTAGGACTCGGTATGGACACTACGAGTATGTAGTGATGCCGTTCGGTGTAACAAACGCCCCTACCGTCTTCATGAATTACATGAACAGCATATTCCACCCATATCTAGACCGATTCGTAGTAATCTTCGTCGATGATATCTTGGTCTACTCCAAGACTCCTGAGGAGCATGAAGGACACCTCCGAGCGGTACTTCAAGTGTTAAGGGAGAAGCAGCTATTTGTGAAACTTTCAAAGTGCGATTTCTGGATGGATAAAATCCATTTCCTCGGACATGTGATTTCCGAGGAAGGTGTATCGGTGGACCCTTCGAAGGTGACAGCTATAATGGCATGGGAAAGACCCAAGTCGATCTCGGAGGTAAGGAGCTTTATGGGCCTGGCAGGTTATTATAGAAGATTCATTGAGGGTTTTTCCAAATTGGCCTTGCCACTAACTAAGTTGACTCGGAAAAACATTCCCTTCGTATGGAGTTCCGAGTGTGAGAGCAGTTTCCGAGGACTGAAAGACAAGTTGATGAATGCCCCAGTGTTGGCATTACCTGACTTGCAAAAGAGCTTTGTGGTTTATTGTGATGCATCAGGACTCAGATTAGGATGCGTTCTAATGCAGAAAGACCGGGTGATAGCGTACGCCTCTCGGTAATTGAGACCTCACGAGCAGCATTATCCGACCCACGACTTAGAATTGGCAGCTGTGGTGCTCGCGTTAAAAATCTAGAGGCATTATTTGTTCGGGTCCAGATTTGAAGTGTACAGTGATCACAAGAGCCTCAGATACTTATTCGACCAAAAGGAACTGAACATGAGGCAGAGAAGATGGATGGAATTTTTAAAAGATTATGATTTTGAGCTAAAGTACCATCCAGGTAAGGCAAACGTTGTTGCCGACGCGTTGAGTCGAAAATCCCTTCATGTAGCAGTGATGATGGTGAAGGAGATAGAGCTATTGGAACAGTTCCGAGACATGAACTTACATGTTGACATCCCCTCCTCTCGGAAAATGACGATCGGCACGCTGAGGATTGCCAATGAATTCCTGAAATCCATGTACGAGCAACAGCAGTCAGATCCCTACTTGGCTGAGATGAGGGAGACTCAGGCCAAAGGTAAGGATTTGTCCTTGACCGAGGGGTCAGATGGGATCTTCTGAGTAAGAAATAGAATATACGTGCCGAATAGAGGAGAATTAAGAAGAATGGTGCTTGATGAAGCTCACAAAAGCTTGCTAAGTATCCACCCGGGTGCCACGAAGATGTACCATGACCTGAGAACCCAGTTCTGGTGGCCCGGATTAAAAAGGAACGTGGCAGAATATGTGGCTTGGTGCATCACCTGTCAGAAGTCGAAAGTGGAGCACCAGAAGCCGTATGGTGCATTGCAACCCCTGGAGATTCCCGTGTGGAAATGGGACTCAATTGCCATGAACTTTGTCATGGGATTGCCCAAAAACCGAGCGGGACATGATGCGATTTGGGTCATTGTTGACCGACTGACGAAGAGTGTACACTTTCTACCTGTGAACATGAAATACCCATTGCATAAGTTAGCACGGATTTATATCCAAGAAATTGTCCGACTGCATGGAGTGCCAACTTCTATCGTATCGGATAGGGATCCTAGGTTCACGTCCCGGTTTTGGACCAGCCTGGACCAGGAAATGGGCACAAAGCTTTGGCTAAGTTCCGCTTACCACCCCCAATCGGATGGACAATCCGAGCGAACGATTCAAAGCCTGGAGGACTTGCTAAGGGCGTGTGTGTTGGAGCACGGTGGAAACTGGGAGCAGTACCTCCCCTTGATTGAGTTTACATATAATAACAGCCATCACAACAGTATCGGTATGGCACCCTACGAAGCACTATATGGACGAAGATGCCGAACCCCACTTTGTTGGTCGGAAACGGGTGAGAGTCTACTGTTGGGACCAGAAATTGTAAAGCAAACGTCAGAACAGATCCGAGTGATAAGGGAACGGATGAAGGCGTCCCAGGACAGGCAAAAGAGCTACCATGACAAACGAACCAAACCATTAGAATTTTCAGTCGGAGACAGAGTGTTTTTGAAGACTTCTCCGAGTAAAGGAGTCGGGCGAGCCTTGAAAGGTGGAAAGTTGAGCCCCCGATACATTGGACCTTATGAGGTGTTGGAACGAGTCGGTTCCATGGCATACCGTATAGCATTACCGACTCACTTATCCCGATTGCACAACGTGTTTCATGTGTCCCAACTGAGGAAGTATCTGCATGACCCCAGCCACACAGTGCTTGATGATGAAGTGGAAATCAAGGAAGACCTGACCACTACGACTATACCGATTAGAATCGTGGACCGATCGGTAAAGCGTTTAAGGAACAAGGACGTACAACTGGTTGAAGTAGAGTGGCAGCAAGGCAGAACTACCTCTTGTACCTGGGAACGCGAAGATGCCATGAGACAGCAGTACCCCGAGTTGTTCGACCAAGGTGAGTGACCGACTGAATTTCGAGGACGAAATTCTTTTGAGAGGGGGAGAACTGTAACATCCCAATTTTAAAGTTAAATGCCGAATGAAAAATAAACTATTAAGGTTTTGATTTCAAAGTGAGAAGTTAATTGATAATCATAATCGGATTAACTTAAGGAATAATGACAATTTAATTAAGGCATAGTTGGTGAAAGATGGTTGTTTGTGATTGGTGAGTTACATGAGTGGGCTGCGACTCACGTTCTCCCATCCCACTTCCTTCTCTTCACATGCATATATATATATACCCTGTATCACCGTGGATACTCGTTCTTTTCCATTGCTGCATCCTCTCTTTTCTTCTTCCTCGTTTTTATCCTCTTTTCCCTTCCCCTGTTTTGCTCTTCGTTTCTGGAGAACGCAACGACGGTACCGAAGGAAGGTCAGAGTCCCCTTCAACTGGTGGAAGACGACCATTGAAGCAGAGGAAGAACAACTTCTCATCCCCGAGCCGATTTCAGAGTGCGACGGTTCGAAGGAGATCTGGACAAGTCGGATAGAGCGTCAGACCGAACGTTGAGAACAGGAGAGCTACTTGAGTTCCTTTCCGTAGGTAGGGGGCGCTTGCATGTCAAATGCATGGTCCACGAATGGTACCAGATGAATGTATTGCTTTAAGTGTGTGCATGTGTTTGTGGCGATTGAATAATATGCATGATTGTTGATTTTGGATCCTGTGTGTAAGATAGTAGTTGTACAATAATTGCATGTGATCCAGATGGTGGTAATGTAGCCTGTTAGCCTTGTTATAGACGAATAAAATGCATGGTCCTATCTCTGTTAACACTATGAGAACATGAACGTGTGATTGTTGGTTGATTTGTCAGACGATATTACCTTGACTGTCCGATTGCTATGCATGTTGTTATGGTTGGCAAAGTATATGTAACGACTGTGTTGAATCTGTTCCTACTACGATGGTTACGAAGGAGGTACCAGTTGAGTAATGATGCTTGCCGGTAAATGCATTAGCTGCATGTATAAGAATGGGGTGACCCGTGGAAGGTCTAGAGCCCCGAGGGAATGGCTTCCAGCTACAGTCCTTGGCTAGATCCTGTGAGAGCTCGTGGTAGCCGTAGGAGCTAGAGATGAGTCTCGAGACGTCAATGGGAGACCGGTACCACACGGGAAGAGCTGATGGACGAGCGGCCAGTAAGAGGGAAACTGTAACTGAAAGTCATTACTTAAGTTGGATCCGCAGGCATGCATGTAGATATGATGCTGATTAAGATATAGTACGCATAGCATGTGTTGAGTATTATGGATGACTTTCTAATGTGTGGATGCATGTATACGTGTGAATAGAGATGAACTTATGTAGTATGTATGTCATAGATATCATTCTGATTTGCATGACCTTAGTTTAACCTGAATACGACTGAGTGAAAGTAAGTATGCGTACTAACACTGATACCGAGTCTTTGATTGTCATTTTGCATGTAAAAGCTCACCCCTACAGTGGTTACATTTTTCAGTGAATATCCCTCGGAATGAAAGATGAAGAAGAGGCTGAGTGCAGAGCAGAGAAACCGAGCGCTATGGAATATATGTGTATATGTAAATACTGTGTATAAGGTCTTGTTAAGCCTTGGCCGGCTCGTATTTTGATTTTAGTCCTTACATCTGAACTTGAACACTTTCGGGTAGTGAAAACGTGCTAATGCGTTATAATATTTAATACGTCTATATATATGTGTGTGTTGTGTGTTGTTCTATACTGTAGGTGATGTCCGAGTGATAAATATGGGTGTATAAGTATACCTTTCCGAGCGTAGGAGATCAGTGTGACTATGGGTAGAAGCGGAGCTAAGTCATTATTGGAGGAAAGCGAGATAATGAGTCATTCCGAGTGATGAAAGGTTGAATAATCCGAGCGATTGGGGTCGCATTACCTAGAGTAGGAGTTGGTTCGAATCCCGTGAGTCACAATTATGAAATTTCATGAGTAGAGGATAATCAACGATTTCCGAGTGAGAATCCGCCGAGTGAGCAGTTCATCGACCAGGGAACGACACCTAAGACTCTAAGTGGACCCATTGTAATAGATTAGCGAGTAGCTAAAGAACCCGAGTGAGTCCTGGCTTAGTAGGAAAATTAGGGCAGAAAATAATATGGTTACAGAATGAAAAGTAAGTAGAATACCCCGAGTGGTGTAATGGACGTGGGAGTTATCCCGAGTGAGGAGTCTTCATGGATTCCGAGTGAGTGACTTGGAGATCATTTTTGGGTTGCCAATGTATATGTATATGTAATCCGATCGAGTGGAGCCAGGGAGTGGGAATGCTGTCTAAATAGAACTGGTACGTATTAAGGGGAATCCAAGTGGGTTAAGAAGTGAATCTCCGCGAGCGAACCGTACGCTAAAACCGAGTGGAATGGCAGGATGCCGAGTGAACTTCTCACTCCAGCGAACAAGGTACTCGCTCCAGCGAGTGTATTTCTGGAAGACTCTTGTGTGAGTATCACTTAGGCGAATCGTCCCTCGCCCGAGCGACTTGAGCTATTTCGCCCAAGCGTGTGGGGTCACGCTGAAGCGAGTTGACGTTGTTTGTGGGATTCGCCCAGGCGATGATGAGTTTCGCTGAACTGAATGGATCGGTCAAGCCTTATTCCTTCCACTGATTGCCGTGCGTATGAATGTTCTTTCATTTCTCCCTTGCCTTCTTCTTCTTTTCTATACCGAGTGACCAGTGGTTGCTTTTACAAAAATTTTTCCTCCCCTGTTTTTGGGTTTATTTATTTATTAAAAATTAGGGTGTTACAACCCTCACCCACCCAGAACCATCCCCAACCACCCACACCCACCACCAGATTCCATCAACCCTCTCCCACCCATAACCGTCACCACCCACCCACACTCAAACTGTCACCACCCACCCACAACCAAGCCGTCACCACCCACCCACCCACACCTTAATCCCACCACCTATAGACACAAATAGAGACCACCCTCACCACCGACACAACCCAACCCCTTACCACACATAAACAACACCACCCACCCACCCAAAAGCCAACCACTCACAGAAACAGAAACAGGGACCATGAGAAAGAAGAAACAGAGAACCATAGAAATAGAAACAGAGAGCCCAACAGCTTCGCAGAAACAGCAATGGTTTTCCCACCCATAACAGAAAATTGAACAAAATTAAAAAGGGAGAAGGTTACCTGTGAAGCTAAGTTTCTTGCTTTTCCGTTCGATCGTGCGTCGGGACGAACCAGGCACCAAAACCCCCTTCCGATCTGCACCAAAACGCTACCCTCACTGTCCGAAGCTTTTCCCTTTCGCCGATTGAGAGGCTCAGCGTGTGAACCCCACCCTTGGCCTCTGTTTTTAACCCAAAAACCAGGGCCAACCTCGACATTTCACCATCTTCCGTTGGCAGGAGAGAGCCAGAACCTACCTCTGCCAAACAGAGCTTGCACGCACGCCAAGATTCCACCAACGGAGTTTGGGCTGACGGAACGGAGCTTTGCACTCAACCAAACACTAGTACGTTTAGGGAACGGAGATGAACGGAGGTTGGGGGAACGAACAGAGGTTGAAGAAGATAACCAAACAGGAACTAAATACATTTAAATATATGCCAAGAAAAGAATAGGGTCAAATTAATCCATCCATGCCAAAATCATACAATTTTCAGTTTTTTACATAAAAATTTCAGTTTTTACAATAGGTTATGGTGCACCCACTAACCTCTAGTCCACTGATGCACCTCTAATCACCACCATTCACATCACCTTACTGTACACCATCTGCTGCACCCCCATCCATGCACCTTCATCACAACCATTATCCCTTACCACCAACCACCAGATTCCATCAACCCTCACCCACCCAGAACCATCCCCAACCACCCACACCCACCACCAGATTCCATCAACCCTCTCCCACCCAGAACCGTCACCATCCACCCACACTCAAACCGTCACCACCCACCTACACCCAAGCTGTCATCACCCACCCACCCACACTCAAATCCCACCACCCATAGACACAAACAGAGACCACCCTCACCACCGACACAACCCAACCCCTTACCACACATAAACAACACCACCCACCCACCCAAAAGCCAACCACCCACAGAAACAAAAACAGGGACCATGAGGAAGAAGAAACAGAGAACCATAGAAACAGAAACAGAGAGCCCAACAGCTTCGTAGAAACGGCAATGGTTTTCCCACCCACAACAGAAAATTGAACAAAATTAAAGAGGGAGAAGGTTACCTGTGAAGCTAAGTTTCTTGCTTTTCCGTTCGATCGTGCGTCAGGACGAACCAGGCACCGAAACCCCCTTCCGATCTGCACCGAAACGCTACCCTCACTATCCGAAGCTTTTCCCTTTCGCCGATTGAGAGGCTCAACGTGTGAACCCCCACCCCTGGCCTCTGTTTTTAACCCAAAAACCAGGGCTAACCTCGACATTTCACCATCTTCCGTTGGCAGGAGGGAGCCAGAACCTACCACTGCCAAACGGAGCTTGCACGCACGCCAAGATTCCACCAACGGAGGTTGGGCTGACGGAACAGAGCTTTGCACTCAACCAAACACTAGTACGTTTAGGGAACGGAGATGAACGGAGGTTGGGGGAACAAACGGAGGTTGAAGAAGATAACCAAACAGGCACTCATTCGATCTTGGCATTTCCAATTTGCTGTGTAAATTCGTTTCACGCTGAATTCTGAAAATTGGTCATTTGGGTCCATTACTCTACACGCTGCACTTAGGAAGTCCTGATCAATTTTTGGCAAATTTTTGTACGTGCTAGAATTGAGAAATTTCGTCAATTTGAATTCGCAATTCACGTCATTGTGCAATTGAATTTTTTTGGCAATCATTGGTACCATATCTGTTTAATTGAAAGTTTCTTGGTCTAATTTTTGTAACTGCCAATTCAAATATTGTTTTGGTCAATCTGTAAATTCCCTGTAAGTGCCAAATTGAATTTTTCATTGGTCATTTAGCTGTAAACGTCAACAGAAATTGGTTTCTTCTTGTCAAGTTGTTTCTCATGCCATTGTCCCTTGTTAGCAAAAGTTCAAAAAAAAGTTTGGGCCTGTTAAAAAAAGCCCAGTTAAAAAAAATAGATTTTCTTTTCTTTTTTTATTTTTCTAGAAATTCTAGGTATTAAAATTTTATGCTTGCATTTTATTGTTGCATTTTAATTTTGTTGATTGTCTAGTTTTGTTTTTTGTGTAATATCTTGTCTTTTCCATGATAGATAGTGTACCACCTTTATTCATTTAAATTTTTATTTTATTTTTTACATTAATTCCTTGTCAAATTTTAAAATCCTTTTGAGTAACCAATTCTTTCAAATTAAATTTTTTTTGCTTGTCTTCTTCTCATCTAGTTTTGTCTTTGAGTTTCCATTTCCTTTGTAATTCTCTTGGATTTTTCTCTACACCCATCTCAAAGGGTAGCATTCTTTGGGAAATAGTAGATAAGAGTGAAAATTGAAGGAGGAGAAAGTAATTGAAGACCTAAAGGAGAAGTTGAGAAAACACTTGAGAGAAACACTTTGTTAATTGAATTGCTTAACAAATTTTGTTTGAGTTTTGTTGTTTGCTAGGAACCGTGGAGGAATTCACATCAAGGCTAAGAAGATTTGAAGAATTGTAAAAGGAAGCAAAATCTTATACCCTTTAGCAAATATTAGGAAGTTTTTAAATTTTTAGGGCTTGTATTAGCAAAATTTGGTCCTTATATTTGTGGACATTTGGACTTGGACTTTAATTACTTTTTAAATTTCGTCTAGTATAGTGCATGTGCATTTGTTTGCTTTAACTAATTGTTGTTAGTTAGTTTAATTAGTTAAGTAGTTGTAACTATGAGTGTTTAGGTTGTTAGTGGTCTTAACTAGAAGTTGTTAGGTGGTTAGTTATTATAACTAAGTTTGTTATTAGTTAAGTATAGTTAGAACAAACTCCTAGTTAGTTGTAACCATCTCATAACCAAATTAGTCTTAAGTAGTTAGGGTTGTTATCACAAGTTAGGGTAGTTGTACCAATAATAACCACAACAAATTTAGTTAGGGGTTGTTAGGGTTGTTAAACCTAAGTTTGTTAGCCCAACTTTTAAAACTGAATTTGGTTAGCTTTTCTAGGGTTTGTTTCTTGTCTTGTTACAACCTTGATTATCCTAACTAATCATAGTAAGACAACCTACGATTTTACCTAGTACAAACATCATAGGTGTTATGTTTAGGAACAAAACCTAGAATTTGATTCTTAGGATTGTTGTTTGATTTCTTGTTTTTTGGTCTTGCATACATCCTCGACTAGTATCTCTTGATTGTTTTCTTGTCTATTTTTGTGAATAGAGATAACATGTCCTCGCTTAGGTTAATCATGGAAAATTTAGATAAAATCAACTCTAGGTTAGATAATCAAGAAAATAAGGATGAACCTACGTCAAGGAAACATCACAAAAGGGAAAATAGAAATGATCAAAGTAGGCAAAGAAATACGAAGGATAGAACACCTAATAAATTTGAAGTTTTAATTGAACAACTAGGTGCCTTTCATTCTAAAATAGATTCTTATGAGTTTAAGCATGAAAAAAGTAAAAAGATAAAAAAGGTTCTTGAGGAAATCCATAGGAAATTAAAAGAACTTTGGGATCATATTTTAGAATGTGATACCATTGGAAATTTAAAAATTGGTTTGTGTAGCAATGAAAAAGAAATAGAGAAATTAAGGCACAAACATAATAGAGCTATGGATGAAAAAGTGAAACTTTATTGGAAAGAATATGATAGGTATAAGAAAAAGAAAAAAATAATCAAAGGTGAAAATAAAAATAGAGAACATAAGGTAGAGAATAATAGCTTATCTTTAAGCAACCTTAGTGTTTCAATAGAGAATTACTTTGATCATAGTTTTCCTACTCTTATATCCAATAATAGTTTATCTATTCCAAGCATTAATGATATTTTGCCTTTACCCATCATCAGTTTTAAACCTCAAAATGACCTTAAAATATAAGTATCACACCCCCTTTCTCCTATCCCTAGTAAAGAGAATTGGTCAATCATTATTCATAGTTGTCTTAGAGTTAGTTCTAGCATGTATACAATCATTATAGGATCTTATAGGATTAGCATATGTCTTTACTCTTTTGAATTGTCTTTTCCAAGAGTCATTTCATATGTTATCATGTTGCATAGCAGAAATTTTATAGGATTAACATTTTGTCCATCAATTAACATGTCAATTTCATTGCATTTTTCACATCTTATCCGTGATCATGTTGATATAATTTATTTTCATAAAGGGTTATATAGAGAATTTTTGGCAACATTGCATGCATACTTTAGTACCAACTTTAGATGCCATTACTCATTATGATCCCTTTAGGAAAATCCATCTTTTTAAGGATAAGTCAATATTTTTCCATATCTCACATGATCATATAACTACATCTACTCATATGTTCATTTTAGTGAATTTAGATAGTAGCATGATTAACTATCATAGAGGTATCCATAGTTTCACATTTGCATTCTTATGGGAACTTTTGATTGTGTTCTTTTCTGATATTTCTTATATCATCCTTTCAAAAATAAAAGGTTAGTGTTTGATCCTAGTGGCCAATACCTTACCTTGTTTCTTGTACATTTTAGTTTCCTTTATTTTTCAGTTTTGAACTCATTACTCTCTTTTCTTTTACAGGATTTGAGGACAAATCTTTTTTTAAGAAGGGGAGTATGATGAGGATATAGTCTGTAAATAATTTCAAATGTACTTAAAATAGTTTAGGTTTATTGTTGGGTCACTTTTGGATCTTGTGCATTATTTTGGGCCTTGTAATTGGCCACATTTCCTAGTTTAGTTGATTTTGGGCCTAAGGAAGAGTGGGAAGCCCAAGTTTCCTAGCTTGGCCACCACCCCACCTTGCCTATATAAGGATTACCTCTCCATGTATTTCCAAGCCATTAGTTTTGAATGAAATTTACACTTTGTGAGATTTGGGTACAAACTATCTCCTTTAGGTTAGAGAAAGTCTAACCCCTTTCAAGCTCTTATCACTAGGTGACCATCCCTAGAGTGGCGAGTAAGGACTTATCCAGGTCATTGGTGGCGTCTCCTTCATATTCTTCCATCTCTTCCATCAACCTCTATCCATCTTTCATTCTTCCATAGAAACCATCAATGGAGAACAAGATTAAGTGAAAAAGAACCTAGATCCATCCAGTTTAGAAGGCAAGCCTTGCCTTCTTCAGACATGGAAGGGGATGCTGAAGTCCCTCTGATCCTGGGAAGACCATTTATGAAGACTGCTAGGGTGCTCATTGATATGGATAATGGGAAACTAGCAGTAAGAGTACATGATGAAGAGGTGAACTTTGATGTTTTCAAAGCCATGAAACATCCTAACTCAAAACGAGACTGCTTTAAGGTGGATGTTCTTGACGAAGTTTGCCTTTCCATATCCAAAGGTATGTCAATTTCTGACCCTCTAAATAAGTTAACTAACTCTATGGAATGTTTGAGTGAAGAAGAAGACAAACAGGTAGACAGGTGTCTTGAAGATCTTGATCAAGGGAAAGAAATTCTCCCTAAATCAAGAAAAATTGAAGAAATCCAAGAAGTACCTGTTGAAGAAATCTAGAGGCATGAATTGAAAGTGTTACCTTCTAACCTAAAGTACATCTTTTTGAAAGAAGGTAATCTGAAACCAGTAATTATTAGTAATTTGTTAAGTGAAACAGAAGAAGAAAAACTAGTAGAAGTGCTGAAAAGAAATCAAGGGGCAATAGGATAGACACTTGAAGATCTGAAGGTACAAGTCCATCATACTGCATGCATAAAATTTTGTTAGAGGATGATTTTAAACCTGTTGCTCAACCTCAAAGATGCCTCAATCCAACCATGAAAGAGGTAACCAAGAAAGAGGTTTTGAAAGTGCTAAAAGCAGGTATTATCTATCCTATTTCTGATAGTGCATGGGTAAGTCCTGTACAAGTTGTTCCAAAAAAGGGTGGTATGACAGTAATTGTTAATCATAAAAATGAATTAATCCCAACAAGAACTGTCACCAGTTGGAGAATGTGTATTGATTATAGAAAATTAAATCAAGCCACAAGAAAAGATCATTTTCCACTCCCTTTTATGGATCAAATGCTTGAAAGATTGTCTGGACATGCTTACTATTGTTTTCTTGATGGATACTCTAGATATAATCAAATTGCTATTGACCCTCTTGATCAGGAAAAGACTACATTTACATGTCCTTTTGGCATATTTGCTTATAGAAAGATGTCATTCGGATTATGTAATGCACCTACTACTTTTCAAAGATGCATGTTTGCTATTTTTGCAGATCTAATTGAAAAGAGCATTGAGATTTTCATGGATGATTTCTTAGTCTTTGGGAATTCATTTGAATCATGTCTAACCAACTTGGACACTGTACTGAGACGGTGTATTGAAACAAATTTGGTGCTACATTGGGTGAAATGTCACTTCATGGTGAAAGAAGGAATTGTACTTGGTCACAAAATTTCTTCTAGAGGTATTTAAGTGGACTAAGCCAAGATTCAGGTAATCTCTAAACTCTCACCCCCTGTAAATGTAAAAGGTATTAGAAGTTTCTTAGGACATTCTGGATTCTATAGAAGGTTTATTCAAGATTTTTCAAAAATTGCTAAACCTTTAACAAATCTTCTAAATAAAGATGTTGAATTCAAGTTTGATGAAGCATGTCTTAAAGCTTTTAATTCCTTGAAAGAGAAATTGGTTTCTGCCCCTGTAATTGTTGCTCCTAATTGGAATTTACCCTTTGAACTTATGTGCAATACAAGTGATTATGCTGGGGGGCAGTTTTAGGTCAAAGATATGAAAAAGTTTTAGGGTTATACACTATGCTAGTAAAGTTTTAAATGAAAATCAAATAAATTATGCAACTACTGAAAAAGAATTACTAGCCATAGTGTATGCCTTAGAAAAATTTAATCATACTTGATTGGATGAAAAATAGTTGTTTTCACTGATCATGATGCAATCAAGTACCTTTTGACCAAAACTGATTCTAAACCTTGGTTAATCCGATGGATTCTGCTCCTTCAGGAATATGATCTTGAAATCAAAGATAAAAAGGGTAATGAAAATGTAGTTGCTGACCATCTTTCTAGATTGATGAATGATGAGCTTACTGTCAAAGAAAAAGACATCTTGGAAGAATTTCTTGATGAAAAACTTTTTGAAATAACAAAACGGCCATGGTTTGATATGGTCAATTTTAAAGCAGCGGGAATTCTTCCAAATGATTTAACTTGGCAGCAAAGAAATTTTTTTTAAAGATGCAAAATACTTTGTTTGGGATGACCCTCATCTATTCAAAATTGGTGTGGATAATTTGTTACGCCGTTGTGTAACCGATTGGGAAAAGAAAGATGTGTTGTGGCATTGTCACAAATCACCTTATGGAGGACATTTTAATAGTGAGAGAACTGCTGCAAAAATTCTTCAATCAGGTTTGTATTGGCCCTCCATTTTTAAAGATTCTCACTCATTTGTGCAAGCTTGTGATAACTGTCAAAGAACAGGTAATATTAATAGGAGGCAAGAAATGCCTCTCATAAATATTCAGGAGGTTGAGGTATTTGATTGTTGGGGTATTGATTTCATGGGACCTTTCCCTTATTCTCAATTCAATCAATATATTATTTTGGCAGTTGATTATATTTCGAAATGGGTAGAAGCAATCGCTTCACCTAATGCTGACACCAAAACTATAGTGAATTTCTTGAAGAAAAACATTTTCTGCAGGTTTGGAACACCAAGAACTTTGATCAGTGATAGAGGATTACACTTTTATAACAAAGTTCTTCAGAAGGTGTTACAACACTATGGAGTGAGACATAAAGTGGCCACAGCATATCATCCACAAACCAATGGACAGGCTGAGATTTCAAATCGTGAAGTGAAAAGAATTTTGGAAAAGACTGTGTCTTCCTCCAGAAAAGATTGGTCACAAAAGCTTAATGATGCACTCTGGGCATACAGAACTGCATTTAAGACTCCTATTGGCCTTTCTCCTTTCCAAATGGTCTATGGAAAAGCTTGTCATCTTCCAGTAGAGATGGAACATAAAGCATATTGGGCCTTATGTTTCCTTAACTTTGATCTAAACGTGGCAGCTGACAAAAGAAAGTTGCAGTTACTTGAGTTGGAGGAAATGAGAAACAATGCTTATGAGTCATCTAGAAGTTACAAAAATAAAGTGAAAGCTTACCATGACAAGAAAATCAAAAATAGGCACTTCACACCAGGTCAGCAAGTTTTATTATTTAATTCAAGATTAAGACTGTTTCCTGGTAAATTGAAATCTAAGTGGTCAGGCCCATTTGTAATTAAGGAAGTTAAATCTTATGGAGTAGTTGAAATTGAAGATCCAACTTCCAAAAGAAGTTAGATGGTTAATGGGAAAAGAAAAATGTGTGTTTTAAAATTTAATAAATAATAATAATAATAAATAAATAAAAAATGTGTTTTAAAATTTAATTTTAACTTTGATTTTTAATAAAAGAGGTTTTTAAAACTGAAAGAAAAAGAGTTTTTGAAAATTAAAATTTTGAAAAACAGAACGCCACATGTAGCATCCTAGTAATGCGTAGTGTGGAGGTAAAAATTTCAACCTGACGCGTAGCGTCCCAGCCACACGTAGCGTCAGGATCCACGTTCAGTTTTTAAAACTGAACCAGAGAGGCCCAGTTTAGGTTTTAAAAACCTAAATTTCCCTCTCTGCATCATTTTTCTCAAACCCTATTTTTTCAAACTTCCAAACCTCTCAAGCACTCTCAATCCTCCATATTTCCTTCATTGATCTAGGAATCTAAGTGAGTATTCTAATCCTTTTTCTCTTTGATTTTCAATTTTCAATCTTAGAATTGCATGTAGTTAGGTTAGGATTAGACAACCATTGGGATTGATTGCTATTAGAATTAGGACGATGTATAGATTGAATGTGGTTTGGAGGGGTTGCTGCTGCGCAACCCCTATTTTGCAGTTTCTGAACCTGCGAGCCCACGCGTAGAGTCCCAGTGACGCGTAGCGTGAGGCATGAACTGTAACCCCACGCATAGCGTCCCAGTGATGTGTAGTGTAGGAAGAACAACCTGACACGTAGCGTGCAACCCACGCGTAGCGTCAGGCCTCTGTTTTGTTTTTTTCTTAATTTTAAAAAAGTTTATTTACTAGGGATTATATTGTTTTCTGTTTTTAAATTTTGAAAAATGAAATAAAAAATTTTTGTTCCTTTTTTATTTTGTTTGTTTGTTTTTCTTTTAAATTAATAAAATTTCTTAGTTTGAATTGTTTGTTATACTTTGTTGTATAAAAATAAATTAAATTCTATTTGTAAAAATTAAAAATTAAAAAATTTTATTTGTTGTATTTTCTTTCTTAAAAATAAAAATTTGTTCAAATATGTGTGTGAATTACAATTTTATCAATTTGTTTGTAAAAATGCATGTTGTTTGAGTTTTATTTGTATTATACTTTTAAAAATCCAAAAATATGCATGTTAATTTTTTTTATAATTTAAATTATTTATTATGCATGATTTATTAAAAATATAAAAATCAAAAACAATTTTTGGATGAGTGTTTTATTTTTGTTTGTATAAATTAATAATTTATATAAAATTTTCTTTTGCAGATGGCACCTAAGAAACCAATTCCCATCACTAGTCCCAAGAGACATAGGAGGACCACAGATACTGATACTACCTCTGAAGATCCTGATCTTTAAGGGGAGGAGCAGTTGGGACCCCGAGATCCCACCAGATTCAGGACTGACACCAAGTGGGCGAGATTTCATCAGATCAAGGGCCAGAGACTCATTTGGGAGAGGGTCCTTGATCTTAGTGCTGGAGATTATCCTGAGCTGCAGGATGAGATACATAGAAAGAGATGAGGACCCCTATTTTCTCTACCTACTGAGGGGGATCCCATACTAGTTATGGAATTTTATGCAAATGCCTTTAGGACTTGCCAGGATTCACCATCAACAGAGGACGAGCTTGGTGAGGGGTTGGTACATTACTTACGAGAGGGACACTATCAGTACCCTTTTGGATAATCCTTGGGAGCCTACTCCCGAGAGTGATACTTGTTTCTAGAAGGAAAATAGAAACAAGGTCGTTACTGAGGATGGTGATCTAGGATACTTCCTAGATCAGGTTGATCATTTCTTGAGCAAGGATGAAATCTTCTTTAACCTTAGTAAGGTTGGAAGAACTCCATCAAACCTCCTTAAGACCTAGCTGACCCCTATAGATCAGGCGTTGTCTCATCTTATGCTTCATAACATCACTCCTGTCACCCACCTTTCTTCTCTTCTAGTTGATCGTTGCTGCCTTCTTTGTTCCATCCTTCAGGGCCACACTATTGATATTGCTGAGCTTATATCTGAGCAAATTCACCTTTATACCCTCAGGTATAAGGTGAATCGCCCTGTGGCTTTCCCTCTCATCATTTCTGCCTTACTGAGGAGGCAAGGAGTTGTTGTGCCATTACCAAAATTCACTAGTTCTTCGGGGAGAGTCCCCAAGGTTTTAGTGAGCAGAGATTATTTCGTTCAACAGTACGAGCTTCCACCTCTAAAGCAGGAGGCTCAACCCAGACCTAGACGCAGGAGACCAGCCCAGCCACCATCTGCTGATGCTATCACTGAGGGATTCACTAGGATGACCATAGAGCATCAGCATATGATGCAGATGATGGCTGCTTCTCATCGTGCCTATGTACACTTACATGATGCATTTTATCAATACAGGATACAGGGAGAGGGAGCACTGACGTGAATATTTTTTGCAGTCGTGATTCCGTCAAATTAGTACATTAAAATTAATTAATGTAGTACTAGGGTGTCAACCTAGGTCGTTCTCTCAAGGATCAACACAAAAATTTAGGAAAAATCAAGTCTTAAACTAATTTTTAACAATTAAAAATAAAAACTAAACAACTAAAAATTTTTACAAACATAAGTTCACTAACATACAATTGGGGGGGTTTTGATTGATTTTTGTTGTCACAATTAAAATTAAAACAAAGTAAATAAAGGATTTAAAACAATAAATAACAAGCGATTGATTTTCTTGGAGTATTGTAAATAAATTTATCCTTGGTTCACTAAAGATAATTTGTATACTTTCATTACTGTTAATTTCTTAGCTCAATTTGAATTAATCAACTAAGCGTCTTTTTCAATTCACAATTCCTTTACTTTCATTTAAAAATGAATATTTTAATCAAGCATCCTAATTAAGCAAAAGGAGTCAAGATCGTAAAATCTAGGAATTATTGAGCATACATAAGAACATCGCCTATATACATAATCTATTCTCAAATTATGGAATTAAGCAAACCATAATTATTAAAAGTGATTATGAAAATATTCATTAAGCATGCATATTTCCTTAATCCATTCTAATTTGAAACCTTATTTTATTCCATTTGAATAATTAAACCGATTAAGCATACAAATTCAATTAAACAAAATGGACTTAAATAAGTAGAGAATGATTATGAAGAAATAACAATAATAAAAGCATACTATATTAGAATTAATGACCTCAAAATTACATTACAACATTCTCCAAGAAAATCAATCTAGGGTTTTAGCCCTCCATAATAACAACTACAAAGAAAAGAAACTAACCCGGAATGGAGCAAAGAGGGGGAAGAAGAGAGGAGGAGGCTTTGTGCCTTCCTCTGATGCTTATAGAAACAAAGAGAGAAAAGAGAGAAACGTGAATTGAGGTGTGTTTCAAGCCTTTGGCAATGGTCCTATTTATAGTGAAAGCAAGGGTAAAGGTCTCCTGCTGACGCTGTGCGTCAGCAGGACGCTACGCGTCAGCGTTGCGAATCTGCTTCCACGCTACGCGTAGTTGTGAGGCTACGCGTGAGGGTTTCTGACTCAGAATACATTATTTCATCCAATAATTCTTCAATAATGCTTGGACACTTGTGCTGCATGTTCCCCACTGAGATAGTGCCGTATGTCTGTAATGGATTGGCCAATAAGTGCTTTAATATAAATAAATCCCCCACTTCTGAAGTTGCATACAGCCTGTTAATGGGATCCTCGTCACTGTTGACGCTACGCGTGGGCTTGACGCTGCGCGTCAGTGTTACAAATTTGCTTCCACGCTACGCGTGGTACCAGCGCTACGCGTCAGACCTGATGCTCAATTTTATGATTTCCCAATTGCAACCTCAATTATTCACTACAATATCAAGGAAATTAAGTAAGATTTATTATTTCATTTAAAGATTATCGCCTAATTCAGTTAATATTAAATAAAGCTTGAATTATGAAAATGTGTTAAAATGCATAATATTACACAATTAGCAATGGCAAATTATACACATTTAAAGCAAGGAATTAAGGCTAAATCATGCATCATCAAGCACCATTTATGACACCAGCCGATTTTGCTGCTCATGTGGCTTAGCCTGGTGATTTGCCTACATATCATAAGGTGGGTGGATCATCTGGAGCACATGCTGATACTGAGGGTGATGCTGATGAGGAGGAGGATAATGAGGATGACCAAATGGAGGATTGATGATGTTATCTCATATTTTCTTGCACTTTTCATACATTTTTAGTTTAATTTGATATTTACATTTACATTATCTTTACATTTTGGATTATATATATTTGGAGTTTTATTTATTCTGTGTGTGATATGTGTGATAATTAGGTTTTATTTATGTTTTTAAGTATGTTTCTAAATAAAAATGAACAAACTTTGAAAAAATTTGAAAATTTTACTTACTTGAAATTTTTATACAATAAACCATTTTTCATAATCAATAATTAAATTCTTAATTGTAACTAAGGCATTTTGATAAAATTAAAATACAATACTCTTATTAATAATCAAGCTAATTTTGAAAACCCGTTGAGCTGAGAGATCTTTAAACACTTGAGGATTTTGACATAACTTCATTCAAATTGATTTTGCTTTAATCTTTGATTTGTGTTGTTGTACAGTGGATTCAAGAATATGATCAAGGCACATTTTTGGTAACCACAAAAAAACCTTGCGCCAAAAGCTTACCATGGTAAAATCGTAATTTTCCTTTGAAAACTAATTTTGAGCCTGAAAAATAATTTCTTTGGTACCCTTAGCCCTTAATAATTTTTGACCATTCCCTTTACTTGATTGATTAAAGAGCGAACGATCAAAATCGAAAAATATTTTGAGTGTTCTTACAAAATTGGGAGTGAAAATTTTGAACTTAATTCCTTTTCAAAAATAATGCATATAAAATAAATTGAAAACAAAAAGATATGCATAAAAAGAAAAAGAAAATAATGAAAAGGATTAAGTTGGGGGTATTCACCAAAAAGGGAAGTGAGATTCGGGCCAAGGAAAAGCCTAGAAACTATAAAATACTCTTTTATGATTTCAAGTGTTTGAATTCCAAGAAAAACCATAATTTCTTATGGCCAAGCCTCATTACAACCCTTGAAAAGACCTTGTGATTCTGGTTTGACTCGGTATGATTAACAATTGATTAGATGAAAATCAAAATTAAATTTCCTTGATTTTATGATCAATTGAGTGAAACAGGTTACCCTTTCGTAGAGATAAACACTTATGATGTAAACCTTGAAATAAGCTTGATTCATTGACATGATATTGTGTATATTTTATCTTTAGGTCTTTCTTATATTAAAGATATTTAATCTTTGAATATTTTAATTAGTAAGTTGTAAAGTATTTCTTGTGGTAAATATTCAGACTAATTCAAATTTTGATCTCAAAATTTGTTTTTAAAGTTTTTCTCTTGCTCGAGGACGAGTAATGTCTCAAGTTGGGGGTATTTGTTAGTCCTCAAATTTACAATAAATTTCTTAATAAAATTGTCAAAAATAATAAAAATTAGTTCAATTTATTAGAAATTTAGGTTTTAATTATAATAAATAGAAGTTATTGGAAATTATCTGCCTTGATCAAATTTCTCTAAGTTTTGCAGTGAAAAATTAAAGAAAATCAAGAGAAAATTGAAGAACTGGAGAGCTGACGCATAGCATCAACACCACGCGTAGCGTGAGAACTTTTGATGCTGACACTACGCGTCACAGCCACGTGTAGCATCAGAAGCTACGTGGACTCCACTTCCAGGTGGCCAAGCACTCTGCCAAGTGGCCCAAATAATGGCTAACCCACTTACACCAGATGCCAAATCGTAGTGGGAGACAATTGGCCCAATGTCTGTTTATGATTAGAATTAAATAATCTCAATCATGGCCACTTCAAGCTGTGTTTAATAGAGGCTGAGTCAGGAACTTGATGCGTAGTGTCAGGATCCTTTCTCAGCCCTATAAATAGGCCAATTCCATGGCATCCCATTCTGATCCAATTTCACTTCTGAGATTCAAAGTCCTCTTCCTTTCTTTCGAGTTTAAGAGTTTGTAAGTTTAGAGAGATTTTTAAATACTTAAGCGTGTTTTGTAGTATTGTGAATTCGTGTATCGTGAAGTGTTTCCATACCTTCATAATGTCAATCTCTGTAAGTGTTGTTTTTACTTTTACTATGTGTAACTAAATTGTTTACGTTGGAATTTGGTGAATCAATCTATTATATGATGTTGTAATTATGACCTCTGTATGTTTATGATTCAAGTACGATGTTAGTATTTCAATCTTTTATTAGTATGAACAACAAACGGGAGAATGATTTTCATGCATATTGAAACTTGTTTTATTAGTATGAATGTCAAATGGGAGAATGAGTATTCATGCCGAATTAAAATATTTTTTAATGAAAGTAAAAGTTGAAATACTCTTAATATGCCAATTACTAGGAATAGAATTGGTGATTATTATTGCCATAAGGCCGGGACTTAATGTAAGTTTTTACTAAGAAAGATCACGAGGGATCGGACTTTACAGTAATTACTTAGAATTTATATCACGAGGGATCGGTTATAATGATTTTAAGCTGCAATGACATGAACTTGATAATTAAATATGTATGTTTGTAATCATTTCATTATATTTTAGTGCGAGGATCCTAATTCCAACATAATTTGTTAATCTATGTTTTTACTTCAAGTATCTGAGATTATTCTGAATTACATCTTAACTTTCTAGATAGATTTTATCTTTATCACCTTTTTACCACATGAACAAATCAATCATCAAATTCTGTAAATATTGTATAAATTATTTATAAATCATTCTTTTGTTAATAAATTTTGATACATTTGCCATAGTAAATAGAAATTACTATGAATTACTGGAACTTTCAATCTTAGTGGAACGATATCTAAATTTGAAAACTACAAACGATTGGTGCACTTGCTAATTAAAAGACCCAACCGTATTCAGGGTTTAACAGACACCGAGGTAATTTGCTCATTACAGAGCCGCCCGCCCACTGGGCCCGCCATATAGGGTGCCTCGTCACCAAACTATGGACAGCTTCGTGATTCCCAGAATGGGAATACAACAATATACCTGTGCACTGGTCGCCCTCCCACTGGGCCCGCCTAGTGGAATCCCTAACATTCCACATAGACAGCGTATGATATGCCATGGATGCAAATGCCAATCAATGCATTCTCACTCTAAGCATCCTATCATGCCACTCCACATTCAACAAATCACCACAACCACTTAGTGGATTTCGAATACTCATCATCCTCCACCACCACCAACATTCATTGGATTTCATACACACAATTAGTTAGTGACAATCAACACTCATTAGTTCACACATTATGGGATGTTCAACCACATATCAATCAATACAACCATGGTCTCAATCCATTCATAACAAACTCATTAACATGAACCATAACACACCATACTCATCATCCCAAAAGCATATGCCACATAACATCAATTATTCTAAATGCATTTCAATCATAAAATCATCACATCATCCACTCAAGCCAATGTATTATAACACCATCATATATATTCACATCATTAATGGATGAAATCATGAATTTAGAATAGTTACCCCCTCCTACCTCAAGAGAAGTAGTAATCAATGCGATCCGGTGGTCCCTTCTTGTCAATGGGGTTGTTTCCTACATTATAAAATATACCACACAATTATTTTTTATTCAACCACCAAGACTCAATGCTCATATTTATTTACTTGGTGTTTATAACACTTTAAATTCCCAAACCTCATAACCATTATGGGTTAGGTGCCTCCATTCATCATTATGCATCTTTAATATCAAACCCATTATTAGGTTCCCACATTAATGGTTCCTATCTGATCCGGTCTGGATACCGGCCCCAAGATTGTCCGGTCTGGATACCCGACCTAAGGATGAGGCCATCCCAGCCATCCTAGAGGTCAGCCGGTATCACAAGGTAATGATCCGGTCGGTATACACACGATGCGAGTCTCTCTTAAACCGGTCGTCTGAAGTAACGTCTGAGACACCGGGTGACTTATCCGCTCTTATTCATCCGTCACCCCTGATCCGATTTCCTCAGTATCATAACGAGAAAGATACTCGGCACAGCGGAATATGTCCCTTTCATTCACCGAAAAGAGTAGGTACAGTCGTAGGCGTAATTTACGGAAAAGGTGACTATCCACCATCCCTGTGTTAGAATCGTACACTGTGTAGTGTACTATTTGTCTCCTGGCCCCACTGACACCCAACGATTCACCTTCCACGCTCAATTATAAATACCATAATCCAATACACACAAAAGGTTATGTTCTTCTCGCTCTCAGATTCTCTATTATACTGCTTGAGTATTAACTGAGTTTATACACTCTTCTAACTTGAGCGTTGGAGAATCTTCGCAGGTGACACCACCTGTCGCCCACACCAACGCGTGAGGTCGGTGTGAAGGATCTCCAGGACAACAAGACTGGTTTCTCCCACTGAGAGGCTAGATCACAGAGACCGAATACACTCAGAACCGGTCTCCAACCTCATTCAACCCATAATTCTTGTGGCTGGACCGACGGCGGATCCTAGACCCCGGTCGGGACCAGATCATTGGCACGCCCAGTGGGACTCGGTAGAGTTATTCCCACTTTCTGCAGAAGTTAGTAGTCAACCATGGAAGGTGATGGACGCGATTGTGTGGATGGTCATGTGGAAGACGTGACCCATCAATAAGCTGTTAGGAGATTCATTTTTGAATCACCAGCAACCCAATCAAGGAGAATGGTACCAGTGGCAACCCCTGACCCTCGGGATGAAGTTATAAGGAAGCTCAGGGAAGAGTTGATGGAGTTGCAAAGGGATAAAGGAGGAACTGGCGACAGAATGATGTCTCAGGCGGAGGATACTTGCCATACATCTGCGAGAGAGAAGTCCACAACTCTCTAGTATTCTAAGATCCCTTCTTACGAGGATAGGGAGCACACTCAAGATTCTGGGGACAGAATTAAGGCAAGGAGGAGGGAGCAGATAGTGATGACTTCCGAGGCATACCGACTCAATGTCCCTTTCTTAAGGAGGCTCATGAGTATACTCATCCCCAAACACCTGTAAACAACCCAACCACTTTCAATCGGAAAGTATAATCGGGAGACTGGTCCCACTAAACATCTCGATGCTTACACGTATGAGGCCGTGTACCTGGGAGCCAATGAAGATGTGATGTGCAGGATGTTTCCACGAACCCTATCGGAGGAGGCTCTTAGCTGGTTCAAAAGTTTACCCTCGGGGTCAATAGACTCTTGGGAAGAAATGGCGACTTCATTTAAGAGCCATTTCATTATCTCTAAAGACGTTCCAAGGACTTCCCATACCTTGGCTCAGATAAGGCAGGGAGAAAGTGAAACTCTTAAGGAGTTTTTGAAGAGATTTTACAAGGAGGCTGCTTTGGTGCCTAACCTCACAGAGGCTATTCAGCTTCACATCATTGTTGAAGCCCTACAACCTGGATCCGCCTTTGCTTTGTCTTTGGCAAAGAGTCCTCCGATGACATTGGAGGAGTTTCGAAGAAAAGCTTCGAAGTACGTAGGTATTGAAATGCACTTGGAAGCAACAGCGGCGAGAGGGAAATCCCCAACGCCACATCAACCACAACAGAGAGATAAGGACAGACCCCGATCGGAACACATGGAGAGGCTGTTCGGTGGTAACACTTTCGATAGCCCTACTCAGCAGTATCAGGAAAACTGAGTAAGTACGTTTAGCAGTTATACTCTGCTAAACTCTAAGTGTTCACAAATTCTGAGGGAGATCAGATGGCCAACACTTAGTACATACGGGGTCAGAATACCGCCCCAGCTTCGCAAACATGGTGACCCTTAGAAATACTACGAATTCCATGAGCAAAACGGCCACTCGGCAAATGAATGTCAAGCCTTGAAAAATACTATTAAGACCCTGATCCGAGAGGGTAAACTCAAATAGTACCTTTTCAAAGAGGGGACTTTTGATGAACCAGACCAGATCGAGAAAAGGGGAAGGTATCATGAGTACGGTGATGACGATAGTTCCACTCCGATCAGAAGGTTTACTGCTTATGAAAAGCAAAAGGGAGTTATGGTTGGTGAGCCTACACAGCAAAATGTTATGTCCCAACAACAACATCAGGGCCGTCGAGAGGTCATTGATTAGGGATCAGACCATCAAAGCTAAGAATACCCTCTGCTGCTGTAGCTAGTGGGTAAAACGGTGTGCATTCTTTCCTTACTTGGGTTTTTCCGATCGGGTTTTACCAAAAAAGGTTTAACGAGGCATAACCTCGACTCGGCTCTCTTTTTCTCTCTTTTGTATTGTAATTCATAATTAATGAAATATTCTCTTTGTTCACCTATTGCCTTTATGATTTTATTCGATGCACAACTGTGTTGTGACAAGATACTTTCAGGACGGATGATCTTAACAACGTCGTTAGTGATGAACCTCTTTGAAGGTACAACTGGGTGAACCATATTTCGAAGGCTCGGATTGTAGGATTAAACCGAATTTCGAGTATGGTTAGTAGGATTAAACTGAACACCGGTGAAGACTTGGGTTGTAAGATTTAATCAAACCTCAGGAAATGGGTTGTAGGATTGAACCGAACCCCATTCGAAGGCTTGGATTGTAGGATTAAACCGAATTCCGAGTACGGTTAGTAGGATTAAACCGAACACCAGTGAAGACCTGGGTTGTAGGATTTAACTGAACCTCAGGAAATGGGTTGTAGGATTGAACCAAACCCCATTCGAAGGCTCGGATTGTAGGATTAAACCGAATTTCGAGTATGGTTAGTAGGATTAAACCAAACACCGGTGAAGACCTGGGTTGTAGGATTAAGCCGAACCTTAGGAAATGGGTTGTAGGATTGCATCGAACCCCATTCGAAGACCGGTGAATGGGTAAAATCCAACACCGAGTATGAAGACTGGTGAATGGGTAAAATCCAACACCGAGTATGAAGAACGGTGGATGGGTAAAATCCAACACCGAGTAAGAAGAACGGTGAATGGGTAAAATCCAACACCGAGTATGAAGACTGGTGAATGGGTAAAATCCAACACCGAGTATGAAGAACGGTGAATGGGTAAAATCCAACACCGATTGAGAAGGCCGGTGAATGGGTAAAATCCAACACCGAGTAAGAAGAACGGTGAATGGGTAAAATCCAACACGATTAAAAAAAATGGTGAATGGGTAAAATCCAACACCGATTGAAGAAGTACGGTTAGTAGGATTAAACCGAATGCCATTGAAGGCTTGGATTGTAGAATTAAACCGAACTCCAAGTACGACTAGTAGGTTTGGTCGAACATTGAAGAAGAATTAATCGTCATTCTCATTATTGAAATCGCTCGGAAGTACTTTCCCCGAGAGTTCTTCACTCAGGAATATCTCACTTCGGAGTCAATCGTAATCCTCATTACTGAATCCGCTTGGAAGTACTCTCCACGAGAATTCCTCGCTCAGAAACACTTCAACTTCAAAGTTAGGCTCGCGAATTCTTTAGTTGGTAAAGTCTCACTGAAGTCCGACTCGTGAATTCTTTAAGTTGAGAATATCACTTCGAGGTTGCAATCAAGAATTATTTACTCGGGAAAGTCTCTACCCGAAACATATTCATTCGAAGTCAAAGTCTATCTGTCCAGAAGTGTTTCACCTGGAAAATGTTCCACTCGGCGCCATACTACATGGGAATCAGAGATATCTCACTCGGTGCTATCCTGCTCAGAAATGTCTCACTCAGTGCCATCCTACGCTGAAGTGTCACACTCAGGGACACCCCACTCAGGAAAGTTGCACTCAGAAACTTCCGACCCGAATGAAGACTCAGATTGTAGGACTAAACCAAACTCTGAGTGTGGTTGGTATGATTAAACCGAGCGCCATCGAAGGACCATTCGGAATCTTCCACCCAGGAATTATCAATCGGAAATCTTCCACACGGGAACGGCCACTCAGAAATCCGCCTCCCGGAAGGATCAATCTGAGAGCTTCCACTCGGAAGTATCACTCGGAATTTTTTTATAAGACTCGGATAACGCGTACGTACTTTTACCAAATGGCACGAAGAGGTTATAGGTAATGGAACGTCCCAGGTTACATGGCCAGAACCAACCTCACTCGGAGTCACTCATTCAAAAGTCAATTGCCAATTCAGAGTCTCTCACTTGGAACCGATCACCCGATAACGCTCGGGGACAATATTCAACGATTAACAAGTATTCTTGCAGGTTATGCCGGCATCCAGACCTCTCGTGAACAGCATAGCTTATATGAGTAACTTACAGTCCCTCACACAAGCTAGGGGACATATGATCCGGTCTAGATACCGGCCCCTAGATTGTCCGGTCTGGATACCCGACCTAAGGATGAGGCCATCCCAGCCGTCCTAGAGGTTAGCCGGTATCACAAGGTAATAATCCAGTCGGTATACACACGATGCGAGTCTCTCTTAAATCGGTCATCTGAAGTAACGTCCAAGACACTGGGTGACTTATCTGCTCTCATTCATCCGCCACCCCTGATTCGATTGCCTCATTATCATAACGAGAAAGATACTCGGCACAGCGGAATATGTCTCTTTCATTCACCGAAAGGAGTAGGTACAGTCACAGGTGTAATTTACAGAAAAGGTGACTATCCACCATCCCTGTGTCAGAATCGTACACTGCGCAGTGTACTATTTGTCTCCTGGCCCCACTGGCACCCAACGATTCACCTTCCACGCTCAATTATAAATACCATAATCCAATACACACAAAAGGTTACGTTCTTCTCGCTCTCAGACTCTCTATTGTACTGCTTGAGTATTAACTGAGTTTATACACTCTTCTAACTTGAGCGTCAAAGAATCTTCGCAGGTGACACCACCTATCGCCCACACCAACGCGTGAGGTCGGTGTGAAGGATCTCCAGGACAACAAGACCAGTTTCTCCCACCGAGAGGCCAGATCACAGAGACCGGATACACTTGGAACCGGTCTCCAACTTCATTCAACCCATAATTCTTGTGGCTGGACCGACGGCGGATCCTAGACCCCGGTCGGGACCAGATCACCATCAACCATCATTAATCATCAAACTTCATTAATGGTCATCCACCATTAATAAAATCACTTTACCTCATTAATAACATTTATCTAATATAATAAATGCTTCATTACACATATTCTACATTTTCCCCTAAATCATAGGGTTAGGGTTTCTCTAAAACCCAACAACCATAATCAATGCCCATCCTTTTTCTATCATTTTTCTTGCCATATACACCCACTTATAAATACCTATTTATAACTCTCATCAATGTCACCCAACCTAGAGGTTTTCCATCATAAATGCATTCCACTATTATTATTCTATATACATTACCCTCCCAAAACCATAAAACTCATAACCATAGCATTAAACCCAACAAAAATGGTGAGAAAAGCTTACCTTACCCAAAAATGAAAATGGGTATTAAAGAGGGGGAGAGGGCTGCAAAAATGGAAGAGGGGAAGAGATATCTTCAAGCTCTAATGGCTTCCTCCAAGCTCTCTCAAGAACGAAAATGGAGGAATAGAATGGGTCACCACCTTTTGCTAGGGTTTTAGATAAGATAAAGAGAGGAAATGAAGAAGGAGGAGAAGAAGAGTGTTTTGCCAAATTGGTCCAGCAGTGATCGAAAATGGAAAGGGAAAATGAAGGCTTTTGTTTTTAAATTTTTCTCCCTCCATTAATATTTCATCATTTTTCCACAAATAGGATCTCAGTTTGGGCTCGATACTTTATCTAAAAATTATTCCGAAAACATATTTAGATTCCCAATAATATTCTTAACAGCCCTGACCAATATCATCCCAATCGGAGATATTTGGTCCGACACCCATATTTTAACCGGGTATTATTTTCAACTATTTAAGTCCCCATAAATTATGAAAAATCACAAAAATTCCCAATTTAATCATTCTAATATTTTTAGGACATTAATCAATTCATATTTAATTATTCACTATTTATTTCTCTCAACTAATCCTTTATATAAATTTTGGGATGTTACAATCGAAACCCTTTTGGCATATTTTCTAATTTTTTTCTCCCATATATCACCACCAGCGCTGAAGTTGTTCTCTTTTCTCTTGTGAGCGTAGCACACGTGTAAATGATTTCCGTTTATACCAATGCTACCACCCTAACCGTGATGACCAATTCCAACCTAACAACATCAAAACCCTACCCAAGAAAATATTATTCTTTTTTTCTCTCTCGTGGTCGTCGGTGGCCTTGTTCTCTTCTCTTTTGTAACCGACACATTGTGTTAAAGGTGGCCTGTGTGTGCCAACACTACCCAATCGTGAAGGGTAATTGTGTTCCTCACCTCAATTTTGTTTCTTGTAAGTTCTCTCCTTTCATTTTTCATTTCTTTTATTTTTCTTTTTCTAGCTATGCTATGTTGTCAAAAACTTTATGCAATGTTTTCACTCTTTGTATATGTTGTTCATTAAGGAATTTGTATTTATATATCTTATGCTTGTCATTGACTAAATTTGCCATGGCCTATGCCCATTGCCCCTTAATTTATGAAGCAAGGTAATCAATTTTCTATAGCAGTGAAATCACATAGATGACAATAAACATAAATAAACACTAGAACAATAAGAAGTAAGTAGTCAGTTGCATAACATTAATTTCCTCCTCAATTATTCAATGGCATAAGGTTTTTAAAAGCATAATGTGATTACAAACTAATCAGGAATAATATACACGCCACTGTTGGATCTATCTATGCCACCCTTTTTATTCATTTAAATAATCATTTAAGCAAGATAGGTTTTATTCAATGTGATTTTGATTATGAAGCGGGTAAATGTTATTTCTTGGTACTTTTTGATCTTAGCATGCCACAGAGCTAAACATAATGACATGGCTTTATAGCAACTCAATCATATGAAAGCTATTGAGTTGTTGCCTCACCAGTTTACATGTTCAACATTAATGACTATATAATAAAAATTTCAAAAATGATGTTGGGCTAAATATTAATACCCCATTATCTAAATCATAATTCCTCTTGTAGAAACATGGATGCATTTTAATGCAGTAAGAGCAATGGAATTAATAGGGAATTGACATATAAAGATTGGAAAGAAAAAAAGCATATGGCAGTCAGGTTTGTTATAACATTTGACAAAGCTAGTGCATTGTGTAAAATAACATTTTTTAAATGTCAAAATGTTGGGTGTATGTGATAGTCATCATGAACAGTTGCTTAACTTGTCCAGTGTTTATCAGATACTATTGATAGTCATTCCGCAGCGTACAAGGTATCGCATAATATAAAAGATTGTCATACCATAAAGATTGTGCCCAAGTACCGGTTTATAGTGATTTAATTATCCAGGCAATATTAAATTTAATTAAAGAAGATGTAATTTAATTAAAAATCAAACAAAAACTTAAAAGAGAACTCAAACCCTTTTGAACAAAAATTAACCGATTTCTTGAAAATCAAATTGAAAAAGAGCATCTTGGGAATTAGTGGGTTCATATGCCATGTACCAATTTTAATGAAATCTTTTCCCAATTATAAAGTTCTGTTTCTAAGGTGGGTTTTCCTAAATTAGTCTTCTCTCAAATTCTAACTAACGTACTCAATTGCCAAAAACTTGTGTTCAATTTGTAAATTGAATCCATTAAGCACATTGAAAACCCAATTAACCCTCAAATGATTTTGCCTACTTTCGTAACCCAATACCTTACGTTTAATTTCATGCATTTCAAATGATATGCTAATCTTTTGACTACCCATATTATTTAAATTCATTGATGCTTATCTCTAAGTCATTAGAAACATTAGGTACTCATGAAATTGAATAGAAACCAGAACATTCATAACTGAGAAATTTAAATCATTAAAATTTGATACAAAAACATACTACCCCCTAATCCCAAGAATGAAATTTAGTCCCTCATGGAAGAGGTTTCAATCTCACAAAGCATAAATTCAAAGCCTAACATTTCAAGAATCCCCAAAATACAAAACAAGGATTCAGAAAAATAAAAGACAATCCCTTACTAGATCCTCTAAATTTTGTGTCCAAACTCTGAAATCTTGTTGTTCCTTGATATTTTTCTTCAAATCCTCTTCAAAATCTCCTTGAAAGTATTCTTAATTTTTTTCTTAAAGGTGTGTCCTAATGTTCTCCTAAAACCCCATTTCCCCCCTTTCAAATGGGCCTAAAATCAGAAATTTTGGGCTTGCGCACTCGATCCATGGCCTGTGGGATGAATCCACAGCCTGTGGATCAAGACCTGATGCAAGAGTGCTAACAAACTAAAGTGTGCTATGTACAGGAGGGGATCCACGGCCCATGTGATGAAACTACAACTGTGGAATGCAAGTTAGAGGGATCCACGGCCTATGGATTGTATTGCCACTTAATTTTGCCAATACAGAGAGGTCCACAGTCTGTAGGAATTTCCCAGGCCTGTGGAACCTCAAAAGTGCCTTCAAATTGCCTTTTTCAATGTGCCAAGGTGTAGGAATGCTTCCTCATTTTCTTGAAAGATCTCCCAAGGTGAATTGAGTCATGACGATGCATTCTTGGCTTGAATTCATTCTGTTTATTCTAAATGCCTCTTGAGTGCCTCTATTTTTATATGCAAATCAACCTAAATCATTATAAATCCTGTAAAATAGAAATATCTGAGTAGCATATGCGGAAAGGAATTGAAAACTTAGGGAATTAGGGGAAAACTAAGTCTAAGCTAACCAAAAACCAAGCATAAAAAGGTCCTAAAACAATGTAAACTAAATACTTATCAACTGTCTAGGATGATTTAGAGAATTTGATATTTTAAAAATTATTTCTACGATTATATGGCAATCAAGTTTGTTATAATATATGATAAAAGTAACTCTCTCTTACGTATTATAGCGGTCTAGTAGCGATTTATTATTATGTCTCTCAATCCAATGAGGAACAAAAAGTCTTGTTATGATTTCATCCAGCTAACACATCATTTCTCTCATGTTAAGGGACAAAAGAAGGTGTCACTTGTAAAGACACTCTGACCCCCAAGTCAATACCGAATGAATTAATATTTGAGATAGGTTGGTAAATATACCTCCATGAGGAGTATATGAAAGGTATTTGTAGAATTGGGTGCTAAGAACATTTTACGTAGCGTATGTCAGTAAGGAATCCATAAAAAATAGATAAAGTTGTCACATTTGGAAATATTCCTAATACCCTCTGTAGGATGGTCGTTGGTGTGCCCCATCAAATTTGTTAGGCTATCCTTGACTCTAACCATAGGGATCAAGATCATGTTGAGGTCTTTCAGTGTTTGGGAGTGTCCGCAGTAGGTGATTCAGCATCGCAGGACGCCATTCTAATGTCCATATCGCCTGGGCTGGTATAAGGCCCAAATCACATACAACTTTGGCATAAGAGGTTTTTACAGGGTTGTGATACTTTTGTGGGGGTATTTAGAGAGCTAGAAACAATGTTTTCGATAATAAACCATGTGTCCTCACTGAAATAATTATGTTAGCATATGCAACTCTAAGTGATTAGTTAAAGCAGTAGCCCAATTTGAACTTTGATATGGATTCATGAAGGAAGCATCGTTCACCACCTCCAAATGGTTTCAAGAAATTGAATATTGATCCCCAGTGTGGTTTGATTTCTACAGGTCTTGGATTGGTAAGTAGAAATGCTTAGGAGAAGTGCTTTGTGGCTACCATGAAGGAGAAAATAATTAAGATGCCGCCAATAGTTGCTGAGACAATATGAACAAAAATGGATCCCTTAAAATTCAGTGTGAGAATATTTTTTCATAAAAAGTTTAGGGAGATTACACATGTTCATTTAGAGTTTGATTATCGAAAGCTTGTGATTACTTTTGCAAGGAGAAATGTCAGATCCTCAAATTTATCCTCTAGTGGAAGATTGTTTTCATCTTTCGAGTTTATTTCAATCTATTAAATTTTTTCATGCTCCCGAAAAAACACATAATGGTTTCAACCTTTTAGCTTCAACGACTTCTACTTATCATGATTATAGCTAGCAAGAAAATTTTCCTCTAAGAATTGATTTAGCTCTTGTAGTTGACATTTGATCCATTACTAAATTTGTATTTCACCTAAAAATTTTTAAAAGAGCATATAATTTCAATGTTTTGAATTCATGAAACACATGGAAATCACAATGAACTCGTAATGGAAGAACCATGTTGTTACAAAACTACAATAAATATGGACCTGTATGCATTTCATCATATACTATAATAAATTTGACTTAACATCAACTTTCTTGAATAAACCCCCAACCCAAGTTACATAAGCAATATCTAATCTTTGCATAACAATAATGTCATTCTATGTGATTCTAATTCACTAATTCTTACTTCCTATTATCCTTGATTGATTAACTCATTTTTATTTGATTTCCCATAAATTTTGTTGAGTAATCTTGATTTTTGATGAGCTAAGACATGTGATAACACTGTCCTTAAGGATTTATTCCCCTATGGCGTATCCCCCAGGATATAACAGCTCCTTCTAGAATAGACCTAGGATCAGAACTAATAGAAAAATAAATTTGTTTTTGGTAACCCAAGACCAGAGAATTGTATCTGGATCTGTGTATATATCTAAGGAGAGAAAAACTGATTAATTAAATAGGAGTAAAAGTAAGTTAGATAATAGCTGACTTAGTTACAGATAATATATAACCATCTTAGAGATAAGCTTTGACTAAGTCTAGAGATAAGATTTAACTTAATCAAAATTTAGCTATAAGTTATAAACAATATTTTATAAAATAATTTGTTACTCCTTTTTAGTTAAAATAAGATAAAACCTTATTTAAAACTTTTGAAATATAACATAATTTCCAATAATCCCCCACATATTTCAAAAGCTTTAAATATATTTAATCTTTCAAAATAAAAACGATTTACTCGGGTTAACACTATAGATGTTGATGCATCAAGTCTGGTGCCTTTTAAACTATGAACCATACTTTAGACTAATAAACTTAACATACAGTCCATTGGTGAAGTAATGCTTCTATGAACCAATGACACTCTAATGTATGATAGAGGTCTATCAATCACATCACACCCTCATAATTTCTACTGTTATCGTGGTTTTACGCTAATGGGCCATGCACATGCCTGGTAATTCATGAGTGCTCTAGAAATTTTTCCATTTAATTCCATAGGAGCGGCCCCACCCCACACTCACATAGGTATTTTCATCAAGTGTATAATGCACTTTTATGCACCACCCATAAGGGATATGAAAACCATTAAAAGCTTTTAAGCTTAACCATCATTCAGTGCAGTCTAGCACTTCTCACATACACCATAGGAAGAGAAAAAGGAAAGAGTGCTTGCAAGACTAACTAAGTGACTTGTTATTACCCATATGAACCTTCTTCATGGGATCTCCAATCACAAAGGTTGGGTTACCATCACCGTTAGTTACAAATGGCTCAAGTCTCATTCCCCTCAGTGTTTGACTCACTAGTTTTTCACTTTGAGACTCGGGACTAAAACAATTTTGATCTATTATTTATAACTAGGTTACTTGATTATCATATACACGTACATGTCTCAAGATCTCAATATAAATATTATTATTTATTTTTGCCTATTGTCAATCACAATATACAACTTAGGAAGACACATTTCTTCCATATATATGCTAAGAAAAATTTCTTAACTAATTAGCCTTAAATTTTACCAAGTGATAAACTTGGCCTTCAATTCAATTTAGGCTACACAGGTCTACTTGATAATTTCAAGTGACGATTTTCTTCAGAGTAAACTAAATTACATGAAATGAAATTTAGTCTTGACTAAATTAAATTAGTCAACATCACCATGTCAATAACATAGTGGAAAACTCCAAATAGACTAAATTAAATTAGTCAAACATCACTATGTTAATAACATAGTTAGTCAAACATCACTATGTTAATAACATAGTGGAGAATTCTAAATTGACTAAATTAAATTAGCTAGTCAACATCACTATGTCAATAACATAGTGGAAAACTCCAAATTAAAGAATATCATAACTCATCTCTTTTAAGAGTAAAATAAATTCAATTTGAATTTATTCTCGTTTAATATTGGATTTAAGCAACGTCACCATAACATTAGTATGATGGAAATTCTCAACATACACTTTCATGGCACCATAATTTATAGTTTCTCTCAGACACTTCAGGAATCCAATAAACACAACACATAAAATTAATGATTTTATAAAAATCAATAAACCCACGTTATAAATAATACCAAAGTTCTTAGTATTTTTTTCAACTCTCGCAATTGCATGACTCAGTCCTTATCTCAAATCAACAAATTAATATTATAGTTCCAATCAAGATAAGTATTCAACCATATTAATTTCATGGTTAACCAATCCTGTATATCATTACTAGACTCATCATCCATCATAAGTATGTGGCACAATCAGGCATAGTTCATGTTCATAGCAACTAAACATTCCACAATCAACAAATAATTCAACATGTATATATTTCACTCATTTCAGCCACACCTTCTTAATAGCATAGAGTTAATTATCGCGTTTGATTTCATACATGCCTGAAGCTAATTTTATACTTTTCTAATTCAACACATCATTCATGGTTACAGCAACAGGGACCATGAAATAGGTTGTACAATTTAAATAAAATTATTACCACGTATATGCTTTCCAGCAGCCATAATAATAATAATTCATTTCTTACTTAAAATTTAACAATCACAATAATTTCCAATATTATACTTTTATACTTCACAATTTATATATCTTATAGCAACATAAGCAATTGAAATTTGTTGCACATTAAATATATAGAAACACAACATTTCATATTTGGTGTAATATATCTCTATAAGTTATTTAGACAATTTTATTACAATTAGTACACTCAACTTATATGATACGTGACCATATATATCATTCACAAAATTTTACTTGATGAAGCAAGTCAATTATTTAACTCATTAATTAATAAGCTAAGGACTATGAGCACAAGGTTTCACTTATACAACCAAGCTTACAATTAACATAGTACTCCCATAAATATTAACAAATACTTCCTATTCAGAGTATAAAAACAACTTAGCTTGTGACAAATCATTTAGATACTTGGAACTACTTAAGTTTAACAATTTTAACAACATATTCAATAGCAACTAAAGCAGTAATAACTCAAGTAGTAACAATTGTAGCACTAAAGCAGAGTAGTACAACAAATAAGTCTTCAATTATAGCATTCATGCAATTTCAAGTAAATGGTTATTACCAATCGTTACTACATCACAACACCTATAACCATTATAGGAAGTAATTTATATCACAATTTTGAAGTTCCATATTTTATAATGGATCAGACCAAAGCAAAATAATTAAAAATAATAATAAGAGTAAACACTCTTTCTCAACTCAATATATTATAATATTTTAATTATTCAATTATTGAAATAATTATGCTCACAATGATTGTAATCCAACAACCATATAAAAAAATTATTGTCACCTTAATTAATAACATATTGCTATTAACAATAAAATCATGAGTTCATAAAACTCAATAAGCTCTCAACAATTTAGATGCACACATAGGCAATAAATCTTTTAATTGAGTGGTATAATTATAAAGTATCCCCCTTGATATTGTACTTCATAACTCAAACTTCTTGAGAAGTTTCTCAAAATCATTTTTTATGATAGCTTTACACTATCACACTTCCTTACAATTATACCTTAAACATATTTGTTTCCCTCCAAGTTTATTGAGTTAAGATCTCTAATGGTATAATAAGCTAGTTAAACTCTATCTTCCTTTTATAAAAAAAGTCATGATAATCACATCAGACTTTATAGAAACACTCTGGCTCTTTACCCATAATAATTATCATAACCCAATAAACTACTTTAGTAAACACATTTTGGAAGAGACTTACATTTATAGAAAAATAGTTAAAAGCTCAACAACATTATTTATTATGTGCTAGTATTTTTGAAAAAATGCCTCAAAGCAATACCTATCTACTTAGGTCAATTTATTAACATGATCATAGAATAATATAATACTCCTCTAAATAAAAAGGGAAGGAAAATGGCCACAAAAGATGATATGCATTGACTGGTTGAGTATTTTCGATTCACTAGTCATTAGATCAAAACATTAAGTAAAAATGAAGTTTTAAAATAAACCTTGAAATCAGGAAAGCCAGCCTGAATAAGTGAATATTATGTTGGACAATTCTTTAAATATAATGAGAACACAACATGGGAAGATTCTCACAAAACCTTGGACAAAGTCCTGGAGGCTTACAAGGGTCCCCTAACAAGGGCCAAGTCTAAAAAGGCCAAAGAGACCATCCACAAGGCCTTATCTTCCTTCCTCTCTTTGCTTAATGGGCCCAGGCCCAATGAAGACACTTTGAGGATTTATTTGTACACATCATGTAATATAACTCAAATAGATTTTATAGTGATTTAGGTTTTATTTGGACCTTAGTAGGTCAATTTGGTCACTATAGGGCCATGTACTCTCTTTTAGGCCATGTATGGGTCATCTCCTTCTCATTTAGCATAATTAGGCTTAGGACCCATGATGGAAGCCCAACTAGCATCCCTTGGTCGAATTCTCCTTAGGCTATATAAGGGAGCTCTCCTTTGTAAAATCCACACATTATTCATTTTGAGAAATAGAATCACATTTGAGTAAAAGTTTTTAGTGAGAGATTTTCCTCCTTCTCTCTAGGCTAGAGTGGATCTTTAGCAAGCTCTTATCCAAGAGGTTCTCTCCCTCTTGGTGGCGTGTTCAAGGGAGTTATCTTCCCTTGGAAGTGGCCTCCCCTCCTTCCATTTACATCCTTTCATCCATCCTTTAACCTTTCATCTTTTCTTTCCATCTTTTTCCTTTTCTTCCTTTCACCATTTTCGTCCAACTCTTAGATTTTTCTTCTTTTATGGTTTCAGTTTTCCCTCTTGAGAAGCATTCATCCATGGCATTTGGAGGTTAGAAGAAGAAGAAGGACCTAGATCCAACTTCTTTCAAAGGAGTCTTGAAGATCCTCTTACATCAAGTGGTATCATTGAGCCTTAGAGGTTCTTTTTCTACTTCTTCTTCCTTGCAATTTCCAAATTCTATAGTATTTGTTGGCTGGTTTCATTTTCAGTTTCATGCTTCTAAGTTCTTTGTTGCCATGTTAAAAGTAGAAAAAGCATAAAAAGTTAAAAATTTCTTTGATTTTAGTTGTCATCTTCTTCCTTTTTCTTCAAATTTTTGCATCTTGCTTTGTGTTAGTATGAGTTTGTATGTCAAATATTGTGTGTGAACTGTTAGAAATTCTGAGTTGTACACCATTTCAATTTAGTTTTCTTACTCTAGTTTGGTAGTTACAAGTTTGTTAGTTGTTAGAGCCAATTAGGTGTGGTATGGTGCCATTGGAACCTTGTCCTAGTTTCTAAGAATTGTAAAATTCAACTTGTAGTGAGTGCAATTTTTGTGTGGCAAGAGTCACATTTGGCATCAATTTGTGACTCTCAACGTTCCAATTCTTGTGTTAGGAGGCCTTACTTTTAGGTCCTCTAAGAAGTTTGCTCATCTTTAGGTTGTTAGTTTCCTACTCTTAGTTTCTCTTCTAGGTTTAATTTTCTTTTTACAAGCACATCTAGGACATCATTCAATTCAGTTTTGCATATTGTTTTACATAAAGAAAATTTGTCATAAAAGAGTTAGCCTTCCATACATCATTTTGGGAGAAGATTGCAAGTAGCTTAAGCAACTAGGTTTAAAATTGAACTAGTGTAACTAGTTTGTGTAGTTTTGATTTTGGTGTGTTGGTTTGGTATAGTGTACTACAAAACTTACAAGAAAAGAAACAAAGAATACAAAGAGAAAATAAAAAGTAAGCCCTTATATCAAAAGTCAAAAGAAAAAGTCAAAGGGTAGCAAAATAAAAAGTGTAAAAAAAAGACCTCTTTTAGCAATAGCTTAAAAGTAGACACTAAACCATTTTGTTAATTGAAATACAAAAACACTAAAATGAATTATGCTAGTTGATCATTTCACATAATTCAATTTGGACCTTCTATGCTTAAAATTGTAATTTTAGAGTTTCTAAGTTTTTGTCTTACCTTACTTTCTTCTTGCATTTACTTTCTTGCTTGTCAAGTTTTGTGTTTTTCTTTCCATTTTCGAAATCCATTGTGTTTAGCTTTATTCATTTTAGCTTTTCTTGTTTTGTGACTTGTCATATAAAAAATCCAAAAATATTCCTCTTTGAGTTACCTTTTTAATTCTTGAGTTTTTTTAGTTTGTCTTCCATTCTTTCTTAAGTTTTGTCATCTTGAGTTTTCCTCCTTTCAAAACTTCTTAGATAATTCCCTTCTCTATACCATTGAGGGTAGCATTTTGAGACCACTTAAGGTAAGAGTGTGAATTGCTTTAGTGAAACTTGAAATCTAAGAGGAAGGGTAAGAATTTGAGAGATACACTTGAGAGGTTTAAAATTTTGATTGACCTTTTCTCCTTAACAATTTCGTTTGAGTGTATTGTGTGCTAGGTGAAGTGGAGCATTCTACGTCAAGTGAAGACTCTTGAATATTTGTAAAGAAAGCAAAAGCTTTGTACCTTTTAGCAATTTTAGGAGATTTTTAATTCTTAAGGCTTGCATTAGCAATATGGTCATTGTATTTTAGATAACTTTGGACATTGGACATTGGACTTTGATTTCTTAAAGTTTCCCTTCAAAATTTTGGCTAGGTTTAATGCATATGCTGTTAGGAATCCCTAGTGTATGAGCAGCGGAAATACAAGGATTCCCATAGGATTTGCAAAGCGTCGTGTTTCAAAGCATAAGACAAACACAAAAAAAAATACGTTTTAGGATTACCTCTTGAAGAATATCGAAGCAATCGTAGCCTCGTCCTTTAGGAGTCCACACGAGTACTCCCACCAAAAATGCTACACCTTCCAAATGCTAGTTTGACGGCGTGTAGCTTTTGCAACTTTTGCGTATTTTTGTGTCTCTTTTGGGTAGCCGCCTATGAGCATCTTATGCTCTATTTATAGGCTTAGGTTTGACCTAATTTGCTCTCTAAAGAGTGAGCTCCTTACTCATTCTAAATGAGTTAGGCCCAATAGTCTTATTTTAGTCCAACTAAAATAAAAAGCTATTTTCTGATGGGCTTACTCTATGTGTGTGACCCTATAGGTAAAATACTCGGTTATATTAATAATAAACTATTTTATTATTAATATAAAATAAGAGCGGCATCTAGCAATACATCATTATGTCCGAATATTATTTATTAACAACATAACCTATAAGTGATAATTATTTTATATGTTTGTTCCTTTTGTCATGATATCCTAATTGGGCCCAAGGCATGGTCGTGTCATCCTTGTACGGTCCAATTTATTTTACTTGATACCGGAGTAGACTTTATCTGAATAAATATCCAATATTTATTCTTTCTAGCATGGCCATGCATTTCCTTAGTCTCACTCCATCAAGTAGCCTATAGATATCACTCCTGTCACATAGGAGAGACAAATCCCATCTACATCACTCACATCCCTCTGCATAATTTGTACATTGCCTAACCACAACCTTTATAGTCCTCTTATTACAGAAGACATTTGATTGTATTAAAACAATAAACTCCTTATGTAGGAATCGTAGTGACTTCAGGTCAAAGGACTACATATACCATTATCACATTGAGAATCGTTTATGACATTCATGTAATGATCCATGCAAAGTTCTCATGGTGGGTCTGTCCAGTACATCATTACTCTTAATGTGTACCCATGTGAAGACTTGATATCATTTATATCCATGATCTGTGAGATCAGATCATCAGTACACTCATACACTAGTCTTAATGTATTTACATGTCCCCATGTAAATACTTGACCAGGGACATTTTAGCAATAACTCTCATATGACCTATTACTCCAAGGATAAATAAAGGTTGTTAAACTATTTAACAAAAAATGACTTATTCAAAATGATGCAAACCTATATAGGCTTTTAGTGTAAATTTCCAACAATCTCCCACTTGCACTTAGAGCCGATAAGGTTAATGCCCAATGACGTCTACAGTGCCCTTATGCTTTTACTACGTAAGCGGTTTTACTAGTGGGTTCCCAACAATTTTGTTGGTATGCACATTGCATATTTTCACATCTTCCAAAGATGGAACTATTTAAGTATATGGTTGGATTAATCCACTTCCTTATATTGTTCTATGGTTCCATTGTCATCATTGTGGAAACTCATAGGATACAAAACATTTGGAATGATTAAATGTAAATTGACTTCTTTTGTAATTTAACATAGCAAAATACTTAGATTTGTTAGTAGAACCAACGATTGTTTCTTGCTTTGAACCTTTCAAGCATAAATCGTAACTATCTTGACAACACATATATTTTGATTGCAATCTTAAGTCTTTTAAATTACTCAAAAATTGACATCGATGTAACCTTTACAACGAGCTCATCTTCCATTTATCAAGATTAAATCCTTAGTCCTTCTTAAGTGTTTAAGGATACTCTTGACTATAGAATGAGAATATTATTAGTTCTAGAAGAAGCATGTCTTCTGCATGTAATACTAGAACTATAATTGTGCAGTTACTAACCCTTTTATAGTCACAAGATTTATCTTCATTCTTTAATGAAGATTCTAGCTTCTAAAAGTTTGCTTTAGTCTATAAATAGAACATTTGCAGTTCACATACCTTCCTAGATGTTTTAGGCATAAAAGGCCTTTAGGTTGTGTCACATACACATCCTCAAGATAATTTCCATCTTGACATCTATCTACCATATCTCATAATGGTGGTATACTGCTACAATAAGCAGGATCTAAATGGTTTTTAAGCTAATTGAATTTTGTCAATCTTGCTTTTAAAGGTACTTTTATTACCATCCATGTTTAGTTTTCCTTTTGAAAACCCACTTGCATCCTATAGGTTTTACCCTTTAGGTGCGTCAACCAAGGTTCATACCTTGTTAATATACATGGAACCCATTTCAAATCCCATGGTCTTATGCCATGTCTTAGAATCTAAACTTGCATTGGCCTCTTCATAAGAAGCTTAGTCATTTAGCAATATGCCTCCTTCCTGATTTATAAGATATCCATATCTTTCAGGTTTGGTGACATATCCTATTTGATCTTACACAAGTCTTGTGCTACCGGAGCTAAGGATTTCACAACACTTTGTGATTTCTGCTCCAAGTCCATCCTTGACTTTTAAATGCTTTATGATACTTGAATTTCTTTAAGTTCTACCATCCTCCCACTGATTCTTTAAGGGATGTACTCTTATTCAAGAATACAACATTCTAAGCAACAAGCCTTTTATTCTCATATGGATTATAGAATTGATAACCCTTAGCTTTCTTTGGGTATCTCACAGAAGACATTCATCTAATTTGGATCTGACCTTGTCATAGTTGAATGCTCTATAGAAGCATCATAGTTTTAAATTATTAGTAAAGACATACTAGGTTTCTTCCTAGTCCATATCATATATGGTTTCTTTAAGAAAGTCTAAGATGGAACATGGTTAAGTATGGAAATTTTGTTAATAAAGAAACATTGAAGGAGTTAGAGATGTTTGATAATAATCAATAATCAAACTATGTCCAACAAGGTTTGACTTTTCCCCGTAGAGATGCTATTAAGGCATTACATGAGGAATGAGTTAAGAGGTAATCTCTCACTCTATTAGATAGTTATCAAACTTATAACTCAAATTATTTGCTATCTTGATCTAATCAAGAGCTTTAATTGTCTTTCCAATTTGGTTTTTCACTTCATTATGAATTCTTTGAACTTTTCAAAGACTTTCTAACTTATGTTACATAAATCCATACTCATTGACTTTTCCATTAGTATGTTGAAGTATTGAAAAACATATCTAGTTATTGTTCCAATAGGCCCACATACATCGTTATGTATTAGATAATAGATTACTCATATTTTCAATGAATGAGGTCTCAATTATCTCTCTAATAAATAAGATTTACATGTCTCCATTGATTCCAAAATCAAAAAGAGTCCATATAACCACATTAATGGTATTTAGAAAATGTGTTTCTTATCCATTTGCCTTAGGAGACAATACCATGTAATTAAGGTTCAAAATCACTTATTTTAACCTACTTTGGCAGTTGTTATAAATGGGTGTTTTGAGATTTGGGATGTGGAATCCATTACTCAATTGTGCATCAACATCCATTTGAAGAAATAAAGTTATTTTATAATAAGAAAAACATTTCTTGTCTAACAAGAAATAATATGCACAATGTCTAGTTCACTAACTAGCCCAATAGGTAAAGATCTTATCTTTATTGTAGCAACTTTTGCTTAATTTTATACAAATTTCTCCACCCTTAACAAGTGATCTACTTCCTTGATCTTTCAAAATTTGAGATCTACTACTAGTATCTGATACTAATGTTAGTGAAGTAAAATAACTTGACTTCTATAACATGACCTGTAGTGGAAGTCTTACTTCCCTTTCTTTTGAACTCCTTCAAGTTCTTTAGACAAATTATTTCAATGTCTTATTTTGGCTAAAACTGGAAACAATTTCCTTTCTTGATCACCTTTTAGACTTCCAGACTAACTTGGCCTTAATAAAGTCTGTATACGATCATATCGTATATCTCCCATATATTCATATTACCTTTTATAGCTCAGAGTTTATGCAGACTCCATAGGGTATTCAAGACCCAACCATAGATGATATATAAGCCAAACATGACAGACTGCCGCTTCATCTTTAATGAAGATAATTCTCAAGTCTCAATACCTATCTAGGAATTTTTTTAGATAAAGTGTCCTTCCAAAGGACAGATTGCAACAAAACAATATTTGGTATATCATGGTTATTCTAAAACAAATTACATGCAAATCTATCACTTCTATTTAAAACATATTTAAATTTTGGTCATTAAATAAATATATTGTCTTCCACTATTTTGATTCAAAACAAACTCCAATTTGGCTGCATATTCCTCTACAGACATGGAACCCTGTTTCAGCTCCATAAACTCCAATTCCTTCTGACTCCTTACTGTGTCAGGGAAGTACTTCTCTAAGAAGCATGTCTTGAAATTTTCCCAGGTCAGCTGGGTATCGTCGTCAGTCAGTCGGTTTCTGGCTATCTTCCACCAATTCTCTGCTTCGTCCCTCAGCATGTACACCGCGCACTCCACCTTCTGGGCCTCGGTGCAGTGGAGGCCCCCAAAAATCCTCTCTAACTCTTGAGTCCATTTGTAAGCTGCCTCAGGGTTACGTCCTCCTTGAAATTCACTCGGCTTCCTCTTCAGGAAGCGGTCCAACACTTGAACATCTTCAGCTCGAGGCTGGCCTTGCCTCTCAAATACGTCAGCAAAACGTTGGAATGTCGCTGCTATGGCTTCCATACTTTGGCGATTCGTCATTACTTATCCTGAAATTAACACCCCTTCAAGGATAAGTTTATAAGGTTACATTCTTCCGATTGGATCTCATCCCATATTCACTGACTATAGCACATTATATCATCTATATATATACGTCATGCAATCAATCGGACTAGGAGAGGAGTTACCTCCTATCCTCAAATCAATATCTCAACATGAATCATGTTCAATCAGAATATCACAATAATGATGACCACTCGGTGATAACACATACAACCACTTACACTCAGTAAGCACACCTTGGCCTTGGACCTTTTGGTCTGCTCTGATACCAAAATAAAATACCCTAATTTTAATAAATAAATAAAACCAAACAGGGGAATTTTTTTCCAAATTCTAGAGTCAGCAAAACATACATAATCTGCCCAGATTAATTAAACCGGGCACAACAAGGAGAAGGAGGGGAAATGGAAGGCAAGGGAAGATAAAGGCCAAACAAAAGCCACCCAGCGGAACCCAACAACGCTTAAGCGAGCCCAAGAGGAACAGCGTGCACTCGCTCAAACGAGATCCGACTCCTCTTGAGCGAGACAGCACACTCGCTCGGGCGAGCACTCATCCGCCTAAGCTAACCCACCAAAAGCCTTCCATCAACCACGCTCGTTGCGGCGAATCCTTCATTCGCTGAGCGAGAAGCTACACTCGGCTAATCAGACACTCGGGATCCAGAGATATCATACGACTCTTTCACTTGGAAAATGATAGCTAGTCCACTCGACATATGACATCTTGTTCGCTCAGGGAAAATCATTAAGGCAATCCCCACTCGGACTTAGTCTAATCTTAACCACCCGGAATACAGCTCCTCACTCACTCGGATTTTACATCATTCACTCGGATTATAAATATCATACACTTAGGATCCATTCCACTCTGAACCACTACACTAACTCCTCTCTCTGAAGAGGATCACTCAAGGTTTCCACTCAGAAATACAAACTCTTCCTCACTCGGGGTTTACTTATATCTTTCACTCAGAATCACTCAAGCGTATTCACTCGGAAGGGTCCACTCTCAATTCACTCGGATTGGCCCTTAAACATACCAGCTCCATTCAGAAAACATAACACATTCCCTAACTTCACTCAATCGGAATACACATACGGCAACTCGGAAATGGTTCCCATAGCCACTCACTCGGAATCTATGAAGACTTCTCACTCGGAATAACTTTCACGTCCTTTTTACCACTCGGGTATTTCACTCATTTTTCACTCAGAAACCATAACTTTCCCACTTTAGTTATCCTGCTAAATCAAGACTCACACAAATTCCCTTGCTACTAATAATCTATTACAACAGGGTCCACTTAGAGCCTTAGGTGTCGCTTTTCTGTCGGGAAACCTTCACTTGGCGGATTCTCACTCGGTAATTGTTAATTGTCCTACACTCGGAAAATCCTAACAGTTATCACTCGGAAAGTATCTAGATCAATCCTCACTCGGTGACCCGTGCTCATTCACTCGGTAATACCTAAACTCTTCGGCACTCAGAATAAATCACTGTCTCACTTCCCCCATCAACTCTTAATCCCATTTCTACCCATGGTTATACCAACCTCACACACTCGGTAAGTACATATACATATATTACTCGGATCATTCACGCAAGATAGAACAACACACAGTATGATAGATATAAAGGGATATAAATAATTACAGGCACAAGGTCACGTCTTCTACCCAAGAGGGTTCAAGTTCTAGTATAAAGAGACTACGACTGAAATACGAGCCGGCCAAGGCTTAACAAGGCATATACACAGCATATACATGAACTCATAATTTCCATAGTGCACCAGCACTTCACTCGACATTCAGCTCCTCCTTCATCCTTCATTCCGAGAGACATTCACTGAAAAGTATAGCCACAGTAGGGGTGAGCTTTTACATATAAAATGACAGTCAATGACTCGGTATCAGTATCAGTACGCACACTCATGTTCACTCGGTCACATTCATATTAAACTAAGGCCATGCAGATTAGAATAATATCAATAACATACACTCACATACATATTACGTGAAGTTCATTCTTATTCACACAATCACATGCATCGACTCACTCGGAATTCCTTCGTATCACTCCGAGTCATACCACGCGTACTATCCTAATCAACATCATATCAACATGCATGCCTGCGGATCCGACTTAGGCAGTGACTTTCAGTTACAGGTTCCCCTTACTGGCCTCTCGTCCATTAGCTCTTTCCGCGTGGTACCGGCCTCCCATTGACGTCTCGAGACCTATCTCTAGCTCCCACGGCTACCACGAGCTCTCACAGGATCTAGCCAAGGCCTGTAGCTGGAAATCATTCCTTTGGGGCTCCTGACCTTCCACGGGTCACCCCATTCCTACACATGCAGCTTATGCGTTTTGTCAACAAGCATTATCACTCATCTGACACATTCTTCGTAACCATCAAAGTAGAAACCGATTCAACATAGTTCTTACATTTACTTGTTAATCATACCAGCATGCACAACAATCAAACAGTTCAGGGTAATAACATCAGACGAACCAACTAACAGCCACACATTCATATCTTCACGGTATTAACAGTAGTAGAACCATGCATCACACTCGTCTACGTGTAAAAGGCTATCAGACCACATTACCACCACCTTGAATACATGCACAATATTGTATGACTATTAACAAGATGCTACTAACATACACATGGAATCCAAGATCAAAATCATGCATCGCATACAGTCGTCACAGACATATGCACACACTTAAAGCAATAGATTCATCCGGTACCGTTCGTGAACCATGCATTTGACATGCAAGCGCCCCCTACCTACAGAAGGGACTCGGGAAGCTCCTCTGTTTCCCGACGTTCGATCCGCTGCTCTGTTTGCCTTGTTCAGTCCCCCTTCGAACGCGGTCGTATTCTGCAGTCGGCTCGGGGACAGAAAGCTACTCCCTTCTGCTTTGGTGGTCGTCCTTCACCAACAGAAGGAACTCTGAATCTTCTGCACCACCGTCTTCATGGATTTCCAGAAACGGAGAACAGAGAACAGGGAACAGGGAAGAAGAAGGAGAACGACGAAGAAGAGAAGAAGAAACTAAGAGAGAGAGGTAGCAGAAGAGGAATTCTAAAAGGAATGCATATCAACCGTGGCCAGGACATATATATATATACGTACGAAGAGAATAGAAGTGGGGTGGGAAAGCGTGAATTGGCAGTCCACTACACCCACCACTCACAAGCGGCCAACTATCACAATTACTCAGCCATCATTTCCCAAGTTGAACTAATTAAATTAATTATAGTTGACAAGTAACTTTTCCACTTTTATAATTATTATTCTAATGGCTCAATTTCACCCGGTAATTCGTTTTAAATCGGGATGTTACAGTTCTCCCCCTCTCAAAAGAATTTCGTCCTCGAAATTCAATCGGTAACTCACCTTGATCAAACAACTAGGGGTATTGCTGCCTCATGGCATCTTCGCGTTCCCGGGTATAAGAGGTATACCCGTCCTGCTGCCACTCTACCTCAACCAGTTGCACATCTTTATTCCTTAAACGCTTTACCGATCGGTCCACTATTCTAGTCGGTATAGTCATAGTGGTCAGGTCCTTTTTAATCTCCACTTCATCATCCGGCATCGTGTGAGTGGAATCGTGTAAGTACTTCCTTAATTGAGACACATGAAACACGTTATGCAACCGGGATAAGTGAGTCGGTAATGCTATTCGGTACGCCACGGGGCCGATCCGCTCTAATACCTCATAAGGCCCAATGTATCGGGGGCTTAGCTTTCTTCCTTTCAAGGCTCGCCTGACTCCCTTGCTTGGTGAAGTCTTTAGAAACACTCTGTCTCCGACTAAGAACTCCAGTGGTTGGGTTCGTTTATCGTGGTAGCTCTTCTGCCTATCCTGAGATGCCTTCATCTTTTCCCTTATCACTCGGATCTGTTCTGAGGTCTGCTTCACAATTTCTGGTCCCAATAGTAGACTCTCACCCGATTCCGACCAACAAAGTGGGGTTCGGCATCTTCGACCATATAGTGCTTCGTAGGGTGCCATTCCAATACTGCTGTGGTGGCTATTGTTGTATATAAATTCGATCAGGGAAAGGTACTGCTCCCAATCTCCACCGTGTTCCAACACACATGCCCTCAGTAAATCTTCCAAACTTTGTATCGTCCGCTCAGATTACCCATCCGATTGAGGGTGGTAGGCGGAACTTAGCCAAAGTTTCGTACCCAATTCCTGGTGTAGGCTGCCCCAAAACTGAGACGTGAATCTTGGGTCCCTATCCGATATGATAGAAGTCGGTACACCATGCAGTCGGACAATTTCACGAACGTAAATCCGGGCTAACTTATGTAATGGGTATCTCATGTTCACAGGTAAAAAGTGTGCACTTTTTGTCAGTCGGTCAACAATGACCCAAATCGCCTCATGGCCCGTTCGGTTTTTTGGTAATCCCATGACAAAGTCCATGGCGATTGAGTCCCATTTCCACACGGGGATCTCCAGGGGTTGCAATGCGCCATACGGATTCTGATGCTCAACTTTCAATTTTTGACAGGTAATACACCGAGCCACATATTCTGCCACATCCTTCTTTAATCCGAGCCACCAGAATTGTGGTCTCAGATCGTGGTACATCTTCGTGGTGCCCGGGTGGATACTTAGCAGACTCTTGTGGGCTTCATCAAGCACCATTTTTCTCAGTTCACTCTCACCCGGTACATATATCCGATTCCTCACTCGAAAAATCCCATCCGGTCCTTCGGTCAAGGACAAGTCCTTACACTTAGCCTGAATCTTCTTCATCTCAGCCAGGTAGGAATCTGACTGCTGTTGTTCGAATACCGATTTCAGAAATTCATTAGCAATCCTCAATGTACCGATTGTCATCTTCCGAGAAGAGGGGATGTCAACATGCAAGTTCATGTCTCGGAACTGTTCCAACAACTCCACCTCCTTCACCATCATCACTGCTATATGGAGGGATTTCCGACTCAACGCGTCGGCAACAACGTTTGCCTTACCCAGATGGTACTTCAGTTCGAAGTCATAATCCTTTAAAAATTCCATCCATCTCCTCTGCCTCATGTTCAGTTCCTTCTGGTCGAATAAATATTTGAGGCTCTTGTGGTCGCTGTAAACTTCGAACTTAGAACCGTACAAGTAGTGCCTCCATATTTTTAACGCGAAGACCACAGCTGCCAATTCCAAGTCATGAGTCGGGTAATGCTGTTCGTGAGGCCTCAATTGCCGAGAGGCATAAGCTATCACTTGGTCTTTCTGCATCAGCACACATCCCAATCCGAGTCCTGATGCATCACAATAAACCACGAAGCTCTCTTGTAAGTTAGGCAATGCCAATACTGGAGCGGTCGTCAATTTGTCTTTTAGCTCTCGGAAACTACTCTCGCACTCGAAACTCCACACGAAGGGAACGTTTTTCTGGGTCAATTTAGTCAGTGGCAAAGCTAGCTTAGAAAAACCTTCAATAAACCGCCTATAATAACCAGCCAGGCCCATAAAGCTCCTTATCTTTGAGACCGACTCGGGTCTCTCCCATGCCATTATAGCTGCCACCTTCGAAGGGTCTACCGAGACACCCTCCTTGGAAATCACATGTCCGAGAAAGTGGATCTTATCCATCCAGAAATCGCACTTTGAAAATTTTGCAAATAGCTGTTTCTCCTTCAAGACTTGAAGTACCGCTCGGAGGTGTTCTTCATGCTTATCAGAGGTCTTGGAGTAGACTAAGATATCATCAATAAAAACTACTACGAATCGGTCTAAGTACGGGTGGAATATGTTGTTCATGTAATTCGTGAATATGGCAGGTACATTTTTCACACCGAACGGCATCACTACATACTCGTAGTCGCCATACCGAGTCCTAAAGGCAGTCTTGGGAATATCCGAGTCCTTCACCCGGATTTAGTGGTATCCCGACCGTAAATCGATCTTTAAGAAGACTGAAGCACCACGTAGTTGGTCAATCAGATCGTCGATCCTGGGCAACGGGTAACGGTTCTTAATCGTGAGTTTGTTTAGCTGTCGGTAATCTATGCATAGTCTCATGCTGCCATCCTTCTTCTTAACAAGTAGTACAGGTGCGCCCCATGGTGATACACTCGGCCTAATGAATTGTTTTCCGAGTAACTCATCCACCTGCTTTTTCAGCTCAGCCAATTATGTTGGGGACATTCTGTAAGGTGCACTGGAGACTGGCTCGGCTCCAGTGATCAGGTCTATAGAGAATTCGACTTCTCTACTCGGAGGGACACCCGGCACATCCTCTGAAAACACCTATGGGAACTCACAGACAATCGGAATATTGTTCACTCGGGCTCTACTCTCACCCTCAGTTAAACAAAGCATCATAAACAGCTGAGCTATACCTTGTACCGTGTAGTCCTCATGGTTCTGCCTCGGGAAGATTATCCTTCGGTTTCTGCAGTCCACCAACACCTTGTTGGCTGAAAGCCAATCTATACCGAGTACCATGTCAAGGTCCTTCAGAGGTACGCACACCAGATCGAAGGTAAAACTCCGATCGCCCAATACAAACGTTACGTCTTTACACATCGATGATGTCAACACCTTAGGGCCAGTCGGGTTGGCCACTTCCAAAATCCGGTCCATATCCACAGTCGGTAATCTCAAACGTCTTACACAATCATCAGCTATGAAGGAGTGGGTGGCTCCAGAATCAAAAATTACACTAAGTGTATATTTATCGAGTAGGCACTTACTCTGCACTAAGTCGTTCGCTTGTGCAGCCTCCTCAGCACTGATGGCGTAGACTCTTCCAGCAGCTGGTTGGTCGGTGTTTCTCCTCTGGTTGTTTGGGGCAAACATCATATTTCCTCTGGCTCTGTTGCCTCCGCCCCCCGAGCTTTGACCATCTTTTCCACGGCTCCTCTCTTGGAAGCCTCCCTGGCGTACATTGGCACTTGCTTGACGGAGTTGGGGGCAGTCAGGGCGAATGTGCCCCTTCTCCTTGCAATGAAAACACTTGACATCTTCACTATCGTAATTCTGAGCAAAGTGGTCGCCACCACACTTAAAAAACTTGCCATATTTTGGACGTCCACTCATCTGTCTCCCTTGGTTACTGCGATCCTTATATCTAGTAAAGGGTCCATTTCTTCCAATGTTACCTGGCCTCTTAAAGCGTGACTGTTGAGGCCTCAAGGAGGGACCTGCCCTACTGTTCTGGCCTGAATGGGCCTTGTCGTCTTCTTCAAAGATCCTGCATTTATTCACCAGCACCGAAAAGCTCCTAATTTCCTGATATCTGCAAGCTCTTTTGATGTCCGATCTCAGTCCATTCTCGAATTTGAGGCATTTGGAACTCTCAGTCCAGGGTTATTGAAAGGGTGCATAAAACAGACACAACTCTTCAAATTTGGCTGCATATTCTTCTACAGACATGGAACCCTGTTTCAGCTCCATAAACTCCAATTCCTTCCGACTCCTTACTGTGTCGGGGAAGTACTTCTCTAAGAAGCATGTCTTGAAATTTTCCCAGGTCAGCTGGGTATCGTCGTCAGTTAGTCGGTTTCTGGCTATCTTCCACCAATTCTCTGCTTCGTCCCTCAGCATGTACACCGTGCACTCCACCTTTTGGGCCTCGGTGCAGTGGAGGCCCCCAAAAATCCTCTCTAACTCTTGAGTCCATTTGTAAGCTGCCTCAGGGTTACGTCCTCCTTGAAATTCACTCGGCTTCATTTTCAAGAAGCGGTCCAACACTTGACCATCTTCAGCTTTAGGCTGGCCTTGCCTCTCAAATACGTCAGCGAAACATTGGAATGCCGCTGCTATGGCTTCCATACTTTGGCGATTCGTCATTACTTATCCTGAAATTAACACCCCTTCAAGGATAAGTTTACAAGGTTACATTCTTCCGATCGGATCTCATCCCATATTCACTGACTATAGCACATTATATCATCTATATATATACGTCATGCAATCAATCGGACCAGGAGAGGAGTTAACTCCTATCCTCAAATCAATATCTCAACATGAATCATGTTCAATCAGAATATCACAATAATGATGACCACTCGGTCATAACACATACAACCGCTTACACTCGGTAAGCACACCTTGGCCTTGGACCTTTTGGTCTGCTCTGATACCAAAATGAAACACCCTAATTTTAATAAATAAATAAAACCAAACAGGGGAATTTTTTTCCAAATTCTAGAGTTAGCAAAACATACATAATATGCCCAGATTAATTAAACCGGGCACAACAAGGAGAAGGAGGGGAAATGGAAGGCAAGGGAAGATAAAGGCCAAACAAAAGCCACCCAGCGGAACCCAACAACGCTCAAGCGAACCCAAGAGGAACAGCGTGCACTCGCTTAAGCGAGATCCAACTCCTCTTGAGCGAGACAGCACACTCGCTCGGGCGAGCACTCATCCGCCTAAGCTAACCCACCAAAAGCCTTCCATCAACCACGCTCGTTGCGGCGAATCCTTCATTCGCTGAGCGAGAAGCTACACTCGGCTAATCAGACACTCGGGATCCAGAGATATCATACGACTCTTTTACTCGGAAAATGATAGCTAGTCCACTCGGCATATGACATCTTGTTCGCTCAGGGAAAATCATTAAGGCAATCCCCACTCGGACTTAGTCTAATCTTAACCACCCGGAATACAGCTCCTCACTCACTCGGATTTTACATCATTCACTCGGATTATAAATATCATACACTTAGGATCCATTCCACTCTGAACCACTACACTAACTCCTCTCTCTGAAGAGGATCACTCAAGGTTTCCACTCAGAAATACAAACTCTTCCTCACTCGGGGTTTACTTATATCTTTCACTCAGAATCACTCAAGCGTATTCACTCGGAAGGGTCCACTCTCAATTCACTCGGATTGGCCCTTAAACATACCAGCTCCATTCAGAAAACATAACACATTCCCTGACTTCACTCAATTGGAATACACATAAGGCAACTTGGAAATGGTTCCCATAGCCACTCACTCGGAATCTATGAAGACTTCTCACTCGGAATAACTTTCACGTCCTTTTTACCACTCGGGTATTTCACTCATTTTTCACTCGAAAACCATAACTTTCCCACTTTAGTTATCCTGCTAAATCAAGACTCACTCAAATTCCCTTGCTACTAATAATCTATTACAACGGGGTCCACTTAGAGCCTTAGGTGTCGCTTTTCTGTCGGGAAACCTTCACTTGGCGGATTCTCACTCGGTAATTGTTAATTGTCCTACACTCGGAAAATCCTAACAGTTATCACTCGGACAGTATCTAGATCAATCCTCACTCGGTGACCCGTGCTCATTCACTCGGTAATACCTAAACTCTTTGGCACTCAGAATAAATCACTGTCTCACTTCCCCCATCAACTCTTAATCCCATTTCTACCCATGGTTATACCAACCTCACACACTCGGTAAGTATATATACATATATTACTCGGATCATTCACGCAAGATAGAACAACACACAGTATGATAGATATAAAGGGATATAAATAATTACAGGCACAAGGTCACGTCTTCTACCCAAGAGGGTTCAAGTTCTAGTATAAAGAGACTACGACTGAAATACGAGCCGGCCAAGGCTTAACAAGGCATATACACAGCATATACATGAACACATAATTTCCACAGTGCACCAGCACTTCACTCGGCATTCAGCTCCTCTTTCATCCTTCATTCCGAGAGACATTCACTGAAAAGTATAGCCACAGTAGGGGTGAGCTTTTACATATAAAATGACAGTCAATGACTCGGTATCAGTATCAGTACGCACACTCATGTTCACTCGGTCACATTCATATTAAACTAAGGCCATGCAGATTAGAATAATATCAATAACATACACTCACATACATATTACGTGAAGTTCATTCTCATTCACACAATCACATGCATCGACTCACTCAGAATTCCTTCGTATCACTCTAAGTCATACCACGCGTACTATCCTAATCAACATCATATCTACATGCATGCCTGCGGATCCGACTTAGGCAGTGACTTTCAGTTACAGGTTCCCCTTACTGGCCTCTCATCCCTTAGCTCTTTCCGCGTGGTACCGGCCTCCCATTGACGTCTCGAGACCTATCTCTAGCTCCCATGGCTACCACGAGCTCTCACAGGATCTAGCCAAGGCCTGTAGCTGGAAATCATTCCTTTGGGGCTCCTGACCTTCCACGGGTCACCCCATTCCTACACATGCAGCTTATGCGTTTTGTCAGCAAGCATTATCACTCATCCGACACATTCTTCGTAACCATCAAAGTAGAAACCGATTCAACATAGTTCTTACATTTACTCGTCAATCATACCAGCATGCATAGCAATCAAACAGTTCAGGGTAATAACATCAGACGAACCAACTAACAGCCACACATTCATATCTTCACGGTATTAACAGTAGTAGAACCATGCATCACACTCGTCTACGTGTAAAAGGCTATCAGACCACATTACCACCACCTTGAATACATGCACAATATTGTATGACTATTAACAAGATGCTACTAACATACACATGGAATCCAAGATCAACAATCATGCATCGCATACAGTCGTCACAAACACATGCACACACTTAAAGCAATACATTCATCCGGTACCGTTCGTGAACCATGCATTTGACATGCAAGCGCCCCTACCTACAGAAGGGACTCGGGAAGCTCCTCTGTTTCCCGACATTCGATCCGCTGCTCTGTTTGCCTTGTTCAGTCCCCCTTCGAACGCGGTCGTATTCTGCAATCGGCTCGGGGACAGAAAGCTACTCCCTTCTGCTTTGGTGGTCGTCCTTCACCAACAGAAGGAACTCTGAATCTTCTACAGCACTGTCTTTGTGGATTTCCAGAAATGGAGAATAGAGAACAGGGAACAGGGAAGAAGAAGGAGAACGACGAAGAAGAGAAGAAGGAACTAAGAGAAAGAGGTAGCAGAAGAGGAATTCTGAAAGGAATGCATATCAACCGTGGCCAGGACATATATATATACGTACGAAGAGAAGAGAAGTAGGGTGGGAAAGTGTGAATTGGCAGTCCACTCACGACACCCACCACTCACAAGCGGCCAGCTATCACAATTACTCAGCCATCATTTCCCAAGTTGAACTAATTAAATTAATTATAGTTGACAAGTAACTTTTCCACTTTTATAATTATTATTCTAATGGCTCAATTTCAACCGGTAATTCGTTTTAAATCGGGATGTTACAAGTCTCGATGAGTGTTACTTATTTGAAGGCATTTAAACTTAATATTAACGCTTCTAGGTTCTTCAATCTGATTAAAGTTACCTAGATAAGTCCAATAACAAATGGTTGGATAATCCAATTATCCATCATCCTTTATTAATATCAATAAAAGCACCCTGCTTTGGCAGAACCTAGACTTTATTGAAACTAGCATTGATGACTATTGTTTATTAGAACGCGTTTTAGACTGTTCATACCTTTAGACTTTTCCAATCTAATTGAAAAAAGACTATTTGAATAAAACTTAATAATACTTGGATAATCCAATTATCCAATCATGTCCTACTAAACATAAATAAAGGCACCCAACTATGACGTGACCTGCACTTTATTTATATCAAGTTAGACGTTATTACTTATTGGAAGGTATGATTGTCAGGCTTGAGGGATTTCAATTTTCTTATTGTTCATTACCGACTTTCATTAAACGCTTTAACGCAAAATAAAACCCCAAAACATGCAATCAAAAATTGTGAGATGGTTATGGTCTTCCTAGAAAATAAAATAAAATAAAATAAACCTAAAGGAACTATGGTGTCTTGACTTCATGAAGTCCTACTTCTTGAAACCACCATCCTCCTAGAGTCACCACTCCTTTGTTCCTTTCAAGGTCATATCCATCACCACTCTAGGTTTCTTCTAGGTCTCCACCTTGTTGGCTTTTCCAAGATTACAATGTAATAAAGAAAACTCATTTTACATACGAGTGAAGGGTTGAGAAAAGAAATTTAAGAATAAAGAAAGGCACAGCACGCAGGCTGTATTTAAAATTAAATAAAAAAAATCTAAGACCATAACCATTCACCGCTGGACGTGTTAATTAATCAATTAATAGAGTAATCAATTGTATTTAAAATAAAATAAATTTTAAAACACATAATTAAACACGCGGGGTCATAAAAGGAAAACTACACAAAGAAGTTTGGCGGCTCTGTTGACCGTTCAACAGACAGGGTCAAGGGGTGTTCCAACCCAAAAATTTAGTACTGTAATTAGGTTAGTTCCCAGGAAAGAGAGGTGGGTCCGGAGTGACCGCTTAAGTACCAAGTCTTTCCTAGCCAGAACGTCCCATTGACCATTAACAGCTCAAAATATTCGGTTATGATTTCAAACAATTTGAAATCTTTAATTTTGAAACGGCCAAGATTTAACTTTTAAACCTTATCTTTTGACCCTTACAATTATCCTAAAATAGGAATAGTCAAAGTTTAACTTTTAAACCTTATCTCTAGAGTCTCAACAATCATCCTAATTTTTAGGAACGATCAAGGTTTAAATTTTAGACCTTATCTCTAGAGTTCAAGATATTTTATTTCGAATCCTATTAAATTTGATAAAGATCTTATCTTTAATTTGTAACTTTTACAAATCCTATCAAATTTATTAAGGATTAAATATTTAATTTTAAAATTATTAAATTAATAAAGGTCTTATCTTCTATTTGTAACAATTACAAATCATATTAAATTAATAAATATGAATCAATTTGTAACTCCTACAAATCACATTAATTTTAAAAAGATCACATATGATGCAAATCCTATTAAAATTAATAAGAATAAATTATTTAAATTTGTAACTCTTACAAATCACATTAATTTTAAAAGGATTACAAACAATGCAAATCCTATTAAAATTAATAAGAATAAATTATTTAAATTTGTAACTCTTACAAACTTTAATTTTAACAAATAATTAAAAATTTGATTTGTAACTTTTACAAATCAAATTTAAAATATAATATTAAAATCAAATATTTTATTTGTAACATTTACAAATAAATAAAATACCATTACAGCTAGGTTTCAACTTTTGAATCTTAGTTTTCATTACGGCTAGGGTTTAACTCTTAAACTTTCTAAACACAATCTCACATGAACAATTCATATTAGAAAAGAGAAAGCATATAGACGTCATTGCATACAACCCTTGATTTCAATTTAATTAAATAAACATAAAACATGCCTTATAATTAGAATACATATAAAACAATCATCATTGCAACATACAACATGTTCATATAATAAAGCACATCCTAAAAACATGTTCTTTAATTAAAATGTTGAGAAAAGAAATCAATATACATAAAGCAAAAATATATTGATATTAGCTTTCAAAAGGTGCAACCTTTGCAACATATCTCATAAAAAAGCAACCTTTATATAATATCTCATTAAAAATGCAACCTTTGTAACATATCTAATAAAAGATGCAACCTTTGCAAAAGGATTCAACCTTTACAATTCTTTTCATAAAAGAAATTTTATTTATATTTTTACATGTTCTTTAAACAAATGTTTGCCCAAAACACGGTTTTGCAACTAGGCTCTGATACCACTGTTAGGAATCCCTAGTGTATGAGCAGCGGAAATACAAGGATTCCCATAGGATTTGCAAAGCGCCGTGTTTCAAAGCATAAGACAAACACAAAAAAAAATACGTTTTAGGATTACCTCTTGAAGAATATCGAAGCAATCGTAGCCTCATCCTTTAGGAGTCCACACGAGTACTCCCACCAAAAATGCTACACCTTTCAAATGCTAGTTTGACGGCGTGTAGCTTTTGCAACTTTTGCGTATTTTTGTGTCTCTTTTGGGTAGCCGCCTATGAGCATCTTATGCTCTATTTATAGGCTTAGGTTTGACCTAATTTGCTCTCTAAAGAGTGAGCTCCTTACTCATTCTAAATGAGTTAGGCCCAATAGTCTTATTTTAGTCCAACTAAAATAAAAAGCTATTTTCTGATGGGCTTACTCTATGTGTGTGACCCTATAGGTAAAATACTCGGTTATATTAATAATAAACTATTTTATTATTAATATAAAATAAGAGCGGCATCTAGCAATACATCATTATGTCCGAATATTATTTATTAACAACATAACCTATAAGTGATAATTATTTTATATGTTTGTTCCTTTTGTCACGATATCCTAATTGGGCCCAAGGCATGGTCGTGTCATCCTTGTACGGTCCAATTTATTTTACTTGATACCGGAGTAGACTTTATCCGAATAAATATCTAATATTTATTCTTTCTAGCATGGCCATGCATTTCCTTAGTCTTACTCCATCAAATGGCCTATAGATATCACTCCTGTCACATAGGAGAGACAAATCCCATCTACATCACTCACATCCCTCTGCATAATTTGTACATTGCCTAACCACAACCTTTATAGTCCTCTTATTACAGAAGACGTTTGATTGTATTAAAACAATAAACTCCTTATGTAGGAATCGTAGTGACTTCAGGTCAAAGGACTACATATACCATTATCATATTGAGAATCGTTTATGACATTCATGTAATGATCCATGCAACGTTCTCATGGTGGGTTTGTCCAGTACATCATTACTCTTAATGTGTACCCGTGTGAAGACTTTATATCATTTATATCCATGATCTGTGAGATCAGATCATCAGTACACTCATACACTAGTCTTAATGTATTTACATGTCCCCACGTAAATACTTGACTAGGGACATTTTAGGAATAACTCTCATATGACCTATTACTCCAAGGATAAATAAAGGTTGTTAAACTATTTAACAAAAAACGACTTATTCAAAATGATGCGAACCTATATAGGCTTTTAGTGCATATTTCCAACATATGCATTGTGTGCTTTAACTTCTAGTTATTAATTAGTTTAAGTTTGTTAGGTAGTTTCAACTAGAATTAGTTAGTTAGTTGTTTGTCTTAACTAAATTGGTTAGTTAGTTATTTGTCTTAACTAAGTTGGTTAGTTAGTTAGTTAGTGGTTGGAACTAAATTTAGTTAGCTTAACCATATCATAACCAAAATTAGTTAAGTAGGTGGATTGGTTATAACAAAACTAAGGTAGTTGCAACCATCATAACTAAATAACTAATTGTAGTTAGGGTTTGTTAGAGTTTATTAGTTTGTTAAACCTAATTTTGTTAGTTCTAACTCCCTAAACCGAATTTTTTTAAGCTTGTTAGGATTAGTTACTTGGTTAGTTACAACCTAGGACTCACATAAAGAACATAAGTAAAGACAACCTAGGAATTGCATAACTAATCATAGTAAGATAACCTAGGATCTAACCTAGTACAATACAACTTAGGTACTTGTTCCCTTAGGTAGAAACCTAGTACTTGATTTTTAGGATTCTTGATTGATTTCTTGTTCTTGTTCTTTTTCTTGTTCTTGTCTTGCATAAGTGATATAGAGTCATACTTAGAATGAGAGATCAAAGTTGAGAAATTGTTTAATTCTCATCAAATTAAAGAAGAAAAGAAGGTTAGGATAGCCACTCTCTTATTTCAAAATTATGCCTTAATGTGGTGGACTCAAGTATGCAAGGAGAGAAAGAAAGATAATTTCCTACCAATTGATGATTGGGTAGATTTAAAAGCCTTGTTAAGAGAGAGGTATGTTCCTAGTTACTATCGTGGGGAGCTATTAGCCAAGCTAAATAAACTAACCCAAGGTTCAAAGAGTGTTGAAGATTACTACAAGGCCTTAGAGATAGCTTTGATTAGGGCAAACTTAGAAAGATGAGGAAACCCTAATGCATATATTTTTGCATGGCCTAAATAGGAACATTAAGAATAGAGTTGAACTCCTTCCACATATAAACATAGAAGCTATTGCACTAATGCACTAAGGTAGAGAGTCAATTAAAAAAGAAAGAATCCTACAAAGGGGAGTATGAAAATTTTAGGTCTAAATGGGTAGATAAAGACCATAGGATGAGTGGGTCTGAGAGAAAACTAAGGGAGAAAGGAGTGGGCACTGTTAACCCGGCGATAGCGTCTCAATAATTCGTTTCCACCACCGGGTTGTTAATTGGCAAGCGCACCAATCGTTTGTAGTTTTCAAAATTTAGATATCGTTCCACTGGGATTGAAAGTCCAATATCAACAGTAATTTTCTATTTACTATGATAAATGTGAAGAAAGTTATAGACAAAAGAATGATTTATATACAATTTATACAATATTCACAGGATAGCATGATTGAGTGGTTCATAAGATAAAAAGAAAATAAAATTTATCTAAAAAGTTAAGTTGCAATCTAAAATAGGTAAGATACTTGAGATAAACACTGATAAGCAAATTATGTTGAAAATTGGATCCCTAATCTAGAATAACAATGAGGAACTCAAGACATGCATATTTAATCATCAAGTTTCATGTCATTGTAGCTTAAAATCATTATAACCGATCCCTCGTGATATAAATTCTAAGAATTCACCGTAAAGTCTGATCCCTCGTGAGCTTTCTCAGTAAAAACTTGCTTTAAGAACTGGCCTTATGGCAACAATGGTTAACAACCCCTATAGAATTGAGATACCAAGGGTATTCCAACTTTTACTTTCGTTAAAACAAGTTTCAATACGGCATGAATAATCATTCTCCCGCTTGACATTCATACTAATAAAACAAGTTTCAATACACATGAAAATCATTCTCCCGTTTGACGTTCATATTAATAAAAGGTTGAAATACTAACATGGACTTGAATCATAAACATGCAGAGGTCGAATTCACAACATTATACTCAATAGATTAGTTCACCAATTCTAACATAAACAAATTAGTTACACATGGTGAAAGTAAAAACAACACTTACAGAGTTTGACATTACGAAGACGATGGGAACTTCACAATACAACGATCATAATACACCAAAACACACTCAAGTATCTAGAAAACTATTCTAGAACTATAACTCATAAAAGAAGTACTCAAAGTCGAGCACAAAGAGAGAAAAGAAGAGAATGGGATGCTATGGGATGTTATAGAATGGTGTTGGATGGCCCTATTTATAGGGCTGAGCAAGGGTGCTGACGCTACACGTCAGTGTGGCACTACGCGTCAGACCCCTGACTCAGCCTCCATTAAACACTTGATAATGGCCACTTCAAATTATTAAATTTGATCATGCCTGGCCACATGAACATGTTTCCACCGAGTTTTGGCCTTTCATGCTGAGTGGGATGCCCATTGGTGCTGAGTGGAGTGCCCATTATTGGGTCCAAGTGGAGTGGTTGGCCAAAGTGGAGGTGGAGACCACGCAGCACTGACGATACGCGTGGCTGTGACGCGTAGCGTCAACATCAAAAATAGTTGTTGATGCTACGCGTGGGATGAGGCTACACGTCAGCTCCTCCAGTGTAATTTTCTCTTGATTTCTTAACTTTTTCACTGCAAAACTTAGAGAAAATTGATCAAGGGCAGATTATTTCCAACAACATCCATTTATTGAATTTAAATCCTAATTTTCTAACAAATTAAACTAATTTTTGTAATTTTTATGAAATTTTTATTAAAGCTTTTATTGAAAATTTGAGGACTAACAAATACCCCCAACTTGAGACATTGCTCGTCCTCGAGCAAGAGAGAAAAATAAAAAATAAAAATTTGGAATCAAATTTTTGAGTTAGTCCGAGAATTTACAACAAAAAGTAATTTTCACAAGTTAACTAATTTTGTAATAATCAAAAATTGGTATCAAGTATAACAAAGGTTTAATGATAAAATTTTATTAACAATCAAGCAGAATTTCAGGCTTACCTCACAGGTGTTTATCTTTATGTAATAGGTAACCTGTTTCACTCAATCAATCATAAGATCAAACGAATTTAACTTTGTTTGTCATCTAATCAATGGTTATTTATACAGAATTAGTTCAGAAATCACGAGGTCTTTTCACGGGTTGTAATGAGGCTTGGCTTACAAGAATCGATGGTTTTTCTTGGAATTCAAAAACCTGAAATCATAAAAGAGCATTTTATAATTTTTTAGGCTTTCTCTTGACCCAAAACTCTTATTTCTTTTGTTGATGAAAAATAAATACCCCCAACTTGATTCTTTTCACTATTTTTGACTTTTCTTTTCCATACTTTATTTTTTTTAGAAAAGAATCAAGTTGCTTATTTTCACTCCCCATTTTTTTTTTGTGAGAACATTCAAAATATTTTTTATTTATTTCAACTGCTCTTTTAATCAATCAAGTATAGGGAATGGTAAAAACAGATTTAGGTTTAAGGGTACCAAGGAATTTTATTTTAGGCTCAAATTGGCTTGCAAAGGATAAAAGAATTTTTACCAAGGTAAGCTGTTTGGCCCAAGGTTTTTTTCACCAAAAATGTGCCTTGATCATTTTCCTAAATTTTTTGTACAACAACACAAATCAGAGATTAAAGCAAAATCAATTCGAATTGAAAATATGTTGATTAAACCCTCAAGTATATAAAAAGATATCTCTCTGCTCACCGGGCTATCAAAATTTGCTTGATGGTTAATAAACCTATTGAAATTAAATTTATCAAAATTCCTAAGTTATAAAGAACTAATAATTGATTTTTCAAAATTAAGTTTCATTGTGTAAAAACTCTAAGTGTATTAACTTACTAACAAAAATTTGATTGATTTATTAAAAGATAAATTTTATTTTTGGATTTTTTTTTGAATTTTTGGATTATTTTTCGAATAGAATATGCAAAAACAAATAATTACGTAAAAACACACCACACAATAATAAAATACCATAATATAAAGTGTAAATGTAAATGTAAATATAAACTAAAAATAGTTGTACTCAAAGTAAATGCAAGAAATAAGAAGATGGCATCATCAATCCTCCATCTGATCATCATCCTCCTCTTCATCATCGCCGTCAGAGTCAGCCTGTGCGCCAGATGATCCACCAGTCTCAGGGTAGGTACGTAAATCACCGGGCCAAGCTACATATGCTGCAAACTCGGTCGGGGTAACATAAGGTGCTCCCTCTCCCTGTAACCTGTACTAATAAAATTCATCATGAAGATGAATATAAGCTCTATGAGTGGCAGCCATCATCTGCATCATATACTGATGCTTAAGTGATATCCGGGCAAAGCCCTGTATGACATCATCAGTAGATGGAGGCTGCACTGGTGGTCTCCTCCTCCTAGGTCTGGGCTGAGCCTCCTACTCTAGTGGTGGAAGCTCGTACTGCTGGACGAAATAATCTCTGTTCACTAAAACTTTGGGGACTCTCCCCGAAGAACTAGTGAACTCAGGTGAAGGTACGACGACTCCCTGCCTCCTCGGTAAGGCAGATATAATGAGAGGAAATGGAATGGGGCGGTTAACTTTATACCCAAGGGCATACAAGTGAATCAGCTCAGATATAAGCTCAGCGATGTCAATGGTATGGCCCTGGAGGATAGAAAATAGAAGGCAACAACGCTCAACTGGAAGAGATGAAAGATGGGTGACAGGAGTGATGTTATGAAGCATGAGGTGGGACCATGCCTGGGCTATAGGGGTAAGTTGGGTCTTTAGGAGGTTAGATGGACTCCTTCCAACCTTACTCAAGTTGAAAAAGATTTCATCCTTGCTCAAGAAGTGAGCAACCTCCTCGAGAGAGTATCCTAACTCTCCCTCGGCAATAATCTTGTTTCTGTTTTCCTTCTAGAAACAAGTGTCATCCTCGGGAGTAGGCTCCCAAGGATTACCCAATAGGGTACTGATAGTGTCCCGGTCATATGAAATATGTCGGCCCCTCACCTAACTCGTCCGCTGCTGTCCTATACTCGGTGTGTCCTGGCGAGTCCTGAAGGCATTTGCATAAAACTCCATCACTAAGATGGGGTCCCCCTCAGTAGGTAGAGAGAATAGAGGTCCCCATCTCCTCTGCTGAACTCCATCCTGAAGCTCAGGGTAATCTCCTGCACTCAAATCAAGGACCCTCTCCCAGATAAGTCTCTGGCCTTTGATTTGATGAAACCGTGCCCACTTCGCATCAGTACGAAATCTGGTAGGATCCCTCGGTCCTAACACCTCCTGTCCCTGAAGATCAGGATCCTCAGAGGTGGTGTCAATATCCGTGGCCTTCCTCTGTCTTTTAGAGGGACCAGTAGTGGGAATGGATTTCCTTGGTGCCATCTGTAAAAAGTAAAAATTTTAAAATTAAACACATATTAAAAAGTAAATCACACATTAACAATCCTATACAATCAACCAAATATTTACACAAAATTTGAAACACAAATATTTTTGGTTTTTCTAAAAATGAATTTCACACAACAACATATTTTTGTATTTTTGTGATTTATAAAGAAAGTTAACATACATATTTTTAAGTAATTTTGAATCAAATTTTCAAAACGAAATTCATACAATTTATTCAAAATTTATACAAATTTATTTTTATATTTTTATGCAAGAAAGTATAACAAAAATGAAAATTTATTAATTTTAAAAAGAAACAATAAACAAACAAACACACGACATGTTAAACAGATTAAAAAAAATAAGAAACAAAAATTAACAAAATTAAAAACAGAGGCTGACGCTACGCGTGGTGGGACGCTGCGCGTAAGCCAGTTCTGTCCACGCTACGCGTCGGTGGGACGCTACGCGTGGGCTCACAGTTCATCCTCACGCTACGCGTCAGTGGGACGCTACGCGTGAGCTGCACAGAACAGAAAGAAAAAAAACAGGGGTTGCACATCAGCAACCCCTTTTCAAACCACATTATATCCATTCAATTCCTATATCTAACAGCAATCAATTCCAATGGTCTTCTAATCCTAATCCTAACCACATTTATTTCTAAGAATCAAAAATTTAAAAAAACACAAAACTAAAGAGAAAGGATTAGAACACTTACATGTGATTCCTTGAGCAAATAGGATTGAGAAGGTTTGGAAGAGAGAAAAGGAGGTTTCGAAAATTAGGTTTTGAAAACTTAAGTGAGGCAGAGAGGAGATCTTAGGTTTTAAACCCTAAGATGGGCCTCTCTGGTTCAATTTTAAAAACTGAACGTGGGCTCTGACGCTACGCGTGGATGGGACGCTACGCGTCAGGTCCAAAATTCAGAGTCCATGCTACGCGTCACAGTGGCGCTACGCGTGGGCTTCTGTTTTTGATTTTTCAAAGTTTTGATTTTCAAAAACCTTTTCTTTTGAGTTTTAAACCCCTTTTCTTTTAAAAAAATTAATTCGAAATATTTTTTATTTGAAAATAACAAGAAAAGAATGGGTTGCCTCCCATTGAGCGCTAGATTTAATGTCTCCATGCCAGACATTACCTTTGATTAATCAGGTGGTCTCCCAATATTCGTTGAAGAATCACCTGTCTTTTTCTTCTTCCTTCTTCTTTTCCGATGCTTAATTACCTGTTTTTCATCTTTCAAGGCATTAGTTAATTTAAAATAATTTAATTGATTGGGAAGAGATATACCTGGTTCGGTTGAAGGGTAAACTTTTTCCTCATTACTTGTCCTGAGGTGTTCATGAGCACTGAAGCTTACTTCTTCTTCATAAACCTTGACTGCAACCATACTTAGATCAACATCTACTCTGATTCTTGCAGTCTTCATGAAAGGTCTTCCTAGGATCAGGGGGATCTCAGTATCCTCCTTCATATCTAGTACCACAAAGTCAACTCTGAAGTGGTACTTGTCAACCTTTACCAGTACATCTTCCACAATCCCAAAAGGCTTTTTGACAGAGCGATCTGCAAACTGTAATTCTGTCTTTGCTTCTTTTAGCTCATATTCACCAATGCGTTTTATTAATTCTAAGGGCATCAAGTTGATGATAGCCCCTAAATCTAATAACGCATTCCTGATGTTGATATTTCCAATTGTTACAGGAATGGTGAAACTCCCCGGATCTTTACATTTTTTCGGGGTTATACAGTTTGTTTCTTGCTCTGTATTTACTTGCACATTTTTTTCTTTTTCATTTTTTTCTATTTTTTCACTTTCTTTTTCTTCTTCTTCTTTCTTTTTCTCACTTTTTTCTTTATAATCAATTTTTACAACATCAGAAGAAACAGCATACATTGTTCCCTTGGGTTTTGAGTGTTTGCAGTAAACCCAGAACTCTTTAATTCGGCTATTTCTTTTGCAAGCTGTCCCATTTGTATGTCTGATGCTTTTCGGGCAGCTTCATTTGTTTCCACAAACTGCAGTAACTGTTGAATAGATTCCTCTATCCTTGTCAATCTTGCATTGTCAGTTTGTTGTTGCTTAAACTGATTGTTAGGAGGTCTGTTGGAAGGTCCAGCGTCTTGTCTCCAGCCAATATTCTGATTTTGCCAACCGTGCAGGTAATTATTAGGAAAAGAATTTCCATGATTGAAAGGAAAATTACCTAAGAGTGCTCTTTGATGGTTCATGAAATTGGCTTGCTCTTGCTCATTTCCACAGTAACCACATGGTGGTTCTCCCATGCAGTGCATACATTGTTTAAGTTGAGCAAGGGGTGGTGATGCTACTTGAGCAATTTGGAGTTTTTCTAATTGCTTGCTCATAACTTCAATTTGTTAAGTCAGTAATTTTTGCTGAGCCAACACCGCATCATTTACTCCCAATTCGAGCATTCCTGGCTTCCTCTGTACATTACCTCTTTCATGCTTTGCTTGGCGGTCACTGATAGCCATTGATTCCAATATTTCTATGGCTTCCTCCACAGTTTTGTTCATTAAAGAACCACCTGCACAAGCATCTAACATCATCTTGAACTGAGGCAATAAACCATGGTAAACGATTCTTACCTTTTCGGCATCATTCAGGTTGTGGTTTGGACACTTTCTCAAAAGTGCCTTGAATCGTTCCCATGTCTCTCCTAGTGATTCATCATTATTTTGAGAAAAAGAGTGTATGGCTGTCATTGCTTCAAAATATTTCAAAGGAGAATAAAATCTTTCCAAAAAATTTCTTTCAACATCAGACCAATTTGCAAAACTACCCGGTGGACAAGATTTAAACCATTCTTTTGCTTTACCAATCAATGAAAAAAGAAAAAGTCTCATGTAAACAGACTCTTCTTGATTGGGTTCAAAACCAATTGTGCTACATAACTCATAAAAAATAGTTAAATGTTCATATGGTTCTTCATGATTTAAACCAGCAAATTGATTGTTTTGAATAATATTTAAAGTAGCAGGTTTAATCTCCACTGGTACAACAGGTCCTTGAAACATACCTGAAACTCGGGGTGGACCATTAATAGTAGCAAACTGTCCCAATGTTCTCCTCTTAGCAGCCATATTTGAATTTTCAAAATTTTTAGAGGTAGAAGAAGATTTAGTTTGTGTTTTAGATTTCAAAGACTTGATTTTCCTTACAAACTTTTCTATCTCAGGATCAAAATAAATTTTACCTGCGGTAGATCGAGTTTGCATACACAAAGTAGACAAAGAAAGTTAGTGTAACAATAAGTAAAAATAAAAAAAAAATTTAACTAAAGGTAAAAAAAAATATTTACCACGGTAATTAAAAATTTACTGTTTTAATGAAACAATTCAATCCCCGGCGACGGCGCCAGAAAACTTGTTAACCCGGTGATAGCGTCTCAACAGTTCGTTTCCACCACCGGGTTGTTAATTGACAAGCGCACCAATCGTTTGTAGTTTTCAAAATTTAGATATCATTCCACTAGGATTGAAAGTCCAATATCAACAGTAATTTTCTATTTACTATGATAAATGTGAAGAAAGTTATAGACAAAAGAATGATTTATATACAATTTATACAATATTCACAGGATAGCATGATTGAGTGGTTCATAAGATAAAAAGAAAATAAAATCTATCTAAAAAGTTGAGTTGCAATCTAAAATAGGTAAGATACTTGAGATAAACACTGATAAGCAAATTATGTTGGAAATTGGATCTCTAATCTAGAATAACAATGAGGAACTCAAGACATGCATATTTAATCATCAAGTTTCATGTCATTGCAGCTTAAAATCATTATAACCGATCCCTCGTGATATAAATTCTAAGAATTTACCGTAAAGTCTGATCCCTCGTGAGCTTTCTCAGTAAAAACTTGCTTTAAGAACTGGCCTTATGGCAACAATGGTTAACAACCCCTATAGAATTGAGATACCAAGGGTATTCCAACTTTTACTTTCGTCAAAACAAGTTTCAATACGACATGAATAATCATTCTCCCGTTTGACATTCATACTAATAAAACAAGTTTCAATACACATGAAAATCATTCTCCCGTTTGACGTTCATATTAATAAAAGGTTGAAATACTAACATGGACTTAAATCATAAACATGCAGAGGTCAAATTCACAACATTATACTCAATAGATTAGTTCACCAATTCCAACATAAACAAATTAGTTACACATGGTGAAAGTAAAAACAACACTTACAGAGTTTGACATTACGAAGACGATGGGAACTTCACAATACAACGATCACAATACACCAAAACACACTCAAGTATCTAGAAAACTATTCTAGAACTACAACTCATAAAAGAAGTACTCAAAGTCGAGCACAAAGAGAGAAAAGAAGAGAATGGGATGCTATGGGATGTTATAGAATGGTGTTGGATGGCCCTATTTATAGGGCTGAGCAAGGGTGCTGACGCTACACGTCAGTGTGGCGCTACGCGTCAGACCCCTGACTCAGCCTCCATTAAACACTTGATAATGGCCACTTCAAATTATTAAATTTGATCATGCCTGGCCACATGAACATGTTTCCACCGAGTTTTGGCCTTTCATGCTGAGTGGGATGCCCATTGGTGCTGAGTGGAGTGCCCATTATTGGGTCCAAGTGGAGTGGTTGGCCAAAGTAGAGGTGGACACCACGCAGCACTGACGCTACGCGTGGCTGTGACGCGTAGCGTCAACATCAAAAATAGTTGTTGATGCTACGCGTGGGATGAGGCTACGCGTCAGCTCCTCTAGTGTAATTTTCTCTTAATTTCTTAACTTTTTCACTGCAAAACTTAGAGAAAATTGATCAAGGGCAGATTATTTCCAACAACATCCATTTATTGAATTTAAATCCTAATTTTCTAACAAATTAAATTAATTTTTTTAATTTTCATGAAATTTTTATTAAAGCTTTTATTGAAAATTTGAGGACTAACAGGCACTTCTTCTTCCCAATTACCTAGTAAGTTGCATAAATATGGGAAAGTCTTTAGAAACCAAAAAGATAAACATGATTCCATATCTAATCCTCAATCCTTTAGATCATCTACCATCAAATGTTTTAAATGTCTTGGTAGAGGTCACATTGTTTCTGACTGTCCTAAAAAAAGAACTATGATTTTGAAAACTAATGGAACCTACTCAAGTCAATTAGAGTCTTATTCTAATAATCACAATTCAAGTGATGACTCAAGTAGTGATTCCTATGACAGTGAGTATATCTTAGGGGATGATGGAGAGCTTTACATGATTCGAAGGCTACTTAGAAGCCATGTTAAGCTTGATGATACTACACAAAGAGAGAACATCTTTTACATAAGATGTTACATAAATGAAAAACTATGTTCTCTCATTATGGATAGTGGGAGTTGTGCAAATGTAGCAAGTCAAAGGCTAGTGCATAAGAAGGGCTTAGAACTAATAGATCACCCTAGACCCTATAAGTTGCAATGGTTAAATAAAAAAGGAGAAATGTTAGTTAATAAGCAAGTCTTAATAAATTTCACCATAGGAACCTATAAAGATGAAGTAAAATATGATGTAGTACCTATGGAAGCAACTCATATTCTGTTAAGGAGACCTTGGTAGTATGGTAGGAAGGTCATCCATGAAGGGTTCACTAACACCCTTACTTTTAAGCTAGATAACAAGAAGATAGTTTTACATCCCTTAACTCCTCAACAAGTACTTAATGATCAAATTCAAATGAAATATAAAAGGGATAGAGAATTAGATTCTTCTTCTAGCAATTTAGAAAAACATAAGAAAAATTAAAAAGACAAAGGAAAAGGAGTTGTCATTTATGATGACTCTAGAGCCAATCTCTTGGCTTCTAAACATGACTTGAAGCAAGCTATGCTTCTCCAAAAACAATGCTTGATCATGATTCCTAAAGAATTCCCTAGCACTTCCTTGTGCTCAATGGGCTCTTCCCCTTCTACCTTGCCCAAAGCGATTCAATCCATTTTAGATGAATTTCAAGACCTCTTTCCTAAGGATATTCCCAAAGGCTTACCTCCAATTAAGGGCATTGAACATCAAATAGACTTAATTCCTGGTGCTAGTCTACCAAATAGGCTGCATATAGGTGTAACCCTAAGGAAAGCCTAGAAATTAAAAAACAAGTGAATGAACTATTATCTAAGGGATAGATTAGAGAGAGCTTGAGCCCATGTGCTTTACGTGTTTTTCTAGTTCTTAAAAAAGATGGTTCATGGAGAATGTGCACCGATTGTAGAGCTATCAACAACATAACCATCAAGTATAGGCATCCAATACCTAGACTTGATGATATGCTTGATGAATTAAGTGGTTCTACTATATTTTCCAAGATTGATCTTAAAGTGGCTATCACCAAATAAGAACAAAAGAGGAAGATGAATGGAAAGCTGCTTTTAAAACCAAACTTGGATTATATGAGTGGTTAGTTATGCCCTTTGGCTTGACTAATGGACCAAGCACTTTTATGAGGTTAATGAATTATGTTTTGAGGGAATTTATTGGGCATTTTGTTATGGTCTATTTTGATGATATTCTTGTTTATTCAAAGACCATGACCTCTCATCTAAGCTATTTAAAACAAGTTATGCTTGCCTTAAGAACAAACAACCTCTATGCAAATTTTGAAAAATGTTCTTTTGGCATGGTTAGCATTGCCTTCCTTTGATTCGTAGTGAGTTCTAAAGGAGTAAGGTAGACCACTCCAAAGTGAAGGAAATCCAAGATTGGCCAACACCTAAGAATGTGAATGAAGTTAGGAGTTTCCATGGTCTAGCAAGTTTTTATCAAAGATTTGTAAAAGATTTCTCTACCTTAGCCTCCCCCTTGAATGAATTGGTTAAGAAAAATGTTGCTTTCATATGGGGACCAAAGCAAGAGAAAGCCTTTCAAGATCTCAAGGAAAAGCTCACTCATGCTCCAATTTTAGCTCTTCCAAATTTTTCCAAAACTTTTGAGCTTGAGTGTGATGCTTCCAATATGGGGATAGAAGCTGTTTTGTTACAAGAAGGCCACCCTATTGCATTTTTCAGTGAAAAACTCAATAGGGCTACCCTCAATTATCCCACATATGACAAATAATTCTATGCTTTGGTTAGAGCCCTCCAAACTTGGGAACATTACTTGATCCCAAAAGAATTTCTTATTCATAGTGATCACCAATCACTTAAATTCATAAAAGGGCAACATAAATTAAATAAAAGACATGCAAAATGGGTTGAGTTTTTAGAACAATTTCCATATGTCATCAAGTACAAAAATGGAAAATTAAATACTATGGTTGATGCTTTGTATAGAAGGCGCTCCTTGCTTGCCTCTCTTGGTTCAAACATCATTGGACTTGATGAGATTAGGAACTTGTATCAAGGTGATCTTGATTTTTCTAAAATCTATAATTCATCTTCAAACACTACATCTCAAAAAGGATTCTACATTCTAGATGGTTACCTCTTTAGGGCTAACAAGATTTGCATTCTTAGGAGTTCTTTAAGAGATATTCTCCTTAAAGAAATCCATGAAGGTGGCTTAATGGGTCATTTTGGAAGGGATAAAACTTTGTCCATATTAAATAAACACTTCTATTGGCCTAGAATGAAAAAAGATATTCAAAGACTATGTGCTAGGTGTTTTGTTTGTAAGAAAGATAAATCTAAACTTTCACCTAATGGTCTTTATACTCCTTTGCCTACACCTACTGCTCCTTGGATTGATATCTCTATGGATTTTATGTTAGGCTTACCTAGGACCCAAATAGGCATGGACTCTATCTTTGTTGTGGTAGATAGGTTTAGTAAGATGGCTCACTTCATTCCTTGTCACAAAGTGGATGATGCAAGTCATATTGCTAAGCTATTTTTCAAGGAAATTATAAGACTTCATGGTGTTCCTAAAACTATCATTTCTGATAAGGAACACCAAATTCCTAAGCCATTTTTGGAAAACTCTTTGGTTAAGTCTAAGAACGAAGCTTCTATTTTCTACCACTTGTTATCCTTAAATGGATGGCCAAACAGAGGTAGTGAACAGGACCCTTTCTCAACTACTAAGGGTCTTAGTAAATAAAAATGTGAAATCTTGGGATGAGTGTTTACCACACATTGAGTTTACTTATAATAGGGTACAACACTCCACAACTAAGCATAGTCCTTTTAAAGTTATTTATGGTTTTCACCCTCTCACTCCTTTGGACCTTTTACCCATTGATGTTTCTGATTCTGTCCTTCACATGGATGGGGAGGCAAAGGCAAAATTTATAAAAGATTTTCATGAGAAGGTTAAAAACCAAATACAAGCTAAAAATGAACACTATGCTTGTTGTGCCAATAAGAAAAGAAAAGAAGTTACCTTTGAGGTTGGAGATTAGGTTTGGTTACATCTTAGAAAAGAAAGATTTCCAAATTTGAGAAAATACAAACTCAGTCCTAGGGGTGATGGTCTTTTTCAAATTCTTAAAAAAATGGGGAATAATGCATATGTCCTTGATTTGCCTGGTGAATATGATGTGAGTGCTTCATTTAATGTGTCTGACTTATCTCTTTTTGACATAGATGAAGAGGATGACGCCTTAGATTTGAGGACAAATCCTTTCGAGGAAGGGGAGCATAATGAGGACACAACATGGGAAGATCCTCACAAAACCTTGAACAAAGGCCTGGAGGCTTACAAGGGTCCCCTAACAAGGGCCAAGTCCAAAAAGGCCAAAGAGACCATCCACAAGGCCTTATCTTTCTTCCTCTCTTTGCTTAATGGGCCCAAGCCCAATGAAGACACTTTGAGGATTTCTTTGTACACATCATGTAATATAACTCATAAATAGATTCTCTAGTGATTTAGGCTTTATTTGGACCTTAGTAGGTCAATTTGGTCACTATAGGGCCATGTACTCTCTTTTGGGCCATGTATGGGTCATCTCCTTCTCATTTAGCATAATTGGGCTTCGGATCCATGATGGAAGCCCAACTAGCATCCCTTGGCCAAATTCTCCTTAGGCTATATAAGGGAGCTCTCCTTTGTAAAATCCACACATTATTCATTTTAAGAAATAGAATCCCTTTGAGTGAAAGTCTTTAGTGAGAGATTCTCCTCCTTCTCTCTAGGCTAGAGTGGATCTTTAGCAAGCTCTTATCCAAGAGGTTTTCTCCCTCTTGGTGGCAAGTTCAAGGGAGTTTTCTTCCCTTGGAAGTGGCCTCCCCTCCTTCCATTTACATCCTTTCATCCACCCTTCAACCTTTCACCTTTCCTTTCCATATTTTTCCTTTTCTTCCTTTCACCATTTTCGTCCAACTTTTAGATTTTCCTTCTTTTATGGTTTCAGTTTTCCCTTTTGAGAAGCATTCATCCATGGCATTTGAAGTATAGAAGAAGGAGAAGGACCTAGACCCAACCCCTTTCAAAGGAGTCTTGAAGATCCTCCTACATCAAAATATCTACAACAACTTCCTATTAACTTATTTAGTCTTTTACTTCACAAGTAAGACTTAAACAACTCATTTAAAATCTCATGCTATGGTTAGATTATTTTTGAGTTGATAAAAAGTAGAAGAACCTTCTACAACTACTGTATGATTATAGAAGCGTAGTTAACTATTCATACACAGGTCAACATAATCAAATATTTATATTAAGTAAGCACCTTAAATGATAGAGCATTTTTAAGAGTGAGAGTTTTCATCTTGACAATGATAACACAATGGCATACCCTTTTTGAAACATTAGCTTTAAGCCAGTTAACTGAAGCAGCAATATCCTTCACAACACCAAGCTTAGAAATCTTCACAACATGATTCCTATCTTTGACACTGAAAAGTCCCAAGAATTCTTAGCCATGTTGTAGCAGGGCTTTAATGTAATTTCTCCAGAAATACTTCCACCTGAATTTCTAATGTCAAGCACGTAATTAGAGGAAACCTTGTTAGCACAATTCAACACCAGAGTCCCATCCAAAACGGTCCTGTTATCCTCCTTGCTACGCGTCAGCATCATGCTCCTTGAACATGCGCGCGTGTTAGCTGCTTACTATCTCGAAACTGCCACAAAGCCACTAACGTGACAGTCTCGTAATTGGCAATGGATGAATTGTAATTTGCCTCTTCACTATGACGGTCTTGATCAATTGGGAGACCCATTTTTAGCTTGTTACTCCTTCGAATAAACAAAGGACAAAGAGTGAGGGTTTTTCAAAGTGCTTTTAGCATTTGCATTTTGAAACATTAGAGCCCTTGCGTTTTTCAAAGTGCTCAGCAGTGAAACAGAGGCGGTGTAGTGAGACGAAACCATGCAGTATTGCATGATGGAGCATTTGAGGCGACAAAAACAGCATGGTGGAGTGTTCCGTATGAATGAGATGTCGTGCGGTTGTTGCAAGAGTCGGATAATTTGTGGGGTCCAACAAACCAGGTATTGGGGGTAAGAGTTTGGGAATTAAAATTGAGAAAAGAAAAAAAAACTCAAATTAGATTTGCGGTTTCTCCAATCTCAAAGGGAAAATGAAAACAAAAATCAAGGGAAGCGTAAATCAAAACTAAATCCTTAAGATTGTTGAGTAATCTGTAATCTTGATTTTTGATGAGCTAAGACATGTGATAACATTGTCCTTAAAGATTTATTCGCCTATGGCATATCCCCCAGGATATAACATGTGACGTCCTACGTCAATTTATATTTATTTCTACCCGTTTAATTAATTTCACAATAAATTTTTCTCGATTAATTAACTTAATTGTACCTTAATTCAAAATAATATTTATTTTCACTAAATAGATTCAAAATAATAATTATATTGCATCTCAAAACTTTAAAACCTAATTAATCTCAAAGGAAATCAAAATCTGGAACAGGGGTCTGACGCTGCGCGCCAGCCCCACGCGTAGCGTCAGCCCAAGCTACGCACCTCACGCTACGCGTCAGCGTCATGCGTAGCGTGGGCATAACAGTAGCAGCAACAGGTGCTGATACACATTTTAGGCCAAACAACCAACTTCTAACCTACCCAATTGGCCTATTTTAGGTCTGATTGCCATGAAACTTCACGGGCCACATGTTTTCCCCATTTTAGAACTGTTGGCGCCATCCGTTCACCAAAATTCCAATGTATGCGCAAGTTATGTGTAGAATGCAGTTTGACTCAATTAGGTGCAAAACCCTTGCACCAAACATCCCAAATGGATTCTAATTGGCCCAAGACCAATACACACAGATCCTAAACGCCCTAGGGAGCCTATTGGTACCTTCCGGGGGTTCCAAAACCCTCTAGATCTCCAAATCACCTATTCAGTTCCTTAAATCCCCTAGTTATTCACCATATGCACAACTTCCTAATTTAATCAAATCATTAATCAAACATCAATCATATCACACACGCGCATCAAACATGCATATGATAGAACCTGCCCATATCATTCAGTATTCACACAAGTTGGCTCTGTGCCACAGTTCATCAAATCATACATCATACAACTAACCACCACAATCTTCAATCAATCATCATCATCAACAATTCATCTAAATCGTCATCATATCAATTATCATCACACCATATTAATTTAACACTTCCATACGCATAACATAATCAACTCATCACACATACCTAACAATTTATTACTCCACCACACACGGTTTACTATTTACTACACATATACTTATGTATTACATCAACTCATTCATCCTTAGCATCAATCTTCCACTTGGTGCACCTCCGTGGCATTAGCATCATCCTTGTCACTGGTCACTAAAATGAAACAACAGCAAGGGTGAGTGTTTGGCATATCATAATTAATCTAGGACAGAATAATAAATCTAACAATACCTACAACTTGCATAGTTAATTAACTTCCACCTTCCTGCACTTTTACACATTTGAGGATACAAATACATATGCATCTATCTCAACTTTTTTATCTTTTCTTCCTAAACTCAAGTCACATACAATTACACTCAAATCCATTACATAAATGATTTATCATATATCATCTAGTTCATATAAACATCAACATTCATTATCGATTCACATTCCATCATCATACATGAATCATTAATTCACATAGTTCATAACTGACTCACATGTATCAGACTCTCTAGTATCCGGATACCTAAGGATCGGCCTTCAGCTACGGGTCCTACATAACACCCCGTGAACCCTACTTGGTCCACCGAGTCCTGCTTGACTCTCCACCTCAACCACTGGGTCCTACTTGACCACTAGGTAGCTCAACTGGGCACAAAGACCACGGGAGCCAGAAACGAGGGGCTACACATACTGTCAGCCATCCCACACCATATAATCCCATAACAAATCACATCATCATGGCATATCATCAATATACAACATATATAACAATGTGAGAAGCTGACATGTATCATCTCTCAAGCGACCTACTTGTCAAGCCTATCATCATAAGCCATGTTATACAATTATATACTCATCATCTCATTTATTCACAACACTTTTATCAAATCATATGCAACAACATCACTAATTATCATGCCACACATCGCTAACATCATTAAACTTCACAATCTATCAGATGGTATTCATAAAATTTTACATATTCATTTCCTTACTTTTTCACTGGTACTTATTTAAATTAGTTACTTTCTTATCAAGCAACAACTAAATCATAATCCACATGCTTGTAAAAATTATATTAATCATTTTTAACTACTCTACATCATCTACAATATTTTTCTAAATATTTTTAAGCCTCCCAAAGTTATCATATATTCGAATCCTAATTTATTATGACCCGAACACCCCCTTACCTCGATTCCAAGCTTCCACAATCTGCTTGAGGTTTCGGTTGTGTACTTTGGGTACTTGATTCACTGTTCCTCTTTCAAATTTGATGCCCGCTTCGCCACTCGTTCGACCAACGCTCGTTCCAGCACCTACTGTAATATCCTAAAAGTAGGATTTATTATTAAAACAAGGTTTAAAGAGGGATTCAAAGGCAAATGGGAAATTAATTTGAACAATTGTCAAAATGACAGATACGTCCCTAACATTTGCTGTAATGACGGACGCGTCCCTAGATGTTTTAAAAGCTGAATTTCTCTTCCTTTTCTTCTAAAAGCTTCGGGAGAATAAAGAGAAACTATTCTTCTTCATCTTCTTCTTCTTTCCATCCTAAATCATCACCTCTAATCCTTCCTTTTTTAATTTCTTTCAAGGATCATCAAATTGAAGTGGAATTCATGTTCTTCCTCTTTTCTCATCTCACGTGGAAGCTGGGCTTATAGGGAGAGAACTCTAAATTCCTTAATTCAAGGTAAGAAGATGAATTCTTGTGTAGAAATATGACTTAATCCTTAAACCTTTTAATTTCTTGAATTTCATAAAGATTGGAAGCCATTGATGAGTTATGAGAGCTTAGGTTTTTCAAGAACCTAGAGTTTCTTATGAAAAAGTGAAATTAAACGGCTTCTTGATTGCTAATCTTAGAGAATTGAAGCTTAATAGTGATTGTTTCAATAAACTAGGTAGCTTCGGAAGGTTTCGGAGCTAGAGGTTTGATTCGGAACTTACGAAAGCGAGAGAATTATACTCGATAGCTCGAGGAGCTTCTGGAATCGTTTATTCTAGGTAGGGGGAGCATTTACATTTTAAATGTATAGGTTATGAACGGTATCGGGATAATATCGTTATCTTTAATGAGAAATTCTAAGTATGTAAGACATGTGTGATATATTATGAGATATGAAATGTATATGTGATGTGTGAATTTATGATGATTCCTATACATGAGATGCAGTAGGAAATATGATGATGATATATGATTAATGTTGATGATATGAATGATATTCATAATATATGAATGCATGAGATGCATTTGATAAGCATGGGATGCTTGTATGATGAACGAATATGAAATATAATTGTAGTTTCGAGGATTCCACAAAAAGACCTTGGGTGGGACTCAAGGCAAACCTCTTGAGTGGGGCTCTGGGTTTAGCCCGTGACACTACCGTTGTCGCTGGGAGTGATTGTGTCACGTGAGAGGGCAAACGGTTTGGTACCAGTAAAACGGCTGGATCAGCTGAGAGCTGAGTTATGGCTGAGAGCCAGTGTTGTAACAGAAAATTAAAACTTAATAATGGATCCATTTGATTGAGCATGTGAATGCATTGATGTATGTTGTTGTGAACAACATGATTATATGATCATTGTGAATGAATGAAATGTAATGAGATTATGTGATATGATTATGATTTATATGTGGTTATGAATTGGACACTTGGTCCGATTCAATAACTGTCATTTAACATGTAGTATGCTCACCCCTATTTATGATTGTTTTTCAGTGGATATAGGATGCAATGAAGGCATATGAGAAGGCATTCAGTGGAAATTAAAGTATTATGTATATATTGACACATAATATCTTTTGATAGTATGTTAAAGCCTTGGCCGGCTCTAGATGATGTTTTATGATATGTATGAAGCATTTAAAGTTTTGGAAGATGGAAAGCTTCATTTAGAGGCTTGAAATCTAAATATGATTATGAATATGTACTTGATGATGTAGTTATGTTATATGAGATAATATATGAGTTGATTTTACAGAATTTGAAATTATGCATATACATAAGATGAAAATTACGAACCGGAAGGGTGAAATGATGATCCGATGAGTTTTTGAGTCGTTGGAATGGATCAATAGATTCCCTATATTATATATGACTTGTTTGAATAGGTGTTGATGTGTTTGAATGGAATTAAAAGGGGTTGATGCATTTAAATTGCATAATTGGACCATAATGCATTTTTGTGCATAAGTTGGTCATATGTCCGAATTTTGACGACGGACAGCGCCAATAGCTCCGGAATGGTGAAAATATAGTGCCCATGAAGTTTTGTAGTAATCGGAGTTGAAACGGGCAAAATAGGTAGGTAGGAAGTCAATTTAGAGGTTTAAAGCTGTCAAACTCGCTCAAGCGAGTCAAATTTCGCTTGAGCGAGCCATTATACGAGTTTGGGTATGCATTCTGGTCAAATCTCGCTCAAGCAAGCCTAATTTTACTCAAGCGAGTGCCAATTTCGCTCAAGCCATTGCCAATTTCGCTCAAGCGAGTTGCAGGGTCTGATGCTGTTGTATTTTCTCTCAAGCGAGAGCCTGAGCGACAATTTCGCTTAAGCGCCCAAAATCTCACTCAAGCGAGATGATTCAGCTGTTTCTCTCTTCATGAAAGTTGTAGATAATTACCGTCATTTTGATACCTAATTTGCATCAATCGGAGTTTGGTAGCCCGCGTTATGCCCAAAATACTAAAGGGTGTTCATGCTGAAAATTTCAGCAGGGCTGATTTTATAAATTTGCGAATCGGGCAATCTTCAGGACATAATTGGACCTCGACTTATGCATAACAATTGTAGGTATTTGAGTTATGAATCTTTACAAACCGGATTCATCTTGATTGGAGTTGTGTAATTCCGATTTGACTCAAATTATCGAGTGGTGCGCAGGGAGCCGGCGTGCTGAAAAATTTTCTTTGGGCCATTTTGGAGCCCCAAGCTCTAGGATATGTTATGGAGGACCTAGTGAGTCATATAGGGACATCCTAAGATGGGAGTGAAAAAAAATGTCCATATTTTATTTATTTATTTATTATTATTATTAAATTAAGGTCTTTATTTTGACTATCCAAAATGTATTTTAATTTAATTTTTATACCTTCTCATATCGCCATAGTTGGAAAGGTTTATTTAATTGATCCAGGGGTAATTGTAAATATTCTTTTCACGATCTTTCTATATTTTATTAGATTTATTAATTCACGAAAAATCTACCCTTAATTTTATGATTATAATTAATTATATTGGGAAAATTATATTAAGGGTTAGGATGTTTTATTTTGGTATCAGAGCAGACTTAAAAAGTCCAAGGCCAAGGTTAATATACTGAATGCTATGAACTGAGTGAACTCATATGCTAGTTGTCAATTATTGAATTGATTGATGATATCCACTGTAAAAATGTTGTATTCTTATCCATTAGAAATACTAAAGTGTGATGTTATTTCAGGATAAGAATGGCTGATCATCCAGGTATGGATGCAATGGCTGCTGCCTTCCAGCGCTTCGCTGATATTCTTGAAAGGCAGAACCAACCCTAAACGTCTAACAATCATAGTCTTGATTGCTTCTTAAAGCGTAAACCAACTGAATTCCATGAAGGCTTTCATCCTGACCAATCCTATGCATGGATACAAAATCTGGAAAGGATTTTTGACAGTTTGCAGTGCACTGAGGCACAAAAAGTTGAATATGCTGTGTTTATGCTTCGTAAAGAAATTGAAAATTGGTGGAAGATGACCAAAGCTCGAATGGTAGCCACGGGCACTGAATTGATTTGGGAGAATTTCAAGGTGTACTTTCTTGAAAAATACTTTCCAGACACTGTAAGGAGCACAAAGGAACTAGAGTTTATGGAGCTCAGACAGGGCAATCTTAGTGTGGAAGAGTATGCAGCAAAGTTTGAGGAACTCTGTTTATTTTATCCTCCTTTTCAGCTGCCGGGTACTGAAGGCTCTAAGTGCATTAAATTTGAAAGTGGTCTGAGACCTGAAATCAAGAAGGCTTTCAGACACCAAGAAATCAGGAGCTTCCCTGTTCTTGTTAATAAATGCTGAATCCATGAAGAAGATGACAAAGCTTCTACTGGATCAAGCAGTAGATCTGATAGTTCTTCAAAGTTACCATCTATCAGTTTCAAAAAGCAAGGGAAGTTTGTTAGAGGTGGATCATCCTCTAAATCCAGAGGTCAAGGAAACTTTGGTGGTCGTTCTGTGAGTCATCCGAAGGACGTCAAATGTTTCAGATGTGGTGGAGACCATTATGCCAGGAACTGTGATAAAGAAGAAGAGGTTATCTGTTATAATTACAATGAAAAAGGACATATTCGTCCTAACTGTCCTCTTTTGCAACAAATTGAATCTAATGCTAGTGTAAACCGTGGAGGCTTCTAAGGACGAGGCCATGGAAACGGTAATAGAGGAGGCAGAGGAAATGGTAGACGTCGTAATAATTCTATGATGCCTAGAAATAATCGAGCTGGAACTTCTAATTCACCAGCTGCGGGCAGAGTTTATGCCATTACTGCTGAAGAGGCTGCCCAAGCCAATGATCTGGTTCAGAGTAAGTGTTTACTTGGGGATACTATTCTTAATGTGGTGTTTGACTCTGGTGTAACTTATTCTTTTATTTCTAATGATTGTATGATGCGTATGAGATTACCTGTTATTGCTATGAATCGGGCATTGAATGTATCTAACCCGACTGGTGCTAAACTATGGACTTCTATGATGTGTGAAAATGTATCCTTCACTTTGGGTGATAGGAGTTTTATGGCTGATTTGATATGTCTACCTTTGAGAGGTCTTGACATTGTCCTTGGTATGGATTGACTATCAGCTAATAAAGTCCTAGTTGATTGTCAGAACCGGTGGGTGATCTTTCCTAATCAAAATGCCGATAATTATGAAATTCAAGGTATATCTTAGTTGTTTATGTTATTTTGTATGCTTGATGGAAAGAATAGGTCTAGAGTCCATGATATCCCTGTTGTGTGTGATTTCTCTAAGGTGTTTCCGGAGGATGAAACTGGTGTTCCTCCTGATAGAGAAATTGAATTCTCTATTGATCTTATTCCTGGAGCTGAACCGATCTCCAGAGCTCTTTATAGAATGTCTCTAGTTGAATTAGCAGAATTAAAGAAGTAGGTGGATGAATTGCTTGAGAAATAGTTCATTCAACCTAGTATATCACCGTGGGGTGCTCCAGTGTTACTTGTTAAGAAAAAGGATGGCAGTATGCGGTTATGTGTTAATTACCGCCAATTAAATAAGCTCACAATCAAGAATAAATATCCATTTCCTAGAAATTAATGATTTAATTGATCAGTTGCGTGGTGCTTCAGTCTTTTCTAAGATTGATTTGCGATCTGGATACCATCAGATCCGAGTTAAAGCTGCTGATGTTCCTAAAACAACGTTCAGGACTCGATATGGTCATTATGAATATATGGTAATGCCGTTTGGTGTGACTAATGCCCCTGCTGTGTTCATGAATTATATGAACAGCATTTTTCATCCTTATTTGGATCGGTTTGTGGTGGTATTTATCGATGATATTTTGATTTATTCTAAGTCTCATGAGGAGCATGAGGAGCATCTACGTTTGGTACTTCAAGTGCTGAAAGAGAAGCAATTGTTTGCTAAATTATCAAAATGTGAATTCTGGATGGACAAGATTCAATTTCTGGGTCATGTTATCTCCAGTGAAGGTGTATCTGTTGATCCTTCAAAAATTGAAGCTGTTATGGCTTGGGATAAACCTAAGTCAGTCTCTGAGGTCAGGAGTTTCATGGGTTTAGCTGGTTATTATCGGAGATTCATTGAAAGATTCTCTAAAATCGCATTACCATTGACCAAGCTAACCTAAAAGAATGTTCCTTTTGTATGGTCTTCTGAGTGTGAAAAAAGTTTCCAAGAATTGAAGGCTAGATTGACTTCTACCCCTGTTCTGGCATTGCCTAATCTGCAGGAAGGTTTTGTGGTCTATTGTGATGCATCCAGGCTGGGCCTAGGATGTGTATTGATGCAGAATGGTAAGGTGATAGCTTATCCTACACATGATCTGGAGCTTGCAGCTATGGTCTTTGCACTGAAAATTTGGAGGCATTATCTTTATGGCTCTAGATTTGAAGTGTATAGTGACCATACAAGTTTGAAATATCTGTTTGATCAGAAAGAACTGAATATGAGGCAGAGGAGATGGATTGAATTTTTGAAAGACTATGATTTTGATTTGAAATACCATCTGGGGAAGGCGAATGTTGTAGCTGATGCCTTAAGCTAGAAATCTATTCATATGGCAGTGATAATGGTTAAAGAGATGGAGTTGCTTGAACAATTCAGAGATATGAATCTGCATGTGGATGTTTCTTCGCCTCAAAAAATAACTCTTGGTACTTTGAAAATAGCCAATGAGTTTTTAAAGCTTGTGTATATGCATCAAATGTCTGATACTTATTTAGCTGAGATGAAAGAAACTCAGGCTAATGGTAAGGACTTGTTCTTATCAGAGGGTTCTGATGGCATTTGGCGAGTAAAAGGCCGAATTTATGTGCCTGATTCCGGTGATCTGAGAAAAATGATACTTGATGAGGCTCATAAGAGTATGCTGAGTATACATCCAGGTACTACCAAGATGTATCATGATTTGAAATTGCATTTCTGGTGGCCTGGAATGAAAAGAGATGTGGTTGACTTTGCGGCTTATTGTATTATCTGTCAGAAAGTAAAAATTGAACATAATATCTGTCAGTGGATATAGGATGCAGTGAAGGCATATGAGAAGGCATTCAGTGGAAATTAAAGTATTATGTATATATTGACACATAATATCTTTTGATAGTATGTTAAAGCCTTGGCCGGCTCTAGATGATGTTTTATGATATGTATGAAGCATTTAAAGTTTTGGAAGATGGATAGCTTCATTTAGAGGCTTGAAATCTAAATATGATTATGAATATGTATTTGATGATGTAGTTATGTTATATGAGATAATATATGAGTTGATTTTACAGAATTTGAAATTATGCATATACATAAGATGAAAATTAGGAATCGGAAGGGTGAAATGATGATTCGATGAGTTTTTGAGTCATTGGAAGGGATCGATAGATTCCCTATATTATATATGACTTGTTTAAATAGGTGTTGATGTGTTTGAATGGAATTAAAAGGGGTTGATGCATTTAAATTGCATAATTGGACCATAATGCATTTTTGTGCATAAGTTGGTCATATGTCCAAATTTTGACAAACGGACAGCGCCAATAGCTCCGGAATGGTGAAAATATAGTGCCCATGAAGTTTCATAGTAATCGGAGTTGAAACGGGCAAAATAGGTAGGTAGGAAGTCAATTTAAAGGTTTAAAGCTGTCAAACTCGCTCAAGCGAGTCAAATTTCGCTTGAGCGAGCCATTATACGAGTTTGGGTATGCATTCTAGTCAAATCTCGCTCAAGCGAGCCTAATTTCGCTCAAGCGAGTGCCAATTTCGCTCAAGCCATTGCCAATTTCGCTCAAGCGAGTTGCAGGGTCTGATGCTGTTGCATTTTCGCTCAAGCGCCTGAGTAAAAATTTCTCTTAAGCGCCCAAAATCTCGCTTAAGCAAGATGATTCAGCTGTTTCTCTCTTCATGGATTTTGTAGATAATTTCGTCTCCGTCGTTTTGATACCCAATTTGCATCAATCGGAGTTCGGTAGCCTGAGTTATGCCTAATATACTAAAGGGTGTTTATGCTGAAAATTTCAGCAGGGCTGATTTTATAAATTTACGAATTGGGCAATCTTCGGGACATAATTGGACCTCGACTTATGCATAACAATTGTAGGTATTTGAGTTACGAATCTTTACAAACTAGATTCATCTTGATTTGAGTTGTGTAACTCCGATTTGACTCAAATTATCGAGTGGTGCACAGGGAGCCGGCGCGTTGAAAAATTTTCTTTGGGCCATTTTGGAGCCCCAAGCTCTAGGATATGTTATGGAGGACCTAGTGAGTCATATAGGGACATCCTAATATGGGAGTGAAAAAAAATGTCCATATTTTATTTATTTATTTATTATTATTATTAAATTAAGGTCTTTATTTTGATTATCCAAAATGTATTTTAATTTAATTTTTATACCTTCTCATATCGCTATATATGGAAAGGTTTATTTAATTGATCCAGGGGTAATTGTAAATATTCTTTTCGTGATCTTTCTTTATTTTATTAGATTTATTAATTCGCGAAAAATCTACCCTTAATTTTATGATTATAATTAATTATATTGGGAAAATTATATTAAGGGTTAGGATATTTTACCTACGGTTACCGAAACACCAAACCAATTAGTACATTTCCGTCCTCATGCCTCCAAACTCATCATTCAAGCTTCTAAACTTATTAAATTGCAGAATCAAAACCACCCCCAACACATGCAAATTCGGATGGGGAAATAGGGAAGGAGGAGGAGAAGGGGAAACCCGAAATGGAGGTTGTCAAGTGCTATACCTTGCCTCCTAATGCCCAAAAAAATGCAAGGAATTGAAGCTCCCAACAAGATCCAAGCAGAATCACCTTAGAGGAGAAGAAAATGGAGAAGGAAGAGTTCTACGATTCTGTTTTGCATGCCTCTGTTTTAAGCTGATCGCGACGCTGACGTTACGCGTCCCACTGGCGCTACGCGTCAGCTCATTAATCCGCACCTGATGCTACGCGTCCCAGCCACGCTACACGTCAGGGTCCTGATTCCATTTTCCATAAAATTTCATTTTAAACTCTTATTTCTCCTCTTTATTATTATTCTAGACCACTTTATCTTTTATTTATCATTTAATATGAAAAACATCAGGGATGTTATATAACAGCTGCTTCTAGAATAGACTTAGGATCAGAACTAGTAGAAAAGTAAATTTGTTTTTGGTAACCCAAGACCAGAGAATTGTATCTGGATCTGTGTATATATCTAGGGAGAGAGAAAACTGATTAATTAAATAGGAGTAGAAGTGAATTAGATAATATTGCAAATAATATCTAACCAACTTAGAGATAAACTTTAACTAAGTCTAGGGATAGGATTTAACTTAATCAAAATTTATCTATAAATTATAAATAATATTTTATAAAATAATTTGTTACTCCTTTTTAATTAAAATAAAATAAAATCTTATTTTTTGAAATATAACATAATTTTCACCAACGTAGAAAGATGAACAGTAAAATACGGGTTGCATGGTGCTTTCCACCAGGGGTTTTGTTTAAGAAGAATAAGGATTCAACCAAAAACAAAAAAGAAGAATAAGGATAATTTTAGAATATAATTTTTTTAAAAAGAAAAACCAAAGGGGGTGGGGATCGATAAGACGAGGGTAATAAAAGAAATCCCCCAAGTCAGAAGAATTGGGCCTTTGATATTTGACCCAACCCACAATGAAAGCCCAACAAATAATAGCAATTCGTATGTCAAAACTCGTTCTTTCGTTCGTCTGGTTCAATCACAAGACAAGGGCAAGCGTGCAGAAGAACCTCACCCCCAAAATTGAAGAGTGAGTTTCCTCCTCATTGTTTAGGGTTTTCTATTACCAATTTGCATGCCATTTTCCTTTATTGTTCTGTTCTAGTTTTAGATTTTATTTCCTTACGAAAAGGAACGGATCAAATTATCGTTCGAAAACTTGTGATTAGCTATCTGGACTTTCCTCATCGAAAAATAATGATACTGATTCCTTCTAAGGAAAACAAACCTTCTTAGAGACTTGACCAGAAATTTGTGTAAAATTTTATCTAGTTTTACCTTTGATGTCTGAAACTCTGAATAAATGGATTTGAATTGGACATTCCAGTGTTATTGAATATACTTATGTATCTCATTATGAATTTTGAGAAGTCTGTATATTTTCAGCACTTCTGAAAGTGTAGTTAGCACTTAGCTGGGTATAACCAACATGACAAAAGTTGGGAGGATGAGTAATGATAGTGTGTATGCCGTACTTAACTGTGATGACATCCTGCATGAGATCCTACTTCGACTGCCACCGTCAACCATCTCCAAATTAATTATAGTATCGAAAAGATGGCTGCGCGTGATATGCAGCTCTTCATTTCGTCGCTGCTACTTGAATCAGTGGGGACAAAATTATCGACTTCTGGGTTTCTTTGTATGCAACTTTCTGTATCTTGGAAGACCTCGAGATGGCTACCGTCGCCCTCGTTCTGAACCTGCTCTCCCATTGTTGTCCACTTGCAAAGAAGGTGATGATTTGAAGCTTTCTGGAATTCTCAAACAACTTGGCTACTTCATTGATTGTTCCCATGGCATTATTCTTTCTGGTTTCCATCCAAAGACATATTATGTGTACAATACTGTTACCAAGCAAAAATTTCAACTCCCAGAACCTCAGCAATTCTATAAATCTTTGTGCATGGCATTGATTGTTGAGGAATATCTTGACGGTGACACATGCTACAAGGTAATCCGTGCAAGATGTGAATGCAAACTCAAGGAACGCAATACTGTCTCCATTGAGACTTTCTCGTCAAAAACTGGAAACTGGAGACAAACCACTCTGATGTGCTCTACATCTTTTGCATTGCGCCCAAGGACAGCAGCTATGGTTGTTAGAGGTGTTGTACACTGGTTTGCAATGTGGGGAAAACTTGCCATTTACGATCCTTGTCTCGGAGACAGGTGTATAGCTTTAATTAGATTACCAGCAGGTGTGTTGACACATGAGCATGAGGAATCTGTTCTTGGCGAGTCGTCAGACGGGCTTGTGCAGTATGGTCAAAGCAATAACTTGGGTCTGGAGATATGGATACTTGAGAAGGATGCAGGAGCCAACCCATCCATTTACAGCAACTGCACTCATCTGAGTTACAAGTGGATTCTAAGATGGAGGTTAAATTTCAAAACACTATGGAAGCAGATACCATCTTTAAGCACACATTCTAAAGAAACCCAAATATTGTCATTCCTTCCTCAGAATTCCACATCTGTCTTCATTAGGTCGGGATGGAACATTTGTCTGTGTGATTTGGAGACCAAAACAGTGGAAATTGTTAATTATCAGGGTCGTGGAGCCTCCATTTCTTGGGAATCTAGCAAAGTTGTTCCTTACTTTTTGCCTGCTTGGCCACACTCTTCCTCTGTGTCATGACAACATGGGAAGATGATTTCTGCTGAAGAGTCCATTTTGTTTTTAATGTGGATGTAATGAAATTTAAGCTGTTAGCTTCTTTGTTCTCTTTTGAAGTCTTGCCATAGTAGGGCCTTCATTTCTCATATTTTGAGTGGTGTATATATATGCCGAGAGGTTGTTTAATCAAAACACTGAAGAATGTCTTCTAATCATGTTCTGTTTTGTCTTCTTTCTCATAGAGGAATTGCAGCCTCAAACAATGACGACAACCTGCATATCATGGAACATGCAAGACTCTTTTCAACCTCCTTTTGTTTGGTTCTGTTTTTAAAGTAGAATTGATTTGAGTTGAATAGTTGAATCTAGTAACTGCAGCTGTCAATATGAATCATGCATTGAAAATCCATGTCCTCTAAAAGTATTCTGCTCAAGGCGGTAGTTTGATTTTTGACACTAGTTTTCAGGCACATGCATTTCCTAGAAGAATATATGATTGTGTATTTATTAGAAAGTATCACAATGTTATCAATATAATGGCTTTTTTAAGGGCAGTTATTAATATTTTGCCACTGTAATTTTCAACTACAAAATTTAAGCTTAATTGTACTTTTCTTATATCCATATTTTAGTTGGTGTGATTTTGATTTCTTGTAATTGTAGTTCTCCTAATTTTAACACTTAACGTTTGCTTCATCTCCAGAACCTTCTCCCCACCCCACCTATTCTCTTCTTTTTATCTTCATCTATTTATTTATTTATAATTAATACTAATTCATTTTCGTCTTTCAATTTTTGGCTTGGACTGTTTTACCGTGGCCACTATTCAGTCCCTAATTAAGTGTCCGTTTGGTTTCCAATTGGGGAAATGAAAAAATTTAAAGATAGAAATTGATCATTTACGCCGATCAAGACAGTCAAAACCTTAATTTAACCAACTCAACTTGATATCCAAACAGGTCCTAACACAACTCCTCGAAAGTCAAAATGATTCACTTATTTTATCTTAGTTTTAATTCTAATAAATTTGCACATCGACACTTTAGTTTTAATTTTAATAAATTTGCACATCGACACATTATTAAATACATTCAATTACACAAGCTTAGTGGAATAATTTGTATGTATCCGGTTAAAAAAACCGTACATCACCTGAATTATAATGTATTACGACACTCCATCGAGTGATCCTTCGTAAATTACTCTTGCCCATTGTTTACGAGTATGAAAATACATGGAAGTTCATTTCATTTCAGTGATAGGTCAGTAGAACTCCAAAGCAATGAAAGAAAAAATATGAATGGGTAAATGTAAAAAGTCTACAAAAATAATGTACTGTAGACACATTGTGGACAGTCATCATTCATTCAATCATGTATTTTGTTGAAATTCCTATACTTCTAGGTACAAAATCTTAAACAAAGAAAACAAAAAACAAGGTGCCAACGAGTGAGAATAGCAGGTGAAAAGGACAGAAAATGACTTGTGCACTCGCCTCCCACCGCAACATCTGCACTATGTCATCCCTCTTCAAACTAATAAACAAGCAATAAATTCTCTATGTTAAATACAATCTTCTATCTGATGTAACAGAAGTGCAAAAAGAAAATCAGTTTCCCCTAAGGAAGGTATGACTTAATATCTCGACAGAGGTAAGGGTAGCAGCGGGTCAATGAAAGCTGTCAGTCTGAGCGTGGCAACAGGAAACTAAAGCCAGAGTTATCACGAATTAGTGGCGGGGGATCTATGTCAGAGATATCTATCAGGTCCTTCGACTTCGATATGTCATCAACAGAAAATGGAATGCTGCAAAGTATATGCTTCCAAATGGTTAATGACATATACTAAATGGTAAGTATATGTTAGCAACTAGAAGAGTTTGATCTTATTCTATCATATCCAATAAAAGTAAAATTTTCTTCGGCTCACAATACACCTAGGCCTTCAGTCAAATCAATTTGCAGGTATAAGTTCGTAGTTAAATGCAGGAGCGTATTTGTCTTACTGGGTGAGTTCTGTGTTCTGGAAGGGAAGTGACAATAAAACTCAACTCAACTCAACCACCTGTTGCCCGACCCCTATGTACAGGGTTTAATTTAATTCATTGGTTCTGAAGAGTATATTTGGAAAGATATTAATAGTTTGTTTGACAAAACTAACGAATAATCTAGTTGAAAACTAAAAAGCTAAATGATTAAATCAAAACATATTCAGTAAAACTAACTCTTAAATGTAAAATAACATAAAAGATATATAATTTTTAAAAAATAAATGAGTGATTCTAAAACATATATATTACCGAGGATAAAAGTGTAAAACTAAAATAAATTTGGAGTTTATAAGCTTAAAAATTATTTCAAGTAGCTTTTTAGAAAAAACATACAGGCTACTAACTTAAGTTTCTCTACCAAACACAGTTATTTTATCTGACAAACTTTTAAGCTAGTAAAATAAACTACAAGTTAGCTTAAATCGTTACTCATGATTTCGCCAAACATAGCCTAGGAAAAAAAGAAGGGAGAATATATTTTTCAGACTTAAATATGAAGAAGCAAAGTTTTGATAATGACAAATGCTCAAAAATGGATCAACCATGAAGGGAGACAAACAGAGAAATATGGACCAACAACAATGTAAAGATCATCAAGTAAGAAAATGAAGAAATAAATCAAAAGACTTTAGAATTTAATGTAAGGTTTTTCTCAAACATAGTATGGCCTTAAAAATTAATTAAAACCTTCAAAACATGCATTTGAAAAACATTCTTATAATTCTGATTTTTGAATCAATGTGTTCTTCAAAATGACATCTTTTCAATGGTCATGACTGATCAAAGAGGGATCTTTTCATTGCAAATTTCCTTTTATAAATCAGTGAAGAACAATCATTTCAAATCATCAATTATCAAATTAAATCCAATTATTGAAAAGCATTCTATGATCATAGGCCATCTCTATTTCTGAGAAAAACTATTAGTGATCCTCAAGTTGTCCTATTTACTCTAAAGAGAGTTTCAAGTTTATGTACTTTTGATATCGAGTCTATCATTAGGATGAGGCATCCCTAAAGTGTACAAACAAGAGTGAGGCATCTCTTGCACATTGGGGACTCAACATAAAGGGTGAGGAATCCCAAAGTGTTGGAGTGTTCTGTATAGTGTAAACTGTTAAAGCAATAATTGCTTGAGAAAAATTGGACATAGGCAAGAGGTTGACTGATCCAATATAAAAACTGTTAGCACCTTCTTATACCTTATCTCTTTTCATTCTATTTAAAGATTTATCACTCCTGCTTATAGTTAAAACTTCATTGCATATTAAGCTTTTTAAAAGGAGGAACGTATAATTAAAAACTTTTAAAAACTCAATTCACCCCCCTCCCCTCTTGAGTTCATAGAGGCCACTTGACTAACAAAATATGCTTGTATCACTTCTAAATAAGTTATTTCTGTTTTAATCCTAAAACATTTTTTAAATGATTTTAGCCTTTATAAATTTCAAATATTGTAAAAATAATTTCTGTTATCATTTATTTATATTCAGTGATGTTATGTGATGTGATGTTATCCATCATATATTAATATTCAGTGATGTGATGACATACATCTAGCTATATTACATCATTGTTAAGTGGTTATAAGAACAGTTTTCAAAAAAATTTAAAATTTACACACTAAAATCAAAAAATTGTTTATGGTATTAAAATCAAATGAGCTATTTTTATAGAAATAAAAAATATATTTAAGTCTTGTTTTTTAAATTAAAAGAGTGATATTTAAATACACAAGTCAAAGATTAAGAAATTAAGTTTATGTTAATTTATTATTTTTGGTTTTAGTAATATAAAATATAAAGGTAGCGTGTTTGAAGAAAATAATCCTGGACAATAGTTATTACATGGTTGAACAATATCTAGCTCACCTTGAATCATCATCCAACAGGAAAGAATTGCTAACTGCATTATTTGAATCTTCAGTCATCAACACTCTCATATTAGATATGACCTACACGAAAATATTGATAACGCAAAGCTCAACACTGTTCTATCTGCACTTCTTTGCTATGAAGTTATCGTAGCTATCTGGCATAGATGATTTTAGGCGTAGCTTGAGTAATAATTTAGTGTAAAGATTCTAAACACTTACATCAGGGGATACGCTATGTGTGCCATACTTATCATCCCAATACATGGTACTAATCCGATATAATTGCTGTATACTGAGGACCTGTGAATAGGGAACTGGCAATGGTAGGTATTTGGGAAAGTGAATTTCCAAGTAGAAAGTAAAAGATTGATTTCACTTACCGGGCACAGGTCATGACTTATTTCATCCAGCGTTTTCTTTGGTTTCTGATGTATGACCTAAATTAAGGACAGGGAAGATCAGATTTTAATATTTTATTACTACCCGACATTAGAAGTTAGAACTAGTACCATGCAGATGGATATGGAAGAGATAGATAGATAGACAAATAAATAAATAAATAAATACCAAAAATCCAATAGCCTGTCTTATATGTTTGAGCTCATCCCAAGCTGAACCTGCATACTGCATTTTTCCCCCCAGAAAGAAGGGAGAGGGGGTGGGTTTAGTGTTTATAATTTATTGAAAGGAATGCTAATTATAACAGTTGTGAAGTAATTCACCTCATCTGTGGCATTACAACACCAATTCTCCAGTTCAGCCAAACCAGCTTTCACATATTCTCCATTACTAAAGGAGCAGCACTCCCGTCTTAAAAGCAGACTACAGAAAAACAATGTGAGACTAAAAATGAGAATTTTGATTTATAGATCAGGAACAACCCCAAAACAATGGAAAGTAAAACAAACTAACCTATTGAAAAGTTGCACATTGATGAAAGAAAATATTTGAGTGAAAACCTTACGAACCAAAAAAGGGGGGACCTGCCAAAATGAGGCAGAAACAGGATTAAGCAGAACAAACATTTTTTACTCCAACAACAATAAATAATGGAAGGATAGCAACTCACCAAGGTAAAAATGAAAATATAACAATTATAGAAGATAAAATGCTTAAACCTCCTTGAATTTCACACGATCATGAGGACTTCCTTGTTTACATTAACCTCCTTATTTTGAATATTACCAAAGAAACTATCTATTATATTTAAAAGTAGAAAGAAATTATGTTTAACCTTAGAGTCATAAAAAGGAGATCAAGTAATTTTGGGATCTTCTAGTCAAGTCTTCATTTCAATTTCATTATAATCATGTATTTAATATGGCATTCAAATATTTTCCTGAAGAATCAGAAGCATTGCTAGCACAATTTGAGATAAGAAAGCACCAAATAATAAAGTTCTACTGACATGATTTGCCTTCAAAGTATTTAAGAAGTTCCCAAGGCTCTTAACTATCCCCTGCCAGTGGGCAATCAAAGCTTTCTGGGCTTCGGTGGTCACAACTGAACGTGATGATCCCTTAACCAAGCTCGCTCTGGATGTTCTTGGTGCCTATCTCATTATGTTCAGACAGTCCATGTTGAATCAGTGAATTTAAAAGGTAATATAGCAAAGGAAAAGCTTGATAAATTTATGAAGGCATGCATGGAAGATCAGTAAATAGAAGCGTAATGAAGGAATTGTTATACCTGGATGCATAATCCAAGCAAGGGAGAAATTTCTTTCTTCAAGTTATCTCGAATCATTCCATATATCTTTTCCACATATGCTGTAAGCTGCTGTTTGAAAAGCAGCGCTGGGTACTTGGCTTCAACTTGTCTTAATGTATCAACTCCTCCATTCATGCTACCATTGATTACAGAAAGACTGACTCCAGTTGGAGCTCCACGGAAACTCTGAAACAACAGTATAAGAAAGACTATACCTATCTGAAGAAGGAAATTTTCTCAGAGAGCATTAATATGTTCAAGTGACAAGTTATATTTACTTGTGTCATCCTCCCAAACAAGGTTCCGGAAGAACGACGGCGTTGAGGAGTCATTCCAGCAGCACCACTTGCCTTAAGTGTGCGCTGGAGTAACAAGAGAAGTGTAGAGGAATTGGATAACCAATAAGCCAGGACATCATTGTTATCCTGGGTCTGAGGTCCAAATAAAAAGTTATTAGGTAAAAAAAGATATGCAAAGGAAGGAAAACAAAGATAGAGAAATCATGTGAAAGTTATGCATTTTACACCTCAATTGCATGGCCTATAGTTTGAATTATACGATCAAAAACGCTTGTACGTTCAACTTCAAATGATCTCCATTGCAAGAGGCATTTGAATATGATACAGGCAGCAATTGGTCTATTCCCAGAAAATCCTAGGTGTTGTGCAATGCATCTAATGAGTAACTCTTGGTTCTCCTGTTGTTTCTCATTTAGTGACTTCTGTGGTTTATCCTCCACTTCAGAGGATTCCCTGTGGTTTATTGATTGGATATGCATATCCTAATCAATTTATCATGTGAAAAAGAAAACATGTCAAATCCTCCTCATAAACATATCCAAGACAAGTAACAAAGATTTAAAATAAATTGTTACCAAAGATGTCTTTGCTTCCACTCCAATATGTCCACTGTCTGCTCTCTATTAACAGAGATAAGAATCTCTTAAACCATGTTTATATTCATATCACTATCGTGTTTATAAGATTCATTCTCAGGAGTACCTGCATAACTGATCTAGAACGTCCCGTGAGGAACTTATTAGGTGCCATTGACAGAGCTTGTTGACGTAGAACCTGATTCTCTGATTCTAAATTAGTAATCTTCTCTTCTAGCCTAATCAAAGAATTAAGAGGTTTTGTCATACCTCATCAACCTCGCGTAGATTAGATGAGTCATATAATATTATTTTTCAAGATTTTGAAAATTAGATATAAATTCATCCTACGTAGCAATAACAATTAACAACTAACAAATAATAATTACTCAGGAAGAGAAACCAAAGAAGAACAATGTTTTATTAGTTAACCAACAATATTACGATACTCCACATGAGAAAGCAATCTCTGCAATTTTCTGTGTCAGTCATTGTTGATTAACAAGGGAAAACAGTGGCATTGAGTTTATTTTTCATTATTTATATTACCTGGTCAAGGATTCTTGCAGCTGCTGGACCTTCTTTTCTGTGTCTTCTAATTTTTTACTCCTTTCTTCACTATAAGTTTGGGCTTCACTACATTTCCTTTCAAAGTCATTAGCTCTCCGTGTCTCTGACTCAAGGGAAGTCTGTCAGAACATAAAGTCAAGGTAACATCATTTGAATGAGATAACCACTGACACTTAATTAGAACTTAAGTACACCAGTATAAGCTTAAAAAGAATTTATATTCTGTATGCATAAACATTTAATTTAAACATTCTTATATTCCCTAGTACTGTAATATGCCCAATAAAAACTTTGTCACGCCTTTAACAGCTTAAGCTTTTTTTGGTGTTGGTGTAACTTATAGTATCAATCGTCAATCACGGTAACTAATCTCTTTGCCGACTAGTAAGCATCTCAATAGGTGGGACAGTTGGTCTAGGGTTTTAAAGCTTTAACAACTTAAGCTTTAAGGATGATTGGGTTTTAATACGGTAAGAAACCCTCCATGATAATCAGTCATGAAATTGTTCCTTTGCACCTTCATTAATTAAATTTCAGCATAAGGTGAAGTGGGCCTGCATTGTTCACTTCAAGTTCATAGGGCCCTATCATGAAGGAATGTGATAGAGATACAATAGCAGTCATGCTCTTCAACCTAACATTGTAACTTGTAAGTTATTAAGATAGTTCTTCACATTAACTATCTAACTTTCATCTAACTTTCATCAATTATGAATAATTTAACTAGAATGTCAAGTATTTATTTGAGGAGAATGCACAGCAGGTGATAAATAAATCTCATATTTCCCTTTATATTGATGATCAACTTGACCTTCTTTTCATTCTCACACAAATACTTTGAACTCTGAAGTGCAGTGCACAGGTCTCAGTTCTAAAGGCATCTAGTGATATACATAATTTGCCTGTGTCTACAAGTTAGGCTATGTAATGAAAAGTTAGTCTTTAAATAATCTTCCCATGGAAATTCTTTTCTGCTGCCTCACTTAAATATGCAAAATTCCATATTGTTATCGAACTTCATTCCAATTAACAAACAAAAAGTAGAAAAGGAGTGTATGAATTAATGAAGAATGACACAAGTTGTATGTGTCAAAGTATGTATTGTCTACAATATTTCACTGTTAACAAGAATTTTGTGCAGAAATAGAAGCGTGATTGAAATTGGGATAACCTAAAAAGATAAGTTCTAAAAGTGAACTTCCTTACCTTAAGACGCTCAACTTCCGCTGTCAGTGATTCAATCTTCTGAGTGTCTTCAACAATAACCTTAGTTTCTTTAACAACAGGAGGTGCTTCTTCAATAGCTTTCTTTGCATTCTCTCGCTCCTTTATAAGCATAGCATTAGTTTCATTTAATTTATTCTGCATCTCCTGCAGTGAATTCTGCAGTTTTGCTATCTCTTGTGCTTTGGACTCTTCTAGGTTGGTCTGTAGGATCCCATAGTTAATTTTAGGGCTTAGAAATTGACCTTCCAAATTTCATCTATTAGTAAAGTTTATATCTCACCCTTAAACTTTTCTCAAGTTGAAGACGCCAAGTGAGTTCCTCCACTCTTTTTTCAAGCTTGTCCTTTGCTTCTTTAAGTGCACCAGTTTCTCTTGCAGCCTAAAACAAATGGAAACAGATGTCAACTGCAAGTAGAGGAAATACATAAAAGAGTCAGGAATAATAAATAAGTAACATGTGTTACTTAAATATCAAATAATGAGTCATATAGGAGTTGCTTAATTGGTTCCATACTTGCATTTGATCATTCATAAAACTACCAAAAAGAAAAAGGATAGTGGTAAGAGAAATATCACTGATCACATCACATGACTTTCAGACTCTTTTGGTTCCTATAATCATATACAAAGTTAGAATCCAATTTCAATTTTGTAGATCAGAGAACAGCTTTATTTAATTGTTTACCCTGTAGAAGATAACAACAATGATAAGATATCAACTATAAATCTTTATATGAAACTTTCTTTTGTAATAAAAAACACCAGATAGTATATTTTGTCTTGTGTGACTTGAGTTATGTAGGTTGAATGCATTTGCATTTTCACTTCCCTGTTTCTTAGGATTCTATTTAATAATGGGATAGTTAAACCGATTAAACTTACCATTTTCAGTTTCCTATGTTCTTTTCTGCCCATACGCCCCCTCCATTGGCATTGTGCAACAATTGAACCTTTCTTGAGCCTCTTATAATACGAAGCAGCTTTGTGGCACTGCCACCGGGCCTGCAAATTTTTGACAGATGATTTAAACATTGAATATGACGACCCTTGTTGATGTTCCTAATAAATAATGATATAGTAATAAACTGTAACCTGAATAATGGTGGCAGCTTTAGTCTGTTTCCTAAAACTTAACTCCTTAAGAGCAGCTATTGCCCTTAAAGCTGTTTGCAAAACAACTACTGATGCTTGGAGTTTAATATAGGCTCTCCTAGATTCATGCCTGCGTATGTTTTTCTGAATTTTCACAGCAGCAGCCTTCCTTCTCATGTTCTGATAAAGTTTGCATGCAAGTCTTCCTATAAAACATATTCATGAATATCAAGATATGAAAAGAAAGGAGCCTGATTAAGCAGTAAGATGTCCAACAGCACAAAGAGGCACTATTAGGGAAGCCCATATGGTATTGCACCTATCAAACGAATGATTTAGGTTATTTCACTTTGACAATATTTCACCTCTCCAAAGAGACTGCACGTATATAGTCTTCTTTCGCAGTGCAAGATAGTGTTTACGAGCTTGATGAGTTCGAATACGCCGTTGAATAGTTTTTGCTGCACCACTGAGTACTTGAGCTCTTCGTGCATCTAGATCAGCCATTTGACCTGCTCTTAGGAATATCTTTGTTTTGCCAATCTACACAGTTGACCGCCAATCAATGAACTTTCCATGGATATGAGTTTATCATAACTATATATGTATATGCATGTAATATGACTGCACAATATCCTTCTTGACTTTAATCAATTACAGCTAAAAGAGGTCTTATATATTAACGATGCAATATCCATGCATTGTGTAGCTGTTGCTAAGGCCATAAGATTTTAATGCTATAAACAATAAAACTAGTGAAATAATATTCTGGTAAAAAATTCAAAATACCTGATATCCTTTAAGCCCCACATGTTCCAGAATCTTTTGGCAAACAGTCTTCTCATCTTGGCTGCCCATAGGTGAAAATACTTAGTGGTTTAGCAGTCTGGAAATTTGGTACCAAACTGTTTGAAAATATAAAGCCAAAACCTTCTTCCTCTGGGTTATAAAAGATATCATAGAAGATTTCTTACTGTATTTCAGTGAGCTCTGGAGCAAGAAGGGAAAATCGATTTACAAACTCAAAGAAAGCACGACGAGTAGGGTAGCCAGCACAACTGATTCTGATTGCCTCTAAAACACCCTGTATGGCCAAGCATTAGAGACACTGAAGAGAGGTTGAAAATGTAAAGATACTAGAGCCAAACTTTTATGCTAATCAACATGCAAGGAATCAATAAAGGAGGAATATCAAATTTTATTTTTACTTACACCACAGCGAAGTTGTTGCATAATATTGACATTCTCAAAAATAGCAGGTTTGAGGAGGTTGTTTGGTTTCACACATCTAATGTAATGAGGCTCTGTAGAGTTTAGTGTCTCCATTAGTTGCTGTAGTTGCAGCTGCACCATTCAGGATATGAAAACATGGTTTGTTAGCCTCCTGATAATAAAAATACAGTTCAATTTTGTTGTCCATCATTACTTGGGTTGATACATGAAGTTTATTTCTTTCTTATGACAAAGTCCATAGATTTAACAATGAAGACTAGAAAAAGAACGATACCTTAAAACGAGAACCAATTGAAGAAAATTTGGAAGATTTTGATGTTTCTTCTGGAAGTGGAGGAAAAAGACCTGCTACAAAAGAACATTTGGAAGCACCCAATAAATCTTGATGTTCTGGAACTACATAATCCTTGTTTTTGTCTAAAAATTGGTCAGACTGGTACTGCACCTGCACTTTTATGACAGTGGAAATGAATAAACAAGGATTTCTCATTCTTGGCTGAAGCTGATGCTATGAGAACAAGTCATACCTCGCCAGCATAATGAGAAACAGTGAAATCTGTTCGAGACAATTTTGGCTTGATAAAACGCTTGTGATTCTTAAATGTTTGATAGAGCTTGTTTGAAAATGTTTCATGTGTTGACTTTGGAAACATGCTGAAGGAAAGCGGGATGGGGGAAATGTTAGAATGAATGAGTAACCAATATGGTTTGTAACAGAGTGCTTTAGATTTAAACGTGTGTGTGTGTGTGTCTACATGTGACAAAAGTTGGTTCATGTCACCAAAAGGAGAAAACTAAAATCATTTAGCAAGCTATGAATCTCCATTCTTCTAAGGAAGAAATTTGGGGCAGAAAACAATATTTTACCAAGCTTCATCGAGAAGTGCAATGATTCCTCCAGGTTTCTGCAAAAAAGGAAAAGAATGAAAATAGCACAAAAAGAAGAAGATGGAAGACAAAATGGATAGATAACCTGAAAAGGGGATTTAGGCAGATGTAAAATAACCCAAATTTCAACCTAGTGACTGATCACCCATTAAGAGCAGTTCCTTAATTGTAAATGTGTGCTTGTCTGAAACACCTGGATAAAAAGACTGTGTAATATACCTAAGAGGGCTCTTGTACTGCGGTTCAAAATCACAACAATAGAACCAATTAACCAAGATCATTTTCACCCTCACCCTCACTCCTATCCCTTCTCCTGCTTTTCATCCTTTAAAAATATGGGCAATCGTTTTGTAATTCTTTAGCTGATCTTTGCAAGTTGGAATTAATAAAATTTTCATTAATATAAAAGGGATGTACAGTCCACAAAATAGATAGCAGGATGAAATTTCAATAATAGGACAATTAGATAAGAACACATTATCATAAAGATCATCACTAAGCGTATCAAAAGGACACTGGCATTAGCTTTCTGCTTCATTAAGTTTCTGAAGTGCTTTTAAACCCAAAATGAACTAAACGTCCTCAAAGAAAGTGAGAAAAGAGGGAGGGGGAAGAAACCTTTTCAATAAGGTCCAAAACATCTTGGTTGTCAACAAATTCAATGTAGCTCCAATCAATCTGCTCCTTTGTATATTCTTCTTGTTCCATTTTAAACACATGCTGGAATTCATAATAAAAAATATGTTAAGCCAGGAAAAATGATCATAATCAAACTTTAAGTGTTGTTTATCATGGTCTGAGACTTCGCCTGATTGAAATGTTGCTGCAACTTCTCATTTGTGAAATTAATGCAGAACTGCTCGAAACTGCAGAGCATGATAGGCTGAAAAGTTACAAAGGATTGAAAACAAGCAGAAGTGGTTGCTTTCAATATTTTCAGTAATGCAATGTACTTGTGTGAATAGGCATGTTTATTCCTCTAAACTGCATAGTACCTGTTAGATTTAAAGCTTTCAAAACCATAGATATCAAGAACCCCAATCAAAGATTTAGAATTGGAGTCTTGCCCAATTGAATTATTAATCTTGTCCACCAACCTGTTAACCACAACATGAATGCACCAGGGATCAAAAGTCAGAATCATAGATCCTTCCCTTCTGCATCTACGATACTAACTAGAACTATACAGGAAAAAATTATGGATTATTTTCCATTTACAGCATGTTACCAGTCAAAGAGCCTGGAATAAATTGTTTTTGCCAAGCCATCTCTACTGATTGCTGCACTTTGGGGATCAAGGCTCCGCTTAATAACTTCCTCAGGGGTGATCATGACACGCTTACATAATGCATCTTCCAAGGCATCAACATCACACCTGATAAAGTGAGAAATCCAACAATGGCAATCATCTTAAAGGCAATTGAAAATCATACAAGCATAGGGAGTATAATACACCAGTATCATACATGAGGAGCTCAGCAGCTGTTTTTAAGTGAAATTTGGATTTGTCATCTTTTGGAAGTGATGAATCAACTTCTTTTCCTTTGGCAAAATCAATATTCCCAAGATGAAGAATTGCAGCAACAACTCTGAAAATTGCTTCCTGTCAAAAATACAGCAAGGGAAAGTAAAAAAACAGGTAAAGACTAAGAAGTTATTTGTTCTATATTCTCAAAAGGCCAAATTTATACTCATGAAAAAGAAATACCTGCTCTTTTTGGCTTATTCCAACAATATCCATAGCTCTCCTGGTGGCAAGATACTCACGAGAATCATTTATATCAGACAGTTCAAAGCATTTTGACTGGTTAAGGTAATGAAACGTTTTAGGATTTCCTAATTTGTATTTCTCAATTTCCTGTTAACAGAAATTTCAATCAGTGTATATAATAATTAAAAAATTCTACAAAAAGTGGGTTATGCAGCAATTAACCTCCTGTGGTGCAGCACAAAGAAAATAAAAGCAGTGGTAGTTGCGTTCAGGGTCATTAATTTGGCAAACTCGAGATCTCTCTAGAAGGTATGTTCGAATGGCTGCTCCTGAGATTCTTCCACTCTTATCAAATTGGATCTCAACAAATTTACCAAAACGACTGCACCATCAAAAGAAAGAAAGAGAATTTGAAACGAATTTATTGGTAAAAGATTGAACTTAAATACACATCATATCATGTAGCAGTTTATGTTCCATTGAAAAGTAAATCGATCAACAGCAATCAATTTAACTGTTTCCATTAACACATTATATTCTGACAGTGATAGAGAACTGGGGGAATGCAATGAGACAAATTGGAGACAAAGTTAATTTATAGATTACGCTATCTGAGAGAAACCCAAAGAAATCCTTTATTACCTACATGGGACAAAGACTCATGACAATATTCTTTTACATATCAGGGTATAAGAGAGAATAAAAACAATTGATTTGTGTGTAAGACTGACCTGGAATTGTTATTTCTGACAGTTTTAGCATTGCCAAATGCTTCCAGAACTGGATTTGACTGCACTTAGATCAGTTAACATGGAAGTATCAAATGAGTCAAAATTTAAGAGGGGATAAAAGAGGTGTCTTTGTTTGGAATTAAGAAGGCCCCCCAAAAAAGTTAATGTTAAGACTAAAGAGTTAAAGATTGTGTGAGCTGTTGAATCATACTTCAAGAACTTGTTGTTCAACTGTTCGTCCTTCAGTGACAGCCCTACCCCCTAAGAAAGCAAGGTATCGCATTAGCATTTTTGTAGTTTCAGTTTTACCAGCTCCACTTTCCCCACTGACCAGAATTGAATTGCTTTTTCCCTCAATAATCATTGCCCTGGTGTTAATGAATTCATTAACCTAAAATTTGGTTCAATGACAGAAATGGAACTTTGATAATTAGAAGAAATTTAGATTACCTATAAGCAACATCAGCAACTGCAAAAACATGAGGGCTTAATTCTCCAAACGGCGCTCCCTTGTATTGTTGCATCATGTGTGAACCATAAATATGAGATAATCTTTGGAATGGATTTATTGCAATCAGAATATTTCCAGTATAAGTCTGCCATAGCAATTGATACAATAGGTAACAGCTTTTTGGGCTAATAAACCATGCCGGAATCATATTCAAGGGTAGAAAGACATACATATATTTCATTCAATTCATATCTAGTTTTTAAGTTCTGCAGGACTCCAGGCTCATGCAAATAGGAAAGCTTAGTCATATCGTCCACTCCACCAGCAGGAGCTTCCATATCTTTGGGATATATCTTCGACAATTTTGCAACAACCTAGAAATAACCAAAATAAAAGGCACAGGTAAAAATTCTGAAGTAATCTTTGCACTGCAACAATATTTTTCACCTTTTTCAGTTGGTTGGCAATAAAAGCATTAGAAAAATTAATAAAATCTACAAATGAATGCATTAAAAATCTTCCACAAGTGAGTAAAAAATTCTTATCTTCCAACTGCAGAACATAATGCTCAATGGCAACAACGCAATGTGTGTAGAAAAAGTTTAGGAACATAATGTTCAATGTTGACAGTATATGTCAGGAAGTTAATTGTTTAGCAATATTGCATAAATCCTAATAGTATTTAAAGCTCAAGCCGAAGCTGGAAATAAACATAGAAGGATCGCAAATAATCATTCCTATTGTTATTTGCTTCTCTCTTTTCTATTTTTACTGGAGTAATAGAAGAAACCAAAGGAAACTGTTTGGTATTCAATACTGTATGGAGTTTATTCCAGAATGCATGTGAGATTGGTCCACACCTGAGGGATTAAAAAACTAGCCACAAACCCTATAATCTCCTTAAAATACTTTGGATATCAAAGGAGCTAAGAATTAAACTATGAAATAAGGAACATTGCTATTGGCAGGCTACAAAGTACAAACCTGCTTTCCATTGGTTGTTTCAATTTCAGCATCCGTCCCACTGATTTTTGATACCTGTCCATCAATCCAAGCTACTTCTGGGTCTTCAACCCAGACATGAGAACCTACAACAATATTCACTGGAGTCCCCTGCAGATGGAAACAAGGAATCATCATTCTGTTACTAGAAAAACGTGTGCATAATGCTAGTAATCTCATCACAAGATAAATCTGACAAAAAAAGGTTATGCATATTTTGTTCCACAAATGAACATTCAAAAAAACAATTAACCAATTCAACACTAAAATTACATGTTGAATTGATGCAAACTTCTTCTTTATAGAGTTACAGTTGAACTTGTTTTACTACACTAGTGTCCAAGTGAATATAGCAGAATCTTTGCCACATTTGATGCACGTATAAAATTAATGCACAGGCTATTCTAAAATTATATATGATACAATACAATGCATATAGCGTATGTGTCTAGATATGCATAAAAGTTCATAAAACATAATAAATACGATATGATTGCAATCTTGCAAATCTAAATCTCTACTTATTGCCTCTAAATAGACATAGTCTCAATCTCATTTGCTCCTTAAACATCAGCTATCAAGAGGATAACTTGTATTTTTTATTCACCGAGAAAGACTAGACTGTGGTTCTATCTCATATGAAGCACAGACACCTCTCCAGTTTGACGTGTCACGTGTCAAACACCTATGCTTATTCAACAAGACACTCTTTTATAAGTGTTCATATAATAAAATTATTTATTATTAACTCAAATACTTAAACAAAGTGGATTTATGGATGAACGTGTCCCGTGGAGAAAGATAGTCTGACACTTTTTGTAGGGTACAGATACTTAAGTATAATTAAAATTACATTTATTCTTAACTTTTATGAAAACCTAAAGTTAGAATATATAAAATATTAAAAATGTATGTGTGGGCGGTGTACTCGTATCTGTGTCGTATCTAGTGTCCATGTATCTGTGATTCATAGATCTTGTTATGTCTCATACAATTGCATCATATTTTTCATAATTTTGTTAAGAACTGAGATACTTCGTACATATTTGTGAAGTATTATTGGTATCGGATAGTATCAGATACATAAACGTAGGGCAAATGCAAGAATACGCGCTTTATAGTTTGCCACACAAGTCACGACATGAAAAGCAACTAAATAGCACATAAAACAAATGTCAGATTGAATCCCTAATATTTAAGTTTATGAATGATACAAATAAAAGCGTGAGTTCAAATCGTGACAGAAAATCAGAAGCTACAGCCCTAACAATGGCAACACAAGATCTTTGGTCGGAAAGGAAGAGAATGTAGGAAATAACGTACCATTACTGAGGTGTAAACTTAGGAGGGAAAAAGGTTGATGTTCATAAAGACGAGTAATAGATTGGGGATGAAGGGAAAGGAAAATTTTGAGAGAGAGAGAAAGGAAGGAAAAAAAGAAAGAAGAGATGAATTGGTGTGTGAGTGGAAGTGGAAGTGGAAGTGGAAGTGACGATCGAGTGGCTCTAGGAAGCGACATTCTTCAACGCACCCTGTAACTTCGCCACCTTCTTCTTCTTCCCTTTGCTTCCGCGCCAACTCGTGGCTATCGTTCTCTCGTGCTTTTAACCGAATTCTCTCTCCTTTTCCTCCTTGATAGTGTATAATAATTCCAATTTTATATATGAATTTATTTAAGATGTGAAAAAGGTTAAGAGATTTTGAATAAAATTATTTCATTGAAATTTATACCTAGATTATTTAAAATGATTAATGATTAACTCTTAAACAAGATTATCTTTAAAGAGGGGTAAATGTGATTCATATATTCATATATATATATATATATATATATATATATATATATATATATATATATATTCTAAAAGACAATTTTATAAAATCTCACTATTTTTAAAATTGTCACGTGTCAGTCTCATATTTTTTAAATTTTATTTTATATACGAACTAATTTATTTCGAATATAAATGGAATCTCAGTTATTATTTCATATTAATTAACTATAATTTAGACAAAACCCCCCATTTGGTCCTTGTCTCTGTTACGGTCGGACATTTAGGTCCTCTGTTTAGTTAGTTAGTCTGTTAGGTCCCCAACGTCCATGTTCCCAACGTCCATGTTCGTCGGACAGTTAGGTCCCCGCCGTTAACAGACATCAAACGCCCGTTGGAAGTAGGTGACGTGGAGCGTTATGTGCCAACTGGGACGTCCATGTGAGCATGAAACGACGCCGTTCCCATTTGATGCGTTAGTGAATTAAAACGATGTCGTTTAGGTTGCTTAAAACGTCGTCGTTTTGTTTGGTCAAAGTAAACATCAGATAGGACACTGGGGACACATTGGTCCCTCTCTTGTTGGCGAACCCTAATCCCCCAAATCTCTGAATTCTTTCTCAAACCCCTAATCCCCTCAATTCTCTGAATTGTCTCTCGAACCGTAATCCCCCTATTTTCTCGAACCCTAATCCCCCACATTCTTTATTTGGATCCTAATACCGTAGATTCTCTGATCTTCCCAAGTGTCTTCCCAAGTGTGTCACGTAAAGCGAAACCCGAAGCCCGAATTCATCGGCGATGGGAGATGATGTTGAGGTTAGTAAATGTTAGGGTTTTTTTATGTAGCTTCCCCGATTTTTATGTTTTTTTATGATGTTAGGGTTTTTTATAATGTTACAGTTTTGTGTCTTCTGTTGAGTTTGAACATATTTCATGGGCTGTTCGAACATGTTTTTCAAACTTTTATTGATTTTTTTGAGTTGTTATTGTATCTGTTAATGAAGGTTTAGGGTTGCGTAAGGTTTAAAGCTGGTTATGTTGTATTATTTTTTGAGCATGTATGGATTTGTGTGAGTTGTTATGGTGTCTGTTAACGAAGTTGAATGGTGTTTGTGATATAATTTATTTTTTGAACCTGTGTTTTTGTTTTATGTTTATTATTACGCCTCTGTCTACTGTCATACTTCTGTTAATTGAGGTACACCTATTGATGTTTATGTGTTCTTTGTTCTGTTAGTGGTATGTTCAATTATTCTGTTAGTGGTATGTATAGGTAGCATTCTAAACTTGATTTTGTTGGTAATTTGGGGTAGGATTTTCGGATCAGGCTGCATATTGGAGGTAGGTTTATTGTTAATAGTCATGGAAAAAAAGGCTATATAGGGGGTAAAGTGGAAGAGTGGGAGAAGTTGGACCCTGATTATATAGACTTCTTTGCCTTCCATAGGTTTGCTGAAAATCATGGCTACCGTAGGATAGAGAAGATCTATTAGTATGACCCCAAATTTGATATGAACGAAGGGTTGAATGTGTTGGAAGGGGACAAAGATATATTGGAAATGGTGAGATCCCCATCCTGGACCCAAGAAAAAAAATCACATTGGCCTCCATGGAATCGTGCACATCTCCAAAATTGACGATTTGGATTGTTCACTGTGTGGGACACACGCAGCGCAAGAGGGTCACCACAATGACAACGGAGACGACGTCGAGATTGGCTAGATGATGACGACGATGACCCCTGGGTGGGGTTTTGACTCTTCCCCTCCATGCTGACCAAAAATGCGAGAGATGAAGAAAAGATGGAGAAAACACAACAGAGGAGATGTTAATCAACAGAAAGAACAACACATAGCCCTCTGCGCGTGAGGAGGACAAGGGGAAGAACATGCAATCTTGTAGGGAGCCACTCTCGGAAGGAGAAATAAGTGAAGAAGAAGAAATGAAACTAGGGTTCTTGTGTGTAAAAATGGTGCCGTTTCATGCTCACATGGACGTCCCAGTTGGCACATAACGCTCCACATCACCTACTTCCAACGGGCGTTTGGTGTTTGTTAACGGAGGGGACCTAACTGTCCAACAAACATGGACGTTGGGGACCTAACAGACTAACTAACTAAACAGAGGACCTAAATGTCCGACCATAACAGAGACAGGGACCAAATAGGGGGTTTTGTCTATAATTTAAAATATCATTGAAAATTCTAAAAGGAAATTAAGAAATTATATAGTTATTATATTTGTAATCTTATCTAATTGGTTCTGTGCCAAATTTGGTAATTGTACAATTTTTAAAAATAATCATTGAAAATTCTGAACGGAAATTAAGAAATTATATAGTTACTATATTTGTAATTCTATCTAATTGGTTTTGTGTCAAATTTTATGATTGTACTATTTTTTAAAATAATCATTTAAACATCTGTACAGAAATTAAGAAATTATATAGTTACTATATTTGTAATTCTATCTAATTGGTTTTGCGTCAAATTTAGTGATTATACTATTTTTAAAAATAATCATTGAAAATCTACATGGAAATTAAGAAATTATATAGTTACTATGTTTGTAATTTGATCTGACCGGTATAGGGGGTCTGAAGTCACCCTTTATGATCCGGTGTTTGAATGTTTACACTCACTCTCTTTTTACACCGTCTCAGTGGGAGTACGGTATTATATGTAACATCCTGGTTTTGATTTAATTACCAATTAAGGTTAATTACATAATTAAGAATATTGATTGAATAATAATAATAATAATAACGCCAGGAAAGACATTGGTGCCCTTGGTGGCTTATGAGGAGTTCGGTCCTCTCTTTCTCTCTCTCTTTGGCACGCTAATGGGATGGAGTTAATGGTGATGTGATGGCTGATGGGAATTGCATTAAATGTGGATGGACTGTTGATTGAGAGGGAGAGTAGACGCTGGGCAGTGAAGGGATAAGAGATGCAAACACTCCTCCTTCTTTCTAGAAATTCCTGTGGCTTCTCTTCTTCTCCTTCGTTGGTTCTTCGTTTCTTCTTCTTGCTGTGCCTTCGTCTTCGTCTTCTTTATCTTCTTCTTCCACTCGCGTACTGAGTAGAACCCGAGTGGGAGGTGAGAATACGATGTGGGAACAGCGTGGCTATGGTTGGGTGAGAGAACCGTGTGGTGTTGGGTAGCTTGGAGGCTGGGATCCTCCACTGATCTACCAAACAGCGTTGGTGCCTGGAAGTCTGGGAGTCCTCCATTGTTGGTGAGGACTGGACTGTCTGAGTGTGGGAGCAGCCTTGGGTCCTCCACTGGGTTGCGTGAGGACTGCGTTGTGCTACGAGGAGTGTCTTGGAGGCAGAGCCGTTCCAGAGTATGAGTGGCTCGGTATTCCTCCAAAGCTGTGTAGAGTACAACAGCTGAGTCGTTCTGTTGAGAACGAGTGACCGAAGGACGATCGGACGGTGTTGCAAGCTCATGGAGCTTCTGGATCTTCATTCTAGGTAGGGGGCTAACTTTACATCTCAAATGCATGGTTTATGGACGGATTCCGGGTGAATCTACTTTATTGTGTTGTAATGTATGTGTAATATGTTGTTAGTTATTTGTCGAGTGAATGATAGCCGGGTGTGTGAGGATTATGAACTGTGTGGTACATGTTAAACTCTGTCCATGAGATGTATGCTGGTAAATATGAAGATGCCGAGTGCATCATACTGAGGGACAGATGAAAATATCTGTTGATTGTTATATTAGTAATGCTGAGTGAATGAATGGAAATGTTGGCTTTTAATGAAATGCCGAGTGAATGCATGTGCTGTGAATCAGTATGAATACCGAATGAATGTGATGTGTAAATGCGGTGTTGGTTCTGTTGTGATTCTACATGAATATATGAGATGTTGTGGCTGTTAACGAGAAAGCCGAGTGCATGAGTTTACTGTGCTGATCCCCGTGTGTGATTTGTGTTTAAATGCATGTAATGCTTGCCATTTAACATGTGAATGCTGAGTGCATAAAATGGGGGACTGTTGTGTTAATTCCGAGTGGATTTTACATGAAAATATGTATGGCTTAATGTAAATGATAATTCCGAGTGGATGGCATTATGATTGCCGAGTGCATGAGTTATGGGTCGGTTATGATTAATTCCCGTTTGGGATTTTATGTTGGAGTGCATATAATGCATGTTGATTTTATTGAAAATGCCGTGTGCATGTGATTGCTGAGTGCATTGGCGTTGGACGCCTGATGAATAAGACCGTATGCATCTGATTTGCCACTGGAAATGCTTGGAGCATATAGCGTTGGACGCTTAATACCGATCGGCAATCAGATGAATACGTGTTAAATATGATAAAAGACCTTGGGTTGGACTCGAGGCAGTGCCGAGTGCACTAAGCATTGGACGCTTAAAGACCTTGGGTTAGACTCAAGGCAAGCCTACCGGGTTGGACTCGGGGCCGCCCGTAACACTTCCGTTGTCGCTTGGAGTGACTGTGTTACATGTGAGGGCAAACGGTTTGGTACCTGTAAAACGGCCGAATCGGCTTGGAGCTGAGAAAAGGCTTAGAGCCTATGTTGCAACAATAAAAATTGGTAATAAATAACCGGATCCGGGTGAAATGAATGTGTGCACACTTATAATTGTCATTGAGCTCAATGTGAATTGTTGAATATGTGGATATGACTTGATTGGGGTGAATCCGATTGGATTAATGCATGTATACTGGTATATTTGCCGAGTGCAATATGATGTTATGGTTATGATACATGCTTTGATGAATATGAATTATATAGCCATGAATAATTGGTGTGAATTCTGACTGAGTGAATATATGTACATTGGTACTGTTGCCGAGTGCAAGATGATTATTAATGGCATGAATTACTCAGTCTTGATTGAATTGCATGAATTGCATGAATTTCGAGTGGATGAGGTTGTTGTTGGGTTCATATTGAATGGCAGAGTGCATTATTACCGATTGATATATGTTATTGTATGGGTGAGGATTCTAAGATTAATCCGAGTCAATAACTGTCATTTAATATGTAAAAGCTCACCCCTACTATGGCTATATTTTTTAGTATATGCAGGTCAGACTGGGAATGAGGAGATGGCCTCAAGTCCGAGCGATGGGCACTCTGATTGTTGAAGTGCACATATAGTATGTATATTGTAAATAGATATATTTAAGCCTTGGCCGGCTCTCTTGTAATCTGAACGGATTTAATTATATGGGTTGATTATCGGGTTTTATGAACAAGTATACATTGTGTGTGTGTGTATATATATATATATATATATATTACATTGTTATAAAGTTACCTGAATTGTTCATTATGTGGTGTTGAGAGAATAATGCTAAGTTAATGAATTCCGAGTGGAATATTGTTAGGAGAGCCGTGTCCGAGTGAGGTTATTGTTGTGTGGCCTTTCTGAGTGATAAAGGCATATGACTATTCCGAGTATGATGTACTCGAGTGGGCTACTTCCGAGGGAAGATTAGTCCATATGTTACCGAGTGATAATATGAGTAAACCCTGTGTGGGGAGGGGTTTGAATATTCCCGAGTGGGGAAATCCTGAGTGAACCTCTTCCGAGGGAAGAGTAATTGTGATGGATCTAATTGAGGTATTCTAGGAGTCCTCTTCCGAGTGAACGAGGCTATACATTCTGAGTAAATGTTATATACTCTGAGTGGATAAGATTTAAATAAGTCTGAGTGACTTAACTTAGTGACTCCTTCCGAGGGAAGGTAGGTTATGTAATCTCTGAGTGAGAAAGATCAAATTATGCCGAGTGCAGGATGGATATTGTATTCCGTGTGAATTGTGGTTGAAATATACCGGGTGGTATTGGACTGGGGAAATAATCCGTGTGGGGGAAAGCTTATGGACTCCGAGTGGAGTATCCGGGGGAATCATTTCCCGAGTGAAATACGCCCGTGTGTTTTATAACTGTGATTTGGCTAAGTAAGGATTTACCGGGTGAATCATATATGTGGGACGGTTCCCGAGTGGACGTGGTCCCGAATCCGAGTGGTGGTATTACCAAGTGAATGGGTTCGCTTCAGCGAAAGAGGATTCGCTCCAGCGAGTGTGAATGGAAGGAAGGTTTCCGGTTAGTTTCGCTTAAGCGAATGGGTGCTTCGCCCAAGCGAGATGGGTTGTCTCGCTCAAGCGAATTTGGCTCTCGCTTGAGCGAGTGAACACTGTAATGGGCTTGCTTAAGCTTTGTTCTTCCGCTGGGCTTTCTTGTGAATGGTTTTATTTTCTCTTGCCTTCTCTTACCTGTATGCTGTTTTTAATTTACCCCGACTCTTAATCTGGGCTGATTATGAATGTGTTGAACATTCTAAATTTGGGAAAAATTTCCCCGGTCTCGGTTTTATTCTTATTTAACCCGGGATGTTTCATTATACACATAGGTCTAATGGGGATCATATGTTCTTTCGCGTTAAGGTACTGAATTAAGTTCACTCTAGCCGCAATCGGATTGGGACACATCAAAGTATACCATGCAAAAGGAACTCTGAAGCTTAAGTCAATACGGTTATTACGAAAGAGAAAAGAGATTACGAAGGTATTAAGCAGGGAGTAATGTATTCTGTTATGTCTTAAATAAATGAGTTGTATTTATAATTCTTTCCTTAAACACAAGTAGTGATTTGACCCTCTCCTGACAGTGTTCAGAGACTGCAGCTTTGGCCCTCTGACTCTGACTACAACAGCAGCTTTACTGATTGGGGTCTTTTCACTCGTTCCGTACAGAATCTCAGAGTATTTTTTGACATTTGGTGTACTTCGTCCGATATGATCTTGTTCACACAGAGAAAGTAAGCACAAACCTTAGAGAATTCCCCTAAGGATTAGGTTTATTATTTCTCTATTATGTGTCACTTGAATACAATGTGAGCCTTATGTGACACAAGCCCAATAAGGGGGGAAGGGAGAGTCCAGGCCCAAGCCCAATAAGGGAGACAACCGCTTCTAGTGGGATAATGGAGAGTTATTATCTACTAAATTAAAGGGATGAATGGGGTATCGTGGGGCCCCTTCTGACCCGAAAAGGAACATGAGCCTCCTAGTCACGAGCTCTAGGCGTAGAGCCGAGTGAAGTGGCTAAGTACCGTGGTAAGATATTCATGGCGGGTGTAAAGTGAAGGCTTATCCTGAATGTGTATGAGTCGATATCGAGTAATCAAGTCCAAGTGGATCGGGTAGCCAATTCCGAGTGGCTGTATACCAAGTGATTTCTAGTCTTGAACTTTTGTTGTTTCTTCTTGAGATGAGCCGGGTCGTACATGTCTGATTTGTTATCGTGGCGGGCTTCGTAAAAAGAAAACCTCTTGAGGCAAAACCCAGTGGGAAAAACCCCTCGAGCAGGAAAAAAAGTGCCCCTGCTACATTCAATGCTAATACATTTTACTATTTTGGGGGCCTCATTAAAACCTCTCGGGGAAAACCCAGTGGGAAAAAACCCCTCGAGTAGGAAAAAGAGTGCCTTCATTACATTCGTCTACAATATACAAAATGATATGCTTACGAGTCGGTTTGCCCTTTTACTAATGACGTTTCTCCCCCGGTATGGTTCTTCCTATTTGTCTGGTGGAGGTTTATAACTTGATGTAGACGATGCCTCGCTTCTCCATATCAATGTCTTTCTTGGTTCTTCCTCGTCGTAAAATGTTCTTCTAAGGAAGGGTCTCCTGGTTTTGTCACGGGAATTTGTAGTTGGAGCGACATGGTGCTTGCATACTTTAACGTATTATTAAGCTTTGAGAATCGCTTCCGGGGTAAGCATGAATTGGAACCAACCCCTCGAACGAGGTTTTCCTGGTGTCAGCTAGTGGATTATCATTTCATTCCAAGTGAGCGATTTTGAGTGAGTGATTCTGGTTCCGAGTGATTGACCCCGAATGAGTGATTCCGAATGAGTGACTCTGAATGAGCGATTCCGAGTGAGGTAGGGCTTGGCCTCATCACGTGGGGAGTTCTGTTGCTTGGGACCCCCTCGTGCTATTTGGCAAAAGGTGGCCAGCCGTCATTTGCGTTTTTGATGAGTGTGTGCGTGTGCTTAATATGTTACTTGAGTCTTCCATTTCTTCAAAGTATGAGAGTCGTTCACCGAGTAAGCGTATGTTACTCAGGTCTCTCATTAACTTAGCGTATTTAGCTCGTGCTCGGGCTTAACGTTAGTTACCGTAATGTAGGTTTTAGAATGGTCGAGAGCTTGTGCTTGGGCTTATCCTTAAAGTTGTCGAGAGCTTCGTGCTTGGTCTCATCTTCAAAGTTGCCGAGAGCTTGTGCTCGGGCTTAACGTTACTTACCGTAATGTAAGTTTTAGAATGGTCGAGAGCTTGTGCTCGGGCTTATCCTCAAAGTTGTCAAGAGCTTGTGCTTGGGCTTATCTTCAAAGTTGCTGAGAGCTCGTCGGGCTTAACATTACTTATCGTAATGTAAGTATTAGAATTGTCAAGAGCTCGTGCTCGGCTTATCTTCAAAATTGCCGAGAGCTCATGTTCGGGCTTACCGTATATTGCCAAAAGCTCGTGTTTGGGCTTATCTTGAAAATTGTTGAGAGCTCGTGTTCGGGCTTACTGTATATTGCCAAGAGCTCATGTACGGGCTTACCGTATATTGCCGAGAGCTCTTGCTCAGGCTTATCTTCAAAACTGTCGAGAGCTCGTGTTCCGGCTTATCGTATATTGTCGAGAGCTCATGTTCGGGCTTATCTTCAAAATTGTCAAGAGCTCGTGCTCGGGCTTATCTTCAAAATTGTCGAGAGCTCGTGTTCGGGCTTACCGTATATTGCCGAGAGTTCATGTTTGGGCTTTTCATATGTCACTCGGATCTCTTCACATAAGTTTTTGTTTCCTTCCGGTAGGTGAGTTTCTTGCTTTTTCCTTATAACTAGACTCTTTATCGTGCAATCTTGGAAATCCAAAACATATGTCTCAGGTGAAAACAACGTGTTCTTCCTTGCCTATTAAGTGGTTTGTCTTATCTGAAATATCTTGATTGCCAGCATGCAAAGAATTGGTGTCTAGCTCTTTCTCGGTTCATGGGAAGGAAGCGGTTACACTGGGCACGACTCTCAAAAAACATTCAAGATGTGATGCCCATTTTTCAATCTTGAGGGTGAGGTTGACGACGGAGTACAGGAGCTAGTAGAAGAGGGACATCGAGAAGTGCGTTCTGCTGGCTCTTCGTGGTGGATTTTGGTGGTGGATTTTTAGTGTTTTTAACTCCTGCAACAAAAGAAACACAAGGCACTTGTCTTTTCCGACCCCTTGGTATATCAATCCAGTCCTCATTTAAAAGACGGGCAAAAGATGTTTCACGAACTCCTTGATTTGCGGTTCCGACTTTGAAGCTCCAGATACGGTCAACCACATTCTCTACTCTAGTCTGTAGCCGTGGGTCCATATGCTTGGCTTTTGTTTCCCTGCAATTTAATCGGTTCGATTTTCAGATATAAGCGAGCATGGATCGGGAATAAGGTAGCCTTACGTTGCCGCCTTTTTTCAATCTGATAGTAAATCATATATGTCTCTTCTGGTCTTCGTTATAGTTCAAAATTGCTAGTATATTAATTGCATAAAGCAGTTTACTGTTGTGCTCATGACAAGTATATTAGAATGCGTATGAATATGAGGTAAAGGAAGGAAGACAAATCCTCGGCACGGCGAATGGCTAACTCAGAGAGGAACGACACCGTAGCGTTTATCACCCTAACTCATCGTGATTGTTCACTGACAGCCAGAGGCAGAGAGACGCCATGGATCATGACGGTTGACGCGAAGGTTGGACTTGCTCGGTTTGAGGTAGCTCGAGTAGTAGATGCGGCTAATCTTTAATCACTGTTAATAGCCCCTGCGGCGACCCACACGTGTCCGTGAATTATGGGTTCTTCTTCACATGCCCTTTTTGGCTCGGTCAAAACCATTAATTGAAGAATGAGCTCTTGGCCTCCTTCTCCTCTGACGTATCGTCGTTGAGCTGATCGGCAGCAATTGAGGATTGACACCTCAGTAGATAGTGAACATGGTCAAGTGGTGCAAACTGCCCAAGTGGTAATTAATATGCTTGATGTTACCGTGCCTGGCACTCTAACCAAAGAGAGGACAACAAAGGTATTAACTGCTGTAGGCCAGGGAGAACCGCTCATGAAAGCTTTACAAGATGCTGTTCCAGAAGATGTCCATGGAAAGTTAACAGCTGTAGTGACTGGAATTTTGCACGCAAGGGGATCGATTTTTTGCATTCCAAGAAGTGCTTGATTGGCAAATTTTCATCCTTGGAGATTTTCTTCTGGTTTCCTTTGTTAACTGTTCTTAGTGTTCCACTCCCGTTTAATGATCAGTGTGATGCTAGTTTCTTTTGATACAGGTGCTGCTTCTTTAGTGAAACCTGGAGGTTGCTTCAGCCTTCTACCTTCCGCCTTCCTACACCATGTCTGCTTCCTTGCTACATGCTTCTCGTCTTGTTGCATCTGCATATGAGTTGACTAAAAGTGCAATGTCAGCTAGTTAGGTTGCATACGACCTTTTTATTAACTGCTCAGGAAGGGAAAACTACAGATACATCTTCCTTTTAAATTGGAAAAGTTTAAAGGTGGATGGATAGAATGTAATCATTGGCTTGCTACATTCTGATGAAATTGCGTTAAATTTGGACCTTTTAGCCAATTACATATTGATTAGAATTCCTTGTTTCGTCAGTGGTCTGTGTGGTGCTTCTCTTGGGATTGTAATGATGGACGTCTTGGTTATATAGCACCCTTTTATGTGTTCTTCTTCACTAGATCACCTGTTGATTATCCAATAATAGATACACATGAACATGCATGATCTACAAGGAGTGAAATCAGAAATTGATTTCATTAAGCAAGTTTGCACTCGTCAAATATCATTCATTCTCCACTTTTCTATCCTTTGATTTGTGTCTGCTTCCTTATTCGGCTGATTAGCTTTCGTATGCTTCTGCGTGGAAGTAAGGATGTTTAAAGAGAAACATAAGGAGGCGAATTGTCCTGAGGTTGAAGCGGTTGGTTATGGGAAGCTACAAAGTACAACCTTGGCTGGATCCAATGTTCAATGTGGTTCCTGGGTTGGAGTCGGTAACTGAGACAGGCATTTAAATTAGTAAAATGACAGTAAGAAACAGAACACACTACGAAAACATGATCACCGACGACGCTGGTCAATTTCGGCAAGCGATGTCGTATCCTCCTTATATTTATCCATTCGATTTTAATTAGCTACGCATCAATTAGATATGGATTTGGCTCTTCTTGGACTATGTAAGTAATGTAACATTAACTGAGCTGTAAAGATGATCTAGTATTAGGTATCACGATTGCAGATAATGAATTCAGGTCTTCATAATGTACCCTGACGTTGGACGTGAATATCTATTCCCCGAGCTACCTCTGAATTACAAATGAAAAGGAAACTAAAGTTGGGAGTGTTTTCATCTGTTAAAATGTCTCTTCAAATATTATTTTTCTCTTCCTAGTGTCCATCATGGTTTCATTATACTTTCCAAGTTTAAGCTACAATCAAGTGTCTAATCGGAACGATGAATGGGACAATTGGTATGCTGTGCATTAATCAATGGTTTAACACCTAACACCCAAGCAAGCATTCACAAGAAAAACGTATGTGCAACCACATCACTAGTGTAAAAATTGGATATAACAACGGGATATATTCACGGGTTGAAGATGATCAGTGATAAAAACATGCGCGGTGACATTTTTGAAATTATAAGGTGAACGTTATAATCAGAGAAAACTATATATCCACGGTTAACATCATAACCGTGATTGTACCCATCAATATATATTCACGGTTGAGAAGTCAACTGTAACATTCCTGGTATTTTAATAAAAATTTTGGAAGTGAAAAATATTAGCAAATGTTTTAGAGATTTATTTAATATTTGATCTGCCTGAACCGGGGTCAGGGAATCCGGTGTCGGGTCGGTCTCAAATGTGAGGGTCAAACGGTGTTGAAGATCGGTTGCGCAGAGAAGAATAGTCAAAGGCGTGCTATCTTGTGACTGACGCTTATCTGGTGTGCTTGGAGTGGTCTTGGACTAACCGGTGTGTGGAAAACGCCTGACTCGGAATCATAGTCCGGGTCAACCTCTTGTAATGACTGAGACAATCGGATACGCATAACAAAGATGTAAGGACAGATGAAGTATCCGACCTCTCAAGCGTTAGCTCGGATTACCGAAGTGTAGACACTACGCTTGGACACCGGTTGTCCGGTATCCAGCTCGGATCGATACTCTTGTGAAGTATTAGACAGTTTCGAATAATTAAGCATTGTGGAAGCAAATCAGCGTAGGATCCCAATGTGATGAAATTGATTAAAAACGTTTAATGAGAATGTAAATGAAATGGGGAAAAGGCTGTCTTGCCCCTGAGTTCTATATAAAAGGAAATTCTCTCTCTCCCCTCTTCATTATTTACGAACTACTTCTTCTTTTGATCTGTTCCATCTTCTTCGTTTCTCCTCGCTTGTCGCTAAGTTGCATGCGCCGGGGGAGGACTCCATTTGTGTTAAAGCTTCAATCGAACCTCATTCCTGTGATCGTGGCCTAAAGGTGAGTCCACTGATCTGTTTTATTGTGGCTCCTTGTTCCCTTTCGTTTCTCTGGTAGCCAAGGGCCATGCATGGCTGTATTCGAGTCTGTTCTCCACTCCTTTAGTGAGTGTGAGCTCAAGTGTGGCCTATGAGCTGAGAACATTGGGTTAACAGGTTTTACATTCTGACCCGTAGGTGGTAGGTTAAGCAACGAAGGCTGAGTGACGGAGCTGAGACTGCGAATCCCGTGCCCAAGGAAGGGACCGACACCGAAAGCAGATCATCTAAGCATGGAATCGAGGTAAGGGGAATGTTCGGGTTATGATTAATTAGAGTAGGATCTACCTCCTATCCGAGCTGTTGAATGGTGCGAACAAGGTAAGAAAATGTTATTGCATGTTGCTGTGTGCCTATGTTTGTGTATGTGTGACCATGTACACCGATCAGTTGAGGATCGGGTGTGTGACTGAGTTGATTATGAAATGAGTTTGAAATATTTAATGTTGGGATGATCGGTGTTATAATGTGAATCCGGGTTTGACAAGCAGGTCACCCGAGTGATGAGAAAGTGATGTTAATGGCCAAGTTTGATATGGGAAATGTGAACTGTATGTATAACTATGTGGTGTGGGACGACCGACGGTATATTATAGCCCCTCATTTCTGGTTCCCATGGTTTTTGTGCCTAGTTGAGCTACCCAGTGGTCAAGTAGGACCCAATGGTCGAGGTGGAGAGTCAAGCAGGACTCGGTGAACCAAGCAGGGTTCACGGGGTGTCAAGTAGGACCCCCAGCTGAAGGCCGATCCTTTAGTATCTGGATACTAGGAGTCAGATTGCATTAGAGTCAGTGGTGATCATCGATGAATTTGATATATGTGCTAAGTTAAGTGGATGTGTTCATTGTGTGTAATGTGCTATAATTTCCGAGTGTGACTCGATAAATCTCCGAGTGAAAATTTAATATATTTGATGAGTATGAATTGTTATCTCTACCGAATGCTGTTGTTGGGCTTGCCGAGTGAACTATTATGATTTCCGAATGAGATATATATATACATATTTAATTTGTTAAATTCCGCTTTACATTAATTATGATGCCAAACACTCACCCTTGCTGTTATTTTAATTTAGTGACCAGTGACAGGGAGGAAGCCGGAGCCATGGAGTCGCGCCAAGGAGGAGATCGATGCCAAGGCCCGAGAGATTTTGAGTGATTGTGTAGGGTATATGTGTATAGGGAGTTTCTGAGTGCTTATTATTATTTGTGTGCCAACTTAAGTCGAATCAGATGCGAATTTATATTTTAAAATACATGAATCTTTATGTTTTCTTGTTTGCTGTGTCAGCCCATTAACTAGCGGATCCATTCCCGAGTGGGGGATAACCGAGAGACCCCCCTTCCGGGTGGAAGGTTAGAATGCCCCGAGTGGGATTTGTTGGGAGAAAGTTCCGAGTGAAGAAAGTGTGTGAAGATTCTGAGTGAGGAAGGCGTATCATGATTCCGAGTGAAGAGGAGTTGAATGTGTCCGAGGGGGAAATCCAAGCCTCTTCCGAGGGAGTTGTGACCGAGTTAAGCTTCCTGAGTGAGAGGTAGTAATGAGTCAAGTGTGGAATGCCCGAGTGAGTGAAAGTGGAGTGTTTTCCGAGTGAAACCCTACTGCCGAGTAAACCATTTTACCGAGTGAATCCCCATGCGAGTTCGCCTGTGCGTCTGGTTCGCTTAGATTTCAGAGTGGCATTCGCTCAAGCGAGTTGGTACTCGCCTAAGCGACTCTTGGGTTTCACCTAGGAATGTTGGGGTCTCGCTCAGGCGAGTGACCCCTGTTCTCTTCTTCTTCTTTTGTCCTCCCTTCTTCTCCCGCCGTTCCAACTCCATCTTACCGAGCGGATGTTATTTTGCGTGCACTCTTATTATGATTTTGATTGCATTTAAGTGAATACTATCATTTATCAAGACCGAATGGGTTAAGAGTTAAAAGAAGTAAATACTAATTTATACTATGATACAAATTTTATTCAACGTAAAAATGATATTGTGAAAATAATTTGCCGTATATAAATAAAAAGGGAAATTGACCTAAGATGTTACAGTTAGTATCAGAGCGGTTCTTTCTAGAGCTGGGTGTATGGGTTAATTCAGTGATTGTATGAGTCCGGTGAGGGCTGGTTGCATTCAATTGTGTTGTGTTTTGCTTGTACAGCTTGGCATCGTTCCCTTGGCACTCCATTGGCGTGGCATTTTATGTGTGTGAGGTAAATTTCCGACTCCTTGGTTGGCATTGGTTATTAATGGTGACGTGTTTGCTCATTGTAGAATTACAATATGGCTGAAGGAACCAGTTCCGGTAGACGAGACGATTTCTTCTCCAAATTTACCCAGTTGATGAGTAGGACCGAGTCTGGTCCCACTCTGGATAAATTCCTGAAAAGGAATCCCCCGGCCTACAGGGGAGGACACGATTATGACGGGGCATACATTTGGATCAGGGACATCGAGCAGGTCTTTGAATACTTTGAGTGCTCAGAGGAGCAAAAGGTTTTGTTTGCGACCTATCAATTAAACGACGAGGCTAGAGTATGGTGGTCTCGGGTGAAGGTGCAGATAAACGCGGCAAATGAGCCGCTAGTATGGGCAAATTTCCGAAGGAGATTCCTTGTTAAGTACTTCCCGGATAACTACAAAATCTGGAAGGAAATGGAATTCCTGAAGTTGGAGCAAGGCCGACTGTCTGTGGCCGAGTACACTAGCAAGTTCGACGAGCTGTGTGATTTTTACCACCCTTTTTCGCTGGAAGGGACTGAGGGCACCAAGTGTGCTAAATACGAGGCTGGACTACGGATTGAACTCCGTAGTGTAATTGTACCGATGGAGATTCGGGACTACCCGACTCTAGTGAACAAAGCTAGACTGGCCGAAGAGGTGCAGTTACAAAGGACGTCTCAGCCGAGAGACAAAAAGCCACTGAAAGCAAAGGGGTTCAGCTTCAAGAGGATGGGCCAATTCTTTCGGGGCGGCAAGTCTTCCGCCACTTCTTTATCCTCTTCCGGTCGGGGTTCTACTGGCCAATCGGGTAATCCGTCTGATAGTCGTGCATGCTACAATTGTGGCCAGGAGGGTCACATTGCCAAATACTGTCAAGCCAATCAAATTGTGTGCTTCCAGTGTGGACAGTCGGGGCACCTCAGGCCCGATTTCCCCCAGAGGCAGCAGCCGGGCAGGCAGGGCAACCGAACCAACCCTTCTGGAACTCAGGGTGCCAATTTTCAGAGAGGAGGCAGGCATGGTGCTGGTCGGGGAGGCCAACAATCGGGAAGATCTGATGCCCAGTCCAGTGGTGCCCAGAATGCCATGACCGGGCGGGTGTTCGCGTTTGATGCCTCGGAAGCCATGAGGGATGACAACTTGGTGAAGGGTAAGTGCCTCATCTGTGGCTATCTTGTTGATGTAATTTATGATTCGGGCACAACCCATTCATTTATTTCTGAGAGTTGTGTGTGACGGCTTGGTTTGCCGATCGGTTTAATGGAGAACGCCCTTATTGTTTCCACTCCAACCGGTTCCACTTTTCACGCGACCACCGTGTGTAGAGATATGCTGATGCAAATTGAAGACCGTACTTTCTGAGTGAACTTTATCTGTATGCCGTTGAGGAACTTAGATGTTATTCTAGGTCTCGATTGGCTAGCTGCTAATCATGTGATGGTCGACTGCTATCGGAAGAGTATTGTTTTCTCTCAGGAACTCGACACGAAGGATGTGGTGAGTGATGTCTCAACCACGTATGTTATTTTATTTGCTTCGGAGGGTCGGTACAACCTTCTACCGAGTGATATTCCAATTGTTTGTGAATTTCCTAATGTTTTTCCAGAAGAAATTCCGGAGTTGCCTCCCAGTCAGGAGATTGATTTCTCTATTGACTTAATTCCCGGGGCAGAGCCTGTGTCCCGAGCGCCATATAGAATGTCCTCGGTGGAATTGGCCGAGGTAAAGAAACAAGTAAATGAACTGCTGGAAAAAGGCTTTATCCGACTGAGTGCTTCACCGTGGGGTGCTCCGGTGTTACTGGTAAAGAAGAAGGACGGTAGCATGCGAATGTGCATCGATTACCGACAGCTGAATAAATTGACGATTAAAAATAAATATCCATTGCCTCGGATTGATGACTTGCTGGACCAACTGAGGGCCGCTGTCGTGTTTTCTAAGATCGACTTGAGGTCGGGATACCACCAGATCTGGGTGAAGTCGGAAGATATTCCGAAGACAGCATTTCGGACTCGGTATGGGCACTTCGAGTACATTGTAATGCCCTTTGGAGTGACGAATGCCCCCGCCATCTTCATGACTATATGAATCGGATTTTTCAACCATACTTGGACCAGTTTGTGGTGGTATTCATTGATGACATCCTGGTATATTCGAGGTCGGTTGAAGAGCATGCTCAACACCTTCAAACCATTCTGCAGATACTCCGAGAGAAGAAGCTGTATGCTAAACTATCCAAGTGTGATTTCTGGGAAAGTAGTGTGCAATTCTTAGGACATGTAATTTCCCGAGAGGGCGTCTCGGTTGATCCGACAAAAATTGAGGCGGTTATGGCTTGGGAGAGGCCGAGGTCGGTAACTGAAATCAGAAGTTTCCTCGGGTTAGCTGGATACTATCGACGTTTTATTGAAGGGTTCTCTCGGATAGCACTTCCTCTGACTCGGTTGACAAGGAAAGAGAGTCCTTTTGTGTGGTCGGAAAAGTGCGAGCTGAGTTTTCAGACTCTCAAACGGTGTTTGACAACTGCCCCGGTGCTTGCATTGCCTGATGTAACACGGGAATTTGTAGTGTATTGTGATGCATCCAAGTTCGGTTTGGGATGCATGCTGATGCAATCCGACCGGGTGATTGCCTATGCTTCCAGGCAATTGAGGCCCTATGAATCGAATTATCCGACCCATGGTTTGGATTTGGCAGCAGTAGTATATGCATTAAAGATTTGGCGTCATTATCTATATGGGTCCCGCTTTGTGGTGTTCAGTGACCACAAAAGCTTGAAGTATTTGTTCGACCAAAAGGAGCTAAATATGAGGCAGAGAAGGTGGGTGGAGTACTTGAAAGATTATGACTTCGACTTGAGGTACCACCCGGGTAAAGCGAATATTGTTGCTGATGCACTGAGCAGGAAGGTGTTGCACACGGCTTATTTGATGGGCAGAGAGCAGGAATTGCTAGAGAGCTTTAAGGATATGAACATTGGAGTTGTTATGGACGCTCCAAACCGAATGACGGTCGGAATGTTGAAGATCTCCAATGAATTTCTGGAGTCTATTGTTGCTGCTCAGAAAGATGATGAGGAGTTGCTGAAACTGATTGACACTCAGGCTCGAGGCAAGGATATGGAGTTAACTCGGGGTAATGATGGAATATGGAGATTCTGGGACCGAGTGGTGGTGCCTGCACATGGAGATTTCAGGCAAGCTGTGCTAGCTGAGGCACACAGGAGCTCTCTGAGTATTCATCCCAGTGTGATGAAAATGTATCATGACTTGAAGAAGGAATTCTGGTGGCCGGGCATGAAGAAGGTAATAACTGAATACGTGAGGTCCTGCGTGATATGCCAAAAGTGCAAAGTCAAACATCAACGACCCCCAGGTTTGCTTCAGCCCCCAGAAATTCCGATCTGGAAGTGGGAAAGCATCACCATGGACTTCGTATCCGGGCTACCTCGCACCCGAACCGGGTGCAACGCGATTTAGGTAATTGTTGACCAACTAACCAAGAGCGCCTACTTCCTGGCGACGAATATGAAATGGTCACTGGACCGATTAGCTAGGTTGTATGTTGTTGAGATTGTACGACTGCACGGTGTACCCTCAAGCATTATTTCTGATCGGGATCCCCGATTCACTTCAAGATTTTGGGGGAGCTTGCAACAAGAACTGGGTACTGAGCTCAGGCTGAGCTCAGCGTACCATCCCCAGACCGATGGCCAGTCGGAGCGGACAATACAGACTCTCGAGGATATGCTGAGGGCATGTGTGTTAGAGCAGGGCGGATCATGGGAGAAATACTTGCCTCTGGTGGAGTTTGCATATAATAATGATAAGTGCTTTATAACACAATAAATTAGATCTAGTTTGATTAGGATTTTAATCATTATGCACTGTATTTCCTTTATTTATTGTGATTTTTGCTTTCTTTCCACTATATTCTACTTGGGTATGTTATTTTGTAAAAATTAAGGTAATAAAGGGTCAATAACAACAGAAAAACGACCATAAAATGATAAAGAAACAAGAAGAACAAGCCCAAAGTGGAAAGAACTCTCTTTTTATGCTGAATTCCGACTCAGAATGATGAACTCCGAGTAGAATGACTCAGAAATGATCAAATCCAAGTGGAATGACTGTGAATGGAGCGTTGCCGAGTGGAATACTTCACTGTTGGAGGTGAATCCGAGTGGAAGGTTCCCTGTCAAAGCCATTCCAAGTGATAAATGTCTGACCCTGTTGGAGGTTCAATGCTGAAAAGAAATATGTCCCTGTTAGAAGTGAATCCGAGTGGAAGGTTCCCTATCAAAGCCATTCCGAGTGAAAAGTGGCTGACCTTGAAGAAATATGTCCCTGTTAGAGGTGAATCTGAGTGGAAGTTGTCCGACTACAACAATTCCAAGTGAAAAAAGGGACTGACCTTGAATAAATACTGCCCAAAGCATTTCCGAGTGAAAGAATGCTGACTGAAGCAGGTCTAATTGGGGAACAACTGCTCCTTCTGGGCAAAATTGCCTCCGAGTGGAAAACTCCCGAGTGAGTTGATTCCGAGCAGAAGAAGCCACTGAATAAACACGTTTAATAAAGAGATCTCCGAGTGGTTTCATTCGGAGAAGCTGGCATTCTCAAGCAGAACAGGTCCTTTCCGAGTAGTTTGTTTTAGAAAAATGTCTCTTCAAGCAATGAAAGATCCGACCGGGAATGAATCACACTTGGGCAGACTCATAGTTTCACACTAAGCCCGACTGTGATGTCTCCAAGGAAGACTACCGAGTAAGTTGGGGCAGAAAGCTGCATTTTCGAGCAAAGCAAGGCTCAAACATGGAAGAACTTATATCAGCCAGATTCCAGAGTCTTTCAATTTCAAATTTCTGAGTGAAAGGTATATCTGAGTGAGTTGATTGACGACTGAAGGTAATTCTGAGTAGAAATCAACTCGGACTTCCGAGTGAAGGTGTCTGAGTGTATCATTTGAATGAGTAAAGGAAGGGTCGTTCTTGATTGAATTATTCCCAAGCAAATCCGAGCAAGGTTTCTCCGAGTGGTTCAATTCCAGAGACATATCCGAGTGAAACAGTGAAAGAAGACTTTCCAATCCTGAGTGAGCCACTTTTCAGTCAGTTCCGAGCCACTTTTTAATCAGTACTGAGTGAATCACTTTTCAATCGGTTCCGAGTCACTCTTTAGTCGGTTCCGATTGAATGTTTCAATCAGAGGCTTTTTTTAGTCAGTTTTCAGTCACTCTTCACTCGTTCCTTCCTCACAACCACAACACCGACTCTCCTTACAGCAACTCAACACCGTCCCGATCCAACCAATACCGACCAGCTAAGCAAACACCGAGCAAGCTTTCACTAGGTCTTTTATGTATGAACAACACCTTTTCCACTCGGATTGTTTCCCCCTATTGGTAAGATCCGACCGATCCACTAAATCCGAGTCAGAAGGAGAAAACCGACTCTATATTTCCACCGATTGCCCTTGCTGACTTGGATTTCCACTATCCAAGTGGATCCTTGACTTATGGGAGGCGGCTGACAACATCTAGGCTGTCTCTCCACCGTTCCCTATAGCTGTCACCATCCAGGCTGTCTCCAAGTTGTGATTGTGGGGCGGCTGACACAAAAAATTAATAAAAAAGGCCCACTTACCACCGATTGTTAACATCCAAGACCTCTATAAATAGAGGGGCAGTCTGAAGGAGAAAGGCATCATAGAACACGGACAACAACACTTAGATCAAGTCCTCTCTCATTTTCACTTTAATTCCGTTCTTTTTTCTCTCGTTTCTTTTCTGTTCCTCTTTTCTTTCTTTTCTTCATTCCCTTCCCCGTTCCTTTTCTTTTCTTTTGCATTCGTTTTCTTTCTCTTTTCTTTTCTTTTTTTTTCGTTTTCTGTCCCATTTCTCTTTTATTTTCTTTTATTTTCTTTTATTTTAAGAGTTGTGAATTGTAAAAGTGAGTATTCAAATTTGTAATTGGTGGAGGAATATTGCAACAAGGAAATACAGTGGTAAATTATTCTGAGCTTTTGGAGAAACCCGTAAGTCTTTATTTTTACCATGATTTGTATGTTTTATTTTTCCATTATTTATATGAATTTGAATTATTTCATGAGTAACTAAATTAATTATCTTGGGATAAAGGGGGTGTGATAATATTTTATATTAATGTTATTTTGACTTTAAATTAAATAAATTTCTGTTTTCCATTTAGTTTAAAAAATGCTCAATGCTCTTAGTAATTCCTAACAAGAACCTAAGTGATAAAACTGTATACTTGCGGGTATATTAGTAAGTTTAAGTAATTAATAGAATCGAGAGATTTATTGTTACTGGAAAGTTTTTAAACTAAGCCTAAGTTTTTGAAATACTTTTTGTGACCTCGGTAAAACCGTGAAAGTAATCAAAATCTTTTAGGGAATTTTAAAAAGGGATTTTCACAAAACGATAATGGGCCTTTTCTAAGGATTAAGCAGCGCTTTCCATAGGTTAGGTACATTAATAGGATTCCGAGAGGAACATATTAATTAGCTTAAGGAAAATTCGCCTTGGAAAACTTAATTTGATTCTTATTTATGAAAAGTTAAAATTCATTAACATAAAATAAAGTCTTGATCCCCCAAAATCCCAAGATATTCTCAACTCTGATTTTTAAGTGTCTAGAAAATTTTGTTTACTTATTCATATTCTGAGCAACTTAATTTTGTGCTTTATTTTACAAAAACCTTAAAAATCAATTGTGTGGATAATTAAATTTCAATATGCTGGTACTTTGAACACAGTCCCTGTGGAGAACGATAACCTTTTATATTACGCGACATAACCCGTGCGCTTGTGGGCCCTGTCAAGTTTTTGGCGTCGTTGCCGGGGACTGTTGTCCCTCAAATATCGGCAATATTGAAATTCGATTAGATCATACTTGTTAATATTTTTATTTTTATTTTTATTTTGTTTTGTAATCTTGTATTTTGTTCTTTATTTTGTGAATCTGTTGTTGTTTTATTTTTGTGATTATTTGTTTTATTTGTCATTTATTTTCTTTTTATACGACGAAGCCGTAGTGTCGATCTAAACTTAGGATTTGACCCTGAGATAGAACGTACCCTTAGAGCTTTAAGAAAACAACAAAAACAACAAAAACAACAAAAAGAAAAACAAATGGCAGACCAACATAGACCCTTAAGAGATTTTGCCGCTCCAAGTACAAATGGAAGAGGATCTAGCATCCTTAGACCCACAGTGGAGGCTAACAATTTTGAATTGAAGCCTTCATTACTCTCATTGGTTCAACAGAACCAATTCAGAGGATTACCCTCTAAAGATCCAAATCTTCACCTTCAAATCTTTCTTGAATACTGTGACACCTTGAAGATGAACGGAGCCACCAATGATGCCATTCGCTTGAGACTGTTCCCTTTCTCCTTAAGAGATAAAGCGAGGCGTGGTTGTATTGTCTTCCTGAAGGATCCATCACGACTTGGGAACAATTGTCCAGTGCTTTTATCAATAAATGGTACCCAAGGAACAAGACCGATGTACTGAGAAAACAAATCATAAATTTATCACAAAAGATGATGAATCCTTGTATGAAGCCTGGGAAAGATACAGGGAGATGCTAAGAGAATGTCCTCACCATAGGATAGAAAGGTGGTTGACAATCCATATTTTCTATAATAGACTGACTTCCACACAAAAGATCTCTTTAGATGCTGCAGCTGGAGGAGCCTTCATGAGTAAAAATGTTGATGAAGCTGAGAACCTGATTGAGGAAATAGCTCAAAACACTCACCAGTGGAACTCTGAGAGAGGATTACCTGCTAAAACACCAGGTAAGTACTCTGTTGATACTCTTTCCCTACTTTCTGCCAAAGTTGAAGCATTAACATTAAAACTTGATAAAATAGGGTCAACAGGTGCTACTAATATTGTTTGTGAAGTTTGTGGTGTTTCAGGACATGGAGCTACAAACTGCCATTTAATAATGACCCCTAATCAAGAACAAGAAATGCATCAGGTGGATGTTATTGGAAACTATGGTGGAAATTATCAAGGTAACTACAGACCTCCACAAGGTCCACCTGGCTTCCAAAATAAGCCACCTCAATTCCAAGGTAATAAAAGTAACTACAAACCTCAACAAGGAACCTATATTCCACAAAAATCAAAGCTAGAATCCTTGATGGAGACATTTATAGCTACTCAACTTAAACAAAATGATGAATTTTCTGATGCAATAAAAAACTTGGCTTCAAAAGTGGACTCTCTTGCCACCCATAACAAAATACTAAAAAATCAAATTGCCCAACAAGCCTCCTACTCTCAAAGAGCACCAGGAACATTTCCTGGAAAACCAGAGGCTGGACCATCTAACTAAACCATGGCTGTCACTCTTAGGAGTGGTACTCAATATGATGGACCAGTTGACAAGACTGCAAAGAAGGAAAAGAAAGTGGATGAATCTTCATCTCATCCAGTGATTGAAGAAGAGAAACCACAAGAGAAGAAGAAGGAGGTTAAGCCATATCAACCTCCCATTCCATTTCCTCAGCGCTTAACTAAAGCAAAGTTGGATAAACAATTTGGTAAGTTTCTTGATGTTTTAAAGAAATTGTATATTAATATTCCCTTCACAGATGCTTTGCAGCAAATGCCCACATATGCAAAGTTCCTGAAGGACATTTTGTCCAACAAAAGAAGACTAGAGGAAGATGGTACAGTTGCACTTACTGAAGAGTGTAGTGCTCTAATTCAAAAGAAACTTCCACCCAAGCTCCAAGATCCAGGTAGTTTCTCTATTCCTTGCATGATTGGTGACATGAACATAGATAAAGCATTGTGTGATTTAGGAGCGAGTGTGAGTTTAATGCCATTATCTGTTGCTGAAAAGTTAGGATTGGGTGAACTGAAACCTACTAGGATGTCTTTGCAATTGGCTGATAGATCTGTAAAATATCCTGTAGGAATTTTAGAGGATGTTCCTATTAAGATAGGAAAATTTTTTATACCTGCTGACTTTGTTGTGCTTGAAATGGACAAAGATTCTTTGATTCCTATTATTTTAGGCAACCATTTTTAGCAACTGCAGGTGCTGTGATCGATGTCAAGAATGGTAAGTTGTCTCTAACTGTTGGAGATCAAAAGGTTGATTTTAACTTGAAAAATGTTTTAGAAAAACCTTTTGCTGTAGTGTGGATTTTGTTGAACAAGTGGTAAAGGAAGCAACCCTTCCTAATGACCCACTTGAAACTGTTTTCATGATTGAGCTGACAGAAACATCTGATTGCTCTGAGGCCCCACTAAAACATGATACTGAGGTCATGTGTGACAAAGTGGTAAGCCCCAATGTGGAATTAAAACCTTTACCAGCTTCGTTAAGGTATGAGTTTCTTGGTCCTAATTCCACATATCCTGTGATTGTTAATGCTGAATTGAATCCATGTGAAACTGAAAAACTTTTGAAACAACTTAGGTTGTATAAAAAGGTAATAGGTTATACAATGGATGATATCAAAGGGATTAGTCCTTCACTATGTATGCACAGGATTACTGTAGAAGATGAAAGTAGGCCCACAGTAGAACCACTTAGGAGATTAAATCCAAAAATGCAAGAAATGGTTAAAAAGGAAGTTTTGAAATTGCTTGATGCTGGAGTCATATATCCTATTGATAGTAGTAAATGGGTAAGTCTTGTTCATGTGGTACCTAAAAAGGGGGAATAACTGTGATTGAAAATGATAAACATAACTTGATTCCTACTAGGATTGTCTCTGGTTGGCGTATGTGCATTGATTATAGGAAGTTAAATAGCACCACGAAAAAAGATCATTTTCCCCTCCCTTTTATTGATCAGATGCTTGAAAGACTTGCGAAACACTCTTATTTCTGTTATTTGGATGGGTATTCAGGTTTTCATCAAATTCCCATTCATCCATCTGATCAAGAAAAGACTACCTTCACTTGCCCTAATGGGACTTATGCTTACAGACGTATGCCTTTTGGTTTGTGTAATGCACCTGCGACTTTTCAAAGGTGTATGGAAGTAATTTTTTTGACCTTATTGAAAATGTGATGGAAGTCTTTATGGATGATTTTTCAGTGCATGGTTTGGATTTTGATAATTGTTTAACAAATTTGTGCCAAGTCTTGCAGCGTTGTGAAGAGACTAATTTGGTCTTAAACTGAGAAAAATGCCATTTTATGGTAAGAGAAGGCATAGTTCTTGGACACCTGGTGTCTGAGAGAGGTATAGAAGTTGATAAGGCTAAAGTGGAAGTGATTGAAAAATTGCCTCCACCCACAAATGTGAAAGGTATTCGGAGTTTTCTTGGACATGCAGGGTTTTACCGTAGGTTCATTAAAGATTTCTCCAAGATCACAAAGCCTCTTACAACTCTTCTGGGTAAGGATGTGCCTTTCAATTTTGATTCATCTTGTATGGAAGCTTTTTACAGGATTAAGCAAGCTCTAATCTCTGCCCCCATCGTGCAACCCCCTGATTGGAAACTCCCGTTTGAGTTAATGTGCGATGCGAGTGATTACGCAGTGGGGGCTGTGTTGGGGCAACGAAAGGATAAAAAGCTCCATGTAATTCATTATGCCAGCCGGACACTAGATGATGCTCAGGTTAATTATGTCACAACTGAAAAAGAACTGTTAGCCATTGTCTTTGCTTTTGATAAATTTAGATCTTACTTGGTAGGTTCATATGTTACTGTTTACACTGACCACTCTGCCATTAAGTATCTATTGAATAAAAAGGAAGTAAAGCCTACATTAATTAGGTGGATTCTAATATTGCAAGAATTTGACTTGGAAATTAAGGATAAGAAGGGTACCGAGAACTTAGTCGCTGACCACCTATCTAGGTTGACATCTGAAAAAGAAGAAATAGATAATATTCCTATCAATGAATCTTTTCCGGATGAACAACTCTTGAGTCTTAGTATCCAACGTGTTCCTTGGTATGCTGATTTTGTAAATTTTCTTGCATGTGGTATTTTACCTCCTGATCATAGCTTTCAGCAAAGGAAAAAGTTTTTTGCAGATGTTAAACACTACTATTGGGATGAACCACTCCTATTCAAGCAATGTGCAGATGGTTTGATTCGAAGGTGTGTTTCACAAGATGAGGTTCATGCTATCTTGGATCATTGTCATTCTCTTTCCTGTGGAGGGCACATGAGCACCTCTAAGACAGCTGCTAAAATATTGCAAGCTGGGTTCTATTGGCCAAATATTTTTAAGGATGTACGTAAGTATGTTCTAACTTGTGATGCTTGCCAAAGAACAGGTAACATTGGTAAGAGACATGAAATGCCATTGAATACCATTTTAGAAGTTGAATTGTTTGATGTATGGGGTGTTGATTTTATGGGACCTTTTCCTTCCTCTTTTGGAAATCAGTTCATATTAGTGGTAGTTGACTATGTGTCAAAATGGGTGGAAGCCATTGCTTCACCCCATTCTGATGCTAAGACTGTTATTAAACTTTTCAAGAAAATAATATTTCCAAGGTTTGGGGTCCCAAAATGTGTTATAAGTGATGGAGGGTCTCATTTTATTGAGAAAACTTTTCAGACCCTTCTAAAGAAATATGGAGTTAGGCATAAGGTTGCTACACCTTATCACCCACAAACTAGTGGACAAGTTGAGGTATCCAATCGGGAAATTTAAAATATTCTTCAAAAAGTGGTGAATACATCACGTAAGGATTGGTCTATTAAGTTAGATGATTCCTTATGGGCGTATCGAACCGCATACAAAACTCCCATTGGAACCACACCTTTTAAGCTAGTATATGGGAAGCCCTGTCATTTACCTGTTGAGCTAGAATATAAATCTTTTTGGGCTGTTAAAACTCTTAACTTTGATCATAAGGCTGCAAGTGAACATAGATTGTTGGAATTAAATGAGCTTGAAGAACTCTGTTTAGATGCATACGAAAATGCCAGAATTTATAAAGAAAAAACCAAACAATGGCATGATCGTCACATCCAACAGAGAACATTTAATCCAGGTGATATGGTTTTACTTTTTAATTCCAGACTGAAGCTTTTTCCAGGTAAACTGAGATCTCGATGGTCGGGACCATTCAAGGTGACAAAAGTCTTTCCCTTTGGAGCTGTCGAAATATAGAGCGAGAAATCTGGTACATTTAGGGTAAATGGACAGAGAGTAAAGCACTACTTCACAGGTCAACCAATACAACAAGCAAGTGACTTGGACTTGTTTGATGCTCCTAATGAGTAAATCCAAATGGTGAGAAGTTTGGCTGAAGACTTAAAACTTAGCACTGATAGGGAGGTAACCCTATAAAAAGTTGTTGTTTCATTTTAAGTTTAAAATTAAAAAAAAAACAACTATGTCAGATGCTAGTTTGGGGTTACTACAGGTAAGTTTTCTTATCCTTTTATCATCCATTTTAACATTGAGGACAATGTCAAATTCTGGTTTGGGGTGTAGATAAGAAAACTTAACTATTTTGTTTACGTTGTGTGATTGTTATATTTTTCATGCATGTGTGTTTTCCTTATTTTGTTTGTAATCTTGTAATTCACCATAATTGAATGATAAATTTACCTTGAAAATAAGGCTAAAGTATCTAAGGACCCCAAAATTTTGAGTAAAATTTTCAAAATTTGATGGTTTAAATGCCAAATAAATGCTTAAATGAACTTTATGTGATTAAAATTTTCTTTAAAAAGACTTTCCATGGTTAGATTTGAGCCAAAATGGGTTTTTTATCAAACAAATTTTCAAAACCCATATCTTCTTGATTGAGTGAATCTCATAGTCATTAATATTCTAGAACTTGTTTTTCAACCGATTCAAAATGGTTTTTGATTATATGTCTTAGGATGATAAAGGCACAATTAGGTCTTATTCTTAAGCCTCAGAAATTTTGCATAATTTGACCCCTAGTTGCCCCTTTTGAACCTTAAAGTGAAAATTTTTCTTTGAAACCTTTCATTGACTGATATTCTCTTAATGGTGAAAAAGTTGGAAATTTAGTGGAGCAAAGAAAGAAAAAAGGACTTAAGAAAAATATGTATAGGATGCAAAGAAAAGCAAGAAAAAGAAAAAGAAAAAGAAAATCAAAATGATGATATTGAATGAATTCCAAAAAAGTCCATAAAAGTTTAAAAATTTGCTCTGTTAAATTTATGATGGTAATTTGAATCATTCATGACTATTAAAGCCCTTTTGTATTCCATTTTTCTTGTGATTCCTACCTTGACAATACAACCCAAGGCCACGTTACAACCTTTGAAAGACCTTTAGACTTTGACATATTTTCTATCTAAACTGTGGAGTTTCTGGTTTATTAACAAGCTTATGGTAATATTTTTTGACTATGATGATCTGAGTGATACACAAACCTTGAAACACTTAGTGAAAATTGTGAGAAGAGTATCTAAAGTCTTGACATTGAAAATTGATTCACATAAGAGAAAAATAAAATTGGCATTTGAATAAATCTTTTTCTCTATTTTGGATCCCTTAGTTTGCTGAGCTTAGTGTTTTTTGTATCTTATCATATGAATATGGTAATTTCTTGAGGACAAGAAATGTTTTGGTTCGGGGAATTTTGATAAGTGCTTTATAACACATTAAATTAGATCTAGTTTGATTAGGATTTTAATCATTATGCACTGTATTTCCTTTATTTATTGTGATTTTTACTTTCTTTCCACTATATTCTACTTGGGTATGTTATTTTACAGAAATTAAGGTAATAAAGGGTCAATAACAAGAGAAAAACGACCATAAAATGATAAAGAAACAAGAAGAACAAGCCCAAAGTGGAAAGAACTCTCTTTTTATACTGAATTCCGACTCAGAATGATGAACTCCGAGTAGAATGACTCAGAAATGATCAAATCCGAGTGGAATGACTCAGAATGGAGCGTTGCCGAGTGGAATACTTCACTGTTGGAGGTGAATCCAAGTGGAAGGTTCCCTGTCAAAGCCATTCCGAGTGATAAATGCCTTACCCTGTTGGAGGTTCAATGCTGAAAAGAAATATGTCCCTGTTAGAAGTGAATCCGAGTGGAAGGTTCCCTATCAAAGCCATTCCGAGTGAAAAATGGCTGACCTTGAAGAAATATATCCCTGTTAGAGGTGAATCCGAGTGGAAGTTATCCGACTGCAACCATTCCGAGTGAAAAAAGGGACTGACCTTGAATAAATACTGCCCAAAGCATTTCCGAGTGAAAGAATGCTGACTAAAGCAGGTCTGATTGGGGAACAACTGCTCCTTCTGGGCAAAATTGCCTCCGAGTGGAAAACTCCCGAGTGAGTTGATTCTGAGCAGAAGAAGCCACTAAATGAACACGTTTAATAAAGAGATCTCCGAGTGGTTTCATTCGGAAAAGATGGCATTTTGAGCAAAGAAAAGGAATCTCTGAGTGGTGTCATTCAGAGAAGCTGGCATTCTCAAGCAGAACAGGTCCTTTCCGAGTAGTTTGTTTCGAAAAAATGTCTCTTCAAGCAATGAAAGATCCGACCGGGAATGAATCACACTCGGGCAGACTCAAAGTTTCACACTAAGCCTGAGTGTGATGTCTCCAAGGAAGACTACCGAGTGAGTTGGGGCAGAAAGCTACATTTCCGAGCAAAGCAAGGCTCAGACATGGAAGAACTTCTATCAGCCAGATTCCAGAGTCTTTCAATTTCAAATTTCTGAGTGAAAGGTATATCCGAGTGAGTTGATTGACGACTGAAGGTAATTCTGAGTAGAAATCAACTCGGACTTCCGAGTGAAGGTGTCTGAGTGTATCATTTGAATGAGTAAAGGAAGGGTCGTTCTTGATTGAATTATTCCCAAGCAAATCCGAACAAGGTTTCTCCGAGTGGTTCAATTCCAGAGACATATCCGAGTGAAATAGTGAAAGAAGACTTTCCAATCCTGAGTGAGCCACTTTTTAGTCAGTTCCGAGCCACTTTTTAATCATTACCGAGTGAATCACTTTTCAATCGATTCCGAGTCACTCTTCAGTCGGTTCGGATTGAATGTTTCAATCAGAGGCTTTTTTTTAGTCACTCGTCAGTCATTTTTCAGTCAGTTTTCAGTCACTCTTCACTCGTTCCTTCCTCACAACCACAACACCGACTCTCTTTACAGCAACTCAACACCGTCCCGTTCCAACCAATACCGACCAGCTAAGCAAACACCGAGCAAGCTTTCACTAGGTCTTTTGTGTATGAACAACACCTTTTCCACTCGGATTGTTTCCCCCTATTGGTAAGATCCGACCGATCCACTAAATCTGAGTCAGAAGGAGAAAACCGACTCCATATTTCCACCGATTGCCCTTGCTGACTTGGATTTCCACTATCCAAGTGGATCCTTGACTTATGGGGGGAGGCTGACAACATCTAGACTGTCTCTCCACCGTTCCCTATAGCTGTCACCATCCAGGTTGTCTCCAAGTTGTGATTGTGGGGCGGCTGACACAAAAAATTAATAAAAAAGGCCCACTTGCCACCGATTGTTAACATCCAAGACCTCTATAAATAGAGGGGCGGTCTGAAGGAGAAAGGCATCATAGAACACGAACAGCAACACTTAGATCAAGTCCTCTCTCATTTTCACTTTAATTCCTTTCTTTTTTCTCTCGTTTCTTTTCCGTTCCTCTTTTCTTTCTTTTCTTTCTTTTCTTCATTCCCTTCCCCGTTCCTTTTCTTTTCTTTTGCATTCGTTTTCTTTCTCTTTTCTTTTCTTTTTTTTCGTTTTCTGTCCCATTTCTCTTTTATTTTCTTTTTCTTTCTTTTATTTTAATAGTTGTGAATTGTAAAAGTGAGTATTCAAATTTGTAATTGGTGGAGGAATATTGCAACAAGGAAATACAGTGGTAAATTATTCTGAGCTTTTGGAGAAACCCGTAAGTCTTTATTTTTACCATGATTTGTATGTTTTATTTTTCCATTATTTATATGAATTTGAATTATTTCATGAGTAACTAAATTAATTATCTTGGGATAAAGGGGGTGTGATAATATTTTATATTAATGTTATTTTGACTTTAAATTAAATAAATTTCTATTTTCCATTTAGTTTAAAAAATGCTCAATGCTCTTAGTAATTCCTAACAAGAACCTAAGTGATAAAACTGTATACTTGCGGGTATATTAGTAAGTTTAAGTAATTAATAGAATCGAGAGATTTATTGTTACTGGAAAGTTTTTGAACTAAGCCTAAGTTTTTGAAATACGTTTTGTGACCTCGGTAAAACCATGAAAGTAATCAAAATCTTTTGGGGAATTTTAAAAAGGGATTTTCACAAAACGATAATGGGCCTTTTCTAAGGATTAAGCAGCGCTTTCCATAGGTTAGGTACATTAATAGGATTCCGAGAGGAACATATTAATTAGCTTAAGGAAAATTTGCCTTGGAAAACTTAATTTGATTCTTATTTATGAAAAGTTAAAATTCATTAACATAAAATAAAGTCTTGATCCCCCAAAATCCCAAGATATTCTCAACTCTGATTTTTAAGTGTCTAGAAAATTTTGTTTACTTATTCATATTCTGAGCAACTTAATTTTGTGCTTTATTTTACAAAAACCTTAAAAATCAATTGTGTGGATAATTAAATTTCAATATGCTGGTACTTTGAACACAGTCCCTGTGGAGAACGATAATCTTTTATATTACGTGACATAACCCGTGCGCTTGCGGGCCCTGTCAAATAACAATTATCATAGCAGCATTAGGATGGCTCCATATGAAGGCCTTTACGGTCGGAAATGTCATGCTCCATTATGTTGGAATGAGAATGGCGATGCCATTCATCTGGGGCCCGAGCTGATTCAAGAGATGAACAAACAAGTTGCTTTAATCTGGGAGAAGATAAAAATTGTCCAAGACCGACAAAAGAGCTATTACGACAACCGGTATAGGCCGCTTGAGTTTCAAGTGGGCGATTAGGTGTTCTTGAGGATTTCACCGACTAAAGGTGTAGGTCGGATTTTGAAGAGCCAAAAGCTTAATCCGAAATACATTGGACCCTACCAAATACTGGAACGGATTGGTGAAGTTGCTTACCGACTGGATCTTCCCCAGTGTTTACTAACATCCACAACGTGTTTCACGTATCACAGCTTCGAGCCTACATTCCGTGTGACACAATGATTGTACCAAGTGGCTCCATTGAATTGAAAGAAGACCTGACGGTGGAAGCTGTACCGATTAGTATTGAGGAGTATCAAAAGAAACGGTTAAGGAGCAAGGAGGTGCCGTTGGTGAAGGTGAAATGGCAGAATTTGAATTGGATAAACTAGACTTAGGAATTAGAATCAGATATGAGGCGGATGTATCCCCATCTTTTTCAATCGGAACACTAATTTCGGGGACAAAATCCCCTTTTAGGGGGGTGGATGTAACATTCCTGGTATTTTAATAAAAATTTTGGAAGTAAAAAATATTAGCAAATGTTTTAGAGATTTATTTAATATTTGATCTGCCTGAACCGGGGTCAGGGAATCTGGTGTCGGGCCGGTCTTAAATGTGAGGGTCAAACGGTGTTGAAGATCGGTTGCGCAGAGAAGAATGGTCAAAGGCGTACTATCCTATGACTGACGCTTATCCGGTGTGCCTGGAGTGGTCTTGGACTAATCGGTGTGTGGAAAACGCCTGACTCGGAATCATAGTCCGGGTCAACCTCTTTTAATGGCTGAGATAATCGGATACGCATAACAAAGATGTAAGGATGGATGAAGTATCCAATCTCTCAAGCGTTAGCTCGGATTACCGAAGTGTAGACACTACACCTGGACACCGGTTGTCCGGTATCCAGCTCGGATCAATACTCTTGTGAAGTATTAGACAGTTTTGAATAATTAAGCATTGTGGAAGCAAATCAGTGTAGGATCCCAATGTGATGAAATTGATTAAAAACTTTTAATGAGAATGTAAATGAAATGGGGGAAAAGGTTGTCTTGCCCCTAAGTTCTATATAAAAGGAAATTCTCTCTCTCCCCTCTTCATTATTTACGAGCTACTTCTTTTGATCTGTTCCTTCTTCTTCGTTTCTCCTCGTTTGTCGCTAAGTTGCATGCGCCGGGGGAGGACTCCATTTGTGTTAAAGCTTCAATCGAACCTCATTCCTGTGATTGTGGCCTCAAGGTGAGTCCACTGATCCGTTTTATTGTGGCTCCTTGTTCCCTTTCGTTTCTCTGGTAGCCAAGGGCCATGCATGGCTGTATTCGAGTCTGTTCTCCACTCCTTTAGTGAGTGTGAGCTCAAGTGTGGCCTATGAGCTGAGAACATTGGGTTAACGGGTTTTACATTCTGATCCGTGGGTGGTAGGTTAAGCAACAAAAGGCTGAGTGACGGAGCTGAGACTGCGAATCCCGTGCCTAGAGGAAGGGACCGACACCGAGAGCAGATCATCGAAGCGTGGAATCGAGGTAAGGGGGTTGTTCGGGTTATGATTAATTAGAGTAGGATCTACCTCCTATCCGAGCCGTTGAATGGTGCGAACAAGGTAAGAAAATGTTATTGCATGTTGCTGTGTGCCTATGTTTGTGTATGTGTGACCATATACACCGATCAGTTGAGGATCAGGTGTGTGACTGAGTTGATTATGAAATGAGTTTGAAATATTTAATGTTGGGATGATCGGTGTTATAATGTGAATCCAGGTTTGACAAGCAGGTCACCTGAGTGATGAGAAAGTGATGTTAATGGCCAAGTTTGATATGGGAAATGTGAACTGTATGTATAACTATGTGGTGTGGGACGGCCGACGGTATATTATAGCCCCTCATTTCCGGCTCTCGTGGTTTTTGTGCCCAGTTGAGCGACCCAGTGGTCAAGTAGGACCCAGTGGTCGAGGTGGAGAATCAAGCAGGACTCGGTGAACCAAGCAGGGTTCACGGGGTGTCAAGTAGGACCCCCAGCTGAAGGCCGATCCTTTAGTATCCGGATACTAGGAGTCAGATTGCATGAGAGTTAGTGGTGATCATCGATGAATTTGATATATGTGCTAAGTTAAGTGGATGTGTTCATTGTGTGTAATGTGCTATAATTTCCGAGTATGACTCGATAAATCTCCGAGTGAAAATTTAATATATTTGATGAGTATGAATTGTTATCTCTACCGAATGCTGTTGTTGGGCTTGCCGAGTGAACTATTATGATTTCCGAATGAGATATATATATATATACATATTTAATTTGTTAAATTCCACTTTACATTAATTATGATGCCAAACACTCACCCTTGCTGTTATTTTAATTTAGTGACCAGTGACAGGGAGGAAGCCGGAGCCATGGAGTCATGCCAAGGAGGAGATCTGTAACATCCCTGTCTTTAGGAATAGTTTTACTCTTGTAAATTTTAATTATGGAGAGTTTAGGAAAGGGTTAAGGAACTTGTTCCTCACCTTTCCAGGACAGATTCAGTGTTGTGTGAATTAAATGCCTTAATTGTTATTATTTGTATTTATATATATATATATTTGTTATTAAATGCATATAATCAGTGATGAATTGTGAAATGATATGTACTGTATTGGACTGAAAATACTAAGAATCATGGGTACCGTGTGATTTCCAGTGAAAAATTATGAGTAGAAGATGGATTTAATGATAACAGGTTCTGTTTTATGTTAATCCGACCGGTTTTACATCTATAACAACTCGGTTTTGCTTAATTTCAATCGGATTCAACCTTAACTGAATGTATTTCATTCTGATAGAATAAATTTTCACTCGGTAAACAACCTTATTGCACTCGGATAATTTTTCCTAGTTTACTTTCACACGGTCAGCATCTTCCCAGTTGATTTCATTCGGAAAACATCATATTTCACTCAGAAAACAGTTAGTTTTACCCAGACAACACCTTTTAGTGATTTCACTCAGAAACAATTTATTTTACTCAGCAAACAGTTATTTTCACTAAAAGAACTCCTTTCAGTTTGATGTAACTTGGTATATAAAGTCAATTCACCCAGAAGACCTTTCTCAACCTGATTCCACTCGGAATCAGGATTATCTTACTCGGATTTATTTTACTCGCATGTGTCTTATTCAGATAGAACCCTTTTCAACTAATTTCACTCGGTAAACTCATGTTTCACTCGGAACTTATATTGAATTCACTCAGAAAACTCCTTTGAGACTGATGTCACTCGGAATCGTAGTTTATTACACTCAGAAATTCATTTTTACTCGGTTTCACCGACATTTTCACTCATGAAACTCTTTCTTACTGATTCCACTCGGAAATTATATTTTAATTCACTCAGAAATTTATTTCACTCAGAATTTAAGTTATTTCATTAAGAAAATACTTCTCAGTTTCTGTTTCACTCGGAAAACATATTAATTTCATTTAGAAAACTCTGCTCAGCTTTATTTCACTCGGATTCATAGCTGTCTCATGCGGAAAACTCATTTTCACTCGGATTCAAGCTGTTCCAGTCGAAAAACAGCATTCCAGTTCATTTTCACTCGGACTCAAACTTATTTCAGTCGGAAAACAGCTTTCCAGTGTCATTTCACTCGGATTTTTAGCCAGATCGCTTGGAGAACCCTTCTCTGTATGATTCCACTCGGAATCATACTTATTTCACTCGGATTTACCCCTGTACCACTCGGAAAACTCTGTTTTTAGTGTTTTTCGCTTGAATTTTCAATTGGAAACTAATCTTTACTACTTTTTAAGTTATTGGTAAGTTATAATTATCATTCTTATTCTATTATTATTATTATTTATTATCAAACTTAATATTGTTATTATTATTATTAGTTTTATTATTATTATACATTGTTAACATCTTAATTATGAGTATTTACATAAAAAATATATTATTTTACTCTTTATGGAAAATATAATTTTAACCAAGATATAATAGATATATTTCTAAAATAATAAACGAATATCTTACAATGTTTAAATAATTGATGGAATTCAAAGAGCTTGGAAATAATATGATGAGACTGGAAACACATAAGATACCCAGGGATCTAATGATAAAAATAATGCATTTCGCATCATGAAAATATGTTTTGAAGAAGAAAAACTAGAGCATACACCTGGTACGCTGGAGGACATTCACGTTCGATCTCAGTAGAAGAATCTTGGGAGTACAACTGGAACGGCAACCCAATGGCATCAGAGTCGCGCCTGATAGCCGGGTGAGACGATGCAATTCTGGTGTACTTCGACTAAATGACGGGATGTATCTATGATCGTGAAGAGCCAAGTCCCAAGATGAAATGATATATATAATGATGAGAACCTGTGAGTTCATTCGTACCATATGATAAAAGAAAGGGGACTTGGTGAGCTCCGATCGCTCTAGAATGGAAACGTTGTGCCCAAGAAACAACTTGAGTAGGATGAATTCCAAAGAATGAAAGGATGATAATGACGAGTTTATTGGGCCCACATGCATCATGAGACTTAATCAAAGATAAATCATAATAAATTCAATTCATACATTTTCATGACGACATGCTTGATTGTTATAAATATGCTAATTGTATGAATTATGTGATATTATTTGTTAACTGGATTATGTCCGCACCGGATTAACCAATCAGGGTCTTGGGTTATACTCACCCTTACTGTTGACAATTTTCAGAGGAATTAGAAAATCAAGAACCCGAGTGTGAAGAACAGCAATATGCTGAACCCACTGAGAACGATCATTAAAGATAGAATATTTATTATTAATAATCAGACACCGGATGACTGTATAATATTTAAGGGTGCCTGCGTGCCCCATTCTGTTAAGAGTACAATTACTTTTGAGTTTGTGAATGACTATGAAATATATCTATTATTTGCTTCCACTGATCTGCCATCTCTTTATATAAAAAAAAAAATTCACTTTTTCTAAAAACTGTTAACACTCTCAGTTAAATAGGATGAACCTACAGAAGGATTTGTCTTATCTAACCGAGGGTGTTTCAAGATCGATGCCAAGGCCTTAGATATTTTGAGTGATTGTGTAGGGTATAGGTGTATAGGGAGTTTCTGAGTGCTTATTATTATTTGTGTGCCAACTTAAGTCGAATCAAATGCGAATTTATATTTTAAAATACATGAATCTTTATGTTTTCTTGTTTGCTGTGTCAGCCCATTAACTAGCGGATCCATTCCTGAGTAGGGGATAACTGAGAGACCCCCCCTTCCGGGTGGAAGGTTAGAATGCCCCGAGTGGGATTGGTTGGGAGAGAGTTTCGAGTGAAGAAAGTGTGTGAAGATTCCGAGTGAGGAAGGCGTATCATGATTCCGAGTGAAGAGGAGTTGAATGTGTCTGAGGGGGAAATCCGAGCCTCTTCCAAGGGAGTTGTGACCGAGTTAAGCTTCCTGAGTGAGAGGTAGTAATGAGTCAAGTGTGGAATTCCCGAGTGAGTGAAAGTGGAGTATTTTCCGAGTGAAACCCTACTGCCGAGTAAACCATTTTACCGAGTGAATCCCCATGCGAGTTCGCCTGTACGTCTGGTTCGCTTAGATTTCAGAGTAGCATTCGCTCAAGCGAGTCGGTACTCGCCTAAGCGACTCTCGGGTTTCGCCTAGGAATGTTGGGGTCTCGCTCAGGTGAGTGACCCCTGTTCTCTTCTTCTTCTTTTGTCCTCCCTTCTTCTCCCGCCGTTCCAACTCCATCTTACCGAGCGGATGTTATTCTGCGTGCACTCTTATTATGATTTTGATTGCATTTAAGTGAATACTATCATTTATCAAGACCGAGTGGGTTAAGAGTTAAAAGAAGTAAATACTAATTTATACTATGATACAAATTTTACTCAACGCGAAAATGATATTGTGAAAATAATTTGCCGTATATAAATAAAAAGGGAAATTGACCTAAGATGTTACATCAACCGTGGATATATAGTACCTAAAATATATATCCACGGTTGTGTGCACAACCGTGACTATATATTCATGGGTATTGTGACGTCCCGTATAACTTTTCGAATAAATTTTTCACATTTTTAAAAGATCATTTTAAAATTCATAAGTTAAATCAGAGTTCACGTAACGATTGATAATTGCGGAATATTAATCATGTATGCTAGTCGTATATAATAAAATCTATGAAAATATTTGCTTAGCAAAAACAACTTAGAAGTAACAGTACTTAGCATATAATATTTATTACAACTCAAAAAAACAAAGTCCAAGTAATAATTCAAATATTCGTCATTCATGGCATCAATCTTCGTTCTGCGTGGCATTCACTGTAAAAATTGATGTAAGAGTGAGACCGAATATAGAATAAGTATTGATCCGGTCTGGATACCGGCCCCCACTCTTGTGACGTCAGAGTGACCTCATATAAGGAAAACCGGTGTCCTGGTTCAACGTTACCACACCGGATATCCGCTGTCTGGCCGTCCGTCCTCATCTCTCGACTGCCCCACTTATTTTCTCTATAACGGTTCTTTGTTCATTTTCACAGGACATTTATATAACTGTTAGCTTTTCAGTCATAGCAAGATAAGAGCTCCTAATAACTTATCAGCGAAGACACTGTATGTAGCAAAATACGTCACGTCAATGGCCTCAGAAAGCAAATGGATGTGTCAGCAGATTATGCGGAAAAAGCGATTATCCTCTCCTCTTCTTAGAGGATCGTACTCTGATAATTGACCTACCCTTCTGACACATTCTGAAAGTTGAGCCACCCTGATTGACACAATGTACACGCTATCAGAGCTAAGGGACCCACCTGTATCCAACGACTCATTTTCTGACGTACAACTATAAGTAGCACATTTCAATACACATGCATGGTATCGTTGTTCTATCTCACACTTTACTGTTACTTCGCTTAAGCATTCATTGAGTTCTTACACTCTTCTAACTTGAGCGTCGGAGAATCTTCGCAGGTGGCACCACCTTTCGCCCCCTGCAACGCGAAACGTTGGTGTGAAGGATCTCCAGGACAGCAAGACCGGCCTCTCCCACTGAGAGACCGAATTACAACATCGGATATACACTATTCCGGTGTGCAAACCCTAAAAACACCTACACTCTTATGGCTGGTCCCACACCAAATCCTAGACCCCGGTCCAGACCAGTTCATTGGCACGCCCAGTGGGACTCGTTAGAGTTATTCCCATTTTCGCAGAAGTTTGGTTGTCACAATGGAAGGTGATGGGAGAGATTTCGTGGATGGTCACGTGGAGGATGTGACCCATCAACAGGCTGGAAGGAGACTCGTCTTCGAGTCCCCTGTAACTCAAACCCGGAGGATGGTGCAAGTGCAGACGCCTGACCCTCGTGATGAGGTTATCAGGCAACTCAGGGAGGAGCTGATGGAGTTGAAGCGAGAGAGAGGAGGAGCTGGGGACAGAGTAGCATCTCATGCAGAGGATGCTCATCATGCATCAGCGAGGGATAGATCTACAACCCTCCAGTATTCGAAGATCCCCACATATGAAGAGAGGGAGCAGACGCAGGACTCTGGTGATAGAGTCAGTATCAGGAGAAGGGAGCAGGCGATAGTGACTTCGGGGATGTATAAACTCAGTGTCCCTTTCTCAAGAAGGCTGATGAGCATTGTCATCCCAAAACATTTACAAACAACTCAGCCACTGTCGATCGGGAAGTATAATGGAGAGACTGACCCCACTAAGCATTTGGATGCTTACGTGTATGAAGCTATGTATTTGGGAGCGGATGAAGATGTTATGTGCAGGATGTTCCCAAGGACGTTGACGGAGGAAGCTCTCAGCTGGTTTAAAAGCTTACCTTCAGGATCTATAGACTCTTGGGAGGAAATGGCTGCTGCATTCGAAAGCCATTTTGTCATCTCTAGGGATATCCCAAGAACTTCTCACACCCTGGCCCAGATAAGGCAGGGAGAAACTAAAACTCTTAAGGAGTTTCTGAAAAGGTTTTATAAGGAGGCTGCTTTGGTTCCCAACATCACGGAGGCCATACAACTCCATATTGTAGTGGAAGCTCTTCAGCCTAGTTCAGCCTTTGCCCTATCTTTGGCGAAGAGCCCCCCTACAACCTTCGAGGAGTTTCGAAGGAAAGCTTCCAAATACGTGGGCATAGAGATGCATCTAGAGGCAACTGCAACAAGAATGAAGCCTTCTGCACCCGCTCAGCAGCCACGGAGAGAAAAGGAGAGAGTGAGGCCTGAGAAGCATGCCTTTAGAGAAGACTTTGTGAACGCTCGTCCGCATCCACGAGATAGGCGTGTATCGTCGTTCGACAACCATGCTCCGTTGAACACCAGGCATTCACAAATCATGAGGGAGGTTGGTTGGCCAACTTTGAACGTCTTTGGCATAAGAAAACCAGCCCCAGTCAAGAGGGGTGGTAACCCGCGTAAGTACTGCACTTTCCATGAACAGACAGGGCACAACACTGATGAGTGCAAGGCGTTGAAGAATATGGTGGAAACTCTCCTTCGGGAGGGAAAGCTGAAGCAGTATTTGTTTAAGGAGAAATCTGTGGACGAGCCTCAGAGGATGGAGAAAAGGAATAGAGATCCTGATGACGAGGATGATAATACACGTAACCCAGTAAGGAAGTTCACTGCAGCTGAGAAGCAGAAGGGAGTAGTGATTGCTGAAGGTGCCTAACAAAGTAACATGCCCCAGCAGCAGAGGCAGGGCAGACGAGAAGTGATTGAGATGATAGCTGGAGGATTTGCGGGGGGAGGAACATCAATCACAGCACGGAAGAATCACCACAGGATGATTCTGTCAGTCCAGGGCAAACCGAGGGATAACCGCCCTTTCAGGGACGGTATGACAGCCCCGACGGTGTCATTTACTGATGATGACTTTGGCCCAACAATTCCAGGGGGTGATGATGCGATAGTTATTGTGGCAGTCATAGCCAACAAGGATGTCAAGAGGATCCTCGTCGATCAGGGAAGTTCTTGTGACGTTATCTTTTACAATTGTTTCAAACGAATGGGTTTCAGTGATGCAGATTTACAACCCTACACACAAGAACTCACAGCGTTTAATGGAGCTAAGCAACCCACCAAGGGGTATCTTGACACTTTGATTTCTTTTGAAGGAGAGCCCAGTGCAAGAACGGTCAAGTCAAGAATCCTGGTGATTGACGTGGAATCCCCATATAACGGTATCATAGGCCGTCCAACACTGAATGCGATGGAAGCAATTGTTTCCACTCCTCACCTCTTGATCAAATTCATTGACAAGGACAACGGTGTGTCCTCTCTCCACGGTGATCAGGAGATGGCTCGATATTGTTATAACCTGAGCCTCAACATGGTTAAGTTGGAAGCATTCAACAAGAAGAGGAAGTTGAACGACGGAGGAACAGCGGCAGGGTCTGTCAGTCTCATTGACCTGGACCCCAGAGCGGAATTGAAGATTGATCCACTCAATCCATCTAAGCCCACACCAGATGGTGGTTCCAGGGATGTTGTATTGGGAGATTCCCCAGAGAAGGTCACGCACATCAACGATAAGCTGGAGTTTGCTATGGAGCAACGCTTATTAACCCTTTTGCAGGAGTTCAAAGATCTTTTCGCGTGGACAGCAGCGCACATGCCTGGGATGGACCCTGATTTCTGTTGCCACAAGCTTGCAGTGTATCCTGAAACAAGACCGGTGGCCCAGAAGAAGAGGAGGTTGGGACCGGAGAAGCAGAGGGCGGCCTGCGAGCAGACAGAGGAGTTGTTGAAAGCAGGTTTTATAAGGGAGATACGCTATTCATCTTGGCTTTCTAATGTGGTCATGGTGCAGAAGGCTAATGGCAAATGGAGAATTTACAGATTATGTGGATCTTAACCGTTGCTGCCCCAAAGATCCATATCCCCTGCCCAACATCGATCGCATGGTGGATGATTCATCTGGTTACCAATACCTCAGTTTCATGGATGCCTATTCGGGGTATAACCAGATTCCGATGTGGGAGGGAGACCAGGAGAAAACTGCCTTTATCAATGACCGCGGTGTTTTCTGCTACACTGTCATGCCTTTTGGATTGAAGAACGCCGGCGCTACATATCAGCGCATGATTAACAAAGTCTTTGAAGGGATGCATACAAGGCTGGTCGAAGTCTATATTGATGATATTATAGCCAAAACGCCCGCTGGAGGAGACCACATTGAAGATTTACGCCAAGTCTTCACTAGGCTTCGGCAGTACAACATGAGGTTAAACTCTTTAAAGTGCACCTTTGCCGTTCCAGCAGGGAAAATCTTGGGATTTATGTTGACCCAACGAGGCATTGAGGCTAACCCTGGGAAATGTCAAGCAATCCTGGACATGCAGAGCCCTAAGTGTCTGAGGGAGGTCCAATCGTTGAATGGGAAAGTGGCCGCTCTAGCTCGTTTCATGCCTAAGATGGCGCACAGGTCCCTTCCCTTGTATAAGGCGTTGAAGAAACACAAGAGTTTTGAATGGGGAGAGGAGCAAGAGCAAGCCTTCCAGCAGCTCAAGGCCGTTCTCTCGAGTCCACCAATTTTGGTTAAGCCCGACCCTGGTGAGACTTTAATCTTGTATTTAGCAATCTCTGATGAAGCCTTAGGCGTGGCGCTGGTTAAAGAAACCCCTGAAGGGCAGAGGCCGGTGTATTTTACTAGTAAGACGTTTCAGGGGGCGGAGGGAAGGTATCAGAAGATTGAGAAAGCTGCCTTAGCAGTCGTGTGGGCATCACGACGGTTGAGGCCCTATTTCCACGCACACCCAGTGCTGGTGAGAACAGATTTGCCCCTCCGTTCAGTGCTCAGCAAGCCAGACCTCGCTGGAAGGATGATAAAATGGTCTATCGAGCTGTCTGAATTTGAAATTTCATATGAGCCTCGAGGAGCCATCAAGGCGCAAGTGTTGGCCGATTTTGTTGTGGAGATGACTGGGGCGGACCCGGCCACACCTCGAGCGCATTGGACCATTTACGTTGATGGATCGTCGAACAGTAAAGGTTGTGGAGCAGGTGTGGTGGTAAAAAGTGATGATGGTGTACACCTAGAAATTTCCCTCTGATTCAATTTCAAAACCTCCAACAACCAATCTGAGTACGAAGCATGCTTGGCCAGTCTCCGTGCGGCAATTGACATCGGAGCATCAGCAGTCACACTGTGCAGTGATTCCCAATTGGTAATTTCATAGATCTAGGGGGAGTACCAGGCAAAGGAGCCGTAACTTCAATTGTACTTGAATTGTGTAAATGAATTGAAGGGAAGATTTGAAGTTTTAGAGTTCAAGCATGTGCCCAGAGAAGAAAACACCAGAGCGGATATCTTGTCTAGACTGGCAAGTACAAAGCAGCCCGGCAGCACAACAATGGTGGTTCAAAGCACTTTGACATCGCTCAGCATACCTCTGTATCCTTCTCTGAATGCTGTCATGGTGAGCTATCCATATGAGGATTCTTGGGTCATTCCCTATATTCGCTATCTGGCTGATGGTCAACTTCCTACTGATGAGAAGGAAAGGAGACGAGTAAAGAGGGAGCTGCCATATTTTACTATGGTTGATGGTGTTCTCTACAAAAGGGGATTCTCTGTCCCATATCTTTCATGTTTAAGAGAAGACGAAGTTCAAGCGGTTTTGGCCGAGGTGCACGAGGGGCAATGTGGGCACCATGCTGGAGGCCGAAGCCTAATGAGAAAAGTCCTCAGGGCTGGATATTGGTGGCCCACTGTGAAGTAGGATTCCGCAGATTTCGTGAGGAAGTGCGACGCTTGTCAAAAATTCTCCAATCTCCACCATACACCGGCCCAAGAGCTATCTTCATCTGCTGTGCCTTGGCCGTTCTACCAATGGGGCCTTGATATTTTGGGTCCGTTTCCCACTGCGCCAGGAGGTATCAAATACTTGATCGTAGGGGTAGATTACTTCACCAAGTGGATTGAGGCAGAACCAGTAGTGCATATCACTTCTGCACGAACAAGATGTTTCGTGTACGAAAATATCATAGCTCGGTTCGGGGTGCCAGGGCGGATTGTGACCGACAACGGCACCCAGTTTACAGACAAAAAGTTCACGGATTTGCTTGAAGGACTGGGGATAATCCAGATATTCTCATCTGTTGAACACCCCCAAACCAATGGGCAAGCAGAGGTAGCTAACCGAGAAGTGCTAAAGGGGTTGAAGAAGCGTCTGGGAGAAGCGAAGGGAGGATGGACTGACCAGCTATGTCATGTTTTATGGGCATACCACACTACGCCTCATTCTTCAACTAACGAATCCCCATACCGGCTGACGTACGGGGTTGAGGCGATGATTCCAGTGGAGTTACAAACAAGATCAGCTCGTGTGGAGTATTTTTCAGCTGAAGATAACAACGCCAACTTGGCATCAGAACTGGACGTCCTCCAGGAGCTAAGAGAGAAGGCTTTCGTCAGAGATCAGGCAATAAAAGCAAAGGCAGCACTCCGGTATAATAAACGTGTCCAGTACAGAGCTTTCAACACTGGAGATCTTGTTTTAAGAAAGGCAAGTGTGGGGAATAAATTTGCTCACCAAGGAAAGCTAGCACCGACGTGGGAAGGTCCTTATAGAGTTTTTGAAGTGACTGGAAGAGGGTCATACCGGTTGGAGGAACTTGATGGAACTCCAATCCGCAACAAATGGAACACTCAGAACTTACGAGTTTATTACAGCTAGTTGGTAAGACGGCGTGTACTCTTTTTCCTTACTTGAGTTTTTTCCCATTGGGTTTTCTCAAGAAGGTTTTAACGAGGCATGGCCCCAACTACGCTCTTCGTGTAATGTACTTTCAATTTTAATGAGAATACATCTTAACCGCCCTATCATTCTCACTTTTCTTATGTGTTGTGATTTATAGCCGTAGTTTAATACGCATACACCTCAGGACGGATGAACGCAACTGCCAATTCTGTAGTTGATGAGATAATTCCTCGAGGAACGGATGAAGACCCCTCGGGACGGATGATCTCAATCACACATCGTGTGTTTTGACGATGTAACTCCTTGAGGTGGAATGGGTTGTAGGGCTGGTCCTTTTTCAAGGCCACAAACCGAACCCCATTCGAAGACTACATGGGTTGTAGGGCTGGTCCTTTTTCAAGGCCACAAACCGAACCCCATTTGAAGACTACATGGGTTGTAGGGCTGGTCCTTTTTCAAGGCCACAAACCGAACCCCATTCGAAGACTACATGGGTTGTAGGGCTGGTCCTTTTCCAAGGCCACAAACCGAACCCCATTCGAAGACTACATGGGTTGTAGGGCTGGTCCTTTTTCAAGGCCACAAACCGAACCCCATGCGAAGGCTTGGGCGCAGTAGGCCGGTTCATACAGAAAACCGTGCTGAACCCCGAGTAACGGGCGCAGTAGGTTCAGGATTAACCCTGATCTGAACCCCGTGTTGAAGGCTTGGATTGTAGGATTGCACCGAACTCCAAGTACGGTTAGTAGGATGGAACCGAACACCGTGTGAAGGCTTGAGGAGTAAAACCAAACCGAACCTCAAGAGAAAGGCGTAAAAGCTTACCCTTGTCAAAGCTATACTAAAATTCAAAGGCAATGTCCGTCCTCAGTTGTGGAACATCCACCCCGGAGCGGTTGAACGCTAACGTACCCGCTCTACATATTCGAGGACAGATAAGCATTTCTATCTTTTTAAGAAGTTAAAAAGTAATCCTTGAGATAAACTTTCCCTTCCCAATGAACTTACACTTGGGGACAGGGCATGCTTTAACTTAATTATCAATTATCCGTTACAATTTGTTATTTTAATCCGGTGTGATAAGTACGCTCTAAGCAGCTAGGTAACCACGCAGAACGGATTCGTAAAGCATTGAAGACAATAAAGTGTTTTGTATAACACTAAGTTATTCAACAATCACACATTCGACGCAAGCAGTTGAAGAAAAGTAATAGTAAATTTTATTTTCAATAAGAAAATGTGCAGGTTACAAAGTGTTTTAAAGCTGGAGCCGATCCCAGAACACGGCTATGAATGAAAGCATAAAATTAAGAGGCCGGCGTTTGATCCTCCGCAGTGGACACTCCTGCCTTTTCCGTCTTGTCCTCCACTCCAGTTTGGGCACCTTCTTGTGCTTCGGCTCCAGAGGCAGCGGTGGACGTTGTGGGTTCCATACTCTGACCTTCTAGAAGGGGAGGCAATTCATACAGAGATGCATGAGGTTCATGGTGCGAGCCATCCTTATGAACTTCGACAAGTCTTCCCCCATGGAATTCGAAGAACGGATCTAATCCGTACAAATTTAGCTTCACTCCAGGGTTACGATAGTAGACTTGACGAAGGGCCAGGCCGAAGGATTCATATGCCACATTTTTGCATATCTCCAAGGCTTTGGCAGCTTTGGCCTTTGCAGCAGCTAATCTCCTTTGAACCTTGGCATAATCCTCTTCTGAAGGCCCAGCACTCGCACCACCCTTCTTGAGTTCATCAATTTGTGCTTGCATCTCCTTCCGAACGGTCTCCCACTCCCCAAGGTCTTTGTTGCGACCGTCCTCCATAACTTTGAGATCGTCAGCAAGCTTGGCCGATCTCTTCTTCTCCAGTTATAATTCTTCTTCAAGGAGGGGTATGGACTTGTTCTTATTCTGGAGGTCGGCAACTTCCCGCTCTAGGGCCTTGTTCGCAAAATGAACTTGGCTGGCCTCTTCAGTTTTCCTCTGGAGCGTTTCTTTAGTTTTCTTCAATTCTGATTCCACACCCCTGTGAACTTCAGCTTGCTTGGTTGCCCATTTCTCCTTCACCGCGAGTTCGGTCTCAAGTTTTTCAACTTGGTCCATATAATCAGCTTTCTCGCTCAGGGACTCAAGTAGGCTGGACAGTTCATCAAGCTGCCAACGCCCAGCCTTGCAAGCACCTCGAACCCCAGCGGCGTCGAGGGAAGGGCGGAGGCAATATCTTGCCTTCGGAAGACTGGGAGGCATAGACCCCTGGAACCACAAGTAAGGAGAAAGGAAGGAGTCACGCGGAGGATCGAACGCCAGAGGAGGACCATTCCCAGAGTCCGGTTTTGAAGCATTCTGTGAAGAAGGGACAGAGGACTCAGGAACGGGTTTCTTTCCCTTGTCCTTTTTCAATTCAGCTTCTTTGGCCGTCCTCTGACGCTTCTTCACAGGGTCATCAGAGGAGGGCTTCTCTTGATCTGCCTTCTTTACAAGGTGCCTCTTCTTCCTCTTCTTCTCTGGGACGGCCTCCTCGTCACCCGCTCCAGTGGCCTCAGCTGCTTCTTCGGTTTCCTCCTCATCGAAGAGAGGAACCTCATCTCCTACCGCAGAAGTCAGAGGAATGAGGGGAGTTTTGGTGGCGTTCCTCTTCGCCTGGATTTCATTTTCCTCAGAGGAGGAGTCATCGTCAGCCATCATGGTCCTTAACGACAACATCTCTGGGCAGGCTTTTTCGATTTGTTCTGCAAAACAAGAAAAGTTGAATAAGCATACAAGAAGAAAAAATAACCAGAGCAGAATAACTATACAACAGAAAGAGATTAAGAGCGGATATTACGGAGGTAGGCATTTTTGATGCCATCCTCGGCCAAAAGGAGCCTGCTGGAAAATCCCTTGAGGGTCTTAGAGGCCGTCTGCATGGCACTCAAGACTTCAACCGAGTGAGGGGAGAGTTCTCTCTCATCTGTATAATAAGCACGACTCATAAGGAGAAAATGCTCGTGCGTCCAGCTGAGGGGAAACTTGGTAAACCCCTCCTTGTTCCGCCAGAAGACCGGCTTATTTGGTTGAATCCAGACCCGAGTATAGTAGTGTTTGAAGGAGCGTCCATCCACCTTCGCGGATTCTGTATAAGACTTGAAATTTACAACCCTTGAGTCACTACGGAGAGTAATGAACCCAAGGCCGCCCTTCTTATTAGCTCGGCGGACCACTTGGCAATAGTAAAATAGCTTGGCCACAGTGGCGGAGAAGTTGAAATGCTCCCCCAGAACTTCCAGAGCCCGGACAAGACCCCAACCATTGGGATGCAGTTGTGAGGGGGCGCAGTCTAGGAAACGCAGGACGGCCATCTGGAACTCCGTCAGGGGGAAGCAAATTCCAGTTTTAAGAAGACGAAGTCGTACATGTAGACCGACCTCGCATCAGGGACGCCGTGGCATATTCTTTCAGAGGGATGTGGTGCCATCACAGCGTATCGGGCCTTGTACTTTTTATCTGAATAAATCTTGCAGCGGAAAGAAACCGTGCACTCCTCCTCACTTGTATGGTGCGAAGGGATCTCTAGGAATTCCTCCTCCACCCAGCAATAGGGTTTTTCCCTGTTGAGTTTCTCCCAGTCAAGCCGGTGTGCCACAACGTTGACACACCCTTCAGCAGATCGGAGAAACGGCGTTTTTCCACGTCCTGGAAGGTCCATGGTTGTGCAGGCGCGGTGGAACGCGTAGGTACTATGATAAAAAGCAACATCGTCAGAGAGGTAACCTTCAGCACTTGACCCCTCATCAGAGCGGCTGGTAGCCCTCGAGTCAAGGGGAGCCTCAGAGCGACGTTGGGAAGAAGACGCTCGTGAGGAAGAGGCTTCGGCTCTCTCTGAGCGATGGGGCCCAGCCACAGGAGGATTCGTTGGAATCTTCCCACCACGGTGGCTAAGGGGGGCACGAGAGCCAAACCTTCCCCTGTTTGAAGGACCAGCGTGGCCTGCTCTAGGGCGCATGATGGAAATAGAATGATAAAAATTGCAAGGAGTTGAAGGAAAGGGAGGTTACCTAAAGGAAGAAGATCTTTGAGAAGTTTGAAGACGACAGAGAAATTCCAAAGAAATTTGAGCAGAGGTTCACTAAGCTTGAAAACAAGAATGGATTCCAAAATCTGCTAAGAGTTCCTTTTATAGGTAACGAAGAGACACAGTGTTTCGTCGAAGGTCACAAGGCTTGCATCAAAACGCAACCGCTTCAAATTGAAACGACTCCGTCGTTTCGTCACGAACGGGCGTGAAAATGGTAACGTTTCAGTAAACATTTTGGCAAAATGGGCCCCCATTCAGTTTGAATCTAGGCCCAATAAGCCCAATCGACAGTTACACTCTTGGGTAATGATGGCTCGTGCGTAAAAAATGCATTTACTGTCCAATCATGCCACACGCATTTAATGCATCTCAACCACTTTCGAATATCAAGGGTTTCGATTCTCAAAGACTCTTGGGATTTTCCACTACTTATTTATGCTGTCTGAATCCGTTATACACAACGCAAGAAGAGCGGTCACCTGTCTATTAGAGCGGATGTCACAGAGCTCCAGAGACCTTCCAGAATGTACTACCGGCATCCAGACTTCTCTAGAGTTGTGTAGCTCATATGAGCAACTTAACAGTCCCTCATACAAGCTAGGGGACAGATGATCCAGTCTGGATACCGGCCCCCACTCTTGTGACGTCAGAGTGACCTCATATAAGGAAAACCGGTGTCCTGGTTCAACGTTACCACACCGGATATCCGCTGTCTGGCCGTCCGTCCTCATCTCTCGACTGCCCCACTTATTTTCTCTATAACGGTTCTTTGTTCATTTTCACAGGACATTTATATAACTGTTAGCTTTTCAGTCACAGCAAGATAAGAGCTCCTAATAACTTATCAGCGAAGACACTGTATGTAGCAAAATACGTCACGTCAATGGCCTCAGAAAGCAAATGGATGTGTCAGCAGATTATGCGGAAAAGGCGATTATCCTCTCCTCTTCTTAGAGGATCGTACTCTGATAATTGACCTACCCTTCTGACACATTCTGAAAGTTGAGCCACCCTGATTGACACAATGTACACGCTATCAAAGCTAAGGGACCCACCTGTATCCAACGACTCATTTTCTGACGTACAACTATAAGTAGCACATTTCAATACACATGCATGGTATCGTTGTTCTATCTCACACTTTACTGTTACTTCGCTTAAGCATTCATTGAGTTCTTACACTCTTCTAACTTGAGCGTCGGAGAATCTTCACAGGTGGCACCACCTTTCGCCCCCCTGCAACGTGAAACGTTGGTGTGAAGGATCTCCAGGACAGCAACACCGGCCTCTCCCACTGAGAGACCGGATTACAACATCGGATATACACTATTCTGGTGTGCAAACCCTAAAAACACCTACACTCTTGTGGCTGGTCCCACACCGGATCCTAGACCCCGGTCCAGACCAGTTCAAGTATAAAATAGATAAAATTGCACAAACACAATCAACAAATCATAATGATATGATGGATATGCTAGACGAATTCATTTATATTTAATGAGTCTTTAATTAGTCAATGATGTCATGCTGGATCCATTTGGTTTTGTGGGAATACTGCAGTAAAAAGTCTCATAGAGTCACCAGTAGGAATTAGCATAACCATGAATCCCTACACCTTCATGGCCCTCGCTTTCAAGTACACAAATAGGAATTAGCATAACCATGAATCCCTACATCTTCATGGCCCTCACTTTCAAATACACAAATAGGAATTAGCATAACCATGAATCCCTACATCTTCATGGCCCTCGCTTTCAAATATACAAATAGGAATTAGCATAACCATGAATCCCTACATCTTCATGGCTCCTGCACAAATAAGTATACCAGTAGGAATTTGCACAACCATGGATCCCTACACTTCCATGGTTCTTGTGAAAATAGGGCTTAAACTCATCATAGAGTAACCCCCCACCAGAGTAGGCAATCATGGAACCCCTAAATTCCATGGTGCGTCCAATGCTTATGATGCATGAATGCCTTTAATTCTCTTTATCATTTAACATACCATGATATCCATATTTCCAAAACCTCTTGGATAATACAAGTCCTCAAGGGACACAATACACATAATAATTCACAAAATCATGGATTTACTGTTTCAACCACATATGTCAATAACCATAAGGCATTCATGTACATATAAATTAATTTCGTTATTCATAATTATTCACTACCACAATATACAAATTGTATGATACTCAACAGCATTCATAATAATTCATAATCACTTAAGAATTCAATAATAAATTATTACTCATAGAGAAAACATCATTTTTATCCATAATAACCATCATAAGTAAATTTCAGCATTTCCAAACAGCGACATGCATTAGTAAAACAGTCATAATATGAGCAAATCAACTCCTTTTTAGGTGATTCCACTTTCTGTAGTTCAATAACATAATTGTCTACAACTTTCATGAAGAACACAATTTCAAATTCCGAACAGAAATATCATTTATTCACAAAATACCACACTGACTCAAGGTGAGTTTTTCAAAACGTACATATGTTAGTAATTTCAGTGTTTCTGGAGTTACAAAAATGATTTTTGCATGAAACCAGTTCTAAATTAATTTTAACACAAATATCTACAATTTGCATGCAGATCATAAATTCAAATTCTAAGCAGAAATACCATTTATCCATAAAATACAACACTGCCTCCAGGTGAGTTTTCAAAAAGTACATATATTAGTATTTTCAACGTTTTTAGAGCTACACAAATGATTTTAACATGAAACCAGTTCTAAAATACTCTTAACATAATTATCTACAACTTTCATGAAGACACCAACAACTAATTCATACCAAAAAATTCCCAGTATTGAAAACAAGATTCGGATTTCATAGTTAACAGATTTGCATCACGAACATACTTCTGTATTTTGAGCATAACGAGAGCTACAAGCATCTTTTTAACTTGAAACCACTTTCTATAGATCCCTAACATGTATATCTACAATTTTTGTGAAGACATCAAAGGCTAATTATGCATGTATAATTCCCAGAATATCAAAATATGCATAGAACATAGCTTAAACATTTCACTCGGTCATTCTGTAGTATTTTGGCTATAACTTTTGCTATACATATCTAAATCAGTTGAATCAGGTATCAAAATTCATATAACAAAAAGATCTACAACTTTCATGAAGAAGTCAGAGTCAAATTCATACGTTTTCAGCTTCAAAATTAAGCAACAAGATACGAAATTAAAACTGGAATCCTAGAACAGCATACAACTCTACCCATTTAACAAATATTCACAACCCTGTCCCCTCTTACTTGGTTTGCCGACTGAAAATGGTCTCTTGCTGTCCTGGCTTCTGTTCGAAGGAGTTATTTAGAAAGGAAGGAAATTGAATGAAAGATATTTCACTAGCTTTGTTCTAATCCGTTCTGGTCTAGCAAAAATGGCAGGATTAATAATGCAAGAGAAGTGGGGAACATTAGTTGAAGGATTAGGTGGAATAATGAAGCCTTTTGACTCCTTTTCGGAGTCAGCTTTGCATTGATTGGAATAAAATATTCAAAAGTATTATAATGGATGTACTTTCCCCTGTGATTGGTTCGTTGTGCCACTTATTTTTGGATTCATGTGATTAAGTGGGCTAATCACTAGCTGAAGTGGAATTTAAAAAAATGTTCAATGTTGAATGATTTGCAGAGGTCGGTATGGCGTGAGGGCGGTATTGAGTGTGAAGGGCGGTGTTGAGTGTGAAGGGCGTTGTTGAGTGTGAAGGGCGGTGTTGAGTGTGAAGGGCGGTGTTGAGTGTGAAGGGCGGTGTTGAGTGTTTCTTAAGAAATATCCATGCCCTAAAAGACGTTCACGTTACTCCGCCAAGGCATTTGACCTCGTCAATGCTTATTACTCCGCCAAGGCATTAGTTGACATCCGATCTTCTTCTTTGAAGTCTTGAAGTCGTCCTAACCTTGGAGGTCAGAACGGATCAGAAGTGTTCCTTCCGATCTCACTCAGCTGACTCCTCTTCCTTCATCCTTTCACTCGGTCAAGTTCTAGTCCGACTGGAATTCTACCAGTCGTGTGAAGAAAAAGGAAAACTGAGTCCCCTCGGTAAATCTCCTGAAACCAACTCCAATCACTCAATTTTTCATTGCCAAAACCGACTCAACATCAGGTCAGTCATCACTCGGTGATCCATCTCCAAACCGAGTCACCTCAATCAATCTATCACTCAGTAAACTTAATACAACACTGACCATCACTCACTCAAACTTCCACTCGGTATCTTTGCCTATTCTCACTCGGAAAATACCATAGCCTCACTCGGATTCACTCGGCAAATCATCACTTAGTCAAGATCAAACCAACTTTTTCAACTACGTTTCACTCAGAGTCCATCAAGTCCATTGCTACTCGGAAATATATTTTCCTCTGTACTCCACTCGGAAATGAAAATTCTCAGCGAGTTTTCACTCGGAACTGCAATGTCTGACTATGAGTGACTCGGAAATGAGTCATTCAGAAGTATTTGACTCGGAAATAAGTCTCTCTAATTAATTTAACTCGGTAGTGAGTCACCCCAAGATGAGTCACTCGGATTCTCTCACTCGGAATTGTTTCTCCCAGAACCCGACTCTCTCCTAATTAGTCAATCACTCGGAATTATTCAAACTCTTCATCACTTAGAATATATTCCAATAACAACTCATACATTAGAAAGGAATCAATCGGATTTGCCACTTGGGAATACCCAAACTCTACTCACTCGGGTTTACTCATATTTCTCTCTCGGTCTTAACTAAATTCTTCAACTACAATTCCAATTAAAGCCTATTAAGGTCATTACCTCTCGGGAAAGACCCACACGTACGAATCTCACTCAGAATTGGTTTATATATCTAAGACTCACTCAGAATTGGTTCTGTGCCTACTACAATTCACTCGAAACGGGTTCCTACTACCATTTTCTGCTCGGTATCTACTCAATAAGCATTATTCATTCATCACCCTTCTTATTCAAGCCTAGTAATGTCTTAACCATTGAATATATATATATAACCACTCGGAATCTTTAACTTAATAACTATTTTACTTCTCATATTTGACAACACATTTCAGTCGGTAGGAAGTATCAATTCAACATAAATACTTATGTATATATATGCATTCATTCACTCGGAGAAAACCATTGTGTTAAGTCCCACTCGGACTCGTTCTAAATCTCATCCATTCAGGAGCATTTAAGTCCTTCCCCACTCAGAGTTCACTTGGCTACTCATCTCTTAGTAACACAGAGACTCTCCTTCCTCAAAATACGTTTCACTCGGTTTCCTTTAAGGCCTTCACCACTCGAAAAAGAGTCATAAGTCTTACTCAAAAATGACTCCAAGCCTTATATATATATTCTACTCGGAATGCTATCCCTTCCTCACCAGGGAGATCCTGACTTGGACAACTCACTCGGATTGCACTCGGATATATCCCTGACTAAGTCCCTTTACTCGGAATACTGCAATCAGAGAAGTTCCATTCGTAAAAGGTAACATTTGGCATGGTTTGACTCGCTCAAAGTGATTCTCTTGAACACTCTTTACTCCATTTGTCTCTGAGATCAAGATTCCACTCGGTAGTAGCCCTCTCGGTCTTGTTTTACTCGGACATCATAACTTACACTCGGAACTTCATCCCTTCACTCGGATTTTGTAACCTTCAGTCGGAATTGGTAATCCTTCACTCGGAATTTCACTCTGTCACTCGGATCAGAGCCTTTTTACTCGGAATTTGAATAATTTCTCTAAAATTCCATAATTATACCCAAAAATAAAACCTTTGGAGCATTAAAGGCCATCCATAAAGTGTTTTATTCATTTATTAAGACTTATAGACCTTCTATACCTCATATTTTACAAAATAGGACTATTATTAAAAACAGGATGTTACAGGTATGATCAGGGTTATGATGTTAACCGTGGATATATATTGATGTATATAATCACGGTTGTATTTCTAACCGTGTATATATAGTTCAAGTTTTAGGGTTTAATCACTGGGTACTGTATGTCCACGGTTGTTTCTATAACTGTGATTATAGATGTAATATTTATCCACGGTTGGGGTCGTAACCGTGGTGATATAGTTAACATTTATCAACAGTTGTTTGTTTAACCGTGAATATATGTGTAATATATTCACAGTTTCAAGGGGAACCGTGAATATACATCCTTTCTGAAACTTCAAAAGCCGCGCCTTTCAGTCTTTTTTCACTTTCTCTTCTTCTTTTGCGCTGGTTGTCGTCTTCTTCCTCGTCCTCCTCTTTGCCTCGAGTTTGTTCTTTGCTGGTCGTGGGCTTCTACGTTCACTTGCTTCTTGCTTCTTCCTTTCGTGCTGTTGTCATCTTCGCACCATTTTCTAGTAAGTGCCCCATTACCCTTTTTCTTTGTTCACTACTGGTCTACTTCGTTGTTATGCTCTTTCATTGTTTGTGGAACCTATTTGTGTGTGTTTTCACTTGCGTATAGTTGAACCTGAATGAATGTGTTGTCTCTGTGTGTGTGTGTATTATTTCATTGTTCAAGGTGAACGAAGCTTGTCTCTGTCTCTGTGTTGTTATTAAGTTTGGTTAAGCTTGTCTCTGTCTCTGTCATTATTTGACATTGCCTGTATGTTATTAAGTTTGGTTAATTCTGCCTCTGTGTTGTTAACTGTTAGTATGATGTTTGTAATTTCTGTCATTATTTTTTTATTCATTGTTATATACTAAAAATGTTTAAAATGGAAAGTGGTTTTGTAAAGTCAGAGACCAAACTATATTTTTAAAATGTCTGGGACTAAAGTGCAGAACTCATACAATGCACTTAAGTGAACATGTGAGTTTGATCGAGTGTTTCTTTGAATCGTTTAGTGGTGAAGAAGAAAAGAAATCCTTACATTACAAAACCTTACATTACAAATCCTTACATTACAAATCCTTACATTACAAATCCTTACATTGGTAGTACTAAAGTTTTGATTAAATCGTTTAGTGGTGAAGAAGGAAACAAATCCTTACATTACAAAACCTTACATTACAAATCCTTACATTACAAATCCTTACATTGGTAGTACTAAAGTTTTGATTAAATCGTTTAGTGGTGAAGAAGAAAACAAATCCTTACATTGTTGCTTGACATGGTAAATGAAGGGTGGAATAGAGCAATTGAGAAGAGGGACAAATAAGGGAGCTGCAAATGAAATTAGGATCAAATGCACTAAATTGTTTTCTTTAAAGCCCAAATGCACTTAAGTGAACAAGTGAGTTTGATAGAGTGTTTCTTTAAAAGTATTATAAACCAACATCATAATCCATAATCAATAATCCATACTCCAACACCATACTTCTACTTCAAAATAACACAAATTAGAAACATCATTCTAATTTAGGGAAAAAGTTAACTAAATTATTATCCATTTTATTTCTATTGTTGTTGGTTGCTCTTATATAATGTTATTTCTATTGTTGTTGTATGTGTGTGGTTGTTAATCTTGCAAACTCGTAGGCTTATACTAGTTAACTAGTTAACTAGTATGAAAGTTGCTGTGCATGAGTGAACCGTAGTTCCCCGTTTGAGATTGGACACAAATGGTCATTAAATTAATTAATTTCATCGTTTGTGTTGAATCTTGAATTGTCCGTTTGGACAGTTTGGGATGAACAATTATTTTTTATACGTCATTGTTAGTATGTACAAGTTAGGAGTTATTTTAAAATTTGATAAACTTTCGGTAACTTGCATTTTGTGTTGTTCTCTGGGTGCATATTTGGTTGTGGTTGAATTTGATTTGACCACTCTCATTTTGTGTACTTAGAGACCAATGCAAAATGCTGCTGAATTTCATCAAATTTTAAAATAAGTCCTAACCTATATATATGAATGACGTATAAAAACAATTGTCATCCTAAATGGGTATAGGACCACCACCTTTGTAGAAAAAGTGAGATTGATCATAGCACCTTGTAAACAGTTGGTATGGATTAGAGTTGGATAACTGCATCACGCCTAAGTCTAGAGTACGAGGGGGGAGTTGAATCATTTATAGAATTCGTAGCGAGGAATGCAGTGGAGGTGAATGGAAAGTATTTTTACCCTTGTGTTAAATGCTTGAACCTGCGTCGGGTAGACTTGGAAGAGGTGCGAGAACATCTACTGTGTGACGATTTTCTGCACAGTTATACGCATTGGATATGGCATGGTGAAGATGTGGTGGTGTCAAGTAATAGCTCTCAAACTGAAAATCAAAGCTCGATGCATGACACTGATGTCGACATGGATGACCGACTCGAGGATATGATCCGTGATGTGGGGTAGAAGGTTTTAAGAAAGCTCATGTATATTCGACTCTGTGTGAGGACTCTGAGCAGCCGTTTTATCCAAACTGCTTCAATTTCACGAGGTTATCAGTAGTTTTACGATTGTTTAATTTGAAGGCCATAAATGGGTGGACGGATAAAAGTTTCACTGACTTACTAAAGTTGTTGAAAGAAATGCTCCCAGCTGGAAACACCTTGCCGAATCGTAACTATGAGGCCAAAAAGGTGTTGTGTCCTATGGGTTTAGAGTATGAGAAAATACATGCATGCCCAAATGATTGTGTATTATTCCAGGGTGAGTTAGAAATGCTGCATCGATGTCCTAGGTGTGGGGTGTCACGGTATAAGAAGAAAGAGGCGGATTCTGATGAGGTATGCACTAAAGGGTCTCTTGTAAAGGTGTTGTGGTATCTGCCTATAGTTCCAAGACTAAAGCATCTGTTTGCCAATGCAGATGATGCAAAACTTATGAGATGGCATGCTGATGAAAGGGTTGTTGACGGACTACTTAGGCATCCGGCTGATGGATCGCAATGGAAGAAAATGGATACGATTTTTCCAGAATTTGCCCATGAACCAAGAAATGTTAGGCTTGCACTAGCCATAGACGGCATGAACCTGTTTGGGAACCTGAGCACAAACCATAGTTCGTGGCCTGTTTTGTTGTTTGTTTACAACTTGCCGCCATGGTTGTGCATGAAACAGAAATATGTCATGTTATCAATGATGATTTCTGGTCCACGACAACTGGGGAACGACATTGATGTATATTTAACTCCATTGGTTGAAGACCTCAAAAGGTTGTGGGAAGACGGGGTTGATGTGTTTGACTGGTTTACCGGGCAGTCATTCAAATTGCGTGCCATGCTATTTTGCACGATCAATGACTTTCCAGCGTATGGTAACTTATCCGGGTACAACGTGAAGGGTCATAAAGCTTGTCTAGTATGTGAGGAGGGGACTAGTTCTGTGTGGTTGCATCATGGTAGGAAGAATGTTTATCTTCGACATCGAAGGTTTCTTAAAGTGAATCATCCATTTCGGAGGTTGAGGAAGTCGTTTAACGGTGCCCAAGATTTTGAAATGGCTCATCCACCACTATCTGGTCGCCAGACATATGAAAAGGTGAAAGACGTCAACGTGCAGTTTGGTAAGTGTGAAAAACAGCACCCGACACAAAACAACTGGAAGAAAAAGTCAGTGTTTTTTGACCTGCCATATTGGAGGGAGCTTGATGTAAGACACTGCATTGATGTAATGCATGTGGAGAAAAATGTGTGCGACAGTTTGGTTGGTACACTCTTAAACATACCCGGGAAGACTAAGGATGGCCTAAACTCGCGTATGGACTTATTATATACTTTATGTCCATTGTAGTCTTACAGGCAGCAGGTTACCTTCGAGTGTGGCTATTACGTCATGCATACCATGCTGACCATCGTTCAACAACATTTAGTAGATGGATGGACAAATGTAAGTCTCATCATTTGGACTACTTTTCTACCAATTTCATCAATTTCATGTAATAAATATAGCTTTTGTTCTAATTGTTTTGTGCATTGTTTGCAGTACTTTAAGGACCGGTCATATTTCTCAAAGACACTTGTAGATGATGTCAGAAAGCAATGGGCCGCATACTTCATTAAAGTCAGGAAATGAGTTAGCTAGATATAGGATCTTTATTCTCTTATAAATGTATCTAGTAGGATTTAAGGTTTACTTTTATTAGATTACATTCATCTTAATTGTATATACTTTTCTTTTTTAGGTTATTATGAATTGATAGCAAATTAATTGTTATATACATACCATTCTTTTTATATATTGTTGCTGGATATGGTGGGATACTGTATATTGTACTAGTTGTCTGAATACAGGTTTGGGAAACAATAAAACAGAAACCATATTAAAAAAAAACCTCAGTGTTTATTCACGGTTATGGTAACAACCGTGATTATAGACACTATTTATCCACGGTTACTACCATAACCGTGATTATACATAGTTTGTAAGTGAATTTTTTTTACTACTTATATTCACGGTTATGCTAAACAACCGTGAATATAGATGTTCTTTATCCACGATTGCTACTATAACCGTGAATATACATAGTCTGTAAGTGAATTTTTTTTACTACTTATATTCACGGTTATGCTAAATAACCGTGAATATAGATGTTCTTTATCCACGGTTGCTACTATAACCGTGAATATACATTGTCTGTTATATTCACGGATATGCTCGACAATCGTGGTTAGATGTGATTTATTACCAAGGTTGTTAACCGTGGTTAAAGGCCCTCATCTACTACCACGGCTGCAACAACCACGGTTCTTTAACCGTGATTAAATACCATTTTTAACCATGATTATATCCATTTTTTCCACTAGTGCATGCACAATTTTGACTCGGCTACGACTCGAGCGGTGAGTGAAGGGATCACGATATGAAGACCGAATAGATATGTGTATGGAATTAACAAGCTCTTGAGTGAAGGGATCCTTGGAATTAACAAGTTCTCGAGTTAAGGGATCACGATGTGAAGACCGAACGGATATGCGTATGGAAATTCCAAACCCGTGAAATTCTCTAATGACATTGTGTCGTCCATCACAGTATCAATAAATATGGTATTTAGGCTCATGTTTTTTTCTTTCCTGTAATTATTAATATTTTTTTTTATATTGCAATAGGTCCTGAGCCATTGTTGACCAACATAGGTATCACGAATTGTAATTGGTGGAGGCTAAATGTTTGATTATGATTTGTATATAATAACCACCTAGACCAGGGATAAAAATGAGAGATAAAAGCTCGCATAATGAAAAAGGTATTTTCCTGGGGTTTCGACAATCCCAACACCATTCTCAAAAACTTGAGGCTCAACCCTTTGAGTTAGATTTTGTACATGGCCCTCCGGGGTTTCATTCCTTTCACTTTCCATGACTGGCTTACTTTCATTGCGATGTGGAACTTAGATTTATGCGGTCTCACTAGGCGTGCCAATGATATGACCAGTATAGGGGGTCTGAAGTCACCTTTTGTGAACCAGTGTTTGAATGTTTACACTAACTCTCTTTTTACACCGTCTTAGTGGGAGTACGATATTATACACACAGGTCCAGTGAGGATCCTATGTTCTTTCACGCTAAGGTACTAAAGTGAGTTCACTCTAGCTGCAATCGGATTGGGATACACTGGAGGTGTACTTGCAAAAGGGACTTTAAAGCTTAAGTCAGTACGGTTATTACGGAAGAGGAAAGAGATTACAGAGGTATTAAGTAGGGAGTAATGCATTTTGTTATGTCTTAAATAAATGAGTTATATTTATAGTTCTTTCGTTAAATGCAAGTGGTGATTTGACCCTCTCTTGACAGTGTTCAGAGACTGTAGCTTTGGCAGATGCAAGTTGCTTACTTGCCTCTACTGCAGCAGCTTTACTGATAAGGGTCTTTTCACTCGTTCCATACTGAATCTCGGGGTATTTTTTGACATTTGGTGTACTTCGTACGGTATGATCTCATTGATGATCTAAACACTCCATCCATTTGTTAACCCTGATGACTTGCATTGATTTTGTATTTATCATAACCGGTGTCACTTGCCTTGTGGGCTGGTATCCACACCAGATTGGTAATCTTATCTAATTGGTTGTGTCAAATTTAGTGATTATACTATTTTTTAAAATAAACATTAAAAATTTGAGGTATATTATATAATTAATCTAGGTATATTAGATAGTATATTCCTTCTGAATTTCATAAAAAAGATAATTTTTTAGGTATATTATATAATATATTATTATTTGTATTTGAACTGGTTTGAACCGGGGTCTAGGATCCGGTGTGGGACCAGCCATAAATGTTCTGAGTTCTCAATGATTTGTTCACCGGTCCAGTGGGATCCGATATTATGTCCCCTATTCTAGTGGGAAATAAGGGTCTTGGAGTCTTAGAGATCCTTCACACCAAGCTTTCGCGTTGATGAGGGGTGAAAGGTAGTGTTACCTGTGAAGGTTCTCCGACACTCAAGTCAGTAACCAGAAAAGGAATTCAAAGTTATCGAGCGTAAGTTTGAGATTGAGACTAACATACTAGAGTTATGAAAATGTTCATATTTATATGCGTGCATGCGGAGAATGCAAGAGTCCCTTAGGGCTAGGGACCATTCGTATAATGTGTCAGTACGATTCTGACACACGACGCGGGTGCCTCCGCGTCACCTGCGAACGTTCCCCTACGACTTTACCTTATACTATTTGTCAACACAGATGCTTTCCGGTGTGCGTGTTGCTCACTTAGGCTTCCGGTATAGAAAGGTATCTGATACGGGTTATAGTCTAGAGGTTTACCTGCCATACTGGTAGACCAGTGAAGGACGGGTAAAATTACCTTTTTGTCTATATGCCGGTATCTAGACCAGATCATTTATCCCCTAGCTTGTTTGAGGGACTGAATTGTTGCTCATATAAGCTATCATACTCTGTCAAGGTTGCCTTTACGGGTGTAGATACCGGCTCAGATGACGTTCCTTCTCGCCTTGTGTGGGTATGGATATCAACTTCAAACAACGTCTTACCTTTGCGCGAAAAGCTTAAGAGTTTTAAAATTCATAACTCCTGACATTTAAAATTTGTAACTTCCTTGCCTTGAGACACTACTAATGATGAGTAGTTATTGCTAATAACACGTGAGTATTAATGATTATGCACCCGAGGATTGCCAATTATGTTGAGTACTAGGTATTGGGCCTAAAATTCAAATGTTACAGCCCATTTGATTTTAGCTTTATGCAAAACGACATTAATTTTGTGCGCTTTGGACTGAAACGACATCGTCATTAATCTTCAAAATGACATGTTCCCTGATAAATGACCTTCTTCCTGACCGATGGTTACCATGCCTTCTCCATAGCTATAAAAAGGGAACTTAGGCATTTTGCGGAAGCTACTTGATTCAACACTAAGAAAACCTCTGCTAAACTCTCTGCTCGAAGAAGTTGTTGTTTCAATGCCCTTAGTGAAGTACTTTCATCATCTCTTAATTTCAAAACTTTCTTAGGTAACCTTTCTTTTCTCTTTTTCCAGTTCATTTCTTCTATTGTATTACTATCACTATGCGCTCTAGGCAAGGTCGTACTGGTTCTAGCCATCGAGGGGGAAGGATCCCTATAAGGTCCTCCGGATATCGGGGAGGAAGAATTCCCGTAAATCCTTTTAGGTCTGGGCCACATCTTACAGAAAAGAGAAATGCTCCTCTGCTGAGATGGTGAATGACATTGCCCTCCTCAGAGTCCTCCTCGAACTCAGGGGTTAGCCACTCTTCTAAGAGTGAGATGAGTGCTAATTGCTACCTTTCTAACGATGTGGCTTTTTATAGCAGTACCGACATTTTTCACCATGCCATGGATAAAATGGCCACTGAAGGGGACTCCAAAACCGCCCCAATTCTCAAAACCATCGAAGGGTGTATCAATATGGTGGCACACCGGCTCAAGTAAAATACCCTTACTACTGGTTAGAAGATGAAATCCATGAGAAAGTATCCCAACATGCTAGGGAAGATGGGGGACGGCTATCCCCACGCTTTGTGGTATACGCTGAAGAGAGGCTGAAAGAACGGTTCATCGTGCTTGCACCCCAGCCTAATGATAAGATCTGTCACCACTGCCCTAATGATCAATCTGTCTTCTTGTACGACTTCGTTTTCTGCCAACTTGGGGTCCGCTTTTCCCTTACTGAATTTTAAATGGGAGTGTTGAGATTTCTAGACTGCGCCCTCTCTCAAGGGCACCCCAACGGATGAGGCTTAATCCGTGCTCTGGCAGTGCTAGGGTAGCATTTTAACTTCAAACCTGATCTGTCCTGGACCGGGGTCAAGAGATCCGATCTCAAGCCAGTCACGAATAGTATGTCAATACCGTATAATAGACCGGATGTATGTGTATCCGATGTATGTATCCGTTGTCCTTGAATAAGGAGAGCGGATTGGGCGTCCTAGAGATCCTTCACACCGACCTAACGCGTTGAAGTGGGCGAATGGTGGTGTCACCTGCAAAGATTCTCCAACGCTCAAGTCAGTGATTATATTCCAAGTAAGGAATGTATTCAGAGAGTAATCAGTCGTCAAGGAGCTGGAGAAGATCCTCTCTTCAATCATGAAGTGAGTTCATATACCTGATTGGCTCGATTAACGAGGACTCGTTGGTGGGGAACCACCAACTCCCATTAGCATTATTATATTGCGCACTTACCTGCATGATTGGGTCAAGTGGCTATTTTATATTGAGCGTAGAGAATGTAGACTAGGATTAGGGAACAAGTTGACCATTCCCGTGAGCAAAATTTGGCTCGTAGTGTAGGGAATTATTGATCGATCCCTGTAGCAACAATCCTTGTCATTAGCACAGTGACGTGTGTATTGTCCGATGTCATGGTGTTATCCTGAACAACCGGTATAGGGAGAACGCCTGATACGGAATTACAGTTCGGATGTATACCGATGACACCGGTTACACGTAGATGTCTTGTCAAAGACGTTGAAATTTGTATTGCAGATCGGATACCGGTATTGAGACCGGATCATATGTCCCCTAGCTTGTGTGAGGGACTGAATGGTTGTTCACATAAGCTACTCAACCTGCGAGAGGTCTCAATATCGGTAAGCTTACGTGTGTAACAGTTCCTTAGCATCTGTTGTCATTCGTAAAGAACCGTTCTAAATTTAATAGATACGACCTTTCGGTACGGTCACAACGAATTCAGACAAAGATTCGTTGTGTGAGAATTTCAAGAGTTTATTGGAATTGAAAGCTCTTGAAGTTCGTGTAACGGCTGTAAAGCGTGAATTGCGTTGCATGATTAGACATTAATGCTTTTAATCACGTGGGCAAGCAATTATTACGTCTGAGATGAAAATCTCATTAACCGTCGTTTTGGGCTTAATGGGCCTGAAGTTTTCGAAATTTCTGGGCCTAGTGGATAGCCCTTCGCTGAGTCGCTATCGTTTTGGCGCCCAAGAATTTGGAACGGCTGTATCGTTTCGCTTGTGAACGAATACGTTTTATCGAGAACGACACAACTTCAAGAAGGGGTAACCGAACCTCTTCGTTTCCTATAAAAGGAACACTTAGTGGATTCTGGGTTCCACTCGCTTTTGTTTACTCAACGAAACTCTGCAGAAATTTTGCAAGGAAGTTTGCTGCCTACATTACGAGGGTTTCTTCGTTCCTCATATTCATCATTGTCATCTGAGGTAACTATTCCTTCCTCGTTGCTCTGGTTTTGTTTTGTTTTGCTACTTCTTAGTTAAAGAAAGTAGGCTTCGTCCAGGGGGGGGAATCAGTTTCCCGCAACCCTAATAGTCATGGGGAAGAATCCTTATGATTCTTCCTAAGACTGAATCGCGTCACTCAGAAAGGGGATCTTACTCACTGTGGAAAGTGACCTTTCCCTTCTCAGAGTCGCCCTTTGATTGTAATTGCTTTTAAAATGCAGTGAGTAATGATTGCAACTTTCTGACGACATTTCATTTCTTATCGTAGATTAAGGAGTTTGATTTAGAAAATCCAAATGGCCACTGGAGAGGGAAACTCTGGAAATAACGCTATTTCGAGGACATCTGAAGGTCTCTATAGCGTAGTTGCTTCAAGACTGAATTGGGAGGAGGTTCAGGCTAAATGGCCTTTCTGTTGGGTGTCCAGTGAGTTTAAGGACTTGGCCTCCCGTCATGCGGATGAGGAGGGATCCCGGACTCAACCGAGGTTCACGCTGAGTTCGGATGAAGAGACGAAAAAGTGGTATAGGGTTTACGCACCACTTCCGACAGAGTGGATATGCCATGTCGTCCCTAATGACCGCTCTGTATATACGTATGACTTTATTTTTCATTATCTAGGAGTTCGTTTTTCTCTAACCGAACTCCAGATGGGCGTCTTGAAGTTTCTGAACTGTGCACCCTTCCAACTTCATCCCAACGGTTGGGGCCTCATCCGAGCTTTGGAGGTCTTGGGTGAACATTTTAATTTCACGCCAACTGTAGCGATGCTGTTCTACTACACTCAGGTAGTTCGAAGAGCAAACAAGCAGGGTGGAGTTGGTCTGGTGACTCTCCGGACTCTCTGTTCCTTTGTGAACTTTGAGTCTTATACGGATTCTGCCAAGGTTGACGGGAAGTCCTTCAAGACTTACTTCACTCGCATCTCCATTAAGAAGGGCAAACCAAAATTTTGGAAGGATGAAGAGGGCGTTGACAAATTTCCCCTGAGTTGGACACACAAACATTTCCTCTTGAGCTCACACGCGTACTATACTGACCAATCCGATCTGTCTCGTGAGACATCGAGAGTGTTGTTTGCACTTGAATCGCACACTACACGTTTGCTGAGTAGGCGTTTGCTGAGTAGCTCAAGCGGAGTCCGGGAGGAATATTTGCGTACTTCTCGTTTTATTTCATCTTTTCTCCTTTACCAAATATATATATTGAATATTTGTAGTTGCTGACATCTTGTGTTTGTTCATGTAGGTGAAATAGAACAGGAAACTCCAGAAATGGACAAATTGAAGAAATTCAAAGCGGCTGGTAAATCCGTTACCCGTGAAAATGAAGTGAAGCCCAGGCCCTCAACCAAGGATCGTCCTGAGTTAATAATACTGACCTCGGATGCTGAAGGGGACGTTCCATTGGTTGAGGGCGGTTCTTCTGCCGCTGATGAATCCACGGGCCATCCTCCAGTTTCTGAGAGGAGAAGAAAAATCAAGAATGACTCAGTGGGAGGCCCGTCCAAAAAGCGTAAAACTCCGGAGGATAAGCCTGTTGAAACCTCGGAAGCAGCTGGTTCTCCCTCTAGTTTTAATAAAGAAATTGCTGCTGGGGCTTCTGGGTCAAATCCGACCTCCTTCCCAACGACCTCGTTTCTCACCCCCTTCCTCTCCTATGAGGGTTCTACTCCAGCCACTCTTCCTCCTCCGATGTACAAACTCCGGCCTACGCTTAGCGTTAAAGAAATTGAAGAAGCGTGTGAGGCCGGAAGGTGGCAGTTAGCCGAACTTGCTGGAATGCTTTCTTCAGTCAGCGAGTTGGCTAAAAACGTCAACAAGGTTGAGGAGCTGAGTGACAAATTAGAAGAACTCAACCTTTCCTCAGAAAAAGACAAAGCCGCCATGAAGTTAATGGAAGATCGTCTTAGCAAGTCTAAGGAGTTTGGGGATCTCATGACTAAAGAGAATCTCAAGCTCAAAGGCGATCTTAAAAACTTGGAAGGCAAAGTGGCAGAGAAGGAGGAAGAACTCCGTAGCAGCCAGGATAAAAATAAAGCTGATGCTGAGGAGTGGTCTCAAAGGGAGAAGAAGCTCCTTCTTGAGATAGAGGGACTGAAGGCTAGGAAAGCGGAGTCCGAAGTATCTAGTGAGGAGCTGTCCAAGTTGCGGGGAGAATTGGCTACAGCAAAAGCTGAGAGAGAAGAAGCTGTTGACATATGCAGCCGGGCTGTTGAAGAGTCCTTCGGCCTAGCCATACGCCAAGTATTCTACCGCAACCCCACTGCGAAACTTAACCTTTATGGAATGGATCCGTACTATGAATTCCATGGGGGAAAGTTAGTCACAGTGGTGGATGGTCGTCACGAAGATCCACCGACGTCCTTGTATGGTTTGGCTCCTCTTCCTGAGGGTCAAACCATGGGACCTGATTACGTCTTTCCTGTGTCCGAGGTTCCCTCTTCTGAAGAAAAGGCTGAAGCTCCTGGAGGGGAGATTCCTGTGGAGGTTCCCAAGGAAGGGGGACAAGAGCCTGGTGCTGAGGAGGCGTAAAAAACTGAAGAACAGATTCCTCCTCCGTAGTTTTGTTTTCATTTACATGTATAGTTGTGTTCTGGGATCAACTCCGGATTTTGAACTATTGTATGTAATTTCATTTCAATGAATGAGTTTTGATTGAAGAAATTTGTCTTCGTCGTTTCATGTATATATAAATCGTTACTAATCCGTTCTGTATAATTAATCTTAAGGCCAGATTAAAATAACTGCCTCAGAAAATTAAACAATAAATAAAATTTAGAACGGATAAATATATACATGTCCCCAAGTGCGTATTAAGAAAAAGGGTGCCTGTCTTTGGGGCATGATCCTTAATTTTCTTAATTCTCTTGGGGAAAGATGGGTCGATCCGCTGTTCAGTAGAGTAGTGTAACAGGACGGATGACTGCTTTTAATCCGTAATGCTCTCACAGGAGATGACAATATTGTTCCAAGCTTAGGGAACTGCAAGGAAGTGGTGTTTGAGTCCTTTATCATAAGGATGATGATGGGAGTTTTTTCTACGCCAGGAGTTACGTCGTTGTATCACAGAATAGGTGATAAAGAGTATCCATCCTGGGAGAATACCTCTTGAAGGCGAAAGTGCGGACTGACTTTCGGAATTTTCCATCATAAAGATGATTATGGGAATTGATCATGCCAGGTGTTTTATCATCAAATCACTTCATAAGTGATTGAGATCATCCGTCTTGGGGAGGTGTACAACACCAGAAGTTATAACATCGGATCACATAATAGGTGATTGAGATCATCCGTCCTTGAGGTGTGTACGGCACCAGGAGTTACATCGTCATATCACAGAATAGGTGATTGAGATCATCCGTCCTGGGCAGGTACACCATGTCAAAGAGTTACATCGTCAGATCACATAATGGGTGATGTCCGTTCTGGAAAAGTATACAACACCAAGAGTTGCATCGTCAAATCACAGATTAGGTGATTTAGATAATCCGTCCTGGAGACATTTTTCAATTGTAGGGGTACGGATTTAGTGAATACTTCTCAGAATGATGATGAGAATTGTTCATACCAGGAGTTACATCGTCGAATCACTTTATAGGTGATTGAGATCATCCGTCCTGGAATGATTAGTGGAGCTCTTCGTACCAGGAGTTACATCATCGAATCACAAAATAGGTGATTGAGATCATCCGTCCTGGTGAATTTTTTCCAATCATGGGAGTGCGGATTAGGCAATTTTCGCATCCATCCGAAATCCGAGTATTACCTCTACTAGCCCCCTAGCTGATGTGAGGAAGCAGTTGACTTGCTCATATGAGCTACATTGATCATAGTACGTTTGGATTTCGGATTTGCACCGAAGTGTAAATATCCGCTCTGGGAACCATGTTCCGTAGTGATGAAATTTTAAGGGCGGATTCGACAATGGGAATATCAGAAGTTTATCGAATTTCGCAACCCTTGGTATTCGGGTAATGGTGGCCACGTTTCTAATGATTGGACACTTAATGCCTTAATTCACGTGGGCGAGCCATTATTACGTTAAGTGCGCATGTCTTAGTAACTGTCACGCATAGTCTTGTTGGGCCTAGGATTTGGTTTTAATAGGCCCATTTCGATGGCTCTGTGACAAAACGATGGCATTTTCGCGTCTTGAGGTACTAAACGACAATTTTGGTCCACTAAACGGGGAGTCGTTTAGGGGTAAACGCAGGTTGTGTTTAGTGGGTTTTTGAAAAATTTTTGTGCCCTGCTATAGGCATATTTGGCAATCTCAGTTACCATTTCTTCTTGCTTCCTTGACGAACCTCTGCAAAAGTTCCAAGAAGTTCTTCGTATCCGCCTCCGTGAATTTCAATTCACTATCCTTAGGTAACCACTTTCCCTTCGTTTTCTGTATCTTTTCAATATTTGAGAATGCCTAGGAAGGGTGTTAGCTTCAGTGGCGTGAGCCCTAGAGGAAGAGGAGGAAGGGCTTTGGCTCAAAACCCTAGTGTTCGTGGTGGGAGGATCCCAGTGATCTTCCAGTCGAGGTCACAGTATACAGGGGGGGAGGAGTCGCAATATCAAAGGCGAAGGGTGATTATACCCTCTTCAGAGTCTTCCTCCTCCAGTGAGAGTGTCGAGAGTGGGGATTTGTATCTCTCTGATGATGTGAAATTCTATCGCAGTATCAAAGCTTTCACTATGGTGACAAAGAAAGTTACTGGGAGGAAATCGTCTGAAGGGGAATCTCCCTCTGAGAAGTATATCTTGAAGACCCAATCCGGCCTATGCAATGTGGTTGCACACCGGATAGACTGGGTGAAATTCCAACAGAAACGCCCATTCAGCTGGGTGGCTGAGGAGTTTCGTGAAACACCGTCCGTCCATGCTCGGGAGGATGAAGGGGAGCTGGAGCCGCGGTTTACGGTTTGGAAGAAGGACAAATACAAATGGTGTTTTAAGGTGTTCGCTCCCCTTCCATCAGAACGGATATGTCATACACCGGACGAGAGGTCCTTGTTCATGTATGATTTTTTATTACTGAACTTGGGCGTGCGTTTCCCCTTTACGAAGTTTGAGATGGGAGTCCTGAGATTCCTGGACTGCGCCCCCTCGCAACTTCACCCTAATGGATGGGGATTGGTCCGCTCTCTTGAAGTGCTTGGGGAGCACTTCAACTTTAAACCGACGGTGGCCATGCTTTTCTACCTCACTCAAGTGGTCCGTCGTGCGAATAAGGAGAAAGGAGGAGTGAGCTTGATATCCCTCCGGACTATCTCCAAGATCATCAACTTCGAGGCGTACACTGACTCCGCCAAAGTTGATGGGCGTTCATTCAAATCTTATTATACGAAGATCAGCGTCCATCCGAATGAACCAATTTTTTGGTTAACTGAAGATGGGATTCCAAAATTCCCAGTGACTTGGACGCACGAACATTTTTTGTTGACCTCCCAAGCGTATTATACCGAGGAGGACGAACTGAGCCCAACCTCAATCTCTGTTCTTTCGGCTCTGCAATCCTACACAGCCTCGCACCAATTTTTCTCCTGCAGGCGTTTGTTAGGACCAAAGTCTACTTGCGAGGAGTATTTACGTAATTTCCCTGCCATTCTTCATGCGTTATTATGTCATTTGCCTTGAAAATTTTACGTCTCTGATTGTGTCTTTTGACTGTGCAGGTGAAATTCAGAGCGAGTCACCAGAGATGAATAGGCTAAAAGGACTCAAGGCCAGAGAGACTTCCGTTGCGGCTGAAAATGATATTCAGGCAAAGTGGAACTCAAAGAAGGCCACTGCTGAGACAATAATATTAACTTCATCTGCTGGTGACGATATTCCTCTGATCGAGGGCGGATCTGAGAAGGTTGTTGAGAAAAAGAAGAGGGCAAAGCGTGACCCCTCGAAGATCTCAGACCGTCAATCCTCGCCCAAAAAACCAAAAACTTCAAGAGGGGTTACTGAACCAGAGCCCTCTAAGGAGAGGAGAGCGGAAGAACCCACTCCGGATGCCCCCGGCAGTGTAATCACTTATGGGGTGAAGCCAATAACGACTTATTTCGCATCCAAAGCTCCTTGTCCTCTTGAAGGTAATTCCGATCTTGTTCAACATCCGGTGTATGAGGGCTCCGTTCCTGAGGGCGTTCCTGAACCTTCACCTAAGGTGAAGCCCTCGTTGAAGAGTGATGAAATGATCAGAGCTTGCGACGACGGACAGAAGCACTTGGTTGATTTATCCGAGCTCCTCAAGTCGGTTCGCGAGCTCACAGAAGAAAACGAGAGGCTCACCTCAATGGTTGGCAAGGACAAGGCAATCATCCTCCAATTAGAAGGAAAATTAGAAACTTCCAGAGAAGAAACTCAGAAGAAGGATGAAGAAATTGCCAAGTTGAAGAACCTTGCCAAGGAGCTGGAGGGTCAGGTTCTTGATCAAAAGAAAATCAACGCTGACCTCCATGCCAATTTTTGTGTGGAGAAAGAACGCTCTTCAAAGCTAGATGAGCGGTTGAAGGAGGCTAAGGTCGTCCATTCTCAAGGAGCGGATGATTGGTCACGTAAGGAAAAGGAGCTGCTATTAAAGCTGGCGGATTCGAATGGCGAAATCAAGACCCTGAAAGCAGACTTGGACGATGCTGTAAACATGTGTGATCAAGCAGTCAAGGAGGCTTTCGGGTTGGCAGTTCGTCAAGTGTTATACCGGAATCCCAAGGTGTCAATTAATTTGAACTGTATTGATCCGTTCTATGAGTTTCACCAAGGGAAACTGGTGGCCATCGTTGATAACCGTCATGAGAGTCTGCCTGACACTCCTTATAGGTTTGCTCCTTTGCCTAAAGGCCAAACAATGGGACCTTCACTCCTGAAGCCCATAAGTTCAGGAACAAGCTCTCGCACTGAAGAAGGCAAGATCGGAGACAAAGGCAAAGGGAAGGAAGGAGACTCAAGTCAGAGAAAGTAGCGCCTTCCTTGTTTCCTTTTTCATTTTATTGATTCAAATTCGCTGTGTTCCGGGATCAGCTCCGGATTATTACACGAATTGTAATTCTCGTTTAATCAATAAAAGAGTTTTTTACCTCCATTCTTGTTTAGTGAGAAACAACTTAAATAGAGGGATTGCATGTGTATTGTATCATTCCGGATTTAAGTAATGAAGATCGGATTCTAAAACAAAATCTCCATACCGGACTTATACATGCGAGATGAATTTCATAATAAGATCACCGCTTGTGAGGGAACACATCATCGTCACAAGAACGGCTTAAGGGGAATGATTGTGAGATTGTTTAGACGAGAGTTCATTCCTCAAGGTATTCGTTAAATCGTTGATGCTGTCCCCCAGTTTCATTGGGTGATTATTCACTTTGAATAAACTCTGAGTGAGATTTTCTCGTGAGAGCTTTTAAGAGGGAGGATTTAAAATAGAAATTCCTCCTCAAATATTTCCGACTGAGAGATTTCGGGTGAATATGCCTTAGATTGTGGCGTACCCGAGTGAATTGTTTGTGTCGGAATTTATGAGTCAGGTCTCAATTGAAGAATTGATGACTCAGAATTATAAGCTATAAAATTTCCAAATAAAGAACTTCATGAGAGCATTAATCTGGAGTTCAGTATAACTTACTTGTTGTGTTTGGAGTTCGGTTTGATCCTACAGTCCATGTCATATTTGGCCTTCGGTTTAATCCTACTAGCCGTTCTTCAATTGGTCTTTGGTTTTATCCAATGACAATTCTTCACCGACGTTCGGTTTATCCTACTAGTCGTACTCAGAGTTCGGTTTAATCCTACAATCCGAGCCTTCGATACGGGGTTCAGATCAGGGCTAATCCTGAACCTACTGCGCCCGTCACTTGGGGTTCAGCGTGGTCTTGAAGAAGAACTAGCTTACTGCGCCCAAGCCTTCGCATGGGGTTCGGTTTGTGGCCTTGAAAAAGGACCAGCCCTACAACCCATGTAGTCTTCGAATGGGGTTCGGTTTGTGGCCTTGAAAAAGGACCAGCCCTACAACCCATGCCCTGAGGTTCGGTTTAATCTTACAACTCAGGTCTTCACTGACGTTCGGTTAATCCTACTAGTCGTACTCAGAGTTCGGTTTAATCCTACAATCTGAGCCTTCACCGGTGTTCAGCCAAACTTACTAACCGTACCCAGAGTTCGGTTTAATCCTACAATCTGGGCCTTCAATACTTAGACACACTCGAGGAGTTACATCGTCAATTACAGAATGGGTAATTGAGATCATCCGTCCTGAGTATGTTCTTGTACGTTGCGCATATTCGAGGAGTTACATCGTCAACTACAGAATAAGTAGCTGAGATCATCCGTCCTGAATATGCTTCTGTACACCGGATAAACTGAAAATCACAGCATAAGAAAAACTCGAAAGAGTTAAATTGTTGTGAGAGATTCTTATTAAATCAAAAATAAGAATTACAATGAGAGCGTAGCTGCGAAAATAAATTCTCCAGTATTCAATCCAAGATAAGGATAGGAGAGTGTAGATGGTTCCAACAGCTAGCTATAGTAGATGCGCAAGTTTTGGGTGTTCCATTTATTTCGGATAGGAGTGCCATCAAGGTTTTCAAGGCGGTAAGAGCCTTTGCCAGTAACTTCGGATACCCTGTATGGGCCTTCCCAGTTTGGGGCTAGTTTGCCTTGATGAGCGAATTTGTTCCCTATACTTGCTTTCCTCAAAACCAAATCTCCAACGTTGAAAGTCCTTGATTGGACTCGTTTGTTGTACCGGAGAGCAACTTTGGCTTTGATGGCTTGATCTCTGATGAAAGCGTCTTCTCTGAGTTCTTGTATGACATCTATTTTGGATGCCAAGTTAGCATTGTTGGTTTCTTCAGAGAAGTACTTAACCCTTGTGGAAGCAATTTGCAGTTCCACAGGTATCATTGCCTCGACCCCGTATGTTAGGCGATATGGGGATTCATTGGTGGATGAATGAGGCATTGTCCGATATGCCCATAGGACATGACACAGCTGGTCTGTCCATCCGCCCTTGGCTTCACCAAGGCGTTTCTTTAGTCCCTTCAGCACCTCCCTGTTGGCCACTTCAGCTTGACCGTTAGTTTGGGGATGTTCGACGGATGAGAATATTTGGGTTATTCCTAACCCTTCAAGCAAATCTGTGAATTTTCTATCCGTGAACTGGGTGCCGTTGTCTGTGACAATCCGTGCTGGGACCCTGAACCGTGTTATGATGTTTTCATACATGAAACGACGAGTTCGGGCTGAAGTAATATGCACCACCGGCTCTGCTTCTATCCACTTAGTGAAATAATCGACCCCTACAATGAGATATTTGATGCCCCCAGGAGCAGTTGGAAAGGGGCCCAGAATATCCAAACCCCATTGGTAGAAGGGCCATGGAACAGCGAATGTGAAGAGTTCTTCCGCCGGTGTGTGGTGAAGGTTAGAGAATTTTTGGCAAGCATCACATTTTTTGACGAAGTCAATGGAGTCTTGCTTCATTGTGGGCCACCAGTATCCAGCTCTGAGGATTTTTCGCATTACGCTTCTTCCTCCGGCGTGGTGTCCACATTGTCCTCCATGCACTTCCTCCATTACATCTTGCACCTCATCCTCTTTGAGACAGATCAAATAGGGCACAGAGAGTGCCCTTCTGTAGAGATTACCATCAATCATAGTGAAATATGGTAATTCTCTCCTTATCCTCGTTTTTTCCTTCTCATCCATAGGTAGTTGTCCATCAGCCAAGTAACGGATGTAAGGAGCCATCCATGTATCTCCGTAAAGGGAGTTAGTCATTATGGCGTTTAGAGAAGGGAAAAGAGGAATGCTGGGCGACGTTAGCGTGCTTTGAACCAACGTAGTGGTGCTACCTGGTCGTTTAGTGCTTGCTAACCAGGAGAGTATATCCGCTCTCGTATTCTCTTCACGTGGAACATGCTTGAATTCCACCTTTGAGAATTTCTCAATCAACTCCTTGACACAGTTCAAGTATAATTGGAGTTGAGGTTCGCGAGCTTGATAATCTCCTAAGATCTGCGAAATCACCAGCTGTGAATCGCTGCAGAGTGTCGCCTCAGAAGCTCCGATGTCAATTGCAGCTCTTAGCCCGGCCAAGCAAGCTTCGTACTCAGCTTGGTTGTTGGATGTTTTGAAATTGAAACGAAGGGAGATCTCCAGGTGTACTCCGTCATCACTTTCTAGAACTACACCTGCTCCAGAGCCTCTTTGGTTTGATGAACTGATGATGCATGATTTATCTCTAATTCTCCAATTTAAATGTGTATAATTTGCCATCACTTAGTGTGTAACATATTGCATTTTAACACATTTTTATCATTTAATCTTTATGTAATATTTGATTGATAATATGTGCAAAAGAAAATAGATCAAAGAACTCAAGAATTCCAATCCAAAATGATGATCAAAGTGCCTAAGGATCAAAGGAATCAATGTATATGCAAAAAGATATCAAAAAGGGTGAAAAAGTATACAAAATATGGAGAATCAGGGGGATGAATCGATTCATCCCCCTCATGAATCGATTCATACGAATTAAAGCACCCAGGAAGTGAAATTTTGCAAATTGAATCGATTCACAAGCCTCCTGAATCGATTCATACGGGTTTCACAGGCAATGAATCGATTCTTCCATCAAATGAATCAATTCATACGTGTAAAATTAGCCCAGAATTGCATTTTGGAAGCATGAATCGATTCCTCCCACCAATGAATCGATTCATGATTGAATAATTGGTCCAGAAACACGTTTTCAAGCTTCTGGAAGGTGGACAAAGCTTCTGGAAGGTGGGCAAGGCACTCAAATTGATCATGGAGCACCATGGAATTGTAAATTCAAGAGTGCATCTCCCATTATGAATTAATTATGGCAAAAGCTTGCTTTTGAAATCCTATAAATAGGCACAAGAGGAAGGGGCAGAGACACACCATTTCTTCATTCATTCTTCAATTCCTCCCTCATTCACACTTTCTCTGTTTCTTCTTCTCTGTTGGAGTTTCTCCAGCAACTTCTCCATTTCCAGGTTAGTTTCTTTGTTTGTAGTTGTAATTATGGAGGGCTAAAACCCTTAGATTGATTTTCTTGGAGAATGTTGTAATGTAATTTTGAGGTCATTAATTTTAATATAGTATGCTTTTATTAATGTTATTTCTTCATAATCATTCTCTACTTATTTAATTCCATTTTGTTTAATTGAATTTGTATGCTTAATCGGTTTAGTTATTCAAATGGAGTTAAATAAGATTTCAAATTAGAATGGATTAAGGAAATATGCATGCTTAATGAATATTTTCATAATCACTTTTAATAATTATGGTTTGCTTAATTCCATAATTTGAGAATAGATTATGTATATAGGCGATGTTCTTATGTATGCTCAATAATTCCTAGATTTTAAGATCTTGACTCCTTTTGCTTAATTAGGATGCTTGATTAAAATATTCATTTTTAAATGAAAGTAAAGGAATTGTGAATTGAAAAAGACGCTTAGTTGATCAATTCAAATTGAGCTAAGAAATTAACATTAATAAGTATACAAGTTATCTTTAGTGAACCAAGGATAAATTTATTTACAATACTCCAAGAAAATCAATCGCTTATTATTTATTGTTTTAAATCCTTTATTTACCTTGTTTTAATTTTATTTGTGACAACAAAAAGCAATCAAAACCCCCCCCAATTGTATGTTTGTTGAACTTATGTTTGTAAAAATTTTTAATTGTTTAGTTTTTATTTTTAATTGTTAAAAATTAGTTTAAGACTTGATTTTTCCTAAATTTTTGTGTTGATCCTTGAGAGAACGACCTAGGTTGACACCCTAGTACTACGTTAATTAATTTTAATGTACTAATTTGACGGGATAACGACTGCAAAAATATTCACGTCAAATTTTGGCGCCGTTGCCGGGGATCAACGATCTTTAGGAAAAACTCTTGTTTTAAATTAATTTTTTTTATTAAAAAAAAAATAAAATAAAAAAATTTCTTTTGTTTGTTTGTTTGTTTGTTTTATTTCTCTTGTATGATTTAGGATTCTTATGATTTATTGCTCATCTTGATCAAATATCTTGTTGTATGCTATGTATGACTAGAAGAACTTTTGAGCATTTATATTCATTTGATCTTGAAATTGAAAGAACTTTTCATAGGTTAATTAGAGAAGCTAGATTTAATAATAACTTTGTTGATATTGATAGTGATAGTATTTTTTCTGAATCTGTTGAAAGTACTACTGCTAGTTTTTCTGATATGGCTGAACCTCGTGAAAGAACTCTTAGAGAACTAGCTGCTCCTGAATTCACTTACGAAAGTTTGTGTATTCAATATCCTGATGAGGATGTCCCTTTTATTCTTAAGACCGGACTTATACACCTGTTGCCTAAGTTTCATGGTCTTGCGGGTGAAGATCCGCACAAACACCTCAAAGAATTCCACATTGTGTGTTCCACAATGAAACCCCAAAACGTTCAAGAAGACCATGTCTATCTTAAAGCGTTTCCTCATTCTTTAGAGGGTGTTGCTAAGGATTGGTTGTACTATCTTGCTCCAAGATCAATCACAAGTTGGAATGACTTAAAGAAAATGTTCTTGGAAAAATTCTTTCCTGCCTCTAGAACAACTGCAATCCGTAAAGACATATCTGGCATTAGGCAACTCTCTGGAGAAAGTCTTTATGAATATTGGGAGAGATTTAAGAAACTTTGTGCAAGTTGCCCTCACCACCAAATTTCTGAACAACTTCTTCTTCAGTACTTCTATGAAGGTTTACACCACGTTGATCGCAACATGATTGATGCGGCAAGTGGAGGAGCTTTAGGAGACATGACTGCTGCTGAAGCAAGAAACTTGATTGAAAAAATGGCATCCAACTCTCAACAATTTGGTGTGAGAAATGATTCTTTCAAACCCATGTTTGATTCCAATTCTAGTTCATCTGGAATTAAACTTGAGAGCAAACTTGATGCTCTCACCACTCTAGTCACACAATTGGCAGTAAATCAAAAATCCATGACTGCTAAAGTGTGTGGAATCTGCTCTTCACAAGAGCACCCCACTGATTGTTGTCCTTCTCTACAAGAAAAGGATAACAATAGTCCCCAAGCCTATGCAGCTAACATCTACCATGATAGACCTCCACCACCACAAAACCATGACCTTTCCACCAATAGATACAACCCAGGTTGGAGGAACCATCCAAACTTGAGATGGGGCAACCAACAACAAAATCCCCAGCCTCCATTTCAAAACAATGCACCAACCTTCCAAAGACCTACACCTCAACTACCCACGAGTGGCCCTTCTTTGGAGGATCTGGTGAAACAAATGGCTGCGCAGAATTTGGAGTATCAACAGAGGAATGATGCTACCATCCAGAGTTTAAGCAACCAAATCGGGCAATTGGCTTCATCATTAAGCCAGTTACAATCTCAAAACTCTGACAAATTACCATCTCAACCAGCTGCAAATCCAAGAAATGTGAGTGCAATTCAGTTAAGATCAGGTAAGAACCTTGAAATACCCATACCTAAGGAACCTGAAAAACAAACAGATGTGCCCACAACAGTTGAGAATGATGTGCCCTCTTCAAGCACAAGCAAATCTGAGAAGCAACCATCCCAAATTCCACCTCATATCCCTCTTCCTTTCCCACCAAAAGCAATTCCAAGCAAGAAGATGGAAGAAGTGGACAAAGAAATTTTGGATACTTTTAGGAAAGTGGAAGTGAATATACCTCTTCTTGATGCAATCAAGCAAATACCTAAGTATGCCAAATTTCTGAAGGAGTTGTGTACTCACAAAAGGAGACTCAAGGGCAATGAAAGGATAAGCATGGGAAGAAATGTATCTGCACTGCTTGGTAAGGAAAATATCCCTGAAAAATGCAAGGATCCAGGTACGTTTTCTATACCTTGTATCATAGGCAATAATAAATTTGAAAATTGTATGTTAGATTTAGGAGCTTCAATAAATGTTATGCCTATGTCTGTTTTTAAATCTTTGTCTCTTGGAAATTTACAACCTACTGGTGTAGTAATTCAGCTAGCCAATAGGAGCACTGCTTACCCTGCTGGAGTTATAGAAGATGTTTTGGTTCAGGTAGAACAGCTTGTTTTCCCTGCTGACTTTTTCGTACTTGATATGGAAGAAGGTATGCCTCAAATTCCTGTTCCTATCATTTTGGGAAGACCATTTTTGAAAACAGCCAAAACTATAATTGATGTCCATGCTGGAACCCTTTCCATGGAATTTGGTGACACTAAGGTAAGATTTAACATTCTAGATGCCATGAAATATCCTTCTGAAAATCATTCTATTTTCCAAATTGACATTATTGATGAACTAGTTTTTAAACATTTTTCTGATGTTGATTTGGAATGCATAGATGATTCATACAGTTGTTTTGCATGCAATAATTCTGAGAATTGTCATATTTGTGCTGAAATTGACAAATACATAACTGCTGATTTAGAGTCTATAGAAATACCTGTTCTAAATGCAGATTTTGAAGAAGACTCTAACAAAATTTTTGAGGTGCAAGAATCCAAATCTGTTTTGTTAGTTCCATCTACTTTGCAGGCACCTAATCTGGAGCTAAATTTCTTACTTGAAAACCTCAAGTATTCATACTTGGGAAATGATGAGGAGCTTCCGGTGATAATCTTTAATTCTCTTAATGAAAATCAAGAAGAAAAATTGCTGCAAAATTTGGAAAGGCACAAGAAGGCTAGACCACTATCCAATCTGCTTCAAAAGGATGTGGTATTTGAGTTTAATCCACCTTGAGGGAGTTTTTCTTACCCATCTCTTTACTTTTTCATTATATTGTCTATTTTGTATGCTCTGTCTTACATTGAGGACAATGTATGATTTAAGTGTGGGGGTGGGATCATTTATGTGTGTTTTGTATGTGTGTGTTTTGTGTGATTAAATTTTGTGTGACTTTGTTTAATTTAAAAAAAAAAATTTTAAATAAAAGATTTTGTGTGTGTTTTTGTTTTAAAAAGGCATGTTTTATTGGAATTTTAAGATATGCATGAGTAACAAGTAAATTCTTTCATGTCTGATATGAGCTTAATGATATGTTATAATTTGAACTCAAACATTTTTGGTATGTTGAGAATGACATGATAATTGATAGATGATCATATATGATAGAATTATACCTTGTGAGATTTTTGAGCCTTAAAATTTGATGGATCACTTTAAACCATCTTAATCCTTTCATGTGTGATTAATTCCTGAAAGCTTACATCTTAATTTTTGTCTTGTTTCTTGATGATACTTGAAACTCATATGAATGTATTTGAAGTGATACAGGCATTTTGTTCAGTTGAGCCACTAAGCCAGATAAGCCTACCATGAATAAATTATCTCTTGCTAGCCATTTTGAGCCTATTTAACTGTTTCCTTGTTGCAGCTCAAATAAGCCATGGATGAAGAACCAAAAATATACCTACCTTAAGAAATATATTGAAGCTTTGGAATCAAGACAAAACAGGCATTCAAATAAGTGTGGGAGTGTGCAAAAAGGAATTGCAACTCTTGATCCAAGTGTTATGCAATCTCATAAAAAAAAAATTACCAAATACCATGCAATAAATGTTTTATCCTCACTGTTTGCCAGTAAAAATTAATTGCTTCATTATTCTTCTTGGTATATATATATAAATATAAATATTTCATCCATTTTAACCTTGGCCACATTGCAACCCTGTAAAAGCCCTGTTGATCTATACATGCATTTGTGTTGATTGTGGAATTAAGAAACTTGCCAAATTTTTAGACTGTTTGTTTTTCGGGAATTGTTTTGAGAGTATACACAAACCTTAAACACTTGAGAGTTGAGAGTATGTCTTGTGAGGTTCTATCACTTATGATCTTCTTTTCAGTTTAATTTAATTTTTACATGCCTAAGTGTTTGAATGATTTTTATATATATCTTGATGCTCTGTATCTTTCATGTTAAAAACTCTTGTTTCTTTGTATATTTCTAAGATTTCATGATAAGCATGCCAGATCTGTGTGTTGTTGTTTTCAACTTAATGTTTTCAAATAAATTGTGATACTTGTTTTTATTTTGATTTTGCCCGGGAGTGCAAAAGAATAAGTGTGGGAGTATTTGATGATGCATGATTTATCTCTAATTCTCCAATTTAAATGTGTATAATTTGCCATCACTTAGTGTGTAACATATTGCATTTTAACACATTTTTATCATTTGATCTTTATGTAATATTTGATTGATAATATGTGCAAAAGAAAATAGATCAAAGAACTCAAGAATTCCAATCCAAAATGATGATCAAAGTGCCTAAGGATCAAAGGAATCAATGTATATGCAAAAAGATATCAAAAAGGGTGAAAAAGTATACAAAATATGGAGAATCAAGGGGATGAATCGATTCATCCCCCTCATGAATCGATTCATACGAATTAAAGCACCCAGGAAGTGAAATTTTGCAAATTGAATCGATTCACAAGCCTCCTGAATCGATTCATACGGGTTTCACAGGCAATGAATCGATTCTTCCATCAAATGAATCAATTCATACGTGTAAAATTAGCCCAGAATTGCATTTTGGAAGCATGAATCGATTCCTCCCACCAATGAATCGATTCATGATTGAATAATTGGTCCAGAAACACGTTTTCAAGCTTCTGGAAGGTGGACAAAGCTTCTGGAAGGTGGGCAAGGCACTCAAATTGATCATGGAGCACCATGGAATTGTAAATTCAAGAGTGCATCTCCCATTATGAATTAATTATGGCAAAAGCTTGCTTTTGAAATCCTATAAATAGGCACAAGAGGAAGGGGCAGAGACACACCATTTCTTCATTCATTCTTCAATTCCTCCCTCATTCACACTTTCTCTGTTTCTTCTTCTCTGTTGGAGTTTCTCCAGCAACTTCTCCATTTCCAGGTTAGTTTCTTTGTTTGTAGTTGTAATTATGGAGGGCTAAAACCCTTAGATTGATTTTCTTGGAGAATGTTGTAATGTAATTTTGAGGTCATTAATTTTAATATAGTATGCTTTTATTAATGTTATTTCTTCATAATCATTCTCTACTTATTTAATTCCATTTTGTTTAATTGAATTTGTATGCTTAATCGGTTTAGTTATTCAAATGGAGTTAAATAAGATTTCAAATTAGAATGGATTAAGGAAATATGCATGCTTAATGAATATTTTCATAATCACTTTTAATAATTATGGTTTGCTTAATTCCATAATTTGAGAATAGATTATGTATATAGGCGATGTTCTTATGTATGCTCAATAATTCCTAGATTTTAAGATCTTGACTCCTTTTGCTTAATTAGGATGCTTGATTAAAATATTCATTTTTAAATGAAAGTAAAGGAATTGTGAATTGAAAAAGACGCTTAGTTGATCAATTCAAATTGAGCTAAGAAATTAACATTAATAAGTATACAAGTTATCTTTAGTGAACCAAGGATAAATTTATTTACAATACTCCAAGAAAATCAATCGCTTATTATTTATTGTTTTAAATCCTTTATTTACCTTGTTTTAATTTTATTTGTGACAACAAAAAGCAATCAAAACCCCCCCCAATTGTATGTTTGTTGAACTTATGTTTGTAAAAATTTTTAATTGTTTAGTTTTTATTTTTAATTGTTAAAAATTAGTTTAAGACTTGATTTTTCCTAAATTTTTGTGTTGATCCTTGAGAGAACGACCTAGGTTGACACCCTAGTACTACGTTAATTAATTTTAATGTACTAATTTGACGGGATAACGACTGCAAAAATATTCACGTCATGAACCATCAACGTAAATGGTCCAATGGACTCGAGGGTAATCTGGATCAGTCCCTGTCATTTCCACAATAAAGTCAGCCAGGACTTGAGCTTTAATAGCGCTGCGGGGTTTGTAGGATATATCAAACTCAGAGAGTTCAATAGACCATTTAATCATCCTCCCAGCGAGATCGGGCTTGATTAAAACAGAACGGAGTGGCAAATCCGTTCTCACTATGATTGGATGGGCGTGAAAGTACGGACGCAACCGTCGTGAGGCCTAAACAACAGCGAGGGCGGCCTTTTCAATTTTCTGATACCGGATCTCAGCACCTTGCAAGGTCTTGCTAGTGAAATAGACCGGTCTTTGTCCATCAGGAGTTTCTTTTATCAAGGCAACGCCCAAAGCTTCATCTGAAATAGCCAAGTACAAAATGAGTGTGTCTTCGGGGTCAGGCTTTGTGAGAATGGGAGGTTTGGACAACACCTCCTTAAGCTCTTGGAAAGCTTTTTCTTGTTCCTGTCCCCACTTGAATTTCTTGGACTTTTTCAGTATTTTATACAGGGGGAGCGACCTGTGAGCCATCTTCGGCATGAATCGTGCCAAAGCTGCTACTTTGCCATTTAGGGATTGGACTTCTTTGAGATTCTTAGGACTCTGCATGTCTAGAATTGTTTGGCACTTCCCTGGATTGGCTTCAATACCACGTTGAGTTAACATGAAACCCAAAAACTTCCCAGCAGGGACAGCAAATGTGCACTTCATTGGGTTCAGCCTCATGTTAAATTGTCTCAAACGGGTGAATACTTGGCGTAGGTCCTCAATATGATCGCCACCAACCGGTGTCTTTGCTATTATGTCGTCAATGTATACTTCAACAAGTTTGGTGTGCATACCTTCGAAAACCTTGTTGATCATGCGCTGATATGTCGCCCCAGCGTTTTTCAGGCCAAAGGGCATGACTGTATAGCAAAAGACACCACGATCATTTATGAAAGCTGTCTTCTCTTGATCCTCTTCGCACATCAGAATTTGGTTGTAACCAGAATAAGCGTCCATGAAGCTCAGGTATTGATAACCAGAGGAATCATCCACCATCCGATCTATATTAGGAAGAGGATAAGGATCTTTTGGACAGCAGCGGTTGAGGTCCACGTAGTCGATACACATTCTCCATTTACCATTGGATTTAGGGACCATCACCACATTCGAAAGCCAAGAGGAATATCGGATTTCCCTGATAAACCCGGCCTTCAGCAACTCCTCAGTTTGCTGGCAAGCTGCCTTCTGTTTCTCTGGGCCCAATCGTCTTTTCTTTTAGGCCACAGGTTTCGTCTCTGGATAGACGGATAGTTTATGACAGCAGAATTCAGGGTCTATGCCTGGCATATCAGCTGCAGTCCATGCAAAGAGGTCTTTAAACTCTTGCAAGAGAGCCAGCAGTCGCTGCTCTATTTCAGTATCTAGCTTGTCATTGATATGGGTGATCTTTTCTGGAGAATCTCCCAAGACGATGTCCCTGGAACTTCCATCTGGTGTGGGCTTTGATGGGTTGAACGGATCAATGTTCAAATCCGCTCTAGGGTCCAGGTCGACAAGGCTTACAGATCCAGCCGATGTTCCAGCATCATTAAATTTCCTCTTTTTATTGGAGGCGTCCAGCTTTGTCATGTTAAGGCTAAGGTTGTAGCAGTACCTAGCCATCTCTTGATCACCCCGGATAGATGACACAGCATTATCCTTGTCAATGAACTTGATAAGGAGATGAGGGGTTGATACAACTGCCTCCATTGCATTCAGAGTGGGACGGCCTATGATGCCATTAAATGGTGATTTGACATCAATCACTAGCACCCGAGACTTAACCGTCCTGGCTCCTGGCTCGCCTTCAAACGAGATAAGGGTGTCAAGATACCCTTTAGTTGGTTGCTTTGCGCCATTGAAAGCTGTTAGATCCTGCGTGTAAGGCTGTAAGTCTGAGTCTTTAAAACCCATTCTTTCAAAGCAATTATAGAAAATAACATCGCAGGAACTTCCCTGGTCAACAAGGATTCTTTGGACGTCCTTGTTGGCGATCACAGCAGTGATGACTACAGCATCGTCACCACCAGGAATGGTTGGGCCAAAATCCTCGTCAGAGAAAGAAATTGTGGGAGCTTCAATCCCACCTCTGTAAGGGCGATTGTCTTTGACTTTCCCTTGCACAGATAGAATCATTCTGTGATGATTCTTACGGGCTGTAATTGAAGCTCCTCCTCCAGCGAACCCTCCAGCAATCATGTCGATAACTTCACGTCGGCCCTGACGTTGTTGCTGGGGCATGCTGTCTTTCTGTGCTGCATTATCAGTCATCACACCTTTTTGCTTCTCTGCAGCAGAGAACTTTCGAACCGGACTGGGGTTATTGTCATCCCCATCGTCTGGATCTCTTTCTCTTTTCTCATTCCGTTCTGCCTTGTCAAAGGATTTTTCTTTAAACAGGTATTGCTTCAACTTGCCTTCTCTAATTAGCGTCTCAACCGCGTTCTTTAGAGCTTGGCATTCATCAGTTGAATGACCATTTTGTTCATGAAAATCACAGTACTTACGTGAATTTCCTGGTCTTTTCATAGGGGCTGGTCTTCTGATGCCATATGTGCTGAGCATTGGCCATCCGACCTCTCTTAAAATCTGAGACGGCCTGGCAGACAATTGTGCATAATGGCTGAAGGAATTGACGTGCCTTTCTCGAGGTCGAGGAGGGTGGTTATTAACCTTAGGATTTGTAAATGGCCTCTCCATGCGTTCTGATCTCGTCTTCTCCTTACCCTTCTGGGTTTGAGGAAGTGGTGCTGGGGGCTTTTTCTTTGCAGCTATTGCCTCCAAATGCATCTCTATACTCACGTATTTTGAGGCTTTCTTTCTGAACTCCGCAAAAGTTGTTGGAGGGCTCTTTGCTAATGAAAGAGCGAAGGCTGAACTCGGCTGCAATGCCTCAATAACGATATGCAGCTTGATAGATTCTGTGAGGTTAGGAACCAGGGCTGCTTCCTTGTAAAACCTCTTCAAAAAATCTTTTAAGCCCTCTGTTTCACCTTGCTTAATCTGAGCTAAGGTATGGGACGTTTTGGGCACGTCTCTGGAGATGACAAAGTGGGTTTCAAAGGCAGCTGCCATTTCCGTCCAAGAATCTATGGATCCAGAAGGCAGGCCTTTAAACCACCCGAGGGCCTCCTCAGACAATGTTCGAGGGAACATTCGGCACATCACGTCTTCATCAGCCCCTAAGTACATGGCTTCAAACACATAAGCATCAAGGTGCTTAGTTGGATCAGTTTCACCATTATACTTTCCGATGGAAAGTGGTTGAGTAGTTTGAAGGTGCTTGGGGATGCTGATGCCCATAAGTCTTCTTGAAAAAAAGAACTTTCAGATTGTAAGACAGTGGGGGTGCTGTTGTTGAATCTCTCTTTCTTCGGGAAGCTGCATCCTCAGAATCGCGAGTCTGTTCTCCCCCCTCAAACGTAGGGATATTTGAGTACTGAAGAGTGGTGGACTTTTCACCATCAGTTGTGTGGGGAGTGTTTCACGTGCGAGATGATTCTTTATCCTCGTTTTGCCTTTTTTCCCTTCGCAATTCAGCGAGTTCTCTCTGAAGTTGTTTGATCAACTCATCACGAGGATCAGGATCAGACACTGTTACTATCTTCTTTGAGCTGCCCCCATGAGAATCAAAGTTGAGTTTTCTGAAGGCGTTGGGATTGATTCTGCCTTCAGTTTGATTCTCTATGAAGTCTTGTGCTTCGCCCTCCATTGTGGATTACCTGCTCTGTCAAAGGATATGGGAATAACTTTATCGGGTCCCACTGGGCGTGCCAATGATCTGTCCTGGACCGGGGTCAAGAGATCCGATCTCAAGCCAGTCACGAATAGTATGTCAATACCGTATAATAGACCGGATGTATGTGTATCCGATGTATGTATCCGTTGTCCTTGAATGAGGAGAGCGGATTGGGCGTCCTGGAGATCCTTCACACTGACCTAACGTGTTGAAGTGGGCGAATGGTGGTGTCACCTGCAAAGATTCTCCGACGCTCAAGTCAGTGATTATATTCCAAGTAAGGAATGTATTCAGAGAGTAATCAGTCGTCAAGGAGCTGGAGAAGATCCTCTCTTCAATCATGAAGTGAGTTCATATACCTGATTGGCTCGATTAACGAGGACTCGTTGGTGGGGAACCACCAACTCCCATTAGCATTATTATATTGCGCACTAACCTGCATGATTGGGTCAAGTGGCTATTTTATATTGAGCGTAGAGAATGTAGACTAGGATTAGGGAACAAGTTGACCATTCCCGTGAGCAAAATTTGGCTCGTAGTGTAGGGAATTATTGATCGATCCCTGTAGCAACAATCCTTGTCATTAGCACAGTGACGTGTGTATTGTCCGATGTCATGGTGTTATCCTGAACAACCGGTATAGGGAGAACGCCTGATACGGAATTACAGTTTGGATGTATACCGATGACACCGGTTACACGTAGATGTCTTGTCAAAGACGTTGAAATTTGTATTGCAGATCGGATACCGGTATTGAGACCGGATCAAAACCCACCGTGGCAATGCTGTTTTACTACTTTCAGGTGGTACGCCGGGCCAATAAGAAAGGCAACCTCAGCTTCATCACCCTCCGATGTGACTCAAAGGTTAACAACTTTAAGGTTTTCACAGGATTGGCGAAGATAGATGGGAGATCCTTCAAAAACTACTTCATGAGGATCCAAGTTCAACCAAATAAATTGGTCTTCTGGAGAAACAAGGAGGGTATTCTTAAATTTCCCGTCGGATGGACTCATGAGCATTTCTTGCTCACTAACACAACTTATTTCACTAATGAAGGCGAACTATGTCCCTATTCAATAGAAGTTCTAAGTGCTCTTCAGACATATACTTCTGACTACGGGAAATTTTCTTACAAATGTCTTCTAGGGTTTAGCACCATTTGTGATGAATATCTAAGTAATTTCCTGCTTTTTATTCTTGATTGTTCGGTATGTGTTGTATTTGAAACTAACGTACCTTCATTTACTTGTGTAGAACAGATAGAAGAACTGTGCCCTGCTATAGACAAGTTGAAATCCTTACTAGTGGATGAGGACTCTTCTTCTGAGGAAAATAATATTTAATCCAAGAGGAACGCCATCAAGGCACACATTGAAACAATCACCTTAACGTCCACTGTAAGTGGTGATGTCCCTTTTGTGGATGAAACAAAATAGGCCGGCCTGACGCAGCCTAAAAAAGAAAAAGAAAAGAAAAAAAAGAAGATCCAGAAGGATGCTGGGGCTCAGAAGCCACCTTCTCCTAAGCCATCCAAAAAATAAAAGACATTGGAAGAGGCCGATATTACCAGTGCTCAAAAGGGGAAGAAGGTTGTCATTGTCAAAACTGCTGAAGACTCCCAGCCAATAGTGTCTTGCTCTCCTCCGTCCTCCTCATTCCTGTCTCCATACAAGCTTCCCCAACCGACATACAAGCTCAGCCCCATGCTTGAGGTCCTTGACATTAAGAAGGCTTGTTCGGCAGATGGAAATAAGCTGAGCTATCCGACCTCATTAACTCCTTAAGCAAGGCGACCGATAACATTGTGGAGGCTGGTGAACTTCATGCTAAGGAGGAAAAGCTTAGTGTTTCTTCTGCCAAGGACAGGGCAAACCTCGAGACAGTAGAAGCATGCTTAAAGCAAGCAAAGGATCTTACTGATGAGCGCTATTTCAAAATCTTTGAGTTAAAGGTAATCATGAAGACGCTGGAGAAAAAGGTCTTTGAGCTTAAAGAAGAAGCTAAGGAAATTCCCCAACTAAGAGAAGAGCTTAAAATAGAGAAGGAAAAATCTACCCAACTAGTCGAGGATCTGCAGGCATCTAAGGCCGGACACTCTAAACGGGTTGAGGAATGGGCCACTCGAGAGAGAAAACTGCTTAGGCAGATTGAAGAACTTAAGGGAGTGCTGACGCCGGACTGCTCATGGAGGAAAATGTTAGGGAATCCTATTAGGGTCAGGCAGCGGAAACACAAAGGATTCCCAAAAGAATTGCAAACACGTATGTCTCAAAGCATTATGCTAAATTAAAATTTTTTTAATTAGGGTTTACCTCTTGTAGACGTAGAACAAGATCCTCGATCGAAGCAATTGTAGCTTCGCCCTTAGGAGTCCACACGAGCACTCCCACCAGAAAAACAGAGCTCCGAATGCTAGTACGGAAATTTTGTTTTAGTCTAATTTCCAAGCAGCAGCCTATGAGCATCTCATGCTCTATATATAGGCTTAGGTCTTGACCTGAGCTCTCATTAAACATTGGGCTCCTTACTCATTCTAAATGAGTTAGGCCCAAATAGTTTTATTTTCAGTCCAACTAAAATAAAACTATCCTCTGGTGGGCTTACTTTATGTGTGTGACCCTATAGGTAAAATATTCGGTTATATTAATAATAAACTATTTTATTATTAATATAAAATAAGAGCGGTATCTAGCAATACATCATTATGTCTGAATATTATTTATCATTGACATGACCTATAAGTGATAATTATTTTATATATCTATTCCTTTTGTCACGATATCTAATTGGGCCCAAGGCATGGTCGTCGTCATCCTTGTATGGCCCAATTCATTTTACTTGATACCAGAGTAGACTTTATAGAATAAATATCTAATATTTATTCGTCCTAGCATGGCCATGCATTTCATTAGTCTCACTCCATCAAGTGGCCCATAGATATCACTCCTGTCACATAGGAGAGACAAATTCCATCTACATCACTCACATCCCTCTGCATAATTTATCTATTGCCTAATCACAATCTTTATGGTCATCTTATTACAGATAACGTTTGATTGTATTAAAATAATAAACTCCTTATGTAGGAATCGTAGTGACTTCAGGTCGAAGGACTACATACCATTATCACATTGAGAACCGTTTATGACACTCATGTAACGATCCATGAAACGTTCTTATGGTGGGTCTGTCCAGTACAACATTACCCTTAATGTGTACCCATGTAAAGACTTGATATCATATATCCATGATTTGTGAGATCAAATCATCAGTACATTTACACACTAATCTTAATGTATTTACATGTCCCCATGTAAATACTTGATTAGGGACGTTTTAAGAATAATTCTCATATGACCTATTATTCCAGGATAAATAGCATTTGTCTAAAACTGAAAATACTAATTTTATTAATAAGTTAAAATTGATACATTAGTAGCTCGTAGTGCATACACCAACAATCTCCCACTTGCACTAGAGCCAATCAGACATTTCCCTAATGCCTAATGATCTAGTGTGTCCCTCATGCTTTTGATGTGCAAGAGGTTTGGTGAGTGGGTCGGCAATGTTCTCATCAGTGTGCACTTTACATATCTTAACATCTCCTCGTTCAAGTATTTCTCGGATGAGATGATAACGCCTAAGTATATGATTGGATCGCTGATGTGATCTAGGTTCCTTAGTTTGTGCAATTGCTCCACTATTGTCACAGTAGAGACTTATAGGGTCCACAATGCTAGGAACTACCTCAAGTTCTGTTATGAACTTCTTGATCTATACTGCCTCTTTTGCAGCATTTAAGGCAGCAATATACTCAGATTCTGTAGTAGAATCAGCTACTGTCTCTTGCTTTGAACTTTTCCAGCTTACAGCACCACCATTTAAACAAAACACATACCCTGATTACGATCTTGAGTCATCCTTATCAGTTTGGAAGCTAGCATCAGTGTAACCCTTTACAATGAGCTCTTCTTCCCCTCCATATATCAAGAATGAATCTTTAGTTTTTCTCAAGTACTTTAGGATATTCTTGACAGCAGTCCAGTGACTTTCACCGGGATCAGACTGGTATCTGCTCGTCATGCTTAAAGCATATGAGACATCTGGTCGGGTACATATCATGGCATACATGATTGATCCAATAGCAGATGTATATGGAATCTTATTCATCTGTTCTCTCTCTTCTTTAGTGGAAGGAGATTGAGCCTTTGATAGGCTTATGCCATGAGCCATAGGCAAAGTTCCCTTTTTGGAATCTTGCATGTTAAACCTTTTTAACACTTTGTCTATATATGTATTCTGACTTAGGCCGAGAAGTTTTCTTGATCTATCTCTATAGATCTTAATTCCCAACACGTAGGTTGCTTCACCTAAGTCCTTCATAGAAAAATAGCTTCCCAACCAAGTCTTCACAGACTGAAGGGTAGGAATGTCATTTCCAATGAGTAGTATGTCATCAACATACAGGACCAAAAAAACAATTGTGCAGTCACTAACCTTCTTGTAGACACAAGGTTCATCCTCATTTTTAGTAAAGCCAAATTGTTTAACGGCTTCATCAAAATGAAGATTCCAGCTTCTGGAAGCTTGCTTAAGTCCACATATGGAACGTTGTAGTTTGCACACCTTCCTGGATGCTTCAGGCTTAACAAAGCCTTCAGGTTGTGTCATGTATACTTCCTCAAGAAGATTTCCATTAAGGAAAGCAGTCTTGACATCTATTTGCCATATCTCATAATCATGGTATGCAACAATAGCAAGCAGAATCCGAACAGACTTTAGCATAGCGACTGGAGAAAAGGTTTCATCATAGTCTATACCATGAATTTGCTTGAAACCTTTCACTACCAATCTTGCCTTATAGGTACTTATATTTCCATCCATGTCAGTTTTCTTTTTGAAAACCCACTTGCATCCTATAGGTTTTACCCCTTCGGGTGTATCAACCAAAGACCAAACTTGATTAGTGTACATGGAGTCCATTTCAGATTCCATGGCTTCAAGCCATTTCTCAGATTCTGGACTTGCAATGGCCTCTTCATAAGATGTTGGCTCATTTTGATCCATTAGCAACACATCTCCTTCCTGAGTTACAAGAAATCCATATCTTTCAGGTTGTTGATGTATTCTACCTGATCTACGCAAGTCTTGTTCTACTAGAGTTGGAGTTATCACAACATTTTGTGGTTCCGGCTCCATTTCCACCATTGGCTCTTCAATGCCTTGTAGGTCTTGAACTTCTTCAATTTCTACTTTTCTCCCACTGATTCTTTTAGAGATGAATTCCCTTTCTAAGAATACAGCATTTCGAGCGACAAACACTTTGCCCTCGGTAGGATTGTAGAAGTAATAACCCTTATTTTCCTTTGGGTATCCCACAAAAAGACATTTATCTGATTTGGGTCCAAGTTTGTCAGAAATATGACGCTTCACATAAGCTTCACAACCCCAAATCTTAAGAAAAGATATACTGGGTTGTTTCCCAGTCCATATCTTATATGGTTTCTTTATGACAGCCTTAGATGGAACACGGTTAAGTGTGAAAGCTACTGTCATCAAAGCATGTCCCCATAAGGAGTTAGGGAGGTCAGTTTGACTCATCATTGATCGAACCATGTCTAACAAGGTTCTATTTCTCCGCTCAGAAACACCATTCCATTGTGGTGTTCCAGGAGGAGTGAGTTGAGAGACAATCCTATATTCTTTAAGATATTCATCAAACTCCAGGCTTAAGTATTCGCCACCTCAATCAGATCGAAGTACTTTAATTTTCTTGCCAAGTTGGTTCTCTACTTCATGTTTGAATTCTTTGAACTTTTCAAAGGATTCTGATTTATGCTTCATTAGAAACACAAATCCATATCTATTGAAATCATCAGTAAAAGTGATAAAGTAGCTAAAACCTCCCCTAGCCATTGTCCCTATTGGCCCACATACATCACTATGTATCAAGCTTAGAAGACCACTCGCCCTTTCACCCATTCCAGTAAATGGGGTCTTAGTCATCTTCCCTAATAAACAAGACTCGCATGTATCTATTGATTCAAAATCAAAAGAGTCTACATATCCATCTTTATGGAGTTTAGAAATACGTTTCTCATTTATATGTCCTAGGCGACAATGCCAAAGATAAGTTGGGTTTAAATCATTTGGTTTAACCCTTTTAGTATTAACGTTATAGATAGGGGTTTCAAGATCAAGAACATAAAGTCCATTACTCAAGTTTGCACAGCAATAAAACATGTCATTCAAATAAACAGAACAACTATTGTTATTTATTATAAAGGAAAACCCTTTCCTATCTAGACAAGAAATAGAAATAATGTTTCTTCTTATTGCCGGAACATAAAAACAATTTTCTAGTTCAAGAACAAGCCCTGAGAGAAAGGATAAAAAATAAGTCCCTACAGCTAATGCAGCAAATCTTGCTCCATTTCCAACGCATAGGTCCACCTCGCCCTTCATCAACCGCCTACTCCTTTTTAGATCCTGCACATTAAGACAAATGTGAGATCCACATCCAGTATCTAATACCCATGATGTTGAAGTTGACAAGTTAATTTCTATAACAAAACTACCTAAAGTGGAAGTCTCACTTCCCTTCTTCTTAAGCTCTTCCAGGTACTTTGGACAGTTTCTCTTCCAGTGTCCCTTCTGTCCACAATGGTGATAATTTCCTTCCTTAGCCACCCCACCCACAGGTTTTAAGGCTGATGTACTTGGCTTATCCTTGCCTTTCCAAATTGTCTTGCCTTTTCCCATAACAGCCTTTCCTTTGCCTTTATACATGCCCTTTCCTTTACCTTTGCCAGAATTGACCATCAGTATGGCCTTGCCCTTTCCTTTAGAAATATTGGGCTTAGCAGTCCTCAACATATTGAGTAGCTCTGGCAATGTTTTATCTAATGCATTCATGTTATAATTCATGATGACTGGCTTAAAACTATCAGGTAATGACTTCAAAATGAGATCAGTAGCTAACTTTTGAGGGAAGGGGAATCCTAGCCTAGCTAGATTCTCTAGGTACCCAATCATTTTGAGCACATGAGGTCCTACAGAATCTCCCTCTTCAAGTCTGTAGCTAAATAGGGCTGAAGAAACTTCATATCTTTCTTGGTCAGCTTGACCTTGATATAGTTTCCTTAGGTTTTCAATCATATCGAAAGCCTCCATATGCTCATGTTGCTTCTGAAGCTCAGGAGACATGGTTGCCAGCATAAGGCATTGGACATCTAAAGCGTTATCCTGATGCTTCTTGTAAGCATCCTTGTCAGCTTTAGAGGAATTGTTCGCAGGTGGTTCTGGAATCGGATCTTCTAGGACATACTGCTTTTTCTCTTGTTTGAGGACAATCCTCAAATTACTATACCAGTCTAGAAAGTTGGGTCCAGACAATTTTTCTTTGTCTAGGATCGATAGCAATGAAAGGTTTGAAGGCGTGTTTGATGTCATGGTTATCTAAAACAGAAAGATATGTAGTAAGTATCAATTAAAAAAACATATTTAATTTTTGGTCTTAAAATTAAACACGTCTCCCACTATTTTGATTCAAAATAAAATTACCCTCTACGAATCAGAAAATCCCTTTGGAATATTTTCTAGTGGGCAAAGATCTATATTTGGCCTAATGTTAAGTCAGTTTTGGCTGATCACTTAACATTTGGTTATTTAGGTAGGAAACTCCTTTCCAATTGTATCTTATACAACTCTTAGACATTGGGTTAGGTAACCATTACCGATCATTCATCTTATGAAAGTTTAGCCAAATGTATACGCCTCTAAGTTTATTCAATCCAATTGATAACTTAGTAAGTTAAAACCCAATAAAACATTTTAGATATTACAATTATCCCATCGCGTCTTACTAATATAAATGATAGTACCCTGCTTTGGCAGACCCACTATTTATTGACATTAGTATTGACGAGTGTACTTATTGGAAGGCGTTTGTAACTTAATATTATTTTGAGGGATTTTAATTTATTTTAAATTACCGTCTTTGTTAAATGCTTTAACGCAATAAAATTATCCCCAAAGCATGCAAACGAAATTGTGAGATGGTTATGGTCTTCCTAGAAGAATAAATAATAATAAATAAAAAAAATATAAACCTAAAGGAACTATATGCCAAGGCTTCATGAAGTCCTACTTCTTGAACCCACCATCCTCTTAGAGTCACCACTCCTTGGTTCCTTTCAAAGACAAAAGCACTTAGAGTCACCACTCTAGTTTTCTTCTAGGTCTCTAATTTGTTGGCTCGATCAAGATTACATGATTTTAAAGAAACTCGCTTTACATACGAGTGAAGGGTTGAGAAAAGAAATAAAGAGAGGCACAACACGCAGGCTGTATTTAAATAAAAATAACTAAGACCATAACCATTCGCCATGCAACATGTTAATTAATTAATTATAACCCATTTGAAAGCATTAAAAAAATAATTTTTAAAACGGGCCATTAAACACGTGGGTCGGTAATAAGGCGCTACGCAGAGAATGTACGGGGGTCAAGGGGGCCGCCCCTTGCGGGGTGCGGGGCAGCGCCTCGACCCGAAAATTTAGGACTGTAGTCAGGTTGGTTCCCAGGAAAGAGAGGTGGGTCTGGTGTGACCACTTAAGTACCAAGTCTTTCCTAGCCAGAATATCCCACTGACCATTAACAGCTCTAAAATTTTGGCTAGGGTTTCAACCACTTTGAAACCCTAATTCCTTGTTGCGAACACTTCACAACGCAACCGTCAAGGCACATGTAGGCAGCGCCGTCTAGGGTTTCAAAACCTAAAATTCAAATTACACCTTTCTCATGACGGCTGCCTAGGTTTCAACGTTTGAACCCTAGGTTAAGGAACGGCCAATGTTTAACACTTAAACCTTAACACTTGACGCCCCACAACATGAACTTTTCATGCTCGGAGATGAACGCATTATCAAAACACAGTTTGTATGACAACAAAGAATATTAACGAATTCAACAGATGTATCACATACGAAAATTGACAACACAGATATCATACAAGCCTCTAAAATAACAGAAACGCATACTTCAAATGAGAAAGCCTATAAACAGTATCTCATACAATTTACAGAAAACATGAGCATACGAATCATGATATTATTTCATACATAACATGCTTGAATGTTTTTCAAAACAAGTTTCGCAAACAATTTCGCAAAATAGAACATAAAGCTTATAACAAGAAAACGATTTCATAAATCGAAATTTTTAAAAGCTTTTGCAGAATGAAAAACATGCCATCATGAAACGTAAACAAATGCCCAAAACATAGCTTTGCAAACCAGGCTCTGATACCACTGTTAGGGAATCCTATTAGGGTCAGGCAGCGGAAACACAAAGGATTCCCAAAAGAATTGCAAACACGTATGTCTCAAAGCATTATGCTAAATTAAAATTTTTTTAATTAGGGTTTACCTCTTGTAGACGCAGAACAAGATCCTCGATCGAAGCAATTGTAGCTTCGCCCTTAGGAGTCCACACGAGCACTCCCACCAGAAAAACAGAGCTCCGAATGCTAGTACAGAAATTTTGTTTTGGTCTAATTTCCAAGCAGCAGCCTATGAGCATCTCATGCTCTATATATAGGCTTAGGTCTTGACCTGAGCTCTCATTAAACATTGGGCTCCTTACTCATTCTAAATGAGTTAGGCCCAAATAGTTTTATTTTCAGTCCAACTAAAATAAAACTATCCTCTGGTGGGCTTACTCTATGTGTGTGACCCTATAGGTAAAATATTCGGTTATATTAATAATAAACTATTTTATTATTAATATAAAATAAGAGCGGTATCTAGCAATACATCATTATGTCCGAATATTATTTATCATCGACATGACCTATAAGTGATAATTATTTTATATATCTATTCCTTTTGTCACGATATCTAATTGGGCCCAAGGCATGGTCGTCGTCATCCTTGTATGGCCCAATTCATTTTACTTGATACCAAAGTAAACTTTATAGAATAAATATCTAATGTTTATTCGTCCTAGCATGGCCATGCATTTCATTAGTCTCACTCCATCAAGTGGCCCATAGATATCACTCCTGTCATATAGGAAAGACAAATTCCATCTACATCACTCACATCCCTATGCATAATTTATCTATTGCCTAATCACAATCTTTATGGTCATCTTATTACAGATAACATTTGATTGTATTAAAACAATAAACTCCTTATGTAGGAATCGTAGTGACTTCAGGTCGAAGGACTACATACCATTATCACATTGAGAACCATTTATGACACTCATGTAATGATCTATGCAACGTTCTCATGGTGGGTCTGTCCAGTACAACATTACCCTTAATGTGTACCTATGTAAAGACTTGATATCATATATCCATGATTTATGAGATCAAATCATCAGTACATTTACACATTAATCTTAATGTATTTACATGTCCCCATGTAAATACTTGATTAGGGACGTTTTAGGAATAATTCTCATATGACCTATTATTCCAGGATAAATAGCATTTGTCTAAAACTGAAAATACTAATTTTATTAATAATTTAAAATTGATACATTAGTAGCTCGTAGTGCATACACCAACAGAAAATACTAAACTGAGAAAAAGTCTTGCTGATGCGAAGGCTAAGTCGAAACGAGCCTTGGAAATCTGCACTGCCATGGAACATGATTCATTTGGCGGGGCCGTCCGTCAAATCTTTTACCGCAATCCTAGTGTGAAGCTTAACCATAACGGACCGAATCCCTTTCATAAGATCCACGGTGATAGGTTATTTTGTGTTATTGACGGACGGTACGAGGGACCTGAGGATTGTAACATCCTAAAAATTTAAGTAGAATTAATTAATCAGAGTAAATAAATAAAACAATTATAGAAAACAAATATTTGATGCCCTGTACATATAGAAAAATTATGGACCTCTTGAGTTAATACGGCGAATACATCGATTACTGTCGTCGTTTAATTGACAAACGACGTACGAGCAGAATACAGAGACGGGCTCAACGGGCCAGGAAACATTAGAAAAATATTGGGAATGAATATTTATGTCCCAAAGATGTGCTAAAATTAATTTGAGCGTTCGTGGAATTTATTGTGAATACGGGATTTATCGACATTATTCAACGTCGGAACACGACTGATTCGGGCAACGAGCCTCAATTGGGCCTAAAAAATTCACTAACCCAAAAATACTTATTGAATATTAGAAAACACTCAAATAAATATTTTAAACCCAAAAATAAACCCAGAAAAATTTATAGATAATTAATTAGACATTTGGGGGCCCTGGGTGACCAAAACGCTTCGTTTTTGAGCCAACATGCGACGAGTTTCACCCAATTAAATGAGCTGACCATGAATACTATGATGGTCTGTTCCCATCATATTTTTAAGGCCCAAGATAATGAATTTCCAAAAATTTAGGCCTTGGAGCCAAAAATTTCAAGTGAGGGGTACATGGGTGATTTCACCTATCAATTAAAGAGTTTTCCCTCTCCTTTCTCCCTCAAATTTTCATGTGGATGCTGCACTCCACTCTTGTGCCAACCAAAAATCACATCTCCTTCACCTTCTCCATCTTCATGTGACTAGCTAGCTCCCTCCATGGTTCTTCTTAGTTTTTCTTAAAGAAAACTCAAGGTAAGGACCTAAAACCACCAAGGCTTCATCTCCTCCATTTCCTTTTCTCTTTTCCACTCAACTTTCCTCTTCCTCTTCACCTTGATCAAAAACCAAATTTCATCTTTTTTCCCCTTAGGTGATTTCAAAATTTTAAGGCAAGGAAGGCTCCATTTGTGTTCTTTGAAGCATTGGTGAACTTGAGAGTCATTTTCCCCAATTTTACCCAATCTTGAAATTCTAGGGTTTTCTCTATAATTGGGGTAAGCTCTTGAACCCTCCTAAATGTTGAATTGATATTAAATTGTTGATTAGAAATGATGTTGTTAGTGTTAGAATTGTTGAATTTTTACATGTGGAACCAAAACCTAGGGTAGGAGACTATTGAGAATTTTATGTGTTGTTAGAAACATGATTAGGAACTTGAATTAGAATGTGATTAATTATTAGAATTGTGTTTAATGTATAGATTGTGCTTAATGGGTGCTTTGATTTGATTATATACAAAATTGGGACCTTGAGGCTTACTTTAATTGTTGAAAAAAAAATTACAATTAGGAGACTTAAATTAGTTTGAATGATTTTAGAATGATTATGAGGTCTAAATTAGTGTATTGAAATGAATGAATTTGGTCTTGGATGATATTAGGTGAAAAATCCTAAATTGAAGACTTACTTTAATTTAGAGAAAAATTATGTTTTGGTCTTGAAGTGGCTTAGGGATGATTTTGAAGTAATTATAAAACTTTGGGTGATACTCTAGAATTTATTTGAGGAATTGTACAGAAGAAAGGAATTAATACTAAACTTTAAAGTTCTTTTGGAGGATAAGAGTGATAAAGAGGCATAATAGGTCTAATAGAGTAATGACCTTGCTAATAGCTTGAGAACTCTTGTTAGACGTGGGTTATTGATTAGAATTAGTGTTGGATAATTATTGGTTGATATGGTGTGTTAAATGTCATGAGTTAAGTGATGTGTTATGTGAACTAGTAAAGGGTAGATATGTTGTTAAGATGAATGAAATAGTTAAGAGCACTTTAGGACTTAAGAGTGTAATCATGAAATTGTGTTTGTGCTAATAAATGTAATTTGTGAATTTGAATGGTCATTAGGTAAGAAAGATTAAGAAGAAAAAGTGTGTAGTGTAGAAGTAGATTTGATGACAATTATGGACTAATGGAGTTGGAAGAAAGAGTAATGATCTAGAAATATTATTAGAACACATTAGACAATGGAAAAGCTAATAGATAAATTTAGAGAAGTTTATTGTTGGTGATAGGTGATTTATTAAGGTTAAGGATAATTGTAGTGGAATGAGTGAGGAAATGGCATTTAGTGAGAAGATGAGATATGATGTTATAGTTAGAAACAAATATGAAGATTAATGTGTTAATGGGAACTTAAAAATCAAGTAGGAAGAAAGGACTTGGTATTTTAAGGGATATACCATGTAAATCATGTGTTGGGTAAGTAACATGTGTTTCTAAAGAATTAGCATAGTTTGATCTAACAATTAAAAATCACTACCAAATGGGTTATATATTAATGGGTGAAAAACAAGTTAATTGAATTATTAGTTGAGAGAAACTTGTTGTCTACAAAAGGAAAAGTATGGTAAATAATTATAGTAAAGGGAGAAGTTTTAAGACCCCATGAATGATTCTTGAAAATCGACAATTGTAGACAAAGTCCTAAAATTTATAAATACTAAAAGATAATAAAAGAATCCATAATACTCCTAAAAATCTCAAGGATGAAACTTTTATGGACTAGTATATAGTATGTACATTAAAAATGGAGTTGTGGACATCACAAAAAGATTAGCAAGATGATTGATGTGTTTTTACACTTATTCGATGTAGGCTTTGACCAATCTTATGAAGCGGGACCATCTAACTCCTCCAACCCCATAGAATACTTCTCTTGAGGTAGGAGGAGAGTTTATTTTCTAAATGCATGGCCTTGATATTGGTAGTGTTTGTATGTAATTGACAGGGCCCGCAAGCGCACGGGTTATGTCGCGTAATATAAAAGATTATCGTTCTCCACAGGGACTGTGTTCAAAGTACCAGCATATTGAAATTTAATTATCCACACAATTGATTTTTAAGGTTTTTGTAAAATAAAGCACAAAATTAAGTTGCTCAGAATACGAATAAATAAACAAAATTTTCTAGACACTTAAAAATCAGAGTTGAGAATATCTTGAGATTTCGGGGGATCAAGACTCTATTTTATGTTAATGAATTTTAACTTTTCATAAATAAGAATCAAATTAAGTTTTCCAAGGCAAATTTTCCTTAAGCTAATTAATATGTTCCTCTCGGAATCCTATTAATGTACCTAACCTATGGAAAGCACTGCTTAATCCTTAGAAAAGGCCCATTATCGTTTTGTGAAAATCCCTTTTTAAAATTCCCCAAAAGATTTTGATTACTTTCACGGTTTTACCGAGGTCACAAAAAGTATTTCAAAAACTTAGGCGTAGTTCAAAAACTTTCTAGTAACAATAAATCTCTCGATTCTATTAATTACTTAAACTTACTAATATACCCGCAAGTATACAGTTTTATCACTTAGGTTCTTGTTAGGAATTACTAAGAGCATTGAGCATTTTTTGAACTAAATAGAAAATAGAAATTTATTTAATTTAAAGTCAAAATAACATTAATATAAAGTATTATCACACCCCCTTTATCCCAAGATAATTAATTTAGTTACTCATGAAATAATTCAAATTCATATAAATGATGGAAAAATAAAACATACAAGACATGGTAAAAATAAAGACTTACGGGTTTCTCCAAAAGCTCAGAATAATTTACCACTGTATTTCCTTGTTGCAATATTCCTCCACCAATTACAAATTGGAATACTCACTTTTACAATCCACAACTCTTAAAATAAAAGAAAGAAAAGAAAATAAAAAAAGGAACGAGACAGAAAAAGAAAAAAGAAAGAGAAAGAAATAAAAAGAGAAAGCAAACGAAGGACAAAGAAAAGAAGAGGAAAAGAAAACGAGAAAGAAAATGGAATGGAGAAGGAAACAAAGAAAATAAAAGAAAAGGAACGGAATGAAGCTGATGCGTCCGTGCTCCCAGTGATGCCTTTCTCCTTCAGACCACCCCTCTATTTATAGAAGTCTTGGATGTTAACAATCGGTGGCAAGTGGGCCCTTTTTGTTAATTTTTTGTGTCAGCCGCCCCACAAGCATAACTTGGAGACAGCCTGGATGGTGACAGCTATAGGGAACGATGGAGAGACAGACTTGATGTTGTCAGCCGCCCCCCATAAGTCAAGGATCCACTTGGATAGTGGAAATCCAAGTCAGCAAGGGCAATCAGTGGAAATATGGAGCCGATTTTCTCCTTCTGACTCGGATTTAGTGGATCGATCGGATCTTACCAATAGGGGGAAACAATTCGAGTGGGAAAGGTGCCTTTTGTACACAAGATTGAGTGAAATTTTTGCTTGGTGTTGACTTGAGGGCACGGTGTTTAGGAGAAAACCGGTCGGTGTTGTGGCTTGCTGGATGGAGAACTGGACGGTGTTGTTGCTGTGAGGAAGGGACGAGTGAAGAGTGACTGAATGGAGACTGAAGACTGACTGAAAAGTAACTGACGAGTGACTAAAAAAACGCCTCTGATTAAAACAATCAATCAGAACCGACTGAAGAGTGACTCGGAACTAATTGAAAAAGTGATTCACTTGTTACTGATTAAAAAGTGGCTCAGAACTGACTGAAGAGGGACTCAGAACCGACTAAAAAGTGGCTCACTCGGCACAGGTTCAGACCTTCTTCTTTCACATGTAGCCCACTCAGGATTGGGAAGTCTTCTTTCACTGTTTCACTCGGATATGTCTCTGGAATTGAACCACTCGGAGAAACCTTTGCTCGGATTTGCTTGATAGTCATTCAGTCGAGAATGACCCTTCCTTAACTCATTCAAATGATACACTCAGACACCTTCACTCGAAAGTCCGAGTTGATTTTCACTAGGAATTGCCTTCAGTCGTCAATCAACTCACTCAGATATACCTTTCACTCAGAAATTTGAAATTGAAAGACTCTGGAATCTGGCTGATAGAAGTTCTTCCATGTCCAAGCCTTGCTTTGCTCGGAAATGCAGCTTTCTGCCCCAACTCACTCGGTAGTCTTCCTTGGAGACATCACACTCGGGCTTAGTGTGAAACTGTGAGTTTACCCGAGTGTGATTCATTCTCGGTCGGATCTTTCATTGCTTGAAGAGACATTTTTCTGAAACAAACTACTCGGAAAGGACCTGTTCTACTTGAGAATGCCAGCTTCTCCGAATGACACCACTCAGAGATTCCTTTTCTTTGCTCAAAATGCCATCTTTTCCGAATGAAACCACTCGGAGATCCCTTTATTAAACGTGTTCATTCAGTGGCTTCTTCTGCTCGGAATTAACTCACTCTGGAGTTTTCCACTCGGAGGAAATTTTGCCCAGAAGGAGCAGTTGTTCCCCAATCAGACCTGCTTCAGTCAGCATTCTTTCACTCGGAAATGCTTTGGGCAGTATTTATTCAAGGTTAGTCCCTTTTTTCACCCGGAATGGTTGCAGTCGGACAGCTTCCACTCGGATTCACCTCCAACAGTGAAGTATTCCACTCGGCAACGCTCCATTCTGAGTCATTCCACTCGGATTTGATCATTTCTGAGTCATTCTACTCGGAGTTCATCATTCTGAGTCGGAATTAAGCATAAAAAGAGAGTTCTTTCCACTTTGGGCTTGTTCTTCGTGTTTCTTTATCATTTTATGGTCGTTTTTCTCTTGTTATTGATCCTTTATTACCTTAATTTCTGCAAAATAACATACCCAAGTGGAATATAGTGGAAAGAAAGCAAAAATCACAATAAATAAAGGAAATACAGTGCATAATGATTAAAATCCTAAGCAAACTAGATCTAATTTATTGTGTTATAAAGCACTTATCAGTAATAAGGACACAACATTGAAGGATCCACACATTATTTTGGACAAAGGCTTAGAGGCTTACAAAGGTCCCTTAACAAGAGCCAAGTCCAAAAAGGGCAAATAGGCCATCTAAAAAACCCTAGCTTGCTTCCTTACTTTCTTAATGGACCCAAGCCCAATGAAGACACCTTGAAGCTCTATATGTGCTCATCGTGTACTATAGTCCATAATTAGATTTTCTAGTGTTTTAAGAGTTATTTGGACCTTGCTAGGCCATTTGGTCACTTTTGAGCCATGTATATTTCATTTGGGCCATGTATTAGGCCATCTCCTTTCCATTTGCTTTAATTGGGCGTAGGATCCTTGATAGAAGCCCATTTAAACCCCTTTGGCCGAAACCTCCTTGAGCCTATATAAAGGTGTCTCTCCTTGTAAATTGGTCATAATATGAATTTTAGAATTTTCACACACTTTTATGCAAACTTTGAGAGAGTGGGTCTTCTCCTTTTCTCTTGGCTAGAGGGAACTTTAGCAAGCTCTTATCCAAGGGGCATTCTCTCTCTTGGTGGTGAGATTGGGAATTATCTTCCCTAGGGAAGTGGCTTCCCCACATACTCCTACCATTTCCAATTTCCTTCATCTTCCACCCTTTACCTTCCTCTTCCATCTCCATCTTTCCTTTCCCTTAGTTTCTAATTGTTAGAGTCTTTTCTTTCTTTGTGTCTTTCATCCAATCAAGGAGTATTGCAAGGCCGTGACCCTTGAAGGCTAAAGAAGAAGGAGAAGAGCCAAGATCCATCCCAAGGAAGGTCTTCCATCAAGTCCATCCTACATCAAGTGGTATCATTGAGCTTGGAGGTTTTTCTTTCTAAATCCTTCTTCTTAGTTTCGGTTTCTATAGTTTTCCTTAGCTAGTTGTTGATTTTGTTTCATGTTAGTATAATTGTTGATGCCATGTTATATGATGAAAAAGTCAAAAAAAAATTGAGTTTAATGCATTTTATGTCATCTTTCTTCTATTTTCTCAAGTTTTTGCATCTTGTTCTTTGTGTAGTTTGATTTGTTTATGTCATATGCTTTAGGTTAGAATTAAAATTCTGAGTTTTGACCATTGTTAATTTAGTTTTGTCTTCAAGAATTAGGATTGCCAAGTTTTTTCATCCTTAGAGCCATATAGGGTGTGTTTGGTGCAAGTGGAACCTTTTCTTGTTTCTAAGTGTGTTTCAAAGATTCAGCATTTATGGAGATTAAAACCGTGTGGAAGAGTTACATATCACATCAATTGTGACTCTAAAGGTTCCATTCTAAGTGTTAGGAGACCTCACTTTAAGGTCCTCCAAAATTATGCTCAATTTTTAGGTTGTTTAGATTTCTACTCTTAGTTTCTTCTAGATTCTTTTTCAATGTCAAGCACCACTTAGGACATATATGTGTTTTAGTTTTCATATTGAAATTGCATAACAAAATTTTGTCTAAACATAATTGCCTTCCATAAATGAGTTTGGGAGAAGATTGCAAGGTTACCTAAGCAAAAAGGGTGAATTTGAACTTGTAACTAGCTTTATTCTTGTTTCGTTTTTGTTGGCTTGGTTGTGTTAATGTTAAAGTGCTAAAATACTAAGAGGCAAAAAGAAAAGAGAAAAATCAAAAGAAAAGAAAAGCCCTTACAAAAGAAAAATCAAAAAGGGTATCAAAATGAAAAGTTCAAAATGAAACCTCTTTTAGCAAATTTTAAAAAAATGTAAGCACTAAACCGTCTTGTTACTTGAAACACCAAGACCTAAAAAGTTAATTGCTAGTTGACCCTTCTTACAAAGTTAATTAAACCTTGTTTGCTTAGCTTGCAATTCTAGGGTTTCTAGGTTTTTCTTTTAGCTTGCCTTTAATTCTTGCATTTAATTATTGTTTGTCAAGTTTTGTCCTCTTACTTCATTTTTGAAATTGTATGTCCTTAAGCTTTCTTCATTTTAGCTTTTGTTGCTCTAAGTCTTGTCATAACAAAAATCCAAAAATAATTCCTTTGAGTTGCCTTTTAATTTTTGAGTATTTTTAGTTTGTCTCCATTGATTCTTAAAGTTTTGTCTCTGAAGTTTTCTTTCCCTTCAATTTCAAGATAATCTCTTTCTCAATATCAAGAGGGTAGTGTATTGAATTCACTTGAAGATAAGTGTGTAAATTGCTTTGGTGATCTTGAAACCAAAGAGAAAGGACAAGGCTTGAGAGGAAACACCTTGAGAGAAACACTTGTTAATTGAATTGCTTAACAATTTTGTTTGAGTTTTGTTATTTGCTAGGAGTCATGGAGGATTTCACATCAAGGCTAAGAAGACTTTGAAGAATTGTAAAAGGAAGCAAAGCCTTGTACTCATTAGCAAATATTAGGAAATTTTAAAATTTTTAGGGCTTGTAGTAGCAAAATTTGGTCCTTGTATTTGTGGACACTTGGACTTTGGACTTGAACTTTTTAACCTCTTAATTTTGTTTAGTATAGAGCATTTGCATTTGTTTGCTTTAACTAATTGTTGTTAGTTAGTTCAATTAGTTAAGTAGTTACAGCTAAAAGTGGTTAGGTTGTTAGTGGTCTTAACTAAAAGTTGTTTAGTGGTTAGTTGTCTTAACTAAGTTTGTTGTTAGTTAGGTTTAGTTGGAACAAACTTCTAGTTAGTTGTAACCTTCTTGTAACCAAATTAGTTCTAGTAGTTAGGGTTGTTATAACAAGTTAGAATTAGTTATAGGTTGCTAAGGTTGTTAAACCTAATTTTGTTAGCCTAACAAACTAGAAACTGAATTTGGTTAGTGTGTTAGGATTAGTTTCTTGTTTTGTTACAACCTTGATTTTCATAACTAATTATAGTAAGACAACCTAGGATTCTACCTAGTACAAACATCATAGGTGTGTGTCTCTTAGGTAGAAAACCTAGAATTTGATTCTTAGGATTGTTGATTGATTTCTTGTAATTGTTTTGCATAAACATCCTCGACTAGCTTGATAGTGTTTTTGTTTGCCTTGTCTTGTTTTTCTATGACATCCTTAATCATGTCTTCTAGTGATAGGGAAAATAAGTCTCTTCTTCATAAAATCATGGATAGTTTAAACAAGATGAACACTAGGTTAACTAACCTAGAAAACAAAGAAGAAAACCCTAGGCATAGACATAGAGAAAGGAATCAACGACAAAGGCATGAACTTAGTGATAGTGAGGATGAGTATAGGTCTGGAAGACACCATCATAATAAAAAAGAAGACCTAGGTTTAAGAGAAGTCAAGCTTGAAATTCCCTATTTTAATGGAAAAAGTGATATTGAAGCATACTTAGAATGGGAAATAAGAGTTGAACAATTGTTTAATTCTTATCAAATTAAAGAAGAAAAGAAAGTTAGGATAGCCACTCTCTTATTTCAAAACTATGCCTTAGTGTGGTGGACACAAGTGTGTAAGGAGAGGAAGAAAGATAACTTTCCACCAATTGATGATTGGTTGGACTTAAAAGCCTTGTTAAGAAAGAGATATATTCCTAATTACTATAGATGGGAGTTATTAGCCAAGCTAAATAGACTCACCCAAGGTACAAAAAGTGTTGAGTATTACTATAAGGCCTTAGAGATAGCAATAATTAGGGCTAACTTAGATGAAGATGAGGAAACCCTAATGCATAGGTTTTTGCATGGCCTAAATAGGAACATTAAGAATAGAGTTGAACTCCTTCCATATGTAGACATAGAGGAACTTTTGCACCAATGTACAAAAGTAGAAAACCAATTGAAAGAGAGGGAATCCTATAAAGGGGAATACTAAACCTCTAGGTCCAAGTGGTTAGGCAAGGATGATAGAAAATATAGGTTTGAGAGAAAGCCAAGGGAGAAGAGAGTGGGCATTTCTTCTTCCTATTTACCTAGTGAGTTGCATAAAAATGGTAAAGTTTTTAGGACTCATAAAGATAAGCATGATTCCATATCTAATCCTCTAACCTCTAGATCATCTACCATAAAATGTTTTAAATGCCTTGGTAGAGGTCATATTGCTTCCGACTGTCCTACAAAGAAAACCATGATTTTGAAAATAATGAAATCTACTCAAGTCAGCCAGAGTCTGATTCTTATAATCATTATTCAAGTGATGACTCAAGTAGTACTTCATATGATAGTGAGCATATTTTAGGGGATGATGGAGAGCTTTACATGATTCGAAGGTTACTTGGAAGCCATGTTAAGCTTGATGATTGTACACAAAGAGAGAACATCTTTTACACAAGATGTTATATAAATGAAAAATTATGTTCTCTCATTGTGGATAGTGGGAGTTGTGCCAATGCAGCTAGTCAAAGGCTAGTTCATAAAATGGGCTTAGAACTAATAGATCACCCTAGACCTTATAAGTTACAATGGTTAAATGAAAAGGGAGAGATGTTAGTTAATAAGCAAGTCTTAATTAATTTCACCATAGGCACTTATAAAGATGAGATAAAATGTGATGTAGTACCTAAGGAAGCAACCCACATACTTTTAGGGAGACCTTGGCAGTATGATAGAAAGGTCATCCATGAAGGGTTCTCTAATACCCTCACCTTTAGGCTTGATAACAAGAAAATAGTTTTACATCCCTTAACTCCTCAACAAGTGCTTAAAGATCAACTTCAAATAAAGTTAAAGAGGGATAGAGAATTAGGTTCTTCTACTAACCTTTTAGGAAAACAAAAGAAAAACAAAAAAGAAGATAAAGGAAAAGGAGTTGTCATTTATGATGACTCTAGAGCCAATTTCTTGGCCAAAAACATGATTTAAAGCAAGCCATGCTTCTTCAAAAACAAGTTTTAATCATGATCCTTAAAGATAACCCTAGTACTTCCTTGTGCTCAATGGGTTCTTCCCCTTCTACTTTGCCCAAAGGGATTCAAAACATTCTAGATGAATTTAAAGACCTCTTTCCTAAGGACATTCCTAAAGGCTTACCTCCAATTAAGGGAATAAAACATCAAATAGATTTAATTCCAGGTGCTAGTCTACCCAATAGGCCTGCATATAGGTGTAACCCTAAGGAAAGCCTTGAAATTGAAAAACAAATGAATGAAATATTATCTAAGGGATGAATTAGAGAGAGCTTGAGCCCATGTGCTTTACCTGTTTTATTAGTTCCTAAAAAAGATGGTTCATGGAGAATGTGCACTGATTGTAGAGCTATCAACAACATAACCATCAAGTATAGGCATCCAATACCTAGACTTGATGATATGCTTAATGAATTGAGTGGTTCTACCATATTTTCTAAGATTGATCTTAAAAATGGCTATCATCAAATATGAATTAAAGAGGGAGATGAATGGAAAGCTGCTTATAAAACCAAACTTGGATTATATGAGTGGTTAGTTATGCCCTTTGGCTTGACTAATGCACCAAGCACTTTTATGAGGTTAATGAATCATGTTTTGAGGGAATTCATTGGGCACTTTGTTATGGTCTATTTTGATGATATTTTAGTTTACTCAAAGACCATGACCTCTCATCTAAACTATTTGACACAAGTTATGCTTGCCTTAAGAACAAATAACCTCTATGCAAATTTTGAAAAATGTTCTTTTGGCATGGATAGTGTTATTTTCCTTGGATTTGTAGTGAGTTCAAAAGGTATAAAGGTAGATCACTCAAAAGTGAAGGCCATCCAAGATTAGCCAACACCAAAGAATGTGAATGAAGTTAGGAGTTTTCATGGTTTGGCTAGTTATTATAGAAGGTTTGTAAAAGATTTCTCTACCTTAGCCTCCTCCTTAAATGAATTAGTTAAGAAAAATGTTCCTTTTGTATGGGGACCAAGGCAAGATAAAGCTTTTAAAGACCTTAAGGAAAAACTCATTCATGCTCCAATTTTAGCACTTCCAAATTTTTCAAAAACTTTTGAGCTTGAGTGTGATGCTTCCAATGTGGGGATAGGAGCTGTACTGTTACAAGAAGGCCACCCTATTGCTTTTTTCAGTGAAAAACTCAATGGGGCTGCCCTCAATTATCCCACATATGATAAAGAATTTTATGCTTTGGTTAGAGCCCTCCAAACATGGGAACATTACTTGATCCCAAAAGAATTTGTCATTCATTATGATCATCAATCACTTAAATACATAAAAGGGAAATATAAACTAAATAAAAGACATGTAAAATAGGTTGAGTTTTTAGAGCAATTTCCCTATGTCATCAAGTACAAAAATGGAAAATCAAATACTGTGGCTGATGCTTTATCAAGAAGGCACTCTTTGCTTTCTTCTCTTGAATAGAAAATCATCAGACTTGATGAGATTAGGAATTTGTATCAAGGTGATCTTGATTTCTCTAAAATCTATAATTCATCTTTTGAAACCACATATCAAAAAGGATTCTACATTTTAGATGGTTACCTCTTTAGGGCCAACAAGATTTGTATTCCTAGGAGTTCTTTAAGAGATTTGTTACTTAGAGAGAGCCATGAGGGTGGCTTAATGGGTCATTTTGGAAGGGATAAAACATTATCAATCTTAAATGAACAATTCTATTGGCTTAAAATGAAAAAAGATGTGCAAAGACTATGTGCTAGGTGTATAGTTTGTAGAAAAGCCAAATCTAAAGTATCACCTAATAGTCTTTATACTTTATTACCTACACCTACTTCTCCTTGGATAGATATTTCTATGGATTTTGTGTTAAGCTTACCTAGGACCCAAAGGGGCATGGACTCTATCTTTGTGTTGGTAGATAGGTTTAGTAAAATGGCTCACTTCATTCCTTGTCACAAAGTGGATGATGCCAGGCATATTGCTAAACTATTTTTCAAAGAAATTGTAAGACTTCATGGTGTTTCTAAAACTATCATTTCTGATAGGGACACTAAATTCCTAAGCCATTTTTGGAAAACACTTTGGTCTAGGCTAGGAATGAAGCTTATATTTTATACCCTTTCTCAATTACTTAGGGTCTTAGTTAATCAAAATGTTAAATCATGGGATGAGTGTTTACCACATCTTGAGTTTGCTTATAATAGGGTACAACACTCCACAACTAAGCATAGTCCTTTTGAAATTGTTTATGGTTTTAACCCTCTCACTCCTTTAGACCTTTTGCCCATCGATGTTTCTGATTCCGTCCTTCACTTGGATGGAGAGGCAAAGGCCAAGTTTATAAAAGAATTTCATGAGAAAGTTAAAAACTAAATTTAAGCTAAGAATGAACACTATGCTTATTGTGCCAATAAAAAGAGAAAGGAAGTTTAATGAGGACACACTAAGGGAGTACCCTCACACTACCCTATAGAAAGGACTTGAAGCTTATAAGGGTCCCCTCACAAGGGCTAAGACCAAAAAAGCCAAAGAGAGCATTCATCAAGCCTTATCCTCCTTCCTTTCTTTTAGTAGGCCCAAGCCCAATGAAGACTCCTTGAGGATCTATTCATATTTCACTTGTAATACACTTCTTAGTTAGATTCTCTAGGCTTATAGGTCTTATTTGGGCCTTGCAAGGTTAAATGGGCCACTTTAGGGCCATGTACTCTCATCTTGGGCCATGTAAAGGCCATGCTCTTCTCCTTTAGCACCATTGGACCTAGGAATCATGTAGAAGCCCATTTAGAGTCCCCTTGGCCAAAATTCTTAGAGGCCTCTATAAGGAGCTCTCTTTCATAAAATCATTACACATTAACGCAATTGAGAAATTTCCACTTCAAAGTGAGTGTTTAGTGAGAGAAGCTCTCCCTTCTTTCTAGGTTAGAGAAAGCTCTAGCAAGCTCTCATCCAAGCGGATTCTTCCTCCTTAATGGTGAGATTCTAGGGAGTTATCTCCTCTAGGAGTGGCCTTCCATCCACCTAATTCTTCCATCCCTTCCATTCTCCTCCTTTCCTCTTCATCTTTGTGTTTTCTCTTCTTTTCCTCCTACCAAATCTGTCCAACTCTTAGTCTCTTTTGCCTTTACTTTGTTTTGGTTTTCCATCTTCAAGTGGCAACCAACCTTGGCTTCAAAGGATAGAAGAAGGAGAATGGCTAAGATCCATCTCTTTCAAAGGAAGATTGAAGATCATCCTACATCAAAGTTGCTTTTGAGGTTGGGGATTAGGTTTGTTACATCTTCGAAAAGAAAGGTTTCCAAATTTGAGAAAATCTAAACTTGATCCTAGGGGTGATGGTCCTTTTCATGTCCTTAAAAAGATGGGCAATAATACGTATGTACTTGATTTTCCTGGTGATTATGGTGTGAGTGTTTCTTTTAATGTGGCTGACTTGTCTCCTTTTGATTTAGATGAAGAGGATGAGCCTTCAGATTTGAGGACAAATCTTTTCAAGGGGAGCATAATAAGGACACAACATGGGAGGATCCACACATTATTTTGGACAAAGGCTTAGAGGCTTACAAAGGTCCCTTAACAAGGGCCAAGTCCAAAAAGGGCAAAGAGGCCATCCAAAAAGCCCTAGCTTGCTTCCTTACTTTGCTTGATGGGCCCAAGCCCAATGAAGACACCTTGAATATCTATATGTGCTCATCATGTACTATAGTCCATAATTAGATTTTCTAGTGTTTTAGGAGTTATTTGGACCTTACTAGGTCATTTGGTCACTTTTGGGCCATGTATTAGGCCATCTCCTTTCCATTTGCTTTAATTAGGCCTAGGAACCATGATAGAAGCCCATTTAAACTCCTTTGGCCGAAACCTCCTTGAGCCTATATAAGGGTGTCTCTCCTAGTAAATTGGTCATAATTTGAATTTTAGAATTTTCACACACTTTTATGCAAACTTTGAGAGAGTGAGTCTTCTCCTTTTCTCTTGGCTAGAGGGAAATTTAGCAAGCTCTTATCCAAGGGGCATTCTCCCTCTTGGTGGTGAGATTGGGAATTATCTTCCCTAGGGAAGTGGCTTCCCCACACACTCCTACCATTTCTAATTTCCTTCATCTTCCACCCTTCACCTTCCTCTTCCATCTCCACCTTTCCTTTCCCTTAGTTTCCAATTCTTAGAGCCTTTTCTTTCTTTATGTCTTTTGTCTAATCAAGGAATATTGCAAGGCTATGACCCTTGAAGGCTAAAGAAGGAGGCTGATGTAAGATAATCTTTAATCTTCCTTTGAAAGAGATGGATCTTGGCCCTTCTCCTTCTTGTATCGTTCAAACCCAAGGTTGGTTGCCACTTGAAGATAGAAAACCAAAACAAAGTAAAGGAAAAAGAGACTAAGAGTTGGATGAATTTGGTGGGAAGAAAAGAAGAGAAAACATAAAGATGAAGAGGAAATAAGGTGAATGGAGGGGATAGAAGAATTAGATGGATGAGAGGCAACTCCTAGAGGAGATAACTCCCTAGAATTTGGCCACCAAGAAGGGAGGAATCCTCTTGGATAAGAGCTTGCTAGAGCTTTCTCTAACCTAGAGAGAAGGGAGAGCTTCTTTCACTAAAAACTCACTTTGAAGTGGAAATTTCTCAATTGCATTAATGAGTAATGATTTTACAAAAGAGAGCTCCTTATATAGGCCTCTAGGAATTTCAGCCAAGGGGACTCTAAATGGGCTTCTCCATGATTCCTAGGCCTAATGGTGCTAAAGGAGAAGAACATGGCCTTTACATGGCCTAAAATGAGAGTACATGGCCCTAAAGTGGCCCATTTGACCTTGCAAGGCCCAAATAAAACCTATAAGCCTAGAGAATCTAACTAAGAAGTTTATTACAAGTGAAATATGAATAGATACTCAAGGAGTCTTCATTGGGCTTAGGCCTACTAAAAGAGAGGAAGGAGGATAAGGCTTGATGAATGCTCTCTTTGGCCTTTTTGGTCTTAGCCCTTGTGAGGGGACCCTTATAAGCTTCAAGTCCTTTCTCTAGGGTAGTGTGAGGGTCCTCCCTTAGTGTGTCCTCATCATGCTCCCCCTCTTTGAAAGGATATGTCCTCAAATCTAAGGCATCATCCTCTTCATCTAAGTCAAAGGGAGACAAGTCAAAAATATTGAAAGAAGCACTCACACTATATTCTCCTAGCAAATCAAGGACATAAGCATTATTATTCGTTTTCTTTATTATTTGGAAAGGCCCATCACCTCTAGGTTCGAGTTTGGATTTTCTCAAGTTTAGAAATCTTTTCTTTCCAAGATATAACCAAACCTAATTTCCAACCTCAAAGGTGACTTCCTTTCTCTTCTTATTTGCACAACGAGCATAATGTTCATTTTTAGTTTGTATTTTGTTGTTAACCTTCTCATGAAAATCTTTGATAAACTTGGCCTTTTCCTCTCATCCATATGAAGGACAAAGTCAGAAACCTCAATAAGCAAAAGGTCTAATGGAGTGAGAGGGTTAAAACCATACATAACCTCAAATGGACTATGCTTGGTTGTGGAGTGTTGTACCCTATTATATGCAAATTCAATGTGGGGTAAACACTCATCCCAAGATTTCACATTTTTATGCACTAAGACCCGAAGAAGTTGAGAAAAGGTCCTATTGACTACCTCTGTTTGTCCATCCGTTTGAGGATGACAAGTGGTGGAAAAGAGTAGCTTCGTTCCTAGCCTTGACCAAAGAGTTTTCCAAAAGTGGCTTAGGAATTTGGTGTCCCTATCAGAAATTATTGTTTTAGGAACACCATGAAGTCTTACAATCTCTTTAAAGGAGAGTTGAGCAATATGACTAGCATCATCTGTAACACCCTCGGTTAGATAAGACAAATCCTTCTGTAGGTTCATCCCATTTAACTGAGAGTGTTAACAGTTTTTAGAAAAAGTGAATATTTTTTTTATTTTTTATTTTTAAAATAAATACGTGGCAGATCAGCGGAAGTAATATTGTATATATCACATAGTCATTCACAAACTGTAAATAATTGTACTCTTAACAGAATGGGGCACGCAGGCACCCTTAAATATTATACAGTCATCCGGTGTCTGATTATAAATATTCTATCCTTAATGATTATTCTCAATAGGTTCAGCGTATTGCTGATCTTCACACTCGGGTTCTTGAGTTTCTATTTCCTCTGAAAAATGTTCAACAGTAAGGGTGAGTATAACCCAAGACCCTGATTGGTTCATCCGGTGCGGACATAATCCAGTTAACATACAATGTCACATAGATCATACATTTAGCATATTTATAACAATCAAGCATGTTGTCATCACATAATCGTATATTTAGCATGTTCACAATTATAACAATCAAGCATATTACCATGAAATAAATCGTACATATAACATATTCACAATTATAACAATCAAATATGCTGTAATGAATGCATGAGTTCGGATCCATTATGATTTATCTTTGATTAAGTCTCATGATGCATGTGGGCCCAATAAATCGTTTCATCTTCTTCTCATTCTGTGGAATATCACCATTCCAATCATCTAGAGCGATCAGGGTCCGCCCAAGTTCCATGTGGTACAAATGAACTCATTGGTTCTCATCATTGATTTAAATAATTTTTTTGGAACTTGGATCCCTACGATCATAGTTACACTCCGTCATTTAGTCAAAGTACACTAGAATTGCATCGTCTCACCCGGCTATCAGGCGCGACTCTGATGCCATTGGGTTGCCGTTCCAGTTGTACTCCCAAGATTATTCATGGAGATCGAACGTGAGTGTCCTTCACTGTACCAAGTGTATGCTCTAGAGGTTTTTCTTCTTCAAAAATATTTTCATGATGCGAAATGCATTTATCTTATCAATTGATTCCTTGGGTATCTTATGTATTTCCAGTCTCATCATATCATTCTCAAGTTCTTTGAATTTCCTCAATCATTTAAACCTTGTAAGATATTCGTTTATTATTTTTAGAAATATATCTATTAAATATATTCTTCATAAAGAGTAAAATAATATATTCTTTATGTAATTACGCATAATTTAGATATTAACTATGTATAATAATAATAAAACTAATAATAATGATAACAATATTAAATTGACAGTAAATAATGATAATAATAGAATAAGAATAATAATTATAACTTACCAATAACTTAAAAAGTAGTGAAGATTAGTTTCCAATTAAAAATTCAAGTGAAAAACACTAAAAATAGAGTTTTCCGAGTGGAACAGAGGTAAATCCGAGTGAAATGAATATGATTCCGAGTGGAATCATACAGAGAAGGGTTCTCCAAGTGATCTGGCTAAAAATCCGAGTGAAATGACACTGGAAAAGCTGTTTTCCGACTGAAATAAGTTTGGATCCGAGTGAAATGAAGTGGAATGCTGTTTTCCGACTGGAACAGCTTGAATCCGAGTGAAAAATAAGTTTTCCGCATGAGATAGCTATGAATCCGAGTGAAATAAACTGAGCAGAATTTTCTAACTGAAATCAATAAGTAATCCGAGTGAAACAGAAGCTGAAAAATAATTTTCTTAACTAAATATCTTGAATTCTGAGTGAAACAAATTTCTGAGTGAATTAAAATATAAATCCGTGTGAGGTCAGTAGGGAAAATGGTTTCCTGAGTAGCATTGTTTGTAAATCCGAGTGAGAATGAGTCTCTAAGTGAAATAAAGTATATTTCTAAGTGGTATTCAGTCAAAAAGGAGTTTTCTGCGTGAAATGAAGGTGTTTACCGAGTTAAAATCACTGGAAAAAGGTTTTCATGAGTGAAGCTACTTAAATTCTGAGTGAAAATGAGTTCCTGAATGAAATTAAGTATGATTCCGAGTGGAATCAGTAGGAAAAGAGTTTCCTGAGTAAAAATAAGATATTTTCCGAGTGAAACATGAGTTTACCGAGTGAAATTAATTAAAAAGGGTTCTGTCTGAATAAGACACATGTGAATAAAGAAAATCCGAGTAAGATAATCCTGATTCCGAGTGGAATCAGGTTGGGAAAGGTCTTCTGGTGAGTTGACTTTATATACCGAGTTACATCAAGTTGAAAGGAGTTCTTTTAGTGAAAATAACTATTTGCTGAGTGAAATAAATTGTTTTGCCGAGTAAAATAAGGTTGGGAAGCTACTGTCCAAGTAAAATATGATGTTTTCTGAGTGCAATAAGACTGGAAAGCTACTGTCCGAGTAAAATAGTGTGTTTCCGAGTGAATTTACTGAAAAAGAGTTCTGAGTAAAAAGTAATTATATTTTCTGAGTGAAATTAAGTCAAGTTCCGAGTAAAATAAGACTTGGGAGATGCTGTCCGAGAGAAATAGAGTGTTTTCCGAGTGAATTACTATCCGAGTATAAATAAGCAAAACCGAGTAAATAAAGTGTAAAACCGGTCAGATTATCATAAAACATAACCTGTTATCATATTTGTTTCACTGGAAATCACACGGTACCCATGATTCTTAATATTTTCAGTCCAATATTTCACAATTCATCAATGATTATATACACTCGGTAACAGATATATATACATACATGCATATACAGATACAATTTAAAGCATTTAATTCATACACACTGAATCTGTCCTCCACTCGGTTTTCCCACAAGGCACCCAAGAATATACCCCCTTACCTCTATGAAGTTCCTGGAGGAGAAAAAAAGAGGCTCCATTCACTGTCCTGCTTCAAATCCGAGTGAAACAAAGGGGATAGGAGTGGGAAAGGACTTGCTGGAAAAGAGAGTGATGAAGAGTGTTTGGGTCGTGTGTGTGGTGTGAGTTCTGAGGACCTTGAGCTCGTTTAAATAGGGAGGAAGTGAGTGGGAAGACAAGTGGGAGACAGCTTTTCTGAGTGGGCTGTTAGTGGATCGCTAATGGAAAGGTCACTAATGATTAAACAAAGATATATGCTGAGTCAGTGCCCATTTCCGGTCGTCCACTGTCCATAATGCGCACGATTGAATTTAAATATCATTAAAAGACAAAATTGAAGTCAATACGCACTTCTGTCAGTGAATACCGAGTGAAATTACACTCGGTTAACACTTCTGTCAGTGAATTCCGACTGGAATTCCCACTTCCGAGTCACAATTATAATTCTTCACTCGAAATTTCTTCGAAACCGACTCAGGCACTCAGTTTATCACTCGGTAATACCTCTTCAGACCGAGTCCTCTCTTTCTCAGTGAATCTTCACTCGGAAACCCGAGTCTTCCTCACTTTATTCACTCGGTTTAGGCCAATTTCTTCAATAAACGTTTATTTAAGCCATTACCTCTCGGACCAAGACTCACACATACTTCTCTCACTCGGTTTTGGTCCAGTGGAGTGTATCTCACTCGGAATTGACTTCCTCCACTATTTTCCACTCGGTTTCCTAAGCAAAACCATTCGGAAGCCTTCCCAATTGTTTCCACAACATACTTCAATCAGAAAGGAAGCATCAAATCAACATAAATAGAAGCATTTATGCATTCTTTCACTCGGAATGCTCCAACCATAGTAATTTCCTTCAGAAAGGAAACATTCAACTCGGAACCGAGCCTTTCTAGGGTGTTTTCACTCGGATTTTCACTCAGAAGTGATTCTTAGGTCAGGACTCCACTCGGTGGTAGCCTTCTCAGTCATGTTTTACTCGGAAAACATGATATTGACTCAGAATTCTCTCTTTCACTTGGAATTTCTAATCCTTCACTCGGAATTCTTCCCTGTCACTCGGAACAGAGCCCTTTTCACTCGGTTTTTGCATAATTTCACTAATATTCCATATAAATTCTATTATTACGTGCAAAAATGACATTTTTGAGGTACTAAAGACCATCAACAAGGTATATATTGACTTATTCTTGCTTACAAACCCTCCATAATTAAAATTTACAAGGATAAAATTGTTTCTAAAAACAGGGATGTTACATTCTCCCCTCCTTTTAGAAATTTCATCCCGAAATTTAAAGTTAAAACAATTGAGGGTACAATTCTCTCATTTTCTTCTCAATTTCCCAAGTAGCATCCCCATCATCTGTCTGACTCCAAACTACCTTGACCAAAGGGATTTCTTTGCCTCTTAGCTGTTTGAGACGTCGGTCAGCAATCTTAACTGGCGATGCTTCAAAGGTAAGGTTTTCTTTCAGAACAAATTGATCAGGACTTAGAACATGATCAGGGCTTGGTACATATTTGCGGAGTTGAGAGACATGAAATACATTGTGAAGGTTTGTCAGCTCGGGTGGCAGAGCAATGCGGTATGCATGAGTTCCTATCTTTTGCAGAATCTGATAGGGTCCTACATATCTGGGGCTTAACTTCTTGGCCTTCAAAGCTCTTCCTACTCCGGTGGTACGGGTAACTTTGAGAAATACATGGTCACCTTCTTCAAATTCTAATGGCTTCCATCGCTTGTCATAGTAACTCTTTTGTCTATCTTGCGAAGCCTTCATTGCCATTTGAATCCTCTGAACTTGTTCTGTTGTCTTCTGAACAATCTCTGGTCCAATTATTGTCTTTTCACCAGTCTCGTACCAACATAAAGGTGTACGGCATTTTCTTCCATACAAAGCTTCATAAGGGGCCATTCCGATGCTTGCATGATAGCTGTTGTTGTAAGTGAACTCAATAAGTGGGAGATATTCTTGCCAACTTCCACCATGTTCCAAGACACAAAGACGTAACAAATCTTCAAGAGTCTTGATTGTTCTTTCTGATTGTCCGTCTGTCTGTGGATGATATGCGGAACTTAACTTCAGACGAGTTCCTAGAGCTTGTTGCAGGCTCTTCCAAAACTGTGATGTGAAACGAGGATCTCGATCGGACACAATCGCAGTGGGAGTTCCATGTAACCGTACGATTTCCTTGATATAGATCTGGGTGAGTTTCTCTAGGGAATACTTCATATTGACAGGAATGAAGTGAGCGGTCTTTGTTAATCGATCCACGATTACCCAAACAGCATCACATCCAGCTGATGTTCTGGGAAATCCACTCACGAAGTCCATAGCAATCTCATCCCATTTCCATTCTGGAATATCCAAAGGACGAAGGGTCCCACTTGGTCGTTGTTGTTCCGCCTTTACCTTCTGACACATCAGGCAAGCTGTTACGTACTCTGCGATATCCCTTTTCATTCCTTGCCACCAGAATAATTTCTTCAAGTCCTGGTACATCTTGGTTGATCCTGGGTGGATACTGTACTTACTTTTGTGTGCTTCATCCAGGATAGATCTCTTAAGATCTGCGTTGACTGGAATACAGAGCCTCTGTTGATACTTGATCACTCCATGTTCATCTTTGCTAAACTCTGAGACTCCTTCTTTTGTCTTTTCTGCTAGATCTTGTAATTCCTGGTCATTGGCTTGAGCTTCTTTGATTTGTTCCAAGAAATCATTGGAAATCCTTAGCATTCCAACCATAAGGCTTCCCCTTTTTGGTGTTACTGCTAGGTTCAAATCGCGAAACTGTTCAATCAGTTCTAACTCCTTTGTCATCATATATGATAGACGTAAAGCCTTTCTACTGAGTGCATCAGCCACAACATTAGCTTTTCCAGGATGATATCGGAGTTCAAAATCATAATCTTTGATAAATTCCATCCACCTACGTTGTCGCATATTCAACTCTTTCTGGTCAAATAGATACTTCAAGCTCTTATGATCACTGAAGACTTCGAAGTATGTACCATACAAGTAGTGTCTCCAGATTTTCAAGGCAAACACAACAGCAGCTAATTCCAAGTCATGTATGGGATAATTAACTTCATGCGTTCTTAGCTATCTTGAAGCATAAGCAACAACCTTTCTTTCTTGCATTAGGACACATCCTAGTCCTTGTTTTGACGTATCATAGTACACTTCATATGGCTTGGCAGGATCTGGCAAAATCAAGACAGGTGCACTAGTGAGTCGTTGGCGTAACTCCGTAAAACTGCTTTCGCATTTGTCAGTCCATTCGAATGGTTGATCTTTACGAGTCAGCTTAGTTAAAGGTGCTGCAATTCGAGAGAAATTCTCGATGAATCGACGATAATATCCAGCCAGTCCAAGGAAACTGCGGATTTCCGTCACATTCTTGGGTTGTTCCCAATTTAATACAGCTTCTACCTTTGTAGGATCCACAGCAATTCCTTCCTTAGAGATGACATGTCCTAAGAATTTCACTTCTGTCAACCAGAATTCACATTTTGAAAACTTAGCGTACAATTGCCTTGCACGCAAAGTGTTTAGAACAATTCGAAGATGCTCCTCGTGTTCCTCATGGCTCTTGGAGTAGACGAGAATATCGTCAATGAATACAACCACGAATTTGTCCAAGTACTCATGGAAGATTCGATTCATGTACCCCATAAAGACTGCAGGTGCATTTGTAACTCCAAAGGGCATAACAAGATACTCATAGTGCCCATATCGTGTTCTGAATGCCGTTTTGGGTATATCGTCTTTCTTTACTCTGATTTGATGATAGCCTGATCGCAGATCAATCTTCGAGAAGATAGTGGCTCCTCGTAATTGGTCCATCAAATCATCAATCCTTGGAAGAGGGTAACGGTTCTTGATCGTAACTTTATTCAACTGACGATAGTCAACACATAACCGCATACTGCCATCCTTCTTTTTGACTAGAAGAACTGGTGCTCCCCAAGGTGAGACACTGGGTCTAATCATTCCTTTCTCTAGAAGTTCTTCTAATTGTTCTTTGAGTTCACTGAGTTCCTTGGGTGACATCCGGTAAGGAGCAATAGAGATTGGTCCCACGCCCAGTATAATATCAATGCTGAATTTGACTTCTCGCTCTGGAGGTAGCTCTCGTATGTCCTCAGGAAATACTTCTGGAAATTCTTGAACAACAGGAATCTGTTCAAGTTGAGAAGTGGCCTTACTTTCAGTTTCAGTAAGGATCATGTATAGTTCGACTTCTTTTGAGATTACCTTTTCTGAGCTAATAAGGCAAGAATCAGTGACTTGATCATATTCAGATGTAGTAGACCCATGAGAGATGGATCTATTATGACAGTCAATCAGAATATGATTGGCAGCAAGCCAATTCATCCCTAGAACAATGTCTAGATCAATCAAAGGTAAACATATCAGATTTACCTGATAAGCTTTCCCTTCGATGTTAAGAGGACATTCTAGACATATGCGAGTAGAGCAAATGGGCTTATTGGCGACAGTTGTGACAATCATTTGATAGGGCAGAGAGGTTGTAGGAAGCTTTAAATGTTTTACACAATTCTCAGATATAAAAGAATGAGTAGCTCCAGAATCATATAATACATTTAATAGAGTACTTCCTATAAAGCATGTACCTTGCACAAGATCGTTCTCTTGTGATACTTCTGCACCATTCATGGTAAAAACTTTGGCATTTCCCCCTGGCCTTCCGGTTGAGTTGTTTCCGGGCCTTCCAGGATTATTGTTCTGTCTGAAGTTGTTGTTGCGGGGAACATTTTGCATTCTCGGGGCATTGTTGGTAGAGACATTTGCAGTAGATCCTCCACTTCCTTGACCTGTTGGTCGTACTGCCTGTCTTTGAGTTACTTGTTGGTTATTTTTATTCCTGTACCAACAGTCAACATCACGATGTCCGATCCGTCCACAAATTGTGCAGTTTCTACTACTTTGGTTCTCCTGACCTTTAGGAGGAATTCGGTTGGCTGAGTTGAAAGATCGGAAATATGGTCGATCTCCTCAAAAATCCCTTCTTTGTTGTCGATCTAGCATACGTCGCTCTGGCCCATGATTAGACGCTCCAGGTCGTCGAAGATTAGAGGTGTTCTCAAATATGCGGCATCTGTCAACCAAAGTAGTGAATTGTGTAATTTGTTGACAACATATGGCTTGACAAATCTCATGTCGTAGCCCTGCTTCGAACTTTGCACATCTTGACGCTTCTCCCATGTGAGTGTAGTAGGGACAACATTTTGCCAGTTCATCAAACTTAGCAGCGTACTCCCCAACTGTCATATTGCCTTGTTTCAGATTAAAGAATTCCTGCTCTTTTTGCCTCCTTATGTCTTCGAGGAAATATTTAGCGAGAAATTCTGTCTTAAATCGTCCCCAAGTAATGATATGCCCATCAGTAGCTAGTCTGACTCTAGCATGAGTCCACCAGTGTTCTGCTTCTCCAACCAGCATGAAGACAGCAAAGGTTACACAATCCTCATCAGAACATCGCATAGCGACAAAAATCTTTTCAAGGTGTTCAATCCATAGTTGTGCTCCTTCTGGATTGAAGCCTCCTTTGAACTGAGTAGGGTTGTTCCTTTGAAAATCAGCTAATCCCTGTCTGGCAGAAGCATGAGGTAACTCTTGTCTTTCTATTACCTCCACAATTCTGGTAAGAAGATTCTCCATCACGTGATTGTTATTTTGGCGTGCCATTAGGAATTTGCTGAAAGAATATCAACAAATAGATTTAGGGTATGCGTTATGTGGAGCATTCAATATAGGATATTTAGTCTTAGGAGTGTTATGGACTGTTCAATATTTCTATCAGAGTACGTGGAAACCTAATGGTCCACTCCATAAGCTTAATGAATCGACTATGCTCTGATACCACCTTTGTAACACCCTCGGTTAGATAAGACAAATCCTTCTGTAGGTTCATCCCATTTAACTGAGAGTGTTAACAGTTTTTAGAAAAAGTGAATATTTTTTTTTTAAAATAAATACGTGGCAGATCAGCGGAAGTAATATTGTATATATCACATAGTCATTCACAAACTGTAAATAATTGTACTCTTAACAGAATGGGGCACGCAGGCACCCTTAAATATTATACAGTCATCCGGTGTCTGATTATAAATATTCTATCCTTAATGATTATTCTCAATAGGTTTAGCGTATTGCTGATCTTCACACTCGGGTTCTTGAGTTTCTATTTCCTCTGAAAAATGTTCAACAGTAAGGGTGAGTATAACCCAAGACCCTGATTGGTTCATCCGGTGCGGACATAATCCAGTTAACATACAATGTCACATAGATCATACATTTAGCATATTTATAACAATCAAGCATGTTGTCATCACATAATCGTATATTTAGCATGTTCACAATTATAACAATCAAGCATATTACCATGAAATAAATCGTACATATAACATATTCACAATTATAACAATCAAATATGCTGTAATGAATGCATGAGTTCGGATCCATTATGATTTATCTTTGATTAAGTCTCATGATGCATGTGGGCCCAATAAATCATTTCATCTTCTTCTCATTCTGTGGAATATCACCATTCCAATCATCTAGAGCGATCAGGGTCCGCCCAAGTTCCATGTGGTACAAATGAACTCATTGGTTCTCATCATTGATTTAAATAATTTTTTTGGAACTTGGATCCCTACGATCATAGTTACACTCCGTCATTTAGTCAAAGTACACTAGAATTGCATCGTCTCACCCGGCTATCAGGCGCGACTCTGATGCCATTGGGTTGCCGTTCCAGTTGTACTCCCAAGATTCTTCATGCAGATCGAACGTGAGTGTCCTTCACTGTACCAAGTGTATGCTCTAGAGGTTTTTCTTCTTCAAAAATATTTTCATGATGCGAAATGCATTTATCTTATCAATTGATTCCTTGGGTATCTTATGTATTTCCAGTCTCATCATATTATTCTCAAGTTCTTTGAATTTCCTCAATCATTTAAACCTTGTAAGATATTCGTTTATTATTTTTAGAAATATATCTATTAAATATATTCTTCATAAAGAGTAAAATAATATATTCTTTATGTAATTACGCATAATTTAGATATTAACTATGTATAATAATAATAAAACTAATAATAATGATAACAATATTAAATTGACAGTAAATAATGATAATAATAGAATAAGAATAATAATTATAACTTACCAATAACTTAAAAAGTAGTGAAGATTAGTTTCCAATTAAAAATTCAAGTGAAAAACACTAAAAATAGAGTTTTCCGAGTGGAACAGAGGTAAATCCGAGTGAAATGAGTATGATTCCGAGTGGAATCATACAGAGAAGGGTTCTCCAAGTGATCTGGCTAAAAATCTGAGTGAAATGACACTGGAAAAGCTGTTTTCCGACTGAAATAAGTTTGGATCCGAGTGAAATGAAGTGGAATGCTGTTTTCCGACTGGAACAGCTTGAATCCGAGTGAAAAATAAGTTTTCCGCATGAGATAGCTATGAATCCGAGTGAAATAAACTGAGCAGAATTTTCTAACTGAAATCAATAAGTAATCCGAGTGAAACAGAAGCTGAAAAATAATTTTCTTAACTAAATATCTTGAATTCTGAGTGAAACAAATTTCTGAGTGAATTAAAATATAAATCCGTGTGAGGTCAGTAGGGAAAATGGTTTCCTGAGTAGCATTGTTTGTAAATCCGAGTGAGAATGAGTCTCTAAGTGAAATAAAGTATATTTCCGAGTGGTATTCAGTCAAAAAGGAGTTTTCTGAGTGAAATGAAGGTGTTTACCGAGTTAAAATCACTGGAAAAAGGTTTTCATGAGTGAAGCTACTTAAATTCTGAGTGAAAATGAGTTCCTGAATGAAATTAAGTATGATTCCGAGTGGAATCAGTAGGAAAAGAGTTTCCTGAGTAAAAAAAAGATATTTTCTGAGTGAAACATGAGTTTACCGAGTGAAATTAATTAAAAAGGGTTCTGTCTGAATAAGACACATGTGAATAAAGAAAATCCGAGTAAGATAATCCTGATTCCGAGTGGAATCAGGTTGGGAAAGGTCTTCTGGTGAGTTGACTTTATATACCGAGTTACATCAAGTTGAAAGGAGTTCTTTTAGTGAAAATAACTATTTGCTGAGTGAAATAAATTGTTTTGCCGAGTAAAATAAGGTTGGGAAGCTACTGTCCGAGTAAAATATGATGTTTTCCGAGTGCAATAAGACTGGAAAGCTACTGTCCGAGTAAAATAGTGTGTTTCCGAGTGAATTTACTGAAAAAGAGTTCTGAGTAAAAAGTAATTATATTTTCTGAGTGAAATTAAGTCAAGTTCCGAGTAAAATAAGACTTGGGAGATGCTGTCCGAGAGAAATAGAGTGTTTTCTGAGTGAATTACTATCCGAGTATAAATAAGCAAAACCGAGTAAATAAAGTGTAAAATCGGTCGGATTATCATAAAACATAACCTGTTATCATATTTGTTTCACTGGAAATCACACGGTACCCATGATTCTTAATATTTTCAGTCCAATATTTCATAATTCATCAATGATTATATACACTCGGTAACAGATATATATACATACATGCATATACAGATACAATTTAAAGCATTTAATTCATACACACTGAATCTGTCCTCCACTCGGTTTTCCCACAAGGCACCCAAGAATATACCCCCTTACCTCTATGAAGTTCCTGGAGGAGAAAAAAAGAGGCTCCCTTCACTGTCCTGCTTCAAATCCGAGTGAAACAAAGGGGATAGGAGTGGGAAAGGACTTGCTGGAAAAGAGAGTGATGAAGAGTGTTTGGGTCGTGTGTGTGGTGTGAGTTCTGAGGACCTTGAGCTCGTTTAAATAGGGAGGAAGTGAGTGGGAAGACAAGTGGGAGACAGCTTTTCTGAGTGGGCTGTTAGTGGATCGCTAATGGAAGGGTCACTAATGATTAAACAAAGATATATGCTGAGTCAGTGCCCATTTCCGGTCGTCCACTGTCCATAATGCGCACGATTGAATTTAAATATCATTAAAAGACAAAATTGAAGTCAATACGCACTTCTGTCAGTGAATACCGAGTGAAATTACACTCGGTTAACACTTCTGTCAGTGAATTCCGACTGGAATTCCCACTTCCGAGTCACAATTGCAATTCTTCACTCGGAATTTCTTCGAAACCGACTCAGGCACTCGGTTTATCACTCGGTAATACCTCTTCAGACCGAGTCCTCTCTTTCTCAGTGAATCTTCACTCGGAAACTCGAGTCTTCCTCACTTTATTCACTCGGTTTAGGCCAATTTCTTCAATAAATGTTTATTTAAGCCATTACCTCTCGGACCAAGACTCACACATACTTCTCTCACTCAGTTTTGGTCCAGTGGAGTGTATCTCACTCGGAATTGACTTCCTCCACCATTTTCCACTCGGTTTCCTAAGCAAAACCATTCGGAAGCCTTCCCAATTGTTTCCACAACATACTTCAATCAGAAAGGAAGCATCAAATCAACATAAATAGAAGCATTTATGCATTCTTTCACTCGGAATGCTCCAACCATAGTAATTTCCTTTAGAAAGGAAACATTCAACTCGGAACCGAGCCTTTCTAGGGTGTTTTCACTCAGATTTTCACTCAGAAGTGATTCTTAGGTCAGGACTCCACTCGGTGGTAGCCTTCTCAGTCATGTTTTACTCGGAAAACATGATACTGACTCGGAATTCTCTCTTTCACTCAGAATTTCTAATCCTTCACTCGGAATTCTTCCCTGTCACTCGGAACAGAGCCCTTTTCACTCGGTTTTTGCATAATTTCACTAATATTCCATATAAATTCTATTATTACGTGCAAAAATGACATTTTTAAGGTACTAAAGACCATCAACAAGGTATATATTGACTTATTCTTGCTTACAAACCCTCCATAATTAAAATTTACAAGGATAAAATTATTTCTAAAAACAGGGATGTTACATCATCTACCTTATAATAAGGGATGAAGTGAGCCATCTTACTAAACTTATCCACTAACACAAAGATAGAATCCATTCCCCTTTGGGTCTTGGGCAAGCCTAACATAAAGTCCATAGATATATCAATCCAAGGTGCACTAGGTGTTGGCAAAGGAGTTTATAAACCACTAGGCGAAAGTTTTGATTTAGCTTTCCTACATACAATACACCTAGCACAATGTTTTTGAACATCTTTTTTCATTTTTGGCCAATAGAAGTGTTCATGTAATATTGACAAGGTTTTATCTCTTCCAAAATGGCCCATTAAACCTCGCTCATGGCTTTCCCTAAGTAATATGTCTCTTAAGGAGCTTCTAGGAATGCAAAGTCTATTGGCTTAAAGAGAAAGCCATCTAAAATATAGAAGCCTTTATGAGATGAAAAAGTGGAAGATGAGTTAAAGATGTTGGAAAAATCAAGCTCACTTGGATAAAAAGACCTAATCTCATCAAGCCCAATAACTTTGGCTCCTAGGGAGGTAAGTAAAGAATGCCTCCTAGATAAAGCATCAACCACAGTATTGGATTTTCCATTCTTATACTTGATGATATAGGGAAATTGTTCCAAGTACTTAACCCACTTAACATGTCTTTTGTTTAACTTATGTTGCCCTTTAATGAATTTGAGAGATTGGTGATCACTATGTATAACAAACTCTTTGGGAATCAAGTAGTGTTCCCATGTTTGTAGGGCTCTAATTAAGGCATAGAATTATTTATCATATGTGGGGTAGTTGATGGTTGCCCCATTAAGCTTTTCACTACAGAAAGCAATGGGGTGACCTTCTTACAATAACACAGCTCCTATACCCACCTTTGATGCATCACATTCAAGCTCAAAGGTTTTGGAAAAATTTAGAAGTGCTAAAATTGGAGCATGAGTGAGTCTATCCTTGAGATCTAGAAAGGCTTTTTCTTGCCTTGGCCCCTATACAAAAGGAACATTCTTTTTCACCAACTCATTTAAAGGGGAGGCTAAGGTGGAAAAATCTTTCATAAATCTCCTATAGAAACTTGCTAGACCATGGAAACTTCTTATGTCACTCATATTTTTAGGTGTAGGCTAATCTTGGATTGCCTTATCCTTAGAGTGATCTACCTCAACACCCTTTGAACTTACTAAAAACCTAAGGAATACAATGCTATCCATGCCAAAAGAACACTTTTCAAAGTTTACATAAAGATTATTTGTTCTTAGGGCAAGCATAACTTGTCTTAGATGGTTTAGATGAGAGGTCATGGTCTTTGAGTACACAAGGATGTCATCAAAGTATACCATAACAAAATGCCCTATAAATTCCCTTAAAACATGGTTCATGAGTCTCATGAAGGTACTTGGTGCATTAGTTAGACCAAAAGGCATAACTAACCACTCATAGAGACCAAGTTTGGTTTTAAAAGCGGCTTCCATTCATCGCCTTCTTTGATTCTAATTTGGTGGTAGCCACTTTTAAGATCAATCTTGGAAAGGATTGTAGATCCACTAAGCTCATCTAGCATATCATCATGTCTAGGTATGGGATGCCTATACTTGATGGTAATGTTATTAATGGCTCTACAATTCGTACACATCCTCCATGACCTATCTTTCTTGGGAACTAATAAAACTGGTAATGCACAAGGGCTTAAGCTCTCTCTAATCCAACCCTTAGATAGTAGTTCATTCACTTGATTTTCAATCTCAAGGCTTTCCTTAGGGTTACATCTATATGCAGGCCTATTAGGTAAGCTAGCACCAGGAATTAAATCTATTTGATGTTTAATGCCCCTAAGAGAAGGTAAGCCTTTTGGGATATCCTTTGGAAAGAGATCTTTAAATTCATTTAGGATGTTTTGGATCCCTTTGGGCAAAGGCGGAGGAGTGCCCATAGAGCACAAAGAAGTGCTAGGGATATCTTGATCATGTTTATGTGAAAACATAGCATGTTTCACATCATGTTGTTTGGCCAAATAGTTGGCTCTAGAGTCATCATAGATGATAACTCTTTTTCCTTTATCCTCTTTTTTATTTTTCTTATGTTTTTCTACATGGTTAGATGAAGAATATCCTAACTGTATCTCTTGTAAGTTTCATTTATAGTTGATCTTTAGCTACTTGTTGTGGAGTTAGGGGGTGTAAAACTATCTTCTTACCATCTAATTTGAATGTGAGGGTGTTAGTGAACCCTTCATGGATGACCTTCTTATCAAATTGCCAAGGTCTTCCTAGTAGGATATGAGTTGCCTCTATAGGTACTACATCATAATTTACTTCATCTTTATATGTGCCTATGGTGAAATTTATTAAGACTTGCTTTTTCTCTTGACCTACCCACTTAGATTTATAGGCTTTTTATTCCCCATTATAGGCTTCTCTCTCTTTGAATTGGCTCTCTACCTTAATACATTGTTGAAGTAATTCTTCTATATCAACATGTGGAAGGAGTTCTACTCTATTCTTGATGTTCCTATTTAGGCCATTTAAGAACCTATGCATTAGGGTTTCCTCATCTTCTTCTAGGTTTGCCCTAATCATAGTTATCTCTAGAGCTTTGTAGTAGTCTTCTACACTCTTTGACCCTTGGGTGAGTCTATTTATCTTTGCTAATAGCTCCCCTCTATAGTACTTAGGAACATAACATTTTCTTAATAGAGCTTTTAAATCTAACCAATCATCTATTGGTGGAAAGTTATCTTTCTTTCTCTCCTTACACACTTGAGACCACCATACTAAGGCATACTTTTGAAATGAGAGAGTGGCTATCCTAACTTTCTTTTCCTATTTTATTTAATGATAATTAAACAATTGTTCAACTCTCATCTCCCATTCTAAATATGATTCAACATCACTTTTACCATTAAATGGGGGAATTTCAAGATTTACTTCTCTTAAGCCTATGTCTTCTCTCTTATGCTCATGGTGTTTTCTTTGTATAGGCTCTTCCTCACTATCACTATTGTTGTGTCTATGATTTCTTTGATTTCTATGTCTAGTTCTAGGGTTTTCATTATGCTCAAGATTTCTTAGCCTAGCATTGATGTTATTCAAGCTATCCATTATGTTATGAAGCATTGTTTTATTCTCCATATCACTAGAAGACATCTTTTAAAGTTGTCAAAGAAATTTGAGACAAAAACAAAGAATGTGTAGACAAACTAGTCGAGGAAGATGAATGCAAAACAAGTGAAAGGAAACACACAACAATCCTAAAATATCAATACTAGGTTTCTATCCTAAGGAAAAAACAATGTCCTAGGTTGTCTTTTACTAGGTTAGTCCTAGGTTGCTTATGTAAGTCCTAGGTTGGCTTTAACCTAAGTTGATTATGGTTGTCCTAGGTTGTTTTTAACCCTAAACAAACCTAACCAATTTCGGTTACCAATTAGCTAACCTAACCAAATTAGTTCAACTAACTAACCAACTCCTAACAAACCCTAACTAGAAGTAGTTATTTAGTTATGGAAGTTGTAACTAAGTCTAACAACCCTAACTAATGAACTAATTCAGTTATGGATTGGTTAAGACACTAAAACTAATTTGGTTATGGTTAGTTAATGAAACTAGAATTAGTTCCAACTACTAACTAATTAACCTAATTAGCTAAGACAAGCAACTAACTAACAATTATTAGTTATAACCAACAACTAACTCTCTAAAAATAGTCAATAAACAAATGCAAATGCTACTACACTAGGTGAAATTAGCTAGAGTGAAAAATGAAATGATAGTGTCCAAAGTCTAATGTCCAAATTGTGTCTAAAATACAAGACAAAACCTAATACACAAGGCCTAAGAATTGAAAATATGCCTAAGTTCTACTAGTTATAAGGCTTTTGCTTCCTTTACAATTTTCTTCAAGCTCTTCCCTTGATGTATAAGCTCCACCTCACCTAGCAAAAAAAGAAAAGAGGCAACTCCAAGCGAAAATTTGTTAATGAATTCAACAAAGTTTAAACCTCACAAGTGTGTCTCTCAAGTGTTTCCTCACAACTCTTACCCTTTTCTCTTTGGTGTCAAGATCACTCAAGCAATTTACACTCACACCTTAAGTGTTCCAATATGTTACCCTCAATGGTATAGAGAAGGGAATTATCAAGAGGTTTAAAAGAAAGACAACTTCAAAGACCAAACTCAAGAAGTAATAATGACAAAGTAAAAAGGCTTAAGAAGAAAAGCTACTCAATTGGGAAATATTTTTGGATTTTTGATTGACAAGACTCTAAAGCAATAAATGTTCCAAAGAATAAAGTCTATACTTGGGATGGAGATTTCAAAAATGATTGACAAAACTAGACAAGCAAAGAACTAAAATACAACAACAAAAGTAAGGTACAACCTAGACTTAGAAACTCTAAAATTGCAATTCTAAGCAATCAAGTTCAAATGAAAATGTGTAAGTAATGTCAACTAGCAAGTATCTCTTCTCAAAGTTATGGAATTTTGAAATTTGGCTCTTGGTTTGAAGTGTTTCACTTTACAACTTTCTAGTGAGGCTTCTTGTCTTTTCAATACCCTTTTTCAACTTTTTGTACTTTGGGCTTATATTCTTTCTTTTGTATCTTTTTTATTTCTTTTTCTATTCTTGCCTCTTTTGTTTTCAATGCAACAATACCATAATTATATCCCAAAACCGAAATGAGATAAGGCTAGTACAAGTTCAAATGGTGCTTTCTTGCTTAGACAAACAATGCAACCTTCTTCCAAAGAGAATGAAAGGCTTATGTTTAAATCTTTTTGACAATTTTTCTTTTATGAAACAAGATGAAAACCAAAATTGAAGTTACCTAATTGTGCATTCAAAAACAAAATTAACCTAGAAAAAAATACTAAGAATGGAGACTAACAAGCCTAAAGATGAGTTGACTTTGAAGTGTCTTAAAGTGGAACCTCCTTACAAACAAGAATGGAACCTTTTTAGGAATTAGGAAAGATGCTTGACCTAACCCTACCACACAGCGATGCACTTCTAATAAGGTTGAAAATAATTAACAAAACTTAGAACACTAGACAAAGGTTCCACATGGCACAACTAACTCCTATTTTGGCTCTAACTAATAACTAACAAGTAACTAACTTCTAACAATCAAAGTAACAAACTAACAACCTAAAATGACATGTGCTAATTCTAAATTTTTGAAAGACTAAACATAAATGACTTATAACAAATCAAAATTACAAAGAAAGATGCAAAGAAAATTGAAGAAATGAAGGAACTAACACAAAAACTCAAAAGAACTAACACTTTTTATGGATTTTTGTATTTTATCATGGCATCACAAAGCACATACATGGTATAAAACTAAAATTCCAGCCAACCAAAGGAATGAAAACTGAAACTAGAAAAGGAACAAGAAGTAGAAAAGAACCTCAAAGGCTCAATGATACCAAATAATGTAGGATGATCTTCAATCTTCCTTTAAAAGAGATGGATCTTGGCCCTTCTCCTTCTTTTATCCTTCAAAGCAAAGGTTGGTTACCACTTGAAGATGGAAAACCAAAAAAGCAAAAGAGACTAAGAGTTGGATGGATTTGGTGGGAAGAAAAGAAGAGAAAACACAAAGATGAAGAGGAAAGGAGGAGAATAGAGGGGATGGAAGAATTAGGTGGATGGGAGGCCACTCCTAGAGGAGATAACTCCCTAGAATCTCAACACTAGGAAGGGAGGAATCCCCTTGGATGAGAGCTTGCTAGATATTTCTCTAACCTAGAGAGAAGGGAGAGCTTCTCTCACTAAAAACTCACTTTGAAGTGGAAATTTCTCAATTGTATTAATGTGTAATGATTTTACAAAAGAGAGCTCCTTATATAGGCCTCTAGGAATTTCAGCCAAGGGGACTCTAAATGGGCTTCTCCATGATTCCTAGGCCCAATGGTGCTAACGAAGAAGAGCATGGTCTTTACATGGCCCAAGATGAGAGTACATAGCCCTAAAGTGGCCCATTTAACCTTGCAAGGCCCAAATAAAACCTATAAGCCTAGAGAATCTAACTAAAAAGTGTATTACAAGTGAAATATGAATAGATCTTCAAGGAGTCTTTATTGGGCTTGGGCCTACTAAAAGAGAGGAAGGAGGATAAGGCTTGATAAATGCTCTCTTTGGCCTTTTTAGTCTTAGCCCTTGTGAGGGGACCCTTATAAGCTTCAAGTCCTTTCTCTAGGGTAGTGTGAGTGTCCTCTCTTGTGTGTCCTTATTAGAGGAGAAGAGCCAAGATCCATCCCAAGGAAGGTAATAAGGACACACTAAGGGAGGACCCTCACACCATTCTAGAGAAAGGACTTGAAGCTTACAAGGGTCCTCTCACAAGGGCCAAGACCAAAAAGGCCAAAGAGAGCATCCATCGGGCCTTATCTTCCTTTCTCTCCTTGAGTGGGCCCAATCCCAATGAAGATTTCTTGAGGATCTATTCATACTCTACTTGTAATATACTTCTTAGTTAGATTCTCTAGGCTTATAGGTTTCATTTGGGCCTTGCAAGGTCAATTGGGCCACTTTTGGGCCATGTACTCTCATTTTGGGCCATATATAGGCCATACTCTTCTCTAGAAGCTTAATTGGGCCTAGGCATTATGGAGAGGCCCATTTAGATATCCCTTGGCCGAATTCCCCTAGCTCCATATAAAGAGCTCTCCCTTTGTAAATTGACACACATTAATGCCATTTGAGAATTACACACTTTCAAAGTGAGTTTTAGTGAGAGAAGCTCTCCCTTCTCTCTAGGTTAGATTGAGCTCTAGCAAACTCTCATCCAAGGGGATTTCCTCCCTCTCGGTGGCGTGTTCTAGGGAGTTATCTCCCCTTAGAGTGGCCTTCCATTCACCTCCTCCATTCCTTCCTCCATTCTCCTCCATTCTCCCTTCCATTTCCACCTTTTTTTTTCTCTTTTTCCCCTTCCAAATCTGTGTAGTCTAGTGTCTTCCCTTCCTTGTCATTTTAGTTTTTCAAGAGCAAGTAGCTTTATCAAAGGCTTGTGGAGGTTAGAAGAAGAAGAGAGCCCTAGATCCACCCTTGTTCAAAAAGATAGAAGAAGATCCTAATCATTTGGTATGACTTGAGCTTGGGAGGTTCTTTTCTACTCTTCTTCCTCAATTAGAATTCGGTTTTACTTTCATTTTCCTGGCTGGAATTTTATTGATATGCTCTATACTTACTTTGTTGATGCCATGTTAAAATAGAAAACTCATAAAAATTTGTTGTTCTTTTGAGTTTTTTGTGATAGTTCTTGCTTTCCTTCAAATTTTATGCATCTTGCTTTATGTTTCAGTTTGGTATTGTAGTGTCTTACAAAAATTCAGAATTTGGCACTTTAGGAATTCGGTTAGGAGTTGTTACCTTTGGTTGTTAGAAGTTTGTTAATTGTTAGTTGGTAGTTAGAGCCAAGTTAGTTGTTAGTTGTGCCATGTGGAACCTTTGTCTAGTGTTCTAGGTTTTGTGTTGATTTTCATTAGTAGTAAGTGCATAGCCATATGAGTGGAGTTAGTTCAAGCACCTTGACTAATCTCTTAATGGTTCCATTCTTTTCTTGTTAGGAAGTCTCACCTTAAGACTCTCCAAAGGTCATCTCATTTTTTAGGCTTGTTAGTATTCACTCTTAGTTTCTTTCTAGGTTATTTTTGTTTGTGAATGCATATTAGGATCACTTCATATTCGGTTTTCATCTTGTTGCATAGAAGAAAATTTTGTCAAAAAAAATAAATTTTTGAACATAATCCTTCCACTCTTTTTGGAAGAAGGTTGCAAGTGTTTTTCCTTAAGCAAGAAAGTGACTTTGAAATTGCCTAGCCTTTTAGCTCACTTCAGTTTTAGGAATATTTTAGTGGTGTTGTGACATTAAAATTCAAGAGGCAAGATAAGAAAAGAAAGTATTCAAAAAGAGGAAAAGAAAAACAAAACTTATACTACCAAAAGTTGAAAAGGATGTTGAAAAGAAAAAGAAGTCTCATTAAGAAAAGTGTGAAGTAAAACACCAAAACTAAAAGACCAATTTCGAAATTCCTTTCTACTTGAAGTGAGTTGTTTGCTTAATTCTCAATACATTTTCATTTGAATCTTACTTGCTTACTTATGATTGCAACTTTAGAGTCTCTAAGTTTTAGGTTGTACTTTTCTTTTTTTGATTGCATTTTAGTTTCTTGATTGTCTAGTTTTGTCTTCATTTTTGAAATCCTTCCATAGTGTAGCTTTTATTCTTTGAACATTTATTGCTTTAGTGTCTTGTCAATCAAAACTCCAAAAACATTTTCCATTTTGAGTAGCCTTTCTTCTTAAGCCTTTTTAGTTTGTCATTTTTCCTTCTCAAGTTTTGTCTTTGAAGTTGTCTTTCCTTTAACTTTCTTGATAATTACCTTCTCAATACCTTGAGGGTAGCATATTGGAATACTTGAGGTAAGAATGTAAATTGCTTGGGTAAACTTGACACCAAAAGAGAGGGTAAGAGTTGTGAGGAGACACTTAAGATATACACTTGTGAGGTTTAATTTTTTTTTTGTGAATTCATTAACAAATTTCGTTTGGAGTGTTTTCTTGTCTTGTTTTGCTAGGTAAGGTGGAGCTTACACATCAAGGAAGAGCTTGAAGAAAATTGTAAAGGAAGCAAAAGCCTTGTAACTAGTAGAACTTAGGCAAAAGTTTCAATTCTTAGGCATTGTGTATTAGGTTTTGTCTTGTATTTTGGACCCACCTTTTAGACATTGGACTTTTGGACACTATTAATTTTTATTTGCAATTGGTAAATTTGGCTAGATGGTAGAGCATTTGCATTTGGTTGTTAACTACTTTTAGTTAGTTAGTTGTTGGTTATAACTAATAGTTGTTAGTTAGTTATTTGTCTTAACTAATTAGGTTAATTAGTTAGAGGTTGGAATTAATTCTAGTTACTTCAACTAATCATAACCGAAATTAGTTTAGTGTCTTAACTAGATCATAACTGAATTAGTTGTTAGTTAGGGTTGTTAGATGTAGTTACAACTTCCATAACTAAATAACTACTTCTAGTTAGGGTTTGTTAGGAGTTGGTTAGTTAGTTGAACTAATTTTGTTAGGTTAACTAACTAGTGAACCGAATTGGTTAGGCTTGTCTAGGGTTAGTTAATTGTTAGAAACAACCTAGGAGAATCATAATCAACTTAGGTTAAAGCCAAACCTAGGACTTCCATAAGCAACATAGGACTAACCCAGTAAAAGACAACCTAGGATCTTATTTTCCCTCAAGTTAAAAACCTAGTATTGATATTTTAGGATTGTTGTATATTTTTTTTTACTTCTTTTGCATTCATCCTCCTCGACTAGTTTGTCTACATATTCCTTGTTTTTGTCTTAAATTTCTTTGACAACCTTAAAAGATGTCTTCTAGTGATAGGGAGAATAAAACTATGCTTCATAACATAATGGATAGCTTGAATAACATCAATGCTAGGCTAACAAATCTTGAGCATAATGAAAACCCTAGAACTAGACATAGAAATCAAAGAAATCATAGACATAATAATAGTGATAGTGAAGAGGAGCCTAAACAAAGAAGACACCATGAGCATAAAAGAGAAGAAATAGGCTTAAGAGAAGTCAAATTAGAAATACCCCCATTTAATGGCAAGAGTGACATAGAGGCTTATCTAGAATGAAAAATAAGAGTAGAACAAATCTTTAACTTTCATCAAATAAAAGATGATAAGAAAGTTAGGATAGCCACCCTCTCATTCCAAAACTATGCCTTAGTATGGTGGTCTCAAGTGTGTAAGGAGAGAAAGAAAGATAATTTTCCACCAATAGATGATTGGTTGGATTTAAAAGCTCTATTAAGAAAACGTTATTTTCCTAGTTATTATAGAGGGGAGCTATTAGCAAAGCTAAATATACTCACCCAAGGGTCAAAGAGTGTAGAAGACTACTACAAAGCATTAGAGATAGCTATGATTAGGGCAAACCTAGAAGAAGATAAGAAAACCCTAATGCATAGGTTCTTACATGGCCTTAATAGGAACATTAAAAATAGAGTAGAACTCCTTCCACATATAGACATTGAGGAACTACTTCACCAATGCACTAAGGTAGAGAGCCAATTCAAAGAGAGAGAAGCCTATAGTAGGGATAATAAAGCCTATAAATCTAAGTGGGTAGGATAAGATAACAAGGGTAGGTTTGATAGAAACCCTAGGGAGAGGGAAGTGGGCACTTCATCTTCCTAACCTCAAAGTGAGTTGTATAAAAATGGGAAAATTTTAGAAATCAAAGAGAAAAGCATGAATCTACATCTAAACCACAATCCTCTAGATCATCTACCATTAAATATTTTAAATGAATTGGTAGAGGTCACATTGCTTCTAACTGTCCAACAAAAAGAACCATGGTTTTGACTAATAATGGAACCTACTCAAGTCAATCAGAGTCTAATTCTGATTCTCACTCTTCAAGTGATGACTCAAGTAGTGATTCATATGACAGTGAGCATATTTTAGAGGATGATGGTGAGCTTTACATGATTAGAAGAATGCTTGGTAGTCATGTTAAGCTAGATGATATTACACAAAGAGAGAACATCTTTTATACAAGATGTTACATAAATGACCAATTATGTTCTCTCATTGTGGATAGTGGGAGTTGTGCTAATGTCATAAGCCAAAGACTAGTGCATAAGATGGGCTTAGAACTAATAGATCACCCTAGACCTTATAAGTTACAATAGTTAAATGAAAAGAGAGAGATGTTAGTTAATAACCAAGTCTTAATAAATTTCACCATAGGCACATACAAAGATGAAGTTAATTGTGATGTAGTACCTATGGAGGCAACTCATATCTTGCTAGGAAGACCTTGGCAATTTGATAGGAAGGTCATCCATGAGGGGTTCACTAACACCCTTACTTTCAAACTAGATGGTAAGAAGATAGTTTTACACCCCCTAAATCCATAATAAGTAGCTAAAGATCAACTACAAATGAAACTTAAAAGAGATAGAGTTAGGATCTTCTTCAACTCATCTAGGAAAAATGAAAAAAATAAAAAAGACGATAAAGGAAAAGGAGTTATTATTATGATGACTCTAGTGTCAACCTTTTGACCACCAAACATGATGTGAAACATGCTATGTTTTCACATAAACAATGCTTGATCATGTATGCTAAAGATATCCCTAGCACTTCCTTGTGCTCAATGGGCAACCTTCCTCCTACTTTGCCCAAAAGGATTCAAAATATCTTAAATGAATTCAAAGACCTCTTTCCAAAAGACATCCCAAAAGGCTTACCTCCTATTAGGGGCATTAAACATCAAATAGATTTAATTCCTGGTGCTAGTTTACCTAATAGGCCTACATATAGATGTAATCCAAAGGAAAGCCTTGAAATCGAAAATCAAGTGAATGACTTACTATCTAAGGGTTGGATTAGAGAGAGTTTAAGCCTATGTGCTTTGCCTGTTTTACTTGTTCCAAAAAAAGATGGTTCATGGAGAATGTGCACCGAGTGTAGGGCCATCAATAACATCACCATCAAGTATAGGCATCCTATACCTAGACTTGATGATATGCTTGATAAGCTTAGTGGTTCTACAATATTTTCCAAGATTGATCTTAAAAGTGGCTATCACCAAATAAGAATCAAAGAGGGAGATGAATGAAAAACCGTTTTTAAAACAAAACTTGGATTATATGAGTGGTTAGTTATGCCCTTTGGCTTTACTAATGCACCAAGCACATTCATGAGATTAATGAATCATATTTTAAGGGAATTCATTGGGCGTTTTGTTGTGGTCTATTTCAATGATATTTTAATCTATTCAAAGACCATGACCTCTCATCTAAACCATCTTAGACAAGTTATGCTTGCCCTAAGAACAAACAATCTTTATGCAAACCTTAAAAAATGTTCTTTTGGCATGAATAGCATTGTTTTTCTTGGATTTGTAGTAAGTTCCAAAGGTGTAGAGGTAGATCACTCAAAGGTTAAGGCCATCCAAGATTGGCCTACACCCAAAAATATGAGTGACATAAGAAGTTTTCATGGTCTTGCAAGTTTTTATCAGAGATTTGTGAAAGATTTTTCTACCTTAGCCTCCCTTTTAAATGAATTAGTGAAAAGGAATGTTCCTTTTGTTTGGGGGCCAAGGCAAGAAAAATCTTTCCTAGATCTTAAAGATCGCCTCAGTCATGCTCCAATTTTAGCACTTCTAAAATTTTCCAAAACATTTGAGCTTGAGTGTGATGCATCTAATGTAGGAATAAGAGCTGTTCTATTGCAAGAAGGTCACCCCATTGCTTTCTTTAGTGAAAAGCTTAATGGGGCAGCCATCAATTACCCCACATATGATAAAGAATTCTATGCCTTAATTAGAGCCCTAAAAACTTGGGAACACTACTTGATTCCCAAAGAGTTTGTTATACATAGTGATCATCAATCCCTCAAATTCATTAAAGGGCAACATAAGCTAAATAAAAGGCATGCTAAGTGGGTTGAGTACTTGGAACAATTTCCCTATGTCATTAAGTATGAGAATGGAAAATCCAATACTGTGGCTGATGCTTTATCTAGGAGGAACTCTTTACTTACCTCCTTAGGAGCCAAAGTTATTGGGCTTGATGAGATTAGGTCTTTGTATCCAAGTGACCTTGATTTTTCTAGCATCTTTAACTCATCTTCCACTTCTTCATCTCATAAAGGCTTCTACATTTTAGATGGCTATCTTTTCAAAGCCAATAGACTTTGCATTCCTAGAAGTTCTTTAAGAGATCTTTTACTTAGAGAAAGCCATGAGGGAGGCTTAATGAGCCATTTTGGAAGAGATAAAACATTATCCATATTACATGAACACTTCTATTGGCCAAAAATGAAAAAAGATGTTCAAAAAACGTTGTGCTAGGTGTATTGTGTGTAGAAAAGCAAAATCAAAACTTTCACCTAGTGGTTTATATACTCCTTTACCAACACCCACTACACCTTGGATTGATATATCTATGGATTTTGTGTTGGGATTGCCTAAGACCCAAAGGGGAATGGATTCTATCTTTGTGGTTGTGGATAGGTTTAGTAAGATGGCTCACTTCATCCCTTGTCACAAGGTAGATGATGCTAGTCATATTGCTAAACTCTTTTTCAAAGAGATTGTAAGACTTCATGGTGTTCCTAAAACCATAATTTCTGATAGGGACACCAAATTCCTAAGCTATTTTTGGAAAACTCTTTGGTCAAGGCTAGGAACAAAGCTTCTCTTTTCCACTACTTGTCATCCTCAAATGGATGGACAAAGAAAGGTAGTAAACAGGACCCTTTCTCAACTTCTTAGGGTCTTAGTGCTTAAAAATGTTAAATCTTAGGATGAGTGTTTGCCCCACATTGAGTTTGGCTATAATAGGGTACAACACTCCACAACCAAGCATAGTCCATTTGAGGTAACCCTTTCACTCTTTTGGACCTTTTGCCTATTGAGGGTTCTGATTCTATCCTTCATATAGATGGAGAGGCAAAGGCCAAATTTATCAAAGATTTTCATGAGAAGGTTAAAAACCAAATTCAAACTAAAAATGAACACTATGCCCATTGTGCCAATAAGAAGAGAAAAGATATCACCTTTGAGGTTGGAGATTGGGTTTGGTTACACCTTTGAAAAGAGATATTTCCAAACTTACGCAAATCCAAACTCGACCCTAGAGGTGATAGGCCTTTCTAAATAATAAAGAAAATGAATAATAATGCTTATGTCCTTGATTTGCCAGGAGATTATGGTGTGAGTGCTTCCTTCAATATTTTAGATTTATCTCCCTTTGACTTAGATGAAGAGGATGATGCCTTAGATTTGAGGACAAATCCTTTCAAAGAGGGGGAGCATAATGAGAACACACTAAGGGAGGACCCTCACACCATCCTAAAGAAAGGACTTGAAGCTTACAAGGGTCCTCTCACAAGGGCCAAGACCAAAAAGGCCAAAGAGAGCATCTATCTGGCCTTATCTTCCTTCCTCTCCTTGAGTGGGCCCAATCCCAATAAAGATTTCTTGAGGACCTATTCATACTATACTTGTAATATACTTCTTAGTTAGATTCTCCAGGCTTATAGGTTTCATTTGGGCCTTGCAAGGTCAATTGGGCCACTTTTGGGCCATGTACTCTCACTTTGGGCCATGTATAGGCCATACTCTTCTCTAGAAGCTCTATTGGGCCTAGGCATTATAGAGAGGACCATTTAGATATCCCTTGGCCAAATTCTCCAAGCTCTATATAAAGAGCTCTCCCTTTATAAATTGACACACATTAATGCCATTTGAGAATTACACACTTTCAAAGTGAGTTTTAGTGAGAGAAGCTCTCCCTTCTCTCTAGGTTAGAGTGAGCTCTAGCAAGCTCTCATCTAAGGGGCTTTCCCTCCCTCTTTGTGGTGAGTTCTAGGGAGTTATCTCCCCTTAGAGTGGCCTCTCATTCACCTCCTCCATTTGTTCCTCCATTCTCCTCCTTTCTCCCTTCCATTTCCACCTTTTCTTTTTCTTTTTCCCCTTCCAAATCCGTGTAGTCTAGTGTCTTCCCCTCCTTTTCATTTCGGTTTTCAAGAGCAAGTATTTTCATTAAAGGCTTGTGGAGGTTAGAAGAAGAAGAGAGCCCTAGATCCACCCTTCTTCAAAAAGATAGAAGAAGATCCTACATCAGAAGGTCTTCCATCAAGTCCATCCTACATCACTATGTGTGATGTTTAATTACATATTGGCCTTGGTTGTTTCTATTGTTGCTATGTATAATAATTATGTGAAGTAAGACTCCTTGAGTAACGTTGGTGGTGAATTGATATTTATTAAGGTGATGTACCCTTGATGTACCCTTTTGGGCTTATGCATGATAATGAAGTGGATTATGTGAGAAATTGAGGCCATTATGTGCACTTTTGTATTTTATGACATGCATAATATATGTCATGTGTGATAAATAATGATCTTGCGTTGATCTTGAAAATAACAATCTTGCGTTGGTTTATTTTATAAATGACTATGTGTGGTCGTAATGTGACATGTATTATTGATCTTGCGTTGATCTTAAGAAAGAAACCTTACGTTGGTTTTATATATTAAACAACTATGTGTGGTTGTAAGTCACATGAGTGAAATATGCACATGGAGAGGAAATGAAAATTATACAAGTTGGTCTTATTGCATATGCATAGATTGTTGGATAACATATGCATTAATTGTGAATACATGAAATTTGAACTTGAGTACCCATAATGATTATATCTTATGAATATGCTTGAATTGAGAAACATCGTTGGTGTTGTTGGCTAATGTGAAAGTGTAGTGATGACCATTGTTGGTGACATAAGAATGATACTTAAGGATCTTTGGCATGAGTTGGTATTTATAGTATATAATATATGTATTGATTGTCAAATTTTGGTTTATATATTGTATCAATGAGATAGGATATATTGAAGGAAAATATGTATGATTTCCTCACTATGCATGACTTATCATTATAATTTCCCATCATTGAGAAAATATACTCACTCTTCATGTTGTCCATTTTAGCCTTATGATGTAGGTTGAGATGGTGAAGAGATACACTTTTGTGGAGGCGGCTCGGTGTGAAGGGGGGTATCACGTTTGCCTTGGCTGACATTCTTCTTTTTGAACATGTCGATTTAAATTCTTTATAGAATTTGATGTGTATAGGCATTATTTTGTATAGCTTGACTATTGATGTATATGCCTAAGTTCTTGGAATTCTGAATGAGCTTTTTAGATTAATTATTGGTACAATTGAATTTTTGAGATTGAGCTATGAACTTGTTGGTATATGAGAGGTTGAGGATCATGAATCTTTATGAATGAGGAATTATGCATGGATGTTGATATTATGTCATAAAATTGTGTATGTTGCATAGAAGTAGTTATGGAGTGGATTTATGAAGCTTTGTTTATGTTACTGCTGAATTTTTATCATACAATTGATGTGAGGTATGTAGGATGGGATAATATGATGTATATATCCTAGATATAAGTATATTAAGAGGCCTAGTTGATAAGAAGCAAAGTTTGATGATTTATTAGTATGTATGGACGGTAATTAGGTTCTTGGAAAAGCTTTGATATAGATGTTTGTGATATGGACCATTAGACTTGAATGTGTGGGTTTAAAAGTATGTATCTTGATTTTGAATGATTAATGTTTAATATGAGAAATGGGGGTCTTGTGCATGACAATTTCATATATTGATGAAGTTGTTTAGGTACGTGATTAATTTTCACCTTCTCATATCTTCACATATGGGTTGGTTTCTAATTAGGTCTAGGGTAGTTATCATAAGTTTTGAATTATGGTGTGCCTTAATTAAGTGACGAAAAATAAATGTCAAAAATTTCCCCTACTTTTTATTAAACAGAAGTAGATAACTATAATATTGATTAGCGGAATTAGGGCGCCGTAAGGATTCCTTATATGAGCTACCCCCTCTCCCTGAAGGACAAACCATGATGCCTCATGAAGTCTCCCCCGAACCTGAAGATGAAGAAAAAGAAACAGAGAAAGGCGAACACAAAGGTGGTGAAAACCAAGAGCATGCTAAAGATGATGTCGGAGCAGAGGTTAAGACTGCTGACGATGGGGAAGTTGGAAATATGCACTGAGAGCCTATATAGGACGCATCATTTTGAATAAGCCTTTTTTGTTAAATAGTTTAACAGCCTTCATTTATACTCAAAGTAATAGGTCATATGAGAGTTATTCCTAAAATGTCCCAAGTTAAGTATTTACGTATGGACATGTAAATACATTAAGACTAGTGTTTGAGTGTACTGTTGATCTAATCTCACAGATCATGGATATAGATGATATCAAGTCTTCACATGGGTACACATTAAGAGCAATGATGTAATGGATAAACCCACCATGAGAACATTGCATGGATTGTTACATGAATGTCATAAACGATTCTCAATATGATAATGGTATATATAGTCCTTTGACCTGAAGTCACTATGATTCCTATATAAGGAGTTTGTTGTTTTAATACAATCAAACGTCTTCTGTAACAAGAGGACGATAGAGGTTATGATTAGGCAATGGACAAATTATGTAGAGGGATATGAGTGATGTAGATGAAATTTGTCTCTTTTATGTGACGGGAGTGATATCTATAGGCCACTTGATAGAGTGAGACTAAGAAAATGCATGACAATGCTAGAAATAATAAATATTAGATATTTATTCGGATAAAGTCTACTCCAGTATGAAGTAAAGTAAATTGGGTCATACAAGGATGACGCGACCATGCCTTGAGCCCAATTAGGATATTATGACAAAAGGAACAAACATATAAAATAATTATCACTTATAGGTTATATTGATAATAACTAATATTCAGACATAATGATGCATTTTTAGATGTCGCTCTTATTTTATATTAATAATAAAATAGTTTATTATTAATATAACTGAGTATTTTACCTATAGGGTCACACATAGAGTAAGCCCATCAAAAAATAGCTTTTATTTTAGTTGGACTAAAATAAAGCTATTGGGTCTAACTTATTTAGAATGAGTAAGGAGCCCACTCTTTAAAGAGAGAAAATTAGGTCAAACCTAAGCCTATAAATACAACATAAGATGGTCATAGGTGGCTCACCAAAAAGAGACACAAAATACACAAAAGTTGCAATAGCTACACCCTGTCAAACTAGCATTTGGAAGGTGTATCATTTCTGGTGGGAGTACTTATGTGGACTCCTAAAGGATGAGGCTAATACTACTTCAAATTTTCTATAAGAGGTAATCCTAAAATGTATACTCTTTTTTTTGTCTTAAGCTTTAAAACACAATGTTTTACAAATCTTATGGGAATCTTTATTTTTCCGCTGCGTATCCGAGTTGGATTCCCTAACAGTGGTATCAGAGCCTGGTTGCAAAACTGTGTTTTGGGTAAATGTTTGTTTAAAGAAGATGTCAAAAAAATTTTCTTTTACGAAAAGAATTGTAAAGGTTGCATCTTTTTGCAAAGGTTCTATTTTTTATTAGATATTATGCAAAGGTTGCATTTTTAATGAGATATTATGCAAATGTTGCATTTTTTACGAGATATATTGTAAAGGTTGCACCTTTTTGAAAGCTAGTATCAAATTAATTTGTTTATATTGATTATTTTTCTTAACATTTTAATTAAATAACATGTATTTTAATGTGCTTTATTATATGAACATGTTGTCGTAGTGATTGTTTTGTATGTGTTCTAATTATAAAACATAATTTTATGTTCGTTTAACTAAATTGAAACCAAAGGTTGTATGCAATGCATGTCTATATGCTTTCTCTTTCTAGTATGAATTGTTCATGCGAGATTGTGTTTAGAAAGTTTAAGAGTTAAACCCTAGCCGTAAAGAAAACTAGGATTCAAAAGTTAAAACCTAGCCATCATGGTATTTTATTTATTTGTAAATGTTACAAATAAAATATTTGATTTTAATATTACATTTTAAATTCGATTTATAAATGTTGCAAATCAAATTTTTAATGTTTGTTAAATTTAAAGTTTGTAAGAGTTACAAATTTAAATAATTTATTCTTATTAATTTTAATAGGATTTGCATCGTATGTGATCTTTTTAAAATTAATGTGATTTGTAGGAGTTACAAATTGATTCGTATTTATTAAATCTAATATGATTTATAATTGTTACAAATAGAAGATAAGATCTTTATTAAATTTAATAACTTTTAAAATTAAATATTTAATCCTTAATAAATTTGATAGGATTTGCAAAAGTTGCCAATTAAAGATAAGATCTTTATCAAATTTAATAGGATTCAAAATAAAATATCTTGAACTCTAGAGATAAGGTTTAAAATTTAAACCTTGATCGTTCATAAAAATAGGATAACTGTTGAGACTCTAGATAAGGTTTAAAAGTTAAACCTTGACTATTCTTATTTTAGGATAGTTGTAAGGGTCAAAAGATAAGGTTTAAAAGTTAAACCTTGGCTGTTTCAAAATTTAAGATTTCAAATTGTTTGAAATCATAACTGAATATTTTGAGTTGTTAATGGTCAGTGGGACATTCTAGCTAGGAAAGACTTGGTACTTAAGCGGTCACACCAGACTCACCTCTTTTTCTTGGGAACTAACCTGATTATAGTACTAAAATTTTCGGTTGGCAAGCCACTCGGCACCCTATAAAGGGTAGCCTCCCCTTGACCCTGTCCGTTGAATGGTCAACGGAACTGCCAAACTTCTTTGCATAGTTTTCCTTTTATGACCCCACATGTTTAATTATGTGTTTTAAAATTTATTTTATTTTAAATACAATTGATCACTTTATTAATTGATTAATTAACATGTCCAACGGTGAATGGTTATGGTCTTAGATTTTTTATTTAATTTTAAATATAGCCTGCGTGTTGTGCCTTTCTCTATTCTTGAATTTCTTCTCTTAACGCTTCACTCATATGTAAAATGAGTTTCTTTATTACATTGTAATCTTGAAGAAGCCAACAAGGTGGAGACCTAAAAGAAACCTAGAGTGGTGACTCTTGATGGATATGACCTTGAAAGGAACAAATGAGCGGTGACTCCAGGAGGATGGTGGTTTCAAGAAGTAAGACTTCATGAAGTCAATACACCATAGTTCCTTTAGGTTTATTTTATTTTCTAGGAAGACTATAATCATCTCATATTTTTTTATTGCATGTTTTGGGGTTTTATTTTGCATTAAAGCGTTTAATGAAAGTTGGTAATGAACAATAAGAAAATTAAAATCCCTCAAGCCCGACAATCATACTTTCCAATAAGTAATAGTGTCAAACTTGATATAGATAAAGTGCAGGTCACACCATATTAGGTGCCTTTATTTATGTTTAGTAGGACATGATTGGATAATTGGATTATCCAAGTATAACTTATTAAGCTTTATTCAAATAGACATTTTTCAATTGGATTGGAATAGCCTAAAGGTATGAATAGTCTAAAACGCGTTCCAATAAGCAACATTCATCAATGCTAGTTTGTGACGTCCTACGTCAATTTCACATTTATTTACATCTATTTAATTATTTTTCACAATAAATTTTTCGCGTTTACTGATAGTTAATTAGATCCTAATGTAAAACAACATTTGTTTTCCTTAAGCACACTCAGAATAATAAACAATAACAAATAAATAAAATGGAATTAATTAGAATCAGTAGAAGAAGAAAATGAAGACAGGGGTCATTCGCCTGAGCGAGACCCTGATTCGCTTAGGCGAAACCCGTGAAGGTCGCTTAGGCGAGTTCCGACTCACTTGGGCGAATTCTACATTTTAAACCTGAGCAAACTACGAGACTTACAAGGAAAATTAACAATTCAGTTTTTACTCGGAAATGGGTCCACTCGGTCATATCTCACTCGGAAACCTCTTAACCTTCCCTCACTCGAAAAAGGTTTTCTCGGGTATACCTCACTCGGAAACCTTCTAGCCTTACTTCACTCGGAAGATGTTCTCTCGGTCATACCTCACTCGAAAACATTCTAACTTTCCTTCACTCGGAAGAGGTTCTCTCGGGCATACCTCACTCGAAACATTCTTAACCTTCACTCGGAAGGGAGTGAGGGATACTCGCTTGAGCGAAATAGGCACAAAATCAATTCCCCCGACCCTCGCTCGGACAAGACTGAATCTGCTCGAGCGAGATTCGTCCGGTAATCAACTATACTACAACAGACACAAGTCATCCCGTTTTCATCATTCATGACCCACACTTATTCACAAAACCTGCCCATAGCAATTTATCATATACACCTACTATTGGCTCCGTGCCAATATATACATATCTACTCATAAAAATCAACACCGACCACATTAACATCAATACCATACTACTTCAGCAACATGAATTCATATCCGATTAATCAACATACCAATTTTAAATTAGTTCAATCACACAAGCAACATAATATGTCATCACATACATGGAAAACTCATTATGCATTACACACATGATTCATTTCATAATCACTCAGTTCCTTGGCATCAATCCTCCACTTGGCGCGCCTCCAGGGCTCCGACCTCTTCCCTGTCACTGGTTACTAAATTGAATGAAAACCACAGCAAGGGTGAGTGTTTGGCATCATAATTAATCTAGAACAGAAATTAAATAACAAAATACGTGTATATAAACTCCGTCCGACTGCTTTATCCACAAATTGCGAATCACACTTTGGCAAATATAGCAAATCACACTCGGCAAATATAGCAAATCACACTCGGCAAATATAGCAAATCACACCCGGCCAATATAGCAAATCACACCCGGCCAATATAGCAAATCACACTCGGCCAATATAGCAAATCACACTCGGCAAATATAGCAAATCACACTCGGCAAATATAGCAAATCGCACTCGGCAAATATAGCAAATCACACTCGGCAAATATAGCAAATCACACTCGGTAAATATAATTAGGTACATACACCATCACACAATACTAATAATTCATCAATTATCACCATTGACTCTCATACAAAATTGACGCTTAGTATCCGGATACTAAAGGATCGGCCTTCAGCTCGGGGTCCTACTTGACACCCCGTGAACCCTGCTAGGTTCATCGAGTCCTGCTTGACTCTCCACCTCAACCACTGGGTCCTACTTGACCACTGGGTAGCTCAACTGGGCACAAAAACCATGGGAGCTAGAAACGAGGGGCTATACATATTGTCGGCCGTCCCACACCACATAATCATACATATATCATTCACATTCATCATATTATATAACAAGTGGCCATCAACAACAGCACATACTCATGAAATGGGCGACCTACTTGTCAAGCCCGCCATCACATTGCCACTGGGCGACCTACTTGTCAAGCCCGTCATAACAACGCCACTATACACATCAAATCATCATAATACAAAACACTTTAATCTCACACTCATCATAAACTATACACAATTCACATGCAATTATTATCCACAATCTTTCTTACCGTTTTAATACTTAGTTCAGTGACCCGAACCCAAGATACGCACCTATTCTAATTAATTACAACCCAAACACCCCCTTACCTCGATTCCAAGCTTCGACGATCTGTTCTTGATGTCGATTGCGTCCTTTAAGCACTGGGTTCAAGGTTCCACCTCCGAATCCAACACCAGCTTCGTCACTCAGTCCTCCGACGTTCGTTTTGCTACCTACAGAGGTCGAAATGCAAAACCCATTAACGCCATACCACCCTCATTGCTCTAAAGACCATTTTCAAGCTCACACACACCAGAGGAGCAGAAAACGGAACCTTACCCCGCCATGTATGGCCATTCAGTTTAAAGAAGAAAATGAAAGAGATGAGGTAACTCAATCTAAAGGGTCCATTGGACTCACCTTGAAGTCACGATCTCGGAAATGAGGTTATTTTGAAGTTTTAATGCGAACAGAGTCTTCCCTTGGAGCATGCAACTCTCGGTAGTGAGGGAGGAGAAGAGGAAGAGAAGGAGAAGAAGAAGAAGGCTCGCTTGGATAATGAGGAAGAAGAAAGGAAATATTTATTATTTAAGACTCAGGGGTAAAACTATCTTTTCCCCATTTCTTTTATATTTTCTTTGAAAGTTTTAATTAAACCTTTACCTCCTTCTAATTACACCTCATTTGACCCCTTTTGTAATTAATTAACCAAATAAATTTATTTATTTCCACAATAGTTAATTATTTATAATTGCCTAATAATTCATAAAAATATCAAATAAATCTCTAAAACAATTATTAATGTTTTCGCTCATCATAATTTTACTAAAAGATCAGGGATGTTACATAGTTTCAATAGAGTGTAGATTCTACCAAAGCAGGGTGCTTTTATTGATTTTAATAAAGGATGATGGATAATTGAATTATCCAACCATTTGTTATTGGACTTATCTAGGTAACTTTAATCAGATTGAAGAACCTAGAAGCGTTAATATTAAGTTTGAACGCCTTCTAATAAGTAACACTCGTCGAGACTATTGTCAATAAATAGTAGGCCTGCCAAAGCAGGGTGCTATCATTTATATTAGTAAGGCGCGATGGGATAATTCTAATATCTAAATTGTTTTTATTGGGCCTTAACTTAACTAAGTTTTTCAATTGGATGGAAAATAACTTAGAGGCGTAAGGATTGCGCTTAAATTCATAAGATGAATAAGGGTAAAGAGTTACCCACTCAATCGTCCAAGAGTTGCATAAGATGCAATTAGAAATATGTTTCCTACCTAAATAACCAAGGGTTAGGCTATCAGCTAAAGCTGACTCAACACTAGGCCAAATATGGATCTTGGCCCACTAGAAAAATCTTCCAACGGGATTTTCTTTGATTCAATGAGGGTATTTGTTTTGAATCAAAATAGTGGAAGACAACATATTTATTTAATGACCAAAAGTTAAATATGTTTTAAATAAAGGTGATAGATTTACATATAATTTGTTTTAAAATAACCATGACAAACCAAATATTGTTTTGTTGCAATCTGTCTTTTGGAAGGACATTCTATCTAGAAAAATGCTCAGATAGGTATCGAGACTTGAGAATTATCTTCAATAAAGAGGAAGCGGCAACGTGTCATGTTTGGCTTATTTCAATATCATCTATCATTAGGTATTGAATACTCTATGGAGTCTGCATAAACTCTAAGCTGTAAAAGGCAATACGAATATATGCAGATATACAATATGATCATATACAGACTCTATTAAGGTGATCAAGAAAGGAAATTGCTTCTAGTTTTAGCCAAATAAGACATTGAAATAATTTGTCTAAAGAACTTGTAGGAGTACAAAAGAAAGGGAAGTAAGATTTCCTCTACAAGTCATGTTATAGAAGTCAAGTTATTTTACTTCACTGACTTTAGTATTAGATACTAGTAGTAGATCTCACATTTTGAAAGATCAAGGAAGTAGATCACTTGCTAAGGGTGGAGAAATCTGTGTAAAATTGAGCAAAAGTTGCTACAATAAAGATAAGATCTTCACCTATTGGGCTAGTTAGTGAACTAGACATTGTGCATATTGTTTCTTATTGGACAAGAAAGGTTTTCTTTTATAAAATAACTTTATTTCTTCAAAAGGATGTTGATGCACAATTGAGTAATGGATTCTATATCCTAAATCTCAAAACACCCATCTATAACATAACTGTCAAAGTAGGTTAAAATTAATGATTTTTAACCTTACATGATATTGTTTCCTAAGGCAAATGAATGAGAAACACATTTCTAAATACCGTTAATGTGGTTATCTAGACTTTTTTGATTTTAGAATCAATTAAGACATGTAAATCTTATTTATTGGAGAGATAGTTGAGACCTCATTCATTGAAAAGTGAAAATGAGTAATCTATTATCTCATACATAACGATGTATGTGGGCCTATTGGAACAATAACTAGATATGTTTTTCAATTCTTCGATATACTAATTGAAAAGTCAATGAGTATGAATTCACGTAACATAAGTTAGAAAGTCTTTGAAAAGTTCAAAGAATTCATAATGAAGTGAAAAACCAAATTGGCAAGACAATTAAAGTTTTTGATTATATTAAGATAACAAATAATTTGAGCTACAAGTTTGATAACTATCTAATAGAGTGAGAGATTACCTCTTAACTCATTCCTCATGGAATGCCATAATAGCATCTCTACGAGAAAAGTCAAACCTTGTTGGACACAGTTTGATTATTGATTATTATCAGACATCTCTAACTCCTTCAATGTTCCTTTATTGACAAAATTTCCACACTTAACCATGTTCCATCTCAGACTTTCTTAAAGAAACCATATATGATATGGACTAGGAAGAAACCTAGTATATCTTTACTAATAATTTGGAACTATGATGCTTCTATAGAGCATCCAACTCTGACAAGGTCAGATCCAAATTGGACAAATGTCTTTTGTGAAATACCCAAAGAAAGCTAAGGGTTATCATTTCTACAATCAATTTGAGAACAAAAGGCTTATTGCTTAGAATATTGTATTCTTTAATAAAAGTACATATCTTAAAGAATCAGTGGGAGGATAGTAGAACTTGAAGAAATTCAAGTATCACAAAGCATTCAAAAGTTAAGGACAGACTTGGAGCAGAAATCACAAAGTGTTGTGACATCATTAGCTTCGATAGCATAAGACTTGTGTAAGATCAAATAGGATATGTCACCAAATTTGAAAGATATGGATATCTTATAAATCGGGAAGAAGGCATATTTCTAATTGACCAAGCTTCTTATGAAGAGGGCAATGCAAGTTTAGATTCTAAGACATGGCATAAGACCATGGGATTTGAAATGGGCTCCACGTATATTAACAAGGTATGAAGTTTGGTTGATGCACCTAAAGAGTAAAACCTATAGGATGTGTGGCGCCCTAATTTCTCTATTCGATATTATAGTTATCTACTTCTAATTAATAAAAAGTATGAGAATATTTTGCATTTATTTTACGTCACTTAATTAAGGCACACCAAATTTAAGACTTATAATAACTACCCTAGATCTATTTGGAAACCAACCCATATGTGAAGATATGGGAAGGTGAAAGTTAATCAAGTACCTAATTGACTTCATCAATATATAAAATTGTCATGCACAAGACCTCTATTCTCATATTGAACATTGATCATTCACATTCAAGGTACATATTTATAACCCTACACATTCAAGTCTAATGGTCCATATCATAAACATCCACATCAAAATTTTTCCAAAGGCCTAATTAGGTGATAGTACCATCCATACATACTAATAAATCATCAATCTTCGCTTCTTATCAACTAGCCTCTTTATATACTCTTAACTAGGAAATAATCATCACATTATCTCATCCTACATACCATATACCAATTGTATAACAAAAATTCAGCATTGTACTCATATAATCAAAGCCTCATAAATCCATTCTATAACTACATCAATGCAACATATACAATATCATGACACAATGTCAACTTTCATGCATAATAACTCCATTCATAAAGGTTCATATTTACTAACCTCCAACATAATAACAAAATCATAACTCAATCTCTATATCCAAATATATCAATAAATAATCTAACAAACCCATTCAAAATTTTGAAAACCTAGGCATTTACATAAATAGCCAAGCTATAAAAAAATAATGCCTATACACATTAAATTCTACCAAGAATTTAAATCATTAGTTTCAAAAGAATGCCGGCTAAGGAAAATGAAATACCCTCTTCATACCGTGCCGCCTCCACAAAAAGTGTATCACTCCACCATTCCAACCTGCATCACAAGGCTAAAAATGGACAACATGGAGAGTGAGTATATTTTCTCAATGATGAGCAATTATAATGATAAGTCATGCATAGTGAAGCAATCATACATATTTTCCTTCAATATATCCAATCTCATTAATACAACATATAGACCACAATTTGACAATCAAATACATAAATCATATACCATAAATGCTAACTCATGCCAAAAGCCTTAAGTATCATTCTCATGTCACCAATAATGGTTATCGCTACACTTACATAATAGCTAACAACATTTCTCAATTTAAGATACTCATGAGACATAATCGTTTTGGGTACTCAAATTCAAATGTCATGTTCTCACAAATAATGCATATGCTAGCCAACAATTAATGCATATGCAATAAGACCAACTTGTGTAGTTTTCATTTTCTCTTCATGTGCATATTTCACTCATGTGACTACAACCACGCATAGTTGTTTGATATTTAGAACCAACACAAGGTTTCTTTCTCAAGATCAATGCAAGATCAATAATACATGTCACATGATATCCACTACGACCACACATAGTTATTTATACAATCAACCAATGCAAGGTTGTTATTCTCAAGATCAACACAACATCATTATTTATCACACATGAGATATGTTATACATGTCATGAGATGCAAGAAGTGCACATGATGGTCTCAATTTCTCATATAATCCCACTTTATTATCATATATAAACCAAAAGGGTACATCAATGTATATCACCATTACAATCATTAATTTATCACCAATGTCATTCAAGAGTCCTACTTTACACACTTATCACACATAACAACAATAGAAGTAACCAAGGCCAATATGCAATTATACATCACACTTACATATACTATCAACAACAAGGCCATCCATTTAGAAAATAAACTCATCTCCTACCTCAAGAGAAGTATTCCGTGGGGTTAGAGGAGTTGGATTAATGAGGACACACTAAGGGAGGAGCCTCACACTACCCTAGAGAAAGGACTTGAAGCTTATAATGGTCCCCTCACAAGGGCTAAGATTAAAAAGGCCAAAGAGAGCATTCACTAAGCCTTATCCTCCTTCCTCTCTTTTAGTGGGCCCAAGCCCAATGAAGACTCCTTGAGGATCTACTCATATGTCACTTGTAATATACTTCTTAGTGAGATTCTCTAGGCTAAGGGGTTTTATTTGGGCCTTGCAAGGTCAAATGGGCTACTTTTGGGCCATGTACTCTCACCTTGGGCCAAGTATAGGCCATGTTCTTCTCTATTAGCACCATTGGGCCTAGGAATCATGGAGAGCCCATTTAGAGTTCACTTGGCCGAATTGCTCCAAGCCCTATATAAGAAGCTCTCCTTTTATATTTCGACACACATTAATGCATATTAAGATTTTCCACTTCCAAAGTAAAATTTTAATGAGAGAAGCTCTCCTTTCTCTCTAGGTTAGAGTAAGCTCTAGCAAGCTCTCATCCAAGGGGATTCCTCCCTCCTTGGTGGCAAGTTCAAAGGAGTTATCTGCTCTTGGAGTGGCCTCCTACCCACCTTCTCCATTCCCTCTTCCATTTCCTTCCTTTCTTCCTTTCATTTCCATCCTTTTCCACCCCCTTTCCCTTCTCAATTCCATGTAGATATTTAGCCTTTTGTCTCTTTTTTCTCTTAGTTTTCATGTGGTAAAGTGTTTCAATCAAGGCTTGTGAATGTTAGAAGAAGAGAAGATCCCTAGATCCACCTTTCTTCAAGAAGTTAGAAGAAGTTCCTACATCATTTGGTATCACATAAGCTTAGGAGGTTCTTCTCTAATCTTCTTCTTCGTTTAGAATTCAGTTTTTTCTTTTAATAGCTGGCTGGATATTTAGGTTCATATCATATACTTGCCTTGTTAATGCAATGTTAAAGTAGAAATCTCATAAAAAAGTTGTTGTTCTTTTGAGTTCTTGTGGTAGTTCTTTCTTTTCTTCAACTTTTACATATTGAATTGTCCATTTTGGTTTGGTTTTGTGTGGTTGTCTAAAATTTTAGATTTGGCACATTTAGATTTTGGTTTGAAGTTGTTATAATGGTAGTTACAAGTTAGTTAATTGTTAGTTATTAGTTAGAGCCAAAATAGAAGTTAGTTTGTGCCGTGTGAAACCTTATCTAGTGTTCTAAGTTTATTGTTAATTGTTTTCAACCAATTTAGTGTGCATTGCCGTGTGGTAGGATTAGGTCAAGCACCTTGCCTAATTCCTAAAAGGTTCCATTCTTGTTTAGTAAGGAGGTCTCACTTTAAGACACTCCAAAGTTGACTCATCTTTAGGCTTGTTAGTATTCATTCTTAGTTTTCTTTCTATGTTAATTTTGTTTTAAATGCACAAATATGTCAATTTTAATTCAGTTTTATCTTGTTGCATTAAAATAAAATTTGTCAAAAAAGTTTTGAACATAAGCCTTCCATTTTCTTTGGAAGAAGGTTGCATTGTTTTCTCTAAGCAAGAAAGTGTCATTTGAATTCGTATTAGCCTAGTTCTCATTTTGGTTTTGGAATATAATTGTGGTGTTGTTGCATTAAAAATACAAGAGGAAATAAAAGAAAAAGAAAAAGTACCAAAAGAGATACAAAACCCTATACTACCAAAATTGAAAAAGGGTGTTGAAAGAAAAGAAGCCTCATAAGAAAGTTGTTAAGTGAAACACCAAAACCTAAACTTTAATTTCAAAATTCCATATACTTGAAGTGAGTTGTTTGCTAATTATATCCCAATAGACCTTCATTTGAATCTTACTTGCTTACTTTGTTTACAACTTTAGAGTTTCTAAGTCTAGGTTGTACCTTACTTTTGTTGTGCATATTAGTTTCATTCTTTGTCTAGTTTTGTCAAGTCTTCAATTTTGAAATTCTCATTCAAAGTATAGCCTTTATTCTTTTAAACATTTATTGCTTTAGAGTCTTGTGAATAAAAAATCCAAAAATATTTCCCAATTGAGTAGCTTTTCTTCTTAAGCCTTTTTAGTTTGTCATTATTCCTTCTTAAGTTTTGTCTTTGAAGTTGTCTTTCTTTCAAACCTCTTGATAATTCCCTTCTATATACCATTTAGGGTAGCATATTGGAACACTTGAGGTGTGAGTGTGAATTGCTTGAGTAATCCTGACACCAAAGAGAAAAAGGGTAAGAGTTGTGAGGAGACACATGAGAGATACACTTGTGAGGTTTAAATTTTGTTGAATTCATTAACAATTTTTGTTTGGAGTTATTTCTTGTCTTGTTTTGCTAGGTGAGGTGGAGCTTACACATCAAAGGAAGAGCTTGAAGAAAATTGTAAAGGAAGCAAAAGCCTTGTAACTAGTAGAACTTAGGCAAAAGTTTTAATTCTTAGGCATTGTGTATTAGGTTTTGTCTTGTATTTTGGACACAATTTAGACATTGGACTTGGACATTATTATTTCATTTTGACTTTAACTAATTTTTCCTAGAGTAGCAGTATTTGCATTTGTTTGTTAACTACTTGTAGAGAGTTAGTTGTTGGTTATAACTAATAGTTGTTAGTTAGTTGCTTGTCTTAACTAGTTAGGTTAATTAGTTAGTAGTTGGAACTAATTCTAGTTGCATTAACTAATCATAACTGAATTAGTTTAGGGTCTTAACCAATCCATAACCGAATGAGTTGTTAGTTAGGGTTGTTAGACTTAGTTATAACTTCCATAACTAAATAACTACTTCTAGTTAGGGTTTGTTAGGAGTTGGTTAGTTATTTGAACTAAATTGGGTAGGTTAACTAACTAGTAACCAAAATTTGTTAGGCTTGTTTAGGGTTAGAAACAACCTAGGACAACTATAATCAACTTAGGTTAAAGCCAACCTAGGACTTACATAAGCAACCTAGGACTAACCTAGTAAAAGACAACCTAGGATCTTGTTTTCCTTAAGGATAGAAACCTAGTATTGATATTTTAGGATTGTTGTGTGTTTTCTTTCACTTGTTTTGCATTCATCCTCCTCGACTAGTTTGTCAACACATTCTTTGTTTTTGTATTAAATTTCTTTGACAACCTTAAAAAGATGTCTTCTAGTGATAGGGAGAATAAAACAATGCTTCATAACATAATGGATAGCTTAAATAACATCAATACTAGGCTAACAAATCTTGAGCATAATGAAAACCCTAGAACTAGACATAGAAATCAAAGAAATCATAGACACAACAATAGTGATAGTGAGGAAAAGCCTAGAAAAAGAAGACACCATGAGCATAAAAGAGATGATATAGGCTTAAGAGAAGTAAAATTAGAAATACCCCCATTCAATGGCAAAAGTGACATTGAGGCTTATCTAGAGTGAGAAATGAGAGTAGAACAAATATTCAACTCTCATCAAATAAAAGAGGAAAAGAAAGTTAGGATAGCCACTCTCTCATTTCAAAACTATGCCTTAGTATGGTGGACCTAAGTATGTAAGGAGAGAAAGAAAGATAACTTTCCACCAATAGATGATTGGTTAGACTTAAAAACTCTATTAAGAAAACATTATGTTCCTAATTACTATAGAGGGGAGCTATTAGCAAAGCTAAACAGACTCACCCAAGGGTCAAAGAGTGTAGAAGACTACTACAAAGCTCTAGAGATAGCTATGATTAGAGCTAACCTAGAAGAAGATGAGGAAACCCTAATGCATAGGTTCTTACATGGCCTAAATAGGAATATCAAGAATAGAGTAGAACTCCTTACATATGTTAACATAGAAGAATTAATTCACCAATGCACTAAGGTAGAGAGCCAATTCAAAGAGAGAGAAGCCTATAGTGGGGAACATAAAGCCTATAAATCTAAATGGGTAGGTCAAGAGAACAAGGGTAGGTTTGATAGAAACCATAGGGAGAGGGAAGTGGGCACTTCATCTTCAAAACCACAAAGTGAGTTTTATAAGAAAGACAAAGTTTTTAGGAATCTAAGGGAGGACACACTAAGGGAGGACCCTCACACTACCCTAGAGAAAGGACTTGAAGCTTATAAAGGTCCCCTCACAAGGGCTAAGACCAAAAAGGCCAAAGAGAGCATTCACCAAACCTTATCCTCCTTCCTCTCTTTTAGTGGGCCCAAGCCCAATGAAGACTCCTTTAGGATCTACTCATATGTCACTTGTAATATACTTCTTAGTTAGATTCTCTAGGCTTATAGGTTTTATTTGGGCCTTGCAAGGTCAAATGGGCTACTTTTGGGCCATGTACTCTCACCTTGGGCCATGTATGGGCCATGCTCTTCTCTATTAGCACCATTGGGCCTAGGAATCATGGAGAGGCCCAGTTAGAGTTTACTTGGCCGAATTGCTCCAAGCCATATATAAGGAGCTCTCCTTTTGTTTTTTGACACACATTAATGTATATTGAGATTTCCCACTTCCAAAGTGAAATTTTAGTGAGAGAAGCTCTCCCTTCTCTCTAGGTTAGAGTGAGCTCTAGCAAGCTCTCATCCAAGGGGGTTCCTCCCTTCTTGGTGGTGAGTTCAAGGGAGTTATCTACTCTTGGAGTGGCCTCCAACCCACCTTCTCTATTCCCTCTTCCATTTCCTTCCTTTCTTCCTTTCATTTCCATCCTTTTCCACCCTCTTTCCCTTCTCAATTCTGTGTAGATCTTTAGCCTTTTGTCTCTTTTTCCTCTCAGTTTTCATGTGGTAAAGTGTTTTAATCAAGGCTTGTGGAGGTTAGAAGAAGAGAAGATCCCTAGATCCACTCTTCTTCAAGAAGTTAAAAGAAGTTCCTACATCATGGATGGTCCCGCTTCACTGGAACGGTCAAAGCCTACATTTTTAATAAGTACAATGCCATATTAAACATTACTCTATCATTAAATCAATGCTAACAACTAGGTCTCATTTTAGAGGTACAAAAATATATTCATGTATGTGAAACTTGTCATGTTTATGCCTCCTCCATCTTGGAGGTTTGAAACTTAGACCATCCTCATCATATTTTTTTGTCTTAGGATTTGAAATTTACCATTGATAATTAATCAAAATTCAAAGTGTTATCTGTAACGTCCATAATAATTTTCCCAAATAAATTTTTCGCGTTTAAAGAATCAATTTGAAACTCATAATTTAAATTCTGAAGTCACGTAAAAGTTGATAAATGTGGAACATTATCATGCATACTAGTCGGGAACAATTAAGCATAAGACCTTTATATAGCGGAAAGGATATAGAAAAATAACAGTACGTGGTACATTATACTATTACAACCCATTAGAATTAAGATGAAACCAAAGTCCAAGCAATAACTCATAAAAGCTTCATTCATGGCATCACTCGTCATTCTGTGTAGCATGCACTGTAAAAATTAATGTAAGAGTGAGACAGAATATAGAATAAATATAAAATAAGTAAAATTGCTCAAACACAATCAACAACCATAACGATATGATGAATATGCCAACAAGTTCATTTATATATAATAAATCTTAAACTTAGTTAAATGATGTCATGCTGGATCCATTTTGGTTTGGTGGGAATACTGCAGTAAAAAGTCTCATAGAGACACGAGTAGGACTTAGCATAATGCCATGAATCCCTACACTCCATGGCGCTCAAGAACCAAAGTACACAAGTAGGACTTAGCATAAACCATGAATCCCTACACTCCATGGCGTTCAAGTACCGAAGTACATAAGTAGGACTTAGCATAACCATGAATCCCTACACTCCATGGCGCTCAAGTACCGAAGTACACAAGTAGGACTTAGCATAACCATGAATCTCTACACTCCATGGCTCATAGCGAAAATAGGGCTTAACTCATCATAGAGTAACCCCCCACCAGGGTAGGCAATCATGGAACCCCTAAATTCCATGGTGCGTCCAAATGCTTATGATGCATAAATGCCTTTAATTCTCTTTATCAATTTAACATACCATGATATCAATATTTCCATAATCACTTGGAAAATCACAAGTCCTCAAAGGACACATCACATATAATAATTTTCAGAATCATGGATTTACTGTTTCAACAACATATCTCATTAAACCACAAGGCATTCATGTATACAATAATTTAGTCATTCATAATCATTCATGACAAAGATATACACACTGTATGTCATGTATAAGACACTCAATAACTCAATAACAAATTGTTACTCATAGGGAAAATATCATTTTTATCCATAAAAACCATTATAGGTAAATTTTAGAATTTTTACAACAACATATGTTAGTAAAATGACCATAACGTGAGCAAATCAAATCCTTTTTAAGTGATTCCAATTTCTGTGGTTCCATAACAAAATTATCTACAACTTTTGTGAAGACCATAATTTCAAATTCCAAACAGAAACATCACAAATTCGTAGTACACTAAACCATCTCAAAGAAGGTATCAAAAACGTACATATGTTGGTATTTTCAACATTTCTGGAGCTACAAAAATAATTTTGGCATGCGACAAGTTTTAAATTACTCCTAACACAAATATATAAAACTTTCATGAAGACACTGAACACTAATTCGCACTACAAAATTCCCAGTTTTAAAAATAGAATTCGTAATTCATGTTAACAGATTTTCAGCATGAACATACTTCGGTATTTTAGGCATAACTAGAGTTAAAAATATCCTTTTAACTTGAAACCACTTTCTATAGATGACTAACATAAATATCTACAACTTTAATTAAGACATCAAAGTCTAATTATGTATGTATAATTCCCATAATATTAATTTATACACAAAATATAAGATACGTATTCCAAACGGACATGCTGTAGTATTTTGGCTATAACTTTTGTTATACATATCCAAATCAGTTGATTCAGGTCTCAAAATTCACATAACAAAAAGATCTACAACTTTGATGAAGAAGTCAGAGTCATATTCACACGTTTTCAGCTTCAAAATTGGGCAACAATATACGAAATTAATTCTGGAAAATACTGGACAGCATACAATTCTACCCCTTCCATATTTATTCACAACCCTATCCCCTCTTACCTTGATGAAGGGTCTTAGACTGATTGAAAAACGATTTCTTCTTGCTGTCCTAGCTTCGAATTAGAGTGGCTTGTACGTATAGAAGGAAAAGAGAAAGAAAGAATTTTACTAATCTTTGTTGTTCTGAGAATTCAGACTTGGAAAAAGGGGTGGTATTGATTTAATAATGTGCAAGACAAGTGGGAGACAAGCTTTCTCGTGACTGGAGGTTAGGTGCATTAATTATGGAAATAATAGAGATTTTAGATAAGCAATGAGTTGTATTGTTGACTTTTACCACCACCTACCTACTGGTGCTTTGTATGATTGGAGAAAATATATTAAAATATGTACAAAATGACAAGATTGGTGAAAAAGATTAAATCTGACGATGGTTCTTGTATTCTGGAAATAATTACCGACTGGACTACACTGGTCAGCATATTTGCCGACTGAAACTCTACCGGTCAGCGTGTTTGCTGACTGGACCACTTACCGAGTCCGTCTGAGGAGAATTCATCAGTCTCCTCTTTCAAAACTGCTTCACTCGGAAGGGAATCCACTCGGAAGTGCTTCTGCTTGAACACTCGGTCGGCTTTTCATCCCTTGGATATGACTCAGTCGGAAATGTCTTACTCGGATCATTCAGTACCAATACCTCTCCTATTCAGTTTTCATTCGGTTAAATCATCCCAGACCGACTCCACAGTCATTCGGTCTGTCACTCGACTAATTGTTTCCAAAACCGACTTATCTTGCTCGGTTTTCTACTCAGCCAAATCAATCAAAGCCGACTCATCTCTCACTGGTCTTTCACTCAGTAAAATTATTACAAATCCGACTCTTCTTTCGCCTAGTTTTTCACTCGGCATAATATCTCAAAAATGACTTATCTCTCGCTCGGTTTCACTCGGCAATTCCTCTAATACTGACTCATCACTCGATCGGTCCTCACTCGGTAATTCATTTCAAAACCGACTTCACACTCACCCGGGTTTCCACTCGAAAAAATAATCCAGACCGAGTCTTTTCTAACTCGAAATTATACACACGGACACGAGTTTTTCTTCTGTTGAATGTAGTTCTCTCGGAAACGTTGTACTCGGAGAAGTTTCATTCGGAAATGAGGCTCTGGACAATGTTTGACTCGGAAACGAGTCATTTGAAGATGTTTGACTCGGAAATGAGTCATTCGAGGGTGTTTGACTCAGAAACGAGTCTTTCGAAGGCGATTCACTCAGACTTTTTCCTGAAGTGGTTCTCTCGAACACACTTCACTCCAATGTCTCCAAGGCCAGGACTCCACTTGGTAGTGACTCTCCCGGTCATGTTTTACTCGGACAACCTAGCCTTCACTCGGAATTCCAACCTTCACTCGGAATTCTCAACCTTCACTCAGAATTCTCAACCTTCACTCGGAAACAGATCTTTTATTCACCCGGAAGGTCTTATTTCTGACCTGTTTCACTCGGAATTTCACTCGAAAATTCACCACATCATGAAATTATTTTCTAAGGTTCCCGCTCGAGTGGAATTCATCCAGAATGTCACTTGTTCACCATTCACGCGTCCTGCTCGGTCGAGGCACAACAATACCTGTCACTCGCTTGAGTGGGTACCGTCCAAGCATTAGACTTCACACTCTCGCTCAAGCAACTCACACCCGCTTGAGCGAAAAATGTTCAGTGACAATTTCCTTTCTAGCTCGCTCAAGCGCGGCCATGTCCGCTTGAGCGAGATTCACCCAGTAGTTCCCCCTGATTGCATAACATGCTTCTTCGCTTGAGCGGAAATCTCATTCTCCTGGACGAAAATTGGTCCAAAGACCATTATACCGATACAGGGGATTCTCGCCTGAGCGAGATCCCTTCTCGCTTGAGCGAGATTACCAGAACATAAACAGAAACAAAATACTCACCGCTCAACATATGAAATCATATTAAGGCCAATTCACTCTCTTCCAACACATCATATACCACTCGTTCTAAGCATTCTCACTCGGAAATTGGATAAGATTAATAATGACCTAAATTAAAAATAATTACACATGAGATTGAAAATTTTAGGATGTTACAATTCTCCCACCCTAATAAAAATTTTGTCCTCGAAATTTAAAGTTGGAATCATTCCGCATCATCGTTCGGAACACAAACCTATCACAAACATACTTATACATGCTATTAATATACCATCATAGGGCATCATCCCCCCAACTCATTGTCAAGTCCTAGACTTGTCTAATCCAATTTACACGCTCATGTTAGGCTTCGGGAATTCTTCTCCCAAGACCAAGATTCTTTAAATCTTAAAAGGTTAATTACACCTAACGATAATAATACTATGGCCCTTAGCCTTATGACTTTCAAATCATCACAAGAATCATTCAACCATCACCAAGATTTATTCAAACTCATTATAAGCCTCATGGCCCTATCACTAATTCAACTATTTCAAAGTGGCATACCCACTCATCAACTCAAGTATCTATTTCTTTAATCCACTATCAATGGCTTGCAACCATTTTTAACATCATCATAAACATCAACAATCTAAATTAATTCCTTCAACCTCATACATACTCATATACATTCCTCTCCCAATCTTTAATAATCAACACCAATGCTTCAAATATTCATTTCCTCATATATAATCATTCTAGAGTATTCAAAGTTTATCAAAATCATCAATTTAGCCAAAATCCCCAACTCACTACACTTTTTATCAAAACTCAATAACCATTTTTAATAACCTCCAATCTCCATCATTAACAACACCCACACACATTATCATGGGTTTTCACAAAAAAATCATTTTTCATGACATTATTACTCATTTCCCCCAAATCCTAGAGTTAGGGTTCCACTAAAATCAAATAATCACCATTAACAGCCATTATCTTCCATCTCAAATCTTGAAATTTTCGTATACCATTTCACACAAAACACATCCCATCTTTCAGGTTTTACATGAAAATGGTTCCTATTTTTAAACCCATTCATATGGCGCTCTCCCAACCCCATAGAAACCAAAACCTAGAGCCAAAAACAACAAAAGAGTATAGAAATTTTACCTTAAGCTCCAAGCTATCCCAAGTCCTAGCATGTACACGAAAATGAAAGGAGAATAGAGAGTTTCCAAGCATTTGAATCATCTCCAAGATGAAGAATAAGAAAGCATGGTTGGTTGGGTATGGAAGGAGACTCACAAAATGGTGAGCTTTGTAGAAGAAGAGAAGAAAAGAGAGGGTTTGTGTATAGGAGGAAAGAAGTGACAAAAACGAGGGAAAGAAAGAGGGAAATAAGTTATGTCTCGGTCCATCATTAAAATGTTTCCCATTTTATAACAAACAGGATCTCCGTTCGGGCTTAATACTAAATCCAAAAATTATTCCGAATATAGATTCGGATTCCCAATAATATTCTTAATAGCCCTGACCAACGGTATCTCAATCGGAGATACTTGGTCTGATACCCATTTTCTAACTGGGTATAATTTTAACTCTAGTCCCAATAATATTTGACGGGTTTCCTGTCGTAGCCCTCCTTTAAAGTTTTACGCATCTCAACGCTTCTCCCATTTGGGTGTAGTAGGGACATTTGGCCAATTCATCAAACTTAGAAGCGTACTCCCCAACTGTCATATTACCTTATTTCAAATTAAAGAATTCCTGCTCTTTCTGCCTCCTTATGTCTTCAGAAAAATATTTGGCGAGAAATTCTGTCTTGAATTCGTTCCCAAGCGATGGCGTGTCCATCAGTTGTTAACATGATTCTAATGTGGGTCCACCAGTGCTCTGCTTCCTCAATCATCATATGGTGGCATATCCACCTTCTCCAATTCTGAACAGGGTAACGCTCAAAAAAATGCGTTCCATTTCCTTAATCCATAGGTATGCTACCTCTGGATTATAGCCTCCTTTAAACTGTGATGACTTCTTTTTTAGGAAGTGATCTAGTCCATGAAGTCCTCCAGTGTTTCTTGGTTGATTTTGCCTCTCCAAAGCCTCAGCCAAACGGTTTAGAGCGGCTGCCATAGCGTCGTTATTGTTTCTTACCATCCTACATTCGTGGTTTGGTTTATACTAATTCTAAGGGAAAATATATCGTATATATATATTTACAATATTATAACGTAACTAGAAGTATTCTACAATTTATCAGATAAGCAATAAGTCATATAACACACATTTATCATATTATCAAGCAAGTAATCAAACAAGTCATTTTGCAATTTATCAGTTAGGCACAAGTCATATAGCACACATGTAACATATTATCAAATAAGTAATCAAACAATTCACGTAGTATATCAAGAACAATACATGTCATATCAATTGGTCCTGAATTTTTTGAAAATGCTCTGATACCACCAATGTAACGTCCATAATAGTTTTCCCAAATAAATTTTTCGCGTTTAAAGAATCAATTTGAAACTCATAATTTAAATTCTGAAGTCACGTAAAAGTTGATAAATGCGGAACATTATCATGCATACTAGTCGGGAACAATTAAGCATAAGACCTTTATATAGCGGAAAGGATATAGAAAAATAACAGTACGTGGTACATTATACTATTACAACCCATTAGAATTAAAATGAAACCAAAGTCCAAGCAATAACTCATAAAAGCTTCATTCATGGCATCACTCGTCATTCTGTGTAGCATGCACTGTAAAAATTAATGTAAGAGTGAGACAGAATATAGAATAAATATAAAATAAGTAAAATTGCTCAAACACAATCAACAACCATAATGATATGATGAATATGCCAACAAGTTCATTTATATATAATAAATCTTAAACTTAGTCAAATGATGTCATGCTGGATCCATTTTGGTTTGGTGGGAATACTGCAGTAAAAAGTCTCATAGAGACACGAGTAGGACTTAGCATAATGCCATGAATCCCTACACTCCATGGCGCTCAAGAACCAAAGTACACAAGTAGGACTTAGCATAAACCATGAATCCCTACACTCCATGGCGCTCAAGTACCGAAGTACACAAGTAGGACTTAGCATAACCATGAATCCCTACACTCCATGGCGCTCAAGTACCGAAGTACACAAGTAGGACTTAGCATAACCATGAATCCCTACACTCCATGGCTTATAGCGAAAATAGGGCTTAACTCATCATAGAGTAACCCCCTACCAGGGTAGGCAATCATGGAACCCCTAAATTCCATGGTGCGTTCAAATGCTTATGATGCATAAATGCCTTTAATTCTCTTTATCGATTTAACATACCATGATATCAATATTTCCATAATCACTTGGAAAATCACAAGTCCTCAAAGGACACATCACATATAATAATTTTCAGAATCATGGATTTACTGTTTCAACAACATATCTCATTAAACCACAAGGCATTCATGTATACAATAATTTAGTCATTCATAATCATTCACGACAAAGATATACACACTGTATGTCATGTATAAGACACTCAATAACTCAATAACAAATTGTTACTCATAGGGAAAATATCATTTTTATCCATAAAAACCATTATAGGTAAATTTCAGAATTTTTACAACAACAACATATGTTAGTAAAATGACCATAACGTGAGCAAATCAAATCCTTTTTAAGTGATTCTACTTTCTGTGGTTCCATAACAAAATTATCTACAACTTTTGTGAAGAACATAATTTCAAATTCCAAACAGAAACATCACAAATTCGCAGTACACTAAACCATCTCAAAGAAGGTATCAAAAACGTACATATGTTGGTATTTTCAACCTTTCTGAAGCTACAAAAATAATTTTGGCATGGGACTAGTTTTAAATTACTCCTAACACAAATATCTAAAACTTTCATGAAGACACTGAACACTAATTCGCACTACAAAATTCCCAGTTTTAAAAATAGAATTCGTAATTCATGTTAACAGATTTTCAGCATGAACATACTTCGGTATTTTAGGCATAACAAGAGCTAAAAATATCCTTTTAACTTGAAACCACTTTCTGTAGATGCCTAACATAAATATCTACAACTTTCGTGAAGACATCAAAGTCTAATTATAAGATACGTATTCCAAACGGACATGCTGTAGTATTTTGGCTATAACTTTTGCTATACATATCCAAATTAGTTAATTCAGGTCTCAAAATTCACATAAAAAAAAGATCTACAACTTTGATGAAGAAGTCAGAGTCAAATTCACACGTTAGCTTCAATACTGGGCAACAAGATACGACATTAATTCTGGAAAATACTGGACAACATACAATTCTACCCCTTCCATATTTATTCACAACCCTATCCCCTCTTACCTTGATGAAGGGTCTTAGACTGATTGAAAAACAATTTCTTCTTGCTGTCCTAGCTTCGAATTAGAGTGGCTTGTACGTAGAGAAGGAAAAGAGAAAGAAAGACTTTTACTAATCTTTGTTGTTCTAAGAATTCAGACTTGGAAAAACGGGTGGTATTGATTTAATAATGTGCAAGACAAGTGGGAGACAAGCTTTCTCGTGACTGGAGGTTAGGTGCATTAATTATGGAAATAATAGAGATTTTAGATAAGCAATGAGTTGTATTGTTGACTTTTACCACCACCTACCTACTGGTGCTTTGTATGATTGGAGAAAATATATTAAAATATGTACAAAATGACAAGATTGGTGAAAAAGATTAAATCTGACGATGGTTCTTGTATTCTGGAAATAATTACCGACTGGACTACACTGGTCAGCATATTTGCCGACTGAAACTCTACCGGTCAGCGTGTTTGCTGACTGGACCACTTACCGAGTCCGTCTGAGGAGAATTCATCAGTCTCCTCTTTCAAAACTGCTTCACTCGGAAGGGAATCCACTCGGAAGTGCTTCTGCTTGAACACTCGGTCGGCTTTTCATCCCTTGGATATGACTCAGTCGGAAATGTCTCACTCGGATCATTCAGTACCAATACCTCTCCTATTCAGTTTTCATTCGGTTAAATCATCCCAGACCGACTCCACAGTCATTCGGTCTGTCACTCGACTAATTGTTTCCAAAACCGACTTATCTTGCTCGGTTTTCTACTCAGCCAAATCAATCAAAGCCGACTCATCTCTCACTGGTCTTTCACTCAGTAAAATTATTACAAATCCGACTCTTCTTTCGCCTAGTTTTTCACTCGGCATAATATCTCAAAAATGACTTATCTCTCGCTCGGTTTCACTCGGCAATTCCTCTAATACTGACTCATCACTCGATCGGTCCTCACTCGGTAATTCATTTCAAAACCGACTTCACACTCACCCGGGTTTCCACTCGAAAAAATAATCCAGACCGAGTCTTTTCTAACTCGAAATTATACACACGGACACGAGTTTTTCTTCTGTTGAATGTAGTTCTCTCGGAAACGTTGTACTCGGAGAAGTTTCATTCGGAAATGAGGCTCTGGACAATGTTTGACTCGGAAACGAGTCATTTGAAGATGTTTGACTCGGAAATGAGTCATTCGAGGGTGTTTGACTCAGAAACGAGTCTTTCGAAGGCGATTCACTCAGACTTTTTCCAGAAGTGGTTCTCTCGAACACACTTCACTCCAATGTCTCCAAGGCCAGGACTCCACTTGGTAGTGACTCTCCCGGTCATGTTTTACTCGGACAACCTAGCCTTCACTCGGAATTCCAACCTTCACTCGGAATTCTCAACCTTCACTCAGAATTCTCAACCTTCACTCGGAAACAGATCTTTTATTCACCCGGAAGGTCTTATTTCTGACCTGTTTCACTCGGAATTTCACTCGAAAATTCACCACATCATGAAATTATTTTCTAAGGTTCCCGCTCGAGTGGAATTCATCCAGAATGTCACTTGTTCACCATTCACGCGTCCTGCTCGGTCGAGGCACAACAATACCTGTCACTCGCTTGAGTGGGTACCGTCCAAGCATTAGACTTCACACTCTCGCTCAAGCAACTCACACCCGCTTGAGCGAAAAATGTTCAGTGACAATTTCCTTTCTAGCTCGCTCAAGCGCGGCCATGTCCGCTTGAGCGAGATTCACCCAGTAGTTCCCCCTGATTGCATAACATGCTTCTTCGCTTGAGCGGAAATCTCATTCTCCTGGACGAAAATTGGTCCAAAGACCATTATACCGATACAGGGGATTCTCGCCTGAGCGAGATCCCTTCTCGCTTGAGCGAGATTACCAGAACATAAACAGAAACAAAATACTCACCGCTCAACATATGAAATCATATTAAGGCCAATTCACTCTCTTCCAACACATCATATACCACTCGTTCTAAGCATTCTCACTCGGAAATTGGATAAGATTAATAATGACCTAAATTAAAAATAATTACACATGAGATTGAAAATTTTAGGATGTTACAATTCTCCCACCCTAATAAAAATTTTGTCCTCGAAATTTAAAGTTGGAATCATTCCGCATCATCGTTCGGAACACAAACCTATCACAAACATACTTATACATGCTATTAATATACCATCATAGGGCATCATCCCCCCAACTCATTGTCAAGTCCTAGACTTGTCTAATCCAATTTACACGCTCATGTTAGGCTTCGGGAATTCTTCTCCCAAGACCAAGATTCTTTAAATCTTAAAAGGTTAATTACACCTAACGATAATAATACTATGGCCCTTAGCCTTATGACTTTCAAATCATCACAAGAATCATTCAACCATCACCAAGATTTATTCAAACTCATTATAAGCCTCATGGCCCTATCACTAATTCAACTATTTCAAAGTGGCATACCCACTCATCAACTCAAGTATCTATTTCTTTAATCCACTATCAATGGCTTGCAACCATTTTTAACATCATCATAAACATCAACAATCTAAATTAATTCCTTCAACCTCATACATACTCATATACATTCCTCTCCCAATCTTTAATAATCAACACCAATGCTTCAAATATTCATTTCCTCATATATAATCATTCTAGAGTATTCAAAGTTTATCAAAATCATCAATTTAGCCAAAATCCCCAACTCACTACACTTTTTATCAAAACTCAATAACCATTTTTAATAACCTCCAATCTCCATCATTAACAACACCCACACACATTATCATGGGTTTTCACAAAAAAATCATTTTTCATGACATTATTACTCATTTCCCCCAAATCCTAGAGTTAGGGTTCCACTAAAATCAAATAATCACCATTAACAGCCATTATCTTCCATCTCAAATCTTGAAATTTTCGTATACCATTTCACACAAAACACATCCCATCTTTCAGGTTTTACATGAAAATGGTTCCTATTTTTAAACCCATTCATATGGCGCTCTCCCAACCCCATAGAAACCAAAACCTAGAGCCAAAAACAACAAAAGAGTATAGAAATTTTACCTTAAGCTCCAAGCTATCCCAAGTCCTAGCATGTACACGAAAATGAAAGGAGAATAGAGAGTTTCCAAGCATTTGAATCATCTCCAAGATGAAGAATAAGAAAGCATGGTTGGTTGGGTATGGAAGGAGACTCACAAAATGGTGAGCTTTGTAGAAGAAGAGAAGAAAAGAGAGGGTTTGTGTATAGGAGGAAAGAAGTGACAAAAACGAGGGAGAGAAAGAGGGAAATAAGTTATGTCTCGGTCCATCATTAAAATGTTTCCCATTTTATAACAAACAGGATCTCCGTTCGGGCTTAATACTAAATCCAAAAATTATTCCGAATATAGATTCGGATTCCCAATAATATTCTTAATAGCCCTGACCAACGGTATCTCAATCGGAGATACTTGGTCTGATACCCATTTTCTAACTGGGTATAATTTTAACTCTAGTCCCAATAATATTTGACGGGTTTCCTGTCGTAGCCCTCCTTTAAAGTTTTACGCATCTCAACGCTTCTCCCATTTGGGTGTAGTAGGGACATTTGGCCAATTCATCAAACTTAGAAGCGTACTCCCCAACTGTCATATTACCTTATTTCAAATTAAAGAATTCCTGCTCTTCCTGCCTCCTTATGTCTTCAGAAAAATATTTGGCGAGAAATTCTGTCTTGAATTCATTCCCAAGCGATGGCGTGTCCATCAGTTGTTAACATGATTCTAATGTGGGTCCACCAGTGCTCTGCTTCCTCAATCATCATATGGTGGCATATCCACCTTCTCCAATTCTGAACAGGGTAACGCTCAAAAAAATGCGTTCCATTTCCTTAATCCATAGGTATGCTACCTCTGGATTATAGCCTCCTTTAAACTGTGATGACTTCTTTTTTAGGAAGTGATCTAGTCCATGAAGTCCTCCAGTGTTTCTTGGTTGATTTTGCCTCTCCAAAGCCTCAGCCAAACGGTTTAGAGCGGCTGCCATAGCGTCGTTATTGTTTCTTACCATCCTACATTCGTGGTTTGGTTTATACTAATTCTAAGGGAAAATATATCGTATATATATATTTACAATATTATAACGTAACTAGAAGTATTCTACAATTTATCAGATAAGCAATAAGTCATATAACACACATTTATCATATTATCAAGCAAGTAATCAAACAAGTCATTTTGCAATTTATCAGTTAGGCACAAGTCATATAGCACACATGTAACATATTATCAAATAAGTAATCAAACAATTCACGTAGTATATCAAGAACAATACATGTCATATCAATTGGTCCTGAATTTTTTGAAAATGCTCTGATACCACCAATGTAACGTCCATAATAGTTTTCCCAAATAAATTTTTCGCGTTTAAAGAATCAATTTGAAACTCATAATTTAAATTCTGAAGTCACGTAAAAGTTGATAAATACGGAACATTATCATGCATACTAGTCGGGAACAATTAAGCATAAGACCTTTATATAGCGGAAAGGATATAGAAAAATAACAGTACGTGGTACATTATACTATTACAACCCATTAGAATTAAAATGAAACCAAAGTCCAAGCAATAACTCATAAAAGCTTCATTCATGGCATCACTCGTCATTCTGTGTAGCATGCACTGTAAAAATTAATGTAAGAGTGAGACAGAATATAGAATAAATATAAAATAAGTAAAATTGCTCAAACACAATCAACAACCATAATGATATGATGAATATGCCAACAAGTTCATTTATATATAATAAATCTTAAACTTAGTCAAATGATGTCATGCTGGATCCATTTTGGTTTGGTGGGAATACTGCAGTAAAAAGTCTCATAGAGACACGAGTAGGACTTAGCATAATGCCATGAATCCCTACACTCCATGGCGCTCAAGAACCAAAGTACACAAGTAGGACTTAGCATAAACCATGAATCCCTACACTCCATGGCGCTCAAGTACCGAAGTACACAAGTAGGACTTAGCATAACCATGAATCCCTACACTCCATGGCGCTCAAGTACCGAAGTACACAAGTAGGACTTAGCATAACCATGAATCCCTACACTCCATGGCTTATAGCGAAAATAGGGCTTAACTCATCATAGAGTAACCCCCCACCAGGGTAGGCAATCATGGAACCCCTAAATTCCATGGTGCGTTCAAATGCTTATGATGCATAAATGCCTTTAATTCTCTTTATCGATTTAACATACCATGATATCAATATTTCCATAATCACTTGGAAAATCACAAGTCCTCAAAGGACACATCACATATAATAATTTTCAGAATCATGGATTTACTGTTTCAACAACATATCTCATTAAACCACAAGGCATTCATGTATACAATAATTTAGTCATTCATAATCATTCACGACAAAGATATACACACTGTATGTCATGTATAAGACACTCAATAACTCAATAACAAATTGTTACTCATAGGGAAAATATCATTTTTATCCATAAAAACCATTATAGGTAAATTTCAGAATTTTTACAACAACAACATATGTTAGTAAAATGACCATAACGTGAGCAAATCAAATCCTTTTTAAGTGATTCTACTTTCTGTGGTTCCATAACAAAATTATCTACAACTTTTGTGAAGAACATAATTTCGAATTCCAAACAGAAACATCACAAATTCGCAGTACACTAAACCATCTCAAAGAAGGTATCAAAAACGTACATATGTTGGTATTTTCAACCTTTCTGAAGCTACAAAAATAATTTTGGCATGGGACTAGTTTTAAATTACTCCTAACACAAATATCTAAAACTTTCATGAAGACACTGAACACTAATTCGCACTACAAAATTCCCAGTTTTAAAAATAGAATTCGTAATTCATGTTAACAGATTTTCAGCATGAACATACTTCGGTATTTTAGGCATAACAAGAGCTAAAAATATCCTTTTAACTTGAAACCACTTTCTGTAGATGCCTAACATAAATATCTACAACTTTCGTGAAGACATCAAAGTCTAATTATAAGATACGTATTCCAAACGGACATGCTGTAGTATTTTGGCTATAACTTTTGCTATACATATCCAAATTAGTTGATTCAGGTCTCAAAATTCACATAAAAAAAAGATCTACAACTTTGATGAAGAAGTCAGAGTCAAATTCACACGTTAGCTTCAATACTGGGCAACAAGATACGACATTAATTCTGGAAAATACTGGACAACATACAATTCTACCCCTTCCATATTTATTCACAACCCTATCCCCTCTTACCTTGATGAAGGGTCTTAGACTGATTGAAAAACAATTTCTTCTTGCTGTCCTAGCTTCGAATTAGAGTGGCTTGTACGTAGAGAAGGAAAAGAGAAAGAAAGACTTTTACTAATCTTTGTTGTTCTAAGAATTCAGACTTGGAAAAACGGGTGGTATTGATTTAATAATGTGCAAGACAAGTGGGAGACAAGCTTTCTCGTGACTGGAGGTTAGGTGCATTAATTATGGAAATAATAGAGATTTTAGATAAGCAATGAGCTGTATTGTTGACTTTTACCACCACCTACCTACTGGAGCTTTGTATGATTGGAGAAAATATATTAAAATATGTACAAAATGACAAGATTGGTGAAAAAGATTAAATCTGACGCTGGTTCTTGTATTCTGGAAATAATTACCGACTGGACTACACTGGTCAGCATATTTGCCGACTGAAACTCTACCGGTCGGCGTGTTTGCCGACTGGACCACTTACCGAGTCCGTCTGAGGAGAATTCATCAGTCTCCTCTTTCAAAACTGCTTCACTCGGAAGGGAATCCACTCGGAAGTGCTTCTGCTTGAACACTTGGTCGGCTTTTCATCCCTTGGATATGACTCAGTCGGAAATGTCTCACTCGGATCATTCAGTACCGATACCTCTCCTATTCAGTTTTTCATTCGGTTAAATCATCCTAGACCGACTCCACAGTCGTTCGGTCTGTCACTCGACTAATTGTTTCCAAAACCGACTCATCTTGCTCGGTTTTCTACTCGGCCAAATCAATCAAAGCCGACTCATCTCTCACTGGTCTTTTACTCGGTAACATTATTACAAATCTGACTCTTCTTTCGCCCAGTTTTTCACTCGGAATAATATCTCAAAAAATGACTTATCTCTCGCTCGGTTTCACTCGGCAATTCCTCTAATACTGACTCATCACTCGATCGGTCCTCACTCGGCAACTCATTTCAAAACTGACTTCACACTCACCCAGGTTTCCACTCGGAAAAATAATCCAGACCGAGTCTTTTCTAACTCGAAATTATACACACGAACACGAGTTTTTCTTCTGTTGAACGTAGTTCTCTCGGAAACGTTGCACTCGGAGAAGTTTCATTCGGAAATGAGGCTCTGGACAATGTTTGACTCGGAAATGAGTCATTTGAAGATGTTTGACTAAAAAACGAGTCATTCAAGGGTGTTTGACTCGGAAACGAGTCTTTCGAAGGCGATTCACTCAGACTTTTTCCAAAAGTGGTTCTCTCGAACACACTTCACTCCAATGTCTCCGAGGCCAGGACTCCAATCGGTAGTGACTCTCCCGGTCATGTTTTACTCGGACAACCTAGCCTTCACTCGGAATTCCAACCTTCACTCGAAATTCTCAACCTTCACTCGGATTTTTCAACCTTCACTCGGAAAGGAAGGTCTTATTTCTGACCTGTTTCACTCGGAATTTCACTCGAAAATTCACCACATCATGAAATTATTTTCTAAGGTTCCCGCTCGAGTGGAATTCGTCCAGAATGTCACTTGCTCACCATTCACTCGTCCTGCTCGGTCGAGCCACAACAATACCTGTCACTTACTTGAGTGGGTACCATCCAAGCATTAGACTTCACACTCTCGCTCAAGCAACTCACACCCGCTTGAGCGAAAAATGTTCAGTGACAATTTCCTTTCTAGCTTGCTCAAGCGCGGCCATGTCCACTTGAGCAAGATTCGCCCAATAGTTCCCCCTGATTGCATAACATGCTTCTTCACTTGAGCGAAAATCTCATTCTCTTGGGCAAAAATTGGTCCAGAGGCCATTATACTGATATAGGGGATTCTCGCCTGAGCGAGATCCCTTCTCGCTTGAGCAAGATTACCAGAACATAAACAGAAACAAAATACTCACCGCTCAACATATGAAATCATATTAAGGCCAATTCACTCTCTTCCAACACATCATATACCACTCGTTCTAAGCATTCTCACTCGGAAATTGGATAAAATTAATAATGACCTAAATTAAAAATAATTACACATGAGATTGAAATTTTTGGGATGTTACATTATCCATTAGGATCTCTAAATCCTTAATTAAATTGTTCCCTTCATTATGTTTCATTTTTAGTAGCGTTTTCATGGAAGGTACCAAGTCCTTCATCACTTAGCATTTCTAGTCAACCTTGCTCTTTATTCTTTTTGGACAACAATTGTCACTAATGGTCTTTAAGCATTAAAGTGTGTTATTAAAATTCTTAAGAAACACCATTTATTCTTAGTGATTTCCTATCATTACCATTCACTACAACTCACCTATAGCTTTTATTTCTTATTCACTAGTAATTCTCCTAAAATCATGTCTTATCTAATTCTAAATCATAACTTAAATCTTCTTACTTACATGGTCAAGTTACCCATCACCAACAATAATCTTCTCTAAGTATATCTTGTGGTCTCTTATACCTAATATGACCTAACAACATTATCTAGACCCATAATCTTCCTTTGGATTCCCATAGTCCGTATTCATTACCTAATCCATTTCTACACTATATACTTTATCTTTTTAACTTTTCTTGCCTAATTACCATCCAAATTCTTAAACTACACTTATTAGCACTTAATAATTTCATAATTACTCTTTTAACTCCTAAAGTGTCCTTAACAATTTTATTCATCTTAGTAACATACTTACCCTTTATAGTTCATATGATACCTTACCTAATTCATGACACTTTATATTCCATACCAACCAATAATTACCCAACACTAATTCTAATTACTATCCTACATCCAACAAGGGGTTTCAAGTTCATTTAACAAGGTTAATGCATTTTTTGGACCTATTATTCCTCTTTACTACATTTACCATCCAAAAGATTTTTAAAGCTTAGCATCAATTCCATATTTGTCTACAAGGCACCAAATAAATTCTAGAGCATCATTTAAGGTTCCATAATTACTTCAAAGTCTTCCCTAAGCCATTTAAGTCCAAAACACCATTTTTCCTCTAAATTAAAGTAAGCCATCAATTTTAGGATTTTGCACCTAACATCACCCAAGACCAAATTCATTCATTCTAACATCACAATTCATTTCAATATACTAATTTAGATCTCATAATCATTCTAAAATCATCCAAAATAATTTAAGTCTCTTAATTGTAATTTTTTCCACCAATTAAAGTAAACATCAAGTTTCCAATCTTGCATATAACCTACTCAAAGCATCCATTATGCATAATCCATACATTAAACTCAATTCCAACAATCAATCACATTCTAACTCAAGTGCCTAATCATGTTTCTAATAACATACAAAGTTTCCCAATGGTCTCCTAGCCTAGGGTTTTGGGTTCCACATGCATATACATATCAAAATTCTTTATATATATATCAAAACACCACCGTAACCATGATAAATCCATCATTATTCTAGACCCATCACATATCCCATTTGACTTAGTGGGTCTCATATCATCTGTTAAATTGTCCAAATTCAAAAGATCTTAATTTACCGATAAGTCATAATTATTATATAATTAATTATCCTATGTATTTTAGGCATCAAGTAATTAAGTAATATCATACTAATAATTTATTTTCTAAAATTTTGGGATGTTACAGGATGCAAGTGAGTTTTCAAAAGGAAAACTAAACATGAATGGTAATAAGAGTACCTTTAAAAGCAAGATTGACAAAATTTAATTAGCTTGAAAACCATTTAGATCTTGCTTGTTATAGCGGTATACCACTATAATGAGATATGGTAGACAAATGTCAAGATGGAAATCATCTTAAGGATGTGTATATGACACAACCTAAGGGCCTTTTATGCTGAAACATCTAGGAAGGTATGTGAACTGTAAATATTCCACTTATGGACTAAAGCAAGCTCTTAAAAGCTAGAATCTTTATTGAATAATGAAGATAAATCTTGTGACTATAAAAAGGTTAGTAACTACACAATTATAGTATTACATGTAGAAGACATGCTTCTTCTAGAAGTAATATTCTTATTATATAGTCAAGAATATCCTTAAACACTTAAGAATGACTAAGGATTTGACATTGATAAATAGAATATAAAGGTTACATCGATGCCAACCTTTTGAGTAATTTGAATGACTTAAGATTGCAATCAAAATATATATGTGTCGTCAAGATGGTTGCGATGTATTGTTGAAAGGTTCAAAACAAGAAACACTCGTTGGTTCTACTAATAAATCTAAGTATTTTGCTATGTTAAATTACAAAAAAAGTCAATTTATGTTTAATCATTCCAAATGTTTTATACCCTATGAGTTTCCTCTATGATGATAATGGAACCATAGAACAATATAAGGAAGTGGATTAATCCAAACATATACCTAGATAGTTCCATCTTTGGAAGATGTGAAAATATGCAGTATGCATACTAACAAAATTGTTGCGAACCCGCTAGTAAAACCGCTTGCATAGCAAAAGCATAAGGGCACTGTAGACGTCATTGAGCATTAACCTTATCGACTTTAAGTGCAAGTGGGAGATTGTTGAAAATATGCACTTAAAGCCTATATAGGACGCATCATTTTGAATAAGGCTTTTTTTGTTAAGTAGTTTAACAGCCTTCATTTATCCTTGGAGTAATAGGTCATATGAGAGTTATTCCTAAAACTTCCCTAGTCAAGTATTTATATGGGGACATGTAAATACATTAAGACTAGTGTTTGAGTGTACTGCTGATCTGATCTCACAAATCATGGATATAGATGATATCAAGTCTTTACACGGGTACACATTAAGAGTAATGATGTACTGGATAGACCCATCATGAGAACGTTGCATGGATACATGAATTTCATAAACAATTCTCAATGTGATAATGTTATATGTAGTCCTTTGACCTGAAGTCACTACGATTCCTACGTAAGGAGTTTGTTATTTTAATACAACCAAATGTCTTATGTAACAAAAGGACTATAAAGGTTGTGATTAGGCAATGAACAAATTTTACAGAGGGATGTGAGTGATGTAGATAGGATTTGTCTCTTCTATGTGACAAGAGTGATATCTATAGGCCACTTGATGGAATGAGACTAAGGAAATACATGGCCATGCTAGAAAGAATAAATATTGGATATTTATTCGGATAAAGTTTACTCTGGTATCAAGTAAAATAAATTGGGTCATACAAGGATGTCGCGACCATGCCTTAGGCCCAATTAGGATATCGTGACAAAAGAAACAAACATATAAAATAATTATCACTTATAGGTTATATTGATAATAAATAATATTCAAGCATAATGATACATTGCTAGATGCCGCTCTTATTTATATTAATAATAAAATAGTTTATTATTAATATGACTGAGTATTTTACCTATTGGGTCACACACATAGGTAAGCCCATCAAAAAATAGCTTTTATTTTAGTTAGACTAAAATAAAGCTATTGGGCCTAACTTATTTAGAATGAGTAAGGAGCCCACTCTTTAGAGAGAACAAATTAGGTCAAACCTAAGCCTATAAATAAAGCATAAGATGGTCATAGGCGGCTCACCAAAAAGAGACACAAAATACACAAAAGTTGCAAAAGCTACACGCCGTTAAACTAGCATTTGGAAGGTGTAGCATTTCTGGTGGGAGAACTCGTGTGAACTCCTAAAGAATAAGGCTAATACTGCTTCAAATTTTCTACATGAGGTAATCCTAAAATGTATACTTTTTTTGTCATATGCTTTGGAACATAACATTTTACAAATCCTATGGGAATCCTTATTTTTCCACTGCATATCCGAGTGGGATTCCCTAATAGGGGAAACACAACAAGGAAACCATGAGGAGGCTCCTTTGATCTAGTTTTATTTTCATATTTGTATGCCTGCTGTGTTCCGAGATCAGCTCCGATTTTGACTCCTATGACTATTTCTTTTAAAGACGTATTTTCTCTTGCCATAAAATCTCTTGATATATTTGTGCTTGCTCCGATATCACTTTTTTAACATCAATGAAGTATTTACCTCGTAAGCTTTATATGATTGTTTCAACTTTATGTGATGCTGGCTTTTAGCCTTTATTTATCTTAGACTTCACTGTTCGCCTATACGAGGGCGGTTCCTTTCGAGAGAACGACGAGCTTACGACAAGCCGTTTAGGCTACGCCATTCAAGAGAATATATCATCAATTAAAGATCAAATAGCACTTACACCACTCAGTTGGGTGAAGTTAATTAGGGTATCACTCATGGAGTTACGTTGATGTAGGAGATCCTTCAAGTCTCCAAAAAGAGGGTTGGATCTTGGATCTTTTTCCTTCTTCTAGCCTTCAATTGCCAAGAATGGAAGTTTCTTCAAGATGGAAACTGAACTAAAGAAGACCAAAACTCTAAGATCCTAGATGAAATGGTAGAGGAAAATAAAGAGGAAAGGA